>CM036247.1:14946180-16273263 GCA_020698575.1 Bostrychus sinensis
CACAATAAACTGTGGTTCCTGATATTATCGTCTCAAAGTGGCCAACAAAGGACGCCCTGTTTTATTTACACGAGAAACCGATAAAAGCTGTTGTTTGTAAGAAGGAAAAGAAAGTCCTTGAATAAATTGATACTGAAGCCCCTTCTTTTCATTTCCAAATTACAGATCTGTGCTTCAGCCTCTGTTAAGCTGCTTTTAATTGATCTCATAACCACTTTGAGAAGTTGGTAGGAAATCCGCATGACAATCACTGCTCAGTAGAGGAGAGGATATAGGCAGTTGTGGGGGAGATCAGCCTTTTTGTAAATACTGGGGAATGAATGGGGAGACAGTGGGATTAAGAAAGTTACCCCCTCTCTCATTGCCTAGACCTGATCAGATCTGTGACATAACATGCAAATCCTCAGGGTGACCGTGAGACCAGACCGGAGCAGACCATTATTGAGTAGTAATGGTAACAGACGCACAAACTTGCAGTACTGTAGAGAAGTCAGAAAAGTGGGAGGGGGTCTTGTAAATTGTGAAAGCAATCACAGATTTAATCATATGCGCTGCGTGCCAGGGGGAACCTCCACACTCTGTAAGCCCTCCACTGCCCATCTGCAAATAATCAGCCAGTCACTGCGAGGTATTGGCACACACACGTTTTTCAGCCCCTTGGTGCATTTCTCTGTGTGATCTTGTGCAGCGTTTAAGTCCATTTTCGTACTGCTTTTTTGGAACAGCATATAGGCTGGTATTTTGGAAGCAAAGTCAGGGTTGTATGTGTTTTTAGGTGCCAGATTGTGTGAAACAGAGGGAAAGAGGAAGGTAAAAAGGAGTGCTTACCACTGGAGATGAGCTCAAAAGGTTAACTTACACATTTGACCCCAAGAAGAGCTTTAGGCTGAGCACTATAAGCTATACATTGTTCCAGCCAGCTATGTGAACGGATGTTACACTTGTCAAACTAATCCCATGCAAAAATGTACAGGTTTAACTGTGTTCTCTCGGGTACGTGTGTGTATGTGTTTGCTGGAAACTTTTGGGCCAAAAGTGCCATTCTAGCAAAGCAGTGGCAGTCGGCCAAGGTTTTCGGTATTTGCTTACTTCCTTTATTTATCATGGTTATATTGAAAGAAGCATGTGTAAGAGATCCATTGTCCAATAGCCCCAGAAATGCTTGAATATTTTTCTAGCCCTCAAGGTTCCTGTGACAGCTTTATATACAGTCTGTCTGGCATGCACGGGGAGCTATCCAAACCATTCAGGAGTGTTGAGACGCAGACACGTCTGAAACTCAATTTGGGCACTTTTTTTGCCTCCCCAGGTCTAACTGTTTTACATGTAACAAAACACACTCTGAATAACCGACTATTTTACATATGTGAAGAAGCACATATGTAGTTTTGAAAGTGATATACTATATGTGCCAAGTCAAGTGTCAAGAGACGTAGATGCCATTATAATTAGGAGATGTCAGAAAAGGAAAAACAGCTTGGAGTGGAGCTTGCGATTGTGATCACATTGTGGTTTTTGTGGGGCAGATCTTGTCGTGCTGGCACACTACATGGCATGACCCAACCTCTCATTTGGTTGTGGTCATGATATGTAGGCTTTTTTTGTTGTTGTTTTTTTTTTTTAACAGATGACAAAATATATTAAATTTACACCTCCTTACCCCCTATCCTGCCTACTAGGAAGCAGGAAATTATGCCAACCAGCCCTGCCATGATATCATAGCTAGACGGAGGAGTATTACTTTTCATTTTTATTTTCTGGCTAATGATGCCACCTGCTGACTACATAAAATCAGGCTTGAGAAACAAATGGTGCCTGGAGGAGCAGATATAGGCAGTGGGCCCCCAGATGTTTAAACAGGTAATGGGTACGTAATAGCAGTCGGAGTGGTGAAAAGTTGCCATGTGATACCATTAACCCCACCACATGTGTTGTTCGAGACAGCAAAGCCAACATTTAATTCCCAATAGGAAATGTCTTGTTTAAGATCATTTCCAAGTGTATAATCCATTACTGCACGGCATTCTCGAATGTTTTAAAGGGCAAAAGTGATTAGATGAAACGTATAGGGCGGAGGCAGTGAGGTCAGAGATTCTTGACTTTTTGTCTGTTACAAGTGGTGTGTGATGTATTGGTGATTTCAAGGTCCTCAGTTAATGGTCTGGCGTTATATACATTTATTTTAGGTTGGAATCTACAAGGTAACCACAGAATTTTTGATAATGTGAGAAACTCTATGTTCTTTGTAGATAAATCTTGCAGTCATAAACAGAGATTGACTTCTAGGTAAATGGCCTTCTTGTATTCATTCAATTTAAATGATTTTATTTTATAGCCCAATATCACAGCAGCAGTTTCCAGAAATACACAAATAAATAGACAAACAGACTGTATAAGTCATCCCCTATCATTAGACCCTCCATCAGAGTGAGGAAAAATAACCAAAAGTTAATTTTTGAACAGAGCGGCTGTGTTTTTGAGCTCTGGAAATCAAGTTTTGCAGTGCTGAAAGCTTGAACAAAGTCATAGGTTTGAGGGTGTAAGTGTTAATGTTGGAACACTGTACATGAGTGCAATATAATACGTTGATTAAGTGCCTAACAGGGAGGAGAGGGAACACTCCAAGAAGCTGCTTTTTTGAAACCAGCCTTGCCACTCTTTGCCTTTCGGAAAAAGTGAAAAGCCCCCGACAAGATGGCATGTCTGTTAACAAGGCTTTCTCACATGATGCTCCTCTAATCCAGGTGATGGGAGCACTGGATCCTGACCGTTTTATTCCATTAAACCAAAGCTTTATGGGCGACATGTTGTCTCCGTGCCAGGGCTGCCCGCAGATTGATCGCTTGACAGAATGCTGAAAATTGATCTCACATTTGACAGCCATCCTTGTTCATCTCCCTGACTTTTTTCTTTTCCATTCTGGTTAAGAGGAAGCAGTGGGATAGTGCTGGGATAGGGGGGTGTTTTAGAGGATGAGGAAGGCATATTTAAGCAGATCAGCTGGAAACGGCTGAATGTGAACAGCATCACCTGAGAGGGATTAAAGAGAGCTGAGTCTTGACCTGAGCCCAATCTCCAAGTCAAGGAATAGAGCTTCGTTTTTGCTCTCCCATGCCAGATCCGTGCGTGTGTGCTTCAGTGTGTGTGACATGGATCAACATGAAAAAATATGGCAGGTGCACGTTTCCAAAAAAAAGGACTAATTTTAACAAACACCCTCCTCCCATCCAGCCAATCACCACTCCCGCTCTGTCTGTGGCCATTAGAGACAATGATACTTTTATACACGCGCTGTATTGATAAATCACATTAGTCTGACCCAGCCTCCGAAAGACTAGCTCCTTGTTTGACCTACTAACCCATGCATGTCGATCCAGGCCTGTAGTGCGACTCCTGCTCCAAGTCACAGCGGTATCAGATGTGGCTGGTGAAAGGCGCCTCAGTGTGCTCGTGCCATGCTACCCCGCTCAGAAAGCCCACCAGAGGAAAAAACATGCAGTGGCATGAACTTTCTACTGGCGAGAACCACACAGGGATTCTTTCTTTCCCATGTGACACTCCAGGATGATCCGGCTCACTTTCTTTGTTTTCTTAGAGCAAAAAAAAGCTATTTAAGCACCTTGTTACAAATCCAAAATTCAGTTACATCTAATGGCATTATGAAAGGCTTGCTTTATGTTTAAAAAGGAGATGAAATATATGAGCCTCTTTTGTTTAGGCTTTTCCCTTCAGGGGTCAGTGCATATTCATCTGCCTCATAGTGTGATCTGCAATCATATTGATTTGGCATAGGTTTTACCCTGAATGCTCATCCTGATACAACCCTGTCCATGTATCTGGGCTTGGGAAAATATTGGCGATGATGTGAAGCCTTGGCTGGAAGATATAAAATAGAGTATATTCATCATTTTTGGGGTGTTGCTTTGAGCTGTTTTGTTTCTGTTTTATACCAAAGAACTTACAATTCACTGCTAATCCAGCCACAAGGGGTCACAAGCCTGTCCCAAGCCTGGATAAATGTGGAGGGTCGCCTCATGAAGGGCATCTGGAGTAAAACGTATGCCAAATTAGTATGCAAAACACTACTCACTAGGGGGTGAACTAATTGCCTTTTATATATTTTTTTTGCTTAAAAGGGATAAACAAAGAAATCTCTTATTGTGCCTTCAATCACTGTCATCAGGCAAACCATATGCTGGCAAAGCCAAATGTCAAACAGATGTTTTATTACAGACTACTTTTTACCACACTGTAAAAGTTCATTTTTCGGAACTACTGTAAATGCACCTTTTTTATTATTGCTCAAATAGATTTACCCTGATTTGTGGAAACTCTCGCAAAAAGTGCAGTGTCCCTCTTGTGTGATTGGGCAATTTTGTAACCCTCACCTTTTGAATGCCTCAAACGCCCACTTGCTTGAAGCAATTACACCTTAATATGTTTCCTTAAAGGCACTAAATACGACCAGCCCATTCGGTTGGATTCTCTCAAATTTATTGGGCTGTAAAAAAAAAAGTCTAATGTAGGAATTATTTATAAGTGGCACACATTAAACAAGACAAAAGAAGCATTTTTTGAATGAATGACTCACGCCAGGCCCTCACAGGTAGGACAGCTGCCCAGAGTAGGAATGGAGCACATTATCTGCTTCCTATTAATACACATTTTTAAAGACGTCAACTAAAAAGCTGTGTAGAGGTAATAGTAAGGGTACATTTATTCTCACTACGTCTATTGTAAACCAGTAGAAAAGGCGCAATTTGACTTTGACATCTGAGTTCCTATTGTGTCCGTACCATTACTGCTCTTGTTTGCAATGTCAGTGTGCGTGCCGACTTGTACTTATTTTGCATCGATCTGCAAGGCCTGGAAATATGAAACCCAATGAGGCCCCCTTGAGAAAATACACTGATGTGTGTTCAAATAAACTCCCACTCTATGCTTTAGTGTGGCTCAAATGCAGGTCTCTTTGCCACGGTGCCTGCTTCAATGGCTGCCACTCTAACAATATAGAGACATGGGGTACTGCTGCTACCCCTGTGCCCACCCCTTAACACTCGACAGATGGACTACCCCCCACCCCTACTCTTTTTATGGGACCTCTAATTATGCTTACATGCCACATCAAAATCAAGCTCAGCGTGCAATGCCTTTGGTATATGGAGAGGAAGTGAGCTGCTCTGATGCAATAAAGGCCCCTACTGCAGGGAGCTTGTCTGTAATTTTTGGTTCAACTGTGGACAAAGGGAGGTAAAGGTGGTACATCCCCCGCTGTTACCTACACAGACTGTTTCCTTTAGTGGGGCTTTAGAAATGTAATATCCAAGCTTACTTGCTTTTTGTCAGTATGGTCAGATTCTGTCTTCCATCTACAATGACATGACAATTCAGTCTGTCAAATTGTATTGATGTTGCTTTTTTAATCCAACAGCAACCATGTTAAACTTGTTGGTGTGAGTGCTGCACATATACAATATGGTCTCAGGTTGGACACTGTTTATACTCCTGAATGCTCCTGCATTAGCTTTGTAAACTATGTTGGTTCTAGTCCAATGAAATGGCTGAGTCAAATTTACACATATCAGTAAACATACTGAATATTACATGGAAGATAAAGGCTTTAGCCCCACCCTCATTGTGTCTTTGCCAGCCACTGAAGAAAAGCCTCTGTTACAGCTTTGTTATGGTTTTGGCTAAGGCTGGGCTTGATATTGGTAATTGGGCACCGTAGACAAAATGAAGCCTTGCCAGTTGGACTAGTTGGGACAAGAGCTTTGAAAGCTACAGTGGGTTGGAGCTGTGATGAGGCCGGCTTAAGCTCCCATCCCATCCTGGTGCTTGTGGTGTGAGGAGGGGGAGGCCTCATGGCGGCCTGCGAAGTGCAGAAGCACCCGGTGTGTTTTTAATCAAGAACAAGGCTGGGAGTCATTACCGGGCCCCGATGGGCTGAGCTCATTGTCTCTGTGACTCCCTCTGTGGAGAGTGGAGGGGGAACGCAGAGGGCAACATAGCGTGCATGTCAGATGTAAAAAGGTCTTGGAGGGTCATACCTTGTTGATTTATGTGGTCACAATAGCAAGAGGAGAGAGAGGGAAAGTCATAGAAAGAGAGGCCGTGCAGAGCAGCTGTGTTATGATAAAAGTGACATGCGTTTGTCTGTTATCAGGAGATAGCAATAAGTTTGCAGATCAATATTGTAAAGGATGCTACACTGTACAGTACAGAGGCAGCAAAGTGTAAGACATTGTGCTGTCAGAGTTGTTCAAGCTCCCACACAAATATTGTCTGTCACTATGATGGCCTTGTTGGTTACCCGTGAGATCAGAAAAACCCTGTCTTCAGCCTCCTCTTCGAACTGCATCCAGGCCTGTCTCAGCTCAGCTTTCCTCTAGTGTGGAAAATACACAGGAATACTCTTCGAACATGCATTATACCGCTGTGTACAATTTTCCATTTTACCTCTGCCAGTTCTTCCAGCTTCACCTTACAAGTCACACCCAGCTGACCACTGGAAATAAAACTTGTGTCTTAAGAATTGAGATGGTTAAAGCAGGTCCAGGTTCAAAAGGACAGAGTTATTACCTGACGGCTCAGTCCTTCCAGGCGCTTCTGTCAGACCGCTGCTTTTGCTTCCGGCCAGATACTTTGTCATTAGTTCTCTAATACTTATTCCATAGACATCCTCCTGCACTGCCTCCAAGTGGCCAAAACAACACACGTAACAGTAATTGCAATTCACTGTTGGTAGTGTGTGGGTAAATTGTCAAATGTAATTATGTTTTGATAATATAAAATGCTATTGTTTTGGAAGACTATTGAAGACCTATGACAAAAGGAAACATGTTTGACATTGTTCCAAAAAACAAATTGATTTTAAGTGCACACATTTGTACAGTTTATGATAAGAACTACAGCAGAGGTTTTTTAGGGCATGGCCGGCTCCCACCCATTGCATTCAACTTATTTTATGTCCTTTGTGGGCTGCATTTAAATTGCAATTTCCTTTTCTAAGCCAAGACTTTTCCTCAGAGCTAAACCTAGCCTTGTTTGCTGTCATACAATGCAAAAGTGGCCAGTTTTCATGTCATTGTGGTTGTAGTTGTTGTGTTGTGTGCGTTGTTGTGTCTGCATTAGCTTAAACTCAGGGGTGGTTTTATGCTCTGCTCCTGCTGCAGGCCGCAGAGCTGCACCCTGCACAAAGGCACACACTAAAAATGTGTATAAAAATGTAATTATGGGCTACATTTGTACTTTGGCGTATTAAGTTAAACATATGGCAATTAATGTTGTGATGTCTCAAATTGGACAAATATACTGGATTTTAAATCTTTATTTTTTTCTAATGTTACTTAAAGACCACACAATGAGAAGAAATGTAAGACCGAAATGTAGAAAAGAAAAAGTCCATTAACATTGCTGAGATTCTTGACTCATTTTGCCTGTAGTTATGCACTTGCATTACATCTTGGCTCACCCTGAACTGAATATTATTTTATTTGGACTGAAGCCAGGAGCCGCAGCTTTAGCTGTGTAAACAGCTGTCACCAGCAGGAGTCATAACTAATAGGTATCTGTGGACAGGGGTCACTTGTAGTTTACATGTTTACCGGCTAATGGCTCTAGAGATGGTACTGCCTTGGTGCAGTAATGGACAGTTGTGGAGTGTCATGGACAATTTGGGGCTGGTTATTATCATGAGCTGGCCCACATGCATATGCATATGAGTGGAACAACACTAACTTAGGCACTGGCTCTACCGCTATTTCTGTTGCAAATGTAAGGCATCTGCGAGGTGGTTTTCTGCAGTGACTTGATGGTTTAAAAATGAAAAGAAATTTCCTGTGGTTGGGTTAATGCAGCTTGTTGGGACATCCCATGCCAATGAATTTTGTCACTGCAACAATGCAATATACAGCCCAATTTGCTGCTTGTTTGTTACTAAAACAATGTGACGTGTAGATGCAAGAACTGACTATGTTATTATTATACACTTAATACTTATGCCACCCAGAGATTTGGATTCTTTTACTGTTCACCATTCATCTCTGTCCAAAATTTCCTTTTATTACATCTAACACCTTTATGATTTCTCGCCTACCTTCTGCATACCATTCTTGACTTATTTGTATCAGAAGATAACATCTAGAATCATTTAGTCAAAAATCCAGTTGGCATGTTGTATTAACAGGCATTTATTCCAAATCGTACTTAAATAGCATTGTAGGAAAAATATAAATCTCCTGAGTGTTGAACTTGGAGCAACAGTGTGTTCTGGTTTAGGCCTGGCAGTGCCAGTCTTTCAGGTGGAGACGGAGCTGAAGCCAGCAGCTTGACACCTGCTAAGAAGGGTGCAGCTCTCATGTGGTGTTTCAACACCTTAAATGAACTCCTTTTTTATTTTGGAAGTTCTTGTACCAGATTTATATTCCACAACCTGTTTATAAATGTACAAGATGAAACCTTGTAGAAAAGATATATTGTTATTAATCACTGAAGGACAGTAAATAATGTTTTCCGTTAGTCGTTTTTATTATTTAACCCACGGAGGTTCCACTGTGCATTCATCCAATTGGCTCATAGGAAACAGACTTTGTTAGGCTTGAAAACAAGTGAATTTGAGGTAGCTTCCCGTCAACGCCCTAATGTCGATATTGGATCCAGGCCACTTTTTCATGGCTAGAAAAATAAGGCTTTGATGTTTAGGGCTTTTTGTGACAAACAGCATGTGTGAAAGTGAGACCAGGTCTTTGCCATCTGTCCCCTGTGGTGCACTCCACTTTTGACCCTGGCGCTCACCTCAGATCTCCCTGCCGCAGCAACGGGCCAGGAGGGGTGTGAGGTTGTATCTTGTTAAAGGGTTAATGAGGTAGAACTTTGTAGGAGAAGTTCACATTTTACCAACTCATGACCTAAAGAAGGAGTAGCTCTAGTAGGTTTTGTTATTCTTTCTGTCTTAACAGTTTTGTCTCCATTTGTGAAGCTAAGCCCTTTGTATTCGTAGATCTTGGTTGGCAAAACACAAGGGTTTTTTTCTTTTCCCAATTCTTTCTATTTTTGAAATTTTAATTTGTTTAGGTAGCCAGTTCTACTACTACTACTACATCATTCATGTGTCATTCAAGAACAGGATAACATACATGGTGCCAGTTTCAAAGCAGTCCTCCTCTGATCTGTTGTTCGCTTGGGGGGGGGGGGGGGGGGGGGGGGGGGGGTATAGATTAAGGCACATTTGAATACACTTGGACCTAATGCCAATCAGAAAACAGGGGGTTCTACCAAATAGTTGTAGTAGTAGTAGGAGCATCAGCAGTAATAATACCAGTGCTAAGAAAATAGTACTATTAGTAGTAATAATAGTATTTGTTTTTCCTGGGAATTGCAAACATTTCCCTTGTTAATAATAATTTTGTTGAATACTTTTTCTTCTACTTGAGCAATATTGTTTTTATTTCTCTGGACTTATTTCTCTGCCAGTCTAGGTATTTGCTCTGTCAGTTATAGTCAACCGAGTAAAATATGTCTACTGTATATTTCACATTACTCATCTGTTTTTGCTTGACACCTGAGAAAAATCTGTCTCTCATCTGGAAACTGCAGGTCTGATTTCCTGGCACTTCGGTGATGATGACTCCAAAATAAAAGCGCTGTTGTCGTTCACGAGTGCGAGCTGGAAGTCTGCATGGGTTTTGGTCGAGGTGATGACAAATAGGGAACACTCTGAACAACACAAGTTTGGATACGAGAACTTGAGCCATACTACATGCGGTGCAAATATGCCCGGCATGCCCTGGGACTTGACTGATGTTGGCCTGTGATGTCCCTGCACTCAAAGGGAAACCCGCAGCCAGCGTTCTGTGTGTGTGTGTGGTGTGGTGTGTGGGAGTCTGTGACTGAGTGAATTACTTGACTTTCAGCACACTGAGCTACAGGTGTGAAAATTAGGTGTGAGGTTTATGTGTGATAAATTACCAACATGTGGCTAATGGGAGCCACGCCACCTTCTCCTCCATCCACCTTTGGCTCTTGTACCAATTTTTCTCTATATTCTTTGGGCGTAAAATATTACTGTTCTTTAGTTTCAGTAAATGCATCATTCTTGGTTTGTTGTTCTTTGCAAGAATAGCACCAGTTCAGTCAAGTTTCAGACTTTTTATCATTATGTCAACTGTATCTGCTGGAGAATAGCTGTACTTCTGAACAGTACTTCTTATAGATCCTTTAAGACATGCTCCAAAAAGTATGCTTGCATATTTATTACAAAGGTTGTAGTTTTTCTAATTTATTTTGATGAGGGAGTAAACTGAAACTAGTAAATTTCTAGACGTTAAAAAGGACTGGTTGTTATGGATATAGTTGTACAAACCAACTTTCAAGTGGTAGCTCACATATCTGGTAGTCGCAAGACACTTCATGCACATTGCCTACCTCAGTCACAGTATGTGGCTGGTTGCAACAAGAAAGGCATGTGGCATAAAAAACTTGACAACATTAAGTGAGATTGATTTGTTGTGGTGAAAAACTGGTTGTGGTCTGCTGAGTATTAGCATGTAGCCTGTAGCTTATGTTTCTAATTGGTCCTAGCTAATGTTCTAAATGTTCTCTTGGTTTTGCACAAATAGCTTTTTTGGTGGCTAATGCTCATTTTGTCTGCTTAACTTACTGCATATAAATGTTCATGCAGCTTATACAGACATTCTATAGATGCTATATTCAAATATAGATATTCCTTGGTGCTTGGTGCAAAGTTGATTCCTACTTGACAAAAATGAATCAAAAATGTGTGGCCTGATATTTCTTGGCTTATCCTGACCTTTCAGTGAGTTGGAAACCAAACTGAACATTCGCTCCTTCCAACAACCTCTTGGACTAGTTGAATCCACCAAATGTTGTGAATCATCTGCAGATTCTCCAGACACACAGCTATTGTAAATAGTGTCTTTTTGAAGTTTTGTTATTTGGACAAAAGGCTATATTTTATTATGTCTCCTTCTCAAGGTATTTGTGTAATCGTACATGATCTGACCAACCTTTAAAGATGACAGTTTATGTGTTTGGGCTGATTTACAGTTCCCTTGTGCTTGTATTGCTACAGTAACTGGAAATTACAATGTTTTTTAATGGAAAAGCAATTAAAACTATATGTTTTTGAGTGCTCTAGAGGCACAAAACATGAACTATATGCTCATCTTCTGCCTGGACATGATCAAGTCTATTGAAAATTGTTCCACTAGTTTAAGCCTTAAGGTCTAACAGTGATGTTAAATCCACAACATCCTATTTACTGAGTAAGAGGCAGATGCTATCTGATGACCTTTTCCTATCAACAGAATGAGGCTGAGAATTACCAGTAAATCTACATTCGAGCAGTGGTTCTCAAATGGTGAGTTGGAACCCAAAGGTGGGCTTCGAGAAGCTTAAACAGTAGTGTCAATGTTGAGCTTATATTTATAGCTGGTAGAACATGCACCACATAAACTTTGGTCCATGTTGTTCTCCAGCTCTCTCCTGACTACTGCCTCGATTTAATAAAAGCATAAATGATGGGAGATAAAATGCTGTCCCAGAATCAGACCACTTGAGAACTACTAGAAAATATTTTTTTTTAATGAATTGTGAGTCACATTTAATACACAGTATTTGTATCTAGCTCAGTATATAATGACAGTAAACCTGTGTAGCACTATTTGAGAGTGTTAAAGTTGTATTTTGGGATTTTCCCACTACTAAAACAAATGTTGAACCTAATTTAAGCATTTTAATTGTTTTAGTGCATTGTTCCAATGATGTTGACCGTGACTGGAAACATGCATTTGGTTGTTTTGAATGGAAAGTGGACTGTAAAACCATTTTACGGGACCGCAGCTCAACAGTGAAGACGCTATGCTGTTACTTGACCACCACATCAAGGTCATTCCCTCGCTTTTTGATTTTTACGTGACCGTGGAGCTTTCCATGTCAGTTTTAAGTGTCTGTCAATGAGGTTTTAAGTGTGAGAAGGCCTATGGGGAGAAACCGTGGGATTGGGTCAGTGAGGTCCTCCTGTTTTTTGCCTGAACAAAAATTACAAGGTCTCTTTGGCTATTTTACATCAGAGAAGCCAGATGTGTGACTCAGGACAGTGGATTTAAGTCATAATCCACCCCAAAGATATTAATAAGGAAGTGAAATTACATATAAAAGGCCTAAATATTGACTTGGCACAAGCCCCATCTTAGAGTCATGATAAAATGGACAGATGGCCGTAAGGTGCAGAAAGTTTCCAGAATGAGATGATGTTCAATATCTTATTTACAATGATATTTTATGACAGAATTTGGAGAGCTGACATTAAAGGAGATATATTATGCTAAATTAACTTTTCTGAGCTTTCTGTCGTTATAATGTTGTTCCCTCATCAAGTTGTGGTTTGCTTCATTCACGCCTGTTTAAGTAATTCTCTATTCTCTGGCACGGCCATTCTGAGGCCTCAAAATGCTCAGTTGCACGGACCTCCGCCACTCCCATGAATCCTCACTCACTGCAGGAAGGCACTGACCAATCAACAAGCCCTCTACATCCAGTCTGCTCTCATTCCTTCATCAAAAAAAAAAAAAAAAAAAAAAAAAAACAGCTCTGCTTCAACTGATTCCTCACAGCTATTTTTTTATTTTGTTGTAAAATGGCAGCATACAAAAAATTTAGGGAAGTGAAGATTTGTTTTCAAAATCACCCCAAGCAAATAATAAGTTGTAGAGAGGAAACAATAGATGCAGATGAAACTGCCTCTGGCCCAACTGAATACATAAACAACCAATCACTAAAAAAATATTGTATACAGTCTGCTCCCTTAAGATAGCTTAGCTGATTTTGTCCTATTTCACTTTGAGAAGTAATGGGTAGGGCTGGTCTGCCTATCTTTCATTGAGTCCTGCTTGTGTGACTTAAGTCATTGTAAGTTTACGTGTATGTTAAATCCCACTACTATACCTTAGACCAGTGGTTCCCAGCCTGGGGTCCGGGAACACCTGGAGGGGGATTGCCAGAGATTTCAGGGGGTCCTCAGAGCTCTGTCTGTTCTGAGGCTGAGGTTATCAAAATTATATTTGTGTAAATTAAATTAGAAAAATTCAACAACCCATTTGGAAAACAATGGTTTGTAATTAATCACGTTATGCTTCTGATGCAGTTAGTGAGGGCAGAGTTAGGGCTGTGGGGTCCCCGCTTATCTTGGACACAAGTCAGGGGGCTTCAAGGAAAAAATGTTTGGGAACCACTGCCTTAGACCCTAATGTACTCTAAATTGCATTATACGCCATGGTTTAAACGTTCATTATTTTCCATTTGCTTTTGTTGATCTGTCTGCCTTTTTTACCAATACTTCACTTTTTTGAACTATGCTGTTCAAACGAGGGTTCACTTCTCTCCAAGCCTGATGGATCTTGTGTGTCACTGGAACACTTCGACTGAGCTAACACGCCTGACAGCAAATGTGTTCACTCAATCTCATGCTGCAAAATCATTATAAAAAGCAGGTCTATCTTAAATTATAAACACGTGCTTACAGTATGATCTGTTAAAGTAAACCAAGGGAAAAAAGTATAAAGGAGAGTATTTCCAGCTGGGGAAAAAGTCAGGCAACTCAAACATATTTTGTGCTAAATTGGAACAGAAATGTGCCTATAGCTCACAAGGCCAGTGTAACCCCTGAACACCCCTGTTAGCGCTCCTGGTCTTTCTCCGCGGCTCTGAGCTAAGTGCCACTTCCAGATCCATGACACATCCAGGTCTGAAAAGCCGCAGGTTTGATGTAATTTTCCATGTACCAGCCTTTAACAAGCCCGGACGATGTTGAGCTGCTGCTTCGGGCCAGGCGGCTGGTGAACTCTAGGTGCGAGGATTGACACTGTTGGCTTGGCTTTCGCAGCAGCCAAGTGCAGACTGTTCAGCGGTTTGCTTATTATGGTCAGCTCCCAGCTTCCAGTGGGCTGTTGGCTGCAAACGCACTGTCCTCTGATGGTAAATGTCACAAGAATCTGTCGGTTCTCCTCTCCATATGACATTTATGTTTAGTGTCGTAGTGAGAAAAGTCTGTACTGTAAGTGCCCTTTCCTATACAATGGTGAGAGGCTGGTGGTTGGTTGCATTCACAGACAGCATTATTAGATTTACATACCATGGGCACTTGGAAAAATGTCACAATGGAAACAGTGTTTAAGGCTTTGTTTGAGAGTCTCATTGTTGGGAATTTAGTGCTGCCTGTAACAGCAAGGTTAATGAATTTTCAGATGATTTCAGCATGTAAAAAACATAACACCTTATGGTTTATTATGGTACATAGCTGTTGTGCTTGGCAAGTTTTGTATAGCATATTGTATTGTTGTTCAGTTGTATTGCTCTCGTCTATATGAAATAAATTTCCTGGGGCAGAACAACAGATGCTAAATAAACTGCCACTGGGTCCAGTTGAACAGTCACGCAACCAAAGGAAATGACAGCCAAACTTTTATGAATTAAAGGATTGGTTAAATACCTACCTTATTTAACTAAACAGTAGTGATATACACAAAAGGATACCAAGTACTAATGGGTGTGAGTGGAAGGGGTTCCAGACCCATTTTATGTACAGAAAGAATATTTTTTAAGTGTATGGGTATAGCTGTCCAGGCGGTGTTTTAAGATGAATGTGCAGATTTAGACTTTCCATTAAATTCAATACAAAGCAAACTTCTTTTCCTTTTAGCTTTTCCCTTCTGGGCTTGCCACCATAGCATCTGCCTCTTGGCTATTTATCTGGGCTTGGGACTGGCACAAAGAGTACACTGGCTTGAACAAAGCAAGCAACACTCCTTATATAGTCATTATAAACATAGATCATCACATTTCAACTTCCACTACTATATATTTCTTTTTGAGACAATCTTTTCTTGGATGTAATTTTAATGCTTGCTCAAAGGGATTTTGTTGGGTTTTCCACATTAAATGATTTTACTAAGCTAAAAAAAAAAAGTATTTAAGTGGACTGGCAAATTTAAACTGGGAGGTCTGATTAGTGACAGTTATTAGCACTGTCTCCACTGTCTCCAGAAGGTTGTAGATTGTTGGCTAAAGTGAATAAGGGAGAATTACCAAAATCTGCTTCTGTTCTTTAAAGGGGAACACTCATTTCCGCACCACTTGCCACTGTGTTATTTGAAGTAGGTGTTTTGGACTACGTCTGAGCTGCTCTGACTGAGGCTACACAGTAGATGATTGTGTGATTAACAAGAGTAAAACAAATCTGTTAATGTTTTAGCTCAGATATAGCTGAGAAGAAATGTATTTTTATTATGGAATTTCCTTAGCTCTTTAAACACAGCAGGAAAATGTACTTCTGCCACAAATGACTTGCTGGACCCATATGCAACGTATATTAAGTAATTATTTATCTTTGTATATACCTATGGCACACAACCTGGCCATTTTTATTAATGTTTTTAAAACTTTTCAATAAAAATGTCAGTTTTGAAGAAGTGAAAATGGATGAAGAAGTATCACTTTTCAGCAATGACCAGCTGCAGCCAACATGAGTAAAACCCTATGTAAAAATGTCTTGTTCTCAACGTTAAGTTAAGGGATTTAAAAGAAACACAAAAATTATGTGCAATTTGCCTTGTTAAGGTTTTGGGTTGCAGAGAGATGGAACAGGTCAATGTGAATGATTTCATGGTGAACAGTAGGTGAGGGGTAGGCAGGAAGTTAGTGGGCCGTGGGAGGAACCCCCTGTATACTGAGGTTTTGGCAGCGCTTGTTGCAGTCTGTCACGCTTACTTTACACTCATAAAAACGTACCTGAGAATAAGTTTGGAGCTGACTCGTGCTATTTTTGCACTTTCTGTCAAGAAATTTCAACAATTTATTGCCAATACACCCCCGCTGATATGAGTATAAAATAATGTATTAAAAAGTTTAGTATGTTGCTTAATTAAAGCTTAATTAAACTTAAAGCACTCAGAAAGCATAGACCTCTACTTAGGTATTGGAGCTACACTATATTTTCAAAAGTATTAGCTCATCTGAGTTAATACTTTTGGAACTAGTGTGTCTTGCAATGCCTAGACCTGCAGTAGATCAGGGGTGATTGTATCGTTTGGCCCTATCTCACAATGGTACAGAATCCAGACGTGATCCAGATCTGGAGTTCTTTCTTGGCCCATTTTTGACATTCCCTATAAAATAATCAAAATGCAATAACAATAATAGTAGTACATTTTGAGTACACTTTCTTACAAACCAACCAACAAAACTTCCCTGCTTAACCTGCCTAATACTTCTTGAGTCATTTTTAGTGTAGCACTTTCACTTGCTGAGTACAATACTGCTCTTATGTCTGCTACTACTAATGTTACAGCAAGGTCATGGTGGTAATGCATGTAGCACATCCATGGTTTCTAGACTACAGTGTTTTTGTAATTTTAAATTTTATATGGTTACATGAAACCAGCTAATATGCATTATTTCAAATAAACAGTAAGATGAAACATTTAACCTGCAAGAAATCTTCAACTATTTTGTCATAAAACATGTTAAGTCTATGGTGTGTACAATCCATCCTTAAACTGTCATAATGTAGTGTTGATGGGTGCAGAGGAGGATATGTAAAGATCCTTTATGTGGCTCCTTTTTTCCAGAGAGCTGTTGGGCAGAAGTGACAAAACGAGTTTGCTATTAAGCCTGTGCGTTGAGCAGCCGTCTGCAATGATGTTCAAATGGACTTTTGATTTTTCAGAGCTCAACAGTATCTTCACTTGGCTGTCAGAAGTGGGAACTGTGAATTTGTTTTGTTTCACGTCATGTGTATTCTGCGGTTGAAACTGTAAACGCCGCCGGTTCATTGTGTGCACGGAGTTCCTCTTCCAATGGCATGTGCACTCATTTTTCTGTTTTGAAATGTGTGCATGGTAAAATTTGTATCCATGATCTCATAGTGACCACTTGACGTGAAGCTTTTCTCTCCGTCTGGGTCACTTTAGTTTCAACTTGAATGACAGAGAAAAACAGTGGTGGAGCTGAGGCGTTACATGCCATTTTTGTGGATTCAGAAGCATGTGTCAAAAACACTGTTAATTTATGGAAAGACGCTGTATGCAGAATGTAACAGCACATGCAACATTCAGCTTTTGTTGAGAGAAAATTTCATATAGAATTACTTTGATATGCAATGATTTATAGATTACACAAAAGCTCAAAGATGGCCGCTGTATGCTGCATATTGAGGTTATAAATCTAGTCTCTTCCAGATGCCGCTTTCTAGGGTTTAAGTTCCCCGCTCTTATAGTATTACTTCTTTCCTATTCATATGAACGAGTGTTTTCTTTAAGCATGGCTCAAACCTGCTGGCCGTCGACAGATTGATGTAAAGTGCGTAAGACATTGTGCTGCTTGTGTAGTGGTACGTGAGTTGGACGGCACTGCTCCAGACACTGTGAATTGTGGCCTCTTTCCTGACATACCTGTGGCCTGAACTTCCAAACCTTTCCACAGACACACACACACAGGCTAATCTCCCAAGATCAGTAGTGGTAGACTTCTCTCTTCTACCATATACAGCCTTTTGCTTCCACTCGATTTTCCCAGTCGCTAATTCCAGGATGTGGGATCTGCCGCGTTCAAACAGCGTGTGATTATGTTATCCTCAATCACCGTTCATTGCAAGATTAGCAACTGGCAAAACAAATGTTTGACAACAAAGATTGTCCAAGACATTTAAACCAGGCTCATAAAAGAGCTTTTCAGTGATTGTAATTTCCTTGCTGATTGACGCACCAGTGAGCTACGAATACCACAAACCTAGATTCAGTTTTTTGTATTATTGTTAGAATTGTATTGTTAGCACACTGTTAATAGGTACAGAGTCACTTCAGTTCAGAATGGGCAGGATGAATAAGCTTTCCAGTCTCATAGCTCTTTTATGTTTGCCAACTTGGCTTTTCCTTTCTGTCAGTGTTGTGTTCAAGTCGGGCCAGGGCGGAGGGAGTAAATGGGACCGAGTTAATGTGAATGTCAGTTTGCTGTAAACACACCCAGACTGTATATTCTGGAGAAATATATGGTTAAGTAGTGAGGTTTGGTCTAATGTCACAGCATAGTTTTACTCAATGGAAGGATTGACACAATGAAATGTGAGATGAGATGTCTTTGCAAACATTGTAGAAGTTTGTTTGGTTAGATCAGCTGATTGGAAAAATAAATAATATATGGTAGTAACTAATGTCAACTTTGTATCATCCTGATGTACTTGTGACTTGTGAGTTTATTTTCCAAGTTACTGCCATGGGTGCATATATTGGTTGTTTTAAGGATAAAGTGTAGACAAATAGCAAGACTAGATGCACTCAGAGCAAGATGTATGGGCCCTATTTTGCAATGGTAACAAGAGTGCCCAGATTTGGACTCAAACCAGAGGCCTTCTAGTTGAGGGTTCAGCCACATAGCTCTTATATCTACCAATGATAAATAACACTCGGGAAATGCTTGGATCTGGATGGTGAACCTTAAGGTATTATCTCTCAGCCAGCCTGGTACAGAATTCTTCAAACAAATCCTGGTGCTAGACAGTGATATGGATCCATCGAAAATGAACAATTTAATCCTTGGCCCATCTTTCCTAAAAATTCAACTATAATTTCTTGTGTCATTTTGCTAATAAGCCAACAAACACAAGTAAAAGTGGAGGTATTAAAAAGTGAGGTAAAAAATTAATGTTCTATTAGATACATAGGTAACTAGAGTTTTGTATAGATCAACTTTGTAACATCTTAACTTTAAAACTAACCATAATTTGCAAATATCCAGCAAGTCATAGGTCAGGCGAGTGAATGCTCAGGCTCACCACTGTGTGATTATGTGTAGTGTACTGTACATATCTCGGCAGTGCTGTGATCAATGGCCTGACTCCGTAAACCCGAGGGCCACGAGAGACACATTACCATCAACATTTAATCTTACTTCCACCCAGACGGACTGTGTAGTTTGGCATGGACAATATACTGTGCTCATGTCTTGCAGCTCTTCAACAAAAAAAAAAAAAAAAAAAAGATGGCTCCAATGTAGCCACTGACATCCGCTGACTGATTTTCACATGATTACAAACTGATGCTTGCACTGGGCCCACTTAGCGCTCACTTTTGTCTTGCTGAATCCGTTCAGAGAAACCTAATATGCGAATCCATGGCCAGTAATGCAGGCGTGCTCTGCTCTGTCTCTTAGGGTTTGTCCATTTAGATACAGCTAGTGTATGGAGCATTGTGGTGGGTCACCCGGTTTATGATATTTAAGTCTTGGCTTACATGAAGTGAAGTGTCTTTTATTCGGAGATTGGATTTGCCCAAGGACATGTTCCTATAAGCAGGGCCTTAAGAAGTATACACTGAAAAGTCACTTATTGGAGAAAAGACAATTTTTTACTGGTTTCTATTGTGTTCACCAAGCAACGCAAGACTGAGTCAGAGCCACTGTGGTTTGGGGGCTTTCATCGGCTGTCTCGACACAATCGTTCACGAGGCCATATCTGACCAGAATAATGCAATATTCACATTCAAAACCAATCAGCACTGGGACGTCCAGAGGGGAACCAGAGTCAGCATGAGTGACAAATTGTTGAAGTGGACATATTTACTGTGAATTAAAGAAAATCTCAGTCATGTATCTATTATGGGTTATTGTTCTCAGTGTGTGACGTGAGGACTCCCACAGTTAGACTGTCACATCTAGTTACCTCTATTCCTACTGAGCAGACCATTTGGACCACAATAATATCTACAATGACAAATGGAGCTTTTTATAAACAAAGGAATAGTATGGAGAATATGCACATGACAGCCTCAATATCTGATAGTCTGGTCCATTTTCTAAAGCTAACTTAATTAAAGAAGTGTTTGTGTTGATGAAATAAATTGAAGCATTTGATCATTAATATTTGCTAATGCTAATTCCTCCATTAAAATGTGATAAAATAAAATTGTGGCGTGCTTAGCTTATGGCGCCATGCTTTCAAAATTAAAAGGCTGTATAGGTGGTAGTTACTCATGTACAAGAACACTATATTAATGTATTGTGACTGTGAATTTGAGCTCATACTTCGCATTAGCAAGGGTTAGTTAGGATTTTTTTAAGTCACATTACTTCCATCCCAAGTGGACAAAAATACTTGTACAAGGTCTCTCTTCTTTTTACCTTGAAATATCTCTGTAAACTTTAAATTTATGCTTTTTATTGGGATTGAAACAATATATCCAAATTTCACTGTATGATATTATCATGTGATTAACCTCACGGTAAGATATTTATTGCGATATTGTGGGGAGGCTCACTGTGTTGTAGAAATGCATACAATAACAAAACATCTTCTCTAAAAATCCCTGACGAGCTTTAGTGCTTTAATTATTGTGATAATTCAAAAGATTAAGATTAAATAAGTGTTTAATAATAATAATTCTATTGTGTTGGGTGCACTGAAACAAAGGAACATGGTTTAAGTAGTTCCCTTTGCTTTTTTTTACCTTCTGCTGCAACAAAACAATATTAGCCCCAGGAGCTTACCATTCAATAATGTACACAGTGATATTGTGAGATTTTTTTATATCACAATATCACGATATTGCCAGTATTGTTACATCCCTACTGTTTATGTTATACTGAAGAGACCTCTAGCCCTATAGTGAAAGTTTCCCTTTCAAACTACTGTGACATAATAAGACATAGTCCATTTGTTTTGGCATCTTTGTACTCATTCTTCCTGTGTCCCCTCTTCTCTCTTGTGGTTTTACAGCGAGCTATGGAGCGTATCCAATCTGTAAAGGCTGCTCGGTGTGCTCCAGAGACAACGGCTGTGTAAACTGCCAGCCCAAACTGTTCCTGTTCCTGCGTCGCGAGAGGATGAGGCAGTACGGGGAGTGTCTTCAGCACTGTCCGGCCGGATATTACGGCATGAGAAGCCCCGAAGTCAACATGTGCTCCAGTAAGTCCAGGACAAACATCTAAAAAAAAAAAAAAACTGATGACACCAATGACGTTCACCTTCTCACCACCTCCCTCTTAACACCTCATCATCCCCAGACACACATTCACAATCCATCAACTTTGCCTTTTTTCCCACAACACTTGATTTATTGTCAATTATCCAAAGCAGACACACATACTTCACAATTTGAACGGCTCATCTGTTCACAGGTGGATGTAAAGGAGCGAAGGTCCGGCCTTAGTTGTGTGTCTCGTGGGATTAAACAGCTAGGAAGAGCACTGGTTCTCATTTCTCTTTAGCACTCCCCTTACACCTGCATTACCAAACATCCCACAGTTACGAGTGTTTCTGAAAGCATGAAATCCGGGAGGAAATTCAACCAAGATGCACTAAAGACTAAATCCAACCCAGTTCCAGAGATTTGTCTCTTCACATTAAGGCCGACATGTAAAAGGCAGCCCTTTTTATCCATGTCATTCTATATCATTCGAAGCACAAAGATGATTATATATTAGCGTTAGGGCTCACTTTGTTAAGTGTCTACAGGACCTTGAGGATTGAGACTCTCACCAGACATTGTAATTTCTTGGCGGCCTGAGATGTTTTTGACTTTAAACTGAGAGGCACATCCACAAAAAGTCACTGTCAATTCAGTCATGATCATGTTTTGAGCACAGATTCATTGTTTAATGTTTCTGAGTGCTGTGATCTGTTTATCAGCATCAGGATAAGGAACCTTGCTGAATATCTTTGACACTGACATGGATGCATACAGTCAGTAAAGTATTAAAACTACTCTTTTGATTATGAAAAGATGTTTTATCATTGTAACTCAGCCAGCTCCATTAATTTTCTTTTTGAGGTTCCTTTTCATTCAAGCCTATTCCCATCAAAGAAAAGCTTGACCAATCTTAACAGTTTATTTAAAAGGCTAGGCTTTATACAATGCTAGATTTGCTGTATTTTTGTTGTGCCTGTTCAGATGCAGTTTATTCAGAGTGAACTGCTGTTTCCTCATGACTTCTGATTGGCTGTAAGTCATTACATTAGTACATTAGTTGCAGGTTGTTTAATCTATGTCTTCCCAGCAGAAGCTGAAGAAGTACAGAACTGTAATGAAGTAAAAGTTACTCTGTTACTCCTATAAAGGTGATATTAATTTAAAAAAATATGTAAGTTGAGTAAAAGTAAAAAAGTGCCAAATGTAAACATTACCACATATAATGATTACTACTGCTACTAAATATTGGTATTTTTCCACCCAAAAGTGGCTCAATCCCCGGACCCTCTGATTGCAAGATGAGCATGCTACTCACTTTGTAAAAATACTTGTATTTATTTAGAGACAAAAAAATGAAAGTGAAAGTAACAATTCCAACATAAGAGTATGTTTTAAAAATTTACATTTTCTTTAAAATATATATATCTAAATGAGAGTGAGTTAACATGTAAAGTACTACCAGTCACCTGTCAGGGTTTATTGTTGTTTCATGTCAAGAAATGATCAAAATTAATTTGAGACTTTAATAGTTTGCAGGCTCAGAGTTACGTGCGTTGCATTAATAAATGGATTGAACAGTTAATTTTAGCTTTGCAGGCCCATATTTTACATGCTAAATAAATACAATACAATATTATTGCCAAGAGCATTATTATGTTGTTTAGACATGTTGTGTTTTTTTACTTTGTAATTAATTGCGTGTATAGTGCACTAAAGAAGACATGAAAATTTCCCTAAATTTCATGCATTAGCCTATTTTGACCATAGATCCTGAATGAAAAAGACACATTTGTACATTTACACAGAGCCTGAGGTATTGGCCCAATGCTTCACATGAAAACAGCAAGGAACCTGAACCCATGTTTTTGTCAGAGCCAAACTTCTGACAAAGAAACTCAAATCAAACCCCAGAGGAGGCTGTTCGAACCTTAAGGCCCAATAGTGCGAACATGAATAACCACAGGAAGGAAAAACATGCTGCTTACCCAATCACCATGAAAATACATCCACTGGACCCTTTGGACAATGCAAATGGAAAGCATATTATTGTAAATCAACCATTGATATTGGCATTTATTTAGCACTGAGGCTTATAAAAAGTTACATTACAACACATGCATAATATTTATGTCTATCTGGTAGATACTATCATTTTTATGGACCAATATTTGATTATTTTGATATGCATGGTGGCAGAGTGGTTAGTACTCCTTGCTCTCAAAAATGAGGTTGTGCTTGGTTCAGTCAAGGGCCGGCCGACTACGAGTCTGCATGTCTTGTCACCAGGTAGCTTGCTCCCACCGTCTAAAGACATGCATGTGTTAGGTTAACTATTCAATCTAAATTTGCTCCTAGTGAATAAATGTGAGAGTTAATGGTCATGATATTCCGCCCAAGGCCCATAGTTGCTGGCATAGGCTCCAGCCACCTGTTTCCCCTCTAGCGGGAACAAGTGGACAAAGATGAATGCATTTTCTTATTGGCTTTAGTCAAGTCAGTCAGGTTTATGTAGGATTAAATTTTCTTCATACAAACTGAAGATATCAGATGAGATCCCCAAAAGAAATGTGTGCTCAAATCTCACCACAACAGAGGCAGATTCTGAAAAGCCACATTAATTTGACCCAATTTTCCCAACTATAAGAAAATTGGAAGAGAAAGCCATCTTGTTCTATGACAAACTCTTTTTTTTTTTTTACTCTAACTTTTCTAACCACTGTATTCCCGCACTGGGACACTTTTGACTGTAACCAGTCCTGATGTGTGGCCAATTCATCTAAATCCCTCGCCGTACAAACTGCTCAAAGAACAACATCTTGTATTGTCACAGAGCATCAGCTCCAGAGTAAGGCCTACTTTGATGTGATTGCAGTTTCACTTATGTATTTCTAATCTGCTTTCCTATTTGACTCTTATTGGTCACTGTATGCTGCATGTCATTTCCGACTAACAAAAAGCTTTTCACCTGGACAGTAATCATCAGACCTTTCAATGCTTTTTGCAGGTTGACGACAACAACTTGCTTGAGCTAAAAGGTATAGCGGCGTCAAGGCCTCCCTGTTGATGTGGCGATGGCTGCCGTGTGCTGCTGGCTCGGGAACATGGCATTACATCTCTCTTATCATGAGATTTTTAAACACGGCCTCTGAAATCACTTAGAGAGCAGCTGCTTGTTATTACACTAGAGGTTGTGTGTGTGATCTTATCTCATTCAAGAATTTTTTGAGGACTCCCTGGGTAAAGGAAAACAAAAGCAAGGCTTACACACGCAGCAGCCCACTCTGGACCGAAACTCACTTTTTCTGATGGGGCTCTGTATGTGCAGTACTTTTCACAGTTACTTGAAAAAGAAAAACATTTTCTTTATACATATAAATATCATAAAGTTACAGCACCTGAAAACTCCCTACTCCAAACCCCACTAAAAACATAGCAACCTGGCTTGTTTTATTGTAATAAAAAGTATTCCCAGACCAATTCATTACTCAAACTGAGATTTAAAACTTACCTTTAACTTCAAGCTCGGAGTAAAGCGTAAATCTATTGCCATTGTTTACATTTATGAGTGTAAGCCGATATAGCCACTGCTGAAATAGCCACTATAGTCGGACTTCCCTCCAGTGCTCAGTATTGACAAGTTGTGTAGACTAATAGCCTGTGGGAAGCATCCCTTATTTCAATGTATGCACACATGTGATTGGCCAAAGTTGGCACAACAGGCTGCTCACACTCATTGACTGAAATCATTGATAATAAAGCCTGGTCAAGCAACATAACCTTATCACTAAATGCACAACTGTATATTTGTAAAGCTTTATTTTAAAATGTAGCATTTAATCTCTCAAAAATCTCTAACAAGTGGAAGGAAGGAAGCACTTATAAATGAAATGAAGTAAAATGAAGTTACTATTTATTGCCGAGCCTTATAATAAAAAGCAAATTTTCTACTACTCTGGCTTTCTCCCATTATCCAAAGGCCCAAGTGAATGAATATCAGAATGAATGGTTCTTTGCTTGTGTATGTCTCTGTGTCAGCCCTGCAGCCAACTGCCCATTATCCACCCCGCCTAAGGCCCAAAGTTGCTTGGCTAAGCTTCATCCAGCCACAACCCATAATCGGAAAAAGTAGAAGAAATGTGTACTGAATGAACCTTAAGCTTAATTTGTACACACTACATTCTGTAACTATTTCCCGAGTTGGTTTAACTATGGAGCAGTGGCACACATAATGAATTTTAAATTTAAGGGACAGTGCTCGGAGGGGGTTTTCCCTGGGCTGCCGAGAAAATAACACTCTAATTTAAGCCAAAAACAATGGGAACTATACTTTTCCGAAACATAACGTAACTGCTGGAATAACTGGAAGGCCATTTACAGCGTGACTTAAGCTGAATTCCAAAGAGGCCCTACACACATACCCCCCCTTTCATTCCCAGGATCCAATACACCGACTAACAGAGAAGTGCTTTGCCTTATTGTTGCATAATGTCTTCCTGTCTATACATTATGTTTTTGTGTCACCACTTTATTACTCCTAACGGTTGCATTGATACCCATAAACTACTATGCTGCAGTACAGTGGTTCTTATCATGCCGCCCAGAAGAGGCCTCACACTACTGTCTGTGGGTGTCAAGCCACTGGGAAGATTTGTGGAAATGGTTACACAGAGCAGCGCTTTATGTACGGCCAAATTCGTGTGGATGCGGCGCAGGCATGTTCTCTATATTCCTAGTCAAATTTCATAGTAGTTGTTAGCATACAGTATACTGTGCAAAAAAAGCTTTAGTGAGTTTATTTTTGTCGTAAAAATTTCAAGAAAGGTCACTAAAGGGCCAAGAACAAAAGGATTAATTTTGATGTGGATCCAGATCACTGCTTTAAAAAAAAGTACCATTTCGAGATATGCACCAAAGATACTAATTTCACAGGAACAATTGATTAGTTTTAGTAGATTGTGAGATATAAAGGTTTTCTGGCTCAATGGAAAGAGCATTTAGCCCTGAACTATAAGATGTTTGAGTCCAGGTCTGGGCACTAAAGGTTTAACATTGTGAGGTATAACCAGTAGCTTAGTTGTCTATGCTCTGCAAGTGCTTCTTTTTGTAGTTTTTTGTATTTTGGACATTGATACACCTTTCTTTATTGATAGTATTTCTTAAAAATCCTCAGGTCAAAGCATATCACAGGCTATAGCACTCTGAATTAAAGAATTACGAGTTGAAAGGGAACTATCTGAGCTGTCTTTACTGACACACTAGTGTTGAGGCGGTCAGCATGAGATCAGGGCAATATTCAAAACTTCTTGAGGGTACATTACATACCCCCACCAGGGGGGTAACTCTGGTCAACCTACCAAATGTGTGTAGATTTATGCTTTGGCTAGTAACAGATTCAGTCTCACTAGCCACTTTGTCCGGTTGGATTATTTACATCAGTTTCAACTACTTCAGACTTGAGTTTCTAGAGCTTTGCATATAAATGTCCTCCTGATTTAAAACTTATAGTAGATCATCATTAAAGGAATAAATGATGCTATTATGGAGCCTTAGTTGAAATAAACCTCTTTTCTTTTTGATAATAGTAAAGTATAATTTAATAAATGACTGTCCAATGGTCACTGTCCAAAGAATGTTCATTTATGCATCTTCCTGATGACACTCCTGAAATATGCCGACGACATGGCCCTGTGATGGACAACGAAACTCTGGCACAGTACCAGCAGGAGGTGGACACCTTAGTCAAGTTGTTCACTGAGGGCTCATTGGAGCTTAACATCTTCAAAACTAAAGAATTGTGCTGTGGACCCAGGGGAAAATTTCCCCCTTCCCTAAACACACCCCTCAGCATCCAGGGGCAGCTGGTGGAGCAGGTGCAGTCTTTTAAATACCTTGAGACTGAAATTGATAATGGTCCCTCTTTTAAACATCATGCTGACTCTGTGTATATAAGAGCGCAACATCGCCTCCACCTGCTGAGAACATTGAGGTCTTTTAATGTCAAGAAAGAAATTTTAACAATGGTTTACAAGTCACTAATAGAGTCCATAATCACTTTTAACAGTACATCATGGTTCAACTTTCTGACAGCCAAAGACAAATCCAAACTCTCCCGTATTATCAGTCAGGCCAGTAAAATTACTTGAACCCCTCAACTCCCCCTGTCAAACTTTACAGTCACTCAATGCTGAGGAAAGCCACCCAGATCACTATGGACCCCTCCCACCCGCTGCACGACTCCTTCAGACTGTTACCATCAGGTATGCGCTACAAGGTCCCATTGGCCCAGAGAAACATTTACAAAAAGTAATTCATCCCCACTGCAATAATCACCCTGAACAGCCACAAATAAGCCCTTTTACTTGTTCTTATGCATTATGTTTGTTTTGAACGTGCATCTTTTATGAATGTATTGTGTCTTAACTGTACAGAGCCTTATCAAAGAAGAATTTCTTTCACCTTCTGGGACAGACAATAAAGTCTTTCTATTCTATTCTTTTCTCTTGCTTATTCCCGTAAAGGGTCAAGAGTGACTGGAGCCTAGCCCAGCGACTATAAGCCTTAGTTAGTCACAGGGCTGACACAGAGACACAGACAGACAGCCATTCTCTCTCACATTCATTCACTCAGGGCAATTTAGAGTTGCTAAGTCTCCTAACATGTGCATGTATTGGCAGGAGGTGTTAGGAAGCCTGAGTACTCAGAGAGGACATGCAGACTCCACCCAGAGAGATCATGTGACAGCCGGCCTGTGGATGGATTTACAACCTCCTTGCTGAGAGCAAGAGCACTAACTGCTTTGCGCCTGTCCTCCCTTTCAAAATAATAGTAAAATCAATATAGCAGATTATTATTTCATCATTTACTACACAACATTTTAACATCTAAATTCTGGCTACTAAATCCCATTAGTCCAAAGATATGCACATTTTAGCCACAAAACCCAGTTGCTTGTACCCCTCTATTCTGCATGCCTTTTAACACATAGAAACCACTCACTGTTCACTGCCAGCCGGTACGATCAAGGCACAAGATTGCCAATATCCTGGAAGTTAGAGTTTAAATATGTGCCACAAGAGATTCCACTGTCGGAGGTAATTTCTGTGGCTTGCCAACTCAAATTTACTTTTTACTGCTTTTCTCGTATTGGGGGAAATATGTTACCACGTCCCATTGTTGTATTTCTAGCAGCTTTGTCACATCAAATTAGGCCTGGAAGTAAAAAGTAAATTAGCTTCACCTTCCTCCAGGATCATTTTAGTTTTTAAAGAGTGACACGGGACTGCATTTGGGTTTGAGTTGGATGAAAGCCATATGTCATTGGCATCACGCATACGGGCACTGCATGAAGAAACTACCAGCCCCTAGTTGGCAGCGGTGGATGTTTTCTCTCCCCACTGTTTCTGGTTCATTCAAGCTCTCACATTCACACTCTTGTGGGTATTTCCATTGCACACTTTAACCAACAAAAATGTCCAGTTGCTTTTGGCCTTTGAGCCTTATCGTGGGACATTTAATCATCACAGCTTTAGTAACCGCAGATTCAGATTTGCCAGACAATACACTGCGCCCACCAAACCAAGCTCTGTGTTCTATGGATATTACAACAAGCAGAATTGGGTAGGGACTTGTTTTTATAGGGCAAAAAAAATACAGTCATGACAAGTAAATAATTGACTGTTCATTTTTTATTATGATCTTAAAATTCATTGTTGTTAATGTTGGAGCCTTTTTATGTCTACTTTTGAAATATTCCTCTAGTCTTTTTTTCTCTTTTCATAAAAAAAATGACTTGGCCTTTTCAGGCACCTCAGTAGCTCACCTGGTTGAGTGCCTACCACATGAATAGGGACCTGGGTTCAACTCCTTGCTTTCTTCATTATTTTCACATTATCTTTCCAGACATAGCATTCAATAGTGTGAGTGGAAAGGCTCTCTGACCCCGGTTTCAGGCAGAAGTTGTTTATGTGTACTCTGGAACAGGTAGGAATACCAAAGATCACAGAATTTCCATGAAGTGAAGAGGGCGAGCAGGTCTGCTGACACTGCTGTCGTACCGTATCGGACCTAGTGAGATGCTGATTGACAGGAACACAGCCTTGCCTTCACCTCGGCATGCGCTGGTGTGTGTAGGAGCACCCATGTGGAAAAAACAGTATGGACAGAGTTGGGAAGAACATGGCAGCTGTGGCCCATGCTATGAACTCCTGCCATCTGCAGTTCCACATGACATGGCTGGGTGGCAGTGAGCAAAGCCTCCATGTCAGCCAAACCAGGGGCCTCGGGAGTGGGTCAGAGCTGCACCACTCAGCCTGGAGCCTAAGACTGGAAAAATAAGGCTTGTTTTCCCTCTTACACTGCCAGGCCTTTTTATAACATGGACACTCCTGCAGCGCAACATCAGAGCTGCTCTCCTGGTGCTCTGAGGAGTGGTCCATCAGCCCACCTCAGGTCAGATAACACTTAAGACCCCACCTCAAACCCAAATCATTTAGCACACAAGCCATAAATAGCATGAATAAATGTAGTGATTAGATATGGCAGCTGTCAGCCTGCAGAGGTTAAACTAAAGTTGACATGAAGGTTTAAGTGTGTGTGATAAAACTGAGACGTTCTGCCTCCAGACCACAGCTGAGGGACCCACACTTCTGCCAAACATGCACCGCTTGATCACAGTTGATGCGCAGTGACTCATCTCTCAACTTTATTTGACCAAAAAAATGGCAACAGGGATATGACCAGTATCTTTGGATGTCTAATACGTTTTGAAACCAATCTTCTCTGATATTGCTCTAGAAGCTAAAACCTAAAGTTTTTCCACTTGTGTGTGTAATAGACGTCACAGCCAGAGCCCATTGAGAGATAATGATGATAATACGTTTAAGTTCCGGGAACAACAGTCCTTCAATGGGATCTGATGACCTCATTATTTCTCATTAGTCTCCTGGAGGCACCTAGATGAAGACTTTAAAGGTGGTCTAGAGGTTAATCCTGCAGGGAGAATGAACCCACTCCCCTATTTGGCTGGACACATTACTGGTCTGCCAACTTGGTCTGACCGCGTGGCCATGGGTCAGTACGGGACTCAGATAGCCTACAATGTCCCAGATAGCCTTTTGCTTGATAACTGGACAGATGGATACATGTCTGTCATGGTGATCCCTTCCTACCCACCCATTTCTCTGATGACCTTTGACCTTTTAGCTTTGCCTCCCTGCAGTTTAACTCCCATGGAGCCACATTGATACACCGTTCACCTCATCCATCAACGCTGTGACATTATTACTTATCAGCTATTTACAAAACAAGATTTGCTGAAACATCTGCCATCACCTAACATGAAATTCAACCCATGAGCAATGTCAGATGCTACTGCTGCTGCATAGTTACAGTATCTTGCACATATTTTATTCTCATATATACTGTCAATAACTCGGCATTGCACAACAAGCTAGTGAGTACTGCCAGATGTTCTTGTTCTCTGCCTCTTTTCTTTTTTTCTTTTTTTTGTTTGGGAGTTAAAAGCCCCACAGGTGATGACAGGCTTGGGAAGTGTGAAGGCTAAAATACAGCGTTGTGCTTTCAAATTAGCTTTGTGATTTATTAGCTTGGTTGCTATATCTAAGGATTGACTTTTATCAAAGATGATTAGCTTTACTAGACAGCAAACACTCTTCAGCTCATGCATTCATATTAAATGCATCAAAGTATGATAAGCTTAAATAATATCAGATTGTAGAGTTAGTTCTATTTCAGTGCTTGTCAAACTGTGGTATGGGTACCAGTGGTGGTACGCAGGCTTCTTCTGGTGGTACTCAGGAGTCTTTTACAGTTCAAGACCTGATTTAGTTTAATTTACAGCCAGATTTTATACTTGTATAGTTCTGCTCTGGTTCTGGATATAATTTGAAGTGTTCCACTGCTTAGTCCTGGTTTAGTCCTGTTTTTGTCTTTGTTTAGACCTGATTTAGTGTTGGTTGAGTCCTACTTTTGTTATATTGGTTTAATCATGGATTTGTTCTGGTTATGTACTGGTTATGCGCTGGTTTAGACCTGGTTTAGTCCTTGATTAGGCCTGATTTAGTACTGGTTATGCATTGTTTTAAACCTGGGTTAGTTCTGGCTATATCCTGGTTTAGACCTCCTTTAGTCTTGGATGATTACTACATTAGCCCTCCTGGTTATGTGCTGGTTTAGACCTGGTTTAGTCCTAGATTAGTTCTGGTTTTGTACTGGTTTATTTCTGGTTTAGTCCCTATTTTGTCCATATTTAGTAATTTTCATTTTAGACTTTTACGAAGATATTTTGAAAGCCAAATGTTTCTGAGGTGTTACTCGGGGGAAAAAAAAGTTGCTGTACTAGTGCTATCATATGTGGTGAGTGCCGCTGTATCACGGCTTTGTACTGCGGCTCTATCTCTAATCCTATCTGATTGGTATGTGTTTGTGTGTGTGTCCATGGTTTGTTTAGACTGCTAAGCGTGAGACCCGAGTGAGTGGGCAGAGACCATACTTCAGGGCTCAGAGTAAAGTGGGCAGGGACCCCCTCGTTTTGGAGGAATGTCGAGGAGGAGGAGGCCTGATGGTTAGCTGGAGATGGTGTAATTAAGGGGTGTGATTGTGAGAACCTTCCCTTCCCCGGGCCCAGCAAGGGTCATAGATAAAAGAGCAGCCCTTAGCTTCTGTCGCACATATGTGGTAAATCAATGTTTTGCATTTTACACACCATGAAATACCTGTATGTTAATGGGTAACTGATACGAGACACAGTCAGTGGACCAAATGACAATAGTCCCCCAGTGTGAGACAGTAGCCACAGGTCACACATTGTGGAACCCTATTGGGAGCTGCCATGGAGTGTCATAAATTAGACAGCTCTGGGAGGCTCCTTCTAATCATGTGGGCCCGTGCGTCGCCATTGGTGTGGTTGGTGTAATTTGGCCCTGCCTGACGTGCTATTTGCAGAGTAAGAGCTTGATGACACATTGCTATGCCTTTCTTTGAGAATGGCGCTTTGTGTCATGTGCGGCAGCTGGGTGTGGCGTGGGAGGATACAGTCAGTGTACTGTTGTGTTTACTGTTTGTATAACTATTTGTTCTAAATGTTGTCACCCCCATCACCTCACTCCTGAAACCATGCTTCCCTTTTGTATGTTTCAGCCAAAAAATACTCGATCCATGTAGCAATTTCTGCCTCCAAATATTGGACAGATTTGGTTGTGGAAACCAGCAGATATTGTAGCAGTGAGGAGTGATAAGATAGCATATTGTTGGCTCTATTCACAAGCCTAACGGGATGTTCTCTTCCTGTTGCGGCAAACTATTAGTTAAAAACATATGCCCTTGTGTGTTGCATCCAGACTGCTGCATGTCAGAGCAGTCTGCTGAAAGAGGTCAACATGATCTAATTCTTCTCTCATCTCTTTTTCACTTTGAAAAACTGAAGCAGGGAATAAGGACAAAACCGTCTGTCAGGTAGAAACAAGTTTTGTAAAACACACTTGAGTCTCAGAGACAACCAGGCATTGGCACTTTTTTCTCAGTATTTCTCAGACAGTATAATCCTTTCAAGAACCCCATTCCACAAACCCCTCAGCTTTCGATCAAGTCCAGATGAGAGGTCTGCACAGACCCCTGAGTCTCATGTGTTTGTCTGTCTTCCTCCAGGGTGCAGAATAGAGAACTGCGAGTCCTGCTTCAGTAAAGACTTCTGTACCAAGTGTAAAGCTGGTTTTTACCTGCACAAAGCCCGCTGCTATGAAAAGTGCCCTGAGGGCTTTGCCCCACTGGAAGACACCATGGAGTGTGGAGGTATGTCAGACATTTTACAACTCTAAACTCTTACAGAACAAGCGTTGTTAAATACAGTAGTTACAGTTTCATTTATTTTAGTATGCAGGCCTGGAGAGAAATGTAGATAGCAGTTGGCCTCATTTTAGACAGAGGCCGCACACACAGAGGTCAGAGGTTACAGCATGCTAATAAAGCCTCTTCACCTTGTAATAAAGCCTGACCCAGCGTCTTTGACTTACTCCAAATGGTTTCACTGCACACCAATATTTCTGTCTCTGCAGAGGGCTGTGAGGTGGGTCAGTGGAGTGAATGGGGAGCCTGCACCAGGAGAAACAAAACCTGTGGTCATAAGTGGGGTCTGGAGACCCGGACACGGCACATTGTAAAGAAACCACCCAAGGACACAATACCCTGTCCCACCATCGCTGAGTCCAGGATGTGCAAAATGGCCATGAGGCACTGCAGAGGAGGTAAATATTCTCACAGCACTTTACTATGTGACAGAAAGGGCATGTCATTCTCAACTCCCTCTACTTTCACTCTGAGGTTTACACTACCTTGGTGAATATTAAAGAAAACAGCTAGGTGATCCCACAGAGAACTCTTTCCACCTGTCTAAAGTAACCTATGTACCTTACACTCAGCCCTTTTTTCTTCACCGTCTGTGTTTTTGAGGTGCACCATGGCGTTTCAGAGCATGAAATATCTGTATTTTTCCACTGCAGCCCTGTTCTAGCCAGCTCTTTTTCTGAGGTCTATTTTTCCTCCTTCAGCCCCATCTCACTTCCTGTTCTCAGTGGAATTCTTCAGGTTTCCTCAATGGACGTTTTTGTTTCCTTCTGTCACTTTGAGAGATATTTGTTATACATGCAGCATGCATGTCAGGCTACTAGGCTAAGTCAGATGTAATCCCTCTCTCATTGTGAACATTGCTAACTATTTTTTACATAAACCATTTTCTCCAGATAGTCCAAACACACCATTTGGGGTGAGAGCCTCAGCTCTGTTCAAAGTGCTTTTTAAATAAATGTTGTCTCCGTTAATGTGCTTTTACGTCTCTCATAAACTTTGGATTAGGATAGGCAGTATGTAAATATTTAATTTACCTAATAAGGAAGCAATTACAGTGGCACATATCATTCAGCCTGTCAAAAAAAGAAAACATTGTTTAACAGAAAGAGGAAAATAATCTGACTCCCTAACTTTATTTCCATTTTTGGCCTGAAGTGTTGAGTTGGAGAATCGTTGAGAGAAGTGGTGAAAGAGTAAATAAACTTGAAATAAACTCAGATAGTTTCTCATATTTCAGTGCTACTGAGGCACTTACTGCTGCCTGGGCTGGAAACTGTGATTGTATGGCACATTTAGTTTTTTGAAACTCCTCCTTCATCCCCCACGTGCCCCATTTATGACTTTGACTTTTATGACTTTCTTTAATTAAAATTTGGCATTGTTGCACATGGTAACTGTCAGCAATTATCTCAGGCATCAAGTGACTGATGGGATTTTGGGACGTCTAAATTGTGCACATAGCAGAAACATTTTTCTTCATTGCTGTAGAAACCAATGGCAGACTCCCCTTGTCAATCTTTCTTAAAGCTACCGTTCCCTGGTGATGTGGTTACATTTAAACTCGGGAGTATATTTCCCAATCCAGTAATGTCTAGATCTGTGGTCCCCCGCTCTGTGTAAAAGTGTGCATCTAGGACTCTCCGGGCTCATGAACTTCTGTGGTGGCCCATTTAAAATAAGGTACATTTCGGACTTAGGCATGTGTTGTTAATTCCCCACCATTTAACCGCTTGCAAAATCTCTGCTTGGCAAAAGCCCGTGAAATGCAACACTCCTTAGTTCAAATAAATATAATTTTGGACTGTAAGCTGCTAAAGTCAGTTGGGACAGAGAAGCCAAAAAGCCAAGGGTCGATGCTTTAGTAACTAGGAACTGGACCAAATGACATTGTAAAATAATCACTTTCTTTGAGTGATAATAAAGAAACAGCCAATGGGAGTAGGGACAGGAAGTGGAGTATGCAGCCTATAGAAAAATATCATTGAAAAGGTTCATTGTTAAAATATAGGAGGATTATATATACCGTCATATATGTATTTGTATATAAAATAGATTTTTTCTTACACTGATTTAAAACTATGAATCTTGAGACATAAATAGTTACATATAATGATCTCTTGGAACTTAAGACTGAAATGACCATTTTTCCCAGTTGCTCTCAGTGGACACCAGACACCGTTTGTTTAATATGCGGATTATTTAACTGCAGACCATAAAGATGCTGTGGATTAAATGTAGACAGGAAATAAGAGGAAGCAGCATGTAGGTATACACTATTTATGGTACATGCTTATCTGATCACACTGGCTTGCATTTCTACATTTCCACGTCATCGACAGATCCTTTTCTCCCAGCTTATCTGAGACGCACAAAGACGATGTTCCCCTGTGTCTGCGCACGTCTATAATCCCTCGATAAAACATACACCAGCAGAGAAAGAAAAGCCCAGCTTATGTCAAGACACAATATAAAATCATAGAGTTGTTGATCAGTGTAAAAATCCAATATCATTTACAGTACTGTTCAAAGGAGTGCTTTAATAAATACAGAACATATTTTTTATGTTTTTTATGTAAATTTATAGTATTCGTAATGGGCCAAGGACAAAATTATTCACTTTGGCATGAATCAAGATCACTGTTTAGAGCCAGGAGTGTTTTAAGGGATTTATTACAAAAGAACAAATGATTAGTTTTAGAAGAGAGTTAGTGACATATAAGGGTTTTGTGGCTCAGTGGAAAGAGCATTTACCCCTGAACTATAAAATGTTTGAGTCCACGTCTGGGCACTACATCTTAACCAGAGATGGTGGTCTGCTGGGGATTTTGTTTTTGGTATCGTCTACCCCAACATTGTCCTCATAACATACTTTTTAGCAGCAATTTAAACAGGATTTTGGACACAGCAAACAGCAACAGCAAAATGGGATTTATGGACATAGAATTTAAAGAAACACAAAGATTTAAACTCAGGGCTGCTTGGTTGGGTGCTTGTGCCAACTATTTGCATTGTACCCTGGAAGCAGGAGAGTGCTGTTTCATCTTATGTATCCCTGGAGTGCTATATAAACACTATAGAGACTTTATTAATAGCCTCTCTGTCTCTATCAGCACTGACAGACCCTTCTTTTTGTCTTGGGAGCTTAAAGAAAGGTGAGGAAGCTAGGCTTCTCCACTTAAGTATTGATTCCTTTAAGAATCCCTTCAGAGATTTCCCAGTGCCTCCTGTCATCAAATTCACTGGTTTATAAACTGACATGTGTGACAACTCGATTTTTTTATCTGCCCCCTGTGCATCTGCGTATATATTTTTTTCTTTCTGTTGCCCCAAACGCTTGCTTAATCTTTGAACAACAGCTGCTTCTGTGTGCCATCAGATTGTGTGTAAACAACTTAAAATGTTAAGGCTCTTGAATTTCCCACTCTCGATGTAATCCCTGATTTCAAATTTAAGAGGGAGTAAAGTCCAACGCAAACACACCATTGCAGCTCAGGCTAATTTCAGACAATTTTCAGAAATCGGCTTTGAGATACTCAGACGGCGCAAAAAGTCATTTATAGCACAGTTTTGCTTGTTTTCTAGCTAAGAATGGTATTTGCAGTGCATGAATACTCCCAACTTAGCCCAAACTAACACAAGAAGTATCACATAAAGTTATGGAACAGTAAAAAATTTATAGCCGCACAATTTTGGACCTGATAGCAGAAACGTAACAGGCCTGGTTTTTACTGAATATTGCGGGTCAATTTACACTCACAATGCTTCTGCTGATCTCATGGAAAGAAAAAAAAAAAGAATATGAGTGAAAGAACATATAGTGATTATAGCAAGCTTTGGACACACTGTCCAAACCTGTACTTGAGGAGCTGCAGGCCTTTATGGGGGTATTGATCTCTTTTGCATGTAACCCTAGAAACCTTTTCTGCTGTAGAGCTCAACTCAGGCCAAGACATCCATCCCATCAGTCATAAGTGTGTGCTCCGATCTAGCCATCTCTAACACTACGGAGATGTCAAAACGTCCTGGGATTTTTGTATTTACATTGTAACTAACCACCAGGTTTTATAACTATAAGCCTTAGTCCAATCCCCCTGCCCTCCATTTAAAACCTTGAGTAAACAGGTTCTGCTGCACAAGCCGTACAAAGGTGGAATGAAAGGATAAAAACACCTTGACTCACTTTTCCACCTCATCGTTCTTCCAATGTCACATCTTGGGCCATGCAAGGTTTGAGTCAGTATTTATGACCGGTGGACATGACATAGAAGAAGCCTGTTGTTTAATGTAGCCCAAATGCACCTGCAGTCTGGAACAAGGGGCCAAAGTGAACTCAGATCTGCCCTGGATCAGCGAGCATCCAAGAAGGATTTGGTTGGCTGGTGGGATGTACGCCAGGTTGTGTCTGAGACCAATCTGGTTATGCGGTGAGTCTGCAGTATTGTAGACCTCCTGGTCCTCACAGTCTGCAAACCATCTGCTCAAGAGTCTTTGCTTCTGTTAAGTGTTGCACAGAAGAGCACTTTTGCCCCAAAAGTGCTCAAGTGGAGGAGGTGTGTACGGCAACATGGATTTTCATCTAATAATAATAGCCACTCAGGAGGTCTAAACTTAAAGATGTCATTTGCTTCAAAGCATTTTAGTTACATGTTGTGTGAAGGACTTTCAAACACATGAATCTGGATGTGTTTTTGTCAGATGTAGCTGTCCTCCACTAGGCCAGAAGTTTTTGTGATGCTTTAAATTTGAAATTGAACGATGGAGCAGTCTTGACTTGTCACTGCTAAAGCACTCACAGTTCAATTTGTCCAAGTCAAACAACAATCTAGTTCAGCTCAAGCCACCACCCAAAGACCAGAAGATCATGCTCCTGTTCTGTTCTTAATGTATTTATCTCATTATTTCAATTAATGTTCCTGTGGTGTACTCTATGGGAACACTGGACTTTTGGATGGATATTAGCTGCAGTGTAATGACAGGTGGTGATTAACGGCGATCTCTGGCCTGGCTAATATCACGGACAATCCAGATCATTTCTTCCCGCCAGCGGGAGCCAGTGAAGGAGTGTTTTCCCAGGACAGAAGGAGACCACTAATTGGCAGCTGCCCTGTCATCGTGATTATGTCTGCCTCACTCTGCAGCCTGTTGTGACTGGGGGAGCCACAGCTTAATCTTCATTTAATAAGCCTTCTCCATAGGGGCTGACACAGGAGCTGGTGAGAAGGCTTCAGAAGAAGGCTTTTGGATGGCACAGATAAACGAATATACTGGACCATGTTCAGGCATCAGAAGTAGGTTTATGCGGCAATGGCTTGACCCTTCCATTACTTAAATGTTACTGAGAGACCCGAGGGCTGTTTTTTCTCTTTGATTTGCAGAAACATGTGACTCTGGTGATTGACTCGCCTCTGTACAAGCCAGAAAAGTTCAATAATTTAAATGAGTTCTGCCAATGTGATGATGATTTTCTCATGCTACACGGAGAGCTGCACCACTATAAAGCAGAAACGGCGGTGTCCTGGAAGCTTTGCACTTTGCTGTAATGAATAAGAATATGGACGAATAGGAAAGACACATCAACCTGTCACTGACTTGGCCCAGACACCAACATCCCAGTGCCAATGGTAGTTATGGTCACTGCTGTGGTCATAGTAACAAATTAACACAAGTTCTGTTTTGGCTATCTCGTATTTTCTACCCTGCTATAAAGTGTCTTTTTTCCCCCATCACCACACTTATGTTTCATATCTTCACCTAACCAGAAGAAAATTGATTATCTAGGCCCAGATCTGGACAGGCGATCAACACTTGCTTTAGGTTGATGTCCTCACACACAACATTGGGTTTATTTTTTTGCCCTTTGCACAGTTCAGAAGTGCTAAATCTTCCATAAAAGGAGAAAGTCATTACCAGCAGTGTCTTAGGCTTGTTTGCCCTCTGTACATTCCTTATTGGGGGGTTAGGGATGGTTGGGCTTTTCTGATTAACTTCCCACTAAGTGCCCCCACTCTCTGACCAAAATAAATATGGCTGCTGTCATTTTGTCAGCAACTGTCTTCAGAGAGTAATATTCGAAACACCCCCTGATCCTGCTGGCTTTTATATGGAGAATCCATCGTCATACCACAGGCATGAGCCATAAACATGTGGAGGCCTTTCAAAGACCAGGGGGTGGAGGTTTGTGAGGAGGGAGGTGAACAAGGAGGGGTCAGTGCCGCTCACTGGGGCTCCATACTCCACATTATTGTCATCTGGTCGTTTCCAAGCAGGACCAAAGTGCCTTTTTCACACTCTCTGCTCCAATTGAGTTAAAGTTTTATTGTAGACTTTCAACATAATAATTTAACTCTCTCTCTTGGCAGCAAAGTGATAGAGATGTAAAGTCATCAGTTCATAGTAGCTTTGATTGTAAATCATATCAGATATATAGGGTGTATTGTAGCAAGATGGTTGTGGGTTTGATCTCTGAACTGGTGATCAATGGTGTGCAATTGGCATGTCCTCCCTGTATTTGTCTTTAGTGGTTGTCTCTAGTCTTCAGCCTTGTGATTGTTCAGGGTGTTACCCTCCAAAGTTAGAAGCTCCCCACAGACTGTAACAGAATACGTGGTAGAAAATGATTCAGGTGATTGTGTGATATCTGCTGAGAGTATGTTGTTGCCCCATGATTCTTGCATGACTTTCTTCAACATCTTCTGGCAGCAAACAAGAGACCTGTGCTATCATTAACAATGATATCCAAAGCTGCATGTTTATAAGACTTACTATAGTTTGAGGATTTTTTTAATCGATATAAAACGTGGAATCTTAATGATGAAAGAATTTACAGTTCAGGTTCATTTATACGATTTGAACACTAAAGGCTTACTTTGACCTATTGTCTTGTGATTTGTACATGCTATTGTTCTGTTGAAGTGTTCAGTTCATTGTTGTCAGTTATTGATTTTACCATGTCAACGTTTTAGTGCAGTTTAATGTGTAAAATAATCTACATCCATTCATTGCAAGAAGTGGTATAAATTAGGAACTCAATAAATCAATATGGATTAGCCACTATAACCATCAAAAACAGAGGGAGGAAGCATCATGTAATGTTAAAGACAGAGCCAGATACTGTACAGAACCTGGAATGTCTTCTTGTTCTCATGCCCCACAAATGGGAGCTATTTCCCCCCACTGTGCACACTACATGGACTGATATTGCCCATGACTCGGTGGGAGCCATAAAACGGACCTTCATTGAGGAACATTTCCTTGATGGGCAGTTTATGCCGTTACACCCCGTGATTTTTTACAGCACTCAAGACACGGCCTGGGTCTTTACAGGGATGGATGGCAACAGCTTGTGATGAGAATTTCAAGCTACAGTTCCAGTGATATATGGAGCTCTCATTGCTCTCTCCGTGCAATGTCTGAACTGCCAGATGCTGTCCACTTGTCAAATGATGGAGAATGATACACATACATTTATTTTGTTTCTGCTGGCTGAAATCAATACAGTGAAGGATTTAGCTTAGAAAGGATGGCTGACTGTAAAACTACAATGAGCGCCGCTAACCTGGCTTTAAAAGATTTCATTAGTATAGATTTGGACTGTGCTATGACAATTTGAATGTAGTACAGCGGCTACCCCACCCAGGAAGGAGTGGGTCTGTGATCTATTGCCTGCTAGTATTTATTGGATTCTTGTTTGAAGTGAGATGTTTAACAAAAGTATAGACGTAACATATAGTATCTGTTTTTGCTGTAGTCCAGTGTAATATATAAAGTGCTATTATCAGTGCACTCCCCTTTGAGGTTTTTCACTTCATATTTAGATAACCTGAGCTGGTCCGAGTGGGAGCCGTCCCATCACTCTGTCTGGCAGACCCTCAGTCTGCTGCCAGCTCTCCTGTGGGCTGCTGCACTTTCATCTCCACATCCACAGAGGCTGGCAGGACAGAGAGACACCACCAGCGTGTGAGAAACACATACCAACAAACAATAAACCAGACCTCACAGGCCGAACAAGTCATCACAGTATCCACTCGTTCCCTCAGTCTTTGCCTGTCTCACACTCAAATAACACTTTTGGTCGCATAATGCAGCAAGCAGTTTGTTGAGAAACAATGAGCAGGATATATTCGCGTGGCGCACATTGTTTGAATCAGACTTGTGTACACCGTAGTACTCCTTCTCCAGCGGCCTGGCTTCAGGAGCAAAGAAGAAAGCAAAGTAGGCAACGAGGAGAGCATAGAAACATCTGGAGCACAGTTGCATTGGCAAAGCTTCACCACCACAAGCCCCTCTCCTCACCTTACTGTCTACACACTTCTTTCTCCCGTTTTCTCAATTTCTGACCAACGTCCTCAAAGACATCTCAGCTTTTAATTAGTGCTGATGCAGTGGGAGGCTGTGGTCGCTGACCCTCTCATGTCCATTGAGTGTGGACGCAGTGTGCAGACACGCAGACAAAACAAAACATCAAGTATAGGCCTGCTGGCCCTTGGCTGTGTCTGTGTGTCTGTGTTTTTCTCTCTGTGTGTGAACTGTAACAAATACAGGGCAATGCAGACTAACTGCAGAGCTATTACTGCACTAAGTAAAGACCAGCACCAACTTACATGTTTGTAGCATCAATGAGAGAGGAGGCGCATACCTCAACAAAAGACAGTGACATGTTTGCTAATGCATTATACACTACAATACCTGCTGTACTTCTGAAGTAAAGTGGGACATTGTTTTGAGATGAAATACAATTGTTGACATCCTTCAATAAAAACACCTTGCTCATGTTTTAATCTACATCAATATCAAGTAAAGTGTTTGAGTTATCTGCGTTCAGCTGTGTCAGTGCAGTCACATTAATTAACATGTAACAACAGATTTTTATTCATCTGAAACGTAATGTGAACAAGTTTTGTTGGTATTTTAGAATTGGTTTAAGCATAGTTTCTTAAAAGTCTCCAACCGCATGCCTACTACCTGGACTCCTGCCTTAAGGGTGAGTGCACATATGTTTGGTTTTGCCATGCTATGATGGGTGAAATGACCCTTATATTACACAGAACATGACAACTCTCATAGGAAAAACTGCAGACATGATTGAGTGGTCGGTGTCATGAAACTCCATCCTCTGCAGGTACCATATCAAATCCCTTCAAACATAAATACTCCGTCCCGCTGGGTGGCAAGGTTCAGGACCGTGATCCCAACAGGCCTTGAGACAGTTCTTTGGGATTAGTGGGAGCTTAAGTCTCCCTTTGATTTGATTCCTGTCTCCTAGCCCTGCTGCATCTTTGACAGATGCTGCAGCCTTCTGGAGTACACAAAGCACTGTTCGGCAAGGTGAGACCCCGAAATGACCACTGAAATTGCACTGTAATCATATATGCAGCTAAAAACAACAGGAAAATGTCTGCCATATGCCCCAAAGCCCAATGTTTGTGTTTTAGTGAGTCAAAAGAGGGATTATTGACCAGGGTACTGGAGCTGCCTCTTATTGCCTGTGTCTGTGATCAGATCTGTCAGAGCCACTCAGCTGTCCGTCTGCCCGCTGTTTGACAAGTGTTTGATGCAGCCCAGGCCTAAAGAGGATCAAGTCTTTCCTGAATTGGCTTTACCTCACTCCCCGTGCAACAGGAGATCTGCTAACACATCAAACACACCCCTCCCCCACTCTTTTCCGCTCATCTCGGTGAACTCATAAACTATTTTTATCAAAAAATATGTGACGTTTGTTGGATCATCAAAAGAGGGACTGGGCGACAGGGCCCCGTGAGAGTTAGCAGAACAATCAAAGATAACAATAAGCGCCGGGCAGACTTCAGTCCCTCATCACTGGCCATTGCACAGGGATTGGGGCATGATCCTGATGGCCCCTGTCTCTGTTTGAGTGTCTAAGCCCAGCTGACTTAGTATGGCTCCCCGCTTGTTAGAGTCTGGGCCTGTTTCGGGACAGTTGTCCACCATGTTCAAACGTGTGAGGATTTCCTCCTTGGGCTTCCTAGTAGAGAGAAAAGAGGATGAAAGGACTTGTGCAGAAATGAGATATAAAGAGGGAATCATGCTGGACAATTTCCTCCCATATCCAGCCTGTTCCCATTCGGACCGTCAGAGAACTGGCGGATGTGGACCATGTGCATGCGTACTCAAACTGGCATGCAGCTTGAGTGTGCAGCACATGACAACTTTGTGGATTTCACACGGTCACCTTGTGTCTCATTAAAGCCATAACGTAATTACTAGACAGGTTTATACTGCTACGTGAGCACTCACATACCAAAGTGCTGAACTAGAGCCATGTGCTATCTGCTCTAAGTGTACGCTTGTAGTTTACTTGACGGACAAAGTGTTTGTATAACCTCACCTATTTATACCCCTCCACACCATAGGAATGCAAAAAGCCCCCTACTCAGTCCAGTTCAACTTATTGCGTGCCCCTCATGGCTGTGTTAACAACCATTTTATTCCTCTCCATAAACTGGGGTGGGGTGCTATAATGCAGAGGATTGTTGGAGAAGAGCTAGAGGCAGTGGAGAAGCATGTGAGCCAGGTAAATCTCCCAGGACAGGGCTCCACTGGGGGCTGACCCCAGTCTTGTCCAATCCCTTTGGAATCTGATAATTCACATTCAAATATTTGTTTAATAGTTGTGTGATCAACAGACACAATGTGCTTTTGCCATTTGCTATGCAAGATATTTCAAAGATGATTACACATAATAAACACTTTTTTACTACCTGTGAATAACCTTAAAATTTGCCACCTAACGTATCCCACACACCAAGAACATCTTAACATCTTTTTGATGCAATACCTCAAAACAAACTGCTTACAAATATATGCTGGTATACAGAATATTACCTAATATTGACAAAGGTTCTAAATTACAATGTTTGGCAATTTTGTTGCTCACATAACCCTGATACAATTTGTTCACTGTTATAACAGATGACTTGCAATGTGATCTTTTCAAGGTTCTTGTCACATAGTCTTTACATGTATGATGAGAAACTATAGTCTGATGATAATTGTTTGAACAACATAGAAAAAATCTGACTTTGGCAACCAAAAAACTACAAAAAAGTATTAAGGCTTTCATTCTGGCCCATTACTTCCAACAAAAGTTAATTTTATATAAAGTTAATCAAGCAGTGGTTTTCTGCAGAGAGAGTGAGATTGTTCAGGTCTTGTGGTGGCTTGACTGTATTTGTCTGACGATGCCAAGGTGGAGTGTGTAAAGTACACTCACCCGCTGCCAGCTCCTGTTTTATTAGCTTTTCCTTCTTAATAGGCACAGCAAACAAAACACTATATAGAACAACTATGGCAAATAATGTGTAAAAGTATGGAAATAGGTTGAGGTAGTTTCCGTACTTTGATTTTATGTTTATTTTTGATTTCCTGCTGTGGATGTCCCATTAGAGCAGACTCCTCTGCCAAAAGTTAGTAGCCAAGAAGCTTGATCAGAAAAGGAGACACATGATGGGACGTGAAGTGGGCCTAGGCTCTGAGCAGTTCAGAAATCTGCAATGACATGAATACCCATGACAATCATAGTTAACTGGTTCATACATAGCTCAGTATCAGGGGTTAGCTCAAATAAAACATGTAGTGCCAATAACAGCCAATAAAGTTGGAAATAGCTGTTACTTAGAATTTGAAAAAAAAGGAGCACAAAGACAGGGCCTTAAATCTACACGTGCAGTCTTGTAGTTACTGTTTTCAGTTGTAATGTTACAATTAGACAAATGTGGAAAGTACAATATTATTAAGTAAATGTTTAAAAATCTCCTAATGATAAAAGTATATATTTTTTAACGTTTGTGACGCAATGGGTAGTAGCTGTAGAAGTTGTAGTAGTGGTTTATATTAGTCATAGTATTAATGGTAGCAGCAGTTAGATGAGCTGTAGTAGTAGTAGCAGTGGTAGTAGCAGTAGTAGTAATAGTAGCAGTAGTACTAGTTCTGCCTTCTCTACTGTGGCAGTACAAATACATTCTTTTACTTCATTATTCTTGTACCTACAGACAAAATCCCAGTGATGAAAAGTGCCATTATTGATACAAAAATGGTAGGGATAGCATCTCGGTTTTAGTGCTAGGATGAGGACATGCAGATGATATTTACCTCACTGCGTGCTGGGAGATGCTTTTTAACAAAACTCTAGACAGAACAAATGAATCCATGCTGGATCTTTTGTCCGTTGAAGATTAATTTCATCATCTTAATGTAATACACTTATCTGAAAGTAAGATGGATGACTATCATAACTCTCAGAGACACTTCCTGGTTTTATGGCACTGCATATGGGAACTATAAGATGGATCAAAGGCTTTATAGAGATTCTATCAGGAAATGGAAGCGATGCAAATCAAAGTATGGTGCTTTTGTACTTTCTATTTCCCAAACAGAGCTCTCACATCTGTACTTACTTCCTAGCTGGAGTGATGAATCCGCTACTGTATATTTTGCCCCACATGTTGACCACATTTTATATGCTTCTGCAGCCCTCTTCAGCCTGCAAAACAAAACAAAAAAACAAACACTGAACAAGAGGAACATGGATCCGTGCCCTGCTCTGATAAGTGCCGAGGTTATATTTTTTCTCATCAGAATTGAAACACAACATTAAGCCATTCATTAAAGTCAACTAAAGCTAATTATGCCTCATTTATCCAAGTGGCCGTGGGGCAGGAGGGCCTCCAAATACTTAGGCCCAGATGTGCGGATGAGTCAGTGGGGAGATAGCAGACCGCAGAGAGACTTGTGTGGTTCCCGGGCGCATCACCAGTACTCGGCTTGAAGCGTGTTCGCTGCCTGGGCTGCTGACGTTACCCACATGACACCATCGGATCTGAAAAGCCACGGTCGTACAGGGGAAAAGTCGATAATGATCACTTATAACTAAAAGATGAATAATGTGCATCCTAACTGGCACACTCAACCCCTTGGTTACGGTTTAAGGCTGCACTTGAACTATGACACATTTTAAGTTGTGAATAGTTCTTAACATGAATTTGTATAGGTTTAAAAAAATCTTTGCAATGTTTTTCAGGCTGTGGGTGTGTCTGGACAAGACGCTTTACTGAGAAAAAAAAAAAAAAAATGCATAGATATAGACAGTGCTTTGAACCCAGCCACAGGGTGTCCCAAGCTTGGATAAGTAGAGGTGTCATCAGAAAGGGCATCTAGCTAAATGAATATGCAAATCACTGCACACTCGGAGGCAGATGCTGTGATGATTTGCTGTGGTGACTCCTAAAGGTAAAAGGCAAAAGTAAAGAAAAAGATGTATTTAGGGCCTTAAATCCAGTTCAGTCTTGTATTGACTATTTTCACTTTAAGGTTACCATTAGAAACTACAGGACTGTATTTCATATTTCATTTTAACTATATATTTACATCACTGTGTTACAGTTTAAGGCCGCACTTGAACTATGACAAATATTGCCTCTGATTCCTCTAGAGGGCAACACTGCGCAGTAAATAATACGTCTAAAAGCTGCAGTCTTTTTTTGAAGTATTTTTGGCAGCCCCGAGTGGAAGTGGGGAACTGTAAAAGCTGGCAGGATGTCAATGCCCAGAAAGAGGCTCACGTCATACAGTTTAACTCCTCAGACCTAATTTCTCCTTCACTGCATCTGGTACCCCCACCAGACATTTAGAAATAATGGCTGAACCGCCCCACCACAATGACGAGCAACTATAGCAACTACCCCATGTTGCGAAGTGTAGTTTTTAAGTACTTTCTGAGCCCTGTTCGAAAATCATTTCAGGCAACGCAGTTCTTTTCTCTGATAAAATATTATTTAGTAATTTATTTTCATATAAATCTCGCCTTGTGCGGCACTAAAGTTAAATGTCGTAGTTAGACACCATCTGGTTCTTTGTGGGGCCCATTAACTTCTCAGTGTAGCAGAAAGTATGTGCAATGTAGTGGCTATCAGACCTGGAAGACGTACTCAAAGTGTGAGTACTGTTACTTTAAAATGGTAGTAGTACTCAAGTAGAAGTACTAAACAAATGTTGAGTAATAGTACAACATAAAAAGTTTACTTGAAAGTATTGAAATTTTACAACAAAACTCCTGCTACTACTAGTTCTGCTTCTACCACTACCATTACTACTTCTAATTCTACTACTACTGTAACTACTGCTTCAATCATAACTACTACTACTACTGTTTTGACTACAACTAATGCTCATACTATTATTGCTACCCACTAAGGTAAAAATACTTAAATACTGAGTAAAAGTAACTCTCCTGTCCCCCCACTATAGTGAAGAATACAATAGGACTGAACAGGGAGACAGAAACAGAATGTACCGCAATAATGAAGCCACAAATGCCAGTAATGTGCCTTGACTTTGACATTAACCCCACGTCATGTCTGATGCAGGGTTCACATTTCTCTTCTGTGACATGTTCAGGAGACACAGGGACGGCAATTGTTTCGGCTGAAAGACAATCACTTAATGTATGGCTATGCTGCAGTGTATTTTGAGGATTAGAGTATCATGTTGACATGTCAGCATCAAAGTGCAGCTTGTAATCCGGAGAAATCCTGTCACAACTTTCCAATTTCCAAATCTGACCCAGGGCCGAGGCTGCAGCAGTTTCATGTGCAGTTTTCTGAGTACAGTAGGAAGAAATGCTTCCCAGGTTTCTGATTTTTAAAACAGTGGTGTCAAAGTAAAGGTGTGGGTGACAGTTGTTCTTGGTTTCTGTCTGGATTTATCATTTACTTTGGCTGAATGAATAGAACTGATTTCATTGTCACATTCATTATGTGCATCGTTTATCTTTTAATGCGACCAAGAACTTCAGTTATTTCTGGTTTGTCAGTACACTCTGGTCTCAATGAGTAAATTAGTCGGACAATGGATGCTGCTTGGTCTGGACTTTCTTTTTTTTTGGTCAAAACCATATGGTCAGGGACAATGGACATCTTGGACTAGTAAAAATGAAAAGGGGGAATGGTTATCATTGTGGCTAAAAAGTAATATAGACACAGTATGTTTTATATTTCATATGCAGTTATGACTGCAGTTGCTTTGTTGTGCCTATCCTAAAACTGTTATAGCAAATCTAAGTGGTTTTAAAGATAAAAAGTCCTGTCGTAGTTACTGCCCGTGTTGTCAAGTCCAAGTTAAGTCATAAGCAAATGAAGTCAAGTCCGAGGCAAGTACCGAGTGCAAATCCAAGTCTAGTCTGATTCCAGTGAAAATGTAGGCAAGTCCAAGGCGGGTCATCTCATGCTGACGGTGCAAGTCTGAGCCCAAGTTCGGGTCATTGATCCACAAGTCTGAGTCTGAGCTCCAAATGAATGACTTGAGTCCAAGTTGTTGTCCAAGTGTCAGCTGCAGGGACAGCAAGAATGTGTTTGACACCACACCAACATAACAGGAGGCGTAGACCTTATTACAGCCCTTTGTTTTGGTCTTGACTAGGGCAGGGTACCGTTAAATGATACCTTTGTGGTATCGAAAGAAAAGTTACAATACTATTAGTAACGAGAAAAAATATATATATTCAGTACCTAGTTTCAATACCTAGTGGGACCTTTAATGTTTTTTGCATGTATGAATCAAATAAACAACACAGAATAAATCATATAAACTACTGATTTTAACTTTGATTCAGTATTATTGTGTTTTATGATTATAGAAGATGAATTAGCACAGTATAGGTGTCAGAAAAAATATTGTTCAGATACTGGTACCGAAATTAATGAATGAATATATTTCATGTTTCAATACTGGTATCTAAAGAATCTGAATGGTACCCAGCGCTAGTCCTGACCTCTGTATAGGTCATACAGGGGTCAAGACTAGTACTGGGTACCAAGAGATAGAGTCCTAAATATAGTGCAAGGAACCTTACTGTAAATGTGAGTGTGTAGTTCGATCTGTCGTGTTGTCTTTCTCTTAAGTCTGTGGCTGTTCCTCACTGCTGCCGTTGACCTTCTCCATAGGGGAAAAAACACGCTGTCGGAGCTGACCATCAGCCGTATTAATCACTGTGTCAGTCATGCATGTTTTTGCTGGGACTTCTCCGCTTAGAGACGCTAATCTCCGAGTTGGGTTTTCGCTTTTACTTACTGTCAGCGAAACAAGGCTTCAAAGAGCGGAGCGGCAATCTAACCTGCTTTTTTAATCTGTGGGCAGATCCTCCACCAGGTCACAGATGAGAAAATAATGACCAGCCTAATCCCAACATTAGCTTTTTAAATCGGAATGCGTATGTTTTAAATCATTCTCGCCTTGCCGTGCTGTGATAGTAAGCAGAGCGTGGAGAAAGCGAGGGACAGAATGAAGGAGTGAATGAAGCAGTATAATCCAGGATAACCTTGTTAGGGCTAAGTGACGCTGTGCAGAGAGCCTTTTGTCAGCTGGTTGGCAAGATGAGCTTCTTGTAAATGATTGTCCTCGCTGTCAAAAGCCTGATTTCGTTTTTCCGACATCTGACGTCTGTCTTTGCAGACCTTTTTTCCAAGTGGGAGAAGAAAATTGTATACTTTTAATTAATTGAGGGTACTTGAATAGTGCAGTACTGTAAGTTAACCAATCAGTAAGATGGACGTCCCAGTCTTTCTGCCTCATTAACATAGTATGAATTTCTGGTGTCCGAGCTCCTTTTTATTAAATTAGACATAAAAATTTCAGTACTGGCATAAGATCATTGTAAAAACCTAACAAATATAAACTGCCAAAATGTAACTTACTTCTCTGCTTTCTAAAGTATTAATTTCCATTCCCAACTTACTCTCCTGTGTCGCATTTCTCCATCCCACTAGTGCAATTTTCAGCCCTTATAAAATGCAGCACAACCACCATTTAAAATTTTGGCCTGACTCTGGACGACGCCTTAATGAACGATGGGTCACTTGAGGTCATATGACTGTGTCCCACTTATAAATCATGTGAAAACAGCAGCATGGGGTTGTGTCGGCAATAAGAACCTTTTCTGCCCGGTGTGTGTGAGAGCTGCCCATAGTGCACGGGCCGGCCACGGATCCTCTCCCCTTCACAGCATTATAAATGTATGTGTGAGGAGGCCCTTAATGGCTGCTAATCCAATTTCTGCCACTGAAATCAAATCTCACTGGCGCCAGTACTTCTCTCCTTCCCTCACAAATAATGGCCTCCGTTTTGGCCTGTTTATGAATAAGATGCGCCGCCAAAAAACGAAGAGCTTTCTTAAGTCCTTCCGAATCTTCTTCAAAATGATCCAGATTCTTCCCCACCCGAACCTCATCTGCCTTGTACAAAAAAAGTATATATATTAATTGACCATCTGCATCAAGTATAGGCTTTGGGGGGTAACAGGAGAGTATAGAATCCCTTTTACCGTATGTCTTAATGTCTTCTTGAGGTCAGCCATTGATTTTTCACAAACCACAAGCAATGGAGATAAGATTAGGCCTTCGATCCCTGCACTGCCGCTGGAGCCGTTAGTGGATGAAATCACTTGGCCTGCGCCGGCAGTTGCTGCATTGCTTTTCTTTATTAGCAGGTCACAGCCTTTGTCATTATATTGTAACTATACTCTAGACATGGGCAGTTTAGACCTACTTATGGTACTGTTTTAGTGAGCTGTGAGAAATGATGTGAACTACGGGCTTTAATGCTTTGAGTTTTTCTTAGTTTTTGTCATTTTGTACCTTGTAGCCGTAAAAAGCTTTCTACTTTGTGATAAAACGCTCAACGTAAGCCCGATTTCAAACTGATCTGACACAGTTGCCTAAAACACATACATATTCTTGAGTTCGGTCCACTTTTCCAAAACAAAGATTTTAGCTCTGACACAGATGAAGAGGGCTTTGGCTTTGGCCTCCTTTCCACTGGGATATGCAATTGACTGATTATCTTCCAGTGCATCAGTTGGACGAGTTGTTATATTCCCGTCCCACAAAGAGATATTACTTTGGAGCGTAGGCCTAATAATATGATATGTCTAATAGCGCTTAACTCTGACTTGGATCTTCACCATGCAGTCGGCTGTGTTATTGCTGCGAGCCTCAAATAGCATCGCAAAGTCACTGAGAGGGAAAAGGAAGTAGAAGTAAGCGGTTCATCTCAGCTGGCTTTATTGAGAAGCGTCCACCACTGTGCGTGCCGAGCTTTATATTATGTTGCTTGCTAGTTTGGCAGCTGAAAAGATTAGGATGGACACTAAGTATTTCTCAAGCCCTCATAGGTGATACACAGTTCTGTGCAAAAGATTTTAAGAAAGTCTAGGAATAAAAAAGGTGTGTCTATGTACAGATACAAAATTATAAAAAAGAGGTGAAATAAAAAACTAAAAGCACTTGGTGAAAGTGATTTAGTACTGTGACCTGGACTCAAACACTGATATCACACAATGGAATGAAATGAAAGAATTTACTAAAACTAAACTTTGTTTTGTTTAGTGAGTGAAGTTAGTGTCTTCAGTCCATATCTTTTTATTTTTTATTTTTTTTTTTTTATCTACAGTATCTGTTAGCGACAGACAAAGGCAGAAATGAAGGCGTTTCTGCAAAGTCAAAGTAACAGCTCCCCAAAGGAAGACGTTTTCCATGTATTTTAGGCTATAAAACGTGAAATACTAATGCAAAGGGCTTTTAAAACACTTTTGGATCTAAACACTGATCTGGATTCACACCAAAATCCATAATTTTGTCCTTGGCCCATTACTGACCTTTCCTGAAATTTTCAAAACTAACTCAATAAAAAAAATTCCTACTTAATAGCATTTTTTCACACCTCACTAAAACTTTTGCACAGTTCTCTAAGTCTCAAATATCTTTCACATGCACATACTTTGTACGTGTACAGTGAGAATTCCACAAAGGTCACGTTTGACAGCAATAAACAACACTCCCACCACAAAACTCAACACTGATTTGCGCTCAGGACTTTTTGTTTGTTTGTTTGATTAGCTTTAATTTTCAGCTCACACACGAATGTCAGGCTGGTAGAGGCAGATTGTATCAAACAAAGAAAGAAAACTAGACATTATGAAATTATGGTTTGCTGTAGCGATAGTAAATGCAGCCAGGATGGAAAGAAAGGCAAAAGGAAAGATTGTGATTTTTCTGATAAAAGTGATTCTTCTTTGACCGTGCCAGATACGTCGCACAACAATAGCTGACAATAGAAAGAGGCCGACTCTGTCTTCCAAGACCAATTTAAATTGTCTGTACATTCTTGAGGATTTATGAATTTGTTCTTGGTTTTGAAAGCAATGGAGATGACTTAATCATTTCTTTCCAGGCAAATTAAACTGTTTCCTCTGTGAACCCTGGTAATCAGCTTAAGTGATTACATTGGTCGTAAATATGAGATGATGAAAGCTGAGTGTGTACTGCCCGGAGGAAAGGCCAAATGAAACTTCTTTTTGTGGAGATATGACAGAGCATCTCAACACTATCAGATGCAGTGGCAGGGGGTTTCATGTAGAGATTGGTTGCCCTCTAGCTGTCAGCAACAAGAACTTATGGTTATGAAATATGTTGTAGTTCTGAGAGGACAAAAAACACATAACTGCAATGATTTAGTTAGGATTCTCAATGAGCACACCAAATACATCTTATTTAATTGTCCTAAAAAGCAACAGTGTATGGCAAAATAGCAAGAGAAAAAAAAAATTTCTAATTGTTGCATGCAAAAAGAAATTGGTAAAAAAAAAAAAATCTTTTATCACTCGTGACCTGAAATCAATGTTATAAACTCCTGTTGCCCTTTGCTCTGCTGCTCCTGTCTTCCCTGCTGTTCACATGTGTTGGCAGGTTTTCCCACAAAGAGAAAAAAATGCATTTCTGATCTCCTTCCCAGTCCCAGAGTAGCCAGGAAAACTCCTTTTTAGCATAACTCTCATATTTATTTGTGTTTCATGCTATTGCTGTAAATGCAGCTGCTGCCCTGTGTCCAAGAAATGGCCCAGCAGGGCTTTACCCGCCACTTCATGTACTTTATAGCCATCAGTGTAATTCATGTTGAGTTGATTGCACTGAAACCCATGTTTATCAGGTACCTAGCAACACTGTTTTGAAAATTACATCCTTTAAATAGCAATTAGGAAAATGAACCTATGGTCCAAATGCTCTCAAACTGCAGGTTTACCTCAGTAAATGTTTTTGTACAACAAGTCACGCAAAAGTCTCAACAAGTGTCCATTTCAGAAGTAATCTCACACAAAGTGTTTAAACTGTGTGAGATTCTGATGGAAGAGATGTAAGACCCTAAGTAGGAGCCGTGTGCAAGAAACCTGCTATGGCTCAGGTTGGCAGACTTACTCAAATGACATTAGATGAATTGCAGGAAATCTCAGCATGGTTTGATGAATAAATGCATGTGTATTATTCATCCAGCGACCTATTACTGAGTAATCTTTCTTCCTCATGCGTGGCCTCTTAAAAGAGTGAATATTTTCAAACAGACCTCACAAAGAATGAGTTGGCCTATGGGCATTTTTCAGGGATGATCACTGCCATGCCAGCCCATATGCGAAAGCAATTAGTGATTATGTTAGCATTCACACAGTGTTACCTAGTTTTCGTGAGAGTAAAAGCTTGAACAAGTGCAGTAATAGCACTGAATGAGGCAGCGTTTCCCCCTCAGCGAACCATAGAGCAGCCTGTTCTTTGTGCTCTACATCAGGATCCAGATAGCATCTCATCATTCAAGGCCTTCTCCACTTTCCTCCATTAGACTTTCTTTTCCTTAAATTCCCTCACACTCGCCCCACCTCACACACACACACACACACACATACACACACACACCTCGTTATCTTATTTGTGGCCTTGGCAGCCAGATTGTTGCCTTGTGGTTCAGTAGCCTGAGTTCTCTCTGTCACAGAGAACTATGGCTGCAGCACAGCCTCCACCACACAAGCTTCCACGGGAGCAGGAAGTCAGTTCCCAGCATGCTTTGCTCGTCTCAGTGAAACCTGGGGTGTATTAACCTTGGGCTGGGGGACGTTTCCAAGTTGGAAAAAAGTTACACAACTTCCCAAAGTTATCTCCGTTTTCCGTTCCACAGACAGTGAAAAGTGTTGGTGTGAAGAGATGTTTGTTTGGAGTGAAGTTTTAGTTCTGAGTGTTGCTATGAACATCAGCCTGAGCAATGACAATTTCCCTTTTTAAAGGAACAACGTATGTTTTCATCCAGCAAAACTCACATAACATGACGTAGCAAACATAAGCTAAATAAAGTTTATAGTTTGATATTTCTTTTCCATTGGTTGTCAAAGTGTAGCTCTAATGTATAGCTCATGGCACAATAGAGAGGGATAAGTACAAAAGAAATAGATTAGCCATTCCCACTAACAACTTCTCTAACTATCATAGCATTTGCCGTTAGTGTCTTTGCCTAATCTGTCTGCACGCCAAGTTGTTGATGACTTTATAACCATTCTGTGTTTCTCTTTCTCTCTCCGCAGGTGGGTCAGGGAAACGCCCATCCAAAAAAGAAAAGAAGAAGAATAAGAACCAGAGACTGAGGTTTCGGGCTCATAACCAGCACACTGACCACTTGGCATCAGTACGCTCCAGTCAGTGAGCAGTGAAAACTACGGACTACCCAAATATAAAGGAGAACCAACGCGAAGCTGCTAGCCACTGCTGCACCCATATCCTGACCATGACCCCTGCCTCCTGCCCTGCCTCTAGACCCCTGTGTCCAGTTCACCCCACTGCCTACTAGGACACTAGGTCATCACTCCAATATTTATCTCTAATGTAGGATTATCACTAAAAAAAAACCCTGCTTCTTGCTGCTTGTCCCGATCGCAGTGACCAGCCAGGTGACCTCCGCCCAGTACCCTCCCCCTCTACCCCATTGCCTTGTGGGCCTTTTACAGTCGACAAACTCTTTTCCTGTCATTAACATCCGTCATTAACCGTCCAAACGTGATGGAAGGCAGAGACTGTGCAGGCGGGAGAGCCAGATGTCAGGCGGAAGTTTGTGCGAGAATGTTGGCTGAAAAACTGAACGAAGGCAGGCAGGAAACCAGGGAGGCTGAGAAACAAGATGGAGACAGAAAGGGCAAAAGAGATTTGGCTAAAGCAATGCTAATGGACAAGAAAAAGGCATCTCGAACTGAAAGAGACTGTTCCTATATTTATGTCAAAGCTCCCCTCACCTTCCCTGTAGACGACGGTGGAGATGGAGATCATTCCCATGTGAGGCCTTTATGTTATGTACATTTTTGAGAGTAATATTAAAATGAAAAATTACCATGCATAGATGCAAAGTATTTTATTCTCAGCACAAACTGTTTACGTTCAGACCGCTTTATGCTCTAACTGTATAGTGTGGATAAAAAAGAAGAATTTAGTTGTTCGACTAGCATGGCAACACATGACTTGTGTACATAGTTTATCTAATTATGAAAGCTTATTACTGTATTTTCAGTATTGACCTGTTCACCGTTCTAAATGTTTTAGAGGTAAAAAAGGTTGTAATACCAAGCTACAGATTAAAAACAAATATAGCCGCCACATAACGATTCCATTTATATGGTATATATTTGATTTATTTATTAATTCTATTCTATTTTGTACTTTTTTTGTTCAGTGACATGTTTTGCCTCATGCTGTTACTCTTATATGCTGAAATATTCGTTGACTTCCTTATACCAGTGCATATCTTTAACGTGTCTGAAGTCACAGTGAGTGATGTACTGCATTCATTTGACCTCATCTACTGATTTCAATGTGTTGAAGAGTTAAAAATAATGAAACAGACTTATTCATGTTCTAGGTTTAAAAATTAGGATTGAGCAAATGTATGGTCATAGGACTGCATATGTGTACATGTGTTTTATTAAAAAACATTGTGACTGTACATCAAAGCCTTTTGTTATTGTTGTCTAACTCAGCGTTTCTCAAACTGTGGAACGGGTGCGGCTGGTGGGGAGCAGGCCTTTAGTGGTGCAGTTCAGTTCCTGAATTAAAGTACTTCAGAGTTTGATACAGTAAGAGTAGACCCCTGTTTAGTCCTGGTTTAGACATGGTTTTGGTCTGATTTACACCTAATTTAGTCCTCTTTTAGTTCTGCTTTAGACCTAAATAAGTCCTGGTTTATTTCTGGTTTAGACATGGTTCAGACCTGGTCTAGTCCTGGTTTAGTTCTGTTTTAGATCTAGTTTTGTTCTTTTATTTAACCTTTATTTTACCAGGCAGAACATTAAGAACAAATTCTTATTTACAATGTTGGCCTGGGCATGCCAGAAGCAGCCAGGGAAGGGGAAGGGGAATTGAAATAAATAGATTAGAATAAATAGATAGTTCTAGCCTAGGCACAGTTTAGTCTATATTAAATAATGCATGTTTCTGGGTTAATCTCTATTTTATTCCTTGGTTTTAAACCTGGGTTAGTCCTGCTTTGGTTTATTTTAGTCTTTAAAAATGGGTCTTTGAGAGACAATTTTTTTTTTTTTTTTTTTTGAGGTGGTACTTGGTTTAAAAAGTTTGAGAACGACAAAATATATATAATACATATGTATACGTATAATACATATGTCTCTCTGTTCAGTGTAGAATTGTGTGATTTCTCCAACATTTGTAAAATCCATCATGCACGCAATATGACACAGTGCTCCCTCCAACCAAAGGATTGGACATGGTCTATTGGGCTTTAACAGCGTGACGGCAGCTCAAAAAGAGGGTTTTAGTTCACGATGATGTAGCCAGCCTCATGAATGGCACCAAACCAACCAGTCACTGTGGGCCATTTCCTACATCATACTGCACTGTAATCCCTCGTATGGCATATTTTACTCTTGTTTTTTGTTGCATACACATATTGGATCATCTCTTTAAATGATCCCTTTAACGCCTGATCATTTTATGAAGGCTCTAAATATCAAAAACAAGGTGCACATCAATAAATGAGCATATCATTGTTTCACAGTCAATGTTTTTCAGTAATTCAAAATGAAATTCATACATAGATCATTACACACAGTGAAATATTTCAAGCATTTATTTATTTTAATTGTGATAAATATTGATTACAGTTAATAACCCAGCCACACAGGGTCTCAAGGCAGTGTTCTCTTTGTGCCAGCCCAAAGCCCATATAAACAAAAAGGTTGTGTAACCAAAGGCAATTGGCATAAAACCTATGCCAAACCAATATGTAAATCACTGTAGGCTACAGACAGATGATTTGCTGCACCCATGAAAGGAAAAGCCAAAAAGAAAGAAGAAGATGGCCTACAATTAATAAAAAAAAAAACATCCAGTATCTTGTAAAATTATAAAATAAAACATTTATATATAATTTTTACATAGCACCTTTACAAAGAGTAGGACATAATATTTTATAACCATCATAGTTAAAATAAATCTTGTGTGTACTAAATCTATATGTGTTTACATTTTTGAATCGAGTACCTAAAAATACTGAATCATTTCAAGATCCTGTTTCAGCTGCCTGAAGAAATATGTATTTGACCATTTTTTAGGCTTGACTGATATGAGTATGGTAGGAAATGAGGGAGAGAGCAGGGAGAGGTATTCAGCAAACTGTCAGTCTGGACTTGAACCCACAACCCCAAGGCAGGCTGTTGTTGCCCTTTATATGTGCCACAGCTCTACCACTCAGCCATACTATGATGCTGAAGGAATAATGTATGTTTAATGCAACTGTAATCAGAGAGGAAAATATATCTTTTAGAGCATCCCTGCCCTGTCGGTCCATAGCAGACTCTGTAGCAGTCCGCTATGCATGAAGTGTGATTAAAGGCACAAACTGGCCTAAAATCTCAAAACCGAAAAATTATGTTTTACCTACAGTGTCTCCCCTTAACAACCAAATGCTCTCAAAATACTGCTGGAATAACTGTGTGCCACTTGAGGCCTCCAGCTGGGTTTACAGAAAGAATGAATGAAGAGTTGTGTGGCAAATGAAACTAAGCATAGATGCAGTGAATCGTTTTTTTAAAGGCATCTGCTGCTGGTTACAAGTTAATGAACGAATCACAGATGTCATCCACAGTGGGCCAGACTATCAGTACTCGAGAGGGATTAAACCTAAAGAGCAACGGCACTGAAGTGGATTCATTAAGACTGAGACCACCACTAAAGACACACATTGTCGAGTCTAGAGCGGAAAAATAAAAGGAAAAAGCCAGAACCGCTGCTATTTTATTTAACATACCTTTGCCTCCTGACCACTCGTTTTGTGCAGGACCCCGAGACGTGTCTGTGTTGTTGAGAGGGTTAGCAGTCATCCACACATCACAGAGAACGGCAAAACCACTTCTGTAAACTGTGTATGTGCATGGCTCGCCGTGTTTGAGTGTTTGTGCTTGGTGCGGTTACGAGGCTCAGACTAGATCTCCCTTTTAATCTAACAGAGAGCGTTTTCATTAGCCTGGTTGAGTCCTATTATTAAAACCTGCTTCAAAGGCACAACAAGTGAAACCACAAACAGGAAATGACCCACTGGGCTCTGAGCCGTACTGTATAGATCAGTGATAGGACTCTTAATGCAGCTCATTATGGCGCCTGAGTGCATTGGACGGGCTGTGAGCACTGTCAGGCAGTCTCTAAAGCTGGGGCACTGTGACACATTCGTTCCAGGGCACAGTGTAGAAATGGAAGTTATGACATTAGTGGGACAAATAACAATGCCCCAGATAATAAATATTGTCGTAATTTTAATAGCTGTAGAATGAGGCGTCGCTTGCCATTTCTTTTGAAGGAAATATGGAATCACTAATCTTCATATGGGTTAGCCAAGTGTTTGGCACAGTCCAAAAAAGCAACAAGTAGGAACATACCAGTGTCAACAGAGCCGCATGTTCACACTGTGGAGAAATCAGCCAAATGGTAGCATTAGAAAGTGACTTTTATCATAGTAACCATTAAATACATTTTTCTCTTTCTGAAACATTAAAATGAAAGCTGTAAAAGCTGGTTTTGGGTTAACGTCTAGTTGCTATAGGAAACAAGTTCATCCCCAAAATAAATACACTCCTTATAAAAGCTAACTGTCTGTGGCAGTTATTTGCTTTGATGTAGAAACTTTTTACCAGAGACTGTAAAGCCCAGACTAAAGAGTACAGAGGCTGTGCTGGTGCTGATCAGGCCTCACCTGTACAAGGGCCTTCATGCCCTTTATGCTCATGTGTGCTGCTTAAATGTGTTTTTCCTTCCTGAATGACAAATGAGCCAGTATTTATGAGACTCTAGCTGTGGTGCTGTTGGTAATAGCAGCAGGTGCAGTGAATTTTATCACCATACATTACACAGAGCAGACCAACCTGGTGTGGCACATCCTATGGGTGCCATAAGAAGATATGTGTTTTATTCAGTGTGGCTTTTTCTTACATTTCAACCCAAAGCCAACACAAAGCCATTGTCCTCCTTCACCTGAGGTGCGGAGCGCAGCAGCTGTGTCGTATCCTTCAGGATGTGACATGTACATGCTTTATGACCTGAAGTGAATCATACTGCGAACCTTAAACATATTAATGCTTACAGGCTGGCCAAATATTTCCTTTCCCGGTGCTACGAGAGCCATGGGCACAACCATTATATTGGACTCTAGAGCCAGCTGGTGAGGACAAATCCACAAGGATTTCTGCTTTCCCCCTTCTGACTCCTGGCAGCCCTACACCATTCATTCAGTTTTATATGTGCCTAGTAGCCGTGTTACTACCGGATTCAAGGGAGAATTAATAGAAAACAGGTCTTATTAAAGTATATTAAGAGCAGTAGAAGTGGATATAATGTACCCAGTTAGGGCCCAGTAGGGCTGTATCTGAACTGGAGCTGACACGTGTGGCTTCTACAAGGAGGATATTTTACTTTGCAGTGCCACTACATAGGCTACAGGGGGGCTAGTCATTTAAGCTGAGAGTTGCATTGTGGATAAGCAGATATTAACTGGGAATGAGTACAGTAGGGGGTAAAGGAGGGTCTCATAGTCCAGGAATGTTTATCTTCCTCCCCCGCTCATTCTGCTCTGGATTATGCTTTGCCATGCTTCCAAAGCCACCTCTGACACCACTTGGAGGGTCTGTGGAAAAAATATCCATTCACAAACAGGCATTATTCCTCTAATAAAAAGTCAGATGATTGCTCCCTCTGGACACAGCAAAGGTGGAGGAGGAGCAGCGGGTGCTTGTAGCTACTGTGGAGCCAGAGATGATCCTATGTGTGCCATGCTGTCTTCCTTAGCAGACGTTTTTATTGGGCAGTGTGTGGTTGCAGTTGTGTTTCATCTGCTGAAGGGAGGCCTTGACCTCAGTTCAGGTTCTCTTTATTGTGTCTGTGTGTGTGAATGGCTCCCAGCTTTTTCTGGTGAGAGTGACCTGCGGTGGAGCCTCTGGTTCACACTCAGCTCTGGTTTGAGTCATTAGCTGGAGAAAGTGGTGACTAATCTGTCGGCTCAGAATCTGAACAATTACAAACAAACACCATCTCAGCAGCAACATGGAAGAACATTATTGTGTAGAGTAATGCTAACATCCCATTGCACAGAGGCTCACCTGTGCTGGTGTTGTTTAACAAGGGCCTGATATCTGTCCTGATTAGAGCTTATTTATTCTGTTTCTTATCAGACAAAAACTGTAGGAGCTGCTGATTTTTAGTCCCAGGTGTGGGTAAGCATGAATGCCCCTTCATCCTGGTTGATTGTATACTGGTCCCCACTTTTTAATTTTAATAGCCTCTTTGAACCAAGTTGTTGCTTTATACTCATTCGAGCTTGTTAGAGCTAAGTGTTTGTTTTATTTTTACATACATATAAAAAGAGATTAGATTAATGGATAGCAATGATGTGATTGAAAATGTAGCCTTATTAACTGATAAAAAGTAAGGTTTATTAGATACATTTTTTGCATGGAGTCCAGGGACACTCGAGTTTGGGTTTGCAGTATCTGTAAAACCCAGTCTCATTACCCAGGATTTATCTCTGAATCTTTTGTGATTTAAAGTCAGTCTATCTATAAACTAGTGCTGTTGGTGCTGTAAAAATGAACCTCTAATTTTTATTAAATACAGATACCTCAGAACAGTTATTGTTTGCATTTGTGTTCCACACTGCTGTTCAGGAGCATAAACAAATTAAAACAAGAGCAACATCTTGTATTTTGTACAGTGTACCACCCAGGCACTTCAGAATCAGTGCAGTCTTTACAGAGACTAGGTTAGAGATTTATTGAGCTGGTATAGTGCCGCTTACAGATGAACAGACCTCTAATTGCTGCCTTTGCTGCACGCCTGCATTGTTCCTCGTGTGTGTATGAGTCAGATAAAATAAACCACATGGTGACTGTGTGCACTGGGAGAGGAAGCAGAGTTCAGCCTCTGCTCTCATTTACTATCTCCTTGTGTGGTTTGGCAGCAGCTCTGTTGGTATGGAGGCGTACACCGGGCATCCGTCTGGGCGCGAGGCAGGCCTGGCACTGGGCTCAGCCCCTGTTACACACTGTGAGGGTGGGATCAGAGCGGGAGTCCTCCAGGCTCCAGACTGCTGGTCTGTGCAAGATTATATGTGCATATTACTGGCTCTACATACATGCTATGTGTATGTGGCTAATTAAATTATAATTACAATTTAATGACTGAAATAAAATGCAGAGGCCTGCTATTGTTCTAAAGTCACATGTTGAACTTATAAGTTTCGTTGCTATCACAGATTTGATCAGAGTGGGTGTGTTTCTTAATGGTTTAGGCCTGGCATTTGACCTTAGTGGCCTTTATACATGTAAGGTGTGATGCAGCTGAAGTAACACAATAGTTAATAATGCATGTCACCATGGCGAAGTGCCATACCTCATTAACCTGTGCAGCAGGAGATGTAGAGACTAATTGAGACTACCACCTGCACAAAGTGTGTCTCAGGAAGTTAGTTAGCGAGGCCCATATATGGCTTTTTTACCTACTTGACCTTAGCCAAAGCTAAGCTTTACATGAGCTTTACATGAGAGTACCCTGAAATCAAAGGTGTGAAGTTCACCAGTAACACACCACTGTACATCCACATACCATGTTCAGCAAACTTGTATACATGAGAAAGGTTTTTCATCATTTTTGCAATTCCTAAATGTCCCTCATGTGTGCTACTCTTGTGTTTATTTATTGTAATACACACCTGAGTCACAGCCTATGTGAGCCACTGACCAGCCGTGTCAACAAACACAACCACAGCTCTCCAAATCAATCAATACGAGAGATATTCTCTTCTGGCCTGTGGAGTGATATTTTGGTTTTCTCTGATGTGTAATGTGTTCTGATGTCCAGATCACTTTCTAACTATTCTTTGCTGATAAATTAGTAAATAGTGGGTTTTGTCATAGATATATTACACGTCAGGTCAACTCTGGTGATTTGGTTGTTCCAAACTCAAAACCTAATTGTATGAGGAGAACTGTATTTTTAGAACATCATCAGCATGGAATCAGCTATCTGTCAGTCTGAGACAAATGAGAGGCTGTTATTGTTTTTAAAAGATTTTAAAACAAACTCTCATAAATGATATTTAACTGATGTGATGTGTTAAATTAGCTGGATGTATTGTGTGTGTTTTGCTTTGTATACTTTTATTTTTAATGATACATTTCAATATAACTATGCATTTTTTATATACTGTGAATGGTAAATTGAAATTGTAAACTGTTTGTATGGACCCCAAGATAACTAGTGACCACATGGTGGAAGATAATGAGGTTCCAAATAAACAAATAATCTATGGGGCAGACCTTAAATCTGTCTTTGGGGCCATTTACACAACAATGACTTGCAGTAACTGTGTTGTGGTTTGACCTTCATATTTTGATCATATATTCATAGTGATATATGTATACACCATTTAGTTTTAAAGTTCTTTACCCCCCCCATAAAAAAATAAAATAAAAAATCACAGAATTAAAAAATAAAAGTGAAAATTGCATTACGGATTTATGACTTGTTCTGATCTGCATTGAATTTTTGATGGGGAAACCAGCTGCAGATAACTACAGATTCTTCACACCTACCACCTGATACCTTTCTTTACACAGATTCCATCACTGCTGTATTTTCATAACCAGCTTTCTTGAGTACTTGCCGCGTCAGTGTCTTAAGCATCACACACAATGTACTGTAGTAAAACAAACAAACAAACAAAAAACATATAAAACATCAGATAATATTTTGGTACAATTTTATTTGTTAGAAATTACAGAGATTAAAGAAAAGTAACTCTTGAGTGTTTAATGGTTCTTCTTCAGAATCTGCAGCAGATTCCACAGACTCCAGGAGTGCAGCAGCCACAGCAGAATTTACACTTAATGCCTCTCTTCTCTCTGCTCTTGTAGTACGGCATCTGGAGAGAAAAGGACACAAAAAATGATTATTACTGTTAAAAGTCTTGGTTAAAAAAGGCTTTAAACTACAGAAACAACTCACCGTCATAGCGTCCACTGACACTTCTTCTGCTTTTAACTCAACTGGAACGTCAATGTTCCCGGGCTCCTCCTTCTCTTCCATCTAAGAACATACAGAGTAACATTTTAAGACTCCAACTGAACTTTTCTTCTCTTTTAAAAGACACTCCTCATGCTGTTACCTCAGTGAATGGCAAGGCAGAGCTCTCCTGGATCCAGACAAATGCAAACACAACAGCTACAGCCACAGCCACACTCAGAGTCTTCATGTTGGATCTTGTGGAGGTCTCAGAGACTGGACTTGTGGATCTTGTTGCAGACTGATCCTAGTTCTGGTGTGTCATGGTATGAAGTCTGCTGTATTTATACTGGTACTGGGACTACTGTTGCCTCATCAGGGAAACCACACTTCACATAGGTTTCAGTAAAATGCTGCTGCAACTTCTCCCAAAATGTGAAAAATCATGGTCCAAAGTGTCCTGAACAAAAGTATTTGGAATTTTCGATTTTTGTTAAGCGACAAACACACGATAAATGAAAACATATCACACTTCTAGACTTTCACTTTTCACTTAATACTTGTCTCTTTAAGATTCTTTCACCTTTTTTGTTCACAATTTAATAAAAAAAAAAAGCAAAAACAAAACACTTTACTTTCTCTGAAGTAGGCCTAAGCTTGAAGATAGTGGATCTATAGTTGCCAGAGAAGTTTTTGCCCAGTCATTCATTTTATGAGTGAGCAAACTTTTGTAGCTGACATGCTTATTACACAGTAGCCTATATACTGTCTGATTACTGTAGACCTGCTTGCCTTAGACATCTATTTCATTTGTTGTGTATTTCTGCAATTTGTTCACAAAGTTTTGGGCAATTGGATTAATCACTGATTATTATACATTACTGTATATATAATTACACACATTTCTAGCCCTCAATATTCATATTCATATCTACCCATTTATCATTATTGCCACAGTGGTTCTTATTTGGCAGGTTTTTGGTACCACAGTCAAACCAAGTCAATGTTTATCAGTAATTCAAGATTCTTATTCTTTCATTGATTCAACTCTCAACAGCACCATGTTAGTTTTGAATGTACAGTAAATACCATGTTTTTTCAGTGTGTGATTATCCTAGAGCTGTGATACCAAAAACCAGCCAGATAAGGCTCATTGTGGCAGTGATTATGAACGGGTAGCTAAGTAAATACTGAGGAATACAAATTATAAAGCTGCATTAAGATAAAGTAATGTTGATCCATACAATAATGTTTACTAATCAAAGAGTAATCCATTTGTCCAAAAGTTTGCAAGCTAATCCCAGTAACACATTCGAAATTCCTCCAGGAAAATCTTAAAGAAAATGAATAAAATCTCTTATTAACAAATTATTTAATAATCAGTTTATTGATGACAGTGTGCCCAGTCAAACCAATCCACTCACACCAGATTTACTACAATAAAACAAGGTTAGCAATTCATAAATGCCCAAACAAAAGAGTATATTTTATATTTGATCATATTTGTAAGAAATATTAAATTAAAGCATCCAGATATGATTAAACTTGTTAGTTTACTATGTAAAAGAGCATTTGTGGTTATCAATGGTTAAATCTCAGCATACACTTTGTGGTTACATTTCTTTAATCCAAAATGAAAAAAATCAGAAACCTATATATTTTAGCCTTTAGCTTATAGTCTAATTATAAGATAATTGCCACATTTAACAATAACAATAATATTTCTAACCAGACTTTGACATAACATAGTAGTGCATGCAGCCAGTTGGCTGTTAGTTTCCAAAACAATCTTGTTTATTTATAATTTACATAATTTGGCAAGTAATGCAAATTCTTACATTAAAATGTATTATGGTCTGCTCAGCTTGCCATTCTCGTGAACACAGCTGTTCTGTTCACAAACACTAAAGAGCGTATGAAATCCTTCTGACTGTGGTCGGGTATTTAAATATGATAAAGAGTCACTATTTAATCATGTGATGATAAACTTTTGTTAACATAAAAATCACATTGATCAGTCTCTTTCCTCATGGACTGTTTGTTGGTGTAAATCTGTTCAGAGTCTGCAGCAGATTCCACAGACTCCAGGAGTGCAGCAGTCACAGCAGAATTTACACTTAATGCCTCTCTTCTCTGTGCTCTTGTAGTACGGCATCTGGAGACAAACAACATAAAAAATAATTATTACTGTTTAAAGTCTTGGTTAAAAAAGGCTTCAAACTACAGCCACACTCACAGTCTTCATGGTGGATCTTCTGCAGACTTCAGTTGTTCACCGGTGTTTAGAGATGATCTGTGTTTGTTTGTTGGATTAAAATGTGCTGGTATTTATACTGTTGTTTGATCCTGCAAAACACACAGTGAAGCTGCCATCTCAAATTATTTTGCAACTCTGGCTTTCCCCTAAGCCTCAGATGAGAGTTCCTATTGGATAATACAGAACATCGCCCATGTTTTTGACCTCATTACAAACAATGTGTAGGAGCCAAAATAGGTTAGGATTCTAGAGCGACCAGTAACCAAGCTATGCCTATTTTTGGAAGAAGGCTAACTAAGAAAAGTAATATGCATGTGCTTACTCTATTTCATTATTTTGTTTATGGGCTCCTTTAATATTAAATGGATAAATGTTATTTGGGTTAACCCTAAAACATTTAGGGGCCAGATGTATAGGAGCCAAAATAGGTTGTTTTTGTTAATTTACCTATTTATTGACACTACACAATTTTAGTCTGTGACAAATAGATACATTAAATATGACATACTTGAATTGATAACATATTCAAAATTTAAAATCATTCAATTCTTCACAACAACAGTAAACTGTCCAAAAAGGATCCTGAATATCATTAAAGTGAAATATATTTTGTGTATGTACAGGTTCATATTGTATCAGTCCAAAGTTCTTAGACACTTCTCAGAATTTGTTTTCATTTATAGCCCCATCCTGAATGCATCCAGAGAGCTCAAGTCTTAGGATCCATTTAGAGGTGTCATGAGTCACATGTTTTCAGATTTTCACTGTAAATGTGTGCATGGCTTGTTGCCCCTGCTCACACTGGGAGTGCTGCAGTGTTGGTGGAATTTTAAAGACTTCAGTTGTCTGTATTATATCTTGTGTCTGAATGGAATATTTCTTTCTAAACAAATCACACTGTGGGCAATTTAGATTCACCAGTTCACTTATTCATGTACTGTGTGTGTAGGAATAGTGAAACAAAACTGCTTTGCCCAGTCAGAACTCATGTTACCCATAATCAAACTATCGAGGTATTTGATTAATTGCCTGGTGAACTGTATGCTATGAGGACCGTGAGCGCCACGCAAAAAGGAATAATGCTTTTATTAAAAGAGTTTTTAAAAGTGTATTTAATAAAAAGATTACTAAATACTTTTATTAAAAGAGTGTTTAAAAGAGCATTTAATATTTGGATTACTAAATGCTTTTATTAAAAGAATTTTTAAAAGAGCCTTTAATAAACAGATTACTAAATGATTTTATTAAATGAGTTTTTAAAAGAGGAGTTAATAAATGGATTACTAAATTGTTTTAATAAAAGAAGGATTGATAGCGTTATTCATTAATCCATTTAGGAAACCGATTTCTAAATGTATTTACAAAACCTTTTCGGAAAAGCATTTGCAAAACGTATTAGCTTCTCCGATTAGCTTCTCGTTTTAGCTTTTCGTGGCATTCCTGGTCCTCCTGGCTAAAGTTATATAAAATTAAAAGCAAAGCGATGTAACAAGCGAGTGATTGGTCAGAGCTACTCACGCTCTGATTGGCCAGAAAACAGGGGTTATGCGCTAACTACTTCTGCATTCGGCTAAACGGAATGATCCACTTCCGGTCACATCTTGTAAGTGAGCAGCCGGACAACGGCAGCTTCAAATAAACATATTTATGTCGTACACATCGCAAAATAAAATCACCAAACTAATGTTGCAATGAACTAACACAGTTTTATCCTTCAAACAAGGGTTTTAGCATTTGTGTGGTGTGGTAAATATTTAACTGGTTGCTGAGCGCGGATGCAGGATATTGTTGTGTCAATTAACTAAAGCCGTCACCCTGCGCACTTTATTTCAGCGGATATAAAGCACACAGGAACAATTTACTAAAGTATGGGACCAAAAACAGCGACAGTGTGCACAAAAACATCTGAAAACGCCACAGAAGAGCTGTGAAAGCGGCTTCAAAACAGCGGTTGTAGCCTCGGAGTGTATAAATTAGTAAATACGTCAAAGTGCATTAATAGGTGTATAATAAATTAAGACTGTGCTAAAATTGGCAGTTGTGTTGTTTGGGATTGAGTACCACATAATTTAACCTGCTGTGTGCTTTATATCCACTGAAATAAAGTGCGCTGGATGACGGCTTTAGTTAATTGACACAACAATATCCCACATCCGCGTTAATAATAAATCCATGGCATAACCCCTATGGCGGACGAAGACGTGATTGTAAGTCACAACTTTACTCTGCTACGGGCACGTAGCTCATTTTAACCGGTTTTATGAAATATAATAATAAAGTTGGTTACAATGAAGGTAATCTGAAATGAAAATATGTGCTCATATTATCAACATATTTGATAGAACTTTTGAATTTTCTGGCCAATCAGAGCGGGAGTAGCTCTGACCAATCACAGAGCTCGTTACATCGCTTTGCTTTTTATTTTATATAACTTTAGCCAGGAGGACGAGGAACGCGACGGAAATGCTAAAAGGAGAAGCTAATCGGAGAAGCTAATACATTTTGCAAAATAAATACATTTAGAAATCGGTTTCCTAAATGGATTAATGAATAACGCTATTAATCCTTCTTTTATTGAAACCATTTAGTTATCCATTTATTAAATGCTCTTTTAAACACTCTTTTAATAAAACCATTTAGTAATCCATTTATTAAATGCTCTTTAAAAAAATATTTTGATAAAAGTATTTAGTAATTTCTTTATTAAATAAACTTTTAAAAACTTTTAATAAAAGCATTTAGTAATCCATTTATTAAAGGCTCTTTTAAAAACTCTTTTAATAAAAGCATTATTCCTTTTCGCGTGGCGCTCGCGGTCCTCCTAGTCCTCCTAGTATGCTCTTCCTTTAGGACTTATTGTGGTGATTAAAGCATTTTGTGTGGTCTTGAAAATGAAGAAAAGTTTGTTTCACTTTACACTTGGCTTTACGAGCTCAGACCAGAAAAGTCTTTATGGAACAGCTAAGCCCCATCTCCTATATTTACATTAACTCCATGTAGAAGTCAGGCCATTATCCATGCTTTTCTTATGAAGTTTTATGGCACATCCCTCAGATAGAAGAATATATTTAGAGATGTCACATCGGACCATTCGCCTCCCTGTACTGGCTTCCTGTTCATTTTAGAATTGATTTTAAGATTTTATTGTTTGTTTTTAAAGACTTGAATGGACTGGCCCCACAGTACATCTTGGACCTCATCCAAATTTTTACTCTGCCGTGTTCTCTGAGGTCCAAAAGCCAACATGAAGACTCTGAGTGTGACTGTGGCTGTAGCTGTTGTGTTTGCATTTGTCTGCATCCAGGAGAGCTCTGCCTTCCCATCCACTGAGGTAACAGCATGAAGAGTGTCTTTTGAAAGAGAAGAAAAGTTCAGTTTGAGTCTTAAAATGTTACTCTGTATGTTCTTAGATGGAAGAGATGGAGGAGCCTGGGAACATTGACATTCCAGTTGAGTTAAAAACAGAAGTATCAGTGGACGCTATGACGGTAAGTTGTTTCTGTAGTTTATAGACATTTCTAACCCAGTGACTGTAATAGTAATGAGTACTTTTTGTGCCTTTTGTCTCCAGATGTTGTACAAGAGCAGAGAGAAGAGAGGCATTAAGTGTAAATTCTGCTGTGGCTGCTGCACTCCTGGAGTCTGTGGACTCTGCTGCAGATTCTAAACAGATTTACACCAACAAACAGTCCATGAGAAAAGAGACTGATCAATGTGATTTTTATGTTACAGTAATAAAGTTTACTCAATATTGAACACATGATTATATAATGAGTCTTTATTACATAATCACCATTAGTCACAAATATACTGGTCTTTTAAAACACAGCTTTAATAAATTAATATTTATCAATAGTTGATGATTAGATTCTTATTCCTTCATTTATGCAACTTTCAGTGGCACCATGTTGGTTTTTGAACCTACACTAATTACCATGATTTTATATATGATCATCCTAGTGTCGCAATACTAAAAACCTGTCAGAAAAGGTCCATTGTGGCAGTAATTAGAAAAGAGTAGCAATAAATATAAATATTATATTATGTACTGCATTGTATTTTATGCTGATCAGTACTTAACCCAGGTGTGAAATACTTTGTAAACAAAACCCAACACCACCACGACCAGAAATCCCTCCAGGTATCCTGAGACAGTGACTTCTGGAAGTGTTCCTGATCCATGCAGAATAATGTTTTTAATGCCATGTTCCTCATGGACCTGAAGATTATAAACATCCAGTACTAACAATACAGACTCTGCCTTTCTAAAATTCTCCTTCTATATACAAACTGAAATGTTGCCAGTTTACATAATTAGTTGCAAAATGCTCCCCTGACTAACATTTTCAAGCCTCTGATTCCCCAGTTCCAACTTTTTTGAGATGTGCTGCTGCTGTCAAATTGAAGATGAGCTAGTAACTAATAAATTTAAATGGTAAAATATCTCACCTGAATGTTGTTTATAAACAGGCACTGTACAAGAAAACTGTACTTTGATGTTTATGGTTTGATATTGGACAGGCTTGGCATTGGATCCATGTACACCTCCATCTAAAATGTCACAAATTGTTAACATTTAGAATTTATGGTCATCTAAAACCAAGAAAACATATGCATAATACTATAATAGATATTTCAGTGATATACTTACCGTACTGTAGGAAGTGGGGTGACAGAGCTGTCCTGAGTCCAGGCAAAGACAAACACAAGAGCCACTGCTACAGCCACACTCATATTCTTCATGTTGGATCTTCTGCAAACTGACTTTAGACCACCAGTTCTAAGAGATGATCTGTGTTTGTTTGTTAGACAAAAATGTGCTGGCATTTGTACAGTTTTTATCCTGCAAAACACACAGCGAAAGTCTCGGGTTAGAATTTCTATTGCATAACATTGCTCATGTTTTTGACCTTATTACACACAATGTTTTATATAACTTTCTCTTAATCCATGATAAATAGAGATATAAAAAAAGACAGACTTTTAATTGATAAAGTAATAAATATTTAAAATCATTAAATTGGGGGAATACCAATTGGCAGTGGTGGAAATTTACAGATTTTAATTGTCCACATTCCTACATCACATTGTGACTGAATAGACAAATCACAATTCGGGCTCTTCCTTCCCCTCCCACGTGCACAAGATTCGACTTGGGTTATGTCCGAGCTCGTGCTGTGCATTTTGCAGCACACTAAAGCGGAGAGCACCAACTAAACAGATCATTGTATCCAAACTCATTCATTGTTTTTCGCGCTAATTGTTGTTTACATTCTTTCTAGACCTCCAGTGCATGTGGCACGAGCCCGAGGTTCACGTGCTATCTCCTGACTCTGTGCATTATCAATGTAAGAGTTCTGGTAAGCGCTCTTGTCACTTTGTAGTCTGCATTTATTGGTTTCTTGCAAATATGCTTAGTCTGCTTTTCACTATAGGGCCAGTGTGGCTAATTGGGAGAATCAGGAGATTTCCCAAAGGGCCAGTCAGTTTGAGGGCCGCTAGAGCCTCTGTACATCAGTGCTCAAGGATCAATGACTGCGTATTGTACAGTCGCCACTGGCTCAGCTGTGAATTTGTGCTACTTCTGTGATCTGAGGTCCGTCCTCCCATTCTCCTATAAACACTGAGCAGTGACTGCTATTCAGGCTCTGTCAGGGACACACTCATCTATTTCTGACTGGATGCTCTCCACAGATGCTTCCTTACTCGCCCTGTCATTGGTTACTTTTATGGAGCTCCCGTCTGTCAAAAGTAGGCAGTAGTAAAGTGCCTTGAGCGCTTGGCTTGATTTACTGTAAACAAAACACAACATGACAGATACAAAAATATGAAACATCCATCCATCTTCTTCCGCTTTATCCGGGGCTGGGTCGCGGGGGCCGCAGTCTAAGCAGAGATGCCCAGACTATCCTCTCCACAAACACTTCCTCCGCCTCTACTGGGGGGACCCCAAGGCATTCCCAGGCCCGCCGGGAGACATAGTCCCTCCAGCGTGTCCTAGGTCTTCCCCGGGGCCTCCTCCCAGTGGGACATGCCCGGAACACATCCACAGGAAGGTGTCAAGGAGGCATCCGGAACAGATGCCCGAGCCACCTCAGCTGGCCCCTCTTGATGTGGAGGAGCAGCAGCTCTACTCCAAGCTCCTCCCGTGTGACCGAGCTCCTCAGCCTATCTCTAAGGGAGTGCCCAGCCACCCTGCGGAGGAAACTAATTTTGGCCGCTTGCATCCGGGATCTTGTCCTTTCGGTCATGACCCAAAGCTTATGACCATAGGTGAGAGTAGGAACGTAGATCGACCGGTAAATCAAGAGCTTCGCCTTTCGGCTCAGCTCCTTCTTCACCACAACAGACCGATACAACGACCGCATTACTGCAGACGCTGCACCGATCTGGCTGTCAATCTCATGTTCCATTCTTCCCTCACTTGTGAACAAGACCCAGAGATACTTAAACTCCTCCACTTGAGCCAGGAGCTCTCCCCCAACCTCCCCCCATTTGCTAGTACTGGATGTAAGACTCTTGCCAATTGTCTTTTTATTGTCTAAAAGTATAGCCTATAAAGCAGCACATTAGTTTTAGGTATAGGTAGGTTAAGTACTGTCTCACTTTTGCTGTTAAAAACTTTTGTTGAACAATTTGATTAGGACCTGCTACAATGACAGATTATATTCTATAGTGCATTTACACTAAAGCCAACTGTCATAATTTTAAACACTCGAGGATACATAAAATTACATCTTTTTTTTTTTTTTCTGGGGCAGGAACCCCAGACACCCCTATTTCTATTATATTATATAATAGATATTATATTGTATATGTTGCAGAAGGCCTCACATATCCACCAGTGAGCCAGTTGCATCAGACCCTACTCATTACAGGGAGTGTCTCTCACCTGGTCTGCTTGTTTGCCGCCCGGACGCCACCTGTTGTCTCAGGATCAGAGCTGTGAGCAGTGTTTGGGGCCTAAAATCTCTTAAAATCACCAGTTTGCAGATGTAAAACCCAGTGATTTGCCATCGGTCATCCACACCGCTTGGGTAGTGATGGGAGGCAGAATCATGCATTTTTCTGTGCCGTCTAGGAACTAATCTGCTGTGTTGTTTCCAGATTGTTCGCCATTCATGTATGGCTCCATTTCCTCCTTCTGCTCGCGCCATGCTCCACCAACATGAATGTATTATAGAACATCCATGTCCACCAATCATCCAGCCCCGGTAAGCTAAGTGGCCCTTGTTTGTGGGTCCGACATTAAACCTGTGTTTCATTGTTTTTGAGGCGCTGCTTTGTTGTAGTTGTGGTGGCGTTTGTGTGGAGGTCAATTCAGGCCTAAACCCGTGCGTGGCGTCCATGTTGAGGCTTTGTCTGTGCGGCCCCCTCTCCTCAGTGTGCGCGCGCACTTTGGATTTGCAGTACGTAGTTGTCTCTTTTTCTCTTTCTTATGCATGATTTGGAGTGTTCCTTACATTAAATATATTCTTTAAATTATAGGAGTTGAACTGCCGAGCAGGCCTCCCCTTTTGGTACCTTTCAGACACGTCTCCCCTTTTGAATACTCCTTTGAGACATCCTCTTCTTGCTCCCCTTTTTGGACATTCCTTTCCTTTCTTCTGGATATGGCCCTCCTTTTGATAAGCTATTTCCCCCTTTGTGGACAATGCTGTTGTACTCCCAAACTAGAACTGGGTGTATGAACGTGTTTTAATGTTTTTCTTTTTGTAGTGGTCACCCAAAACACTGCTGGTTAGCCAATCAGATTGAGACCACACTCTATAAGAAGCAGGGTCTCTCACCTGGTCTGACCTCTATCACTTCTGATGTCACTCGCCGCTGCAGAAGCGGGGTCGTTACTAAGGCGTAAAGCCAGCATAACTGCCATATGCATACTGTAAAGCCACAAAGTTTATTTTGTAGTATGGCTCATTTATGGTCCCCTAGCACCAATGTGAACATGCAGATGTTCTGTCCAAAGGCTACTGCATAGCTGAACAGAGTTACTGAGGTATACACCTGTTGAATGCATCTGCATGCCAGTGCTTCAGGTAAAGCCGTAGCTCCTGTGCTGGGTCTGCTGTGTACTGCGGTGTGAGGAACAGGTGAGAGGACTCTCCTCTTAAAGAGTGTGGTCCAACACAATTGGCCGACCAGAGGATGTGCAAGCATACTAAAACCATTTGATAAAATGTAGATAATTTCCAGCGTCCAGAGTCCAGCGATACTTATTTTTCTTTAAATTGTTATACCAGCATATCAGATGTTGTTGTGATGTGAAAATCATCTGTTGTTAACATGTACACCCACCGGGCATGTTATTTGGTACAGCTTTTCTAATGCTTCTAAATATTTAATCAGCCAATCACACTGCAGTAGCTCAGTTCATTTAGTCCTGAGACTGTTGGAGAAAAAACAGCTGGCGTTCACACCAAGCACCAGAGCGAAAGAAGAAAGAGGATAGTGACTTTGGATGTAAGAGAATGGCAACAGGAATAGCAAACCACCTCTAGTTACCAAGATCTGACCAACTTTGGGAACCACACTGGGAGTACTTTAATAGGTACAGGGTATGTCTAATAAAGCTGCCAGTGAATGTAGTTATGATTATTGTAGTAAATTATGTTAAATATCACATTTATGCACTTACTGTTGTAGATGAGAATGCAGAGCTCTCCTAGATCCAAAATGCAAACACAACAGCTCCAGCAGGAGCCACAACCAAAGTCTTCATGTTTGGAGCTTATTCCAGATATGTTTTTCAGCAGTGCTTTCAGTAGATATGTGTTTCTTGGTCACATGTAAGATGTGCTGGTATTAAACCTAAACCTAGGCTACTGTGGCCTCATTTCAGAGAGCACTTTGGTCAAGGTGCTGATTTTGCAACTTTGGCTTTCCCCTGACTGTCTGGTGGCCAGTCCAGAGCAATTGAAAGCAATGGCTTTTTCCCATGAATTTGACCTCAGTGAAGGCAAACAAAGTCAGTCACAAACAAATAAAATGGTATTAGCTGATAGTAAATGGACAAGAAGAAAATGTTTGAAATCATCATAAAGGATATGTATTATGTACAGTCAGATCAAAATTGTAGTTTTGTATGTTTCTAAATTAGCACAGTTACTCAGTCTACCCTTATTTGGTCAACTTTTGCTCATTTTAAGACATGGCAGTGGGACTTTTAAAGAAAGGCTATGAACAAAAGATGTGTCGAACAAAAACACAAAATTGCAAAAACTCAGAGAGCATTGCCAAGGTACTGGTGCTATCTCGCAATGGTAAAGATATAGTGCCTAGACCTGGACTGAAACTCAAAGATCTTCTAGTTCAGGGGTAAATGCTCTTTTTTAAAGCCACAAAACCCTTCTATCTCGCAATGGTTATGAATCTACTAAAACAGATAATTTGTTCTTTAGTGAGTGAAGTTAGTATCTTCTGTCTCAAAATGCTACAGAATCCCTGGTGGCATGGTGGCATAGTGGTTAGCACTCCTGCCTCACAGTAAGAAAGTCTTGGGTTTGATTCTCAAACCATGTAGGGCCTTTCTTTGTGAAGTTTGCATGTTTTCCCCATGCTTCTGTAGGTTTTCTCCAAGTGCTCCGGTGTCTCCTACCACTAAAAACATGTACAATAGATCCACTAAGGACCATGACTCCCCTGCAAAAGAAAATGTTCATCTCAGTGGGGCTTTTCAGGTTAAATAAAGGTAAAAATAAATAAATAAATAAATAAATAAATAAATAAATAAATAAAAAAGTACTCCTGGATCTGACCTGGACTGGCCTATATTGTCATAACAATTGTAAAACATAGGCCTCTTAGTTTTTAGCATTTTTCCACATTTTTCCCCCTAACCCTAACTTGACCTTTGCCCTATAGCATTACTTGCCCTAACCCTAACCCTAGGACTCTTTAACCCTAGATTGCCTGGAAACATTACTTGCCCTAACCCTAACCCTAGGACTCTCTAACCCTAGGTTGGTCTGGAATTGTATGTGTGTGTTGTTTATTTAGGTTAATTTAATAAAATAACCAAAAAATAACAAAAAAATAACCAAAACTTACAAAAAAACTTAATAAAAAAATGATTAAAATGAAGAAAAGGACAAAAGACTGGATAAATTCCTTAAAAGAAAAAATATGTTCATTAATTTAATTAAAAAATAAAAAACTTATAAAAAAAACTAATAATAAAAACTTAATAAAAAAACAGATTAAAATGAATAAAATGTGTTCATTAAAATAATTTTAGTTTTGACTGTTTAGATTGGGCCTAAAATTGGCTTTCAAACACTTTTATTAGCTCTCTTTCTTTGCAAATGAAGGTTTTTGAGACCTTGTTTACGTTGTGGCATACAAGTAGACTGACTCTCAATTTTTTGTTTTAAAAGGGTTCTACTAAAGTTACAAAGCATTAACGTTGTATATTGTTGACTGGACCGACTGACTATTGACTGACTAAATCTCAGCATCTTATCTTTTTTACTTTTCTTTATTTTCTACTTTTTATGTCTCTATTTTTCTCTATGGAGAGGCCCATAGCAACGGCATGGCAACCAGCCGGAGGTTCCCTCTCCCCTCGGCCAATCAGCTCTCACCTGTGGGCACGAGGGGCGGGGACCCATATAAGAAGCAGCAGCTGCAGCCTGCAGTGTTGCCAGATTGGGCGGTTTCCCGCCCAATTGGGCTACTTTTGCTCTCTCTCGGCGGAAAAAAATAGCGTTGGGCGGGTGTATAATATTTGGGCTATTTTTAGACTTATGGGGCGGGATTTTGAAAATGTAAAATAAACTTATTTTAATAATATTTTTAAATTTCCTGATCAATAATTACATATATTTGCTGGTTATTGATGAATAAAATTAATTTGTAAAATAGAAGTAGTAATATTAGTGTCATTAGTTGTCAATCGCATGTCTAATTATGGACCTCTGATTGGTTGAAAAAAGTAAACACTGCAGCCCTGAGAGAGCTATTTGTTTTTCTGATTACACTCATTGTGGAGACTGTTTATTACTTTTTCCATTGGCAGTTGTGAAGTTTTGTGTGCTCAAAATATGCTATTTCATATGTATTACAGTTTTAACATTAAGATTGTAGAATGGTTGTGATTTGGGCGGGTTTTTATTGCGTTTGGCGGGTTTTACGTTATATTTGGGCTGGAAACTGTCAGTCAGATCTGGCAACCCTGGCAGCCTGGGCTCTCATTCCTTCACGGAGCTTTCACCACAGACACACAGACAGCATACAGCCGCACAAATAAAAACATTTTTATTTTTTCTGCGTGCCCGATACCTGACGAAGACCTTTCCTCGTCGAAACGTTGTTTGGCACGCTTTTTGATTTTTTTTGGCCACTTTTATTCATTTATTTTAATTCTCTCATTTAATTTTTTTTCTCTATTATTTTATTTCATTTTAATTTTCATTTAATTTTATAAAAAACAAAAAAATAATAAAAAAAATAACAAAAAAATAATTGATTAAAAAAAACTGCTGCTCAGTCATGTGGGCTCACATGTCTGAGGAATATTCGGGGGGGATGTGAACATGGGTGTGTGGTATCGTGGGGACGGCTGTCCTCACGACTTTGTCCCGGCTTGGGACACCCACACACGGCGGCGACCGGAGGCCAGGGCGACCCGTGCTTTCTCCCCGGACCCACGGGAACGGGGTGTGTTTCATTCCTCTAACCTGCCAGTGATAATGCCCTCCGGCCCTGTCCGTCCTGTCCGAGACCGATACGCCATCCCTGACCACTACTACGACCTACCTCAACGTTACCAACCCACGTACGCGGATGTTGTCAGGGGATATCCCGCTCCTCGGGAACCCCGCCCCACTGATCCACGTCCTATCCTGTCCTACAGGGAGGAAGTACACAGACGTCCACGTTATAGGTCGCCTTCCTACTCTCTCTCTCCTCCCAGAAGGGGAGCGAGCCCAGATAGACGGGACGTGCCTCGGCTTGAGACACGTTACCAAAGTCACACAAGCACACGCGTTCCACGCAGAACGCAAAATTATCAAACACGAATGAGCCCTGACAGGGACGATAACAGACACCACTACTCTTCTGGGGGACATGACACGCGCCCTGCTGACAGAGGTCACGTCAGGGTTCGTTCACGTTCGCCATATCCACGACGTTCACCGTTACGTCGTCCTCGTCCCGGTTCAACGTCACGTTTGCCTACGCAACAATGCAGAGCCCAGCCTGGGGACAGGGTTGCTCGTGGGGTGCCTCTTGTATGTGATAGGACTGACTTTGATAACCTTCCCAGACGTCCGCAACATCCTCCTCCACGTCAGGACAGACGTGGATGGGGGCCAGCTCGTACACGTAGACTTAGGGACACAAGACAGGATAGTGAGGATTCAGATGAGGAGCCAGTTAACCTCAGGAGACCAGCTGACCCAGAATTTGCCGTTTTGATTAGACACTATAATAGGATCATCAAAACTAAACACCATCTCGCTAACGTCACGCTCTCTCCTGACTATACGGGCCCTCCTAGGATCACTAAAATGATACAGACCCTTACTGACTTTATCAAACCTGCTTATCCCAAGGAGGAAGTGACCGAGCTGATTCAGGCCAATGCGAGTAACTGGGGTTACACTTCCCTGCAGATTCTTAAGGAACACTATGAGAGGCTCCTGGCTCGTGACAAACCTGCCTGCTTTTAGCCCTGATTGGTTCGAGGCCTTTGAAGTGGCCCAGCGCTGGGCCAAGAGGGCCTTTTCTAGAATTAGGCCCAGTTTGTTTCAGGAATGTTACAAGCTGATCCAGGAAGTTTATCTCAGAGAGGATGGGGAGACAGGAGCGGAAAGGGCTCCTGCTCCTCGCCCTCAGTCAGATCCAGCTCCTGCAGAGCAGCGGCGTCCTCCTGCTGACCTTCAAACGCGCCATCCTGCCCCTCCGCAGCCTCGTCCGCGGCCTTTGGTTCCCGTCCAGAGGGCCGTGGGGGGCCAGCCGCCCCCTGCGGTCCTCTCGGAGCCTCTGCCGAGGTGTCAGACGCCTCACGCTGCACCTGCAGATTCAGGTTTAGATGCTCAAGTTTCTGGGGACGGTTCTTTGGTTCTGGCCCGTGAGGCTGCCCAGGACCTTTCTCCATCTATAGGCAGGATTAGCAATAAGGTTCAGATTGCCACAGTTCTTCAGGTCCCCGAGCCAGGGGACACACTGACCGCTTTAGAGCAGCGATAGACCAGGATCTCGCGGAGGACGGCGGCTGCCGTTCTTCCCGAGTCCCTATTTGACGATAGCATCGTCCCTACTCCTGTCCAGCCTCTGGCTTCTACGCCTGGGGGGAGCGCTCTGGCCTTGCCCGACCGTGCGGGGCCCTCACAGAACCCCGTTTACGATCAGCAGGCCCTGTCAGGGATCTCATGTGCAGAAGACTCGGCCTTGACTTCTTTGGACTTGTCTCGCTCTCCCGTTGGCCCCTCACATGGTAGATTTAGGGTCACTAAACACGTTAGGACTCAAAGAAAAATACATGACTGGTCACTCTCGGTCACTAACTCCCTGTTATTGGTGGGGGACTCGAACATCGCAAGGATAGGCTCACACAACATCAACGGTCTCCAGGCTGACAGCTTTCCTGGGGCCAACTTCAGGACCATCGCTCATGTTCTGAGCACAGCCGTGGTCCAGAAGTTGGTCACCCACCTGGTGATTTCGGTCGGACTCAATAATAGGAGACAACTGCAACAGGCTGTTAGGGCTGCAAAAGGGCGATTTCCCTACGCTGCTCTTTACTTTCCTGTCATCAACTTTTCTGCCTCACTGCCTGAGGCAGAGAAGAGGGTGCTTCACACGATTAACTCCTACATTCGTCGCAATCTGCCTCACCTACCTCCTCTCCCCGACTCTGACTTTGAGACTCAGCCTGACCACTTGCACTGGACCAATGCCACGGCCCAACTCATGCTGGTCCAGGTGTTTAAACGTCTCAGCCCCTTGAGTGACAGCACTCTGGGGCCGCTTGACCCTGACTGTTCTTCTCTGACCGATAATGTTGTTGTCCTGTGCAAAACGTTTAAGCCCACCGAGGCCCAGCTCTCTCTGCTCTCCAGGGGACTCACTTTCGTCCCCACTGTCAATCTGCACAAAAAGCAGAGACTAATTTTGCTCCAGGACATACAACAATATCATAGAAAAGTGGCCTTGACCTACTATTTTGAGAAGGACAGAAGTACGCGCAGACCGACCAAACGCGACCGCCACATCAGATTCAGACCTGTGTCCCATTGGGTGCCCCCGCCCCACAGACTGCCCCCAGAATACAAGGTGTTGTGTGCCCAAGATCTTAAGGCCTTTAAGGACCTCTATGCCCCTTGCATGGAGGAGCCTAATGTTTCTGTGGATGAGATCCAAGCCCTCATCCAGCTCAAAAACAATCCAGAACTCATCATTAAGCCCGCTGATAAAGGTAGCGCAGTGGTGTTGATGGACAGAGATCAATACGTGCTAGAAGCCACCAGACAGCTCTCGGACGTGGCCTACTACAGGCCTCTAGAACAGCCCATCTTTCCAGAAGTCATTCCCAGAGTTCACGCCCTAATTGACACTCTCTACACTAAAAAATTCATCACAGCCCAGCAGAGACTCTATCTCAAGGGCCAGTGTGAGCCCAGGACTCGGCGCTTTTACATCCTCCCAAAGATCCATAAGGAACCTGAGAAATGGACCGTCCCTGGAGAGGTTCCTCCGGGGCGGCCCATCGTTTCGGACTGTGGGAGTGATACGTACGGGACAGCCGAGTACCTTGACTTTTACCTGACGCCTCTCTCTGTGCTCCATCCTGCCTATCTGAAGGACACGACCCACTTCATTCAGACTGTGAGGGATCTGGTTCTGCCTCGGGAGGCCCTGTTCTTCTCCCTGGATGTAGATTCGCTCTACACCAATATCCCCATTCCGGCGGGAATCCAGGCTGTTAGGGACATCTTCCTGAGGCACCTGGACCCTCGCAGGCCTGACCAGGAGCTTCTGGAACTGTTGGAGATAAATTTGACGTACAATGATTTTGTGTTTAATGATAAATATTACCTTCAAACTCACGGCACCGCGATGGGCAAGCGGTTTGCACCCACATATGCGAATATTTTTATGGCGCAATGGGAGGCCTCAGCTCTGGCTCGCTGTCCACTCAAACCACTGCACTATATGCGCTATCTTGATGATATTTTCGGAATTTGGGTCTACTCGGAAGCTGAATTTAAACAGTTTATTGATGTTCTTAATTCTGTTGACCCTTCGATCAAGGTCAAGCACACTGTGAGCTCTAGCTATGTGGACTTCTTGGACACTACGGTTTATAAGGGTCAGAGGTTCATGGCCTACAGCAAAGTAGATATTAAGGTTTATTTTAAACCTACTGATAAGCACGCGCTACTTTTTAAATCCAGCTTCCATCCGAGACACGCTTTTCCTGGCCTCATCAAGTCTCAGCTTATGAGGTTTAGGAGAATCTGCACAAACACCAACGACTTCTGGGAGGCAGTCAGAACTCTGTACGGGGCTCTAAGAAAACGGGGTTACAACAGGTCCTTTCTGAAAAAGTGCTTCTTGACCTACACCCACAGACGTACTGACACCAGGAAGGGGATGATCCCTCTGGTCACCACCTTTTCTACGCCTGCTTTAAGGCTGAATAAGGTCTTTAAGGACAATTTTTCTCAGTTCTTCACTCAACAGGGTCTCCTCCCCTCTCACGAGGTTATCTCTGCATTTAAGAAGAACTACAATCTTAAAAAATACCTGGTCAGAGCCACATTGCCGTCCGCTCGGCCTTTCGCCAAGCCCAATTCGGTCACACCTCTGTTTGTCCGCTTGGACTTGGTTAAAGGCCACTCTAACAACAGGGTTATCACCATCACTCAACAGTTCACCCCTTTGGTTAAGAATATAGTTTATCTTATCTTTTGTTCTGTTTGCGGCCTACAGTACATAGGAGAAACACAAAATAACATCCTGACCAGGTTTCGACAACACAAATACAACATCATACACAATAAAAACACTCACACACCACTCGTCAGACACTTCACCTTGCACGGTCTGCCTGCTCTGCGCCTAGCAGGCCTACAGAGCAACACCTACTGGTCTTCGGAGGACAGGAAGAGGACTGAGAGGCTCTGGATTCGCCTCTTAGGCACACTTCATCCTCAGGGCCTGAATCAGAAACACAATTAGATAGTACTGTTACCTGAGATAGGCGATCCAGCCTCTCCTTCTCTTTCTCTCCTTCTTTCTCTCCTCCTATCTCAGCTCTATGCTTTCTTTTCATCTTGGGACTTAGACTGGGTTTGGGATTGGTTTGTTTAGGGACTTGGGACTTTGGGGACTTGACGGGACTGGGGACCTGAGGCCATGTTGGGCCCGGAGCTAACTCCTGCTGTGTTGCAACTCGGGCTGTGTGTTGCGCGAGCCGGGCGAAGCACTAAAACTTTTGCCCAGTACATGTACAGTATGTCATGTCTGTATGCCACTTTCTCCTCTCTTTCTATTCCCCGGTCCTGATTCTCGCTGTGTATTTGCAGTGGGTCCTGAGGTAATGACTGGTTTTGACACAATACTGGGAACCTCGCCAATGCATGTGTAACACAGGAAGAAACTCTAATGGGAGACCAGTGTAATTAGTCCAATAAATGTTTTCACTTGGATGTATGTGAAACAAAGCAGCACTTATTGGGGCATGCTTACTTTTTATTGTGCAAGCTTGTAAGTGGATGATGTCTTCTGCACGGGGTCAAAGGGCATGTTTTTTGTGGCAATGAATCAATTTAACAGGAGTCCCTCGTTCTAGCTAACCTACAACTCTGCTACTGCGTCTGTATAATCTGAGGATGTAATAAAGGCATGAACTGGCACATGAAGCTTCTATACAAGTTTGTTTAATAGTTGTTCAACAGCAGACGTAGAAGTACTCAAAATCTGTACTCAAGGAAAAGTAGTGTTACTTTAAAATAATATTTGCTGAAGTAGATGTAAAAGTACTCAACAAAATCATTAACCCAGTTGAAAGAAATGTTTACTGTGTAAAAAGGACTGATACTACCACAACTACAACTGCTACTCCTATTACTTTTACTACTACTATGTCTACTCTTACTACTTTTACTACTATTACTATTACCGCTCCTACTACAACTGCTACTCTTACTGCTTTTACGACTACCACTATTACCACTACATCTACTCCTACTACTTTTACTACTTCTATTATCGCTACCACTACAACTGCTACTCCTACTACTTTTACTACTATTACTATTAGCTACAACTCTTACTGCTTTTACTACTACTATAGCCACTACTACTACAACTTCTACTCCTACTACTTTTACTACTATTACTATTACCGCTCCTACTACGACTGCTACTCTTACTACTTCTACTACTCCTACTATTATCAATACTGCTACAACTGATACTGCTACTACTTTTACTACTACTGTTACCACAACTACTCCAACTTCTGCTCCTACTTTTACTACTACTACTGTTAACACTACAACTGCTACTCCTACTATTTTTACTTCTATTACTATTATCACTACTACTACAACTCTGATTGCTATTAGTTTTTCTACCACTATTATTACCAATACTTCTGTAACTTCTGCTACTACTACCACTACTATTACCACTACTTCTACTGGTACTATTAATACAACTATTACTACCTACATTGCCATAAAGATAGTTAACATATCATTTTTCAGCCATGATAAACAATGCCAATAAATACTACAAATATTATCACAAAGTCAGGCTGTTTTCATTAATTATCTGCTAAGTTACAGCTTAATTAAAACAACTGATTTATTCTTCAAAAAATCTGTGTAGCAGTCCTTATTTAGCTGACTAAAATACTTCTAGATTTATGACACGTGTTTAATACAATAAAGTCTGTGGTGTTCATTAGCGTATGCAGGCAGTGCGGTTGCCATATTTGCTCGAAAACTCCAACACAGATGCACAATACTGCATATAGCTTTAATGAGATGGGGCCCCTAGAAGCTCCTGCAATAGATGTGGCTTTCCCGAGGGTGTCGAGGGGAGCCTGAAGGGGCAGGACAGGGGTCAGGCACAGGGCTAAATTACTGCCACATGAACGGCTTATGCGGTAGATAAATAGAGGGAGAGCATCTTATCATCTAGATCTAGGTAGGAGTAGATGTAACTAAACATTGGGTGTTCAATCTGGCACAAGCGAGTGGGCATTTCTACTGTAGGCATTGTGTGGTCAAAGCTTAAAAGAATGGACTGTACCTCTAATTTTCCGTGTTCATTAATTAACCCACATTTTAAGTTTTTTTTTTTTTTTTTTTTTTCTGGTTGATGATATATTTAGATGTCTCTAGTGTGGCGCAGTGGGGCGGTTGTTTTGAGGTGACAGAGCTGTCTGTTGCGGCGCACTCAGTCATAGCATGTCATGCCTATAAAAATGTTTGTGAAGCAAAAAAGCCAGAAATCTGTGGTCTCGTGCCAAAAAAGGGTCTTCACTCACTCTCTCTTGGTGCTTAATGACAGAGCAACCCATATCACATATAGCAGCGATAGTTAATGTTGTTTGGCTGGGAGGCTGCACATTGCATCTGGGCTAAAAGTAGTAGTAAACAAATTTGAAAACATCTGGGGAGGAAAAAGCTCATTTGTGCGACACTATCTTTTGTCTACATCTCGTTAAACGTATATCAAGACTAAAATTAGCCCTGGAAAGTTAATTAATCCACATAACTTGTAATGGCAAACTTGTAAAGAACGTTTTGGTTGTAGCACGTTATTGGAGACAGTTACAATGGAAATGCTTACTCTACTAGCCACCCAGGAGTATTTAGTAAGCAAAATGGCCTTTTCAACACCGCATTTTGTCCCCCTTTTGCAATTCTCAACACCCACCACTTATTCCAAGCAGGCGGTGGTCAAAATGAGGCATCACTTCTGTTTTATCCATGTCGCTTTACACCCAGCTTTTATAACATAATGTGGCAAGCATTACACGACGAGGGACTAATGATATATTTTCTCAGCTGGAACGTGGGAATTGCACCGCGGACCTGAAACAGCGCCGCGTCTCAGTAAATTAGTGTGTGCCGCTAAGTGAAAAGTCAGCAGCTTGCCAGAATTGCTTTGGCTCGCGACCCGTAGGGGAACCCGCGAACACCGCACCACCGGGACGGAGGGAGCCACAGGAGATATTGAACCTATAGGAAAAGGAAGCACACGGTTGGTGAGAAGTTTGAAAAGCCAGACATTTACCCCCTGACAGCTCGGAAATATCCGTTTTAATAAGGGGGAAAAGTGGATTTGGCCAGACATCTTTGTTCCTCCCATGGAAACTCATCTGCCCTGGTGTGAGGCGACACCCTCAGTGACTGTGGCCTGAAGGCTAGGATGGGATCAGGCTGATGGGGAAGAGATGTAGGCCCCACAGAAACTATGGTGCTAAGTTACTATACAAAGCAATTTACTTCAAATCCTATTAGAGCTTACACTGGGTTGCAAGTCAACCGCACATCAAGCATATTAGCTGGTTTTAGAACTTTTTCCATGTTACTGCAATTTTTCTAAAGATAAATAGGGTGTACAAGGGCCACCGGCTTTAGCATTCAATGTGGTTTTACAGTAGGCAGCCATTGTTGCATTTCTCTGAAGGGCCTATATTCATATTTTTAAACCAATCTTATTTGTTTTATAACATTTAAAAACATTAGCTGACTAAAAGACAACATTTTTTTAATACAGTACACTACTGGTGCCATAAAGAAACAGGTGAAGAGACCAGCAGAGGGCAGTAGATTGCAGCCTGTTGCAGTTTTTTGAACATAAAAAAAAATAAAAGGAACTTCTTTTCCTTAAATTTTTACTATGATGCCATTTTATTACAAAAATAAAAATAGCTGTGTAATCAGTGGAAACAGAGCTGTCCAACTTTTTTTTTTTTTTTTTTTTTGATAAATAAATGAGAGCAGACTGGATGTCGGTGGTTGGTCAGTGCGTCATGGAACTGAGCATTTTGAGGCCTCAGAACGACCGTGCTAGAGAATAAAGGATTACTTAAACAGGCGTGACTGAAGCCAAACACAACTCCAGGTATGTTTTTTATATGAGAACAACATTATAACATAGTAAAACGCTCTGAAAAGTCAATTTTGCTTAATGTTGCCCCTTGAAAGAAAGACTCAAGACAATGGATTATCGTTGCCCAAGAACTGGATGAAGTCACCAAAATACCATGGTCAAATAGAGCTGGCTTTTAGATGGCTATATTCAAAGAACTTTAAAAAAAAAAACTAGTGTAAGGTCCAATCTGTTCCATTATAGCTACTTAAGAGTGCAAAAGATTAAGAATATGTAAAAATAATGTATTAAGAATAATATTGGATTGGATTTATTTTAAAAGGTTGTATTATTCATAATATAATACTGAAAACCAGGTTGTATGGTTCATTATGCATTACTTTTAATTTGTATTTAATGTTTTTGATCCATGTTTAAATGCAGTGTGTTTCCCTGTATTGTTTTCATTAGAGCAGGTCCAGGTCACATCATGAGTACAGCCAACCTCCTGCTCGATAAAACCTCCACATGCTAACATTTACACAGCCATTTCTTTTAATTGCCCTGCGCTGTTTAATTTGACTTGGACTAATGCTTTTTCAAAGTAGCACTGAAGGTATTTATTTGAAGTCATGCTCTGGACCTGTTTTTCCTGATTGTATCCTGGCTCTGTTGTACCTGCCAGGCTGGTCTCATTCCTTTCCTTTTTATTTCAACCAATCTGGAAATGTAGATGGTCTAATAGACAAAGGTGGAAAGTAACTTACTCAAGTATGTAGTAGTAGTAGTAGTAGTAGTAGCAGCAGCAATAGATTTTGTTTATTAGTATTTTTACTTCTACTTAAGTGATATTTTGAAGTAACAATACCTTTACTTGTGTACAGATTTTGAGCACTTCTTCCTCTGCTAATTTATACAGTACATGTTACTTTCTAATTAAAACAAAACCAAAAAAAAAACAAAAAACAAAAAAACAAACAAACAAAAAAACAGATGAGAGTATTTGATTACATCCCAACTATTATTACATATCTGTCCAACCTTTGTTTATTCACTGAGCTACTTCTGTCTTATTGTAAGCATATTATAACACTGAACCACTCGCAATCTGAAATTTGTAAGTTTGCTGTCCTAGTAGATGATCTCGTGTTGTTTGCTTCATGAAAGAAAACTACCCTCACCCAGATATGAAAAGCAACAATGAATTTCCCCCACTGCTATTTACGATTTTGAGCTGCCACTGCTTTATTTATGGCTTTATATCCCTCTGTCTGACTGCTGCATTACGACAGTTACTGCCCCGGTGTGAGGAGGCACTGGCAGGGCCCACATCAGCAGTAAAACACCTTTATGTCTTCACCATGTCACTCTGTACCTTTGTGAAAATACAACTATCAGGAGACCAAGTAACTGCTTGCCTGTTGCAGAGATAACGGCTGTTATAGGCTTGTTTAAACAACTGCATGTATACATTAGTTTCATATTATAAGTAAAGTTTTATATTTAGACTGTTACTTTTATTCAATTGGAGCATGTGACATTTTTATCAGCGCTGAACATTTTTCCAATACTTAGGGTGTATTGCAGGTGTAATGGTTACTTTGGTTCAGTGACTTACTGTCATTGTCCAAAAACATGCAACTATAGGTGAATTGGTGAGCCAAAAAGTAATATATTAAATGATGCTTTATTTTAATTCTCAGTTTAAATGAAATACAAAGATAATAAAAAAGCAGGATTTGCTACAGTGAATCTTTTCTTCTTGGCAGGTTTGTATGCCAGCTGATGCAACCATTTCAATATGGCTGCAGTTTTTGGCTCCATGTCATTATATTGAACCCCTGACCTCTCTTCAAAGGCAGGGAAACTCTGTCACTAACAGGGATCCATTTAATGGAAATGTGATGAATATAATTCTCTGTGACTTGTCCTATTCAGCTCATACGCTCAAGAACAACGTAACAGGGCCTTTTTCTTTTTGTCCCAAAAGCATTCTGGTGTAGTTTCTGTCACCCAGTGCTTCCTGCTAATGAAGGCTGGTGAACACTTCAGTTGCTTAGAGTGAGTGATGTTTTTTTTTTTTTTTTTTTTTTGATGAAGCAGCTGCTAAGAATAAACAGGAACACTTCTCTAGAGGGGTAAATGGAAAAGTGAGTGTTTATGATCCCAATTACCACCTTTGCTTTAGAGCTGGCTTTAATCATAGCCATATCCCTCTTTCTCAGTCAACACTACAAAAGCCTCCCATTACACACACAGCAACGGGACACAAACATAACTACAACTGCCATACAATGAGAAAAAATAAGCTGACTTTGACAGACTTTGAATATGAATTATTATTGTAAAAGTTCCCGCAACAAATAATTGTTTGGGGGGGATCCTTGTGTTTTTAGACTGGGGCTATGTACACTGGCTCTCACAGTCAAATAACCTGTGGCACAAGAGCTTTCACCAAGATGATCATCATTATAGTTAATCACCGTTCATTTCCAGTTTCACAAGAGGCCACAAGATCAAACAGAGTATTTTGAGCATTTTCCTATGGCATGGACTGGAACAACAGTTGGGAGTAATTGAAACAATATGTGGCATATCAACGTTCACAGTTACTGAACCATCACTGCCGTTTGCAGATATTGTGATAATGATGTTAACTTGTTTTCTCTTTGTTGCTGCCACAACAACAGGCCCAGCAGCTCAATGTGTCATATGATACGCCAGCACCACCATCTTGTGGACGTAACAGGTAAGTTCACCAATAAGGCAGGAGTGTTTAATGCAGCTTTAGGGCAGTGGGGGGTGAATTATACTCAAAACCTGTTCTCAAATTTATGTTCTGGTACCAGGGCCACACACAGGATTTTAGAAATACTGAGGTTCATCATGTTGATGACCAGTTTAGTCCTTGTTTAGTCCTGGTTCAGTTTTTGTTTAGGCATGATTTAGTACTGGTTTAGACCTCTTTTAGTTGTGACTTAGTCTTTGTTTAGGCATGGTTTAGTCCTCATTTAGACCTGGTTTAGGCCTGATTTAGTGTTTGTTTAGTCCTGGTTTAGTGTTTGTTTAGTCCAGGTTTAGTCCTTGTCTAGACATGGTTTAGTTTTGATTTAGTCCTGTTTTTTGCCTGGTTTAGATCTGGTTTAGTCTAGCAATAGTAAAATACCGAGGTCCAGACCTCTGTGGTGGTTTCAAATAATTTTACTTAATACAGCTAAAGGGCAATGACCAAAATTATATATATATTAAAAAAAAACAAAACAAACTACACTAAATTTACAAACATTTGAAAGATTTTTTAAAATCTTTTGCAACTGCATAGTGACACCTTCTACTGCTAAATCCCCAACCATGCTCACAACCAGGACTTCCTGAAGCGTACTGCCCACTTTGTCCCTGATGCCAAAACCTCCCCAAAAAACTATAGTTAAACATATATTCATTTGTAGCATAAATCAGTAAAGTAAAATAACTCTATGTATAGAGTAAATTAAAAATATATTCTTTGCAAACATTACTGCAGTGCATACCCTCACATAAAGTGAAAAATTAGGCTGTGGCATAGAGCTGGAAAGAAAAAGAAGAACCGGACAACACCAGTCAGTGGAAACCTCTCTATTACACAGAGACATTCCACTTTATTAAAATAACAATATTTGATTTGTGGTCTTCGTCCCAGAGATGGTGTTTCCTGGATCTTCATTTATAAGCGTGTCTTTCCCTTTTTTTTTTTTTTTTTTTTTTACGCCTGCCAGCAATGAGGGCTGGCCTGCTGCACGGCGAGATGCGACAGTTCAAACGCAGTGTGGTTCATTAAAGACATCCTGTTGGCTTAGAGAGGGAAAAAAGATCCCCATGCAGCCTGCTGTTGCTCCGGTCTGCCCCCAAATCCCACACTGGTCAGACCACATCAGCACTGGGCCTGGAAATCACAGGACGAGCGTGGTCAACCAGGCACACAATATGCTTTCTATTTTGTCATGTGTTTCCTTGTACAGTGTTCGATAGAAGGTTGAGTGTTGATCTAAAAGCTGGTATGGTGCTCTGGGATGTTTTATGTCACGTTTGTAGTGGCCGGGCTGTCACATATAGCCTCAAAAACAGAAGAATTACTTTCACCACTCTTTACACCAGTGATTCTCCAACTTTTTACACCAAATACCACCTCGGAAAATATTTGCCTTTCTGAGTACCATCTTTAAAGAACTACTATGAGACTAAACTTGGATTAACCTGGATCTAGATCAAGGAATAAGACAGGGATTAACACAGAAAAATGCCTTTCTAAATGAGGGCAAAACAGATACTAAACCAGGACTAAACTGATATTAAATCAGGTCTACAAAACCACGACTAGGCTAGAACTAAATTATGTCTAAACCAGGTCTAAACAGTGGGATAAAAGAGTCTCTATATTAAACTCCAAATCACTCCTGAGTACCACAAGACGAAGCCTGCATACCAGTGGTCCCCGTACCACTGGACTACACAATGCAATATTTTGATTTAATGAGACAGATTGTGTTCAAAGTGAGTGTAATAAGAGGGAACAACCACTGGCTGTAACTAATGGCATTCAGACAGAGGGAGGAGAGCTTTGGTTGGACTGTGTTACAATATAATGAGAAGAAGCACTTGCCACTTAAGTTTGACTCATGAGAACTGAGGTTGGATCACAATGACTTGGTTTGGGACAGAAGCACAAAGAAAAACATTTTGAAATGTCAAATTTCAGAAAATAAACAGACTTTTGATAGATGTTCTCGTTCACCAGTAGCTTTGTCCACTGAGCCACACAGCACTCATATCTTAAAATGATACAGCGTCCATTAAAATGAATTATTTGTACCATTAGTGACCCCTTGTGGCTGGAGTTTCTTTTGCTTTATCTTGCAATGGTACAGAAAAAATCCTGGATCCAGACAATGTTCCCGATTTATCATTCATAGCTTTACTAAGCCCTTGTGGCTGAGGTTAGTGATTTTGGCCCTGTCTCCCAATGGTACAGAAAACTTTGTACATTGAGACAGTCTTCAGAATCCACTCCAAAAACTATACATTTCTTTTGTGGGCCATTACTTGCCATTCCTGCATCAAAATACAACCACTGCTTTTTTTGAGTTATCTTGCAAATAGATTAACAAATGAACCAGTGCCAGCAAAAACATACTTTAAACTGAAATGTCACTCATTGCAATATAAAGTGAGTGCAGCTTTAGCCTGTTGTCTTGTGTGTTTTTCTAATACATAGTACTGTAGATTTTTCCACATTTATAAATAACCCTTAATCCTTGACATTTGGTTGCAAATATGTTTCTAATGACTAAACTTCTCTGTTACCAAAGACCTTTTGGTTTCCATCCCAGGATTTAAGGCTCATAAACACATTTTCTGCTTTTTCTGGAGACACTTTGCACCCATCTTGGTGTTAATGCTAGTCCAAAGTATTCCACTTATTTTGGCTTTAAATTCCTTGATTTCCTTGTCTGTCCTTACTTTTCCTTTTACTGTTTGGGAGGAAAGTGCGAACAGCCAGTGTATTTCAGTGCAATCTTTCACCACTCAAACCTCATAGTTATTCTTTCATTTCATATTCAGTCTGCCGAAAGACCAAATAAAACACAAAGCTGTCCAGATACTGACAGACTGCATTATAATTGCATTAATAGTAGTGAAGGAGCCCTCGCCAGAATAAGGCCAATGTCTCTATTGATACAACTTTTATTTAAAGGGATTGGATGTTTTCATTATTTAACCATGATAATATAATCATAATATAATAGAAAGAATTTAACAATATTAACTGTGCCTATCCCAGCAGTTTGAGCCTTAGGCAGGGTACACACTGGTCAGTGGTCACTTAGTTGCAGGGCTGATACAGAGAGAAACTGACAGATGATCATTCACACTCACATTTATTCTCTAGGACGAGTTTTAGATTGACCTTCCTAACACATGCATGTCTTTGGACAATGGGAGGAAGCCAGAGTACTCAGAGGATCGTACCCCCAACCATGCTGAGAGGCAGGAGTGCTAACCACTCTGCCACCATGCCATTAGTCATTAAATTAAACAAAAATAATCTAAACTTTAGAACTGGTCCTTAAGTGACAGTTAATGCTTTTGTTGATACCTGAGCCTAAATCTACAGAGATCTGTCTAGTTCTTTGTGTAGAATAAAAATAGCTAGAAGATAGAAGAGTCAGGATTTCTAGCAGACCTAGCTACCTCTACCACAGACCAAACTAAATTGTTTAATGTTAGTAAGTGTAGTGACTGTAAGCATCATATTGTAAAGCCAGAGTGCATTTTGCTGTATACAACACTGCAACTGTCTTTGTGTTTTGCTATAACATTCCCATACAATACCTGGCCTGACTGAAGCTGAGGATGTCACAGTAACTCCTCATTATCAGTCTATATAATGTATTTCTTCTGCAGTCTTAGATCCAGAAGCAGTGCAGACAGGGGCAGCTTTAAACAACTTGAGTGTGAATGTGTGTCTTGATACAGTAGCAGCTATACCCGGGGCCCACATCCAAACAGCTGGTACCCATCTGTTTCTTCTTCTGCTTCTGCGGCCTGTGGCTCGTACAGTGAGGTGCAGTGGCATGCGCTTGTCTGGGTCTGGACCAGTGGAGAGGAGGTAGGAGTGTGCATGTGTGTATCAGTGCGGTTATAGCGTAGCCAGCCCAGTGCGTAGTGTATGCGGTTTTGCACTGAACTCATTTTGTGTGTGTGTGTGCAGATTAGTCATATCAATGTGCATGTGGCCACTTCTCAATGCTGCCTTTCTTATCGAGAGGCGGTTAATAATAATTAGATTACACATTTGAATACAGAGTCAGATAATACAGAAAACATCTCCGTCCGCCTGCCCAGTATCTGCTTTAAAAGTGAGTCATTGCGGAGAAGACATCAGTATTTCCATTCATTGTTTATGTAAATCATATAGGTTGCATTTAAAGTTTGCATCCAGATTTCCATCACAACTTTACGGCTTTATTATGGTGATCACTCTTTGAAAATATGTGCCTTTCATTGCAGAAAAAATACACAAAATTGATTTCTTATGATGTGTTAAACAGAAAAAGGCTCACAGTGGCTAAGGTGGTATTTCCATTGGCTGAAAACCCTGGTGAATGTATACTGCAGGCACAAGATGGTCTTCACTGATGTGGTGGTTATTTTGTCTGTGGTTTTGTCGATATAACGCTTTTCTACCACTCAGTCCAGTTATAAGATTGTTCTCACATGCTGGTCAAACCAGCTTTGAACTCATGCCCACTTTAATGTCCAGGATTAGGGCAATCTCCGTAATGAACACTAGAGAGCAGTGTTGTCCTGATGATTCCTTTTAAGATCTCAGGTAGAAATGAATATAAATAAGTTTTACATATAAAATACAATCATAACATGGCCACTGAAACCATTACATGAACTGTAATAAAGTAAGAGTAAGTAATTATTTTGTGACTTATTGTAAATATCCAGGGCTGATGTATATTCATCCTAGGCAATAAACACATAGGGAAAGCCTTTTGAATGAAAGAAAATGTTTTGTTCGTGCTGTGCGTGCTACTAAAAACAGAAAAACAGAGGTCTAATGAATCACACCTCAGTTGCAATTCTTTGTGTTATAATTTTTACAAACACTATTTTAACTTAGGTTCACCTCAACTACATTTCAACTTCAGCACTCATCAACCACTCCTCATTTTCCCAGCAACCCTATTTAAACCTGTAACATTTACCCAACACTTCTGGTCACTGTTCCCTCCTTTTCCCCATTATTCCTCCCATTAGATTAGCTTCATCTTTCTCAACCTCCTCTCTCCTACAACTAGACTAGAGGGGGGTCCCTGGTCTGTGCCAGGTGAGCTGCAGAGCCAGAGACAGAACCCCCACACTGAGTCACAACTCACTCATCATCATCACCACCACCACCACCTCCTCCTCCCTGCATCCAGCATTCATCATCTCCTCCTCCTCCTCTCTGCATCCAGCATTCATCATCTCCTCCTCCTCCTCCTATCTGCATCCAGCGTTCATCATCTCCTCCTCCCTGCATCCAGCGTTCATCATGTCCTCCTACTCCTCCCTGCATCCAGCGTTCATCATGTCCGCCTCCTCCTCCCTGCATCCAGCGTTCATCATCTCCTCCTCCCTGCATCCAGCATTCATCATCTCCTCCTCCCTGCATCCAGCGTTCATCATCTCCTCCTCCTCCTCCCTGCATCCAGCGTCCATCATCTCCTCCTCCCTGCATCCAGCGTTCATCATCTCCTCCTCCCTGCATCCAGCGTTCATCATCTCCTCCTCCCTGCATCCAGCGTTCATCATCTCCTCCTTCCTGCATCCAGCATTCATCATCTCCTCCTCCTCTCTGCATCCAGCATTTATCTCCTCCTCCTCCCTGCATCCCTCATCCTGCGTTCAGCATCCTACATTCAGCATCCTGCTCATCATCTCTTCCTCTTACCCGGCCCATCCTATAATAATACATATTTCAAATCTACTCCATTGTTGTGGTGTAGTCCTTGCTTAGTGAAGAAACGTTAGTGTTAGCATCTCATTCAAATTCTGTCTCTCTCACTCAGAGGCTGGCAGTATGCCAGTGGCAGCTCATAGAGTTAGCCTTTTTATTTAATACCAAAGCCTCTCCAGGAGCTTTTTACTCAGAAGTGCCTGAGGTTCAGCCAATTTAGTTATGTGTGTGTTTAAAGCAGCCCAAGGTCAACATCTTTTAGAGGTTCTTCACACATTTTATAACCCAAGTGTTTTTTAGCCTTGGTAATATTCATCATGAGCCATTTTTAGAGGATCAAGTGAAAAAATTATCTGTGACTGAGGTCTGTTTACTTTCATATATATATATATATATATATATATATATATATATATATATATATATATATATATATATATATATATATATATATATATATATATATATATAGGTTTTGTGGTGTAATCCTGTATTGTACAATGCACCTTGTTAAATTCTATTGAAATGCAGTCTGTAAAGCACCTGACCTGGAGGAAATATGAGGCATTTGTCACCGACAGGATAATTGAGTTATCCTCCACTGTCAGAAGTGAGTGGGCACAGTGACATGTGTGTTGCATTCAGCCAACCCACAAGTTTCTATAAATATTAACATTTGAGTGGTATTCTTTCACTATCTTATATCCGATCTTTGTTATGGTCAGAGTAATGTTTTGAAATATTTAACTTTTCAATCCATCACTATCATCAGCTTTGATGATTCACTGAAGCTACAACCTCATAAATTATCTGAAAGTTTTATTACAAATTCTGTCCTGTAACTATTGCCTCAGTGTTCCTCTCCCGGGACAGCACGCAGGCGGACCAATCGAACAGTGAGTGGTGCAGCTTCCCGCCGCAGCACCAGACCCTGCCGCTGGACCATCGTCCTTAATTGCTTTCGATCTCCTCGGAATCTCGTGAAGAGCAGCGCGAACTGGCCGCCAGTGAGCGCGAGGATGCACGGACCCTCTTTTGTCTGCACAGATGAGGGTTAATAGGCTGTAGTTCATAGATTCACAGTGTCACGCCGCACGGACAATTACCTTGCCTTCAACCCAAAGTGCTGTCAGGGCAGGAATGTCGTCAGGAAAGCAGCAGCAGCAGCGAGCACGCCGAGACAAACATCACAGATGACTGCGGATTTCACTCGGCGGGCCGTCTCTCCAGCGCCTGCCTCCGGTAAAAGGAGTGGCTATTCCAACATTACCGGCAGACAGGCAGGCTTTGGGACACTTTGTTGGTTTTGGCTAGCGATAACCTGCAGCACTTTGACTGAAGCACTGGTGGCACCTGCCTGCATGGTTGTCTGACAAGCTTTTACGCACTGACCCAGCATAATAGAAAGGTAAGACGAATTGTGCTTTGGCCCGGGTTGTTTACAGCAGCCATCGTTCACCTGGTTTTGACTGTCATCATGTAGGGAACAGGTGCAGCATGCCCTTATTAAGACGCAGTCCCCCATTGTATGAGTTTAAGAGATTATTTCAGTAGGCTACAGAAAAATTAATAACTTTCTGGACATCATACATAGTGTTTACATTTGTGAGGCAAAGGTCACAGTGATTATCAAGTTGCAAAGGTATGACAGTGCAAAAATACATGCCCCCTGTAATCCAGTCACTTAGTTTGTGCTTTACTGTCATTGTGAAAATTTGTTATAATGGTTAATGTGCAAGTTGTGGTTAAAATATATAATACACTGTGTCCAATGGCATGTATCTAAAATGAAGTCACTCAAGTGAACTTTTAAAATTCATCAGCGGTGACAACATAATGAAGTGAGTCAGTCTTTTACTGGAAGGATGAAGGGTTTGTTATCATTGTTGTTAGTTTTTGTGTTTGCATCATAGCATTAGATACACTCAAAACTCAACTAACCCATACACAGATGAACAATAAAATAACTTGCTTTTTGTACAAACATGATGCTTTTTGAGTGCATGTATTGATTATGGCTCTGTGGTACAGCAGTGAGGTAATAGCAGGATACATCTTTTAGTTTTGTTTGGTCTATATACAAATATTGAAGAGTCACACTTTTACACTTTCTAGGTCAGGTAAATCATTACAGGGTGCATTTTCACTATTGCAGTGGCTGCAGCCAAGTGGGACACATTTTGGGCTTTTAAGCCAGTGGACTTGTTTAGCGTGGTACTGTGACATCATGCATTAATAAGTTATACAAGTTATGATATTTAGCAGCACCTAATAACAAATTCTGTCATTTTTGTCTACCTGGGGCCTAGCAAGTAAATATTTGACCACTTGCAAGTGAATGATTAAGTGATATCATATAGCAAGAAGCCTGCTCAAACTCAAAATATTCTCAGTCAACTCATAGCATAATGTTGGTCTGATTCTGAGGGACATGAAAAAGGCATCTCAATTCTACTTTTAAAACTAACTTCACATTTATTACAAGCATAGAGAATTATATTTTGCATGAGGTTATCTTATCCACAGAGCCTCTCCCTGCATGCACTTCACACTTCACATAGTGCATTGTGTGTATGACTCACACTTTGCATTTTATTACATGAAGTTATAAAACCTTTCAGTTTATCTTCTTTAAGTAACAGTTAAGCATTGGTAGAATAACATTAGATATAAAAAGGTACATCGCCTGGTAACACATTTGCTGTCAGACTAATAAAATAATTTTGCCTTATCCAATACATTATACCGTCAGTTAATTAAGTCTATTTTCTGTAATATGATTGGACAAGAATGGAGTACCAACCTTACATTTCTAGTTTTAGGTGATGGCAACCCGTAGGGACAGACGCAAAGACCTTAACCCCGCCCGGACCCCACTTGAGGAGAGTTTTGGAGAGAGGAGCAGTGTCCCATGTCCTGGAGACACCTTGCCCTGGAACCTGCCCAAACACCATAGGGTCAAGCGCTCCAAGTCGGCATCAGGGGACGTCCTAGACCCAGCAGAGAGGGCTGTCATTCGGATTGCAGGTAAGTCATACAATGTCAGTTACAAGCCGTTTTATGAAATTTCTGTCAGTGTAGGCAATAGAAATTTGAAGTCAGCATTATTATTTTAATTTTAGCAAGCACAGTGTATGTTTTTTCACTTATTTAAAGTTAATTGTATAATCAGACAGACAAAACAGTCCTTGAATTTTCATCTAGTCAAGGAAATGGATATGTTTTTCAATGTCTGAGGTGTGGTTGTCTTCACACTGCTCAGACAATAGACATATCCTGTTAAAATCCACTGTAGCCCATGCTGGAAAAACATTATTCATTTAAACTGTGAATTTACAATGCCATTGTTACTCACAAAGACAGATGTAAAAATAATTTTTCTCATTGGCGATGAGGACAGACCTCTAGGCATAAGTAAATACAGAACATGCCTACTGAATATACTGAGACAAAGCTTGCTATTCACGTGTTGTACTCTTAAAAAGAGACTATAATAAAAATAAGCACATTGAATTATTAGTACTGTAAGCCATTTTGAGATTTATTGTTGCAAAAAGGCGATAATGTTTTTTTTTAGCACAGACTCTGCTTGTGCACAACTCTGACCAGGTTAAGTGGAAGTTTACTTAACTTTGGCACCTACGATTGGTGCACATCCTCTTCCTGCACCCCTCGTCCTCTGTCTGTCAGAGCGCCAGGTCAGCACCAGGACTGAGGCTCGCCTTTTGTTTGAGACTCTGCTGACAGACTCACTGCTGTAAAGGCCTCGCTGTAGAGACAATGCGCTACAGAGAGTAACTGTCAGTTCACAAAATATCCACAGGGCCTTTTTAGTAATGTGTTTGTGCAACCACTCTTCTTATTATTTTAGGTGGGTAGGATGGATGGATATTGTGATAAAAATGCATTGCTTTAATAAGAAGATGTTGTAGGATGAAAGGTACATTTAGTCAAATTTTATCACAGTAATAATGCACATTGGTAACTCCCGCCTGCTATGTGATATTAGGGATGGGACAATTCACAAAATTCACGATTATAATGTTTTTTTTTCACATAGGCCTACATAATTAAAGAAAAAAATGTTTATGTCAATATAGGAAAAAAATGTTTATGTAAAGGGAGATAGAAATGAACAAGGCCAGATAAAAACTAATTTTTATAAATAAAGAGGAAACATTCTGACCTCTGGGGGCAACAGTGGCGTGGAGGGTTAAGCATTCGTCCAGCAACTGGGGGGGTATAGTCGCTTCGAATCTTGTCCAAAGTGCATACTGTTGTTGTGTCCTTGAGCAAGACACTTTACCCACATTATCTACTCCAGTCACAAGTATGTGGCTGGTTGCGACAAGAAGGAAAACCCTGCGAAAGCACCATGCGAGTAATTTGTTTTGGCAACCACGGATAAGAAAGGGAGCCAAAGGAAAAAATTAAATAAAATTCAGAGCTCACTGTGCTCAGGTAGAACACCTGAGTCTCACCTGTAATCAAGCTACAGCTGCATGTTCATCACGTAATTTACATACACCTGTCTCTGAGTCATTAGAGAAAATATCCACCCCCAGACCTGAATACTGTATTGCACGCTATTCTTTATACTTTTCGATTATTTATTTACCTAAAGTCGAATCTCCTCTGAACCTCTTGTCTCTCTTCTCTCTGTGCTGCTCTGTCTGCTGTGTCCCAGCAGCCCCTCCCATCCTCGCTGCCTTTTTTTCAGGCTCAGCTCTGTCCCCCTGCTCCATTCTCGTGTGTCTGGCCATTAAAACTAAGTTATACAAATTAAATAACTCTCTCTTTTAGTTGTTTTTTTTTGTGTGTGTGTGTGTGTGTGTGTGTGTAAAACATCAAAAACATTATCTGAAAACACCCCGTGTTCCTGCGGATCAAGCGCTACAACGCGCTCATATTTAATTAAATGTAATGGCTTCATCTCAGTTTTCAAATATGCAATGGTTAATAACTTTGTGATTCTTGCACACACATAAAACAAAGACTGACATAAATCTTAAAGTCTCTCTGCATGTCTTTAAATTGAACTATTTTTACTCCATCTGCTCAAAGACAAGAGCTTAACCCTTTCTCTTCTGTGCCAAATGAAAACATTGCGCTTGATGAGAGACACGTGAGGATTGTAAGGTTTATGCATGAGTCGAACTGTGAGGCCAGAACGGAACTGTTAGGATTTTTTTTTTAAGGAATCGTCCCATCCCTAATTGGGAGAGTGAAATGTTTTATCAAATCAAAATACAAACATTGATCATTAGACACGTTATGGTACATTAATACTTGCCAACTGTTTCAAGATTTTTATTAGATCTTTATTAAATAGAACAATGGAGAAATTATAGGAAATCTTAAGAAGACCTGGCAGAGACTTTTGATAGATGTTTGGGGTCCAGACTTGAACTCATGATGCAGAGGCAAGCTGTAGTCATCTTATAGCTCTGCCTACTGAGCTGTACCACTGCGCATCATTACATTTCTTCTAAACAACTCAATGCAGTCCATCAAGAAAGTTTTTTAAAAGATGTTTTGTGACCATTTTTAGGCTGTATTATAAAGCAGAGTACAGTCGGAAAGCAGGGAGAGAGCAGGGAGAGACATTCGGCAAACTGTCAGCGTCTAGACTCGAACCTACACTACTGTGGCAGGCTATAGTTGCCCTGTATATGCGCCACAGATCTGATGAGCCATATGGCAGTGCATCAAGAGTTTAAACTTTTCCTTGGGTTTCAACAATTCTGGATTTGCTTGGGCAAAGAAAAAAACTGCCTAAGGAACTTAATGGTTTATAAAGCCAACACCTTGAGAAAGATTTAGCTCTCATAGTCAGGCCTGTTCACTCTTTTTACCTCTTAAAAACAACAACAACAAAAAAAAAACCTTTAGGTGGAGTGGTTTTATACTAGCAAATTCTCAAAGTGTCTGAGTATGGGGCGGCAGTACAAGCTAATTTTAAACTTTTGGCTAAATCAAAAGAAGTGCTCTGTGGACGGTTTGCTTGCATGAGAGAAAGGAAAAGGAAGCTTTTAGTTTATTATAAGTTAAATGTGTTATTGCTTCAAAATAGACTGAAAGACCAAGCACACACCAATGGCTTAAAGATAAGTTGGACTATATGACTACAGGGAAAAGTTATGGCTTCTTTTTGCACCTCATAAAAGACTTGTGAGCAAACTAGACTGGATTGAACATGAAAAACCTTTGTGAATTTTGTAAAAAAGTCACATATAATCTTGCCACCCAAGACAAATATACAATTACTATTTTATATTTATTATCATATACCTTCATCTTTCATATTGACAATTTAGAAAAAAAAAAGAGGGGATACATTTAATTTCATATTATTTCATGTTAAATTTATTGCAAGTTTATGTAAAATCCAAGACAGTATTGTCTGTCTGCAGTTGTATTTTAGAAGGAGGTAAATGGGTTCCAGGAACTCATATCATCATCTTCATCATCGCTGTGATCATCAAATCTCCCTTTCTTTTTCCAAAATCGACCACCAATGCCAAAGTCATCCTATGAAGTTTTAAACAAACCAAAGGTTAGGAAAGCTTAGTGAAAATTGGCAATGTCAATCATTATAGTCCCAGGCTCCTGTTATGATACAGCTATTGCTGATTTACCTGGTTTGATTCTTGGTTTGGTCTGGCTGCTGTCCTGAAGCACATACTAGAGATACAGAGACAACAGCTTTTATTAGACTATACTGGTTATCAACAAATGAAGCAGAAATATCTAAAATGAGGAGAAAGTAGAACTTACCTCTACACTTAGTGCTCTCTCTGGGCACAGTTCATGATGAAACTGTTCAAAAATCATCTTCGTCAAAAATCATCTTCGTCTTTGGTACTTGTCTTGTTTGGCTGGAGACAACTTCTTCCACTGTTGAAGAATGACAATAGTTTCAGTGACCATAAAAGTCATTAATGTGTGGTTCACAACTGACAATTTAAACTTACTTTTCGTTCAAGCACAGCGTTGACTATATCATAGTCTTTGGTATTGAGCTGTTTTTTTAACCTTAAACCACTGCTCATCTTTAAACAGTGACAGGGCAGTAGGTGGCGCTTTTGCAAGAGATGGGACCTCATTGCTAAGATGTTTGCGCTTTCTAGCCACCTTCTTTCCAGAGACCAGAGGAGTTTTTGTGGACGTTCTTTTAGACTCCATTTTTCTAAAACCATAAATTCAAAAGTAAATACTATAGGACTATATTTAGTGTGCACAGTACATTATATGTACAACTGTGTTACCTATGGTTGGAGTCTTTGGGCAAAGGCACGGCTGGCGCAGCAGCCGTAGCCGGCGCAGCAGCCGTTGTCAGTGTAGTCATAGCTGGCGCAGCAGCCATGGTTGGTGTAGCAGCCATATATGGTAGAGCAGTTGTAGGAGCAGAGGGTGCTCTAAGAATCTCATACATAACCTCTCCGTTACTAACGAGACAAAATAATAAAACGATTAGCATTACAATTATGCTAAAAGTGGTCTGGTTAGTCTTCAGCATCTTTGTGCATACACTGATAAAAGTCAGAAGTGGCATTTACTTAATAAACCTTAAGTAACTTTTTCCCCTCACAAAATCTATGTAAATATGACTTTAGAATACACTGAATTAGTAAGTATCAAACAAGAGTATTTTTTATGGTTACTTTGAAAGTAAAATTTACACACATCTACAAATAACATTTACTAACAATTTTCAATTATTATTGAATACCTTAACAGGGTTTATAAGTAAATTTTACTTACTTTTACTTACTAGTATAATTAAGAAATGTGTAGTAAACTTGAGTAAATTCTACACATCATTCATAATTAAAATTTCCCACATTAATAATTAACATTTACTGTCTGTTTTAAATTTTTTTGGAAACAATTTCAAAGTTACTTTTACTTGCACTTTGTATGCCAAAAAAGCCCAATTTAATAGTAATTTCTGAACTACCTTTTTAAATCTATTATAGTTACAAGTACTATTTAAATAAATTGTTTTTTAAACCTCTAAAAATTACTTCCTCACTAATTTGAAATAATGCATGTCAATATCTTACACAAATTTTTTTTTTTTTAACATGCTAACTTTTATTAGCAAATTGCACATTTTGCTTACATTTTTGCTAATGTAATGGCCAATTAGAAGCCCCCAAATGGCCTCAAATATGCTCCTTAAGAACAACCCTGCTTGCCAATCATATTACAAATCTTTTTCTTATAAACCTGGATATAAGTTTGTATGAGTAGCATTTTGCACTTACAGCAATCCAGACTGCATTGTCATTAGAGGTGGGTGAAATCTAACAATTTTACTAAGATCAAGATTATGATTAAGATTTATTCACTTCTTGTGACTTTGATGTAAGACAAAAAATACAAAATCAAAGTCAATATCAAAGTCAAGAGACTACTGCCATTAATATCTTCATAAACCCCTTTTCAAGTTTCAATTGTCATTTCGCCCACACCCAATTGTAACAATCTGAATGAACAAAATACAAAAAAGGTAGTTGCAAATAAAAATATAATACCATGGTTTATCATCAGTGTAGCAACATGGAACATTGTGGTCCCCCCATTCTCTATAACAATTATCTATTGTCTGTTGTGATATACTATTGACTGAATTCTTGTTTGCCTAAATATAATGGCAAAAAAGCAATATGGAACTTGACTTCAAACACACTGTAAAATGTACTTTAAAAAATATAGATCTGACTGTGCCCCCGTTGAATTGTCATTTTGATATTTAACAAAAATCTGATTACTTAATCAAAGTAAAACTTAAATTTTGCCAAAACATGTAACTAAAAAAAAAAAAAAAAAAGTGTATGTGGCACAACACCACTAAATGTTAATTTAGATGGGACCTAACCATTGTTGGTCAACATTTTACAATAGTTTACTTTTGAGAGACTGAACTTTGCATGACATTTTTAACACATCCAGCTTGAAAAACAATTTCTAAAACACTTCAAAAGCATATTTGAGTGGTTTGGGGTAGCTCAAATTAATTGCATAAATTACACCCATGAGCAGAAAACAAGCCTGTGATAAATTGTAGCAATTCCCAATCACTTCCACTCCTTCGATGACAATGGAACCTTTGCTTGTTCCTGAGGGTGTCTGGTTGAAGGTACATATCTTCATTATGAAGGATTCCGCCTCTTCGTCAAAATTGATGGGTATGTTCTATATGGAGATAAGAAAAGAAGAGTTAATATACTTTATGGTTCAAGATTCTCTGCTCTCCTATCTTCTTCCATTCCCTCTATCACAGTTTCATACATACATACATAGACCAGGAGTATAAACAAAACAAACACCGGTCTAAGGTTGGTTTTAAATTTTTTGAATTAAAAGTGTCCTGTGAAAGCATGTGATTGGTTAAAAAAAAACATGAGCCTGGCTCTAAAACAAAACAAAAAAAAAAAAACAAGGCAAAGGGTCTTTTTTTTCTCTGATGACTTCTTAGTTTGTACAATTTACTGTATCATTGTTTGCCTCATTGACAAAAAATCATGTAGTGTAGGTTAAAGTAGGTGAACAATATTTAATACAAAAGTGAAAGTAAAATTATTTTTTTTGTCTCCCCTTCTGATTAGACCAGTTAAGGCAACTCATGCTATTCGTCAAAGTGTTCTTCCACAAGCAAAGTGAAACACTGCTGAATACATATTTGAGACTACCTCACAACATACTGCAGACCCATACGGTCAATTACATGCATTTTAGAAAATTTGAAATAGATTTAAACCTACAGAGTATCACTTTAGCACGCAGTACACTAAGCGCTCCTCAAGTTATGGGAATATTTTATATTTAACCTCACTAACTCAACTAATGTTTATAATTACCTGGTATTCCTTGATCAGTTCCTCTGTTGGCTCACCAAGATTCTCCATCAAGGCTTGAATTATGGCGTCTCTCTTGCTCTCGACATTGTCCTTAAAAAAAATAAATAATAATTATACACCACTGGAAATCATTCGCCTAAAAAATAAATTCAGTATACAGTATACTGTACCTCATTGATGGAATTCAGAACTGGTCTTATTTTTATGCCACTGACTCCCCCTTTTCTTGACAGTATATCTAGTAGTTTCAGTGTGTAGAGGTCCAGCTTTTCCAGAAATGTTCACTCAAGATTGACCGTTGTTATCCTTCTGAACTCATGTTTGATCTGAATGAAGAGAGAGGAAGATTTGGCCAACAGTCAATCCACATATTCAGCATTACAACCTAGTAGAAAGCTAAGAAAAGTTGATTTTGGACAATGTATTTTATTGGTCATTTTTGGTTGCACTCAGTTGCCTTCCTCAGAAGTGAAACTGGAAACTACTGTGACTAGTCAGTGGATTAGAAGCCCATTTTCCCATGTCCGCCAAATTCTGTTTAAATCAGCTGACCAGACATACAACAGACCTCCAGTGACTCTTCTGAGGAAGGCAACAGAATGCAATTAAAACTGTGAAGGTATAATACAATAGAGGTCTGAAAATAAGAAAATAATAAGACTTATTAAACCTCATCAGACTGGTCCCAGATTGGATGGATGAACTACGCAACACAATGACACAAAAATATCTGAACTTACTTGTGTTTCTGAGAAAAGCGCTGGCCATCTCTCTTTGAAGTGTTTCACAGATGGACATTCCCTAACCACATCATTTCTTCTGATTGGGAAAGTCCTCTCCATTTTTTCTTCTATATTCTTCTCGTTATTCCTTAATGTGACCTTACAGTGACCTCGTGTAAGTCAACTCTGACCTGCTCCAATAAGTCTTTGGTGTCACCATGTGTTAATTGCGGGAGATAGTTTACCTCTGCCTTTTGAGGTTTTTTAAAGCCACGAGGTTGGAGTTTGTCATTTAATCGTTGCTTTTTTTAATTAACCTCCAGTTCTGGACAACAGGTGTTGTGGTTTCACAATTTTTGTCTGTAGTTGCCTATTTTGTACTTCATTTGTTGCTGCCAGCCATACAATCCATTAAATGATCCGGGTTCTTTTAGGCACGGGTACTTGTTAATCAGGGCTTCAGCTACCGTAAGAATCTGCAGTCCAGTAGGATAAGCTGTGTAACTAAAGATTTCTTCGGCAAGTTTTTCCAAAAGGGCAGACTTAACCCTTGCATCATTCAAGGGAGTCCCATCTTTTATGTAAGCCTGGTTTCCTGTTTGAAGAGCCATTTCAATGTCATATGAGAATGGGGGGACCACAAATTTTGCGGGCCAAGGTTGAGATCGAACGCACCTAGAGAAGCCTTATTGCCACTGCCATTCAACAACATATCTGATTGAAGAAGATGTGTTTGGCTGTGAGGGAGTCAAGGCTTTTTGATTTCCCAGAAGAACTAAAAAGTGTTGTTTTTTTTTTCTCAAAAAAATGAAAAAAAAAAATAATAATAATTTTTTAAAAATGTCAGTCCGTAGTTTAGCCCATTTCTCCAATCTGTCAAAGGTGTAAAAAAGCATATGGGACCTTTGCAAATAAAGCCTCTCAACAGCTATGTGTTCATCTCTCACCTGGAAGTTATGGCACTTAGGCTTAAAACTCTGGAGCAGTTAGTAAGGACTGGAGTGGTGATCAGAGCAGCGAGGCTCCTCCTCTCTTTCTTCTTGCTATACTTGTAAAAGCAGGGAGCCCTTTAAAAATATAAGAATCAGAATCAAAATTACTTTATCAAAATTTATATTGTTGTTAATCCAATTATTATGGCCACAATAATTGTGAGACAAAAATTTAATATCGCCCCATGCCTAATACATATTCAACTACTCTTATCAATAACATGTCCAGGCCCAGGATACTGAAACCTTTAGACACCATAAATTCCCAAAATATGTCACAGGCAGCATGAATAACATGTACTTACCAGACCAGTATGCTGATAGCAGATTTCAGATAATAATTTTCAATCTTCTATCTTAAATTCTCTGTAGAGGATAAAAAAAAAAACATTATGGCAACCGGTCTATAAAAATCAGCATTTTAAAACCCAGGACAAACCAAACTTCAATAAAGGTTAGAATAAAATCAATAATGTTTAAAGACAACAAAGAATACATCAAAGTTCAAAATCATAGTGCTGTTAATAGGCCATTATTTACAGGTGCTTTGCCTCTTTATGCCCTATACCAGGGGTCACCAACGAGGTGCCCGCGAGCACCAGGTAGCCCTTCTGGAGCTTGTGAGGTGCCTGCGAGGGATATTTATAAACAGTAACTACTGCAGTGTTTTAGTCATAATTTATTTTTTTAAACTTGTTTTTATGTTTAATTACATGATTATTTATATAAACATTATCATTAATGCAAAGCAAACAATCATGCAATCCTAGTGTCATTTGAAAGGCATGTCAAGACTTTAATATAGAGGATTATTCTGCACGAGTAGCCCTCAGTACAAATTCTCATCTTTTGGGTAGCCCTCAAACCCAAAAAGGTTGGAGACCCCTGCCCTATACATCGACTTTAAAACAATTCACAGTACAACAATAGCTTACAATCAACAAAAACATGATTATATATAATTTGACGCTTTTTATTTTTTCCACCACTTTTATTCAGCAGCCTGCTGCTGTGTGCTTGATAAGACTGGGTCCGGAAAAACGCGGGAGGCTGTTAGCATACATTTGGTGTGTGACTCAACCGCCCAACATTAGCTAAAGTTATCGGTCCAAAAGAAAAGCTGTATCGTGGTTACTAAATGTAACGTTCTATAGCGTGTATCTGTATACATCTCCAAATGGTCGGAATTTACATTGCATGAGGAGTCGAATTGAAATGAGCTGGATTCAGAGCGACAATATTGCTACAAAATCCACTTCGCTAAGCTAACGCTTTGTTAGCGCTTAGCTTTTTGTTAACTTGGTAGCCTCTCCCTCTGCTGCAGCTGTGGCTAACCCCACTTTGCACTGAGCTAACGTTAAAAAAAACTCACCTCCATCGACCGATTGTTCAACGTGAACCACTATTTTGTGCTCTTTAGTATCGGCAAGTCAAATGAAAATAGCAAGACCCAGCAAATACACCCATTTCACCAAACCCCAACACGTAACGTTAGCAACCTGACTGCTAACTGATGCTAATACATACAGATTGAGCTAAATGGCTAAACCAGCAAATTATAACAAAGCAGGGGACCAAATTGTGTCTTTAGTAAGACTGTGTTATCATTCAGGTAAGTTCCAATGAAAGATATACTCACGCATTCATGGAAAGTGCAAGTGTTTCAGCGGCAGCAACATGCTCAGCTCTGACCGAGAGACACGTCCAGAGGAACGGACGCGTGACGTCATCGGACAAACTTGAACTGTGCATTTTACTTACTATGTTTTCGTTTGCGCTTATCGGTGTTAATGCGGAGGAATCTTAAGTAAATGTTAAGTATGCAAGGACAGTTAATTTAATAGAAGAAATAGCACATACAACATTACTTACACATACAAAAAAGCAGTTTGAAAATTACATAGATTTCCTGAGAAAAGGCCCCAACAAAAAGATGCTTTGTAAATTTCAGTGAAAGATCCAAATAATATTTACTGGCCTGAAAAATCACTTTTATCAGTGTACTTACTACGTCCCAATAAGACGGATCATACTCTCAGGGATCAGCTGAGGAACCATAGTTGGCATATAACCATTAGTGACAGGTGCTGATGCGAATGTTTGTGGCACAGCAAACTGTCTGGGCACATACTGTAACTGAGAAGGCTTATGTTAGTCATTTTTATTTCACCTCTAATAAAATATTTCAGTTCTCTCTGATGTCCTTACCTGATGCCCGTAGTGCTGATTGTATCCTGGCTGAACATATGGTTGGTACAGCGCAGGATGATGCCCGTACCCTGGTTGGTAGCAGTGCTCGTTGGGCACTGCCTGGTGGGGCATTGGTGGACCTTCATTTTGTTGATGCAGTAAAGGCCTGTATTGTCAGCCATAGTTGGGCTGACTCCACTGCTGGCTGGGAGCTGGCTGGTTTTGTGGAACCAGCACTTGCTCTTGAGGTGGCAATGCTTTTTGGGCATCGCTGGCCTCAGTACCAACCTGTGGTTCATGCTCCAGAACAAGTTCAGCATCAATTTGAGGCTCAACATTTGTTAATGCCTCTTGGTCCTTTTGAGGCTCTGCATCTTCATTCATCTGAAGAACGCCCCAATCAAAAGAGTTCAAGAAGCCGAGAAGATCTGTCTTCATCTCTGTACTTGACTCCTTGTCCATCGCTTCCATGTTGGACAGCGGCTGAGCCACAGGTGCTCAAACACAAACAGAAGAATGACTCTATCTGACGGTCAAGTGCTTCCTGTAACATTGACAAAACAAGTCTTTTTCAGTACATTATAAACTTGATAAATCACTATTATATGCTATTATGTGTATGCTTTCAGTTATTTATTAATGATGCTGTTTTGGGATCTATAAAATATTTCTATCTAAAAAAAACTTATTAAATAAAGCTTGATAATTTAAATGTCACCTTAACTATTAAGGTCTGTGTTTTTAAGGTCCTACTCCCTCCAAGCCCATGCTGAGTTATTTGCATCAAAGCAAGGACATTTAGCATTTTAAATTTAAGACAGAGTGGTTTATTGCAGCTAGTACAATGCCAAATATGGCTACCAGTGTTTGTTTTTTGCGATATAAATATTTTTAATGTACTGTAACTCACTGGAGCCTACACTATCACATGCACTATTTGTTGTATTTTAGCACTGGGTATTTGTTCTACAGGTGCATAAATTTGTATATGCCATAAAAAAACTTGAGTGACTTGATTTTCCTCAAAGATATTCGATTAACATCTTGGACCATGAAGGGCACAAACAACTTCAAGTGAGTACTTAAACAATTTACAGTGAAAAATAACTACTTACCTGTCGTAATCAGAAGTGTGTTGGTGGTCTAGGATGTTATTTAGTCATGTTTTGAAGTGCGTTTGTGTAATTGGTCGAGAGAGGTTGAGAAAACAATGCTGGCAGTTTGCTGGCTAGTCTCAAAATGAGCAGGGCTTCTAAAGGTGCGCTCTAAAATCTAACATGATTTTGTCATCATAGAAGCCGCATATCATTATCACTATGGTTACCACTATCCAATATATGAGTACAGTTATAAACAAATGCATTTATTTATATTTATTTACTTTAAAAAAAAACACTGTTGTGGTTGTAGCAGTGAAGTTTAGCAGTCTACTCCTTGTGCAGTGAGTTATTTTCCGTCGCCAGCTTCTTCCTGCAGTCACACAGTAGGCACTAGTGCTGAAACTCACTGAGTGTGGTGTCAAGATAAAACTGGAATCAGTGATAGTGGAAACATATATTAAGAGATGTTTTACAATTAAACATTTCTGCAACATTTTTCCAATACCAAATTGATGCAGTACCATTTACGTCCACTACCAAATCCAAGGGCGGGATATAGGGCTGCAACTAACGATTATTTTAATAATTGATGAATCTGTTGATTATTGTTTCGATTAATTGAATAATAAAGGGAAGTGTGAGTAAAGTTGTTAAAATCTTGAAGTGTTTTATAGTTTCTGTTAATTTTTTTTATAATCCTACCAAAATTGACTTAATTTTTTATCTCTATGAATATCCCACGATTACTAAATGAGTTCATGATTATTTCAGAAATCGATAATGATTTAATAATCTGATTTGTTGTTGCAGCCCTAGTGGCATACGCTCACTTACTGCAGTAATAGAAACAGCTGTTCTTGCTTCTAAATGCAACTAAAACCTACAGTAGGTCAAATGATGGCTAATTGATGTGATCAGGCATCATTTTATATTGTTGTTAGCATGAGAGTAATACTAGCAGCAATAGTAGTAGTGGTAGAAGCAGCAAGTATTTTCTACTTAAGTAAACTATAGAAGTTATTTACTTTTATTCTGTTAAGTGCTTTAACTTCTACCTGAATGACATTATTTTGAAGTAAGAGTACTTTTACTTGAGCACAGATTTTGAGTACTTCTCCCACCTTGAATTCATGAACAGTGGCTGGCATGTGTATAGTTATATTGTTTTTTTTTAGGGAGATGAGTGTGCTGCAGTTGAAAGCTGGTGGTGTGATTGGCAATATGCAGATGGAAAAAAGGTCAAATGAGTCAAAAGTCTGGATAGGAAACATATGAAACAACAACATAATACAAACTAACACACCTCTTTATGGAACAGTTTTAACGTGATGGGCCATGTTGTGATAAACGTTGTAATATAGCTGTGATTTGTTGAGCATCAAATCTCTGTGTTTGACTGTGTAGCAAGTGACTCACAATGGCGTTGCATACTAATCATGATTTGACTGGAAATAACATTAAGTTCACTGTTCTCTGAATGTACGTAGGTTCTCAGTCATCCAGATTTTTTGTCAAACCTTTTTACCTTGAAATGTCACAGGGGTTCACATTTGTACTCTTTGTGCCAGTCCCAGGCAGGAAGGAAGGGTATCTGACTGACTGAAACCGTATTCAAATTACTTCAAACTAGATGATTTGCTGTGGTGACCCCATGAGGAAAAAGCTGATAGGAAAGATGTAGTATGTCATGTTTACCAAAAGCATTTGATAAAAAGACAGTATTCTATATCATTGTACAGCCTCTGTTGGAGTTAAAGCATTTGCCCTCAGTGTCTGAATGACTTTAAATACATTATCAAGTTGCATTTGTCTTTTTAATTACCTTAGAGCGCAGCCTAGAGACTTTTTCTAATCACCTGGGGCACGAGGCAGCAGGAAATGAAACTGTGTGTTAAGTGGGGTTTCAATTAAACACCAATGGATCTCATTATCCTGCAGTGTCACAGGAGCTAGGGATAAAGTAATGATGAGGCAGACAGTTTCTGTCTAAAGACTGGTCTCCAAGTTACATTGGATTCTGTGTAATGTTTGGTAAATGCTGTCATGTTAAACATACTGTATATCTTATGTGTTGACAAACCAGTGATACTACAGTTTGAGAGACTTGTCGGGGATGATTTACCATCTGTTTTGTAACAGAGGGGGCAGTGTAGGAGTTCAGGAACAGGTCAAAGGTCGGAGAAGTCGCCACAGCAAATCATCTACCCCCTACAGTGCTGTGATTTGTATATTTTATTGGCATACACTGAATGCCTGACACAGCCCTCTCCATTTATCTGGGTCTAGAACTGGCACAAAAGGTACATTGGCTTGAGACCCCTTGAGGCTGAATTACTTTACTGGTACTAGTCTACTGGCTCAAGTTATACACTACCGACTGGACTTATTGCAGGTGTCAGAATCATTGCTTCTGCCTAATGTGATAAATTCCCAGTCAGTACTTTGGTTATCAGAGGTACTTTGTGATCACACACAGAGTAAGTCTAACAGGTGCAGATTTACGGCGCTGCGGTTATCCTTGACAATGCATTTAGCACTTAGGTTAGCGGATGCATTAGGAGTTATGAGGGCTATACAGCACTCTGTCTGTTCACAGTGTGGCGTGAAGCTGTTATATGACCAGAGAAAAGATGGCTCTCTAATGACTGTTCACTTAACCTTCATCTCTGCACATATACTGAGCACTATTAGCTCTGGCCGTAGTAGTTTATGTGTTTTAGACTCGAGGCAGTAATAAATAAATGACAACAACCAACCATGATGACTCTGGCACTTTAGCTCACTCTGACATTTTAAAAGTATGATTTACTTTTGAAAACTACTTTGCAAAATAATGCCCCTTGTTGATAAATTATTAAGCTGTTAATTAAATGTCATCCTAAAGATAGATGCTGTGAACTTAATCAAATTTCTAGTAGCAGTGTTGTGTGGTTTAGAGACAGTTGCACCAAGGAAAAGATGGCATGGTTTGGACACATACAAGGGAAATATTAAATATAAGGGTAAAACAATGCTGAGGTTAGAGCCAGGATGTCTAGAGGAATATCAAGATTGTACAAAGGGCATTAAGTGTGAGAAGAAGCTGCAGATAGGACTATATGCAGGCGGCCACCCCTGAAAGAAGAAGAAGTAGTAGTCGTACCCTCTTTGTCCAGAAGGTGTCACTTTACATCCATAAGTCACTTCATCTTTCCCTCGTGTTCAGTCTGGAAAATGTTCCTCATTTCCTACAGTAGTTTCAAATAACAGTGACCATAGTGTATCCCTTGTTCTGTTTTTACTGCCATTTCTCACCAGACGTTAAATGTCATAAAAGAGCTTGTCACACAGTACAGCTTTATAACTCCTTTATTCTTGTCATGACCTTTCTGCACATTCACAAGGGTGAAAGTGTCAGACTTTGCCATCAATTTTACATTATGTGAAAGAGTGGAAACAAAATAAAATGTGTCTACTTTATATTTGGGGGTCCAGCAAAGGGAGCTTTAATACAGTTACTACAGCCAACCTCAATGCAATTTAATGGTATAGCACTCCAGTCAGCTTTAGTAGTAATTCAATAAAAACACTCTCAGACTATTATTAAAATATGACAAGATTAGTGAATGAAGAAGCCTAAGTAATGGATGTGAGTGAATCATGCTCTGGTGCTGACTCTGGGATAATGAACATAAGTAGCAACTTTGGCTATAAGACTTTTTTACCTGTCAGTTTGTGATATATAAAAGTATTCTTTGTTTTGCTCTGGTTAGTTTTATAGTGTTGTTTATGTCCCCTGTTGGCATACAATATTCCTTCTGTTTATGCTGTGATGCAAGTTAACTGTAGTGAATTGCCTGTAGTGACAAAAATAATTCATGTTTTATCACAGCCCTACAGTACAGACATCTGCCATAAACTCTTTCATACTGACAGCTTTCACAATATTATTCCAAGGTTTGTCATTTCAGTGCCTGACTATCAGCCTAGTATTAAATACTTTGTTGCTCCTAAACAAAGTTGTGTTTGCCTCAAGTGTTTTCCGTCAGCTGTGCTCCAGTAATCCCCCTGACACTTGGACATAAAAGATGGGCGCTGTGATTTGTGCACACTGGCATCTCATTCTCCGAACAGAGCAGGGTGAATGGCATTTAATGATAACATACCCTTCTGAGTAAACCCCATCTGAATGGAAAGTAATGAGGAAAATATTGTTTATAGGCCACCTGTATTAGCTCTTTAACTACTGCAGTAAATGGACAAAGTGTTGCAAGATGTGCTTCTTGTAATCCCTATCCCCATGAACACCTTATCCTTCTTCATGGTTCAACTGGGACCTAGTTTTATTCCTGATAATATGTTTTAATAATATACCTTTTATGGTACATGCAACAATATTTAGGCTGAACATTAAATACAGATTAAATACAGAGAGCCTCATTATGGTGAGTTCTTCTGACCCTCACCACATTGGTAACTTGCTGACAGTCGTGTACATACAAAGCTTTTGAACTGTTGCTTGACAGTGCTTTAGGGTTTTAAGCAATGGATTTTATTATAGAAGGCAAGGGCCATATATACAGACATGTTATATAATGTACAGATGTCCCTATAAGATCTTTTCACATGAAAGGATTTACCTTCCTTCCCATCCACCTGCTAAATGTTTAAAGCCAACCAGTGAAACAAAACTATCCACACATTATTAATATATTCCCTTTATGGTCAGCTTTTATTTGATGGATTTAAGCCCAAGGTTTGGCTTGTTTTACTAAATATCCAGACAGAGAACGCCTAAAATGGTGATTCTCTATGAGACACAGAGACGTTCCTTTAAGAAAGCGTGTGTGCACGTGTCAGACGTTCACATTACTATTAGTATGTGTCAGTGATGATGTTTATAACACAGAGTTAGATTTGGGTGTAGCTGAGGTTACATCACAGTCTGATGTCACAGTATTAGACATCAAGAAATACATACATTTTTTTTTTTCTAGTTTACTACACTGTGTTTTCCAATCCAGCCACAGGAGATCACAAGAAAGAGTACTTCTTGTGCCCAGCTCAAGCCTGGATAAATGGAGAGTGTCAGGAAGGGCATCTGGTGTAAAACAATAATCCAAAATCCACAGATGACATGCAGTGTCCACGCCAGAAATGAAAAGCCCATGGGAAAGAAGACTACATTGTACTTTCTAATTAAGCTGTTCTTTTATACAGATAACTCTTAATTTTTTTTGCCTTTTGTTTTCTCTGTCGATACTGCATTGTTACTTTGAGTGAGGATATCATTTATTTTCACTCTGAACTGTGAATTGGAGGTGGTGACTTATCATGTTTCCTCTTAGGGAAGTGTCCAGGCTGCTGTCAGGTCGGCCTTGGCCAAAGAAGAGCCTGATAGACAAAGCTGCAGGGATTTTCCTTTTCCTCCTTCTCAACCATCATGGAAATACTGCATGTTGATATTGTCTCACTTTCCTCTGCTCTGACATTTGTTTTTATAGTCTAACAGGCCAATATGCACAAAATAACTATGTTTGTTAGTTTGATCTATCACATGCTTGCAGTACTTGTGAATTATTAACACAGGCAAATACTGAAATTAAATGTATCTGTATTTTCAGCTATAATTTATCTCCTCCTGTCAACAATATGGCTGGTCGTCTGGGCATCTGCTGAATATTCAGTGCTTGACCCAGTGCTTGACAATGTTGGGGAGTGTCAAGGGCACGTACAGTAAATATTCATAATACTCCCTGCAGAAGTGAACTTTTCTTTTAGACAGCAAACTGCACCATACTACCCAACAGCATATGTGAATATTACACTTTGAGAAAATATAAGCGTTATGTGAAGGTCTAGTCTGAACATCCAAAATCTGTGAGTGTATATTTAAGATTGAGCACAATTAATGGGTTACTTACTTGTACACTGATTAATATGGTAAGGTGTATTTCGGTCAGGCACACCAAAGTAAAAGGATGTTACCACCATTGTGCTAAAATTTCAAAGCAAAATTGTTTCATTAAGAGTACTTATTATTGGTAGCCTGACTGTCCTACTTGCTTTTCACAAGCAGGACAGTCTGGTTCCCCTCTCAAAGCAGCGTGTTTCTCCGATTCAGTTTGGAAATGGCCAATCACAGCCGTTTATCTGCAGTACATCTTACGAAAGCGAAAGAGGTAACTAAGGTAGCACTAGCTACTGAGCTAATTTAATAACTTCTCTGACCTGATTATTGGCATTTATAGCTTTTCTTTGTCACTTGTTGGTTCTGTCCACGTTATTGTCCAGTTCTCTGTGGGATTTTTTTTTTGTTTTGCTATTTTAACAACAGTTAAGTCTCGTTGACATGTGATGTAATGAACACATAAAAAAAAGAGAAACTTTTTCAACAAATCTTTGTACAACTGGCTTCTGCTGCTGTCCCCATTCACAAATAAGTACAGAGCTGCTCATAATATGCTGTATTCTGGTGTTTTATGAAGAAAACGGCAGGAATCCATGTTTGTTTGGGTCAGCAGTGTACAGCTTATGTCCCGCCCTTCGTTTCTCTGATTGGTTGAGTAACCAATCAGAGCACTAACCAATCACCTGTCATTGTTCCACTTCAGAAACGAAATGTTACAAAAGAGGTACCAGACTAACCTCTTTGTATACAATAGGAAGAGAGTTTGTCTGGCAGGACAGGCTATATTATTAGGCTAAACCTATAACAGTTTCTCCTCTGAGGCTGTTGTTAAGTGTTTAAAATGTTTAGGCAAATAGAAAAAATAAATTGTGCCATTAGACTTTAAAATAGCAATTCTTTTGTCATAAGTGTAATGTTGTTTATAGAGCTGTGTACGTTAAACGATTCCTTTGTGGTATTGAAAGAAAAGTTACAATACTACTGGTAATGAGAAAAAAAAATCAATACCGCTGATACAGCTAAGAATTTTGCTCCAGAAATTGGTCTTTTATTCAGTATTATTGTGTTTTTATGATAGTCAAAGATGAATTAGCACACCGTAGGTATCAGAAAAAGTACCGAACATCATGTATCATTTAAGTACTAGTATCCAAAAAATATGAACGATGCCCAGCCCTAGTTATTTACTATAGATAGTTTTATATGTTATTCATGACTGTATTTTTCTTTTTAATCCTACAGAAGAGTGGGATCTTCCCAGCGATCTTTGCCACTCCATCATACGTATGCATCTGTTTCAATCTTTATGTGTGATAACAACTGTCCAACTCCAAGAAAACGTGTGTACTAGGGCTGTCAACGTTAACGCGTTAACGCATGCGATTAATAAAAAATAAAAATAATGCGTTAAAATGTATTAACGCAAATTAATCAATTAATCACACGATCTGTTTTGCCGTACACCAGCACTTCTCAAAGCACTTTGGAGGGCATAAAGCCATGGAAAGGGGGCGCGTGACCATGGTGGAAATGTGCGTATATCACAACATTGACTTGCTTTCACGGTGAACGACCCGAGCGTCCAGTCTCGTGTAAAACTTTTTACTAATAAATGTTACGCTTTTTATATCGCTTCCTTTCACTGCCTCTGTCCATGTGCGTTCCTGGAGCTGTGCCACATGCCGCGAACTCCTACAAACGATTCATTTGCGGTGTTTTTTTTTGTTTTTTTTTCCATAAAGCGTCAGTTCTCGACTCAGAGCGGCAGCCTCACTGCGGACAGGTGACCGTGCCCCCGCCCCTGTCCCTGGCGCTGAGAGGAGCAGAAGAGAGGCTCAGGTGTCTGCAGTATAGTTAATGGTTGGCCAGTTACTACACAGACTTATTAAAGGCTCTCACAATAGTCAGAAGTTATTTCTGAGATGTATTTTTTATTTTTTTTTATCTAAGTAAAACACACTCCTCAACCTCTCTGGACTTTTTTTTATTTAAACGCTGCATATCGTCATTGAAACTCCAACTCTAAGTTATACATTGTGATTAATTGTGATTAATCACAGCCCAAGAGTGTGATTAACCTGATATTTTTTTTTAATCGATTGACAGCACTAGTGTGTACACAAGGCAGTAGCTGCTCACTTACCCACCTTAATGCGTACACAAACCCATCAGTTCTATATTTGAACAAAGTGGAAAAAGTCATATATCATTCTCGGTTAGGGTTAGGGTTAACTCATTTTTTACAGTATGTGATGAATGAGTTTCTGTCATTTGTCTGACATTGTAGACTTGCTCCCTCTCACTTGACGACGTACTGTAATTCATTGTGCATCTGTCATGGTCTGATTTGACTCAAGTGTTACTAGAGAGCCCGCTGCTGATCTCGGCTTTAACTTTTGCTGTGTTGTCGCTTGGCAAGCACTCCACCTCCTCCACATCTCTCGCTCTCTCACTCTGTGCAGTGTATGTGTGTGAGCCTGCCGGGCCCTGTCTGTGTCTTTAAGAGGGAGTGGCTTGACATTTATACGAGCGAGCGTGTGTAAGAGCTGGCTATGGGAGGGCAATGGGAATGGGGAGGAGGAGGGCGGTTTTGAGGGTGGGGGGTGTGGCGCCGGTCTGTGAAATGAAGCTGAGAGAAGCTGTGGAGGGTTCACACACAACTGAGGGAGCAGAGAGGACAGCAGTGGGTACGTCCTCATAGACAGACACAGCAACCTGACTGGTGAAAAGAGAAGAAGAGGAGGGGGAAGACAAGAGTGACCACAGCAGCATGGCTATGTACGAACCAGCCTTTCTGCCTCCAGATGCAGAGGAGCAGGACTTCATCCAGGCTTATGAAAACGTCAGAGAAAAGTATAAAGGTAGGCTGTGATTGACTCAGTGGGATGAAACATATGTGTCAGCTGTGCATTTGTAGTGGGAGGGTCCTGTTCAGATGTTTATTTTCGGCCGTATTGACATAGCACAGGTGTAAACATGTGACTGTTTCTCCTGCCTTAAGGGTTTCTCCCCACCCGTGCATGTCTGGCAGTGTTGTTATTATTGATTGTGGCACATGCTTGATGCCACACTCAGTCGCTCTCAGGCGGCGTGTGTTGCAGATGCAGAGGCCCACGGATTTACAGCAACGCCTCGCTTTGATATGTGACCATAGGAACTTGGCCGCGGCGCTGACCTTTGACCCCAGTGGGACTAAGCGGGGTTTAGTTTTTAAGGCCATGTACTGGACTGATTGTTATCCTAAACGCAATAGCGCAACAGCGGACATTAACAGGTGCGCCTGAGCCACAGTGAAATTCATTAATACACTTAAGGGAGTTTCTCTTCTTATTTTAATCTTGCATTTGATCCCTTTATCCCCTAAAATGCTCAGTTCAGCGTGTCTCTCTGAGATTTTTAGATACTGTTTCTTCTTCTTTGCCTTTTTTGGAAGTCTGCATGCGGGGCATTCAAAGCAAGGTAATCAATGATGAACTTTGAGAAGCAATATCAATTCAAAACACTGCCTGCCTTTAGTTACTTACTGTTCTGTTTCTTCTCTTCACTTAAAGCTGATGTCATGTCCATCCTTTTTTTTGGCTCCAGATGATACACTTTCACTTTTCCTTTTCCATGTCCGGCCTGTTCCAGCAGATAAGGAACAGGGAGAGCTCCTCTATAAATATTGGCCCACATTTGCTTTTCTCCTTGTGAGGATTTGGCCACTTGGCTGATGCTGAATCATTGCACATTTTTGCACACTGGGGTCTTTCTTTTTCCAGTGTATGTATCTATATTTATTGTATGAATACCATTACAATGTATTCTGCATATTGATTTTACATGCGTTAAACGTTGGCTTACAACCTCTGTCAAGGTTGTAATTCGTTGGCCCACATATATTTCCATGCATAATCTTTACTATATATCTAATACATCCACATGAGGTCACAAGCCAGTATGCCATTGTGCCAGTCCCAAGCCTGAATATATGAACAGGGTTGCAATCAGGAAGGGCATCCGGTGTAAAACCTTATGACAATCACTGCACACTTGCGCAGATGATTTGCTGTGGTAGCCCTGGAAGGAAAAGGCCACATTTTACTTTTTGGTTAGGGTGTTATTCTGTGATTCCCTGGGTCGTCCACCAAATGCTGTAGGAGATGAATGAGCTTTTTATATTTAAGAAATGGGTCCCCTTTCTTGGAGTTCACAATATTGCACTGGAATACTTTTATGTAGCTCAAAAGTTTAAAAAGATGGTTTTACAAATGTAGTATTTAGTTGGTTCCTACCACTAGCGTCTGTGAAATCATAAACATTGGACGTTCATGAAATTACACCAAAAACCTCTGGTCTCGTCTCGTCTCTATACAGAGCTATTAACACATGTATTATTAGTAAGTATTTTCCATTAGTGACAATAGTTACAGCATGTGTTGCTATGAGTCAGTGGTGTATCTGTAACAGTGGCTAATAGGAAGCAGGAGCTGTCTCTGTGGCAGGTGTTTATGTTCCACATGTTCCTCATACTCCGTCCTCAGCAGAGATCCCGCTCTCCTTTTTAAGGCACAATGCGCATTCAGAAAGTGAGAGAAGATGTGCAGCATTTCCGCTTATAAATATGGGCCAAAATGCAAAGCAGAATGTGGTTTATACACAGTGGTAGGTAGTCAGGCCATAAACTTTGTTAATCTTCTACTTTAAAAGGCTGTAGCAAGTTGTGTTGTGAGGTTGTGTGCTGTAGAGTCAACTATTTATTGCTTTTTTCTTCGGCTTCTCCCTTCTGGGGTTGCCACAGCAAGTCATCTGCCTCCAGTGTGCTGTAGTTTTGCATAATGATTTGGCATATTGCCAAGTTTTATGTCAGATGCCTGACACGACCCTCTCTATTTATCTGGGCTTGGGCCCAGCATAAAGAGTACAGTGGCTTGTCACCTCCTGTGGCTGGATTTGTTTAACTTTGTTCTACATTCGTGCTTCAATCTCACACTCAGGTCTCACTGACGGTTACCTAAGTTACACCACTTTCTCCTTGAAAAATATAGTAGTAACCTCCCTGCCCTAAATACCTTTGTTTGTCCTTAGCTGGCCTGGTTTTATATACTTTTCAGGCTGTGTAGTCAAGTAAACTTGCGTGAGTTTTCATGCTAACCCTTTTATCTGTTTTGTAACCATTATACAGCTATATTGACTGTTCAGAAAAAGCTACATCTTGCACAGTATGTGCTGTCATGCAAAATTATAATATGCCACTGATGTATTCTATATAATACACAAACTTGATGTGTGATTATGTGACTGCCGTGGAATTGACAGATTGTTGTTTGTATAAAAGGCTTACATTAACATTTTTGAATGGAGTCAGAGAGACCATAGTTCTAAGTTAGGCATTATGCTTTCGGCGATATTAGAATTGGCTTTTGTAAATGTTTGGCTTTTTATGCTGCTCCCTCTTTTCACATCACAATACTTAGGCATAAGGAATATAATATATTGACCTATTTTCTTCATGCTACAAATGCTGTTATGTTTACTAGTCACTTCTACTTTCCCAAAAGTGTTTGCTGTCTCAGTGCGCTCTCTAAGTGTACAATAACTGTCTGGCTGACTCCTCGCTGTCCTTTAATGCAATTAGTGAGAGCAGCTGATGCCGATGTTTCTGGGTGTCCCGAGCAGGGGGGTGACTGCCCTGAGTCTGTCCACATGGGATGGACTGCGCCAGTGTCCTGCACTTCTGGCCCTGTCCTATGCCCCCCAGGGCTTAAAATAACAACCAAATATAGACCTGCCCATTTACAGTCAGCTAATTAAACTGCTATTTTTGGCAGGCTTGATTGTCGGCTTTGGGTAATTTAAATTCCACTTTCTTCTTGGCTAAAAAGTGAAGCAATTGTGAATTATTAAGAGAGTCTTTGATGTGTATAAAAGTCTCTACTGTGTGACTGGAATTGAAATTATTATTGTCTGCCATGTGCTAAGTGTCATTATATTGAATTAAGAGGTCAGTCATTAAACACAGACACAACAGACCGATAATCTTTTATTCAAGACCATTGTATGTGTGACTCTTGTCTTGTTGTAGGAAGTCATTTGCCAAACACCTTTCTGAGTGATTGAATTAAAAGCAGACAAACAGCTGATCAGGCCGTCCCTGTGTCTGTGTGAGTCACTTTCTTTTTTTGGCTGCTGGCCACAGGTTCGACAGGTCAAATGGAGATGTTGTAGTTGGAGTGCCTTACATAAAATATAATGTTGTCAGATGCGCAGTAATTCAACCCAGTCTCCACCATGGCAAGGAGAGTGGTCAGGAAAGTAAAATAATACTAATATAAGACACAAGGTGAAACATATTGATAATATAATAATTTTAAATCAATAGAAAATAGATTTATGCTCACATCAGAGAGTTGACTGAATTGTGTGTGATTCTGAGGCAAAAGTAAGTACAGTACACACGTCAAATTATTATTTTTTACATTACAGCACATTTTGATGAAAAAAAAAGTTACTTTAGTTTTTATAATTATGTAAATCCTGTGAAAGTGTGCAAAGTGTGTATCACACTCATGTTGCCATCAGAAGGTCACAGGTTTGACAGGTTTTAAAAGTGGTAGTAATATTATTCATAGTGGTACTAGTTTGTAGTAGTAGATTGTTGTTTGAAATTGGAAAAAGAGGCAAGATGTACTGAAATATAAGCTTAACCCTCAATATCCATTCCCTCTTACTCAAGTAACATTTTTGTTGAGTAATTTTACAAAGTACTTGACTAATATTATTTTGAAGTAATAGTACTTTTAGTGAGGTACAGATTTTTAGTACTCCTTCCACCTCTTCTTGTAACTCAAAAACAAAACGTTACAGTAGTTTATTATAAGATTTTAACTCTAAGTCCACTTTTCTGGTGCTACAAAACTAAATAAAGCAGCATACATACATATATTTTACTCAAATCAATCCTAAAACACACAGTATATTTATGTTCTCCCACTGCTGCGGTGAGCATTTCTTCTTTTGGAACCAGCTCCAGCCGCTATGACAAACCCAAAGCCTCTGGATTCATATTAAGGTCAGCCATATGTGGGCGTCAGTGCCAGGTGAAACGCTCATGGAAAGTAGGCTGTTGGTTGAAGAGTCTGTGGATTTGGCATGCAGTGATTGAAATACAGTTTAGAAGACGTTATAGGACATCACCCCACTTGCGCTGAAGCCAAACCCATTCAGAGCCAGTTAATCAGAGTAAAAACTAAAAATAGGAAAAGCGTAGTAATATGACTTTACTATTAGTCGCTTGCATATGCTAACATTAGGTTGTGCCTTTGCTGAAGTCGTTATACTTACTGTGGTGTTACAGTTAGGTCAGACTGACAGCTTTGTTTTGCTTTGGTCACTTCTTAATTTTTGTCAGCGTCATCCAGGGACAAAGGTCACTCTGGGGTGTTGCCTGATAAGATCAAGTTTATCATGATTTGTTTAATTCCTTTTAAGGAAGGGAGAAATACTCTGGGGACATGCTTCTACTCATTTCTCAGACTTCCTGCTGAACGCACAAACTTTCTCCAGAACAGAAGATGATATGTGGTTGTTGTTTTTTTTGTTTTTTTTGTATAGGTATTTCTTTATTCAAGTTTTTGTGGACTGAGTTCTGATTGCTAGGTGAGCATTCTACTCACTTTGCCGCTGAGTTCAACTACTAAAAGTTGAAATATTCCTTCAAAAACTCAGCCAAGTAAAAGTATGCCTATCTATGTATGTTAATTGAGTAAAAGTATCTGTATATATAAAAGTATCTAGTTAATTTCTACCTCTGCTTAGGTGGGCCATAAGATCCAAGTTGTACAATTGGTTAACACTACTTTAACCTCTTCATAACAGTAGCAGTGAACTCACAGCATTACTTAATCTTAACTAGCTGCGTATTTTCATTTAGTTTGCTGAAGGTCAAACAAAATAAATCACTTCTGGCCACACACAGCCTTAAAAAAAACACCCCTGGCTGTTCTTAAAATGAAACAGGAACCTGCGACCCTCCCATGCACCATATGATTACAGAGCATCTGAACCTCTGAGTTTTAACAATGGAAAGTGCATAATTAGGCGTTTACACTTGGGCTGGCTCGGATACAATGCAGCACCATGCACTACTCTCAGCTTTACAACCTCATGTGATGCATGCTAATTAAAACCACATAAACCTTTTAGCTTGGCCAGTTTCATTCATACTCCACCCATCATCACTGGTTGCTAAGTCAGCTGGATCTCGATTCTGCTTCCTCATGCTGAGCACTACTAATGTAAATGGTAGAAGACAATGCCCTGCAGTGATCCTATTTGATCTCTATTGCTTCCATGTTGCATTAGTCTTGCTGCTTGCTTGTAAGTAGCAGCTGTCAGTTTATAGCCAAACACATTTAGCACTTGAATCTGACTTTACTGCTTCTCTTTTTAACCCGAGCTAGGAGTTTTTTTTATATATAAGTGCCAAAACACATGTAGGAAAAACGGTGGGGAAAAAAAAAAAAGTTTGTGTGGAAAATCCAACACCTGGGAAGTGTGCTGGATACAAAGGCTGACTGTGTTTTGTACTGAGCGGCTGTAACTCTTTACTGTGTCCACCATTTGTCTGGAATTGCAGCTTCAAGGTTTCAATGAACTCAGAAAAAGTTAATGGTTAAAAGAAACACACACATCGTGACGTAGTACAGCGTCCCACTGCCGCATACCACAGCTGCAACACACCGCTGTAATTGGAAAGGCCTTTTTAAAAAGCAGAGGAGTCACCAGGTCCAGAACATAGCCTCCCCTCTGAAATAATGTTCGAAACTTGGCATAGAGTGGGTGAAGGTGTATGTTTCACTGTCTGTTTTTATAGGACTTTTGGATGAAACTGTTGCATGTTGAAATTTAAATAAACATTTGTCTGTTTCCAGACCTTTTTTTAGTGTCCATGCTTTGAGGGGTTTAGGCCAGTATTTCTCAAATTGTGGTAACAGGTATCACTGGTGGTGAACTTGGGAGTTTCTGAATTTGTTTAATGGTCTTTGGTATGCAAAGTCAACTTTTCTGAGCTTTCTACCATGTTATATTGATGTTCCCTCATCAAAAACATACCTGTAGTTGTGTTTCAGTTATCCTCTATTGTTTGACATGGCTATTCTGAGGCCTCAAAACACTTTGTTTCATGAACCCCTGCCCACTCCAGGAAGCACTGAGCAATCAACAAGCCCCCTACATCCAGTCTGCCCTTATTTCTTTATCCAAAAACAGTGTACAGCTCTGTTTCCATTGATTCATCACAGCTATTTTTCATTTTGTAGTAAAAAGTCATCATACAAAAGGTTTAAGGACATGAAGTTCCTTTTATTCTTTAAATAATGTTCAAAAGACGGCAACACTCTCCTGCACCTGTTTCTTTATGGCATCAGTAGAGTACTTGTTAAATATTGTCTTTTAGTCAGAGAATATTTTTAAAGGTTGTAAAACATTAAATGTTGTTCTAGAGCGACCAAGATTAAACGTTTTAAAAATAGGAATAATAATAAAGCCCCTTTAAGGTAAATAGGGTCAATAATTACAGACTGGTTACAGACTGGTTTAGTTCACCACCCATCTATTTACTGCCCAGCCACTGCTCTGCTTTTCTTGCTCTGGATATAAACCATATTGCTTAATAAATTATTCTCAGCCCTGTATTCTAAAATAGTGCCCATTGTACAATGTTGTTTTGAAATGGGTCAGGGGTAGATGCTGCTGCAGATAGACAGTTCAAATTAGCCAGTGGAGAAATTATCCTTTGTATATTGCTGTAATTTTGTCTGAATCAATCTGTCTGTGTCTAGGCTTCCAGGATTAATAGACAATATTTGGTGCTGACTGAAGGAGCGCTCTGTTTGGGGAAGACAGAAACTTTTTGATAGAGCTGTAAGTTAATTCATTGAACAGTGTCCAGACCCCTCTGGAAGTGGGAAGAAGTGGAAACACGTCTGATTTACTTCCACTGAGATTTAAAAATAGACATGAGTGTTATTTAATTCAATGAGTAATGGGATTAACCTGCAAGTTACTGCTATATGAATGTGTGTGGGCACTTCTCACTCTTTGCTGGTGTCATTTCCTGACAGTGGAAGGCGGTGACATTATTGGTGGTCACTGTGATATTCAGGGCAACTGCAGTGACAGTCACCACATGGAGGAATGTCACAGCAGGTCAGTCCTCACAGCTGACAACAAGCTCGTAACCACACACACGGCACACGCTGCTTTCTTTTCCACAGCCTAAGCGTTGCATTCTTGTGTCTGCAGACCATTTAATCTCACTCATCCTACATTACCAAAAGGAGGCTTGTTAGCAGTAAATACCTTTCATATTCTCTGTTTTGACAGTACTCACAATTGCCCTACATGGAGTGGCCTGACTCGAGGGATTCCCATAGAAGGGTCACAAACACAAACTCCTGTTACATAAAAGATTTGCAGCACAGATAATAAAGCCGGAGATGAAGGCTGCTGTAAAACTAAACATTACTTCAGTGTGCATGCATGTGCCCGGGTGTCCACTGACCCCTGGGTCCCAAAAAGGGTGTGGACGCTGTCTCTCTGTGATTGCAGGTCAAACTGCAAAGCTGGAAAAAAAGTCAGTTGTTTGTTTTCTTATCTCTGTTTAAAACTAAGCTAATTTCAGGCTTCCTGTTATACCCTCACTGCCTTTTGAGGGAAATTCATTTAAAATAGTGAAACCACAGTTGCCCATTGTTTTGTCCAAAAGCATTTGAAGAAGTCTTTTTCAAAGTGTCATGAAGATAATGTGTGTAATGTTTTACCTTTGTTCCTTGTATGGTTGTCACAGCTGCTCTTTCGGACAACTTCATTTGATGTGGAGCAGATCTGTGAAAGCGTGCGTCGCTGGCTTGCATGCCATGACCTTTGTTATAGACATCATTCATCATCGGTCTTTAGGTTCATACCACAAATTCACAGCTGAAGGTAATAAATAAAAAGGAACGTTTATTTGGGTATGGGTTGGTATGTGGAACCTAACAATATGTTTACTTATGGCAGATGGAGCTATATTTAAGATTGTTGTGAGGCAATTTCTGTAGATCAAAGTATTTTAGTACTGCATATACATATGTCAATAAATTAGAATTTATTCAAAAGTGAAATTATTTCAGTAGTTCAGTATTTCAACCATTTATTTTATTTGTGATAATCCAGCCACATCGAGTTAGAAGCCAATTAATTCTCTGTGCTAGTCCCAAATCCAGATAAGGCCTAAGAGAAAAGGAACCCAGTGTAAAACAAATGATTTGCTTTGTTGATCCGAGAAGGGAAAAGCCAAAAGTAAAGATTATTATTATTATTATTAGTAGTAGTAGTAGTAGTAGTAGTAGCAGTAGTAGTATATACCTGACTTTTGTATAGGGCTGTGTACTGTTCAGATCGAACAAAACCTGGTTTTCAATACCGGTGCCTGAACAATACTTTTTTCTGATAGCTTTGTTGTGCTAATTCATCTTTACAATCATAAAACACAATAATACTGAATAAAAGATCAGTTTTTGGAGCAAGCTCCTTAGCTGTAAGTTAAAACCAGTTTGTATGATTTATTCTGTGTTATATATTTGATTCATACATGCAAAGGAACATTAAATGTCCCACTAGGTATTGAAAGGTATTTTTTTTTTATATTATTAGTATTTTAATTTTTATTTTGATACTTTAAAGGTATTGTTTAATGTGTATAATATTCAAATTTTATGATAAACTTAATTTGGGGTTTTAATTAACAGTAAGGCATAACTATCACAAAAAAGGCTTGAAATATTTCTCTCTGTATAATATGTATGTTTCACTTTTTAAATTGAACAATGTTATAATTCCTTGATGTGTGCTTGTAGAATCACACTTTAACTCTACTGTCACAGGAATAAAGACAAAATCCAATCTTGAAAAGTTGTTAAAAGCAATGTTTTTCCCTAGGTTATCTGTAGGAGGCAGTAGATTACCAGGATCCCCAGTGGCACTGAGACAGACTTCTTGGTGTCAGAATTAGACTGGAGGAAATGTCTCTGGAAGAATCGATATAAATCTGTCAGACAACCCGGGCCAGTCCCAGCACTCGTCCGGGGAGCAGGGCTAAGAGAACAGGAGTCAGAGCGGCGCCTTGAGCAGCAGCCCCCCTGTCAGGCCCGGGACAGAAAAAGATGATGAAGTATTCAGTGTGGGAAATAGACAAGGCAGGAAGTACAGAGATGGATTGGTTTTAAAAGTTTTGAGCTCAAATGAGGTAAAAAAGAAAAAAAAGAAAAAAATTAACTTGTCAGTTTTATTGCTTGTTCAGGCGGAAGAGGAGACCGGGGTGTTATTTCAGTGGTTCTCAAACTGTGGTATGGGTACAACTGGTGGTACGCGGGCTTCTTCTGGTCATACTTAAGAGGTTTAAGGGGTTTTGTAGTTCAAATTCTGATTTAGTTTCATTTAGTTCAATTTAGTTTTATTCCTGTTTTAGTCTGACTCTGTTTGGGGCTTAAATTTGCAGTTTAGACCATGGCTTGGTCTTTGTTTGGTCTCCTGGATTTTTCCTGATTAAGTCCGAGTTTAGACCTGAAGTTGTCCTGGTTTAGTCTTGGATTATCCTTGTTTAGTCCTAGTTATAGTCCTGGTTTAGCCCTGGCTTAGTTCAAGTTTGGACCTAGTTTAGTCCTTGTTAAGACTTGGTTTAGTCCTGGTTTATGTTTATTCCTGGTTTAGCCCTGGATTAGTCCATTAGTCTTAGCAAAGACCTGGTTTAGTGGTTTTAGTCCTGATTAGGTCCTAGTTTTAATCCCAGTGTTCGTCCTGGTTTAGCCATGGTTTATTCCTGTTTAAGTCCTGGTTAGGAACAAGTTTTAATCCTGGCTTAAGCCTAGTTTTAGTCCTGGTTTAGTCCAACTCCGTTTGGGGCTTAAATTTGCATTTTACACCATGACTTGGTCTTTGTTTAGTCTCCTGGATTTGATTTAGTCCTGGTTTAGTCTTGGATTGACCTTGTTTACTCCTAGTTTTAGTCTTGGTTTAGTCTTGGTTTTAGTTTAGGTTTAGATCCTGTTTAGTTCTTGTTTAGACCTGGTTTAGTCCTGGCTTATTCCTTTAGTCTGGATTAAGACCTGGTTTAATACTAGTTTTAGTTCTGGTTTAGTCTTGGTTTAGCTATGGTTTAGTTCTAGTTTAAGTCCTGGTTTAGTCCTGCGTTTTAATCCTGGTTTAAGCTTAGTTTTAGCCCTGGTTCAGTTCTAGTTTTGGTCCTGGTTTAGTGCTAGTTTTAGTCCTGGTTTAGTCCTGGTTTAGTCCTTGTCTAGGACTGGATTTGTCCAGGACTAAACCAGTTTAGTTCCTGATTTGTGACTTATTTGGCAGTGCATTTTTCATGGTGGTATTTGGTGTGAAACATTTTAAAAATCACTGTTATTTGAAACTCAAGTCCTGTTTTCAGGCTGTACCCCTGCTGCCGGAAACTGTTTCTGTGAAATGGTAAACAATGAAACCATCATAAAAAGAATGCCATTGTCGCTACTGTGTCTTGCTCTGCTGTAAACCAAAGCTCCTGGACTAGTAGTAAAATCCTCATGTTGACAGTCACCAGAGTTTTTACATTGCTACTAACACACGTACAATGTCATCCTCTCTATAGGCTCACGACAGAAATAGTTGGCGGTGAAGTGTTTCCACAGTTCCACAGATATGTTTGCATCTAGTTTCTCTCATTCAGTATAGCACTTGCAGGCCACATTATTAGGTACAGCTCTTCCAAAACTTTTAAATCACAGTGTGCATGCCCATAGGCATAAGACATGATATATATATTTTTTTTTTTTCTTTTTTATGTCAACATATTTAATACAGTTAGCATTTCACAATGAAATACCAAATGTTTTTTTCATTTCTGTTTTCATTTTTTATCTATACACTCCTTTCCATACATTTCCCCCTCTACCCCTGCATATGTTGCCTAAATGTAAAACAATAACAACAAGCTAGACAATAACCTTGAAAATATACATACTATTAAGAAAAAATACAGGCATAAGACCAGGGCTTGACATGAACTTTTTCACTCACTGGCCATCATGACCATTCTTTTGCAAACGTTACTAGCCAGAAATGTTGATATGTTTATTGTATATTAGGCTTTATGATAATCAAAAGGCAATGTAAAGTTTAATTTACAGTCTTTTACAATCTAGTTAACTAGTTAACTTAAATATATAGAACAAATGCTATCTTTTTGCATGTATGGAACATATCTTAATTCATTTTTATTTTTTATTTTTTATTTATTTATATGGGACAGCGTGTATTAATGAACAGCAGCTAGTGCCGTAAATACACCGGATTATAGCTCAGAGCTAATTTCCATCCGTAGTCCCCACTCACTCACTCACATTCACATTCACATTCATTGTTACTTAAAGCTTTTTTTCCCTAATTATGATGAATTACTATATATTTATTTATGAAAACACAGAAATTCAGGCTTAAATTTGTTGTAAAAATAGATAATAATAGATAAAATCCAACCGGCCTGAGTGGCTAGTTGTCTTACTGGCCAAAATAGAAATCTTCCCGCATTTGTAAGGTTGGCAAGTGTTAATGTCTGATCTGAGTATTTCAGAAACTGCTGGGAACTACTGGGATTTTCACACACAACCATCTCTTGGGCTTACAGAGAACTGTCTGTGGTGAAAATGCCAGACTCAGATGAGAATAACCAGACTGTATCCAGATAATAGAAAGGCAACAGTAAGTTACTCAAATCTGCAACCAAGACCATCAACAACCTTGAAGCAGACGGGCCACTTTATTAGGTACAGGGTGTTTCTAATAAAATGTCCAGTGAGAGTATATTGCATTGTGTTTATTGTAAATTCATATTGCTAAGTGTATCATTTATTATTCATGTGTTTCTTTCTGCAGTAAGCATCAAGCTACTCTAATATTTATCATGGCTCTTGAGACTATAGTGATCTCTTCCTTATTTAGTTTTCAAATCTTGAAATCTCACACACAGGACTATATGGGAAAGCACAGCCCCTAGTGGAGAGCTACTGTCATAGCAGGAGTCTGATGACAAAATAAACTTGATGGACACTGTTTTAGCAGGCTTTTCCACTTGCTATGAGGTCTTTTGATTGCAGCATGGGGATTTCTGAGATTCTGAGATAGTTTATGTTGGGGCGTGGGTAAGCCTTCACTTCCAGTAGCTGTAGCTGGAGTCTAATTTAAACCGGGATGACAGCATCTCTCCTGTGACCGTGTTGGTTCATCTCCAAAAGACTGAGTCAATAAGTCTGAGTGTGGGTGGGACCCCTGTCCTCTCCTGATACTCACCCGGTCTTACTCCCTTCAACCATACTGCTGTTTAGTTTCTTATAATTAGTTGTTTAAGAATCTTGGAATGCCTTTCTCATTTGGGATGATAAATTCAAACAGATAATTGCCCCCATGGGACCGGAGCTTTGGCTGTGAAGCGTAGAGCTTGGGAGGAAACTAACAAAGGTCATTTGCTCCAGAATTCTTTAGTTTGTTTGTTTCTTGTGGTATGGGTTCAGTCATTCATGATTTTATTTAAAGACACTGAATGAAAAATATTCTTTTAGAGCATAAACTATTTACAACACAAGTTAAAGTGGAACAAAGATAGGCAATATAGGACATTTAGTAACTAATGTGCATAAAAGGAGGCTTAATACTGACATCTTGAAAAAAATATATTATTAGAACAATACAAGGTTTAAGAAGCCAATGTACTGTATACATCTAGGTGTTTACTATGCGACTTGAAAATGTATTGTCTAATTATATTCTAGCATTTGTATTATATTTTTTTTGCCCTATCATTCTCCTACAGTAATTATAACCCTGAACATTTCATCTGGACCCGGTGTTTACAGAACCAAGGTTGTTTCTTTTACATTTTACAACCTAATAGCATGTTAAAATTTGTTTTATGTCATTAAAACAACATAGGTGGCACATGCTTTGGGACACTGACCCACCAGTGACAATCACTGTACTTTGTAGTTGACTGACCAAGCAAATCTGCTGCTCTCGGCTTCATGGCCTAACCATTGGCTCGCTCTCTTTAGTGGAGCCAGTGTTGATTGTGGGGAGGCTGGTCTTCTGCTGACTCCTGCCCAGGGCCTAAGCCTCTGCATTGGGCTGGAGATTTGAGCGGCGGGGTGACCTCAGACAGAAGGAATGTTTTTTCTGGATGTCCGCTGCGGGGCTACCAGTCTGAACAGAGGGAGCTGAAACACTGTAACGCTGGAAGGTCAAATGTCTCACTCAAAGTTAGTTCATCTATCCAAAACTCTGACACACTGATGAAATATCTGTAAGACTAGCAACTGTTAGATTTCTGGTTTCTTCCCATTTTTTACACTGCTCTGTAGTTCCTTGGATCAAGGTGTGCATTAAAATGTTGTGACCAGGGCAAGGTTCCAGCTATAGTAAAAGCTATATAGGCTTATAAACCTATAGGTGGTATTTTTGTGATAGCAAGAAAATACATTTAAATGTCATCATAAAAAATTAGGATTGCATCACAGAGATAATACTTCTGAATTAAATCAACACAACACCCCGGTGTACATTATACACCGTACAGTATTATTGTCCTACACAACTTGATGATTTGAGGACCTTGAATATATTTACCATTCCTTAATTATTTCTTATTTGTAAGAATTACTTCAAAGTTGTACTCAAGTAAAAGTGCTGTTACTTGAATACTTTGCAGATTCTGACTGTAAAATCATGCTCTACAGAAGTAAATGGCAGCAGCTAATCTTTCCAAAAGCCCTGCTTCTCCTCACACATCCCACCCCTCTGTCTGTGTGTGGTTATGAAACTGTTACGTGAAATGAAAAGTGTTTGACATTGTAAGTCTTGTTTGTAGCTACATTTAACCTCTGAACAGCTGCAGGGCCTGTTTAACAGTTATCTGTAAAACATGAGAAAATTATGCACAGCTAAATGTCAAACGAGTAAAACCTTAAAGAGAATTTATGATTAGTTTTGGCTTTTGCATTGCGTCATTTTTCCAATATGTTTTGTCATTTGAGAAGAGCAACCATATTCATATTCATTTTCCTCTCATTCCACTACAACCCGGACATTGACCAGTTTCAGGGCCAACTGGCAACAATTGACTGTCACTGTTGGTAATTTAGATCAACACCTGCATGTGTTTGGACAGTGGGAGAGAACCCACAGTAACACATGGAGGGCATGCAGAGATTCTGACACAAACTAATTTTGAGATCTGTTCCTTTCTTCTAATAAAAGTGAGTTATTCATTTGCCCTCAAAAGCTGTGACTTAAGGGATAGCCAAAATAAAGACAAAACTTAAATCTGGTAAAGTCATTTTACGATATTTTAAAACCCGCTTAACTTCCCCAAGCCACTTTATTGAAATTCCATCAAGATATTTCACCAATAAGTTTGCATTGGACATCATGTTGAGCACTTTCACAGCCTTTTGTTAATAACTAATACTGTATAACCTCCCTTTGTGTGCTGCTCTCAATGCAATATGTCAATGTGACAGAGTCTGCGATAGAAAGAGAAACAGTTCCTTGTCCAGAGGGCTCCTGGTGTCAGCCAATGCAAGCAGTCCAACATGTACGGACCCACAGAGCCCACATCTGTGTATTAATGTGTTTCTGATAAAAAAATCAAAAGCACTTCCCTGAATAAGCCCTTCAGGGTTCAAAAGGAGTACTTCAAAAATACTTGACAGTACAAAAAAAAAAGCTACACTTTTATTTCCTGGCTGCCAAGTATGCGTCAGTCATTTCCTCCAGACATCGTTTATTATGTGAAACGCGCCGTACAAATTCAAGAGTCAGTCAGAGAATAGCTTTGTAGGAGGCTGCCAATGCGAGCAGAGAAAATAACTGTAGGTGATTATGAATGCTAGACTTGATTTTCTCTCAATCACTCTTTCAGATTTGGTTCACTGATGCAAATAATAGTACGGCATTATTCATAGCTCGTGGCTATGACAGCAACATGTGCCACTGTTTATTGTGTTCCACTTTGTGCTCTAAGCATACACAATATTAAATCATTCATTCATCTTCTGTTTCTTCCTGTAAGGAGTCGTATGTGGCTGGGGCCTACTGCAGCAGCTAGGGGCTTTAGACAGGTTATGGCATCAACCAGAGACATGAGACACTGACAGACAACCATTCACTCTCATTTACAAGGGGCACTTAAGATTCACTAATTCACCTGACACGTGCATGTTTTTGGACAGTGGGAAGAAGCTGGGTACATGGAGAGAACCCAATGTCACACAGGGAGGACATGGAGACTCCGCTCAGAGAGACTGTAGTCGGCTCGTCCGAGAATCAAACCCACAAACTCCTTGCTTAGAGGCACTAGCTCTAAGCACCACGCCATCATCGAACATCATCTTGCATATTTACCATGCTGTATTTAGTTTTTGTACATGCTAAATAGGCATATTTCAGCAGCAATGCAAACATGTGCTTTTGACAAACTAATGCAAAAGTATTGTAGTTTATATACACGTGCACGTCACTAAACCGGGTGTCCTCGGGCTCTCAAAAAGTATTAAAGGCTTAATTGTGATTTTATTAGCTATTACATTTTAGTAGAGAGTTTAACTGCAACAAGTATGCATTAATGTATTAAACTGCCTCCCCACGACTATTAAAAACAACAGTGTGCAGGCGTGTTCGGCCAGATTGGCTTGCATATCTGATGTTACGTATCTTGCTAGAGATGCTGAGATGAGAGAGGTTACGTGACGTGATTGCAAGCTACAAGTTAAAGGTGTGTTGCTAATGATAGTTTGAAATGGTGATGAGCTCTTAAAATATTTTCAAAAAGTCTTAAAAGAGTATTGAAAGTAACTTGAGGAATCCTGAATATAGGTAAAGTCAAATATAATTCAAAAAGTGATACACGTACACAGTATTATGTATATTCAGTACACAGAGTGAAATGTTTCAAACATTTTTGAAGTTTTCATGAACTATAAGCCAAAATGTTAAGAGTTAAAATAAATACATCCTTTATGATATTTGGAATTTAATACCATAATCTACAAAGGTGTTGAGAAAATAAATTAGTTGAATTCTACTTATTGTAAGGGACCTTGTTTTATGACACCTGCAGAAGGAATAAGACGCACCCTTACATGTTTAAATACAATAAATGCATTCACCATTGTTTTAGTTGCACCTACTAGCTCAGAATGAAGACTAAGGTTAGGTCTGTTTGTTTGTTCTGTTGTGTTTGCAGCTCTTCCTCAGACCGGGAGCAGGGCTGTGGGTGTGGCACTGGGATTGTATTGGTTTGCATGCACATTTATCTTACATGGACACATCCTGTATCTGGGACAGAATGATTGATTGGTATCTAGTCTTTATCCTTATTGGCTGCTGTCTAAGTCCCAATTGGCCCGGGCTGCTAGTCCAGTGATTGAATGAATAATCCACTTTTTACGTGAAAGAGGAGGTAGAGGAGGGAGTGGAGGAGGCGCCAGGGGGCGGAGCTGCGTGCAAATTCCTGTACACACACTGTGAGTATGTGACTGCATGTGAGTGTGTACACATGGGAGTCTACAAGAACCAAAACAGAGAAGTCTACAGGTCACAGGAGCAGTGAGGGACCCAAACCTGAGAAGTTTGAAGCTGCCTTCAGTCACAAAAAAATTCTTGGTCTTAGTGAGAGGAAATTATTTTTATTATGGCATCCAGAGAAGTAAGAATGGACAACGGCAGGTCTATTCAAAATGAGATCTCCACTCTTAAAGGTATTCAACTCGATTCTATGTTTAAATTATGTACAGAATTTTTGAGTTTCTTCATCTTAAGCTGAAACAATAAATAGGAAATTTCTAGTGGCTATTGTGTATTGTATAGGAAGACGCACTAGGTGGAGTGTTTGTTGGAAATATGAACGGATGTCCACAGTCCATCCTGGTTTGTACAATGAAATGATCAAGAAGCGTCTATTGTTTCAGCTTTCTTTCTTGACTACTACCTTTTGTGCTGTTGATACAAAAGTGCTTCAGCTTTTAAAGAGCAGATAAGGACTAGAGGAACGCATACTGTTGAATGACGAGCACTCACACCTCACATTTGAAATGCAAACTCTGTCCAACAACATCTTGCTCTGGCCAGAATAGGTGAAGACTGCAGTAGACAAAAGCTGCTTACTGGTGTCTCTACTTCAGCTTGTAGTCAGATTTAGTAGTACTCTACAACTGCTGACCTATTGTGTTCACTACTTACCATGACCATTTTTGTTTTATCTCGCCATTCATTCATTTGTCCTCAGATGACTTTATGCGACATATCAGGTTTTACCTCTTTAAACTATGCACATGTGCCATTCCGGGTTTCTGTCATTACTTGGGCAAGAGCAGCATGTCTTGTACAAGAGAATGCAAAGAATGACTTGTACTGAACTCCATTGTAGTGAAAGACTTGGAATGCTGACTCTTTACTGACCTATATAATTATCTCCATGTAATTGTAAGCCCAAGTCAATAAATCGATGAAATGTGCTGTTATCATGTCATATTGTCACTAGCCAGTCTTTTATGCTGATATAGGAATTGCTGTCTATTGATTTTTGTGAATATATGCATGAATATAATAGCTTAATCTGTATTGGCATTTTCTATTTAGCAGCAAAATGTGGCAGATGCATGTGTGTATTTATTTACAAGCGGTTACAAAGTGCATTGTTACATGAGCTCACAGTTCAGTCATCTTCCACTGCCTCACTTCTTCTCTCCATAGACGCTGTGTGTGACTCTTCACATAGTGCCACTAATGTGTGGTTCTTTATTGGCTCTCACTGCTGTGCGAAAATCAACAAGGTCCTTTGTCATTTTTAAAAAAATAACTCATCTGGTCATTCATCAAAAAATATTCCCACGTGATGAGATTCTAGAAATTAAATTATGTGAACATGAATGTTAAGCTCCACCGTGATCTGTCTCCTTCTATTAATGAATTACTATTTAGTGTACACTTTCTGCTACAGTGTTTAAATTCTTGTCTCATAACGCATGCTATTATCCAAAATGTTAACCTTTTGTAATAAGAATTTGTAGTATTTGATATCATTTTTTACCTTTGACCCTTTTTTTACACACTGATTTTGATACCATAATTTTATTGTTCATTTATTTCATTATAAGGTAATGTACTTTCTAAAAATCTTAAATCTTAATCTTAAAATCAGATGAGACAGAGGATAAGGCGTTGTTGTCCATGCAACATCCTCCCAGCTATTGTCTGTAAGGAAATGACTTTTATTTTTCAGGAAATTGGATTTTATGTGCTATTATTGCATCCCAGCATGAAAACAATGATTTTCAGATTTTTTTTTTTTTTTTTTAACTTAAAGTCAACTTTAAATTGTTGGTTGGCCCTTTTTCTGCATTCAGCAAAGTGCTGAAGGATTACATGACTATTGTTGAAAGCATTATCATGTACTGTATATTCTGATGTGTGCCTGTCTGCCATTGCAGGACGCCTCATTCGCACAGACAGCTGGGATAGTTGTGTTATGTTACAGTATGTTCCACTAATTAGCACTAGAGGGATTTCCCTGACCTTTTCACATAAGTGGGAATTCCTCCTCAGACAGACGAGTCCCACTTCCTGTCTCCTCTACACTGCTCCTTCGCAATGGAACAAATCATTTTCAGCCAATAACAGTTTTAATGGGTTGTATTTCCGACCTGTTGCGGACATATACTGTTTCCTCTGTCTGTTCTGTGCTGTGTCTTTGCTTCCTGTTCATGACATCATGGTGGGCCAACTTTCTGCTCCCTAAGACATGGATCAACAACAGGAAAGGTGTTGTTGTCATCAAATGCTTGTATTTTTAGTCACATGTTGCCCAAATTACTAGGTTTACCTCAATGTTAAACCCCCCAAACATGTAATATTTGACATGCGTCCAGACAGTAGGATTTGCTTTGTCATTTGCCATGTTATTTCTCCTTAATCATATGATGGTCTGTCTGTTTTTTTATGTGCTGCTGGGGTAAGGCCTCTCTCTTTACTGTCCCGGTAACATAATAGCTGCACATATTATCGCCCGATTAGAGACCACTGTTTGCATTTAGGATGGCTTGAGCTTTGTGTTTTGCCAGAGCCACATCAGTGTGAAGTTATAATAAATATGTAAAGCCTTATGAAAAGACATGATAGTGGTTTTACTTGATTTATATGAGATGGTAGAGTGGTTAGCTTTCCTGGCTCACAGCAAGTTACCGTGGGTCCTCTTCAGGTGTATTTCAGCTGTCTCCCACCATCCAAAGGCATGCCTGTGTTAGGTCAGTGCTTCCCAACCTTTTTGGTCTTGTGCCCCTCCAGGTTTTAGTCCTGATTTATATTGGGTTTAGACCTAGTTTAAAAGACCTGGTTTAGACCTGGCTTCTTCCTAGTTTTTTTTTTTTTTCCTTTATTAATCTTTATTTAACCAGGTAATACCCACTGAGATCAAGATTAGGGCTGCACGATATGGAGAAAACATGCAATATTCGATAACTATGTTGAAAATTGCGATAACGATATTATTGCAATATTTGAAAATAGAGCCCACTTTTCCAACATAGTAAGTTAAATTCACTACCTTTCACAAAAATGTAAGTTCCTTTGTTTACAAGTCAAAACAGCGACAAAATCATAACTTAACACAGACTAAACCAGGAATAAAACAAGGCTAAGTTGCGACTAATTTAATTCAATTACCACTAAAACTCGACTTTTTAAACATTTTTATTTAGTCACAACACATGTTCTTTTAAGGCTCTGGTAGGAAAATGTTTCTTCAGTGTAAATCTCTGGCAGATGGAAGACCACAGTTATTGTGATATATTTAGATTCTGATTCTGCGATAATGATAATTTTGCGATATATTGTGCAGCCCTAATCAAGATTTTGTTTACAAGGGTGACCTGGCCAAGAGGTCAACAGCACACATCAGGAGCAAAAATAACAACAAACATCAAATGTAAAGTGCAGTAGTTGTAAACAGTATGGCATTTAAGTGCAATAATATTTGAAGGTGCAACAGTTAAAAATTATAAGGTGCAAGTAGTTTGGATTACAAGGTGCACTTATTCTCAGTAGAAAATTAAAAACACAGGCACTGATTTATAGACGCTTGTTTCCTATTACATAAAAAGGAACAAAAGGTTTTAAAGTTTGGTGAGTATTCCAAGCAGAAGGAGCAGAAAAGCAAAAGGTCTCTTTTCCCAACTCAGTCCGAACACGAAGAACTTGCAAGTGAAAAATGTCACTAGAACGCAAGGCATAATGACTGGTAGACTTTTGGAGAAGTGTACAAAGATAAGCTGGAGCCAAGCCAAGGAGTGCTTTGTAAACCAGTAGCATCCAATGAGTGTACCTTCATGTGCTCAGGGAAGGCCACTGAGCTTTGTCGTACAGTTCACAATGGTGGGTGAGACGACTACAACCACACAAGTCACAAACTTCAAGGCACAATGATACACAGTGTTTAAGGACTGAAGACATTTAGATGAAGCAGTCATGTACAGAACATCACCATCATCAAGCAGAGGTACAAAAGTTGCTGATACAAGAAGTTTTCAAGCTCTAAGTGAGAAACAAGATTTGATTATGATAATAAAAACCTAGTTTCACTTTAAGTTTTGCGAACCAAATTGGCAATATGCACTTTGAATGAGAGCTCAGAGTCAAGCAGAAATTCAAGGTATTTATAACTGTGACCAATTCAGTTGATTTTCCTTGCACAGTTTTTATTTCAGGAATGTTCTCAAGTAAAAGACACTTATGTGAAAACACCATAACCTTTGTTTTCTCTGCATTTAAAAATAATTTCAATGACTGACTGCAGACAGGTCTGAATAATATCAAAAGCAGACAGTAAAAGCTTGAAGGCCTGTGCAAGCAAGGAAACAGCAATAGATGAGCGTATCATCGGCATGAAAGTGGTAGGTGCCATTTTCCAATTTAAAACACTATTTATTAATATAAATGGAAAATAACATGGGTCCTAAGACTGAGCCCTGTGGCACTTGTACAGGCATTTGTACACTCTGTATTCTATTTGACAAGTAATCGGCAAACCAATCAGCAGCTTGATTTGACATGCCTACACTGATCAAGGAGTTAATTAGGAGAGAGTGATCCACAGTATCAAATGCCTTGGACAGGTCAATGAACAAAGCAGCACAATACTGTTTGCGATCTAGTGCTTGTGAGGGTAGTGGCTGTGACAGTGCTGTGCTTTTTTCTAAAACCAGATTGGAAAAAAGTTAAAATGTTGTTTGATTCTAAAAACACCTTCAGTTGGTCAATGACCAGCTTTTCAAAGAGTTTTGCCAAGATACATAATTCAGAGATTGGCCTGTAATTGTTGACTTCTGAAGGGTCACCTCCTTTTTAACAGAGGAAGTACAAAGGCAGATTTCTAGACACTGGGAAGTCATACTCAGATTAAAAATATAAGACAAAGGCTCAGCAATATAATCAGCAGCCAACTTTAAGAAGAGGGAGTCCAACTTATCTGGCCCAGCTGTTTTCTTGATGTCCAGATTTTTTAGTTCTTTAAGAAAATCAGAAGCAGACACAATGGCAAAGTAAAATCTATGCCAATTATAACATTTAGTTGAAGAATCAAAGTTTCAAGCACAGTTTGAGGGATCACGATGTGAGGAATCAAAAAGAGATCCTGCTGATATAAAATGTTCATTGAAATAATTTAGCATGGCAGATTTATCCTTCACATTTTTTCCATCTTTGATTAAGATATTTGGAAGATCACTGTCTTGTGCTGTAAGAATTTGATTTCACAGTTTTCCAAAACTTCTTTGGGTCATTTAGCTTGTTTCTTGTTTCTGAAAGATAGAAACTTTGCTCTTTTTTATTAGAGAAGTGCATTTGTTTCGCAATTGTCTGAATCTGAGCCAATCAACCTCAGACTTACTTTTTCTTGCCTTAGCCCAAGCAGCATCCCTATCTTTAAGGAGATGGTCAATTTCAAAGGAGAACCAAGGATTGTTATGCCCTTTCTGCCTGTAAGTTCTCAAGGGAGCATGTTTGTTAATAAGTCTTATCAATTCATCATAAAAGTACTGCCATGATAAATCAATATTGTCTAAAAGAGACACTCTGCTCCACTCAAAATGAGACAGATCATGGATAAAAGCTTGATCATTAAAATGTTTAAGATCTCGTTTGACAATAATACGAGGTTTTGTTTTGGGTATTTTGAGATTTCTAAAAGTAGCAATGGCACAGTGATCACTTAGAACGTGAACTGGAGTCAACCAATCAAAATTCATATCACCTACTAATATGAGTTCATTAAAATTTAACGCCATCACTTGATTAGACAGTGATGTGAGGGCCTCACTCCAAGGCTGATGGGGGTCTGTAACAGCCCATGACTGTGAGACACTGACCCTTAGAGAATTCAAGTTTCAGGGCAAGAAATTCAAATTGTTTCCGAATGGACAGAGAGGAAAGGACAGTAATATGGAATTTATTTTTTATATAGATAGCTTCTCCTCCACATTTTTTGGGTCAGGTCACAGCGAAAGATATTATTACCTGATATAAAGATGTCCTCATTTGAGACAGATTTATTCAGCCACGTTTCAGAGAGTACAAGGATGTCAGTATCAGTGGATTTTATCCAAATTTTGATTTCAACAGACTATATGTATAATACCAAGACCTGATCTGGTTCTGAAATCTTCAGGAGTATCAGTATGATTTATTTGGGGGCCTGGGTTTGATTCTACATTGCCTGAGAGCAAGAGTAATAGTAAGATATTTCTTCTTGGTAATTAGTTTAGACACAATCTCCTCATTATTTGATTAAAACGTTTCGCTGGATGAGGTGCCATTCCACATAAAACATTTTTCAAGACCATAAAGAGACATTAAGTATAATAGATAATAGAGTTTCTTGACTGACACACGACTGGACAACAACTTTGCCAGCAAGTCAAAGAATGTGCATGTCCCATAAAGACCCTTAGGGGGGCGGGGCACGGCACATCATATCTTCACCATTGTGCCCTCGTAGACCACTGCCCTTGACCTCAGAAATGGGCAAACGTGAAAATATAACAATGCAAGGAGAAAAACCAAAAGCCCTGATTTATTCCTGATTTAGTTCTAGTTTTAGACCATTTTTTTTCCAGGTTGAAGTTCTGGTTTTAGACCTGGTTTAGTACTTCTTTAGTGTTCCTTTCCTTGCAGTCGTGGGTTAGTCCCAGGTTTTGTCATGGTTTGGACCCAGCTTTATCCTCTTTTAGTATGTTTTTTTTTATTTATTTATTTTTAGCAGATTTAAATGCAGAATCTTTCTTTCAGCAGCCAAGCAGTTCTCACATCACCATGGATAAGGGTATATTTACCACCATGCACCAATAAAAGATAAATCTCAGAGCAAACCCCAGCCCTTCTTTAATTACATGACGTAAAATTACATCGGCTCAAAATGATGTGTAAGAAAAGTAATGTATGAGCAGTCAAGATAAAATGCTTCAGATTTCAGATTTCCAGATTACCAGTGCACTGTGACTATTTATCTGACATATGAGATACTCAACTTTGGCTTCTTTCTTGCTGCACAATATTGATTAATTTTGTTTCATGCCTCTACTGTGTTACACACAAAGACAGGAAGGAAAGGCAGTGAGGTTTAAAGGACTCAGGAAGTTGTAGTTTCTTTAATGGAAACTGCTGATACGGCAGAAATCCAGTACTACTGCTGTGCTACTGTTCAACCTTCTAGAAATAGACACATTTCCTTGTATATTTTGATCTCCGTCCAATGCTGTCACATGCGGTTGTTACCCTGATCATTAAAATTGCCTTTAAATTTATTCATAATGTTAGTTAAATGAAATGAAATGTTTGGCAAAAGATGAAAGCCCAAGTCAGGGATTAGAGAGTGGTTCATTAAAAGTTAAGAAAGGATTTTGGACAGGATTTGTTATGGCTTGCTGCAGTTTGCTAAAGAGATCGTTTGGGAATCTGAACTAATGAGGACCTGTGTTTGAACCTAGTGAAGAACAACATTGTCATTTCAGGTCAGGTGCGACTCCACTGTACACAAGAAAACCAAAGCATTGTTTAGTTTCCCACAGTTTGCTTGTGGCACAGATGAGACTAAATTGCAGCCACTTTTACCGTGACTCATTGTTTAATCAAGGGTTATAGTAAACACATGACTCAGATGATAATGATTGTTGACCACTGGTAATTAATTGTACCGGCCTATAAATAATGTTGTTTATGGGCTCACACATGGTAACACTTTTCTTCTTTCTACTTTCTATCAGGTTTGACCTTAGTACCAGGGTTAAGTGCTGTACGCATAAGAAGTAAGTGAGCTTATAATTAAAATAGTCACTCAGAGGAGCCATTTTGACCACTCAAAGCAATGGGCGCATTGGTCAGTCTTACATTGACCTTAGTGAGGGTGAAAGGTTGTCTGTTATTTAAATCCTTTTACATACAGTATTTTTTAAATATTGTGGTTTTGGCTGGGTACTGAATTTAAGACGTTGCAGGAGCAGTAGTAGTTTTATTCTACATTTACTCTACCACACTGTCTCTATCTCAACAATGCTATTTCATAAATAGTGAATTAACTTATACACTGTGTACTTTCACTTGAGTACATAGTATGTTGACCACTTTAGCCACCTTTGTTAATTAGCATGTATGTGTGTTGTCAGTTTTGTGTGGCCTAAACATAGACAGCACAATAGATTCTCCATATCTCCTAATTGTCCACATGGAAGTAAAGGGAGTTTAGCAACTGCTTAAAACATTCTTTCCACTGTTCAAAAACAATGTGAGTTTACATAAATAATATACTCCCAATTATTTAGGCAGCTGTGTTTGTTATTTCATGTATCAGACATCTGTTACATGTCTACAAAGCCCGAAGCAATTTGCACACAATTCAGGACGTTCCATCCTGCAACATCGCTAGCCCCTGTGAGGAAGTGCATCATGGGCATAGTTTCCCCTCTCTGTTGTGAAGCTATTTTGAAAACCGTGAAGCCCAAGGGAAAAGCCTCACAGCAGTTTAGCCGTCCACAGCTGGGATTTCAATCGGTGTCCCCCCCTAAAACGTTAAACATCTAATTTACCTCCCCATTCACTTCTGGAGGTGGAAGTGTTGACAGGCTGAAAACGCTTGTGGATGTGGGCGAGTTTAAGTTAAAATTGGACTCAGAACAGGAATTGGGTGGTACCAGAAGAGCAGGTATACACAAAGAGGTCCAGTACACCAACAGTGGGTCAACTACAGGATGCAATTTCTCATTTAAAACTCTGTATAGTACTGACCATTGTGTTGCTTGTTACATAATGTCTTTTCATCACTTACATAACATTTACACCACAATTCTTATATGCTATTAGTCTTTACTTGTATGTACAGTACAGTACAATTGGATATATGTTTTATGGATTATTACAGGAAAAGGTTTCAGACTACATATACAGTTGACTTTGAAAGGTCAAATGGGGCATATAGAACTCTTAATAGTATTTACATTGCAAACCTGTACTTGCATAATCTGTTGTCCTACAATGGAAAATTGTTTAAATACATGTGGCATGGTAAAAATACATTTTATTTTCCATAAGGGCTGTTCCAGTAAACAAAAAAAAAAAAAAAAAAAAAAATCCATGCACCAATTTGATACTATTCACACATTTTAAGATATGTTTATCTTAAGAAAAATAAATTATATAACATAAAAAAATAAATGTAATATAAATCTGAAGCAGGCAATAAAATAATGGTATAAATTTATACAAGGGCTTGAAGTAGTAGTAGTAAACTTTAACAAACCCTACATTTAAATGATGTCTTCAAGGCACGTCTCTCTTCTCAGGTGAAGTTTACTGTGTGTGCTGCAATTTAAATAAGTGTTAATCATTAACATTTGCACTCACAGACATGGTTCAACACCTGTCTCTTATAATGTAACCTAATCTGCTCTGCACACTTCATACACAATATAAATGTACTTCAAATCCTTTGTAATAACTTTAATATTAAATAAATCAATGTTTATCCAATATAATTACCTCATTTACCCTATGAAATGAACTCTTCCTTGTCCTCTAACACACCCTCTGTGTACACTAGCCATATAATACACTATTTAAAACTACTCTTGGCTCAGTGCCCTGAACCCAGGAATTATGTTTCTTTGGTCCAATGTAAATTCCCTTAGGCTCCCAATTGTAACCCTATACTGTCCTATTGTTTCTATAAATGCCAACTATAGACTTTTTGCATTTACAGAGCCATAAGTTTTGTTTTACACCACAGTAGACGCAATGGTAAATAAATAGTTCATCCCAATGCAGTGATTTTCTCCTTTCAGTCAGGATCTTTGTAGTGTTTAGTCTTTGTTGACATCTTTGTTGCATTGCAGAAATTGTCTCTCTTTCTCACACACTTCATCGCGGTATACGCACACACAAAAGCTATTATTACAGAGGGCGGCTCTGACCTGTGACGATAAGAGAGGTGGAGGTGGTGGCATCGGGGACTCCCTTTTCTGTTGCAGCGTGACGTGTTCGAAGAAAAAAAGAAAAAAAAAAAACACCAGATAGTGAGAGGAAAGTTACTAAAGTAGCTAGACACAAACCGATTGGAAAAGCAAGTTGTGAAAGTTGTGGTGTGAAGGAAAGCGTTGCAGCTCAGTGATCTTTGGACTTTTGGCTGTAAATGTTCAAGATGGACGCCCTGTACTACTCGACCAAAGGTAAGCAGCTAAAGTGAAGAGAAATGGAGGATTGTAAGTACTGTAGGTAAAGTGATACAGGTGCAGAGCAGACGGAGAGAGCATTTCGGGGCTGTGGGTGGGACTACAGGAGTACATATGGGGAAGAGACAGGGTAAACACATAACAGGTGCCCAAATCTGTGGATCTCTTGAACTTTATTGTAACCTTTGGCAATGGTGTGTGAGTTGCACTATTGAAAAGCTAGTATACTCATTACTACAATACTGTCATAATGCACAAAAGTTTTAGCGACGTGTAAAAAATGCTGTTAACTAAGAGTGTTTTGGCTCAACTGAAAGATAATTTACCCCTGAACTAGAAGAACTTTGAGTTTGAATCCAAGCCAGCTTCTTCCAGTGTAATTTTGTACATTGATATCTTTTGTATTCATAGCCTCCTTAAAAGCCTTCTTAAAGGTACTGTAAGCAGCATGTGCTCATACTGGTTTGAAAACAGTACTGCAGTCTAAATCAAAGCAATGGTCTGTGCATTGCTAGTCTTTCTGCTTTTCTGATTGGGCGATTGGCGATGCAGTGTTTTAGAACCAAAACAAAAAATGTGAACATGAGCAACTTGGGCATAACTTGGAACATATGTGGGTCATTTTTTTGAAATATAAAAAGTAATACTGCTCATAGTACCTTTAGAGAACCTGTCTAAGATCTTTTGCATAGCACTGTAAATGTCAACTGTCAACTAGAGACAGGCGGCAGTAGCTCAGATAGTAGAGCCTGCCGCTGTGTCCTTGGGCAAGACACTTAACCCTCCCTGCCTCCAGTGTCTACATACACTGGTGTGTGAATATATTTGTAAGTGTGAATGGGTGAGTGGTTCCTTGATGTAAAGTGCCTTGAGTTACCCTGGAGATAGAAAATGGATTAAGTAAATGTGACCGTTTACCATTTTACATTTACATTATGTAACTTTGCTGCAGTGAGTAAAACAGCTGAGTGTCTCTGTGTCCTCAGGGTGTGCACGTGAGAGTCTTAAATTACCTGTAAATTAATACCATTCATTACAAAGCTGAATGAAGCAAACGTATGGAAGTGAATGTGTACCTGGATCCCTGAATTATTTGTAGTTTTCTGTTTGTTTTTCTGCCCATCCCTGTTGCAGAGAACACATGCTTGAGAGCCAGCATGCAGTAATGACTGTGTACTCAAGCACCACGGGACACTAGTGTTATTGTTCTCATACCCTACACAGACTCTAAACATATCATTATCCTTGTTGTGCATATTTGTGTGTCCTTACAAAGAGCTTTAGAAATTCAGCTGAGCTTCAAGGACCCTAACAAATGAACTGTATGTCATAACATTTACAGGACAATTAAAAGAGACTAATCCGAAAGAGAAAAAGCTTATCTGGAAAAAAACGAAAAAAAAAAAAAAAAAACTGTGATGATAAAAATTATTCAAACACTAAATTAAATAGACAAGTCCTATAGGCCTCTTTAGATGTTATGACCTATCGCAATAATCATTAAAATGTTGTTATTGATTCATAATCCACTTAAAGCACTTATCACTATATAAATTATTTGTTTAGCATTGTCTGCTTAAGTACAAATCAATACCAATACATGGTAATATTGTGGAAAAGTCCATTTATTTTTAGTTGGTAAATTCAATTTGAATTAAAACAAATGAATAAACAAATGCTTGAAATGTTTATTTTGATGTGTGCCTGTACACATGGCAAATTTAGGCTTAGCTTCTTTGTGCAGCAACAAAACTTAACCTATATAACCTATATTATTTTATTGTCTTTGTAACATACCAAAAGTGTTAAAGATTAGGTATTATCAATTATTTATTAAGTAGTGTATGCAAAAGTAATAATAGTTTTTACTCTATTTTGTGTGTAAAAGGACACAACATGATATCAAATAAAGTAATGTACATAGATAATATTTCTGATTTTAATTTGTTCACCTGTACTCTAGGAACTACTTTAGTGTATATTTGTAGGTTTACTTAATTCATTATCAAGTGTCCAAAGTAAAGGCTCTTAACCATTAGGCGATAAATTGAATTACTTGCATTTATAATTAAAAGCTTACTATACAAATCCCAAAACAGCTGGTTGGCTCATTACACTTCTTGCACATGAATGCAATTTACAAGACAATGCAGGCTTAAAAATGTGACTATGAGGTAATGCCATAGAAATGTGTGGATTAACCTCTGATCCCATAATGCAGCATTAAACCATTACAGTTTAATAAAGCATTGCCTGGATGCTGACTGTGTCCATGTGCTCCTCAGATTTACAGTCCTGCCCTCGCGAGCAGCTTCCTAATTTGCTGGTTTCTGCCCCATTTCAGCAGCCTTTGCAGTATATTACCTCTCCGTGTATTGCTGAGTGTGTTGCTGACTACAGTCCCGAGCTCAGAGAGGGGTCCCTCACACTGAATGGCCCTCTTCTGTTGGTAGGATTACCGCAGAAATAGTTCCCAGTGAGTGTCCATCAGGGGGCAACATGATTCAAAGACCTCCCAGAGAGAGTTTGAAGAAGCCATTTATTGTTGTGTTTGTGGTTGGTCCGTCTTCTTGGCAGCAAAAAGTGTTTCCGACATCACTGGTGGTGGAGTCAAGGCAGGGCAGCGTGACTAGTCTGAAGTTCATTCATAGCCTCCTGGAGCTTCCTACATTTGGACTGGATGACTTCACGGGGCCTAAAACAGGGCGTGTGATTATGGCAGCAGTTGTTATCGCACATTAGTTACCATTAGGGACACTTTGCATTTTAAATAACTAAAGAGAGTTTTGCCCAGAAACAGACTCTGTCAGTCTCTACACATTTTGGCTACAATGCCCAAGCAATTATTATTTGTGACTCTCATCTAAAAGTATGCATTATTCCCATGATTTTATTTAATTTGACCTCTGCCTATGAGGCTATGTTTTTGGCTATGAGTTTGTTTTTTGGTTGGTTTGTTAGTCTGTTAGCTAGATAACCCAAAAAGTAAAAGTCAGATTAGCTTCTTTTTTTTTTGTGGCTCTTGAATGTCTTCCATTTTTTAAGGATTTTGTACCATTGCTAGATAGGGTCAAAGTTATTAACAGTAGCTATAAGTAGTCAGTAAGCAAACACATATAATTTTAGTGGATTTTTATTTATTGTGTGAGATATTGTGGCTCAGTGGATAGGAAATTTATCCTTCAACCTGAAGTTCCCTGGTTTGAGTCCAGGTCTGGGCACTATACTGTCTTTACTATAGCAAGATAGAACCAATGTCTTTGCCAAAACTGTAAATTAGACAACAGATTTCAGTTGTGTAAACCTCACCACTAAACAGACCATTACCAAAATACAGTTATTCTTATAATGCAAGTTATTTACAATACACATTCCCCATTAACACTTAGCAGCTGCTGAAAACCACCCTAAACCACACACAAGTCCTATTTTAAGTGTGGTCCATTTCCTGGTTGACCAAAGTCACAAGGTGATGATTTAACACAGCGCTGGTTTCACGCAAGAAACATTAGCAGGCTGTTGGAGGGAGCCGACACTGTGCAGGAATACGGGCGTCTTAGTGGTGCTTATGGCCTGACAGTAGCCAGTCTCTGTGGGTGGTAAGACCCAGGGGGCACCAAGGAGTGACCCCAGTGCAGGGAAGGCTGCAAGCATGTGACCTTTGATCTAAAATAGTTACAGACAGCTTGGAAAAAAACAAAGAGGGTTTTTATGTTTATAAAGTCATTTGGTTGAAGTAAACTCATTTAAAAAGACTTAAACTGAATATTGCTCATAGACCGGTAGCTATTTCATATTTCACTCAGGCATATATATCATGCATTTCTTATTGATGGCCAGAAGATGGCGATGTTGAGCCAGTTTGTTTTGTCATTAACTGTGAGAGAAATTTGATTCATTTTCATTTACAACTTAACTTAACTAGTATTTTTTTTTTTTCTTGATAAAGATTAATTTTGCATCTAACACCTGGTCAGACATGTTCCAACTACTGCAAAATTAAGTTACTTTTATTAGATATGTGAAACCTCATCATATTATGGTGTACAATGCACCCCTTTCAGTTTGCAGAATATATTTTGCATATGGGCTGAGTGTAGGGAGTGGTGGTTTACATATATTTGCAAATTTATCTTTTATGATCCTAATACTTTGTCTTTCTTTATCTTTGTCTTTTCCAGGTGAGTACCTCCATCTCCATGCGTCTTGAGACTGTAACAACAGAAGCTCCAAATCTATAAGTATCCATATCAAAATTACTTATCCATAACTAGGTCAGACTTTGGCATTTGTTTGTCTAAATCCTCATCTGCATGCTAGGGATGGCTGCACCCCTATAATTCAGAGATGGGTAGTTTTACCTAGGGCAAATTTTATGGCGCCTTAAGTCATAGTTGTCATAAAATGATGAAGGTATGGGTCAAAGCGTGCCCCTGCAGGTCAGAATTTTCCAGCGAAGTGCATCTGGAACATTTTACACCCGCTGTGATGACACCCGTGCAGGGGTCGTAACACCTGGGTGAGGTTTAGCCCATATCATCAACACGGTCAGCTCCTTGCAATGCACAAAGTAGGTGTGTCTGGTAAAGTCAATTAATCATTACCTCTCTGTGGACTTCCTATGACTTATACTTTACTATGAATTTCTTGTGAAGTGTAAATAAATGGATAGCATAGTGGTGATTGTTCAGTAACATATTCTGGGTTTGTCAGTGAAAGGGATGGGGCAAACAAAGGCTGTACAGTCGCGCTGAACTTGCCTCACAAAGCAAGAATGTCTAAAATGTGCGTGTGTGGTCAGCTTGTGTTAATGTAGGGAAGATTTCCAGAAGAGGTTACATAACAGGGTCCATAGAGCTGTGCAATGTCGAAAATGTATTGACATCACAATATCAACATGCACATTGCTTGAAATAAATGTTATGATGATGAATGTGAGAGGCGTTTGCACTTTGCATGTCTGGGTGTCTGGCCAATTAGGTGGAGCACACACAGAAATATTTTCTGTATTAAAACCACAGGTAATTTTCAGTGACATACATAACATTTCACAAGGGTAGCCTGGAAAATTAATAAAATCTATGAAGTCTTACAGAAAATATTACAAAATGTATTGTTATTGCCAGGGGTATAGGACAAATTTCAGGGCCTTTTGTATAAACCATCTTGGTGGGCCCCTATGCTCACTTGATTAATATCTTTCGTTCATAATCCAGGCTTTGTTCACTCCCTGCAGTGGGCCCTGGGTAAACGGTACCCTTTACCCACTCACCCCAGCACACCCCCAGCCGGCAAACTGAATTTATTGCAATAATGTTATCGTCTTCCATCTGACAAAAATGTACACTGTCGAAATAATTGTCTAGAGCCTTAAGTTATGGCAAAATAAAATAAAAATGCAATTATACTACTATATTTATGCTTAGTCTCCATTAAGTTTTGACTTAGACCCATTTTGACCAGTGAGTCCAGAGCAATTTTACTTTGTCTAATTAATAAAACCTTAACCTCATAGAGGATATCCAAATAGTGTCAATCATATCTTTACCACAGTATTTAACATAGTTGTGCAAATAGCATGTTTTCAAAATTGTGCATCCCATAGTCTATCCATTACTGCATTGTAAAACTCTGAGAGAAAGGGCATGCTACTACAGTATGTGACAGTAAGTGCATACAGTGTAAGTAGCCTGGTCCAAATCCAAACCACTTTCCACATATCTTACATAAGATAACATAAGATTCAGTTTGCAGTGGTGCCGTTACAGACCGACGCCTCAACTGTGTGCAAATCCTAAAAAAAGGTGCACAATTGAACACAGATAAAATCAACCACAAGGTTGAAATCATTGCATAATTCAGTAACAACATAAGTTACTGCATGTGTTCCTACTAATATGCAGCTCTAGCTTAAGGAACTTTTTAGTATTTATTCTGATGTGCGACTTCAAAGTCCAAAGTCCTGCCATCTCCAAAAAGAAAGTTTGATTATTCATTAAGTTCAACAGTCTGGTTAGGTATCTGCTTCTGAATGACCTAAGCGCGTTAAAATAGATACTTTATATGACGTGATGTAATTAATCTGATACTCTTTTATTCCTAGGGCTTTTGTGTCACAGCCCTGCCATCCTTATGTTCATTAAATCATTAGTATCTTGTGGGTTTGGCTCGATCTTTGGCGTACAATGACACAATCTGAAAAGGGATAAAGCGAGCAGCCCTCACATGTGTCAAAGGAAGAAACTAGATCTGCCGTTAGCTGTATGCAGCCTTGTCCCTTCTGGGGCCACACACACCCTTTCAACACAAACTGTGAGCATACACTCCCCTTACGACTTTCTGTTGACTTTTCTGTAAGCATGTGTGGTATTGTAGCACTTCCTGTTGGCTGAGGTTTTTAACATTTGAGGAAGGAAAGCTGTCCCATTGTTTGCACTCTTAAAGGTGGGACTTTTACCAGACCCTATAGACAGCAGTGGATAACTAACTAGGTACTAAGTATTCTACTTTACTTTTGATTACTTTTTCTAAAACATGTACTTTTAATTTGACTTGAGTATATTATGAGAAAAACATGTTACTTATACTTATACTTATACTTATAAGTGTGAAAAATAGAAGTAGTAATACCCATAGTGATAGTAAGAGTTGTAGCAGCAGTGGTAGTAGTAGTAGTAGTAGTAAAAGCAGTACCCATAGGTAAAGTTTGTACCCTTGTACTCAAAGTTTGTGGGACTTTTACTAAACCCATGAGCAGTGGTTGAAAGTAACTATATACTTTTACTAGGTGTTTTACTTTTTTACTTTATTTACATTATTTATTTTTATTATTACATATTTTTTATTTTTTTTGTTTTAGTTTTTTGTTAATTTTTTTTTTTTAGGAAAACAATTGTTTTTATTACTCCAGGTCTGATTTATTTTTTTGACCATGGTGACAAAGCGCAGTAATAGTAGAATAGTAGTAGTAATAGTAGCGGTAGTAGTGTAGTTGTAGTTCTTTCACCTCTGGATATGAGTTTCTACCATTTTGCTATTTTCATTTTAGCCTTTTTGAATACAAACTAAATAAAGTTTGTGCAAAAGTGCTGAGCAAGTTCAATTTCCGTTATACTGTGTCAAACTGCCAATGTCCTGCAGAACAATAAGCACCTGTTATTTTGTTAAACCAGCCAGAGTGCGGGGCAGGGTGTGGCTTTGTCTTTCTCAGTGTTTATGTATTGAGCGCTTGCCAGTATCTCACACAACAATGCACTCTGAAAAACAAGTCACCTTTAGCCATGGCTTGTATAAGTCATTATTTAAAAATAGACTATTAATAAAGTACTTTAATAAATTATCTACTGTCGTCAACAAAGCCGACAGCCTGAAGTGTTTCAACCTTTGCCAAGTTCAAAGTTATCCGTAACAATATTGTTGCATGAAGAGGCATGTAAGGTAAATGTTTTTTAAGTTCTATGTACCGGACAGCTATGGCATGTCTTAAGCTCCTATAGACGTCAATAAAAAGTAAAAAGCAGTTGGGAAACCGCTGTGTTCATGACATGTCGTTGATTTATACATTTATGCACTTGTCCATGTTTGCCCCTGAGGCGGTGCTAAAATGCTGCAAAGACAGGATTTCAGGAGGCAAAGTGAAATGTACTTTTGGGATGTCTATGTCAAATTCTCTGAAACATACTCATAACAAGCCAGACCTAGACAGCATTGCACACATTTTACAAAAGATAACAGAAGACTGTGTTTGCAGTGGTGCAGTTACGGACAGCGGCCTCAGATCCTAAAACACACACAGTTAGATATAAAAAAGGTTGAAGGTTGAACTTACTGCACAATTCAGCAATAGTTTAAGTTTTGCATGTATTTATTATTCTTATTGTTGCCATAGTAGTAATAGTATTGTTACTTCAAAATATTATTACTCACGTATAGTGCAATAAAACTACTCATGAAGTACAATTAATTCGAAAAGTTACTAAAGTAAATGTAATGCAGGGAAAGTAACTTGTTACTACCCACCTCTGCTAATATTATAATAATGTATGTGCAAATCTTCTGAAACACTTTTCTAGAGAGCATACAGCCAGTGTTGCCATTTCTCCACATGTTAGAGAATTATAGGTCTCCTCTGATGAGGGATCTGGCCCAGAGAAATCAGTTTATGAACTTTACAGACAAGAGAGAGACGAGCGTGAGTCACGCTCTCTGTAACAGGACACTAAACTGTGGGAGAATAGACCTTTCCTTTGTCCGGCCACAACACACTAGTTTACTGCAAGTCTTTCTTTTGTGAAAGGAGCTGCTTATGCACTGGGCTCTGGGTAAAGAAAGAATGCAGCTGATTCATTCGTTCCAGATGCATGGGGTTTTAGGGGAGTCTAGGTAATGAATCACGTTTCTCTGTCTTTTCACCCTTGTTGTGTGAGAGTGGAAGCACCTGTATTATGCATGATTGTTGAGATGCCTGTCCAGAAATAAAGCTGTTCAGGTTACCATGCAAATCCGCACATTGTGGCAGCCGGTCGGGACGGCCGGAGACCGGACAGATCCTGTGTCCTGCGTTTGTGTCGGTGGTAGCTGGTTGCTCACAGCAACAACAGCTGCTTGCCCCATGTTCCTCTTTGGGACTTTAGCCGTGGACAGCGGCACTTTCTATTTGTCTAACCTGTGGGCTGCTGCTATGGCAACCACACCACCGATTTAGCCACGCCCACACTGACTCATCCTGGAAATATTCATGATTTTCTTGTTTTGGCACTAAAGTATGTCAGTGTGGAGGCATAGTGGCCACACACAACTACTCAGCATATTATGCTTCAAATATTTTCAGGAATTTTAAACCAAATTATGTGGGTCGGTAGGAGGGCTAAAACCTTCAGCCCACATGGCACTGGCAAAGCTGGCACACCCTCCTGCCATTTTACTCTCTTCACTAACTAGACATGGCATCCATTTTGTGAGTTACAATAGAGAGTCTATATGTTATTGTTTTTTCAGCATTTAATTGCACTTCTTGACAATATGACAAACACAAAACATTGTGTTTATAAATGCATGACAATAATTTTGAATCTATTTGAATGATTTTTTTTTTTTTTCTTTTCTTTTTTTTTGCTTTCGGCTTTTAACTTTTGGGGGTCAACAGAATTCATCCTCCTCCTATTATGCAGTGAGTTGCATACTAACTTTGCATAATTTTTGCACCAGATGTCCTTCCTGACCCAACCTTCTCTGTTTATCCCAGCTTGGGATGGGCACAAAAGGCTACTGGCATGTGACTCCCTGTGACTGGATTATTTATAATAATAATAATAATAATAATAATAATAATAATAATAATTATATAAAATAATAATAATAATAATGCTTTAGTCTTATATATCTCTTCTCAGTCGCTTTACAATTTGATGCATTATTCATTCACTCCTCAGTCACACTCGGTGTTGGAAGCGTGGCTGCCATTGCGCGCCTACGGCCCCTCTGACCACCACAAACAGGCAAGGTGGGTGAAGTGCCTTGCCCAAGGACACAACGCCAGTATCCAATGTCCCATTTATATGAAAAAATGTGAACATTTGAACTTTTTAAAAATAAATCTTCCCAGCCCACTAAGTTGAACACAGTCAATTTTACTACTTCATTTGCGATTACTCTTAAGTACAGTATTTACAGTACACACTTCAGAACAAGCTCACAAACTGGTTGTGGGCCAAAGCCATAACATCTTCATTACTTGTTAGCTGTGGCCTCTCAGCTGTTACAATGTGGTTTTGCCATTTTTTTTCTCATTAGAAGAAAATTTGCACCGGTCGTTTTGATGTCAGGACTCTTTAAGATTTAATCACTGCTTTGCTACACTGCACAAAAGCTTTATGACTGCACATAAAGTGACAAAGACGCTGCTGTTTTTCAGGCGTTTTTTGGATGTAGTGATAGTGCTATGTCTTTGTTGCCAGTTCTTTCTCTTTTGTGTCCAGTCTTCCTAATCATTCAGACCATAATTTCTGGAACAAGGCAGCCCAGTGTTGCTGTGTGGGCACTTGCAGATGTATGGGATGTTGGGCCTGGTATCCGGGGCAGCACAGAGGATATGTCCAGTCTGGCAGTGCTTCAGATTTATCGTGTAGATGTTCCTCCGCATTTATGTGTGGAGTTGAAAAGATCCCCTTGTTCTGTATTTGCAAAAAAAAAAAAAAAAAACACCCTGCCTAACCCAGACTGCACCTCATTCAGTCCCAATACTTCTCTCGGGCGATCTCCATGTTGCCTGCCACCGCTGGACAAGCTGTGGGTCTGAATAGGGTGAGAAGTGGCGTTGTGAGGATTAGGGAAGGAGGTGAAAGCCTGCATTTTTGCTCATATCGTAGTGACATGGACACAGGGGATGTACTTGGAGATAGGTTCTGGCTCAGCCCAAAGAAAGGTAAGTGGGAAGGACAACTGGCATGTTTGTAGGACAGATGAATATTAATGTCCCGGAGAGGTGTGGTCATGAGTTCTTTAAATTTAGCAGTGTTCAGTTTAGCATTTTCTAATACTGACTAAATTAATTTATTTATTATTATAATTATTTATTCTTTTAATACAATTGTAGGTCAGATGATTAATTAATGTCCTGCAGAGGTGTGGTCATGAGCAGCGGCGAAAGCAACTAGATACTTTAACTTTTATTCATGTAAACTTTTACAAGGTCTAAATAAGTAAAATTATTTTTGTCCTTGGTGGCAAAGCGTTGGAATAGTAGTTTAGCAGTAATAGCAGCAGTAGAAGTGGTAAATGGTAGTTGTAGTAGTTGTTCTAGTATTAATAGCAGTAGTATTTTTAGTAATGGTCGCCATAGTGGTAGTAAGAGTTGTGGTAGCAGTAGTGGTAATAGCAGTAAGTACTTTCTACCTTCATTAAGTTAACTCCACACTCAATACGTTTTTACTGCTCCTCAAGTATAATTTTGAAGTTACAGCTCTTTTACTTGAGAACAGATTTTAAGTACTTCAACCACCTCTGTTCATGAGTTTCTACCATTTTCCTATGTTCACTTTTGCATTTTCAAATACAGACTAAATAAATGATCATGCAGAAGTATTGAGCAACAATCCTTGAGCCTTTTAAAACACTTCTTGCATGTTGATTCCCTTTCCTGGCTGCTGTTTTATAGCTGAGCTGGCATACAACACGCACAAGAGGAAAGAACAAGGAGAGAAGAGTACTGGTTTGAATTTGCTGTCCAGATTTCACTTCTGGAACTACTTTGCAACATAAAAAAAGCAAAAAAACTTTTGTAGTCATTGTTAAGCAATATCTGATTTTAATTTATTATGTCAGGAAACTAACTCTGCTTTGTGAAAATATGTTGTAGGAGGAGAAGATACTTTTCTCACCAAATGTTATTCTAAGTCATAGTTGTTTCCTGGTAGGTATCCCATTGCTCTTCCTGTAATTGTAACTTGGGCTCATGTCCAAATCTGGGAGTCCGCAGGGGGCACATTTCTCTCGGGTCGGACACCACCTCCACAACACGATAGGCCAAACTGTTTTCAGACAAACTGAAAGTGAAGCTTGAACAAAAGTGACTTGGCGATCTTGTTGGCAGCCCCTGCTTGTTGTTGGTCAGTAAAGAAGCAGAATCTGGGCATAATATGTGACTTCATGTGTTTCCACTCTGGAAAAGGAGAAGTCTGTGAGTCGTGAAGCAGGACCTGTCATTTTTCAACTTAAGCCAGCATCACTTTATAGAGTTTCCATGAGAGTTTGGGGCTAAATAGGCTTGACAAAAGCCAAGAGCTGGCATTTTTCCTCTCACCACACAGTAGGCTATTCTGCTTGTGATGTAAGAGCAGTTGCCCTGCGACAAGCTGGCCCCTGTCCAGGGTGTACCCTGCCTATGGCCCAAAGTTACTGGGATAGGCTCCGGTCACCCGCAACCCCTAACGGGAATAAGCGGTAGAAAATGAATGAATGAATGAATGTAAGAGCAGTTTGTTTATGTGCTTACCTTACATAACCTTGAGCTATAGGCAACTGAAGGCATATTGTTTCAATTCTGGTACAGTGTTTTATTAAAGATGTCAAGACAAGACATGTTCATATTTGAAGTTTTAGCTGTTCTCTTGTATTTTATGTCTGTTGTACTTCATTTGCAAGAACAACTTTTTCAGATATAGCATGTCGGTGAGGGTTCAGGTGATTTTTCAGGTGTTCAAAAGGAGTTGGTTGTTTATTTTGTCAGTCGTATGAGGAATTCCTGAGACATACCTCATACTCTTGTTCAGCCTGTTAAAGCTTTCATCACACACAGAGCCCCTTTGTGAAGAGCCATTCACTCCTATGAGTTTGTGTTTAGTGCAAAAGCATGCTCCATTCTCCCCTACAGAAACCCTCAATGTATTTTACAACTTTTGTCTCTGTCTAGTCTGGCTATACATTTGACTTGCACTCTTTTAAGTTTTTACCCATCCTATTACCCCTAAGCTGTGTCCAGGCCTACACAGTGCACGCAGTTAATCCTTCACAGCTTTGTCCTTCTTGCATTTCAAAGGCGACTTTCTCTGCTTCATAGAGATGTAATTCACACTACTGATGTGCTGATGTGCATACATGTACAGTCAAGGTTGTCTAAGGACTGTCATTAGGCTTGTATAGTTTATAACTTGTAAAAACTTTGAAAGCTTCATCATCAATATCTTCCTTCTAATTGTGAAAATAGTACTTTTGTGATTTATGGCAGCAGGGTTATGCAATAGAATAAACTGAATCAGATCATAACAGCCATGCCCTCAAGCAGTGCCATTCATGGTTTTACAGTAGTCTTTCAAATTAAATTATAGTGTTTGTTTTAATAGTGCACTGTGGGCATTTTAAGTGTTACTTTTATCACACTTTCTATATACAATCCACAAAGAAACATGTATTGCCCTATTATTTCATCAGCGATTGCTCGAAGCTCCTAATACAGACTTTGATGATGACCTTTGACTTGACTGTACGAGTCCACTTATAACAGCCTCTAAGTTTAGCCCAAGTGTCATCTCTGTCCAACAGCTGTCCCAAACGGAGAGGTCGCTCTCCTAATTGTATCCAGAGACGATAAGCTTCCTTCATGAAAAGTCATTATTCGTACTGCTGGCATCTACAATAAAACTGTCTTCTTTATTGATATCTGTGATCATCCTGTTTTAAAAAGTGACTTCACGTTGTAGTTTTATTATTTTGTTGACTTTTACTTTTATGTTTTGGCAGGGCTCACCATACTATGCATAAATGAGATATATGATTAAGTTTTTTTTCCCCCGTTGGCATTCCCACATCAAATCAGGTGCTGCCTAACATGCACTTAAATATAATACAGTATATACTCATTTGGCATGCGTTTGACACGGAGTGCCCTCTGCAGTTATTCAGGTTTGTGACTCCTTGTTGTGAAATTATTTACACCAAGTCTAACTGCCATCTTTAATGAACTACAATGAGTGTTGACTAAACCTGGTCTAAACAAAGGAATAAAACAAGGATTAACATAGAAAAAAGTACAAAAAACTAAACCAGAAGTAAACTAGGACTAAACCAGGACTAAACGATGAACAATCCGAGACCAAAACAGAACAAAACTAGAACAAAGCAGGACAACATACAGTATTACTTCCTGTATTTCAATATCGGCCAAATGCCTTGACCTTTGCCTTAACTAAAAGTGCTTTAAGAGGTTTGGAAGTGATATGTGAATGGTGTGCACGTGTGTGGGACCAGCAGCCTCCCAGCACAGGAGCACTAGGTCTTTAGAGTGGGAATGTTGCCAGTCTGGACTAGTTGGTGGTGACAAGTCTATTCTAGGAACTGTAAAGGTTTCAAAGCTTGCAGCCGAGGTGGACATCTATTACTAAGATACTACTCTGAGACACTTTTACAGCTCTTTATCTTCTTCAGTCAATCAGATAAAGCTTGCTTTTGAGGTGTGTTGCAGTGATTGATTATAGCCTGGTTATAGGCTTAATAAAATCAGATGGCATTTGCTCTATAGTTGGTGTAGGCCAGTGGTTCACAAACTTTTCACCTAAAGTACCACCACAGAAGATATTTGGCTTTCCAAGTACCATATTTACCTGACTACAGTGGGCCTAAATCAGGACTAACCCAGGTATAAACCCAAAATTAAAATATTGAGTACATCTTAACCATGCCTAAACTAAGATTAAACTTTGCCTAAAACAGAACAAATACAAGACTAGGCTGGAATAGGACTAAAAAGAACTGCACACAGAACTAAATGTGGGACTAAACTGTGCCTAAACTAGGACTAAGCCCAAACAACTGAAGTAGGACTAAAACAGGACAAAATCTGGATTCAAGTTTAGTCCTGTAAATCAGGACTAAACTTGAATTAATTGCCTATTAAATTATTATTGTCTTTAGAAAGACACTCTGGAGTACCACTAGAGTCTGCGTACCATTATCAGTTTGAGAACCAACCACTGGTCTATGCAATTCCCCTTTGAGACATGATTAAGTTTATCCACTGCCATGTCAGTGTATAAAAGAAGCAACAGTGAGCCAAGTCAATATTCGTCAGCCTGGGTTCTACTTTTGGTTGGAGTGGGCATATTAGATATTAGGACAGCTGAAGTGTCTGGGCTTCAGGCCAAAACAGAGGGCAGTGAAGACTGAAGTTCACTAAGCGCTTTGTGCATAAACAGTGCATGAAATCACATTAATGGCTTGGCCCTAGAGCTGGACATTATGCTTTAACTGCACTGAGCCCATTGAGATCTAGTATAAATACTTACATTATGTCATGCCCCAACTTGTCTTCTGTGAACTCCTTTACTCTTCCTTGAGAATGGGCAATATTATTTCAGCATAATCCTCATCAGAGCTACCAATGTGAACATGTCAAGGAAGTTAATAGTGAAGATATTGTTCTTACATGCCAGTCTTGCAACATTTGAGGATGCATTTGTAAACAACTCAAAATGCAGCTGGCTCTTGACTATCTCCTCTACCTTCAGTTTGAATCAGTACTTTCCTTATACCTTTACCTTCCATGCAATAGTTGAGGTACTCCTTTGTGTATATAAGTATTAGGCAGTGACGTGGCCTGCAGGCATCTCCTTCTAGTCAAACTGGATGGTGGTTAAAAGACTGCCATGTGAAAAAATGCATTTCATTAAGAGTGCTTGTGAGCCAAACCAATGTTATGACTATCATAATTGCTTTGTTTATTTCATAGACTGAGTGCAGGGATTATCACATTCTCACAAGTACCACATCTGAAAATATCTGTGTTTCCAAATCTTTAATTAACTAAAATTAGCCTATATCTTGACTAAACCTGGTGACTAAACTAAGGAATAAATCAGGGATTAACAGAAAAAAATGCATTAATAAATAAGGCTAAAATGGGACTAAACCAGGATGAATCCAGGATGAATTCAGGAGTAATCCAGGACTAATCTCTATACTAAACCAAGGAATAAATCACAGAAGAAAATGCACTACTAAATAAGGGCAAAACAGGGGCTAACCAGAACTAAAATAGGCCTAAACCAGGACTAAACCAGCACAAATCTAAGACTAAACCAGGACGAATCCAGAACTAAGCTCTATACTAAACTCTAAATTTAAACCACAACCAAAAAAAAGTCTTTAAATTATTAACTAATTAAAAACCTAAACTACAAAAAACCTAATAGTAGAAGCCCATGTACCACAGCTTTAGAACCACTGTATTCAAATCTAGTACTACTGTTTGATTTGCACTTTCTCAACTTCCCTGTCTACAAAAGCATAATCTCTACTGGTCTTCTAACACTGTGGTCCAGCTGTCCGGCTTGAGATTTATGGGCTGCTCCTGCACCAGAGCCCTGAAAGCGGATATGGGATCTTGCTTTTTCTTCACTGACTCACTTCATTTGCCTGTTGCCATGGCAAATAAAGTGTAAACAGTTGTCTGGCAGTGTTTGGACGTGCAGCCGTGTGGTTTGAAAGTGCAGCAGCTGAAAAACGTCACTTACAGCACTGGCCAGTCATCACCGCTGTAATTTAGTAACTAGATTATGTTCCACTTTATTGCTGCCTGCTCTTCTACGGAAATCATATTTTTCATGCGATGAGTTGGACTGGCTTCTGTATATTTCTTTGTATTTGGATTTATCCTTTTTTTTAAAAACCTTTGCACAGTCTAGCATGTTTGTAGCTTGCTGGCTAGTGGTGGTGGAAGCCCACCCTCACTGACACAGAGAGACGAACAGGAGACAGATGTACAGAAGAGTGGAGATCTAGGGATAGAAATCTGATATCAGGTTTCAGAGAGTGTTGAAAAGGTTAGCCATAATGCCTGGTTCCTTATATAGTTTGTGCAAAGGAGATTGTCAGCTAAATCAGGTGATCTGAACCAGCGCCATACAACTTTAGACTGCCTTACAACCTGTTGCATCACATACAAATGAACTGCCCACCTTTCTTTGCTTGGTGACCCTCCAAACAAACACATATATGAATAGAACTGACCTTAATATAAAATGTAGCGCTGTTCAATTAAAATAGAAGCACTGTTTTAAACTGGTCATATCCAGATGCTCATATTGAAGTCCCTATGCATGCAGTGATTTTAATATTTTCTATTCAGTGTCATTTGCCTTTGCTTATACACATTCAAGCACCATGTCATGCGATCTGACCACTCCCTGTGTGTAGAGAGAGGGCTTCTCAGTGATATCTGATCAGGAAATGTGTAAAACTAGACACCCTGCATTTGACAGCCACTTGGTCGCCATGTAGGTTGTCTCCCTACATCACAGTTATTATAACTTTTCCTGTGTCTGTCTTACTAACTTATTTCATGCCGCTGATTCATTGGTCTCTTTTGTGTGTGTGGATAAAGGGTGTGTTGGAGCCCAGTCTGTGTGTACATTACATGGAGGTGTGTGCTTTTGTGGGTGTCTCCTAAAAGACCCAGAGCACTGAACATGTGCTCAAACACAGTTAGTGTGTGGCTTTACTGCACTTACTTTGCGCTAACTTAATCTAGATCAAGTTTTTTTTTTCTTTATTGCTTCCTTGTTCTTATGAGATTATTTAGAGGTTTTATTTTTTCCATGCCAGTCTTCCCTAAGCAATAGCAGGAGGAGGAGCCGATTGAGAAGTGTGTCTCACTCTCTCTCCTCCTCGCACTCTTTCACACTCCCTCTCTTCCATTCTGTCATTGCCATTCGGCAGTACGGAGACTGTTCATTCCCTGTTCTACTCAGTGTAGTAGGACAGCACTCGTTCTAACTTTTTGGATCATACAAAGGAATATACTTTTTTTCTTTATGGAAGCAAAAGGAAGAAGACAACAATAGAACAACTTGGACTATTCTTTCTTTAATTAGATTGGGAAACACGTGACAGCCGGTTTTGCCACTGGATTCCACTGGATCACAAGTGAGGTCTATTCTGTTTTTTTCTTTTGATGCTGCACATTTTAGTCTTAGTTTGAGCAATTAAATTAAGAATAATGGTTGCTGGAATGCTAATGCCCTTAAGGGACCTAAGGGCCATTTATGAGGTCCTGTTTCGTGATGGCGTCATGGTGGCAAAGAAAGACAAGCGGCCTCAGGTAAAGCACCCAGAGATACAAGGTGTAAGTAATCTCCAAGTGATTCGTGCCATGGCTTCTCTCAAGTCTAGAGGCTTTGTCAAGGAGACATTTGCATGGCGTCATTTCTACTGGTATCTTACAAATGAAGGCATTGTTCATCTGCGTGAATTTCTTAAGCTACCACCTGAAATTGTCCCTGCATCCCTGCAAAGAGTTCGAAAGCCTGCTTCAACTTTAGCTTTTGGTCAAAGGTCTGCACGGGTTCAAACTGTTGAAGGTCCAACGTCTTATGTTCCCAAACCAGGACACAGGGTAGATGCAGAAAGCCAAGATGCTCTAGCTGAGCGTCAGGTCTATCGCCGAAGAGTGATGGAGTCAGGAGAAAGGCCTGGCTACTTTGATAAGACACCAAGATTTAGGGGTCGTCCGCTGGGTGCAGAAACAAAACCATCTCAGGAAATGGTGGACCATGGTCAGTCTTTGTTCACAAATGGTTTCAGCATCAAAGAGAGCAGATTGGAAAAGGTCTACCAGCAGCAGCCTGGTGCAAGCGGAGACAAGCCAGGTGTACGTGAGAGAAGAATTGTTCTGACAGAGAAAGCTGCAAGTTCAACTCAGTTTAACAAAGCCATTGCAACACAGGATGCATCAGAGTCTGGCGCGGCATCACTAAGCGCCCTACCATTAACAGTAGCTGCGACTACAGGTGCTGTAGCATTAAAGGTTTTGGCTGAAGCCTCTCCTCCCAAAACAAATAAAGATAAGCCACTGAAGATCACTGAGGAGAAGACTTTGAAGAAACCAACTGAACAAGTCACTAGTAGTTTTGCTGAGACACAAGTCAAAAAAGAGCACACAAAGAAAGTTGTGGAACAAAATAAATCTTTAGAGATTATGACCACTACACAATCTGGAATGGATAAATTTAAGGTTAAGGCACTCACTCAGGAAGCCTTCCCTGTCTTCACCAAACCTGCCATTAGAGATGCTGACATAGGTGAGATTATAGCAGCAGAAACGACCAGCCAATTGACAAAATCTGCCGAGAGGAAAACAATAATTGAATCCAAAAAAACTCAAAGGACCATGAAACTGACAAACCAACCAACTGACATTTATACAAGCAAACCAGTTACGTGTGCTGATGGAGTTCAAATACCTCAAGAGGCCAAAGGTGCTAAAGCAGAACAAACTAGTACAGTAGCTGACTCTGCAACATTAGGCAGTACCTCAGCGGCTGTTGGCCTTGCTAAAATGCCTAAACCAGTTCAAGCAGAATCTACACTAGATGAAGTTACTGAGGAACATGACAAAACTGATACAAAAGTGATTTATTCAGTCAAAAAAGATGAGAAATTGTCAGAGGAGCTTGTTAAACCAACAAAACAGGAATTTAGTTCTGTAACTGAAACTTCTGCTGAGCTAGTAGCTGAGACAAAATCAAAAAGAAAGAAAAAGAAAAATACACCTGAGACATCCACAAGTCTGACTGCTAAGAGCACACCTGATATAAAAGTAAAGAAAGAGGAAATCAATAATGAGGGGCCCAATGGAGAGAAAAATATTAAGCAACTGTCTACTGGCATCAAGCCATTGAGTCAACAGCATGAAGTTAAAAGTGACACTGATAAAAAGCAAATAGAGGTGGTTTCTGGAGAATCTGGAGGAAAAACAATCAAAGATGTTGCCAAAGAAATAGTTCCTCCAATCTCTGCAGCATCCACAACTGGCAGTGTACAAGATGCACAGTTAAAAAAAGATGTTATTGTTGGTATAGAGCCAATCAGCACCAAACTTGAACCTGAAAAGTGTGTCACTAAAGAGGAAAGAGTGACAGTGCAAAAAATAAAAGTGGCATTATATGAACCCAGTCCTGTAGGTGAAGGTGCATCTCATCAAGAGGCTGCAGTGAGCTCTAAATCAAAAACAAAGAAGAAATCTATGAGTGAGATGCCTAAAGACACCAGTCCAGAAATTAAAGCACAGACAAAACAAAAAACTGTCCCAGAGAGTGACTTAGTAGAGATAAATATTAAGAAAACCGCCATTCCTGTTTTATCTACGCCAACTGAAAAGTATGCAGATAAAGGTGAGACTGATAAGGAAAGCACAGCTAAAAGTGAAATACTGAAAATGAAAAAAACCTCTAAAGAGAGTGGAGCCAATTATGAGAACTCTGCAGTACATCTAATGGAGTCTGTAGTCACTACACATGTAACAGAAAAAATGAGCAAAACCATCCCGGTGCCAACGAGACCCAAAGAGAAGGATGTTAGTGAAGTGTCACAAATGGAACCAAGTGAGTCTGTCACAGGAGACAAATCAGTGACAATTCAGAAAATGACCAAAGTTGAAATCATGCAAGAAAATATAGTGTCTGAACTAAAGACCCTGGTTACACTGCTAGAAACTCAGAAACCAGTTACAAATGAGTCTACGATGGAGACCTCTATTACACAACAGACTGAAACTGAAAAAGTAGTCCCTTCTGTCATTGAAGAAAAAACACCAGAGGCTCTTAAAGTGACAGTACATGACCCCAGTTCTGCAGCTGCAGGTGAAAGTCAGCAGGAGAGTTCAGTGAGCTCTAAATCAAAAAGAAAGAAGAAAAAGTCTGTGAGTGAGACGCCCAAAGACGTCAGTCCAGAAAATAAAGCTGATGTGAAAAAAGAGGCTGCACCAGAAAAGGAGCAGATAAAGGCAATTTCTAAAGAAGGTGTCAAGATAAAAATGAGAGAGGTTACTAAAGAGCCTGATGTTCCAAGTGCTGCAGAGCCCCCTGTAGCAGAGCTTTCACAAAGTGCACATGTAACAGAGAAAGGTGTTCTGGAGCCTGTCAGCCACAAAGAGAAGACGCTTCATGAAGTTGTTTATTTGAAGCCCCAAGAAACTGAAACAAAAGAGAAAACTGTGACAGTGCAGAAGATAACTAAAGTTGAAACCATACAAGAAAGCCTCATATCTGAAATAACACCAGAAACTTTGAAACTACAGAAGGATGACACTTCAATAGAAAAGACCATCACTGTTCAAACAACTAATGTAGATGTGATTCTACCAGTCAAAAAATCACAAGAGGTTGGTAAAGAAACAGCTCATGAACCAAATACTCTAACTAAAAAACAAATGATTATTGAGACGCCTACAAAGGCCAGTCCCAAAATTAAACCTCATGAAAAGCAAATTTTGTCCTCAGAGATAGATGTTGATCAGGTGCAAATGCACACAATTTCTAGTGAAATGGCAGAAATCTCCAAGAAAACAGTTGCAGAGCCTCAAGTCGAGGCTCAACCAAATGCAGATTTAACAGACAATATTATCAGCAAAACCAGCCCCAAAGAGAAAGCCGTTACTGACGTTCATACCAAGAAAGAAAAATCTGTGACAGTCCAGAAAATAACTAAAGTTGAAATTATACAAGAGAGTCCAGTTTCTGAAATCAAACCACCTGTTGCATTGTCACAAACTCAGGAACTACCTAAAGATGATCCATCAGTGGAAAAGACAATCACTTCTCAATTAACAAATGTAGATGTCAGTCCATCTGTCACTAAGGATGAACAATCACCAGGGGAAGCTTGTAAAACAAAAGCACATCAACAAAATATTGAAACTGAAGTGAACTCTGAGTCAAAATCTAAGAAAAAGACCCCACATGAGATGCCTAAAAAGGCCAGTCCAGAAATGAAACCAAATGTAACAGAAGAAATTAGTGTAAGTAAAACTAACCAAATGCCAACCAGTCTCAAAGAGAAGACAGTTACTGAAGTTGTTCAAATAAAGCCAGAGGAAACTAAAGAGAAAACTGTGACAGTGCAGAAAATCACTCAAGTTGAAATCACACAAGAAAGTCCAAAGTCTGAAATAAAAACACTTGTTGCACTGCCAGAAACTCTACTCAAAGATACGTCTACAGTGGAAAAGACAATCACCATTCAAACAACAAAATTAGATGTGACTGTACCTGCCACTAAAGATGAGAAATCTCCAGAGGAAGTTAATAAAAAGAGTCCAACTGAGGAGGACAATATAAGCCAACCACTAATTACGTCACTGCCAACTGACAGTATTAAGCGTGAGGCCAGACATGTAACTTTTATTGAGCAAATAAAGACAGTTGGTAAAGGATCTGATGGGGGAGATGAAGTGTCCAAACCACCTGAGGGTCAAACTACTCCCCAGAGCTCAGTAACACCACCAGTGGAGCTCATTCCTGTCTTATCTACACCAACTGAAAAGTATGCAGATAAAGGTGAGACTGATCAGGAAGGCACAGCTAAAAGTGAAATACTGCAAATGAAAGAAACCTCTGCAGTACCTCTAGTGGAGCCTGTAGTCACTATACATGTAACAGAAAAAATGACTGTGAGCAAAACCACCCCAGTGCCAACCAGACCCAAAGAGAAGGATGTTAGTGAAGTGCCACAAATGGAACCAAGTGAGTCTGTCACAGGAGACAAATCAGTGACAATTCAGAAAATGACCAAAGTTGAAATCATGCAAGAAAATATAGTGTCTGAACTAAAGACCCTGGTTGCGCTGCTAGAAACTCAGAAACCAGTTACAAATGAGTCTACGTTGGAGACCTCTATTACACAACAGACTGAAACTGAAAAAGTAGTCCCTTCTGTTATTGAAGAAAAAACACCAGAGGGTCTTAAAGTGACAGTACATGACCCCAGTTCTGCAGCTGCAGGTGAAAGTCAGCAGGAGAGTTCAGTGAGCTCTAAATCAAAAAGAAAGAAGAAAAAGTCTGTGAGTGAGACGCCCAAAGACGTCAGTCCAGAAAATAAAGCTGATGTGAAAAAAGAGACTGCACCAGAAAAGGAGCAGATAAAGGCAATTTCTAAAGAAGGTGTCAAGATAAAAATGAGAGAGGTTACTAAAGAGCCTGATGTTCCAAGTGCTGCAGAGCCCCCTGTAGTAGAGCTTTCACAAAGTGCACATGTAACAGAGAAAGGTGTTCTGGAGCCTGTCAGCCACAAAGAGAAGACGCTTCATGAAGTTGTTTATTTGAAGCCCCAAGAAACTGAAACAAAAGAGAAAACTGTGACAGTGCAGAAGATAACTAAAGTTGAAACCATACAAGAAAGCCCCATTTCTGAATTAACACCAGAAACTTTGAAACTACAGAAGGATGACACTTCAATAGAAAAGACCATCACTGTTCAAACAACTAATGTAGATGTGATTCTACCAGTCAAAAAATCACAAGAGGTTGGTAAAGAAACAGCTCATGAACCAAATACTCTAACTGAAAAACAAATGATTATTGAGATGCCTAAAAAGGCCAGTCCAGAAATGAAACCAAATACAACAGAAGAAATTAGTGTAAGTAAAACTAACCAAACACCAACCAGTCTCAAAGAGAAGACAGTTACTGAAGTTGTTCAAATAAAGCCAGAGGAAACTAAAGAGAAAACTGTGACAGTGCAGAAAATCACCCACAGACATGTAACTTTTATTGAGCAAATGAAGACAGTTGGTAAAAGATCTGATGGTGGAGATGAAGTGTCCAAACCACCTGAGGGTCAAACTGCTCCCCAGAGCTCAGTAACACCACCAGTGGAACTCCTAGTCACTGCACATGTTAGGGACAAAACTAAAGCCAGTAAAACCAGCCAGGAACCAACCAGCCCCAAGGAGAAGAAAGTGGACACAGAAGAAAAGACTGAAACAGTAACAGTGCATAAAATGACTCAAGTTAAAGTCATGACAGAAAAATTAACCTCAGAAGACATCCCACCTATTGCTCCATCAGAAACCCAACAAGTTACAGACAGGACTACTGCAGAACAAACTCAAACTGATGCCAACGTTATTTCTCTTGTCATTAGTGAGAAACTGCCAGGTGCTCTTGAAGTGGTAGTACAGGAACCAGCTGGTGTTGATGAAAATGAGAAAGTGGCTGAAGCAAGCTCCAAACCAAAAAGAAAGAAGAAGAAGTCTCTAAGTGAGACAACTAAAGACACCAGTCCAGAAATTAAAGCTGATGTGAAAAGGGGATCTGCTCCAGAGGTGAATATTCAGCAAACCTCCATTCCTGTCTTATCTACACCAGCTGAAAAGTATGTCGATAACACTGAGACTGATAAGGAGAAAATAAATCAAACTCAAACACTGAAAAAGACAGAAACAGACGAGAAACCAATTAAGGAGAGTGACATTGCCTCTGAGAGCTCTGCAGCACCCCCAGGGGAGCCTATAGGTACTACAAATGTGAAAGAACATATTGGTGTTATCAAAACCAGCCAGGAGCCAACCAGACCCAAAAAGACAGACGAGTTAGTCACTCAAGAAAAAACAGTGACAGTTCAGAAAATAACTAATGTTGAACTCCTTCAAGAAACTGAATTAAAGAGCCTGAAACAAGCTCAGGAACCAGTTACACAAAAGTCTACCTTGGAGTCAATCATTACACAACAGACTGAAAAGGTAATTCCTCCTGTCATTAAAGAAAAAACACCAGAGGCTCTTAAAGTGACAGCACATGAACCCAGTGCTGTAGCTGCAGGGGAATCTCACCAGGAGGCTGCAGTTAGCTCTAAATCAAAAAGAAAGAAGAAGAAGTCTGTGAGTGAGATCCCTAAAGACACCAGTCCAGAAAGTAAAGCAGAGACACAACATTTCCCAGAGACTCAGTTAAAAGAGGTGAATATTCAGCAGACAGCCATTCCTGTTTCAGCTACACCAACTGAAAAATATGAAGATGAAAGTAAGGAGCAAATCAATAAAGCTAAAACACTAAAAAAGACAGAAACTGCTAAGGAACCAATTAAAGAAGTATCCAAAGAATGTAATACTTCTTCTGTGAGCTCAACAGCACCTCCAGTGGAGCCTGTTAAAATTACTGTGAGCAAAACCACGCAGGAGCCAGCAAGCCTCAATGAGAAGACAGTTACTGGTGCAACAGTGGCACAAATGGATCCAGAGAAATGTATCACTGAATTCAAAACAGTGACAGTTCAGAAAATAACTAAAGTGGAAGTTATACAAGAAAGTTCAGTGTCTGAATCAAAGAAATCTGACACACAAGCAGAAACCCATACACCAGTTACAAATATTTCTAGTGAAGAGACAGCAATTACACAACAAACTGAAGAGGTCATTCCTCCTGTTAAAGAAACAAAATCAAAAAGAAAGAAGAAGAAATCTGTGAGTGAGATACCTAAAGACACCAGTCCAGAGAGTAAACCTACAACAAGAGACGAAAGCCACACTGAGAAGGAAACTATTAAGCCAGTGGCTATTCCTACCCCACCTCCTGCAACCGAGAAGTCAATGACAGAAATGATGACAGATAGTCACTCTATTTGTGCACACTCAGCAGCGCCTCCAGTGGAGCTACAAAAAGATGCACATGTTACTGAAAATATTAGTGTTAGCAAAAGAGACATGACACTAGAAAAAGCTGTCACTGTAGAGAAAACAATGACAGTTAAGAAGATAACTGAAGTTGAAATTATAGAGGGAGATTCAAAGCCTGAAATAAAAACCCCTGTTGCAAAGTCAGAAACTCAAAAAACAGTTAAGGCTGAGTCCATCGTGGAAATGACAGACATAGACCAGGCTAAATGTGATGTGAAGACTTCTGACATTAAAGATGAAAAATCACCAGAGGAACCCCCTAAAGTTACAGCTGAAAAACAAGTGATTGAAGTGAGCTCAAAATCAAAGACAAAGAAAAAGAAGTCTCCAGGTCACCAAGACACCAGCCCAGAAAAACAAGCAGAGGTGACAGAAGCAATTAAAGACAGCCATATTCAACCAGCTATAGCAGACGTCATCCTGGAACAATGTCCTGTTGCACAGTCAGAGACAAAGGAACAAGAGGAACAAATGGAAAAGACCCACACGGACCACACTCAAACTTTGAAGGTGGGTCCTCCTGTCAAAGAAGATGAAAAATCACCCGAGGGTCTTAAAGTCATGGCACAAGAGGCAATTTCTGAAGCTGGAAAATATGTGGTCGAACCAAGCTCTAAATTAAAAAGAAAGAAAAAGAAATCTCCAACTACTGAGCATCTGCCAGAGATTAAAAGTGATAAAAAAGAAAGCATTACAGCAATCCCCACTCAGAACAAAAACACGCTTCAAACTAGTGGCATTACTGCAATGCCTGCAGAGGATAGGACACCTGAGGATAAAGATGAAAACAAAGGGCAAATAATCCAGATTGCTAAACAGACTCAAGATAAGCCAGTGAAGGAAATCTCTTTGAGTCAGTCTATTTCTCAAAGGCCTGCAATAAAACCAGAGGAGAATGCTAATATTGCACAAAACACTGACTTAGAAAAGACTTTGCAGCCATCCTGTCCCAAAAAACAACCTATTTCTAAGGTGAACTCAAAAGAAAAGCTTGTGTCAAAAGGAGAAAAAGTGAAAATAACTCAAGTGGAGATTACAGAGCAGACCAAAAAGCATGCTATTGAACCTAAATCCCCTGTAAGTCCTGTTAAAACTACTCCAGAGTCTGCAAAGTCTAAGAAGAGAGGTAAAGGGAAAAAACTGGCACACGTCCATTTATCAGAAACTATAAACACTGAGGCTGCATTGTTGCCGGAAGCAGAAGCCCTGACATCTACACAGGGCACTCAACAGCCCAAAGTTATTGTGAGGGACGACCCAGTTGTGACTCTTGAAATGACAGAAAGCAATGCTTGTTCAAAGATGACTGCAGAAAGAATGTGCAGTGAGGAAACTCTGCAGCCAGCAGCTGTGCTCCCTGAGGCCCCGGCAGACAAAAGGGAGGTGGAGCCTGCCCTGCTCTGTGCTGAAAAACTCATGCAGGACGCTCCAAAGGCAGAAACATCCTACACAGAGGAGGAAGCGCCTGCGAGTGGAGAATTAGCGTCAGCAGCACCAGCCCTAACAACAGCACAGGCAGCTGCAGCTCAGCCGCGGGACAGCCCCCTCCACCAGCAAGAGGAGCCTCCCAGTGTTGCACAACCTTCGGCCAGTCAGGCAGCAGAGCGCAGCACAGGGAAAAAGCTCGCTGTTTCAAAGTCACTGCAACAGACGCAAGAGAAGAAGAAGAAGGAGTCGGTGAAGGACACACCCTCTGCCACTGCCACACCTGCCGTCTCACAACCTCACCTGGGGGACATCTCTTACTCCATTTTTTGTGAAACAGACGAGGCCAACATGAAAAAAAAAATCGTGGTGGTAGAAGAAATAGTTGAGGTAAAGCAGATACTTAGTCCGGAGGCAGCCGGAGGGCAGCCACCTCCACCACCTGTGCGATGTGAGGACGAAGAAGAAGAACTGGACTTGGACGTTTTAGAGGCGATTGCTATAGAGAGGGCACTTTTACAATCAGCACCACCACCCACTTTCTGTGGAGCTGAAGGAGACTGGGACCACTCACTTGTGGAGCCAGAGGAGAAGACCTTCAACTTCATTGAAGGTTTGCCTCACATCTTTCCAATTAACCTACTTTCTCAGCTGTCCCACTTTGCTTGTGCATGTGATGGACTTGCATCATGTCTTTGTTTGGTGTGTGGGAGGGTATTTGACTGTAGCTCTGTTGTGGACCCCCAACAACAGTGTCTGTGTATGAATTATAATGTAGACTCCAGTACATTTGAATGTAATTCTCTGGAGCTGATACTGTGCATGGTGCCATTTGATAACAGTTTACACATACTGACTATGTTGTCATGTAGGCGATAGTCTTTCAAAGGATTACTTTTCCTCAGACAGTGAGAAGTCTTGAGATGTGGCTGTGACTTAATTATGTGTACGTCAAAATAGATGTTATCACTGTCAGAGCAAACACTGCAGAGTGTTCAGGACAGTGTCAGTTTTCTCACAGGCATCCTGAGAGAGATTCCTCTTTCAGACTTTGAAATGAAAGCTTATCGACTATTACAACATTAGTTGGCATCAGCAATTTGCCTGTTAATCAAATATATACAAACTCAACAATGTTTGTTCAGTAGGGATTTCCTGTTGCATTTTAATCTCTTACTATTGCATGTTGTTCTAGTAAAATCAATAACTCCTGGCACGTTTGTAATGCAAGAATTTGCAGACCTGTAGCTCTTCCAACAAGGTGGGGCAGTTCTCAGAGACTTCAGCCTCGCCTGCTCCCTGCAGACACAGTTAGAGCCAGATTGACTAAGAGGAGGCGTGGTACGTGTGGGAGTCTCTCTCCTCCTTTGCTCCAGTAAGAATGTTTTCAATACTTGTGCCTCTCCCCTCATCTGTCTAGCACATGAGATAGACATGGACTTTGCATACCATTGTGTAATGGTATGCATAGTTTAAAGTAGGTACTGTGTAGTCCATCTGATAAAGGTTTTGGGTAATAGCTTGCTTATACGTTTGAAAGTGTTCAAAGAGTTCTGAGAAGTGAAAAAATGCATCATGTGTTGTGGCTTGCCCTGCTGAAGTGAAACCATGCCCGTAAAATTATATTGTTGACTCACGTTCATGTGACAGATTTGTCCAGAAGTTGCAAAATATACCACTTTACTCAATGTGCCATGCAGTAGTTTGTATTATGCATGAACAACTCTTCATGTAATGCATTATGTGCTGTATATACTATTACGTATGTTGCGACCCTTAAAAAAGATAAGACAAACTTGGGCGTTGTCTGTGGCGGGTGTGTCTAAAAGACAGAGCCAGGAAGTTTGACTCACTGCTCACTGTTGTAGGAATATATTTGTTTGGTATCACACGTGACACCAGATCTGGATTCAATTAGCCGCCCAAGTTCTCTGTTTAATCATTGGTACTCTTCAAGAAATCCTCTGACATTCATAATTCACACACGTTACAAGGCAACATATGAGAATCATTATGGAAAAAATGTCCTTGGTATATTTTCTGCTCATTTATATTCACTATTTAGTTTGTGCTAGAAAGCAAGTATTGTTTCTTTTGAATTTTGCCTGTCAGCGCTGGCCAGTGTTTGCTGACCCACTGCTGACATCTGCTGTCCACTGAAGCCCCCCTGTTATTCAATATTGACCATTGCCTTCAAAGGAATTACTATAATAAGCTTTATTATTATGACCTTGCATGACATAACCCTCACCTTATCTATAGTTGTACAATATGCTTTCATGTTTGATATAACAGGTGTGGCTTTTGTATTTCACTTGTGCACATACAAAAGGCAAAAAGAAGTGCATAGCTTTTAAATCTATTGTATAAAAATGCCCATCTACCTGGTTAACCCAAAGCCTATAGCAGTAATTCTGGGAAACATCTAACCACTGCCCACACGTGGCACCAGTGGCAATTAGCCTCAATCACTTTGCAGACATGCCACCGGCGTCCTCTGTGTTCTCATCTCCAAAATGATGCCCATTGCATACTTGTGTGACTGTGAAATGGCCTGCTACAGTACGCTGGAGCTGAGTGCCTCTCATTATAGCCACATATAATTCTGATCCAGTGACTCACGCAAACCATTCAGTCTGAAAGAATTATGAGTCTGACATTTTGCAGAACAAATGGGTGAAAATGCTCAAAGTTATGCTCTCTCTGAATGTCCTTTGTTGGCACTTGGCAGCTTTAGTGGATGAGATGAGATGATGAGATCTGTCACACTGTTGGCTGTCACTGGTGTTTTGCTCATAACATGGTAAACAACCTAAGCTGCCTTGCCCTATTTTTACTGCTGACTCTTCATGGGAAATCATTCATAACATTTAATAGACTTTTTGTGACTGTCACAATGTAACGGCCCGCATTTTTGAAACCAGCGACAAGGACACACCCGAACTAACGTGCCAAAACAATAACTTTCAATATACAACATAATGTCTTATTGTTTAAATAGCTCCCACATATTTTAGAGGTGGAAGAAGTACTCCAAATCTGTACTGGAATAAAGATACTTTTACTGCAAAATAATTTAACTCATGAATTGAAAGTACTTAAGTAAAAGTAGTTAAGTGGTTGTAAAATTTATTTACGTAGAAATGTTGCTTTTGCTTCTACTACTACTAGTGCTACTTATTTTGCTACTATAACTACAACTACTTTATCTGCTACTTATTGTATTCTTGCTACCACTACTGCTGCTATTGCTACAAATGCTACAAATACTACTATTCTAACTACTACCACAACTACTACTGCTACTCCCCAAACCAAATACTTTTACTCATTTGTAGATTGTAAATTCAAAGTTTTGACTTTAAAAATACTGAATCAAAAGTAAAATTATGTTTAAGAAATGTACTCAGAAAGTACATATCCTTCAAAATACGCCCTTAATAGTAATCAGTAAATTGCTTTAGTAAAAGTATGACGTTAATTTCCACCACTGATGGATTTCAAAGACTAAGATAACAGACAGTTCTATCAAATGCCAGATAATGTTTATTTGTATGTATGTTGCTATCAACCCGTGACCCTAATGATTCAGCTTCCTCACAAACTTACATAAGCCCAATTGATCTTATGCCCATTCTTAAGCAATGTCCATCACAAGTTACATTTAATGAGCCATGTGTTAGAGTGATAAACGGTTTATTTTTCAACCTGAGCAAACAAAATCTTGCCCCTTCAACCATCAACTAAGTGACACTTGATAAGACCATTAGCGGCTGATCACTCAATTTTAAAGAGCAGCCAAAAGTGTCTGCAACGAGCCAGCCTTGTCTGATATCTCCACTTAAAAGTTTTATTGCCTCCTTCAAATAACATTTTGGCAAGTTCAATGTTAAGATCATGTTTAATAGAAGACTGTTGCAATTTAAGAAGAGAAATGTCTTATGTTGGGAAAGCAGTTTACTGACTGACCCCTAGTCTGGTACATCTGTACTTCCCAGATCAATAACATGTGGAATATATTGAGGGCTTGGCTGAAATCGTTGTGATATTAGTCATTTCCCTTGGTGCAAGAAAGGCCTTATTACAGAGGCTCTGTAACACAACCATGTGAGAGAAATGATGAAAGATAAATGTGGGTGTATGGGAGTTTCTTACTTAGTGTTTGTTTGCATTCAACAAATAGATTTATTTTCCCACTGTTTTTACTACATTATACATGTCACATTATGTAAGTGGTGGAAGGAGTACTCAAAATCTGTAGTCAAATTAAAGTGCAGTTACTTTGACATAATATTATTCAAGTAGAAGTAAGAAAAAATCAGGCCACAAGGGGACACAATGTACTCTTTGTAATTATGCCAGGACCCTGATAAATGGAGAGGGTTGCGTCAGGAAGGGCATCCGGTGTTTTCCTAATCAATATGCAATAATACTGCACGCTAGGAAGCAGATGGTTTGCTGTGGTGATCCTGAAAGGGAAAAGCCAAAAGAAAAGAAGGCTCCAGTAGAAGTAAAAGAAAAAAAACCCTTAGAGAGATGTAGAGAGAAAATGTGCTCAAAAAGATTTTCAGATATCTAGTTTCAGTTCTGTTTTAATATATCTTATGGCACACAGTTGATACACAAGATTGTAAAATATACATTCTACAGACAGATAAGCAAAGTATTTCCCAGTAGACACAAGCTGTGAATACCTTTTGGGTATGTGTTGTAACATGAATGTTTAGGTCAGGATTTTGTCAAGGCGCAGGGGAATGTCCATGTAGGAATTCCCTGCAATCTTCTGCAAATCCTTCGTACAGTTTCTCAGGACAGGGCCTCTCCATTTCTCACATCAATCTATAGGGTCCAAAGTTCACATGGAAGGAAAATCCGAGCTCATCTCTATGGACATTGAGTGGAAATGCTTTCAACATTACAGCCAGATGATATTGCTTGTCAACACTGCCATCAACAATGTCATATGTATATTAAAACTTGCTATATTTAGAAATTGTTTTGCATTGCTCTGTTCCCAAAAGTAATGGAAGATGAGCATGGAGAGTTTCAGGAGATCCGGACATACTAATATCATGGATTCTGTCAATCACCAAAGTGACTTAAAGGCCATTTCCCAGCATGGTTTGCATTTCACCACATCAGCCGTTCTTGCTATTATTGACCCTTTAAATGTTTTAGCCTGTATTTATTGTTAAATGACGGTCTAAATGTAAATGCACAGACACAACTGTAGCACCAAAGGGATGTAGTAAAATAAACAGACATTCCTATGGTACTAAAAAGGATTAGCAATGTGGGTGACGGACAGCTGAGTGCTTTAGGCCCATATGCTGCATGCCATTGTGTTTCAGCCTTTGATAATCCATACAGGTATAACATGTGCTTGAGTTATGATGTAATTATAAGATGCTTTAGGCTCTATTTTCTCTATTGTTGTGGATTAATGCCAAATATTAAACCTGACGCCATTGCCATCAACGACGCATGTTGATGGGACGTCCTGTGTTTGTGTTTGCGGAAGTGTCTCTTGGGGGCGAGTGTAGCCAAATGTCCCACCACAGCGCTGCCATCATTTTCTATCTGCGACACAGTGTGATCATCTGGCTCTGGTGGATATTTATAACCACCCCTGACCACCCAGCCCCTCTCAGCCCATTGCCCCCTCTCTGAGCCCTGCATGCGTGTCGTACTAACCCCCCCCCCCCCCCCCCCACCTTCTCGCTCCCTCCCTCCACCTCCCTCACTTGGCCACTGGTGAGTAGGCTAAACAGCAGGCACAGTCTGTCAAACTTAACCACGGAGAGAGAACCGAGACAGTTGCAAACAAACAGTAGCCTCTGCCTGGTCGCAGTGTGTCCCGCAATTGTCCGGTTCTCTTTCGCTTCTCCTTGTGCCTCCTCTTTCTCCTTTAATGAAGATCATACCTGGTAAGTTCACAGAGTGCCGTGTATGTATGTGTCTCTTAATGTGGTCTGTCTGACTGTCTGGTTGTTCGTCTGACTGTCTGCTTTGGCAAATGCGGCGCGTGAAGTCTTGTTGTGTTCTCAATCTCGGACTCGCAAATGTCACGCAGGTGGTCACATTTAAGAGACTCTTATCACGGCACGGATTGTTTTCCATTTTTAAACCACTGTTCGCAATGTGACCAACGTGAATTATGAGCAATGTTGGCTGCCTTCTTAATTTTCCGTGATTTGTTGGTATGTGGATGGCAGCGGGCGACGTGCAAGGTGAACAATGCCACCCCTCCTCTGGATATCTTTGGATGTGTGCTTCAAACAGTCCCATAGAGTGTCATAGAGACTTTATATAGTACAATGAAGAGATCTAAGGTGAAATGTCAGTTTTATTATGTTGTCAGTAGTCTTTGTTCACAGATATAGCCTATATTGTAAAAATGGCTGTACTGTAACCATAACTCATTTGCATTTTTGAGCTTGAGTGGTTAGTGGCTAGTTTTTATTGTAGTAAATTTGGTTACTTTTACAATAGCTGTCAGGCCCTTTTTTCATACAACATATCCAGGAATGCATAGCAGGCTTCTACCAGCTGATGGCACATAGCGTTAAGCTGGATCGAGCCACTATTGCATTATATAACCATTACACTATTAAATTTTACTTTAATATCAGGTACTTTTAATACCTTTCTGTCATCAAAAGCTGCACACAAGTGGCTGTTTGATGTTTAGCACTCAACTAGATTCCCATGATACGGCACTGGCCACAGTCACAAATGTTCGAAACAGCTGAACAATCAAACAGAGGACTTCAGTAACAACTCATGGGAGGGTAAAACAGCAGGAATTCCAGCATGGTGTCTTTTTTTTTTTTTATGTCAATGCCACACCCACACACAGACCATCCCACTCTCGACTTTCCCCAGTGTAGGCCCACCTGTCACTCACAGCGCTCTCCTTTATCCCCTCTGATACCTTATTGCTGCTATTGCTCTATCCTTAAAAATGTCTGATAGCCCAATGGGACCTATCCCTGCATTGGTGATTTTGGGCCATATGGTCACCGTGATTTTGTTCTGGCATTTGAGAAAACCCAAGAAGGAAGGTAAGATGCAAAACAAGTTGCAATGGTTGTAGAAGGTGTTTTGAACAGGAACTTTCTCTAGCTTTGTATCACAAGTTTAGTTACTGCGATTATACTAGGTTATTTTGGGTATAATGACCTAGACAGCCATTTTATTAATACAATGGCTTTAAGGATTTATGTGGCATGCTTGTCCACTGCATATGCCGCAGTCTGGTCTAACCTTGAAAGCGTTCCACCATTGTCCACTGGGACGAGACCACTCTAACGTCCCGCTGGTTTCCTGCCCCTGCTATAGCTTTACACTAACATGTTATTCTTCTGAGATAGGAGGTGTTGAGAAGGAAGTAGGCCCCGTTACATATGTACTACACAAGAGGCCCAGGATTGCAGTGCAGTGACGTGCCGCCATGACACATGTCAGACAAGAAACAAAACATTTGAGGCTCCACCCACCTGAAATGGTGAATTTCTGAGATGCTATGCAGCTATGTTTAACCAGGCTTCCACCCAAACCTGTTTCATTGCAGTGCAAATAGCTGAATGTGTGAACATTGCTGCTGGCTGTTCTTGGTTCAGTGAAAGGACTTTCTAGTTTTTCCACCGGTTTGAAGGCTCTGCAAGTTCCCAAACCGAATAACCAAAGTGCAAACAACTGAAATAATGGGTCTTATACTGTATTGTAATATCATGTTTTATGACTATTCAGTTCAGTTTTATTTATATAGCCCAGTGTCACAACAACAGTCGCCTCAAAGGGCTTCACAAATAGTTCATTAAACATAGACACACAATCAGACATAACACACAATCAAACACAAACAATAACTACACTAAACTAAACAGACCCAGAACATCCCCTGTCCTTAGAGTCTCCTTCTTGATAAGGAAAAACAGCTGTGGGGAAAAAAAGAAGAAACCTTTTGGGAAACCTATTATGTTGATTGCTTTTATAATTGTCTAGTTTAGCCTTGTTGATATTGGTCTTCTGGGTGAGATTATTAGTGAAGAGTGAAAGATTATTTTATTTTATTTTATTGTTGTCAGACAGAGAGAATATAGAGAGAGTGAAAGAAAGACAGGCCTGACGGGAATAGGGCAAACCAGCCCAAGTCGGGAATCAACCCTAACCCTGCACTGCTCTGGTACATGGCATGCACTGTACCAGGTGAGCCACTGAGGCTTCCTACCACAATCCTTAATGTTTAATTCCCATAGGGCGCGCTGTCACTGTCCTCTCCTTTTATCTGACCATGACCTTTCTCCATCCTCACATTTTATTCCCTGATACTGAGTTATAAATGCAGCTGATGATCTTCTCTATGGGCCCGGGCCTGTCAAGGGGGGCTTTCTGGTCTTAGCTGTCCCTCATTCGCTGGCTCCCGTTCTGCATGGTGACTGCCCCTCGTCCTCTCACTCGGGCCGCGGCTCATGCTGTCACATATTTTAACGAGACCACATGATGCAGGTTTTCATTTTAGTCAAGTTAGCCACGTGCTGAGTTAGGAACACAACAGCATGCTAGAAGATGAGTTGAAAGGTCATAAGGAAATGGGCGTGGCTTATATCGCACTGTAAACACCCCTGACAAGGTACATCAGTTGGCATTCTTCCTGTGAACTTTGACCTTTCACCCTGTGTTTGTTTTCTCTCCCTCGTGTTGCCATAAGTGGTGTTACAGCCTGTGGGGCCTAGCTCCAAACCACACAGGTATGACACGTTTGCACTTTTATTGTAGTTTTAAATCAGAGTTTAATTGCTGTAGATAATTAGCATGTGAGTTATTTTCACTGCAGTGTCCCTCGGGAATAACAGATTGAACGAGAGGCTCCTTTTGACCAAATAAGCAAATGATTTTAACATTGTTTTAGAAAGTAGATAGACATATTACAGCTGTAAGCTTCACAGTTTCATCTTGTAGCTTCAACTGAGTCCATTCATTAAAAACATATGTTATACATAATACCATAATAAACAATATATCAGTCTTTTATATCCAGTCATCTTACTAACATGTTGCCAGTTGATCTAATTACTTGCAAAATGTTTGCTCCAACAGTTTTTTTTAATTAGTACATTTTTTTCTCCCAATTTTTTTTTTTTTTTTTTTTTTTTTTTTTTTTTGAGATGTGTTGCTGTCATCAACATAAAAATAAGCTTTTCTTTATGAATTTGTTTCAACACCTGGTATATTGTTTATGGTCTAATGTCAATCAAATACTCTGTACTTTTAAAATATTTAGCAAACCATAACATTCAGTTTTTATTTGCATTTTTTACATTGTTCCATCTTTTTCAAAATTGGCATTAGCACAGCTTTACGATACAAGATTGTTTGACATGTTTGACAATAGATGTGTCCTGGACTATTTTCTGGCAGACTTTTGGCTATGGAAAGCTCTGTGTTTCTTCCAGGAAATGTCTGCATGCTTATTGCTTGGTGTACGTTGCTATGTTGGCAAGAGTGTATGATTTTCCAGGGCATGTACTTGTATATATAACGAAGCAATCACCCACAATACAATATGCTGCTAATGGACCTGTAGGCATGATTGTAAACAATGGATACAACTCATTGTGTATTTTTGGGGATTTTTATGTCCCTGTGTAGCACTTTTGGGTCATTTGTTTATTTAGGAGTTGCATAGGGGCCATGGCGACACATCCGGTGTCGTGTGAAGCGTTTATTTATACCATAAGTGACCCCTTTTAAAATTTCTTTGTGTGTGATTGATCAGACTGTCAGCATTTGAGCACGGCTTCCTCTGTGTTTTCAGGTCAGAGGTCACTGTCCTGTAAGGGGAGAATGTGGCATATTTTGGTCATCTTTTCACTGGTGACGCTGGGGGTTTGGCGCTAGGTGGTAGTTCGAGTGGCTAGACATACAGTGGTGGTCCTTTCAGTCATGTGAAACAGATAAATTGATGATAATGGTAGTACTCCAGGTCACTTTTAAACACTACTTTTGTGCTCGTATACAGCTGCCCAACTTAAGGAATGTACAAATTTATGGCTTTAAGAGTTGTTTTAATACTTTTGTAAACTTTAAACAGTGACCAAAACAATTAGCCTGAAGCGCTCTCTTGTCTTTTCTGTGTTAAGCATCTAAAACATGTGACTGGACTAGGTTTGGAGAAGCAGACAGGTGCAGTGTTTTGTGTCACAGATCACTGCTAATAGGACCACACCTTTATAATAAATAGCAAAGGCCTGTGACAACTTCAATCAGTGCAATTGTGTGTTACATAGAGTATATTTACGTATATTTCTTTCAACATTATACAGCTTTTTATTCTATTCCCAGTTAAAAGGATCCCAAAACTTGGTACAAACACATCGATCTTGCTGTCTGAACCAAAATGTAGGCATTGTTTTGGTAACCTATAGAGTCCAAATGGCATCTGTGGAGAAGTGTTTTAAATTATGGACAAGTGCAGGGAGATGAAGATAGATTAAATGCTAATTTTAGCTGGATTTCTTGTTTGTTGTCTTTTGTTTTCTCCTTTATTGAAGCGGCAGGGCAAGCCACACAACATTCCATCATTAGAAAGCTGCTCTTTTAAGTTACCTGTCACGAGTTGGCCTTGAGCATTACCAACACTATTGCCCTAGGGAAGCCTTCAGGACTGGTGCATGGCTTCCTAACAGACAAAATGACAGAAATCTGGGAGTTTGATCGAGGGATTTATCTTCAGGGGATGTTTGTTTACGGAGAGAGGAGCAGATACTTGTGGAGTAGGATGTGTTGTTTAGGTGAGTGCAGTGTGGGAGGAGTTTGGGTTGTGGATGGTGATAGCACAGTTAATATCAGGACTCACAGAAGTGTGTCCAGTTAAGGTTATTGTGTCTCTTTTTCAATCTTTGACTTTGGTCATGGAGAGTAGCACTAAGGTTTGCTTATAATTTCCCTCAGTCTACATGTATTTCTTAATCATAAAATATGCTCTTGTGGAAACCCCATCATAACATTTCAACATTTTAAACATGTATTTGCTCTAGTATCACTTCAGATTAATGAGAGCTTTGTACACAGGTGCCTAATGTGTACTGCACAAGCCTTGAGATTTGGCAATAACTTGTTAAACAATAGAAAAATATGTGACAGCATTATAAACAACTTTAATTACAAATTCCTTCAGACATTTTGCAAGAAGATGCACACAGATTTGCCTCTACCTGCTGTTCCAGGAAATATTTCCAGTACATTGAATTTTATGCCAATGATTACACAAGCCTATATTTTCACATTCAGGGTGAGGTTTACACCTATGGGAAAGTAGACATTAAATGTGTGAGAACAAGTTAAGTACATATTTGTGGTCTACAGAGAAAATAATGGTTGTAGAGGAGAAAGCTGATGTATATGGATCATTGTAAATATGTAACTCCTTTATGTGTGAAGTGGTCTGCTTAGAGCCCCTTATCTTTTTAAGAGGTTCAGTGTTGACACCTATAATGCCAGCTCTTATCTAAGATATGTTATAGATAAATATAGGCTAAAGGAACAGTGGTTTCAATTAAAAATCAGTGTCCTTGTTCACATTGTTAAGATTTATTATATTGAACTTTTGTGAACTTTATCTCATTTACATGTTGCTTTAATAGTTAGGGTTTATACAATTCAGATACTGTTTTGTTTTCATTAAATCTCAACATTTTTAATGTGATTTGCCCTAATCATCAGGGACTACTGTGATTTTGTGCTGTAGCGCCCTCTAGTGGCCACACATGCCACTGTTTCTTGCAATGGGTGGAGGAAGGTGTTTTCCCACATTTACGTCAAATCAGTCAGTTATGGGAGACTCAGTGTCCAAAAATATCCTCATGAGCCAGACCCTGTGCTGCTCACAGTTCTGTATTGTAGATGTTGTTCATGGAAACGTGTCTCAGGTTTCCCCTTTTGGGTTTTTGGAAAGTGCCAGAACTATATGGAAGTATTGGGAAATACCCAAGAGTTGTCAGGCAGTGGAAAAAATACATGTATCAAACTTTCATTGGCATTTGTAACTATATATTAATACCTTGCCTTATGATTTGAGCTATAGGCTTATAACTGTATCAAAATAACTTCCAGAAACTTAGTATATTACAGTATATAGTATAGTATATCACACAAAATGCCGTAACACAAAAGGTAATTTGCTTGGAGTCTGTTGTAAAGTTGCCATTTATTCCTCACAACCTTCGTACTTTTTCTTCAGTCCAGTAGAGGGCGACACTTCTCTGCTTCATTAGTCTCACTACACTTCCCCACATACACCACCATCCACATATGTGTAAAATGTGTCTGCACTAAATGAAATATTAGAGTTTGACACACAGGTTAAGTCCCACTTGTGGAGCTTTCCATGAGGCTTGTGAAGCTCAGCGTCGGGCCTATTTTAAAGAGTCAGCTGTTATGACCAGTCCTGTGTCCTCTTGAGTCTGGGTTAAACTGACTATTGCATCTTCATCGTGGTATCTAATTTGACAACATCATCTAAAGCCACTGTCAGTCAGGGGACATTAACAGGACAGTGCCTCAGGACACTAAAGGGACAAATTATTGGTTGTGGCCCACATTACTCTTGCTAACAGGTGGCTTTTAACACGTGCAGTGCTGTGCAAAAGTCTTAGGTTGTTTGTTTTTTGTTTTTTTACGAAAGGCTATGAATAAAAGAAAGGTGCATTGATGTACAAAAATACACTAAATTGCAAAAAAAAAAAGAAAGAAGAAGTAAAACAAAAACTAAACGCACATGGAGAGCGTAGAACTAGTCCTGTCTTGCACTTGTAATATAATAGTGCCCACACCTGGACTCAAACTAGAAGTTTTTCTAGTTCAGTGGAAAATGCTTTTCCCATTGTGCCACAAAACTCTTGTATCTTACAGTGGTAAAAAAAAATCCATTAAAACTAATCATTTGTTTTTTTAGTAAGTAAAGTTAGTAACTTTCTTAAAGTGGTACAGAGTTTCTTAAACGCTCCTGGACCGCAACAGTGATACATACATAGATATATACAGTACATACTACAGATTTTTAGCATTTTTCACTTTTAGACAGTACTGCACGTTTATAAGCCTTAAATGGCATAAGTTGCACAACAATAATATATCTGTCAATGAATTGCTCCCGCTTTTCTCTCCTCCCACGTTCTGGAGAAATTAAGGTGATAATTCAGGGTGTGTCCAGGCAGCTCCTGCTTTTATCAGCATTCCTTTCCCTGACGGGTGTGGTGGATACATATCGCCATAAAGGATTTCTTCTTTCACCTGGATTGACTAAGAGATAGCCAAGGGGTCAAAGAGAAGGGCGTACAGAGTTTAAAAGAGGATGAGCTGTCCACATTTTTATTAGACATTTCCTGTGCTCTTTTTGTAATGTTACCTTTTGATATCTAGGCCTTTTTTTTATGTTAACACCTTTCTTGGCCAACTGGTGAACACTTAAGCTTATAATAACCACCTAGATTAATAATATCAGTTTTTAAAATGGGATGCATGGTAACAAAGTGGTTTCACTCTCCTTCCTCTAAGAAAGGAGGTTGTGGGTTTGATCCTCAGGTCAGCAGACATTCAATCTCGGTGATAGGTCTCTGGAGTTCCTCCCTGTGTTAGCATGGGATCTTTTCAAGTACTCTGGCTTCCTTCCATCTCCCCTAGAGTGGCATGTGTTAGGTGAATTTGTGACTCTAAATTGAGTGAATAGTTGTCTAAGTTTTATAACTGGTCATTGTCCTGGGTTTACCCTGCCTAAGGCCCATAGTTGCAAGCAGGCACTTATGATGTGACAATAATTTTGAGATTCGTGCTTTGCAACCTAGTGTATGCAGTTCGCCACACAAACTGATCATGAGAATTACAAGGGCTTATGGGTAATGTGGAGAACCCCGAGCCATAAATCCACCCCGTGTCTGTGGTCAGAAGTGTTTAGGATAATTATACAAAACAGATTATTGCAATACGTTGTTTGATAAAAAAGCAAACAAGTTTAAGTCCTTTGCAGACAAGACTTATCCATTGTGTGGAAGTGACCACTGGGTAATGTAGGATCAGTGGCACAAATCCCTACCACTTAACTTAGACAAACTGATGAGAGCTTAACCTGTCATTTAGCAAAGAAAACACTATACTTTCCTCACGTTTGCCCCCGCTCCACTTTATAAAAAGCCCAAGTTCTCCATCTGGTTTTGCTGGAGCCAGATGAAGGAGCAGTGTAATAAGCATGTCGAGACCTTAATGATATGTGTCCTTTTTAAAGCAAAGATCTCATGACTAAGATGTTCCAGCGCGTTTGCATCCTGCGCAGTTCGCATGTGGGTTCCCTCCTAGTGTTACCCTCAAGGTTTGGAAATCACACTTAGGTTGGTGCTGGCACATGTTCCACTGTCAGCTCTGTTACCAGGTTAATGTTGCAACCACATCTCACCTAACCTGAATAATCATTATGATTTTTGTAGGAGTTAGCAATGGACATTTTTAGCTACTTTTTACAATGCATTTCTTGACTAAATTGTCAGATGGCATTGGCTTTTTGGAACCCAATATCCAGCCCTAACCACTCCTTAATTCCTTACTTGCCTAGACATTGTATGGAACTACAAAGGTGTGTCTACAAATCTGCTAACGTGGCTCAAAATGAGTCAGTGCACATGCACACACACTTACACTAACCCATTATGTGCGTTTCATGTTTGTACAGGTCGCTTGTTCTCGCTGCACTCTTTTTCTCTTGAATAAAATCTGGCTTTAGTTGCTTGATCATGATGTCAGTCAGTAAAGAGGTTTAGGATATGTGCAGCTCAGGGCTATATGGGCTGGATTAAGCAGACACTCCCTGCTTTAGTGTAAGTGCATGTCAAACATATTGTGGTTGATATTGCTTCATCTACACTTGGTGGGCTTTTCTACTAAATGTGAAGCTTTCAAAAATTGATGTTAAAAGACAAGAAAAACAGCAATTTTCAGCAATTACATTTTTAAAAGTTTTATATCTTTTTGTATTTATTATGGCCATTTTTATGCTTTATTGATAAAACAGCATATAATACGAATTTGGGGAGAGACATTCAGCAAACTGTCAGAGTCCGAACTTGAATCCAAAATGCCGAGGCAGGCTATAGTCACTGTATCTGCACCTCAGCTCTACCACTGAGCAATATGAAGATCTAAGTTTTTAAGCCTTTTTTTATGATAAGGGATCATATTCAGACAGTAACTGAGGGGGGAAGAAAGGGAAATTGCATGGAGTAAACTGCTCCCTGGGATAAAATCCCTGAACAACCTGGTAGGTGTTCTGTGCTGTACCAGGAGGGCCACAATATGACAAATATGAAAAACAAAGCTTCCTGTGTACACACTATTGCAGAGTATTGTCTTGCTAAGGACCAACCAAAGTGAAGTCTTGAAAACAATGACACATGCACCACCGGCTTCTTTTCATTAATTTAATAAAAAAAAAAAAAAAAAGACCTGTTAACTAATTCTAGTAGAGGGAACCTCACCACTATATTCCCAAATAATTCCACATGATGTCTTATTTTTGCACTAATCTCAGACAGTAAACCTATCCTGCCTCAGGTTTTTAGCTACTTTATATTTGTTTCTTGGCACATCCATGTTGTTCAGGGCGTGGTTGTGATGGAACATCACTGTCTGGATCCACTTCAAGTCCTTCCCTAAAGTGTCTCACCCACCTCCCATCCCTCCCTGCTCGAGTGTCACTGTGAGTAACTCGGTGTCAAACGTCTAAGGAATGCCATAAATAAGTAATGATTAACCGGCGGGCGTGCGTGTCAGTGCCCAAGTGTTAAAGTTACATCTCTGAACTTTTCAATAAAAGAAGATGACACTTTTTTTTCCCCTGCTGACTCAGATTGTCTTTGAGTTTGCTCACACAAGCAATGTGATGAACCAATAGTACATGCGGGTCACCACACCTCATCCTACAGCCTTCCTGCATCTCCCTTGCCTCGGCAAAACATGGGCAAGAAAAGGGGTGTGTCCGTAAGCCATAAGCTGTAAGCCCTACCCACAACCATGTCCTAAACCACACCGCTAAGTACACACTGAGACATCACACACCAGGACAGGCCCAGACTTTATAGCCCACAGGCACCATTTAGTATGAAAGGGATAGAGTGAAAGAGAAGGAAAAAAATAGTAAGGGCAGAGGCAACCCAATCAGGGAGTGAGAAGAGGAATCATAGGTTTGAAGAGAACTTTGTGACCACAGGACTGCGTACTCTGGGACGGACCAAAGGACAAATAGAAGCAAGAAAGAGGAGAATCACTTTCATAGGATTGTTAACTCATTCATAACAATACTTTATGAAAATGACCTCTCCACAGCAGAGGTACAGGAATGTCTCCAGTGGCAGCTATGGCAGAGAGAGGATGGCGTCAGACGACAGTTATTACCAGGGGATGCTAAAGTCAATGGATGGCAGGAAAGGTAATGGGACTGAGAAATTTATATTGTTGTTCTCAGTCATTGTCTTTGCAAATATTTTTATATTTTTTTTGTTATCATGCGATCGTCCAAACTCTGGTACTTGCTGTGTGCTTTCTGGCTTATTGGTATGGAATTGGTGATTTCTAGTGTGGATATATTTCCCATACATTTTGATTTTTTTTTTTTTTTCATTGTTAGTTGATATTAATGGATTGACCCTTATTTCCTTTCTTGGCATGGGATGGTTTACTGTCTACTGGCTACTGTTCCTAAACAAGGGAACTCCCCTTCCTTAATGCATCAGCAGCCTCCTCACTCTGTATTGGTCAGTAAAGCTCATTCACAAGTTTTAGTAGCCTAGCGTGGATGTGTTATGGGTAAAGTGAGTCAGTGTGGTTACAGACTACACATGTCCTGCAAAGACGTTGGACATTCTTTGGCTCACGTTCAAGTTTATAAGTATTCTTTGTAAAATCAATTAGAGGTAATAACCTAATATTTGGAGAAACTTAATTCTGTTTATTTTGATTCTTCGAGGCTGTTGTCAGCACTGGGACCTGCTTTTCCAGTGTTTTGTGCTGTAAACTGCACACCTCTGGGAAACCTGTTTGTATGTAGTGACATGTGAGTCTTGAAGTTGTCAGTGATGCATCCATTCACTTTCAAAGAGCATGCAATATGTCTCTACTAATATCTATTATATAATGACTATTTACGTTTGCTATTGCCAAACAGTTTTATGTTACTATCTGCTGCTTGCTTGTGTTCTCAAATTTGGAAAGTAAGGAAACAAATGCAGTTTTACATTATCTTCCATGACCAATTATAGAAATGTCCATAACACATTAAGCAGAAGTTACTGGTGACGCCACTTCCTCCTCCTCCTCCTCATGCATACACACACTTAAGAAAACATTAGGAGCTTATGGGTGTAGTTTAGTGTAAGCATTGAATCACAGCCTCTTTGCTTTTGTTGCAGGGTTGACAGAGAGCAAAATTATTTTATCTAAACTGATAACATCAAGAAGGACTTTGCAACCATGGATGTGGCATTACTAAAGATATCAGCAGCAGTCATAAGAAATTAAGTCAACCATACTGTCGAGATCAAACAACATGATCCATGGCCTGTGTATGGATTGCACTGACACGCCTTGTGGTTTTCTGAGAAGGCCAATAGGAGCAGAGCAGCAGGCTGGCGGTTCGAGGGCTTGTTTTGTCAAGGGGTGTGTTCCTTGTTGAGATCTTGCTGTTTCTTGTCGGCAAATTGCACTGTTTAATAGTTAAGCCATGTCTTCACACTGACTAAAGATACGTTTTTATGACTGATTCAGTCTTGTTCTGAATTGTTGTAGTCTGTAAGGACAGCTGGTGTCAGGCTGAGACAATAGGGGTGCAGCTGATGACGGCAATAAACTGTTGTGAGTCAGATGCAGGAGTGTTGTCTACGCACATTTTTCCACCCCATGTGAGCTTATGTTTATTATTTTTAAATCAAACACTAATCTTTTAAAGGTTGATTCATCTTTATCCATTCCTTTATGTTATCTCCCTCATAGGGCTGCACAATATTAAAAAATCATGAAATATATAATACCAAGGTCGAATAATGAAATATACTATATCAATGGCAATATGTGGTTATTCTAAGTTTTATTAACAAAGATAATTCATTAACAAAGAGCTACAAGGCTGTGGACTCATTGGTTTAAACTGGGGGTTAATCAGAGCTTACTAAAGATTAAACCAGGTCTAATTTTAGGATTATTACTATCCTATATTACTAAACCAGGACTTGGTGTAGACCCTATTTAACCAGGGCTTAAAATGGCTTTGTTCATTTCTGTCAGATGGAATACCTAAACATATGCTGCAATAAGATTTTCTTGCTAATACAGATATTTATTTTTGTATATCACAGTAGCAATAAGTTTGCGATTACTAGCATTGCTACTTTCTTATTGTCTGAGATTTGAGTTTACATCTCTAACCTTCAGTTTTCTCCTTTTTTTTTGCAGATGAACGAGACAGAGTACAAAAGAAGACCTTCACAAAATGGGTGAACAAGCACTTGATAAATGTAAGAACCTTTCCTTGTCTTCTCTTTTTGTAGATAGTGAATACCAGTTTACCTCTGGTAAAAACACCATTACAGTCACATGGGAACCAACCACCACAATCTTCTGATAGCCAGACTCTTTTCACCTGGCTAACCCATTCTTACATAACTTAGACAATGACTATCAAAGGTCAAAAAGCTTTCTTTGTGGTCAAGACTATACCTGTTTGCTTAGTGAATCATCATTCTCATCAATACATTACACAATTTTATTAATGAAAAATATTTTCTTTATGTGCTTTTTACATTCATTCATTCATTTTCTTCCGCTTATTCCCATTAGAGGTCGCAGGTGACTGGAGCCTCTATCATTACTTTGCACCTTGCTTTTTACAATTAGCTTTTATTACAGCCATAACAAGCCTCACCGTACCTTATGCACACAGTGAGATACTGATTTATAATTACTGATAAATTATTTTACAGCACTGGAGGGGGTTTACCTTGAGTGCACTTTTATAGCCCAGCCATGTGAAAAGTCAAACAGGACATTTATAACTGGACTAATTACCCAGACTTCCTCACGTCGGTCTTTGTCTAACACATGGTCCCTAACATGGCACTGAAACGGACAGGCTCACCAGAAGTCCTTTCTGTCATCACACCAGGCACTATGTCAACACTGCATTTACATTTACCTTTTCTCACCTACCTCACTCCATATATTTTTGTAAACTAAACTGTCCTCACATATTTGAAGTGTTAGAGGAGGGCAAACAATGAAAGCCTCACTCTAGACGTTCTCATTAAGAGTGAAAAATTAGCTGCCAAAACAAAAAAAAAGCACAAATAATATCCCTTCTTTTTGGCCAGGAAAGCCTCCATTGGCAGTACCTTTGCTGCTTAATGACATACATACATAAGTGACGCCATATTATTTGAACATTAAAGCAAAACTATGTAGTATTTGGATGTTTTGAAAAGTATTTTAGTGGTAAGATGAACTGCCTGGCCCCTGAGTGCTTCTCGTTAGTGCGTCCTCTCAGTGAAAAGGGAATGGTCACAGTACGAACTGCCAAAAGTTGAGCTAAATGCTAATGCTAACTTAAACAACTTCATAGTTTTTGTCATTCATCTGTTTCATTTCAGAAAGCTCATGTTGATTGGTTGTAAAAAATGATGCGTCTGGAGCCTTATCAACCATAGAGCAAATGTTAGATTGTTCTGCTTTAACTCCATTGACATTGCCCCATTCATTTTTTTTTTTTCATGAATGGAACAAGAGGGTTAAAAAAAAGCCCAAAGGTAGTGTTTTCCTTTCCATGAATATGCAGCGTCCTGCAGTACCAATGGAGGAGAACTTGCGTAGTTAATCCTAAGTGTTCCCCGTCAGTTTTGCGGAGTGAGTCATACACATCTGGACTCACTTAGCTCCTTCTGAAAAGGCAGCTCTTAGTGGTCGGGGTTAACGGTAGCACACGGGCAGAGTGTATGAAGTGAAAGCAATGTAGAGATATAAGGAGCTGCTAACATTTTCACAGATTTAAATACTAATAAAAACTGTTTTTCTATTAACTGTGAGACATATACACACATATGCTTTATTCTACCAGATGTGTAAGACGTACTCAAGTATCACTACTTCTACTCCTGCCATTACAGCTACTACTAGTACTATACTGCTACTAAGACCTTCTACAACAATTCCCATTATGACTGCTACTTCTTCTGATACCACTGCTTCTGCTGCTCTTATTTTTATCATTATAACAACTCCCACTAACTCCATAGACATAACATAGAAATGTACTCATATAAATATTAGGACTAAAGTTAATGACTTGAGTTAAAGAATCTAGTTACCTTCCACCTTGCTGCTACATACTGTATGTTCAATAGACCATCCTATATCAGGTTGAGAAGAACAGTAGTGTTACTAACTTCATGCCTGTGCTAAATGGCTTTGCAGAGCTGAACATGATTTAATGGCTTGTCAGGGATAGACTTTAAAGTTGGGTGCAACTGTGAAGAGCTATTAAGAGCCAGCAAGTGGTTTCCTGGACTCTGTAAATCATGTTATATTGTGAGAGACTGGAGACTGGGAGAAAAGTCTGTGGCAGGTTTCAAGCCGCATTTGTTGCTGATCGCTGTAGTTGGTCACTTTAGAGAAATTGCACAAGAAGAAGCAAACATGATGTAAAAGCTAAGGCATGTTAAGTGTCTTGCTCCCAGACAATAGATCACAAAGAAGCACAGAGGATTGGGATAAGCGCCTGTCAGCCATGTGTACTAATGATTTTCACTTTGAAAACAGGTCACAGAGACGGGCTTCCTAAGAGAATCATTTGTAGAGTAATACCCACCTTTCACCAGTGACAGTGAGACAGGGCTGATGCTTCTTCTTTACAGAGCAAATGGGATGTGCTGATAGATGCTGCTCTGTGTTAACAACATGAAAAGACACTGAGGCCAGGTGTTTGAGAAATCCAATTTATTATTTAAACCACAATGAAAATCTGTCCAGGCTAAGTCAAACTATACCATTTATTAAGTTGTTGAAATGATGACACTATTTAAAAGTGTGTTGAGAGTGACCCTTAGTGGTTGGAGCTAGTAATGACACTCGATTAAAAGGGTGGGGCAAACATTTACCACATACTGTTGTAACATGTTCTGGAAATTTTTAATACATTAATACATACTTCCATTTTGACCCATTTTCTTAACATAAAACATAAAAACCATTGGTCTCCCATAGTGTAATCATATCATAGATTTTGGATATGATTCTTGTGTTTATTTGGTGCTTGTCTCATCTTTTGTCATTTAACCTTTCTTTTCTCTCATCTCTTTCCATCTCTTCATCCATCTTTATTCTCTTTCTGCATCCTAGAAGGTGGAGGTAGGTCGTGTAGCTCATTTTAGCATGAGTGTGCTGCTCACTGTGTTATATGTTATATCATTGTTGTGTTTGCATGTCTTCAACTTCACTCATGGGTTTGAATTTTATAGCCACATCACATTTTTTGAAAAAGGCATTACTTACTGATTTGTATTGTAATTAGATTCACTGATGGGTATTTTTATCTGCAGGGTTTTATGGGTTCTTACATTTATAAAAAAAAACAAAAAAAACAAAACACAGCTTCCCTAGTAGGCTTGGCGTCTCAGGGCCATGCATTCCTGACCTGTGTAGATCTGTACTTCTGCTGAAAAGACCTCACAGACTGCCGTACACTTTTACTAAACTCAATTTCCCACTTCTACTTTTGATGTGTCATGTGGCAAGAGTCACAAGTGGTTGCCATTACATTACATTGTTACAGTTGTTATGACACATGTCCAGTTAGAAAAGACTTGTTTTGCCAATGCTTAGATGAAATAATTAGATGAAATAAAGGAATAGGAGCATCAATCACTGTATTAATATTTTTGGTGTGGTCCTTTGCAGGCACAACGTCATGTGTCAGATCTGTATGAAGACCTTCGGGATGGACATAACCTGATCTCCCTGCTGGAGGTCCTCTCTGGGGAAACCCTGGTGAGTTCAATGTGTGACCTTTGACCCTGACTTTGTACCTTATTTATTTATTTTTTTTACCTTTAACAAAACTTTCAAGTTGCATAAACAGTACTCCCAATGAAAAATGTACAAAAATAAACATTTAGTTCCTCACATTGTAACACAAGCTAGCTGTCAGTCAAAGCTTTAAACATAGCCGCTTACTCCACGAAACGATTTAATAGCTTCATTCTCTGATTCTCATTTATACATCCAAAGCTGGGCTGTTAATTCTTTGCATACTCATTTTTCTTGTTTATGTCCTGGAGACATTATTTTTCTATGCCAGCTTCAACTCTGCACGTCTTTTCAAAAACAAAATAATCGCATTACCTCCACTTTGGCTGGCTGGTGCAGTTCCTACACATATTACTCTACTCTTCCCTTCTTCCTCGTGTATGCCTTTCTCTAACTTTTGGTTGTGTGAGCTGATGTCTGCTGTGTGGCCTTGTTTTCCTCTCTTTGCACTACTCTTGCTAGCCGAGGGAAAGAGATGTGGTCAGGAACATTCGTGTGGTGAGTGGGACTGTATTTACTATGGGCTCCCGACTTGGGCTGTGCCATTGACAAGACTTTCATTGCCATCATCCTTTCGCTGACTAGCTTTTACTCATGCAGCCATATCATTTTAATGACTGATTTGGTAACTCTTTTTCATTATTTTATCTTGATTTGTGCACTTAAGTCAAAACATGAAACAGTTTTCAATTCTGTACTATTGACCACTGAGAGTACAAATTACATAATGACCATATATACATAGAATGATATTATGTATGACTCTACTGTATTTAAACACCTCTTTCAAAAATAAAAGCTTATAGATGCATTTCCTAATCCATAATTATATAAATCCCCAGAAATATTTTTTTCTTCATGACTAAATATAAATAAACCATTATTCCAGAAGCAAAGGTACCTAATGCTGTTGCATATTGTGTCGCCCACAGCCCAGAGAGAAAGGCCGCATGCGATTCCACAAACTGCAAAATGTACAGATAGCTCTCGACTTCCTCCGACGTCGACAGGTAGGTTTAAAGTTTTAACTATTTTACTTTGCCATTATGTGTTTTTTTTTGTATTACACTGTGATGGAAGTGCACATTTTGACATAGTGGTTGGCAAGTTCCTCCCACTGTTTGTTGGTGTATGTCTATGTGTCTGTACAATGCCTAAGGCCCATAGTTGCTGACCCCAAATGGGAATAAGCTGAAGAAAATGAATGAAATACTATAATAATGTGTTTCTACAGGTGAAGCTGGTCAACATCAGAAATGACGACATCGCTGACGGGAACCCCAAACTCACTCTTGGGTTAATATGGACCATCATCCTTCACTTCCAGGTCTCCTCGTCTGTCAGTGTTGTATTTTATTTTATTATCACTCTTGACCTCTGTCTCTGGGATCTGCAACTATCGGCTGCCACTTCCCATCTCCTTTGGAATCATCCCGAATGGATCCTGCTCCTCACAATTCCTCTCATTGTCACAGTAATTCCTATCAACATAGGCTAACATAGTTTACTAATGTGTAGTTTTGTAGCACGCTACACACCATCAGGCTTAAGTATGAGTCACAGCGGTAGCTCTCATGTGGAGGGTGTGTCATCATCCCTGCAGCTTATCCCTGTTATTCCTGCCAACATTTGCCATGCCCTTAATCTTTATTTGTTAGGTTTCCCATAAGCTCAAATTTGGAGGAAAGCAGAAGAGGTGTGGTTAGGTAAAAAGATCTGGTGAATGCCCCAGAGATACAGATTTACACATCTCCTCTTACCAGCTTGAAGTGACAAAATGTATAATAGTTGACCACAAAATCTAACTTTTAGTGTAGAGTGTGACATGGTGACATGGTGGGTGTGAAGGTGTGAAGGTGTCACAAGGTGGACTGAGACATTGGGGTAAATCTGAGTGATTTTAAAAGTAATTTTTTGAAGTGTTATTGTATGAGGTAACAATTTTTTGTTTTACAAGGAAGTGTATGTGCTCCTTTCTGCTATTACAAAACAGTAACCAATACATGGCCATATTCAGCAACCTCATACAATCACACTCAAATCAATAATGTTTGGGGTTCAACAATTTGGTATAAGTTTTATCTTTTGGTTTCCATTAATAACTAATTTATTTCCTATATTTCGTAATTATCAATATCCAACTTCTTTTAAATCTGTCACTATTAACATATGATCCATCTATGGTGTCTTAGATCTCAGATATTCAGGTGAACGGTCAGTCAGAGGACATGACGGCCAAGGAGAAGCTGCTCCTCTGGTCCCAGAGGATGACGGACGGCTACCAGGGCATCCGCTGTGACAACTTCACCACCAGCTGGAGGGACGGCAAACTGTTTAACGCTGTCATTCACAAGCACTAGTAAGTATTCATACAAATAGGTCATGTAATGAGATGGGAGGTGTGGGAGGTAAGAAGATGAGACCAGCAATGTTGTATGGTTTAGAGACAGTGGCACTGAGAAAATGACAGGAGGCAAAGCTGGAGGTAGCGGAGGAGAAGGAGTTGAGAAGTGATGAGCATGAATAGGAATAGGAATAGGAACATCGGAGGGACAGCTCATGTTACATGTTTTGGAGATAGAAGAGGCCAGACTGAGTTGGTTTGGAGAAAGAAGGGATAGTGATTATATTGGTAAAAGCACCCTGAGGTTATAGTGGCCAAGTGGAAAGCCTAGAGGAAAACCAAAGAGAAGATTTTTGGATTTAGCGAAAGAGGACATGAAATTTGTTGGTGTGAGAGAAGATGAAAAACATTGATAGCAGTGATACATGTAAACTCCCGTGTAATATTAGTTAAATACAGAGCCTGCAGTAATGAATGGACTTGTCATGACAGCACGCTGTCCATTAATTTCACCCAGCAGTGGAGAGCAGCTTAAATGAGATTTCGGAATGTGAAATTACTCTCCAAAATGCCAGCTTCAACCTGCTCTGTGATTGTATTAATTCTTCAAGATTGGCTAGATGTGTTTAACTGATGACACATAAATACACAGGCCAATATAGTAAATCATTATATTTTGATTGTGGTTTAATTACTTCAAATAATGGATAAATGCTTTTTTGTTTTGTCAATGTTTAGTTTACTGTGTGAACTATTTGCCAGAAAACCTTTATAAAAATAATAAAACCGGTTGAATAGCTGGAAGAAAGCACTGTACAAGTCAAGATAATAAGCCATCTTCTTTCCATAAACATATAATTATAGCTTGTGATATGAAAGCCGTGGGCATACAAAGAATAATACTGTCTATGTTGACTCTAAACATAATGGATCAATGTGTCTGTATATAAGAGATTTCCAAGTTTCCACGTCTTAGAAAGCCGAGAGATGGGGTAATGTTTAAAGATATTATGAACTGAGAGAAATGTACCTGTAGGGACAGGTTTCTTTGATTTGACTTGCATACTTTTTTTTTTTTTTTTTGCTGGAGACATGATTCTGTATTTGAATTTTATAAAGGTTAGGGGTGTGACGTTTGGGCGTTACTGTAGCGTTGTATGGCTGCAGCCTGAAAACCCTAGTGTTAGTTCATGCCTGGACACAAAACAGGGCATTGGGTTGCAGGAAATGTATTCACCTTTTGTGGAGAAAACAAGAGAGATACCATTTTGAAGGAGCTGGTAGAAAGAGAGGTTTATGAAAGATTGCGCTGGATTATACAAAGTGGATTTTCATCTTGGAACCAAGAAGTTTCCTACATACAGATGGACCCCTGAGAAAATGAATGGGACTTTTATCTAAAGCTTAAAGTTTACAGCGTCAAACTGGATAATACATTTCAGCAAGATGCTTAGTCTGAGGAAGAAATCCAAGTCGAGGAAGAAAAGTCTTGGCTTTACTGGAACGAGATCTTCCAGCAGTGGGAATGATCGGGTGGTCATGTTGTGTGAGGATGTCCCATCAGAGGCGTCCTCCTTGGACTCAGGGCGGGGTTCTAACAGCTCTGGGACACGCTCGAGTGGTGACGAAATGGGACATGGGTGGAGGTCTCACAGCTTTCATGGAACTAGGACTCCACGCATAAGTAGCTCTTCCAGACCAATGAAGCAGTACTCTGTCCGGGAGGTCCGGCATGTGCAGTCAAGTCCTGTCTATGCACAGTATTTGGACCGGTCCACTATGTAAGATTAAAGAGCCATAGGAACCTTTTGTGCACATTTCGGGTCATGATACAGTGCATATTTCTGTTTTTCCTTCTTTATTGTTCATAATTTCAGCCACTTAAATATAATTGACTGGCCGTTGAACTTTTAGCCGCTCTGTACAGTAAATCACATTCCTTCTTTAGATTCTCAGAGATTTGGCTCTAACAATCACATGCCCAGAGGTTGTAAATGCAGGTGCTGAACATGAGCAGGTGGGGCTTCAGATTTTAGCCTCTAGCAGGAGTTACATAGTACATTACTAATGACAGCAAATGCTGAACTTATTAAAATAAATTATTTCATGCTGGGTTTTTATGAGCTAATCAAAAAAAGATTAAAACAACATTACTTTTGTGCACCCAGTAAATGAGAGGGGATCTGGAAAGTCGAATGGGATTCTCACATCAACATGTACCTTATATACAGGGTAAGAAGTGGAAGTTAGTTTGATCTAGTGAGATATATGTTCTAATAAGATTGTAATGTGCCCTCAAACATCAGAGCAACTATACAGAAACATTAAGTATTCAAAGGCTGTGTAGTTTCTGGTAATGGTTACATGTTACATCCCTAACCTTTGTCTTTATTTATGTTTCCCCAGTCCAAGACTTATCGACATGGGCAAAGTGTACCGGCAAAGCAATTTGGAAAATCTGGAGCAGGCTTTTGGCGTGGCAGAGAGAGACCTGGGAGTCACCCGCCTTCTGGATCCAGAGGGTAATACCTTGAAAAATCATTGCAATCAGCATTTATTTTCCGATGATTTATAAAGAGAATTTAGTTCATTTTTTTAATTGTGCTTCATTTTCGTAGATGTTGATGTGCCTCACCCCGATGAGAAATCCATCATCACCTATGTCTCATCCTTGTATGATGTTATGCCCCGCATTGAGGTAGTCGATGGAGTCAGAGCTAGTGTAAGCATACATGTATATTACAAACATCTATAGCTTTCTTCAGTTATTGACTCATCTTCTCTAGAAACCATTTTGCATAAGACCTATTTTTCTCTCATAATTTGATTTGATAGATGACTTGATCAGATTTATTAAGAGTTCAACAGGCTTGTGACTTTAGCTTTTGTTTTCTGGTATGCCGCTGGCGGTGGTTCAAAGAAAAAAATAAGTCTTGTGAAACCAAGTAAAGCCAGAAATGAGCAACCTGTGGTGTTTATGCAGCATAGGGCAATGGGAAAGTTTTAAAAGTAAATGTTATGCATCACTTTATGGTAAAATACAAATTTTATTTTTATTATTGGTTAGGTCAATAATATCCTGCAAACCAGATTATTGATCCTGTCTGGGCATCTCATGAGTGCACTTACAGACCTCTTTTGCAAATCTCAAATTTATAATAAGTAATACATAATAAGTAATAAGTGTGTTTACTTTGTCTACCATACTCCTGCATCAACTGTGTCTCCCCTCTCCGCTTCCTTGTCCACTTTCACAAGACATGGATTGTTGAGTCCAAATTGAGTTTAGGCTGCTGTGTTAGAGATGGAGCATGCAGACATGGGAGAAAAAGCCCTTTACTGTCTGTGGTTAACTCACGGCTGTCTCATTTGTACTGCAGGATCTGGAGCTGCGTTGGCAGGAGTACTATGAGCTGGTGACACTTCTGCTCCAGTGGATTAGGCATCATGTTGTCATCTTTGAGGAGAAGAAGTTCCCGACCAGCTATGAGGAGATAGAGGTAAAGCTATATTCTTTTATGTGTACGTGCATAGATTTAGTAAGAAAGAAGTATTTAGATAACCACCCTGTACAATACATTTAGCTCTCTTGAGAAATTTCAAGCTATCTGATATCTGATAGCTTAGAGGGACAATTTCATGGCAGAAGACAGATGTGGACAGAAACCACATGTCCATTGTCCACGCACATTATTGTACTGTAGGTGGGGCAGTGTCAATCCTGAGATAATACAGCCAAAAGGCACATAATGCTTAGTCTCATCTCGACCACGCCCTGTTGGCTACAGAATAAAAGTATGGGTTTTTCTTTAACAATTCAAGAGAACTGTGCTTTTATTTAGTAGGTGGGCTATTTTAAAGCATTCAGCAATGGTGCATCTGGTTAAATATTCAACACCCTTTAGTCTGTGTCTTTCAACTCAGTTTATACAGGTGATTAATGTATAAATACAAAAAGGGCAGGAATGCTTGGTAGCTTTTGTGGCTACTATAGTAGACAAGAGAAGAAGAATAACTTAAATGAAGAAAGTGTCATCTTGGGGCAAGTAGTCTAGAGCCTACCTACAATATGGGATAATATTAAAAGTAAAAAAATAATGTGTTATTATTAATTATACAAATAGAAGTTGAACTGTAACTTTTTTTTTTTCCTTTAGCTTCTTTGGCGCCAGTTCCTCAAGTTTAAGGAGACAGAGTTGCCAGTAAGAGAGACAGACAAGAACCGCTCAAAACAAATCTACCAATCTTTTGAGGTAAGAGAGCTTGCTGGTTCACACCATGCTCCTATGAAAGTTGTAAAAAAAATAAATAAAAAAAAACATATTCTTTATTTTACCCTCAGAGTGCAGTGCATACCGGTCAGGTGAAAGTCCCACCAGGCTACCATCCCATCGATGTGGAGAAGGAATGGGGGCGGCTGCATGTGGCCATTCTTGAGAGAGAGCGTCTGCTAAGAATAGAGTTTGAAAGGTAATTAAAGGCATGCATTGGGGATCCTGAAGCTATTTTTTTTTAAAACTACAGTAAATTGTGAAGTTTTACTAAGAGAACGTATGTACACCTATTCTATGGCAGTTTGGCTCATAATAAAAGTACAGCATGAGGATAAACAGGATTAGGTGATAATTGACATGTTAGCAATGAAAACAAGAAAGCCATCTGATGTGCTCATAAAATTATGTCATGAGATTTGATTTAAATTAGTCAAGGTTTTAAAAGTATAGTGTTGTTGTGCATGGAAAAGAGGAGGTCACGAGACGGCTTACTCATGATGGAGTCTCACAGTCTTGTTTACGGTTTGAGGAATGACTGAATGGGCAGAAAAGGCAGACACTTTGTCTCAGCCTGTGCTGCATCATACAAGAGTCAAGAGTACTCATGCAAGTTGGGAGACTGTTCTAGTAGGAATCTTGGTAGGAATCTTGGTTGGATATATGTATATGTAATGTTAATCCTATGTTTTTGGTTTTTGTACAGGCTCGAAAGACTCCAGAGGATTTACAGCAAAGTCCAAATGGAGTCTGGTGTTTGTGACGATCAGCTCAGTCGCCTGGAGTCCCTGCTGCAGACTGTAAGTCACAACTTTATGTTCAAATTAAAGGGGAATGTTGCCATGTACTTATTTATTTATTCATATTTTAAAAGGCTTATATGACTTACCACAAAATGTATAAATATATTTACTATTACTCTATACATTAATGCCTTTCATTGTCTGTCTGTTACCGCTCCTAATTTTTATAACAATCGGACTTACATTGTCTTTAATGCTTTCAGGACATCCAACTACTAAATTCAGGAAAACCAGCCCAACACACAGCAGAAGTGGAGAGAGAGCTGGACAAGGCAGACAACATGATCCGCCTGCTCTTCAATGACGTACAGTTTCTCAAAGATGGGCGCCACCCTCAAGCTGAACAGATGTATCGCAGGTGAGTGTACTGTGGATTTTTAACCAATGCAGTGACATTGTATTTTTGTACTGAACATTATTTAGATACTATACTTAATATACTTAATTTGCACAGGGTTTACCGGCTCCATGAACGTCTGGTGAGCTTGCGCAGTGACTACAACCTCCGTCTAAAGGCTGCACAGGCTCCAGTGGTGACGACTTCCCCAGCAGCCCATAGCAAAGGTGCGAACCGAGTTGGACGACGTGACTTTGCGTTATGTACGAGACCTGTTAGCCTGGGTGGAGGAGAACCAGCGGCGCATTGATGAGGCAGAGTGGGGCTCGGATTTGCCCTCTGTGGAGTCCCAACTGGGTAGCCATCGCGGTCTGCACCAAACTGTGGAAGATTTTAAATCCAAGATTGAGCGAGCCAAAACAGATGAGGTATGAACATTATTGGTTATGTGGTGATCTTTTCGGGTGGGGTCTGTATGTCCTCCCCGTGTTATCGCGGGTTCTCTTCAGGTACTCCAGCATACTCCCACCGTCCAAAGACATGCATGTGTGAGGAGAATTGATGATACTAAACTGCCTATAGTGAATAAATGGGAGAGTTAATGGTGGTGGTTTATGTCTCTGTGTCAGCCCTGCAACTAACTGGCCACTATGGTGTACCCTGGCTTAGGCCCATAGTTGGGATAGACTCTGTTTATTAATTGTTAATAGACAATTAATAATTTGCTTTTCTGCTTTTTTACATTCTTTAGACTCAACTATCACCCATGAGTAAAGGCACATATAAAGACTACCTGGGTAAACTGGACCTCCAGTATGGAAGACTACTGGTAAATATGTTCATACATGAAAACATTAAACAAATATAAGGAGCATGTCAGTACTAATAATTTTTTATTTTGCAGAACTCTTCCAAGTCCCGCCTAAGGAACTTGGATGCTCTTCATGCATTTGTCAGTGCTGCCACAAAGGAACTGATGTGGCTTAATGACAAGGAGGAGGAAGAAGTCAATTATGACTGGAGCGACCGGAACACAAACATGACGGCTAAGAAAGACAACTACTCGGTGTGTGTCTTACAATCTATCTTTAAAATAAGCCAGTAGACTGTATAATATACAGTATGGTGTGCTAGGTCTCTCTCTTTCAGATTTAACCAGTTAACCATTTATTAATGTTTCTTTCTTAGGGACTTATGCGAGAACTTGAACAGCGGGAGAAGAAGGTCAATGATATTCAGGCCATGGGTGACAAACTTGTCCGAGATAATCATCCTGGCAAGAAGACAGTTGAGGTGACTATTATACCAAATCAGGCTAAACTCTCCTACAAACACAAAAACAGGCACAACATTATGAACACCTGCCTAATATGCTGCCACATACTCAACAAACTACAATGCAAAAGGTATATTCTGACACTTTTCAATCAGAACCCGCATTAACTTCTTAGAAATTTGAGCTCCAGTAGCTCGGATCACACGGGCAAGCCTTTGCTCTCCACGTGCATCATCTGTCGCTGGTTTCCACCATTCCATCCCTGAGCCACTTTTATTGAATACTGATTTCTACATAGTGTGAGCACCTCTGTTGATGGTTGTAATCTATGCTACAGGCTTTCACAGCTGCTCTACAGACTCAGTGGAGCTGGCTCCTTCAACTGTGCTGCTGCATCGAGGCTCACCTCAAGGAAAATACAGCCTATTATCAGGTATACTCAGCACAAAAATAAAAATACAGCAAAGAAACTTAAGCACTTTTCATTGCTCCGAGTGTTAACATCTGTCCCCTTTTTGTAGTTCTTTGCTGATGTGAAGGAAGCCCAAGACAAGATGACGAAAATGCAAGAAAACATAAAAAAGAAGTATAACTGTGATCGCAATACAACAGCTACACGCCTGGAGGATCTGCTGCAGGATGCTGTGGTGAGTGTTGAAGCGCATGCATTAAATATCAAACAATATGAAATTACTTTGTATCAATATGGGGAATCACTTTTTTTGTTAACAGGAGGAGAGAGAACAGCTGAATGAAGTAAAGACTATGGTAACTGGGCTTAACAAGAGAGCAAAGACCATCATCCAGCTGAAACCACGTAACCCCACCACCCCTATCAAAGGAAAACTGCCCATTCAGGCTGTTTGTGACTTCAAGCAACAGGAGGTAAGAACTTGTTGAATAATGATCCCTGTCCAAAGCAATCACATGTGACTACTAACATAGAAACGGTATGGCTGTGTTCCCAAAATTGTACTTTAAACCAAGCAGAGAGCAAGAAATTTTCTTTGGTATTAGATTTTGTCACCAATTATTCTAAAATGAAAAAAACAGGAACGGGGGAAGAATTGGTACTGTAATGTAATATGTGTATTTTTAAGTTATAGCTTTTATTTCTTCTATTCAGATCACTGTGCATAAAGGAGACGAGTGTGCACTTCTTAACAACTCGCAGCCGTTCAAGTGGAAGGTGCTGAACCGAACTGGAAACGAGTCTGTGGTGCCTTCTGTCTGCTTCATGGTGCCGCCCGTCAACAAGGAAGCTCTGGACAGTGTAGCCAGGTCAGCCCATAGTACAATGGCAGGCACATTTTGCATCTCGTCACTTAAATATTTTACATAATACGCTATAACATCTGTTTCTTCTTCTATGGTTTAGTCTGGATGGAGGGCACCAGCAGATGGTGTCCATGTGGCAGAACTACTATGTGGACATGAAGAGTCTGCTCTCATGGCAATACCTGATGAAAGACTTTACACAAATTCACTCCTGGAACATCACTATGGTGAGTCAGAGCACTTCTTAGGAACTTAAACTGAACTGTATGTATTTGGATTTTGCATTGAGCTTGTAAAACTCAGCAGCTTTAACCACAGCTGCATCTCAATAGAGAATATTGTAGAAAAATGAAATTGTTCAATTTTAAAAGTGAAATCCATATACTATATAAATTCAGTATGAACAGAGTGAAATGTCTCAAGCATTTATTTAATGTTATTGTGCTGATTATGATGATTATGTAATATTATGTCATATTTTAGACTTTAGAATTTGGGGTTTTTAGTCATTGTAAGCCATAATCATCCTAGTTAACATAAATAAATGCTTGAAATATATCACCCTGTGTGTCCTGAATTTATGAGTCTCCTGAAATAAATTCATTTTTCCACTACTTATTTATTATTTGACATGCACAGTTAACTGCAGTCGTTGCATATGGGCTTTGGTAATTGCCAACGTTTCTCAAGTAAAAAAGCTGCTTGCATTGTTTAAAGTGAATTATGTTATTTAGACATTGGCCAAGATTAAGTGCTGTAGATGTTTATTGCATTACATCCTTGAACTCAAACTAAGTTAGAGTGATGTGTCCTATTATTAGAGGTGCTACAGTTTCCTTTTTTGGATCGTACTTGAGCAACAATAATGTAATTAGTTTTTTTTTAAGGCCAAATTCTAATATTTGGTTAAGTTACATCACAGTAAGTAGTTTCTTTAGTATGTGACATAGATGGGCAGCTATCTAAAAAAACATTTTTTTTTTCTTTTTAGTTGAAGTCCATGAAGCCGGAGGAATACAGGCTGGTCATGAGGAACATGGAGCTGCACTATCAGGACTTCATGCGCGACAGCAAGGACTCTCACATTTTTGGGACCGATGACCAGATGCAAGTGGAGCAGGACTATGCCAAGTCAACGCAATATTTCGAGAACCTGCTTCGCTCTATGGAGAAAGGTAATACAGTCATTTTTAAAATCATGACACCATCACCTTTTGGGTGTAGACATTTTAGAGGATTTATTTTTTTAATTCACCTTTCAGAGAAAATGTCTGTTAGGACCAAAGGTAAGCGGTGTGAAGCCAGAACAGTGCTAAAGCTAGGCTGTAAACACGCTTATGAGCTTTGTTGGAGTAGAGTGACTGCATGTTGCTCTGCCTATCATAATTTATTTATTTATCAGTGTAAGCTGTTGAGTGACCAAATATAAAGCACAAAATATTGCATGGTTTGTTACATTCACAATAATGCATAAATTACATGCAGGTATACAAAAATGCTCCAAAATGCACCTAATACTGTATGGGTAGTTTTATGCAAATATGGCCTGAATATGGTGTCCAGGTGTTTGGCTTTTTGATTGTCCAATATACAGCAGATTAGTCTTTCATTTTTGCTGTGAATTGTAAGCTACGCTGTGGTTGTTTATTATATTCATAATAACAATATTGCTGATGTATGCAGGTCAGCAGGATGAGACCCTGTGTAAGAACTACATCTCGGAGCTAAAGGATTTGCGTCTGCACATAGAGGACTGTGAGAACCGCACTGTGGCTCGCATTCGTAAACCAGTAGAAGTTGAGCCTCTCAAGGAGTGCCTCCAGAAGACAACAGAGCAGAAGGTACATACTAACTCACATATTTGCAAAGGGTTATAATTATCATGAGAGTTTGTTATTATGGATTTTAAATGGTACAGTATTGTATACAGCAGAGTAAAATTTAAAAAATACATTTGAAATCTGGAGTCTGAGACCATCTGGCAGTAGCTGCTCTAAGTATTTTACCACTGCCTCTGGATAGAGAAACCAGGCACAGGTACACAATGGTATTATTGCTTTTAAGAATTAATAGGCATGGAACTATTTTGTGTGTGTTTTGCAGAAAGTCCAGGTGGAGCTGGATGGTCTGAAGAAGGATCTGGATAAGGTCTCTGTAAAGACGCAGCAGGTCCTGAATGCGCCCCAGCCCTCAGCCTCTGCTCCTGTTCTTCGCTCTGAGCTGGACCTCACAGTACAGAAGATGGACCACGCCCACATGCTCTCTTCTGTTTATCTCGAGAAGTGAGTCCATGTCATTACCAGTTTTAACAATTATTATGACTGGAAAAATAGTAATTTACGTGTTTTCTTATCTACAGGCTGAAGACTGTGGAAATGGTGATCCGCAACACTCAGGGTGCAGAGGGAGTTCTCAAGCAATATGAGGACTGTTTGCGTGAGGTTCACACTGTTCCCAGTGATGTCAAGGAAGTGGAAGCTTATAGAGCCAAGCTCAAGGTAATAATTGTCTTGTATAAACTGACATATCATTACAATGCTTGTTCCTTATTAACTGTTTTTCATACATGTCATATTAAAGAAAATGCGAGTAGAAGCTGAGAGTGAACAACCAGTGTTTGATTCCTTGGAAGTGGAGTTAAAGAAAGCTTCAGCAGTCAGTGACAAGATGTCCCGCGTGCATAGTGAGCGTGATGTTGAGCTGGACCACTACCGTCAGCTCATGTCCAACCTGCAAGACCGCTGGAGGGCCGTTTTTACCCAGATCGACCTTCGACATAGAGACCTGGAGCAGCTTGGCCGCCAGCTTGGCTACTACAGGGAGAGTTATGACTGGCTGATCCGCTGGATTGCTGATGCCAAGAAACGACAAGAGAGGATACAAGCGGTGCCTATCACTGATACAAAAACTCTGAAAGAACAACTGATCCAGGAGAAGGTATGCTGAGTCTTATGACAAAATAACTCTCCATTTCAATCTTCATTTGTTTTTAACTTTTAAATGAAATACTGTATGTTTTATTGTAGAAACTACTTGAGGAAATAGAGAACAACAAAGATAAAGTGGATGAATGTCAGAAATATGCTAAATCCTACATTGACACAATCAAGGTAAGCCTTAATAGACTTGTCTTATTGTCAGATAATTCTTTGCTGAAAAAGTGGCTTACGTGTTTTGTTTTCTCATACAGGATTATGAACTCCAGTTGGTTGCTTATAAAGCACAAGTGGAGCCTCTTGCCTCTTCACCCTTAAAGAAAACCAAACTGGATTCTGCCTCTGACAACATTATTCAAGAGGTAAGAAAAAAAAAAGAAAAAACTATATTCAATGGACAAACGGTAACTAGTTTAATTTACTACACAGTTAAAATGACAATGTTTGTTTTCTCTGTTTTATTAGTATGTAACACTGAGGACTCGGTACAGTGAGCTGATGACACTGACTAGTCAGTACATCAAGTTCCTGAATGACACCGAGCGCCGCCTGGAGGATGAGGAGGTGCGTGACAACTGGCTGTGGTTCCCAAACAACTCTTTTTGTAACATTAACCTAACTTACTGGTTGAATAATCCAGCCATTAAAGCAAAACTCATATTTGCCGCCGACCACCGTCAGCATGCATGCACGTTTTCTTTGTGTCACAAAGTGAAACATTTACACATAAAATTTTTGTATGGGTGACAATTTGCTCTTTTGCCGTGAAGAGGCATGAAATATTGGCATGGTTTCTGTAGTTGAGATGTCAGCGACAGTGAAACAGTTAAAAAATGGGTGAGGTTGTGTGTATTTAGGTGAACAAGTAACCAAAGTAGTGGAGCGCAGATTTAAAACACATTTAACAAGAATTACATCAGTTTTACAGTATATTAATATTTGATTTAGTAGAGGGGTTCTTTTTTCACTTTGCATTTTCTATTTTGCCAGCTGCCACCTTATTCTCACATATTTACATCTCAAAGGATCAAATGTTAAGACTCTTCATTATGTATCCCAAATTAACACGTTTAAAACTTCCGCTTCTTTTCTAACCCTCCTCTTTTGCTTCTTTGCCTCTCTTAACTGCTTGCCAGTGCTTTACCATGACGAATGCTTAACTTGTTTGAGCAATAAAGAGGTAAATGATTAAATCTTCCAGTTTCTTCTATATAAACTCCATTTCTTTCTCCCATTCTTAGTCGTGTATGTCTCATGCATTTTGGCTTCCTATGGCTTCTCTTATTCATATAGTAGCACTTTGCCCAGCATCTCTTGACCCTGCTTTTTCCCTCTATGCTTTTTTGTATTAAGCTTTCTTTACTTAAGGACATTACTTCATGCTTTAGTGAAATTGTCTGATTATTTTATGTAGCTTTCCCCTGACTTTCCCCTTTATTTCCACCTTGAGGCAAAAAAGTGATTTAAAGAACCCCCAGTGCATGGAATGGTTTGGTTTCAGTGAATGGTGTGAAAAATAACTTAAACGTCTTACTATGTATGGGCAACATATGTATATTTTTAATAAAAAGCAAGAATAAACACCCTTCCATGTCACTAAAATAAATTGAAAAAGACCCCAATAATTGAAATATTGAATTGGCTTTAATTAAAAAGTTGAATGTGTATTCTACAGCTGCAGTTGCATGCCATTTAATTTTTTTGCTGAGTTAAGTCATTTTGTATCCATACATTAATTGACATGCCGCCATTGTCCATATTTTCTTTGATTACATAACATTCATGATTGAACTTGAATTGAGAATGTAACACCACTTTATTAATGAATGTCAGTCTAATACGCATTGTGTTCTTTGACGTGATTTGAGCTAACTTTAACATTAACATTGGCTGGTAATACATTTCATTAAGTTGCTTATACTTAAGTGACATCAGATTGTGATTATTCCGATAATCACAACTGTTTCACGCAGTATAGAGCTACTTAATCTAAAGCATTACCTTTAACATATCATGCTTGATTATAATCTCTTCTCTATAATTTGCTTCCACTAATGCAGAAAACTGCTGAGAAACTCAAAGCAGAAGAGCAGAGAAAAATGGCCGAGATGCAGGCTGAGTTAGACAAACAGAAGCAGTTAGCTGATGCTCATGCAAAGGCCATTCTCAAAGCAGAAAAAGAGGCCGAAGAGCTGAAGCTCAGAATGCAGGAGGAAGTAAGCAAAAGAGAAATCGCTGCTGTAGACGCACAACAACAAAAATCCAACATCCAGCTGGAACTTCATGAGCTAAAAAATCTCTCTGAGCAACAGATCAAAGACAAAGCTCAACAGGTCGATGAAGCTCTTCAAAGCCGGGCCAAGATTGAGGAGGAAATACACCTAATCAGGATCCAACTTGAGACAACAGTAAAACAAAAAACAATGGCAGAGTCTGAGCTCGAGCAACTTCGCAACAGAGCAGATGAAGCTGAGAAACTCCGAAAGGCTGCACAAGAAGAAGCAGACAAGCTGCGCCGACAAGTCCATGAGGAAACTCAAATGAAGCGGTTAGCAGAAGAGGAACTCAAACGCAAATCTGATGCAGAGAAAGAGGCCGCACGTCAGAAGCAAAAAGCTCTGGAGGACCTTGAAAACCTTCGCATGCAGGCAGAGGAGGCTGAGCGGAAAGTAAAGCAGGCAGAGGTTGAAAAGGAAAGACAAATACACGTAGCTCACCAGGCAGCCCAGAAGAGCGCTGCTGCTGAGCTCCAGAGTAAACACCTGTCCTTTGTCGAAAAAACATCAAAGTTGGAACAGTCACTCGCACAAGAGCATGGTGCAGTTATTCAACTCCAACAGGAAGCAGAACGTCTTAAAAAACAACAGGAAGATGCTGAAAATGCCAGGGAAGAGGCTGAAAGAGAGCTTGAAAAATGGCGGCAAAAAGCAAATGAGGCTCTGCGACTCAGACTACAAGCTGAAGACGAAGCCCACAGAAAGACCATTGCACAAGAAGAAGCTGAAAAACAAAAGGAGGAGGCTGAGCGCGAGGCTAAAAAGAGAGCTAAAGCTGAAGAATCTGCCCTAAAGCAAAAGGACATGGCGGAGAAAGAACTGGAAAGGCAGAGGAAGCTTGCTGACAGCACATCTCAACAGAAACTCAGCGCAGAGCAGGAGTTAATTCGTCTCAGGGCAGACTATGACAATGCCGAACAACAGAGATCCCTTTTGGAAGATGAACTTTACCGCTTGAAGAATGAAGTGGTCGCAGCTGAACAACAAAGAAAACAACTTGAGGATGAGCTGGCTAAAGTGAGGAGTGAGATGGATGTGCTTATCCACATGAAGTTCAAAGCTGAGCAGGAGAGTATGTCCAACACTGAGAAGAGCAAACAACTTCTTGAGGAAAAAGCTGCCAAAATGAGGGATCTTGCCGATGAAGCAAGTAGGCTTAGAGCCATTGCTGAAGAAGCCAAGCAGCAGAGACAAGTTGCTGAGGAAGAAGCAGCACGCCAGAGAGCTGAAGCAGAAAGGATCCTCAAAGACAAGTTGGCTGCCATCAGTGAAGCCACTCGTCTTAAAACAGAAGCTGAAATTGCCCTTAAAGAAAAGGAAGCAGAAAATGAAAGACTACGTCGCCAAGCTGAAGACGAGGCCTACCAGAGGAAAGCTCTTGAAGATCAGGCCAATCTGCACAAACACGAAATCGAAGAAAAGATCATCATACTCAAAAAGTCATCTGATGCTGAAATGGAACGGCAAAAGGCCATTGTGGATGATACACTCAAACAAAAGCGAATTGTTGAAGAAGAAATACGAATTCTTAAGCTCAACTTTGAAAAGGCCTCCTCCGGCAAACTTGATCTAGAACTTGAACTAAACAAACTGAAAAACATTGCTGAAGAAACTCAACAGAGCAAACTCAGGGCTGAAGAGGAGGCAGAGAAACTGAGGAAGCTTGCCTTGGAGGAAGAAAAACGCAGACGAGAAGCTGAGGAAAAGGTGAAGAAAATTGCTGCTGCAGAGGAAGAGGCAGCCAGACAGCGGAAGGCAGCTTTAGATGAACTGGAACGACTCAGAAAGAAAGCAGAAGAAGCCAGAAAGCAGAAAGATGAAGCTGACCAAGAAGCTGAAAAGCAGCTTGTTGTGGCACAGCAAGCAGCGCTTAAGTGTAGTGCAGCTGAACAGCAAGTCCAGAGTGTACTCGCTCAACAAAAAGAAGATGGTGATATGCAGAAAAAGCTCAAGGGGGAATATGAAAAAGCAAAAGCCCTTGCCAAAGAAGCTGAGGCAGCTAAAGAAAAGGCAGAAAGAGAGGCAGCCTTGTTTCGCCAACAAGCGGAGGAAGCAGAGAGGCAGAAAGCTGCTGCGGAACAAGAAGCTGCAAACCAAGCCAAAGCACAAGAGGATGCTGAGAGACTGAGAAAAGAGGCCGAGTTTGAAGCTGCAAAAAGAGCTCAAGCAGAAGCGTCAGCTCTTAAGCAAAAGCAACATGCCGATGCCGAGATGGCTAAACACAAGAAACTGGCTGAACAAACATTAAAACAGAAGTTCCAAGTTGAACAAGAGCTTACAAAGGTAAAACTTAAACTAGACGATACAGATAAACAGAAATCTCTCCTTGATGAAGAGCTTCAACGCCTAAAGGATGAGGTTGATGATGCTGTTAAACAGAGATCGCAGGTAGAGGAGGAGCTTTTCAAAGTCAAAGTTCAAATGGAGGAGCTCATGAAACTCAAACTAAGGATAGAGGAGGAAAATCAGCGTCTCATTAAGAAAGACAAAGACAACACACAAAAGTTCCTCGCAGAAGAGGCTGAAAATATGAAAAAGCTTGCTGAAGATGCTGCTAGACTCAGTATAGAAGCACAAGAGGCTGCCCGCTTGAGACAAATCGCAGAGGATGATCTCAATCAGCAACGGGTCCTGGCAGAAAAAATGCTTAAAGAGAAAATGCAGGCCATACAAGAGGCTTCTAGGCTTAAAGCTGAAGCAGAGATGTTTCAGAGGCAAAAAGATCTTGCACAGGAGCAGGCTCAAAAACTCCTGGAGGATAAACAACTTATGGAGCAGCGTCTGAATGAGGAAACCGAGGGATACCAGAAATCTCTTGAAGCTGAGAGGAGAAAACAATTAGAAATAATAGCTGAAAAAGAAAAACTCAAACTTCAAGTTTCTCAGCTCAGTGAAGCCCAGGCCAGAGCTGAAGAGGAAGCCAAGAAGTTCAAGAAACAAGCAGACACAATTGCTTCCCGCCTTCACGAGACAGAAATAGCTACAAAAGAAAAAGTCACAGTTGTGGAGAAATTGGAAGTTGAAAGACTAAACTCAAGCAGAGAAGCTGATGATTTACGCAAAGCTATCGCAGATCTAGAGAAGGAGAAGGCTAGACTGAAAAAGGAGGCAGAGGAACTTCAAAATAAGTCTAAAGAGGTATTGTGTTAATAATGACATAACCGAGCAGTTTATGTCATTGAGAATAATTTCTACAAACTAACCCACTTCTTTCTTATAAATTCTCTGTCCATTTTCTTCACTAATACTGAATCCATGTATTTTGTTTAAATATGATTTCTGGTTTTACATTGCACTGTGCTCATGCGTATTGCATCCTGAATGTGTCCCATTCCCTGGAATGACATGACATGCATTTTTCCCACTTCAGGAACATCTTAACTGTGCTGTAGAAAAATTAAAATATATGTATTTTGATTATACTAGATACAATCATTTATAGTTAGACTTACTATTTAGACTAAACTAAAATACATGCTGGTGACAAAATAGGTACAATTTGTCATGACACTCGAAGTCTCAAGTTTGTTAAAAATGTAAAGTAAGTTTTTACTCTGACAATATATACAGTTAGTATAATTTAAAACGTTTTGTTCTTTGTTGTAATATTAGCATACAATTTTAATGGACTTAAATATGCATAAGCAAAGTGCATTGTCTAATGTGTAAATATTCAAACATAAAGGTGCACATCAATAGATCTGAATATTGGGGAAAAGTTAATGTATTTCAGTAGTTCAGTTCAAAGTGAAACACAGGCTACTGTAGATTCAGTACAGAGTGAAATATTTCAAGCTGTTTTTTATTTTTGTTGTGATGATTATGGCTTAATGATTCTGTGATTATGATTACAGCTTACTGAAAACCAAAAGTCTGTCTCATACAATTACAATATTACATAATCATAACTAAGCATCATTACAATTAAAATATATAAATGGTTGAACTATTTATCTGTATGTACTGAGTCTATGTAATGTATGAGTTTCACTTTTTGAAGTAAACAATTGAAGTAACTTCACTATTTCACAATATTCTAATTTATTGAGATGCGCCTGTATTATGTGATACCTATATGTTCATTCTAACTTTCTCTTACTTTTTGTCCCCCAGATTGCTGATGCACAACAGAAACAAATACAGCATGAAAAGACCATGCTCCAACAGACATTCCTCACAGAAAAGGAGATGCTCTTGAAGAAGGAAAAACAAATTGAAGATGAGAAAAAGAAGCTTGAGAGCCAGTTTGAAGAAGAAGTCAAAAAGGCCCAAGCTCTCAAAGATGAACAAGAGCGTCAGAAAAAGCAAATGGAGGAGGAGAAAAAGAAACTGCAGGCCAACATGGACGCTGCCCTCAATAAGCAGAAGGAGGCTGAGCTGGAGATGCTAAACAAACAGAAAGAAATGCAGGAGCTGGAAAGGAAGAGACTAGAACAAGAAAGAATTCTCGCTGAGGAGAACCAGAAACTGCGTGAGAAACTGCAGCAGCTTGAGAAAGAACAACAGACTAAAGAAATTGACATCCAGACCATAACTGTGGTTGAAAAAAGACAAGTTATGAATGGCCAAAATGCTGCAGATATCACAGATGCTGTAGATCCTTTGTCTTTTGATGGAATCCGAGAAAAGGTTCCTGCAAGCCGACTGCATGATGTTGGCCTTCTACCAAAGAAAGAGTTTGACAGATTGAAAGATGGCAAAACCACTGTGCATGAGCTTGGTGAGACTGAAAACCTAAAACAAATTCTTAAAGGAAGGAACTGCATTGCTGGTATCCTGAGCCCAACCAATCAGAAAATGTCTATCTACCAAGCATCCAAAGAAAAGAAGATTACACCAGGCACAGCTATGATACTTCTTGAAGCCCAGGCAGCCACAGGTTTCATAATAGACCCTATCAATAACAAAAAACTTTCTGTTAATGAAGCCGTAAAAGAAGGCTTGATTGGCCCAGAATTACACAACAAAATGCTTTTAGCTGAGAGAGCTGTTGTTGGCTATAAAGATCCTTACACTGGTGGAAAAATATCTGCTTTTGAAGCTATGAAGAAGGGTCTGATTGAACATGATCATGCTATCAGAATCCTTGAGGCTCAACTGGCAACTGGTGGTATTGTTGATCCAATTCACAGTCATCGAGTGCCCAATGAAATGGCCTGTAAACAGGGACAGTATGATGCAGAAATGAGCAAGATGATGGATAAACCTTCAGATGACAACAAGGGATACTTCGACCCAAGCACTCAAGAACCTTTGACATATTCTGAGCTAATGACAAGATGCAAAACTGACCCAGACACAGGGCTGCTACTCCTACCAATCACAGACAAAGCAGCTCTATGCTCAAGCATGTACACAGAGGAAGAGACCAAAGATGTCTTCAACAAAACAACAGTGTCAGTGCCGTTTGGTAGATTCAAAGGGAAAACTGTCACCATCTGGGAGATAATCAACTCTGAGTACTTTACTGATGACCAAAAGAAAGATCTTCTTCGTCAGTACAGGACTGGCAAAATTACAATTGAAAAAATCATTAAGATTGTAATTACTGTTGCAGAGGAGAAAGAGAAGAAAAATGAGATCACCTTTGATGGTCTTAGAGGCCCTGTCCCTGCTGCTGATCTCCTAGAATCCAAAGTTATTGATAAAGATTTGTACAACAAATTGCAAAAAGGCAATGTGACAGTCAAAGAAGTGTCTGAAATGAAGCCTGTCCAAAAAGCATTAAAGGGTACAAATGGCATTGCAGGTGTATTCATTGAGTCCTCCAAAGAGCCAATGTCTTTCTATCAAGCTATGAAGAAGGATATGATGAGGCCAGGCCCTGCTTTAAATATGCTTGAAGCCCAGGCAGGAACAGGCTATGTCATTGACCCCGTCACCAATCAAAAGCATACAGTCGATGAAGCTGTGAAAGTGGGTGTTGTTGGCCCTGAGCTACATGAAAAGCTCCTGTCTGCAGAGAGAGCTGTGACAGGTTACAGAGATCCTTACTCAGGAAAAACGGTCTCTCTGTTTCAAGCAATGAAAAAAGATCTTATTCCAAAGGAACAAGGAATTAGACTGCTCGATGCTCAACTGACCACTGGTGGTATCATTGATCCTGTTAAGAGCCACCGCATTCCCCATGATGTAGCCTGCCAGAGAAATTATTTTGATGATGAAACAAAGCAAATCTTAAGTACACCAACTGATGAAGCTAAAGGCTTCTTCAATCCCAATACAAGAGAAAATGTTACTTACTCACAGCTCCTAGATAAATGTATTACTGACAAGAAAACAGGTCTTCAGCTCCTGCCACTGTCTGATGAAGCAATTAAAACTAAAGAAGAGGCAGCTTACACTGAGGCTCAGACCAAAGAGGCTATGACTCAGGCAACTTTGGAGCTTGACTATGGTCCGTTCAAGGGCAAAAGGGTAACAATCTGGGAAATTATTTACTCTGAATATTTCACTGAAGAACAGAGAAATGATCTCCTCAGGCAGTTTATGTCTGGAAAGATCACAATTGAAAAGCTAATCAAGATTATTATTACTATTGTTAACGAAAAAGATGCAAAGAAACAAGAGCAATCCAATTTCAAAGGACTCAGAGCAGATGTAGCAGCAAAATCATTGTATGACTCTAAAATCATTGACAAACCCACCTTTGACCTCCTTCAGCAAGCCAAAACAACACCTGCAGAAGTCAGTAAGAATCCCAATGTCAGTAAATATCTCAAGGGCTCTGACAGTATTGCTGGCATTTACATTGAGCCTACAAGGGAAAAGATGAGCATTTATCAAGCAATGAAGAAAAAGCTCCTCAGACACAATACAGGACTTGCACTTCTCGAGGCTCAGGCTGCCACAGGGTTTATTGTAGACCCAATGCAAAATCAGTGCCTATCAGTCGATGAAGCAGTTAAGTCAGGCATTGTTGGACCTGAGCTACATGAAAAACTCCTCTCTGCAGAGAAAGCTGTCACTGGTTACAAAGACCCATTCACAGGAAAGAAAGTCTCCCTCTTTGAAGCAATGCATAAAGATCTGATTCTAAAAGAGCAAGCCATGCCAATGCTAGAAGCACAGATGGTCTGTGGCGGAATCATTGATCCAGTTAACAGCCACCGTGTTCCCGCCGATGTGGCATATCAGAAAAATATCTTTGATAAACAAACTGCCCAAACTCTATCTGAACCATACGGTGAAAACAAGGCTTTCTCGGACCCTGAAACTGATGAGAATGTAACTTACAGACAGCTTAAAGACAAGTGCCAAAGAGATCCAGAAACAGGCCTGTATATGCTGCCTCTTTCCAAGCCTCAGTCCCCAACAGTTGTGGAGAAGACCTACCTCTACACCGAAGAACAAACAGAAAGTGACCTGAGCAAAACTGAAATTGACATTCCTATTGAGGGCCTTTCTGACAAACCAATGAACCTCTGGGATATCATGAACTCAAATTTGCTTCCTGAACAAGAGAGACAGAAGCTTATGGATGAATACCGTTCTGGTAAAATCACTAAAGAGCGAATGATAATTATCATCATTGAAATCATGGAACAGAGAGAAATAATTAGAAATGATGCTCCATTGTCATGTAAAACTATAAGAAGAAGGATAACTATAGAGGAGTTGTACAATGCCCGAGTCATAGATCTGGAGACATACAACCTCCTTAAACAAGGAAAGAGAGACATCCGTGACATAATGGAGTTGACGAGTGTAAAACAGTATCTCTATGGCACAGGATGTGTTGCTGGGGTCACAACTGACTCAGCCTCCAAGATGAGCATCTACCAAGCAATGAAGAGAGATTTTATCACACCAGAACTAGCCCTCACTCTCCTGGAGGCACAAGCAGCTACAGGTTTTATTGTTGACCCAATAAAGAATGAGACCCTTACAGTTGATGAAGCTGTCCGCAAAGGTGTAGTTGGACCAGAAATCCATGACAAACTTTTATCAGCAGAGAGAGCAGTCACTGGATACAAAGACCCATACAGTGGAAAGGTTATCTCTCTTTTCCAGGCAATGAAAAAAGACCTTGTTCCCCAAGATTATGCTCTTAAAATGTTGGAGGCACAAACTGCCACTGGGGGTATTATTGATCCTGAATTCCAGTTCCATCTTCCCACCGATATTGCAATGCAAAGAGGTTACATCAACAAAGAAACCAATGAAAAACTAAATGATGATGTTAAAGGATTTATTGACCCTGTCACAGAAGAGAAAGTGTCATATGCGCAGTTACTTAAGAGATGCAAGCTAGTGGATGGGCTGCGCCTTCTTTCTTTGGGAGACAAGAGGTTGATGTTCAAGGGTCTGAGGAAACAGATCACAATGGAGGAGCTGCTCCGCTCGCAGATTATTGACCAAGAGACTGTCACAGCACTTAATCAAGGTGCTTTATCTGTGGAAGAAGTTAGCAATAGGCTGTCAAGATACCTTGAGGGAACAGGCTCTATTGCTGGTGTATTTTTGGAATCTGCAAAAGAACGTCTGTCAATTTACCAGGCAATGAAGAAAAACATGATTAGGCCAGGCACTGCTTTTGAGCTTCTTGAAGCCCAGGCAGCCACAGGATATGTCATTGACCCCATCAAAAATCTCAAACTTACTGTCAATGAATCTGTGAAGATGGGAATAGTAGGACCAGAGTTTAAAGACAAACTTCTTTCAGCTGAGCGGGCAGTCACAGGATATAGAGATCCTTACTCAGGCAAGACAATATCTCTGTTCCAGGCCATGAAAAAGGGTCTCATACTGAAAGACCATGGCATCCGTCTTCTAGAAGCCCAGATTGCTACCGGAGGAATCATTGACCCAGAGGAAAGTCATCGCTTGCCTGTTGAAGTTGCCTACAAGCGTGGATTCTTTGATGAGGAAATGAATGAGATTCTGACAGATCCATCTGATGACACTAAAGGTTTCTTTGACCCCAACACTGAAGAAAATTTAACATACTTACAACTCATGGAGAGGTGCATTAAAGACCCTGACACTGGTCTGGTGCTTCTGCTATTGAAAGAGAAACATCGTGAAAGAAAGACATCATCCAAATCCTCTGTTCGTAAGCGTCGTGTTGTCATTGTTGACCCTGAGACCGGTAAAGAAATGACTGTCTATGAAGCATACAGACGTGGGCTTATTGACCATCAAACCTACCTAGAGCTGGCAGAGCAGGAGTGTGAATGGGAAGAGATTACAATGACTTCCTCTGATGGCACTGTCAAAACCTTAATCATTGACAGAAGATCTGGACGGCAGTATGATGTTGATGATGCTATCGGACGTGGTCTGCTTGACCAAAGCTCACTTGATAAATACAGGTCTGGAAACTTGTCTATCACAGAATTTGCAGATATGATTTCTGGGAATATGGGAGGCTTCCGCTCTCGGTCATCTTCTTTTGGATCTACCAGTGGCTCCACCACCTCCTCCTCCCATCCTATGAGCCCCATACCCTCCATTAAAGTGCCGGCAGTCGTGTGGAATGATCCAAGTGAGGTTACTTGCCCCATAGCCGGTATACTGGACGTAGACACTCTAGAAAAAGTTTCTATAACTGAGGCCATGCACAGAAATCTGGTTGACAACATCACAGGTCAAAGACTGCTAGAAGCCCAAGCTTGCACAGGAGGAATAATTGACCCCTCAAGTGGAGAGAGATTTTCAGTCACTGAAGCCACAGAGAAGGGTCTTGTGGATAAAATTATGGTTGATCGCCTTAACCTCGCCCAGAAAGCATTTAATGGATTTGAAGACCCCAGAACAAAAGTTAAAATGTCTGCCTCCCAAGCTCTTAAGAAAGGCTGGTTGTATTATGAAGCTGGGCAACGCTTCCTTGAAGTCCAGTATCTCACTGGTGGTCTCATTGAACCTGAAGTCGAGGGCAGAGTGGCGCTGGATGAGTCTATCAGGAAGGGGACAATTGATGCACGCACTGCCCAAAAACTGAGAGATGTCAATGCTTATTCAAAATATCTAACATGTCCCAAAACCAAACTTAAAATCTCCTTTAAAGATGCAATGGACAAGAGCATGGTTGAGGAAGGATCTGGCCTGAGGCTTCTTGAAGCATCATCAGAATCTACCAAAGGCGTATATAGTCCCTATAATGTCAGTGGAACTGGATCTGCCTATGGCTCTCGATCCGGTTCAAGGACTGGTTCGAGATCTGGTTCAAGGAGAGGCAGTATCGATGCCGGCTCTGCCTTCAGCATGAACTTCTCCTCTTCCTCTTTTACATCTTCTACAACCAGCTATGGCCGCAGATTCTGATCTGATCTGAGCCATGTGCTGTTCACGAACATTATATAGTACAACAACTCATTAAAGCCCATCAATACTAATGCACTTAAGAGCTGCATTTTAACAGAGAAATGGTTACAGAAACATAGCAGTAATTTATTTATTTTTCTTTGCATGTAGAAACATGAAATTAAGTAGTTTTTTTTTATTTGTCTCATAAAGATGGTAAATTTTTCAACATAGTTTTTATTTTTGAGCATAACATACTGTATTGTTTAAAAAGTTGCCTTGCAGGCTGACTAATGCCCAACAGAAATTTATAGTATTAATTTGCTTGATATTTTTATGACATTACTACTTTATATACTATATGTAAACAAAGTTTTGATATTTTAACATAGAGATTTTAAATTTTTTGAATGTTTGTATAGAATATGGATATATGATGTTATAATTTGTTATGTAAAAATGTCTGGGTCATAAATTCTACCCAGTTAATTGCAGCACATAACACAAGACACTAGAACATAAACATAACAGTTAGGCCTATAGAAAAATGCAAAGAATTTCTTTGCTGACCTTTTTTAAAACTGTCATTTTGATTATTTGTTTGTATGTTTATATTCAGTGGACATGTACATATTATTTTGACACAACATTGGTTTAGTCACTAGACAAGTTTTACATGTATCTCCAAGTGTTCCTGCTCAATCTCAAGATGATGTCAGACTCCATGCTGTGTCACCATACAGACGTGCCTCCTGTTATTTTAGTTCTTGTAAGTTTTTTTTTGTAATATAATTTATTTTGTTTAAATCATTCCACAGTCTTTTGCTTTCTCGTACATACTATTTGAATCATTTCTCTCCATCTTCAGTGCTTCATGTTATGGTGGTCTCATTTTATGACCATTGTGTGTTTCTTGTATTTTGCAGACTTTCAGAATGCAGCTTTTGAAAATGGACACTCAGTTGGCTAGGTCTTACAATCCCCATCTTCACAACATACTTCTCCAGGCAAGTATAATGTTTTCACACTTAATTAGATGGTAAGATGAAATTTATTAAGTTTGCCTTTTCATTTCATTGTCATTATAATTTATCTTCAGATATTAAGTTTTGCATTTTATGTTAATTTGTGTTTTTTTCTTTGTTTTGTTTTGCTATCTTTTTTTTTTTTGTTTTAGATCTGCCACTGAATATCCATTCATCCATAGTGCATTAGATTTGAGAAGATCTCACACACCTGACCATGACATCAGCTTGGAAACTCCAGAAACACTTGTCATGAACAAACCAATCAACATTTGTGCCAATAATTGTGCCATATGGATTTACATATACTAATAGAGAGCAGTCCCAAAGCATATGCAAGTACATGAGCTCATTCACACATTTATTCAGAAAGTCCACTGAGTATATTTGTTGTTGATTGTAAAAAAGCAGAAACCAAAGTGTTACTTGGAAGATTTGATATTTCACTACATTGTTTGAATGTGTTATATAAAAGCAACTAATTTTGTTAGTTGTCCTCAGAAAACTGAAAACATCTTGAAGCATATACTCTGCAACAGCAGTGTTTCAATGGCAGTAAATCTTTGATTTACTTTTTTGTCTTGCTTTCATTGTTTTATGCATTTGTTTTAATATATCGTGCATTTGCCTTGCATGCTTCATGAACATTCAAATAACAATGGATATTTGGGAAACCACTGTAAAATAAAGACATCAGATGGAATCAATCAATTTCATTGTCAATGTTAGCATTACTACAACTGGTTTGGTTTGCTAATGTTTAGAATTTGTCAAAAATATACTCTATGGAGAAATATTTCCCAATGACATATTACTGTAAATAAATACTTTAAAGAGACCACCTTGTCATTCATAAATACATGCAATCTTACTCATAAATAATTTAATAAAGCATATAAGTAAGCAAACAAAGCATAATTTGAACAAGTATGATAACATGCTGTACAAGACTGTCATTTTCAAAAATGAGCTTTGGGATTCAAGAAGTACTCAAATTCTGTTCTCAAGTAAAACTCTTTTTACTTCAAATAACTCAAGGAAAACTAACCAAAAAAAATTATTATTTTGTAAAATAAAAACATATTAAATGTAAACCTAACCCTAATCCTGCTACAACTCCAACCCAGCTTAAACCCAAAACCATATCATTGTAGGGCAAACATGTAACATATCTTACCACAAAACTCATATTATGACTCATTCTGGGATTTTAACAATGTGCATCTGGCCACTGGGCTGTAAGACGCTTGTAGAAAATGACAGTATATGACCTACCACTTGAGGGCAGCATTTGACTGATGGATTCAGACGGTGTCTCTGTAGTTTGTTTACTACTAGAAATACCTGTGGGGTAAAGAAATACAATTAGTTTCAAATTTGCCCAAAAATGTAAAGACTGCCTCAAATATTTACATAACTATCTGAAAATGAGCTGTGAATGTACCACAACTATCCATGATTTGCTCTATTTGTGAAAACTAGCCACTGGATTCATCTGAAGAACCTGCCAACGCAAGCAATACCTCCCAGAACTCTTCAATCAGCTCATTAGAGTATGACCCCTACTTTACCCTCCCATCTACTGGAGGAATGAAGGTAAGACATTAGGTAATTGTTAGCATAACTAAATAAAGTATTCTGTAAAATCATTGTCTAGTACAGTTAAAGATGCAAATTATGAGTGGGATTATAGGATGCAATTTTCTATGATCTGTTTCATGCAGGATGGAGGGGCTCATTTTGAAACACAGGCATTTACATCAAAGGAGCAGAGATATGGGTAATTATTTTTGTATGTTGAATAAAAAGTAAGAACCCCATGTTCCAGACAGCACTAAGCCACCACCAAAAGTGACTACAGGCAACAAGGCCACAGAGTGAGAACAGATGGCTTACTAATGAGATTTTTTTTTTTTTTTTTTTTTTCCAAAAACGGGACATGATTAGACACTCACTTAGCCCTAATAATAAATAATACAACCACAAATAGGAAGTGATTACATGGGATTTATAAAGTAGGACGGAAGGACTGTGTCTGTGGCTGGTACTTCTAGTGTACTGATTTTTGCACACTTCTGAAGAGCTAACTATGGAACCTTCAGAGGAGTGCAGTTTATGTGTAGTTTGTGGTGTCGATAGCCTTGAAAAAAATTTAATAGTGAGGCATTTTGTATTTGTATCTGTTAGGAAATGGGATTTGTGGATTTTTTCTACACAAGTGTATACAGCTCTAGCCTCTCTTAGCCTCCTTTAGCCTGGTCAGTTCTCTAGACTGTGTGCCGGCCAACATAACACTTCATAAAGATGTTAAATGTTTGCTGGTGTGAAGCAAAGTAGGGCTCAGTTACTGGACACTTTATGAACAGGTATGGCAAAGATTGAACCAACTGTTCAGTTATTCAACAGGAAGACCAAAACAATGGCCATATCACATAATAAAATGTGCTGACTGATTGCTTATGTGTTATAAAAATTACTTTGCCACACATAATTGCAGATTTCCTATTTCTGATTTAGACAGGACATGGAAGAGCTGAGTCAGTGGCAGTCTGAGTTCAGAGGTCAAATCAGAGCACTGAGACAATGGCTGAAGAGCATGGAGATGAGGCTTCCTCCAGACCCTGGGGTCAGTGTCTGTCTGCCTTATGTTACCTCTGCTTCCATGCATCCCATCCACCTCCTGACAAATTTATTTCATCACTACTGAACTTTATATGATAAATATTTTGGTTGTATTTTTTTCCAGTCAATGGATTTACTTTATTATTTAATTATTTATTGAATTATTAAAAAAGCGCAAATACTGGCTGGAGTTACTTCTTGTAATAGCATAGAAGACGTTTGCCAGTAAGAGACCAACATTGCATCATGACAAGCAAATAAACCAATGAGTCATGCCAGCCAGTAACAATCCATTGTACACTGCATAAAAAGGGGCTTCGGAGGGCCCAACATACCCACATGGGATACTGTGGTGGTCCTACTCCACTCATGTAGGCAGACTTCTTTAGACCACAGAGGGATTGTGGGGCTCCATTGTGCCTGGCCAGGACAAGCAGCTCAGTGAAGTGCTTGCTACTGGAGGCCCACTGCACAGATGAACGAACACAGTGAAAAGACATTAGAATCCGATGGGAGGAAGAGGCAAGAGGGCAGAAAAAGAAAAGCAAGATCTGCATTGTAAGGGAGCGCAAATAAAATGATAAGGGTATTTATTGGAAACAACTGAAGACGGTGTGGCTATTGATCACTGTTTAAGGATATTTCAAGACTGTGGACCGCTTGATCCGTATTAGATGATAGACAGGCACGTTGATAAAATAAAATATAGTGGAATCAAATGTATTCATTCAATTCAAGACATGAAATACATTTATTGGATAGATTCAGTATACACAGAGTAAAACATTTCAAGCATTTATTTATATTCATTGTGATGATTATTTAGTATTATGTATAATATTACAAATCAGAATTTTGGTTTTCATTAACTGTAAACCAGAATCAGTAACCATAAATCATCACAATGATAATAATAAAAATTATAATAATAAAAATTGTACATTTTGTCTGCACAATCTATATGTGTTTCACTTTTAATTGTAAACTACTTATTCTAATAGGTACATATTCAGATTTATTTATGTGCACCTGTAGTTAAATTATAAAGAGAGAAAATAAAGAATAGCTATATGAAAGTTATAGTGTTTTGAACTAGGTTGCTGAGCACTGCAAGTGGCAGTTTGATAATATACTTCACCACATTTCATTACATTTTGTCAAGCTTTAAAAGGGCCATATTATGCATTTTTCAGGATTTTTTTAAATAATGTTGGCCACCTTTGCATTAGTATTTCACATTTTCTAACACAAGATCATTTAGAACATTTATTTTGAATTAACCTTCACATACTTTACTGTAAACTTGTGCAATGCAAACAAAACTTGCAAAGAAAATAAATTAATAGTCTCTTTGAGACCTGTAACTCAAACAAAGCTTGCCTAAATAAGGTACAACCAACAAATACACAAAACATACCTAAAAAGCATGTGTAATCTCTTTTAGAACTTTAACAAAAATATATGTTTAATTCTTCAGTTAATAACAATTGTTGTGGTTCACAACAGTGTAAATACTATGAACTGTGTTACTCCAGTGGTAATTGAACTCATCCTTGCATAGACTGCACATAACTTTTGTTTTGTCTATATTGCTGTCTGGTGACGATTTGAAGCAGAATTGTCCATTTAACAATGTGTCTTTTTGGTCACTCATGTTGCTTTAGCTCGTTCACCTTGTTGCATTAGGCTCGTTCCAGATGAACTGCGCCTCGCCTGGATTGTGAACGAGAGTGCGCGGCCGCAATGACAGGAGGGGAAATACGCCTGTACTGAAGTCTGACAGTTTGTGGCTCAGATCACGCAACATCACGCCCGAAATCCACTTCTCGCGTGTGTTGGTTTATCCAGGTCAAAACTGTAACTTTAGTCTGTTAAAAAAAAAAAAAAAAAAAAAAGAGGCGGGGGAAGAAGGAGAGGAGGGCAGTGAAGTGTCGTGCGTTACGTTTCTGATCAGCACTAAACTCAGATCCAATCACCTGTCCGTTCACCGCTGACAGGTGTGCGTTTTCCCATCATGCACTGAGCTACGCAGCCTCCGCAGTTGCTCCTGATGAACTGCGGCGTCTTAGGCGCTGGTCTCGTTTGTGATCTCGCGGTGGCACTTGTGGCATCAGAGCAAGTCGGGAACAAGTCAGACACAAATCTAACTGATCGAAACTGCGCAAGTCTGGCTCATCTCGAACGCGCGTCTTCTACGCTTGTGCGGTGCATTTCTGCTCCGCTGGAAGACCCGTGGCGTGTTGCTGCCTCTGTCAGTGTCGTGGTAATATTTTTGTTGTGATCAAATTAATCGATGCGTCAATTGAAATTAACGCGATTAAATCAATAAATTAACGCACTGCGTTTTTTTTTAATCAAATTTTGGACTAAGTGCCTGATGCCCCCTGCTGGCAGTGGGCAACAGTGGGGAATGGACAGAGCATAAAATTACTATTTTATGGCTATTAGCCGCTGACACTAACAGATAAATAAATGAGCTGACAGCTTCATAGTGATGGCAATTCAAGATTATAAGAATGAGTGGTGATGGTGTATGGGTTTTAGAAACGTGCAGGTGTAAGTTCCTGGTTTCACGCGTGTTCGTAGAGCTGTGAGACCTGAGCGTTTCCAGCTCTTCAGAAGGGCAGCGGTTCGCCACACAGGATTACTCAAACATGCGTGAATGAAATAAAATACTACTCCTTGTATGTTTTTGAGTTGCTAACAACATTATAGCATGGCTAAGCGCTCAAAAAAGTCGATTTAGCATTATAAGCAATCTTTTAAAAAACATCTCTCCCATAATATGCACAGGAATCTCCCACTTATCAAAAATCATTTCAGTGTTACTCTGACCTTTTGCATGTGTACAAAGCGGGTGCCTTCTCTACCATGCCTTTAACATACTGCGTCAGATCCCAGGCTTTTGTCATGGTAATGCTGTTTTAGTCTGTCACACTCCTGGTTATGGTCTAGGCCTGAGGGACTTGTTAGTTAGGAGCTCAAATGAGGACATCTCTAAGCTGGCCCCCATGAAAGGACCCTTCTGCAATACACAGGAGAGAGCCACACCTGCTACTTAACTCAATGCATGCACTAGTTAGCACATACATATTTTCCCATGAACACTGAGATCCTGGCCTGTATATTAATGGGATATTGTCAAGTGCTCATATCTTGTGAGTTACAATATTACACAAAGCATCACATTTTTCAAGCATGAATCTTAACTGTGATGATTATGGCATACACTACTACTTGTTAATGGCACTTTCTCCTGTCTTTCTCCTACATTGAGGTCAAAAGTTCCCATGCAGAGCTCCCCTGCAGCCCCCAACCCCCCACGCTGATGTGGTTCTGCTGGATAAAGACTGGCTGTGTCTTAAAGGTCTCTGGTTTCCCTGGGCTTGTAGCAGATGCTGCATCCCAAATAAGTCTTGTGCACAGAACATACAAACAGGCCTCACCGGGCCAAGGCAGAGGGGTGAGGGATCACAGCCTATTATCCTGTCCTATCCTGTTTCTGACATCGAGCAAACATGCCGCTGTCATAACCTTTGCATTAAGAAGCTCGTTTTCATTGCTGTCATTCACCCACAAGTAAAGTTTTAAAAATACCCAAATCCGAAAAAGTGGGGGCACTGTGTATAATGTTAATAAAAACAGAATGTAATAATATGCAGATCTCATTAAAAATATATATTTTAATCTTTTATATACAGAGGAGCATCCAGTACATCCCAAATGCACAACTCTAAAATGTGCTTCTATACTCAGACATTATACTTAAGTGTTGCCCTTTAACATAATTAGTTGCAAAATCCTATTTTTACAGTAAAGCTTATTTTTCTAGCCTTTTGTTGCCCATGTACCAACTTTTTTGAGATGTGTTGCTGCCATCAAATTTAAAATGAGCTATAATTTGTCATGAAATGGTAACATATCGCTCTCATTTGCAAACCATTAGATTTTGCTTAATTTACATTTTACAGTGTTATAGAGTGTGTTTGGAGTTGAAGAAATTATATCCTATCACAAATTGTTTCCCCCAGCATGTCAAATTGATTTTCTTGAATAGCACTTCAAATAATCTCCCCCACAAGACTTTTTGATCCACACACTATTTTAGGGTTAATGGTGATGTGTGGCCTCTTCCTTTCTCCTCTGTGCCTGTTTTTTCTATATAAAAACCTCGACCTACAGCTGTAAATCCTTCTTTTTATAATGAGCGGCTGAATCAAACATTGGACTGATGATGTGGTTGAACTCTTCTCTATTTCCAAGTGGCTAGACCCTCAACAGACTCATGATTGTAATTTCCAGTATCCAGGCAGCTCGGCAGGATCCGGGCAACCCAGCACGACAACCCGTCTGCCTTTCATCCCGACCCAGTGCTTTCCCTGGAAGCAACCTCTTTTTTTGTGACAAATGACAGTGCACATGTTGAATGGTGCTTCTGGATTTGACCCTTCAAAGGGAGCCCCTTTTTTTACCAAATTCTCATGAAGAGGTCTAATTACCATGTTCTGTGGAGGAACCATTGTGCCCTGATTTAATTTGAGGATGGCACAGAGGCTGAAATAGCAGAGGAGGGGGAAACAGGCCTATAAAGTCAATCTTTTTTGCTCTGAACACACTACCTGATAGTAATTATGAGTTCCTATTAGCCATAATTCTGGATTTGCAGCAAAATAGGAACTCAAAGTCTGCACTGTTATTTCAAAATTATATCAGTCAAGTATAAGTAACAGTACTCTACTAAATTACTACTTTACTACTTTTACAACTACTACCTCCTCCATACCTGGCTCAAAAACCATGACCTACCAATAAGGTCAAAAAGTACTATATGTGAATTAAAAATTTTACTTGTTTTTCAAAAGAAAAGCAAGAATTGAGAAATGTCTTCAACTTTAAAACCAAGTCCAGGTGACTTATTTTTAAACCTTTTGTTGTGGTTGGTTTCTCCAAAGTTTATTTAAGTAAAAGTAAAAGTAGTTTTATAAAATATTTTATGGAGTTACTAGTCAACACTGACCTTGATTGACATTTGTTTCAAAATGGAACTTTTATTTTCATGTTACAAACACCCACTTTGTGTCAATGTATAACAGAACAGTGTGTTGCCATCTGTGCCTTGCCTTTTTTTCTGTTGTCTGTCAGCTGCATACCGTGTACACCAGCTCTGAAATCGAGAGAAGAAGCATTTAATTAACACTAGAGGGACAAGAGGAAAGTAAGCCGAGATCAGGTGTCATGGCATCCTTCTGGCAAATGAGAGTCACATCGCTGCCAGCTTCTTTTAGATAAAAAAACCTTGCTTACTGAAGAAGTGGTTTGTGGGTGTGTCTGTATTGCCTTTATGTTAAAAGAGAAAAGAGGGTATTGAAGAACAACGGGTGCATAGAAGTTAATAACTTGACCTCGCAGAGGTCAATTAACTCATTTTTACACCCTCTTACTGTCCACAGTGGAAGACATATTCAGTTTCTCTTCCCTCTTCATTTTGTTTTTGATAGAGGCTGTAAAATTAGGAGAAAAGGGGTCAGAAATAGGGCATTATAAGAAGTTGTGTAAATCTGCCTGACAGCAATTCAAAGCTTATTACCACCACTAACATCTTTACACAGAAGTGCTTTTGAATGGCAGATCATAAATTAATACACTGGTTTTAGTTTAAACTCTAGTGACAATAAGAGATTTTTTTATTTTTTTCAGTGAAGCTAAGAAAATAGTAGTAAACGTTGAAGTGGTATATTGACTACCATGGCACCTTTGAGAAAAAACAGTGCTTAAATACAGAGCTACATTATAAATTCAAAACACCTGACCACTTTATGCTGAATAAACAGGATTTGCATTGAAAAGTTCAAGCACTTTCCTTCTCACTTGAAATACAGCAGGAAATTTGCACATAAGAAATGGTATTGATTTTATGTATGAAATATGACAAGATCAATATGTATAGTAGAAATAATAGTAGATACATGAATATTTATTCTGCACTTATTGACGTGTCTGGCAACACAATGAGAAATGCATATACTTTGAAAATAAATGCTTACATAGACGTCTGCCATGTTTTGTCTCTAAATAATTTATACTGTCTCCTAATAGTGAACAACTATTTCACTGTTTACATGGCATTTTACAGTGTTACAAATATTGTGACATACTCCAATGAGGCATCACTGAATTTCACCATGGGGGCTCTTCCTTTGCTTTCTCAAGCCAAGTGCAAAGAAAAACTGTTATCTGCACATCGCTCTATTTTGTGTTCAGTTCCGCGTTCTTTGTTTAATGCCAAGGCTGCAATAGCTGGAAGTGAGTTGAAAAGTAATCTGAGATGTTTTACAGTAATTAGTCGTCTTTGTTGCTGCTTCAGACACTGCTGCACTGACTCTGAATGGGGAAAGGGGGGACAGCAAGGGGGTTGGGGATGAACGTGCGGGAGCCCGGGTTAGTATGGGGTGGGTGTGGGTCCCTTCTTTTGTAGTGTGCACTTCTCTCTTCCACCGCGAAAAAGAAGGGAATGGACTGAGGCAGCTGTCACTTAACATGTGAATGTTTCGAGGACAGCCCAGGGGTCTATTGAAAACTCTCCTTTTTGCCCCCCTATCCCGGACCATTTTTCAAGCAGGAACAGTATGGAGTTTTCAGAGTCACAGTCAGACTCAGAGGAGTGGCTTTGTTGGATGAGAAGGGGGTGAGAAGTGAGTGAGAAAAAGCCTGGGGTAGGTACAGGGGGCACTTTGCCGCCTATAGCTGGTAGTGGAGCAACCTGAGCAGCGGTTGCATTGGTGAGAATGAATGGCACCGCCTTGCTGGTACGTGGAACAGCAAAAAAATCTGACCTCCATGTGAAAAAACTGATTTTGGATGGGGAGCTGTGGGAGTTCATCTGAGCCGTTGGAATACATTGTCTCTATCTGGGCACACTATCCCATCGCTGGCATTAACAAGGGAAGGAATTCCTCTATCACGGCTCACACAACAAAGAAGAAAGGGAGAGGAGCAGAGAGAGCTGGTGGGAGGGAGGAGAAGTGGAGTGAGGGGAGGGGTGTCCTGTGAGGAGGGGAGGAGGAGGACATTGTTTGCCTGTGACTGTGGGCAACGGAAAAGCATGAGTTATCAGGGCATGTGCGGTTGTGTTTAGAAAAGTGTAATTGCGGGTGAGCATGTGTGAATGATTGGACTTGATTGACTATGTGCGACGTTGGTGGAAACGTGTGAGAAGAACCTACAATTTGGGATGTTGGAAGTAAGAGGCTGTTCAAAGGATGCTCAAACAAAGCTGGATTTTTTTCTTTCTCTGCCTTTTTGAATGGGATTTGGAGGATTCCTCTACTCATGAGGTTGGGCTCAGGGCTGCTTTAGGGTAAGTTTAGTTCACACTAGTTTCAAACCGACAAAGTGGCCAATACCCTAGGATTTTAGTTAGAGTTTGTTATTGGACTTTGCAGGTCAATGAGAACATCATGTGATCATGTGGATTTTGCTTATTTAAGCTTGGAAACAAACAAATAGCAGCCATATATTTCAATGAATAAGACATTTTGTAAGTAGTCTTTTTTATTATTTAACAATTTGTTTGCTATTTCACTGACAAGACAAATTTGTGATGCAGAAAAAAGTGTTTAAAATATGTATAGGTGACCTTGTACACTATTCACTCAAATTGTTACAAGTCTCATGGGTGAAGGCACAGCTGCCATCTTTAATTAAGTACCACTATCATCATTTAAGGAAAAAGAAAGTGTGAGACATTAATTGACACAATATTATAGCCTTATGCTGTTGTGTGGGCTCATATTTTCATCTATTACAAATCAGTTCTCACAGTGTTTCTTGAATGGTGTACTTGGATCAAACAGTGCTACATTATGCTGATTTATAAATGTATAGATGTGTATTTGTTTATTTGTTAGATTTGATATACAATAAACATGCATCTATGCTGTAATATAATCAAATTCATCAGTTAATGGACTGCCCTCACGCATCATAAATCAGGGTTGAGAGCAGTGAAGGGGTGCTCTGAATTAAGGGCCATTTCAAAGTAGGTTAAGTGATGGGATGGTTAGGTCATCGGCAATATGAGTAACGTAGTGCACTGGTTCTCTCTTCTTAGTACACAAAGGGTTGCATCATTTCTAGCGCGTTTACCTAGTTTCCTCAACAGGCTGAATCTAGGTCACAAAGGGGTTAAAAACTGAGGTAAATAATTTAAATAAATACATATAAATAACCTATATTCTGTTAAAAATTAATGTTAGGACTGTGTATGACCTAGTTTGATGAAGTATGTTTTACAGTTTGTTTGTTTGTAATTAAATCGGCTTGTGGGGGAAGCACTTGTGTTCGCTAATGACCCTATTTTGCATATCGGCATGTGTGTTGACATCATGGCGAAGACACAGATGTATTTTTGCCAGCGACCAACCACACATGCAGGGCAGTAACCAGGCACGACACGCCCTCACTCTTGAGATGTTAACCCGTGTGGACACAGCCACAGACTCGTTGGGTCTTCCTCTGGAGAGACCGCTGGCTGGGCAGTGATCTGAGCTAACTGAGTAATCATTGATCTGGAGGCAGGGGCTTTGTCTGGGCACCACTCTCTAATCTCACTGTGTACTCCCTGTGGATGTCTCTACTACATCATATGCTCAGTAGAGAAATTAATGTCGGTAATTACTTCCCAAACGCAATGTATGTGGATAGTCTATATAAACTGGGATTCATTCATTCAGATCATTATTGGCAGACACAATATTCGCATTGCAAGAAAGAAATGTATTGTGGAAATGCTGTGGTCCTTCATCTGACAGAAACATATTATGATTGTGCTTTGTTACTGTTGGGTGTTCTATCTGTATTTTAGATTTTGTACAGGAGTAATTTTATGAGGTAGGCTATTAAATGCACTATTAACCTGCTGTCACTTTGCCTCTGCCCAGGGACGACCAATGAAAATTAGCTTGTAGCTATCTGTGGTCTGTACAATATACTGGATGTATTGTGTAATGTCCCTGTCAAATAAATAAATAAACTAATAAAAAACTAAAATGATCATGGTCTAGTCCTAATTCAGTTCCCTGTTTTGACCAGTTGGTTCACAGCTATCCCTCAATTACAATTTAATTAAACATTTACTATGTCCATATGATAATGCTAATTAAGAGTATCCAAATATCGCCAGTTATATTGTTAAGGCAATATTCAAGATAGGTATTGCATATTGCATGTTTTTCTAATATCTTACAGTCCTAAATTACATTAGCAGTTATGAAACTGGCAGTAGCACAATGAGAACACATTTTGATTGTGTACTTTAATTGTATCCAGTCTCCGATAAAACTTTAATATTTAGCACAATTTTTCTGCATACTAAAGCACTAGAAGTGTTACAAATTCGGCTACTTCAGTTTAGGAAAAGATTAGCAAGGAAGGCTATTAAAGTAACATGTTTTAAATACCCTTTTAATAAGGCTTTTTTTTAACAATCGTTGAAGTTTGTTTCATTTTTAATTTATGAAGAGATACAAGGCTCTACTGCTCAAAACTGAGGCTAACTCAAAACAGACTTAAGACTAAACCAGGTATTTAGACATTTACTTTCACAGTGAGATTTTCTGTTAGGTGGAAGACCATAACATTATGGGGATACATTTGGATTGTTGCAATAAATTTATTACATATTATGTAGCCCTTGTACAAATCCAGTGGTTTTAAGAATTACCAAACCAATTTCCCCCTTATTGACCCATATTGGCCCCCAACAGATCTTCAGTCATGGAGCATGACCTTCAGCTGACCTGTTCAATTCTGAATGGATCAGTCCATTCTTGACTCAGAGGGAGTCCTCAGACTCAACAGAGATCTCGTGATGGGCTATCCTTAGCGCCCCAGATAATTACAGTCCGTCTGCCTAATCTATGAGCACTGAGCTAAAACATGATGTGAAAATATTACTGCTAATGTTTTTAATAATCTGGATAAATACAAGTGATAGTCCTGTATAATTTGATGGTGTATATTTACCTTTATTCCAAGGCCTCAAACAGTCTGTATTAATGCTGTATTTGATTAACTGGAGAAATGAAGCCAGTACATTTTTACAGTTGTCATAAATGATCAGATCCCTAACGGTCACCCAGCATAAGGCCAGGCTGAGTTGGAGAAAATGCTGGCAGTTTGCCCTGGTTCTCTCTGTGCCAGTCCTAACAGTGGGATCTTCACCAAGCCTGTCACTTTGATTTCTAAGCCCAGAATTTTTTAGTTGGTGATGTGAGATAGAGGGGACCATGTTCGGATGTGGTCTAATGAAACAAAGAAACAGGCACCGTATTTGCCAAGAATTTCTGCTATGGTTGTGTTCTCTGGTTTTAAATGCCAAGAATTGGGCAGTGTTGGCTCAAAAAATGTAGTTCATAATGTGGGACACTTGTTTGTATGTGGTCTTGTTTGTAGGATGAACGTGTACTGCAAATACTGCATGATAACTCAGAGCCTTGTCTGATTTTAGGTAGCTGAAGGATCTACTGCATGCATGGCCTTACAAAGGGCCTTACCTCACCTGTTACCACACTCACCTCTTGGCTGAAGGATTATGGGTAACCTTATCAGTCGACCCAGCTGCTTGGGTCAGAAGTCCAAGCAAGTGCGGTCTGACGAGAACTTCCTAAAGGAGTGTTACCAACGCCGGAAAGAGTGGCAGCCTGCGGAGCAAAATGGAGAGACCAAACATGAAGAAATTAATAAAGACCAAGTCAAGAATGAAGCAATCAAATACGATGAGGTGGAGAATGAGAAGGAAGCAGAGGAAATTGATGAGAAGAGACAGCAAAACTGTCATACCCCTAATTCAGACAAACCTCTCCGTAGTTCCCCTGCCTCCACAATCAGGAGCACCAGCACTCTGGATAATGTCTGGCACAGCACTCCTTCACCAATAAAATCATCCAGGAATGGGACACTTACCAGGAGATCAATGCCGCCCGAGTATACCAGGTCTCCGTTGGCTCAAATGGACAAAAGTGCTGCTGAGAGGAGGGCTAGCTTTCAAAGGAGAGACTCCAGAGAGGGAAGCCCGTGGTCATGGAAGACTTTGGCGTCACGTGAAGTTACAGAAGTGACAGAAGTTACAGAGACTATAATAACTGAAATTGTGGAAGTAACAGAGTATCCATCAGGGCAAAAAGGAGGGGACCCCATAGTAACCAGAACTGTTAGGGTCTTGAATGGAGCCGCACAGGAGCTTGCTGAGGTTGATAAATACAAACTTTCAGCTACACTTATATTTCTGTCATGCTCTTTGCTCTTACCATCTTCATATTCTCTTTCCTGTCTTACTCATCCTACTTTCATTGTATTTTTTGCTCAAAACTAACTGTTTGTTTCAATATGTCTTCAACTCCTTTAAATGCAAAGTAACTTATTTTGCAGCTGCAAAGTGATGGGCAGTCAAGTTCTGACCAAGATTCAATTGTGGATAAATGGAAAGTATGTCTATTACAGCTGTTGGAGTACAATCATTATACTGGTGCTACAGTCATCTATAATGTTGCATAATGTTTTTTACCGAAAGGGAGCAAGACCAGTCTTGGCACTGAAGGATGCATCTACAGATTCAAATACATTCCTCCAAAACCTGGAAACATTGTTTAAATGGGTATGTGAAATTGAGGAGCTCACAGCCAATCAGAAACCACCGTCCTCAGAGGTCAAAGTGGTGAAAGCACAGCTCCAGGAACAAAAGGTGCGTTATCAACAATCACATCACTCTATTTCTCCAAAAAATACACCTTCAAATTGCTAAAAGAAATAAACTAGAGAGCAATACCTTTAAGATGGGCTGACTCATGAAACCTGCTCAATTGCTCCTTTTATCACACAGACTTACAGTGTATTCACTGGTAAAAGGGTGGTGTCCATGTTCACAATATGCCTCTTTGTCACTATTCCCAGAGGGTATGAAAAAACAGGGATGTCTTTCACCTATGTCCCTATTGTTTGTTGGATGAAGTGAAACCTGCCTTGCTCTTGACAATGTAAGGTTGACACATAAGACTGAGCTTCCTCTTTATGTACAAAGGCCAAGAAAACAGGAGTTTTTTCTAAATCGAACCTTAAATGCTGTTACTACATTGATGTATTGGTGTGGTATTTATGTACACAATTTGCCCCCAAATATTGTGTTTTACATTTGTTTTGTTGTTGTTGCTTTTTTCTGTTTCCCAGCTCTTGCAACGGCTTTTATCAGATCGTCGTCGTAGTATGGACACAATGACACTGGAAGGACCACGGCTGGTGGAGGCTCACCCAGGAGAAGAAGGTGAGGAGGCATATACCAGGCTCTGCTCTCTTGAAGAAAAGTGGAAGACATTACTACAGGAGGCAGAACAAAGGTTAGTTTTACCAGCAGCGGCACACCTTTGGAAAGAAAGTTTTCGATATTTAATGAAGAAAACATTTTGTTACTGGCAGGAGAGCAAGCCTGGAGCTCATTCTACCCAAGGCACAGCTTTTCCAGGAAGGAGTAGACAGTCTGCAGCAGTGGTTTATATCTGTGGAGCAGGCTTTGGCTGAACTGCGTAATGCTGAAAGAGTGATGCTACATCTCACAGATGCTACAGATCGTGCCAAGGTTCAAATTTCTGTAATGTTTTTAAATATGTTATAGGTTATACAGTGGTTCTGACATTTCTATCATTGACAGTGCCTTGTCGAAGAGATTCAAGTCAAAACATCTAGCCTGGGTGAATTACAGCACTCAGGACAGAGCCTGATTGAAGCTGTTGCAGGTACGCCAATCAATAATAGAGCACCTCTGCACCTGTAATAGATCAAGGCTCATACCTTCTCACATGTGGATCGTGTTTACTCACAGAGGATGAAGCAGTGCAGGTGCAGGAAAAGATGGATGCTTTGCGGATCCGTTGCTCTGTGTTGAGTCTGAGCAGTCTGGATGTGTTGCAGAGGCTGGAGCAGGCTCTGGAAGCCTCCAGCCGATGCACCTCCAGCCAAGAGGACCTCCATCTGTGGCTAGGCCGCATAGAGAAGGAGCTAATGGGGGCAGCAGGAGCGCAGGCCCATGCTGGAGATGCAGTGCTATGTGCTGCTGAAAGACAAAGGGTAATAACATTAAATTAGCTAAGTCTGTGTAGTTATTTTCAAATGTTTTAAAACATGTACGCTAGCTGCTGATGTAAATATTAAAATACATGTAAATACATAATTATTCTAGCACACTAGTTTGGTAGCTGGTTATAATTAGTTAACTGCACCTAAAAGCAACTTCCAGAAATAAAGAAACATTTGTTTTGAGTTACGTACATGTGGTGGAGTGGTTGTTAGCTTATCTAAAATCAGCCATTTTTGTGGCTAATGCTAATTCATCCACATGTATTATGGTTTGCTTGACGTTCTGGTACAGGATGCGCGCGCAACCTTTCTGTTTACAAACACAAGAAGGATCTATTATTATCTGTCTTGATATTACTTATTTTATTTTATTATTATTTTTCTGTGAACTCATGCTATTGGCTACTTACCTTCATTTTAAAAGTCTTGAGCTCGACCAATTTCACAATGCTAATGCTTAAGCTAACCTACAATATGTGTATTTTACCAGCTTGAACAGGCATTGGTGAAGGAGATGGCGTGGTTCAAAGAAACCTCATTAAGCCTGGAAAAACTGAAGACCATTGATTTAAACCCAGTAACGATATCAGAACAACTTCATGAACAAAAGGTCAGGAAATTAAACATGCACCATTTGTTAATTAGGGTAATGTTACAGACAATATGACAAATGTTAGTATTGGCTTAGGCTATATATCTTCTTGCTGTGAATAGGTTTTGGCAGTGGAGATTCTTCAACATAGGTTTAACATTGAGAAGATGGTGAAGATTGCGGAAATCTTGATGACATACAGTGATGAAGGAGATACTACAGACCTTGTGGTAGGAATCCATAGTACAAACAAATATATAAATATTATTATGAGTGTTCATAAATAGTATATTTTTGTAATCCTGACACAGACACCAATGGAGGCCTTACAGGAGCAGTGTAACAGCACTTCAGCCACCAATTCCCATGTGGTCCTGCAGCTTGAGCATGCTCACTCGCTTCTTCTCCAGTTCTCAGAAAGCATTTCTGAGGTTTCACCCTGGTTAGAGGAAACTGAAACTCTTATTGGCCAGCTCTCCCTGAGTACAATTAGCTACAAGGCATTTCGGGAACAACAGGACCTTTTACAGGTAAAGTAGAAGGACCAGTTTTAATCCCCTTTTGTCTGATTCACAAAGTAGTCCATTTATACTTCACAATCTGCCAGCATTCACTCAAATCAGCACCTACTCATGTACTTCCTGACACTGAAACCATTTTCATTTTAACACTTTCTGTATGTCCTAGAGAGCACATTTAGGTCAATAACCTTTGCCATGTCCTGTTTTCTTAATAGGATCTGAGGGAGTCTATTGCAGAACACAGGCCTTTAATTACTCGTCTGTGCACTTTGGCAAAACGTTTGTCAGAACTAAATCCTTCTCAAGGGAATGAGTACTGTCAAAAGGCCACAGAGGCTGAGGAGCGACATAGAGCTATAAGAGATAAAGTACGAGAAACATCGAATCTACTTGAGGAGTCCTTGCCTCGATTCACACAAGTAAGGAACTAATGCATAAACCTTATAAAAGCCTGTATTGACTTGTTTCCCTCTGAAAGTATTATACTCAAGTAGTTATTCTGTCATTGATTTTGTCTGTGTAGTTGAATGAGAGAATGACCTTGATCAGAGAGACTCTTGACCGCTTGAAAAGACGCATTCAGATTCCCACTTCACTTCAAGGTCTCACCCCGAGGATCCAGGAGCAGCTTCAGGACAATAAGCACACTCTTGCTGAGCTTTCAAAACTGGAGCTCAGCCTCAACAGTGTCAAGAGTCAAGCAGATGAGCTTTTGAGTAATACACAAGCAGCTGGTGATGGATCAATTGGCACAGGTAATTTAGACACTGTTAAGTTCATCTTTAGATAGTAGCTTTTTTTAAATAACATTTTAGTTTGATCACTTTCATAAAAAATCTTTCTTGTGTTTGGGATGCTAGCAATCCAGGATCAGGTGTCTAGCTTGTCTCAGTTGTGGGTTGAAATAAACATTCAGGCCAAGGAGAAGGAAACATGGTTACTCAAAGTTTTGGACCTTGCTGTGAAGTTTTGGAGTGACGTTAGTGATGTCACAGCGTCTCTTAATGAAGCTCAGCAGGCAGTCATGGATCTCAACTCATGCCAAACCAACTCTGAAACAATTCGCCAAAGCCTTGAAACAATGCAGGTTTGTCTAAATGCCAGCAAAAGAAAAATCTACATGGATTTTATGATAAACTGTCTTTGTAATTTTTATTAATTACATTTATAGACTCTCAGGGAAGACATTGACAATATACAGGGAGATCTGGACACACTAGGTGTTTTGGGAATGGATTTAATGTCAGCCTGTGGAGACACAGACAGACCAGATGTCACAAAGAGCCTTGATGAAGTAACTACTTACTGCTATATTTTAAATTCACAAGTGTATATCTTCACTGTTTACTGATGTCTCAACGACACCATTTTACTATTTTGTAGCTTTACAGTAATTGGAATAACTTGAGTAAACTCTGGACTGAATGTCATAAAAAGCTGGGGGAGTCGCTGCACATGGCTCTTCAATATCAAGACACAATGCAGGTGTGTGTACAAAATGACAATATCATTTGTATTAATTGTTCAGTTGCATTACTCACATGAGAGTTCATTCATCACATTTCTTTTTTTTCAACAGTGCAGTCTATAATATATATTTATATGTATTTGTTATGTTACAGGGTCTTTTTGAGTGGCTGAAGTCAGCTGAGCTGAGGTCTACAGAAGAATTTATGGTTGGAACTGACCATGAATCAGTTAAAGAACAGTTGTGTGATTTGAAGGTGAGAAATGTCATACTACTGTAAATGCTTGTGATGTATATCACAGAGTTAATTGACTGTTAGTGTAAGCATTCTTCTGATATTTTTTTCAGGCATTTAAGCGGGAACTTTACCAGAGAAAAATAGAGATTGAAAGTCTGAACCATCGGTTTGTGTGTCGACTTTCTCCAGGATCTGAGCGTCCAGGCTCCATTTCACCATTGTGTGATTTCAGACAACGTTGGGATAGCATTGAGTCAGAAACAGTCAGCAGACAGGTGACACTATACACAACCCAAATGAAGAATAAATATGTTTAGCAGATTACTCTCTACTAACTACCGAACATTTTTTTTACAGCATCAACTAGAGAGTGCCCTGTTGGGTCTTGGCCAGTTCCAAAACACCCTTGATGAGCTGCGCACATGGTTGTCCCGAACAGCTGAACAACTACATGGTGGTCGGTCAATCAGCATTGACCTACAGGCCTGTGAAATAGAGCTGGCTAAACACAAGGTTGGTGAACAAGAAACAAAGAAATAGCTTAGTTAACACTGAATAAGTGCATTATTCCTCAGAAAACCCAATTGTTAAAGCATACTAATATTGTTTCACACCCGATGATTCTTACTCGTAACTTTTTGCCTCTTGTTTAAGGTTTTGCGCAATGATGTAATGTCCCATGTTCGCACTGTGGAGTCTCTGAATCTGGCTGGCAGGGAGCTGACGGAGGCGGGCTCTGGGGACAGTACACATGGTCTACAATCCCAATTGGAGCAACTCAATGAAAGCTGGGAGTTTGTGCGCTGTGAGACTGAACGCAGGCAGCTGGAGTTAGAGAACAGGCTAAGTCAGGTCATACAAAAAGTCATTCTAAATGCATGTGAAAATGTATTATTTAAAATGATTCCTATATTGTATGGATTTAAAAAGCAAGTGTTCATTTTAAATGTTATTTTTATTTAGCGTCCTCTTGTGGTTATAGTGTGTATGAAGGGAGGAAACACATAATTTAATTGAATAACTACAGTCTAATCACGGAGTTTCTAAAGTAAAATTAAAAATATCCATATATTTTGTGGCCCAGTAAAAATAATTTACAGTGTAAATACTGTCAGTGTGGATACTGCAGATACAGTGTAGTATAAACAGACATGTAATTAATTTTGAACCAGGTCCAAGATGTAACAATGGAGATTCAGGATCTTTTGCAATGGCTGGAGAACACAGATGTAAGGCTCTCTTCTTCCAAAGCCATGTGGGGAATGCCAGACTCAGCAGCTGAAAGACTCAATGCACACTTGGTAAAATATTAATAAAACATTAACTGTGCATGTGAGTTAAACAGTCATTACAAAATTACATTAAGGAAACATTTTAATTCCTGCTTTCCTTTTCCAGGAGTTATGCACAGAGATGGAGTCAAAGCTAAATGCCTACACTGATGTGAAGAATGCCATTCACAGGATGCTAGAAAGCAGTAATGTCATCCGAGGATCAAGTATAGAGCACAGTCTGTCTATTCTTGAACAGAAATGGGCTTCTGTTTACAGCAAAGTCCAAGAGAGAAAGGTAATACATGTTATCGCCATAGTGTAAAAGTGAAGCCTACCTCAAGAAGCAATGCAATTACTGTTGGTATGTTGTTCCTACAGGCAAATCTTACAGAAGGTTTGAGTCTGGCAAAGGATTTCCACAGTAATGTCCAAGAGCTCCTTACCAAGATGACCAAATGTGAAGACTGTTTTGGGCATCTTCCTGCTCCTAGCTTTGTCCTGGACTCAGTTTGTACTCAGCTGGAGGAACACAAAGTATAATTGTTGATACAGAAATATCAAAATCATGAAGTTGCCTGTTTTAACAACTTATTCACATTATGTGTACAGGAAATTTTAAAGGAGGTGAATGGTTATTGTGGGAAGAAAGCTACCGTGGAGAACATAGGCAGCAGACTTACTGAGATGAGCAGAAAGGACGACTGTGATGTTATTCACAACCTAATCATGACCATCCAAGATCGCTACAAAAAATTACAGCAGCAATTAACAGAAAGAAGCAGGATACTTGAAGAGGCCAAAAAGAGTGCAAAGCAGGTAAACTATATCTGTATTGGGCACTAGATGCATTTGATTGAAGTGCATTTGTTTTTTATGGTTTTAATATAGTGCCATAATTAATAAGTCAATTCCTGCCTTTTTTAGTTTAATGAATCTTGGCGGATGCTAATAGAGTGGATGTCTGATGTGGAACTAATTTTAGACACACACAAAGAGATCACCGCGACGCATGAGGAGATTAAGCAACAGCTGACTGAACAGAAGGTGCCATAGACATTATAAAAATGTACTATTTGATTACCTTTTTCATAAAGCAAAACTGATTTTTTTTTTTTTTTTACTGGTAGGAGTTTCAGAAATTGCTAAGATCAAAAAGACCTATGTATGAAGCCACATTAAAAAGTGGTCGCAGCCTCCATGAAAGAGCTCAGAGCAAACATGACAGACAGCATCTGGAAAACCTACTCGCTGAACTCAAAGACACATGGGACACCATCAACGGCAAATCTATGGAGAGGTACGTCTGCTTAATCTGGCACATTCAAAGACATACAAAATAGCAACTCTCACCACTATTTTACTTTTATTGTGTTTCAGACAACATAAGTTGGAGGAAGCCCTTCTGTTTTCAGGCAGATTTACTGATGCACTCCAAGCATTGAACGACTGGTTGTACAGAGCAGAGCCACAGTTAGCAGAGGATGTTCCAGTGGGTGGTGATAAGGAGATGGTCAACAACTTGATAGATAAACACAAGGTGCACTTTACTTCTGTGTGTTAAAGTTACTGTAGAGCTCTGTTAGAAGTATAATTGTTCTTTTCTAAACAGCTGCCCTACAAATAATGTGTTGTTCCTCTGTGGATTTTCTATAAGGCTTTTCAAAAGGAGTTAGGGAAGCGAGCCGGATGCATAAAGACCCTAAAGCGCTCAGTGAGGGACCTGACCAGGAGCAGCACCGCTGACGCTCACTGGCTGCAGGAGCAAATGGATGAACTGGAGACCCGCTGGGAGGCTGTGTGCAAACTGTCAGTCAGTAAGCAAGATCGACTGGAGGCTGCACTTCAACAGGTAAGTGCTTCACAAAACCTCTGATCAATAAAATGTATGTTACAACCAGGCCTTGACATTAACACTAGCCAACCTTCCAAATGCAGGTAGATTTACTTTTTGGTTAGGAACATTTTCAGTCTCACTTGCCTCTTTGTCCAGGTGGATTTTATACATAAATTTGAACTGACGTTCTGCTGCAAATATAGCTTATATCTAAGAGATATGTAGCTTTGCAAGTCATTCTTGTAAATCTTGTCTGACTGTAAGGGCCTGCAATGAAACAGTAGAGCCATATCACTGATCCTAATTCCTGAGTCTAGAGAGCATTGCAGTATCTAAGATTTGTGGTTCTGAGGGGTTGAAACACATTTTAGACGAAATGTGGAAAAAATGTGTTACAGTGACAGAGCTTATGGCTACCCCAATAATTGTCAGAGAGTGTCACAATTGGGCTTGAATGAAAATGTTTCCTTTAAAATTATATCAAGCTAAGTATAAAATACCAACAAACCCCCTGACCATGACCAAAACCAGGATATGGACCAGCATCTAAAATGCTATTATATTTATAGGGGTGGTACAATTTAGAGGTGGCAGTAGCTCAATTGGTTGAGACGCTCGCCCACCAACCTGAAGGTTGTGGGCAATGCCTGTAGCCTGCCATTGCATACTGTTGTGTCCTTGGGCGAGACTCTTCACCCACCTTGCCTATGTATGTATGTGTCAGTGTGAATTTGTTTGATGGTGGTCGGAGGGACTGCAGATGCAAAATGACAGCCACGCTTCCATCAGTCTGCCCCAGGCCAGCTGTGGTTACAGAAGTAGCTCACCACCACTGAGTGTGACTGAGGAGTGAATGAATAATGGACCAAAAATTGTAAGACACTTTGTGGAGCTTAAGAAGCTTGTAAAGTGCAATATAAATTCAATCCATTATTATTATTATTATTATTATTATTATTATTATTATTATGGGCATTTTCAAAAATCACTACTAAGTTTTGCCACCTTGAGTGGTACCAAAATATGGTCTGGCTCATGGACTACTAAATTGTAGTTCGGGAAAATCCTGAAGGGCTAGTTACTTTTTAAGAACACATGCCACAGTAAGTTAATGTAAAGCTCTGGTTACAACGTTTGATATTGTATGCAACTTTGCAATGAGTAAAAATATGTGCAGAAATAATTTTCTTATATCTGTGTACTTTGTTATCCTTTGTTAGGCTGAAAGGTTTGATGGCCTTGTTCACTCTTTTATGGAACACCTTACAGAGGCAGAGAGAGCTATCAAATACGGCGCTCTGCCAGAAGAAGAGGAAGCTTTGCGCACTTTCTACGAGCAGCACAAGGTCAGTTTAATGTAATTGTTTTGTTTTCTGTCCTTTATTGCTTTAAGTTTAATTGTCATTGTCTGTTACAGAAGCACACTGTGAATCTGATGACAGATTATGTTTAACACAAGGATGTTTTAACATAACAATGCATAACCCCTTTTGACCCAGTTAAGGCTTCATAAATTTTTTCTCTGACATTTATTAGGAGTCAGTGAGTGCCTTGGAGGCTCAAGCAGTGGAGTTACAAAATATACAGAGTTTGGGTGAGAAAATACTATGCTCTTGTCACCCAGATTCAATAATCACACTGAAATCATGGATCAGTGTCACCAATACCCGATATGAAGAGGTATGATTTTTATAATTTTGAAGAAAAAAAAAAGAAAAGAAAAAAAAAAAAAAAAAAAAAAAAATATATATATATATATATATATATATATATATATATATATATATATATATATATATATATATATATATATAAATTTTATATTCTAAAGAGGTAATGGAATGCAAATTATATTTTCTCCCTGCTCTTAGGTTCAGACGTGGGCTCAACAGCAGGGTCAGAAGATCCACAACACTTTAGCTGCCCTGGAGGCAGAGAGACAGGAAGTACAGAGGCTTTTGGACTGGATCTTATCGGCAGAAGAAGCCCTTAATCTCAGAGAGCAAGAGGCTCTGGCTGAGACCACAGAGCAGAACCAGGAACTCATTGATCAGCAAACAGTATGATAGTTTATTCTTCTTCAAATATGAATTAACAGTAAACCATTTAGCATCTATACTGAGATGACAGTGACCAATTGACAAATTGATCATTGACCAATGACAAATTCCCTTTACTAGGTATTCATGGAGGAATTAAATAAAAAGTTTCCTGAGGTTGAACAGGCAACTAAGTGCTGCAAACACAAGCCCATCTCTAAACAAGCATCAGTATCTCCAAGCAAGAGGCCTCTTACAAGTAAGTTACCATGATCAACCAGTGTGATTCTGAAAAGCAGGTTATGTGTGATAAATCCAAACACACATTGTTTTGACTTCTACAGAAAGAAGGAGCACTTTAAAGCCACAGCCTGCTGTTCCAGTTCCTTTAGATCACCTTGATCCTCAGACCCCACAGCTCTGTCAGCTGGTTACCCAGTGGCAGAAACTATGGCTTCTGGCTATTGCTAGACAAACTCGTCTAGAACAACACCAGCAAATGCTCAAAGAGGTAATGTGCCTTTTACAATTAGTACAATTTAAGACTGTGATGTAAAAAACATTTTTATGCCCTTCATTTTGTAAACTGTTTGAACAGATGGAAGAATTTGCCAACTTTGATTTTAATATCTGGAGAAAGCGCTATATTCAGTGGATTAGTCATCTCAAGTCTCGGATCCTGGACATATTTCGCAGCATTGACAGAGACCAGGACTGGGCGCATTACTCGAAAGGAGTTTGTTGATTACGTACTTGCATCCAGTAAGATTGCTTGCTCATATTTAGTTTACTGAAAAAATCTAAATAAGATAATGAGACTAACTTGTTTTCAACCTCTCTCTTGCAGAATTTCCAACAAACTCTCTAGAAATGAATGCAGTAGCAAATATCTTTGACATGAACAGTGACGGCTTTATTGACTACTATGAGTTTGTGAGTGCGCTCCACCCTAGCAGAGATCCCTACAGGAAAACGCTTGATGCAGATCAAATAAATGAAGAGGTACATAACGTTTTTTGTTGTTTTTTTACATTTTAACACAAACAAGTGTGACTAACATTTTCAGATATGTTTTATCTAAGTGAGTTATTATTATATGTTTTATTATTTAAGGTGAGTCGTCAGGTGTCACAGTGTAATTGCCCTAAGAGATTTCAAGTGGAGCAGATAAGTGCCAACAGATACAGGGTGAGTGTGTGCATAATATTATGCATATTATGATGTCCTGATGAAAGAGTCAATGACATGTGGCATTTGTGCTGCAGTTTGGAGATTCCCAACAGTTACGGATGGTCAGAATTCTGCGAAGCACTTTGATGGTGAGAGTGGGAGGAGGCTGGACTGCTCTAGATGAGTTTTTGGTCAAGAATGATCCTTGCAGAGGTAGGTGCTCTCCTATATTAAAAATACTTGCCAAAACCAGCATTTTCCCTGGAAATATAGTCCTTGTGTATTATGACTAATACATTAATGCTGATATAAAACTAAAGTTTTATTGTTGCTATGTTGTCACTGTTTTACATTTGTTCATTTTTTCCTACAGTAAAAGGTCGGACCAATCTGAAGATCAAAGAGAAGTACTTGTCCCCTACAGGAAGCATGTCCAAGGGTTTGACTGTCAGCAGGTCTAACTCAAGCCTCAGTCTCTACAGCAGCGCTTCTGCCCCCACCAGCCCATCCACACGCAAGGCAAGTTTTGTACTACATCTCACTAAAAATACAACTACAAAATTACACTGTTAAATGTTATAGTTATAAAGAAACAAAAACAAAGATTATACATTTGTCAACCATATATCTCCTCTTTTTAAAAGTGTTGCGATGTGCATGGCCCATAACATACCACATACATCTTTATCAGATTTACTTTGAGGCTTTCAAGAAAAAAAAAAAATCTCTCTCTCTCTCTCTCTCGATACAATGATGATACAATACAACAAGACAGTGACAGTACTTTGGGGCAGGGGGGTGTATACACGCTAGCGGCTAGGGGGATAAAACAAGACAAAAACAAAAAAATGCTGTGTTAAAAAGTAGAGATAAAATCTATGTAGGTATGTGCCTGTGTGTGTAGTAGTGGGTGTGGTGAAGTATAAAAGGGAAGGCCAAAGGGGAAGTTTTCAGAGAGAAAGGTCAGGAGATATACACAAATGAACAAAAATATTAGAGATATATAAATGACATTGTTTCACCATATAATTTTTGCACTGAAATATTATTGTTAAATATAAATATTTTAAGTGCACTTAAAGTGAACTTTTATTTGTGTTTTTGCTGTAGAAGGCATTACTCAGACGAAGTTTCTCAGGTGACCGCTGTGTCCGTCCAAGAAGCTCTATAGCGGCTTTAGATTCTGATTTACAGTTTGTCACAACAGGAGAAGACACATCTCCCTCACCATCAGGTCAGTATCTCTCAATAGGAATTGTGATACATTTACAGGAGACACAGACTTAACCTAATATAACCTACACTTTTAGATGAAACTGAAAAGTTGACGACTTGATTACCTCCAACCATCTAATGCTGCAGTCCTGAACCCAAACAGACATTTTGGGCCCTGAAGACAGTAATGAAGCAGAAGAAACTAAAGGCAATTGAAAGGCTACATGCTGCTCATCAGCTGCTCACTGATGTCAAATGACAGAGATGAGAGTTCATGCTAAAGGGTATTTAGCCTTGGAAAACTGATGTTTCCAATTTGTATCCAAGGTATTTTTGTTCCCTGTTGCAGTAGCTTTTGAATGCATAGAGTAGGAGCTCAGAAAGACAGCATGCTACATTATGCATGGCACACAGTTTCCTTTTGGTGGTACTGTAGTATTCAAACATATCACTCATGTCATGTTTTTGGCATTAATACAAATTGTATGAAAATGTGAGTCAGGCAGAAGTAAACTTGTGGTGTATTAATTCAAATCCTGAGGGCCCATCAGAGTTTCCAAATATCAAGTATACCAAAATATAATTTTCTGAATTTTAATTGTTGGCAGCGCCACACAAGTTTGTCTTCTACATTTTGTGATACTATGTTATGAACAGTTTTATTATACATATATATTTTCTATTGTTTTGTGACGAAACACTGGAGATTGTTTTATGGACAATGCACTAAAAAGACAGGTCATTGTTAAATTGTAGAGATTATTTTCTCAGGATTGGTTTTGCAGTTGGATGTAAGCATTTCTAAGGAACATTACTGTGAACACAGTAGATGTAATAGCTCATTTGTACACGGTATTTCATGTTTATGAAAATGCACTTTTTTGTTAACTACTGTAGAGTACATTCTTAGTCAAGTATCAATATTGAAAGGGAGAATGGAAATTTTAGTTTTGCTTTTAACTTTTCTTGAGGGTACAGAAATTTAGCATTTTGTTGGTAAAATGAATTTGCATTTACATTTGCATTTAGTTTTCTTGTTTTACTTTCTTTACTTGTCTTTACCCAAAGCAGCAGTTTCTATTCTTCTTTTTGATGCCAGCTCTCTCATATGACTTTTCTTGTCTTGTACATGCTTTACTACATCAGGTTTTTCCAGTTTATAGCCTTAATTATAAAATATGCATGGTTTTAGCTAAATATAACAGAAACCCCACTAAAGAACCAACTGCTGTTTTTTTCTCATTCAGCACAGGCTTTCAGACAGTACAGCACTGTGCTTATTATCAACAGGCTAATACATATACTATACAATATGTATGTCGTTGTGGTGTCATTTTGTACAAGAGTTACATAATCTGAAATAATGGACATTTGCTTATGTTTTTAATAGCATTTGGTCTATGCAGTTGTGCAGTTTTTAAAATGTTTTTCATAAGAATATACATTTCTCTAGGGCTCACATTTGTAAAGGGTTGACAATTTACTGTAAAAATGCTCCATTCAGATTTTACTATTGCTATGCACTCTAAACTTTGTGTACTGTAAATGTTTCTATACTCAGCACTCAGTATGATGTCTATTTAGGGAAACTGTAATTGAATGTCACTAATGTGTTTACATACACGTCAATTAAAAGTTGTTGTTTTTTTTTTTTGCAATAATCTGTATTCTGTATTGATTTAATAGTTACATGGCAAATTGGACAAAGATCACTGTACGTCAGTTGGTCATTTGTGATATCACTGTAAGCAGCTGTATCTCAGTTTTTCCTAGAGCTGATGTAACACATTTTAAGTTGCAAAAGCAGCACCCTGCAGTGTTTTTGCAAAGGTCATTCAGTCATCAAGTATTATACTTCTACACAAACATTTACTTTGACTTCAGAAGGAAAGTGAGCAAGTCCTCAACCCCTGTCCAAACAATATTGTCCTATGAAACATATCAGTTTTCAATAACAACATTACACTTATGCATTACTGTAAAACTGCAGCCACAACAAAACATGTGTACTGGCTTTGACTATATACTAATATCCTTTTTTTTTTTTTTTTTTTTTTTTTTTCTTTGTTCAAGAGTGGATTTGAATTTGGCATGAAGCCGGTCATCAGTGGTCTTTTGAAGGGGACATGTTAATACCTAATGCATAGCTGTCTACAAAAGCACAATGAAACATCCCTTGAGGTAAAAGCCTAAGCGAGGTCAACTATTTAAACTGGAATTTCTGTTGAACAAAAGCCAGACTGACCTTCACCATACACCTACCACGCACAGAAACAAAGAAAGAGTCAGCTTCTCATTGGCTGCTGTGTTTCCCCTTGTGTTTCAATAAAATTATATCTCCATGGTCATGTTTTCATTTCTTTAACTCTCACTATGTAGTTACTTTCCTAACAACCTCTGTCCTTGTTGGCCTTCCCTGCCTACTTTTGTTGCTGTGGGTTTTGGTTCCCAGGCTGGACCCCTGGCTCTGCCCTCAATGGTCACATGTCAACTATCCACACATTCAGGCCAGAGGAGTACAAAGCATTATACTCAGTGAGCATGAACATCCCACAGACAGGATTTTAGAGCTGTGCGCAACATTTTAGCAAACTTCACTTAGATTTGTGTAAGAATCAGACCGGAGCAGATCCTGGATTTCACTTTCAGGTATGTGCCACTTCAATTTCTTAGTTAATTTACTGTAAAAGCCTATATCTTTTTTCAATCACTACTTTCAAGTCGCTGGTTATTGGACAGATAGGCTATTCTAATGCTTGTCTGCTACTCAGATAATAACAGGTTTTCTAGGCTAGGTAGCACTATGTAAACAATTATATGAAACACTAGGCAGGCTTACATTAAAAGAGAATATCATTAAAAAACAAAGCATTGCACTTAGACCGATTCAAATATGAAATGTCCATTTATTTCAAAATCACTTGCACTTATTTATGCCTTTGAGCATTAGAAACCCCATCTATACTTGTGTTTAAATTGTAAATACACTTTGGCCAGCCACAACAATTATCAAAGGTTTTATAGATATGTAAGGCACCGCCAAGGATGAATGAACTAGTTATTATCAAAGCCAAGCAGAGCATCAGGTTGCTGCTGGGGGAGGACATAGATAATTGCCCCGCCCCTTTTTACTGTTTCCACCAATCGCAGGGTGAAGAGTGCACGTGGTGAGAAGCGCAGGACAGACACGGAAGTAGATGCAAAACGGTGGGTAGTGTGTGTGTCATGGTGTACCGGGGACAAGCATGAGATGAATAAACGCGCGCGTATGCGGCTGATGGAACAAAAGAAATATAAATGGACAGATTAACGTGAAATGCCTGACAGTGGGGGGGAAGGTAAGATGCTAACGCCTTTAAAACATCAGAAGATGTGGGTTTGGGTGATGTATCCAACAACTGAGCGAAGTGACCTTTAAGTAGGAATGTCAACAACAAATTAATGAATTTTCCATTTTGAGTAAGGTCAGGGACAACTTTTGCGTTACGTTATTTAAACATAACAAATTTGCATTACTTTTTGTGTTACACTTAATAGTCACATGTTTAGCATGGCAATTTTATGGAATACTAACACATAGTTTCCTCCCAGTCGCATGCTTATTGCAAGGTGCACCTATAGGCTGTGCCTGTATGTCACTACCACATGGTGTTTTTCCTTGGAGCAGTGGGTCAGTGTGTGAAAGGTCATGTCTCCTTTATCAAGGGGACATATCAGGCCTTTATTCAAATGTAATTTATACAATAATAGGTGCTATATCACAACTAATGAAGTATTTTCTTTACTCTTGTAGACTTTCCTCATCAGCACTTCCTCCCTGACTTCATTCCTGCCTCCATCATGTCTCTGCTGACTCATGTGCTCGCCTGCCTCTTTGGGATAGGCTCGTGGGTGGCCGTCAATGGGATGTGGGTGGAGCTTCCTCTGGTTGTCCAAGAGATCCCTGAGAGATGGTACCTGCCATCTTACCTGACTGTCCTCATACAAATGGCTAACATTGGCCCTCTCTTCATCACCCTCATGCATCGATTTCGCCCTGGGACCCTAGATGAACGGCCCATAATCTACTCCATAGTTGTGCTGGGTGTCATTGCTACATTCCTCCTGGCTTTCTTTTGGAAGCACACAGTGACTGTTGGTGGATCTTTACACAGTGTTCCTCTATTGGGTTTAAGCTTTCTTCTTTCTGTAGTGGACTGCACCTCGTCTGTCACCTTTCTGCCCTTCATGATGCGCCTCCACCCACAGTACCTCACCACATACTTTGCAGGTGAAGGCCTCAGTGGTCTTGTGCCTGCTTTAGTGGCTCTGATCCAAGGTGTTGGCGTGGTTCACTGTGAGAATGTCACCCTTTCAGCCAACACAACAGACATTAATTCAACTACTGCTGGTGAGCTCCGAGCCATCTACCAACCTGCTAAATTTTCTACCCAAATTTTCTTCCTCTTCCTCAGTGCTATGATGATTGTGTGCCTCGTAGCTTTCATATTGCTCAACTGTCATCCTGCTGTAGCTCGAGAGCGAAAAACTAACTTGTACTATGACACTGATCTTGCTCAGGAAAAGAGAGAACAAGGTTTGTCGCTGCATGCCCAATCTCCAGAGCAGAAACCCATGATCAGCCCCCAGGAGGCTGCACTGTGGGAACCCCGCAGTTCTTTTGGCAGGGGGACCTATAGTAACTTTGAGGTGGTGTTTATCTTTGTTGTACTTGCCTGGGTCAATGCTCTGACCAATGCTGTGCTGCCCTCAGTCCAGTCCTACTCATGTCTGCCTTATGGGAACCAGGCGTACCATTTGGCCGCCACCATGGCAGCTGTTGCTAATCCAGTGGCCTGCTTCATCGCCATGTTTGTCCCACAGAGGTAAGAGTGGAAATGTTTACAAGGAAGATTAATTATGCATTAACTCTTATTCAGCATAACTTCTTGTGTCTTTTTCCAGGTCTCTCGTCTTCATGGGGGTTTTGACTCTGTTTGGGACTGGATTTGGTGCCTACATCATGGCAATGGCTGCACTGAGTCCTTGTCCTTTGTTGGTTCACAGTACATCTGGAACTGTAGTCATAGTAAGAGTCTTTTCAGATGTATTGTCCTACTCTTTGTGATTGGCTAAGTTAGGGAGTTATCTTTAGTTTCAGTCATTTGTCTTAAGATACAGAGGTTGAAAGTAGCTAGATATGTTTATGTTCTCGAAGTACATTTATTGAAATAAGTTCTGTGTACAGTTTTTATGTAGTAGTAGTAATAGATTTTGCTGTAAAATTAAAAAGGCTAAAAAAATTTAATATTTTTTGTACTTGTAAAGTTTACATTTAGTACTTTTTTTTACTTTTACCGATTAAAAATAATAATAATAATTTTGCTGACTTCCTTTTCTACTTGAGTAATATTATTTTGAAGCAATAGTGCTTTTACTTGAGTACTTCTTCCAGCTCTGTTAGAAGACGTACTTTTTTTTTTTTTATTTGTAATAGTTTAGAATTGTTTTCCAATGCACAGGGAAAAATACAAGACTAGATATAAAATTTCAATATGTACTGACTTACATTAGAAGTAATAATGTAATGAATTTATGTATTTGGTAGTGATTAGTCTTTTGTTCTTTCTTTTTTCACAGGTGTTGGCATGGATCCTGTTTGTCTTGTCCTTATCATATGTAAAGGTCATTATTGGGGTCATTCTGCGAGACGAAGGCCACAGCGCCCTCGTATGGTGTGGAGCTGTAGTGCAGCTGGGGTCTATGGTTGGGGCCATATCCATGTTCCCTGGGGTTAGTTTGTATGAACTTTTTAAATCAGGCGATGCTTGCAACACAAAGTGCCCAATGTGATAAAACGATACCCCTCTGTTAAGTAATCTTGTGTACTTGAATTGAATAAGCTTTACATGTTTCTCTTGTGTGGTTTCAACAATTCTTGTTACCTCCTTAATGTTTTTGGAGTTGTATGTCTCCTAAAGTAACTGGACATTTTGTTACTAAAGACCATTTTGTTTTCATGCGGTAGGTCAAATGCATTTTACTTGAAGTATATGCACTGGAAGTAAAAATCATGTGCCTTTTGGAAACTTTTTATTATGGATTTAAATGCGCAGAAAATGGGAAGGAATAATAATGTTTACAAAAGGTATATGCTATAAAAGTGTTGCCATCAAATCAAACATTTTCAGCGCGCTTATATTTGTCATGTAGAGTTTCAACAAATAAACACTATAAAAAAACCTGTATTTCAAGAAAAACGGCCTACTTTAAAATCAATCGGCATCACATTTTGACAACAATGATAAAACAATAATACTAAACACTAAAACTACATACAAAGCCAGGGAAGATTAAATTAGCACCAGTTAAAACAAATAAATATATGTAAATTAATAAAATATAAACACAGATACAATAAAAATAAACTTAAGTGCAGCATTATCAAGGGCCAGAAACAAATGAACAAGTATATGAAATAAATACTGAAACTATTAAAATAAAAACAATAGGTTTATAAAAGGTTTTTCTGTAAAATGTCTTTTTGAAGAGATTTACATACTACCGAGGTTGTAAGTCTAAGTTTTATCTGAAGGCATTTGACAGAAATTATAAAACTGACTTTAACTGCAGGGCTTAAAAGCAACCGCTAGAGGTCGCTCTTTGAGTATATTTGAAACCGCATTTGATGAACCAGTCCTTCCAGTTCTTTGATTCAACGTTTGTCACAGCATTAGTATCAAGAATTAGTCTTCTTGGGAACACTTTTTTTTACTTTTTTTAACTGTGAAAAATATTATCTCCATCACTCTGCATAATACTCTGAAGCATTATAGACCATTATTGCACAACTGCACATAGCCCAGAAGTGATGCATCTCTCGTGAGCGTTTACCTTGGTCATGTCGGCATCACATCCGTCACATACTAAATCAAATGCATCTTGTCCACAAAGGTATGTTTACTCTTCTGACTCTGTCCCACATGGGAGAAATGGGAATTTGAAACTCATGGTCAGTCATAGTCTGATTCAGATCCCAGTGGCTCCTCTGAACATCTGGGGTCATCATCTCCTCATGGCTCATCCTCACCTACTCTCCCCTATCTCATCTCTGCCCTTTGGACATATGGTTGTACTGACTAAATCTTAACAAACCTGTGTGCCAGCCTTATACTGTATTAATCATTTTGAATTGTATAAATCCTGTACACCTATAAGGTAGAACACTATGACCCCTTGACCCACACGCAATAAACTTTCTATCAAAACTAGCATTAACTTATTCAGCAATTTGAGCGTCACCTGTCACCACTTCTGACCAGATGGACACTGGCCACTCCTGACCGGGAACATCCCTAAGATCTACAATTTTGGAAATGCTCTGACCCAGTCGTCTAGCCATTACAATTTGGCACACTCACTCAAATCCTTATGCTTGCCAATTTCTTCTATTTTCTCTAGCACATCAACTCTGAGAACAAAATGTTCACTTGCGGCCTATATATCCCACCCACTAACATATGATGAAGAGGTAATCTGTGTTATTCACCTCTCAGTGGTCATAATGTTATGCCTGATTGGTGTATATGGAAGCACAGGAAACCATTTTAAACTGTATAAATACATGGTTAATGTGAGCTCTCAATTTTAAGTGCTGTTGAATGACCCAATTTTGCAAAAAGCCAGCTTGATCCAAATCTAAGGTGACACATGCAGAGCCAAATGAAGAAAACTTTGGAACTCCTTACCTCTGTTCTCTATACCTATCACTTTATTTTTGATATCTTCTTTTCCCCTTGTCTTCTTAAATTCACGTGCACAGCAGACTTTGTGACCGTAATTTCAATTTAAAACACATGAGGGGGAAATCCTAGCCTTGGCTGCTCTTTAATGGGCCGTCGTGGGATTGGAGTATGCAGAGAATGATTGAATTTTGTAAGAAGGCCAGGAACTATCATGACTCGCCGGGCGTTATGCAATCGACCATTCCCCACTCACAACGCGACGTCTGGTAAAACCTCGGGCAGGAGGAAGAAGGAAAAGGGGGGATAGGGGCTGGAAATGTCTGGACCGAAAGAGAGACAAATATTTTTGCTGCTAAATGACTCACGACTATATAAAAGTGAAACTCAGAGATTGGGATAAAAAATAAGATGTGAGCGACCACATCAAAATGACAGATTTTGAAACAGACTGCTTTTAATGGTGGTAAATGACTCTTTTTACACTGTAATGCATGACATCCTATATTTCCTGAAACATATGGAGCCCATACAAAGCTGCCATATTGGTTTATTTATAAGATTGTGTCACGTCTGCCTTGGTCTTTTGAGTCTCACCACCTGCCGGCACACTTTTTTTTTTGAGTTGCAATGCCACTTGAAAGGCCCTCTACCTGAGTTTGTGATGATGTAAAATAAAAAGCTCTCTTCCTTTCCTCTTATATATTTGCATTTTATTTTGATTATTGTCAGATTAGCACTTTGCTTCTCTTTTTGTCTGTTGTTTTGTGGAATTATTCACATCTTTCTAGTTGGACTTGCTGCCGCCATTACAGAAGCTGTCCCTGTCCCCGATCTGAATAGAGCCATCCCTCTTTGTACTCAGTAGTTTTGCTCATATACAAGGGAAATAATTCAGGTAGTGCATCTTTAACTAAACTTTGATTTCACACCCGCTGCGTTGGATTGCACCGCAGTGATCTTCTACAACTTTCAATACAGCAACATCCTTCCCGTTAAGTCCATTACATTCCTATGGACCTTTTTCTCTATGGTCGTACCAAGACATAAAGTAATCAAAAGTTAAGAGCAAACACTCAAGGAGGCACTTAGCAAAAAAGAAAAGCTTTTATGATAAAACATTCATATACAAGGCAGGAGACAGGTAATCTTTGAGGATGATAGCGTTGTCTTGTGGTCAGGTTCAGTGTAGTAGGGCTTGGGGAGCGTAGATGAAGGCTGCTAATGACCTCCCCACCCACCCATCATACGGCGAACGGTCTATGCAAAACAACTAAAAAACCTGAGTGTATTTCTTTAGCGGTGTGAAGTGTGCCTTAAAGACCTGTTGGAGGCTGCAGTAAAGCACACTTCCCTGACAGAGCGGTGATAGCAGGGCTTTTCAGAGATGTGCATGCATATTAATGGTAAAGGATGGGCCATCAATAAGAAACATATAATACATTAAACACAAGGATGAAGATAGATGAGCATACTTCCCAGATGTATTTGTACTCTGAAACTTCTTTTAAAAGTTGCCTTATCATTCAAATACATGCAGCTGAAGATTCAAATACACAGCTTATGGTATCCGTACTGCAAGAAATAAATAGTTAAAGAGGTTATATCATGCTTTTATTCATATTTTTAAACCAATTTTGGTCGCCTCTTGAACAGCACTGCATGTTTTACAACCTTGAGAAACATTATCTGACTTAAAGAAAACATTTTTAATAAGTACTATACTTGTGCCATAAAGAAACAGGTGAAGAGACCAGTAGAGGGCAGCAGAGTACAGACTTTTGTAGTCTTTTGAACACAAACAGAGAAAAAAAAAAAACATTTATTTCCTAAAACGTTTAGTATGTTTCCATTTTGCTACCGAATGAATAATAGGTGTGAGGAATCAGTGGAACAAGAGCTGTACACCATTTTTTGGATAAATGAGAGCGGAGTGGATGTAGAGGGCGTGTTGATCAGTCAGTCCTCCCTGGGCTGGAGTATGTTTTTGATGAGGGAACAACATAATAACATGATAGAAAGTTCAGAAAAGTTGAGAATAAGTTTAGTAAGTAAGTTTACTAGTATAAAGTACCTTCAAAAGATGTTTTGAGGCTGCACAGTAAAATCTATTACTACTTCTACTACTAATATGTTCCCAAACTTGGCTCGATCCCAGGACCTTCTGATTGAAAAGCAAGCATGCTACTCACCACAAGGTTTAGTATGTTGATTCACTTGGACACAATTAAACAGCATGCAGCAACTTTGACTGTCTAGAAAAGCACTTCAAGTAAAATGTATTATTATTATTATTATTATTATTATTATTATTATTACTTCAATAAAAGTAACAGTTGCCCTCAGAAATGTACTGAAGTAAAGTTTTTTTTTTTTTTTTTTTTTTATGTATGCAAATTGCACAATTTGGAAACCTTCACTGGCTTAACCAACAATATTTACACTATATGCATTTAAATACAGCTACCTTTAATTGGATTATGACCTGGTTCATTCATAATTACATGTTTTTTTTATCTTCAGTATAAAAAGTGATCACACAGATTTTATATACTACATTTAATGTATTACACCAGTAGTTAAGACTTGTGTGACTCTGCATGATTAAAAATGCAAGATCAGAGTCCCATTAACCAGCGCACAGACATATTCATAACCAACACAGGAAAACGTCCAAAAGCATCATTTGTTCATGTCGGGAAGTCAGTGAGCATAGGTTGTGTATGGGGTCAGCGCGAGGTCACGCAGGTCATCCATTAGTGGCCTTATTTAGACTTATTTCTTTAAGAGGAGTGATTGGCCAACAAAGACAAAGAATCATTACCTTTACCCGCCCCCTCTCTGCCAGCAGTCAATAATGAGGGATCATTAAAATGAATAGATGGACATTCCCCTTTTCTCCGGATCCTTATTGCAAAATCAGTGTCAAGGGAAATGAAGATTGAGGTTGGAGAAGGCGTCTAAAAGCCTAACGGTGATTGTCGTGAACTCATCTCCAATGCCAGGCTCCTTTATCTACTGTAAGAGTCTGCACCTGCCTGAACTCTGCACCAGCAAGAGCTTTTACTGAGGCCCATTAAGAGCATCCCTAATGTGCGCTACAATGTACTTCAACATAAACATCGTGTACATGTACTAAAACATTTACAACAAACAACCAGAGAAGGATTGCTCTACATACCCTCTACATCCAGTCTGCTCGCTTTCATTCATCCAAAAAATGGTGTACATCTCTGTTTCCACTGATTCCTTGTAGCTATTTTTCATTTTGTAGTAAAATTGCATCATACAAAAAGTTTAAGGAAATAAAAAGGTCTTTTTCAATAGTTCTGTTCAAAAGACTAACAGCTCTGCCATCTGCTGCCATCTCCAATTAGAAGTGCTTTCTTTTCACATAATGTTTTTCAAGGTTGTATTACATGCAATGTTCAAGAGGCAACCAAGATCATTTTAAAATATAAATAAAAACATAATATATACCCTTTAATTGTAAAATATAAATACAGGCAGAAAAATTGTATTCGATCCACAAGACTTCATTGCACTAGAAGTACAGTCATATAGTCTTTGACAGATCTGGAAAATAACTTACTTTTAAGTAATTTACCTAACTACATTTGTAGTACTTGTACTTGTGCACTCAGTATTTTAACTTACAGTACTTTTACCAAATGTTACTTATTCCTCAAGTAAGATTTTGAGTTCTCAAAATAACTACTGACCCTAAAAATAGCAATAATAATTAGTAATTTTAGTAGTAGTAGCTGCACCATAGTAAAAATAGTAAAAAAAAATCTCTCAGTTGTACTTCCTAATGTAAACTTTACATAACATTTTTTATTATTATTTTTGTATTCATTCATTCAACTTCTTCTGTGTATTCTCATGAGGGGTCACAGTTAGTCAGAACACAGAGTAGCCTACTTTTAAATTTTTTGGCAGTACTGCGTCAGTACAGTACTTTTAAAACTTCTTCCAATATGGTCACCGTTAGTTTACAGAAACAGATAACACTGGCAACTGAAATGTGTTAACAGCCCAAATAAATGAAAGACAATTTGTATTTGATCCACAGGCCTTGACATGTTTGAACTGAGTTATATCTTTAACACAATCTTTGATGTGATGACTAGAGAACTTGTGACTACATAAACATTCACTTAAAAGTAATTCTCGCCTTTTTAGCATTACTTAAGCTCAAACATCTGCCCTGATGCTAAATTGTATAAATCCCCGCACAACATTTCACGCATCGCAAAAGAAAAGAGCGAATCAAGCTGAATGATTACAGATGGAGAATAAAAAAGACAGCACACATTTTTCCAGACCCCATCTGGTTGCTTTTTCGGTGCGACTCTTAAAATGTCTTTTAAAACAGTGATTTGTCTGAGGGTCCGCTCCATTGTGGCCATGTCTGCGGGTCATCTCTTTGGCCTGTCACATGTGAAAGTAACCCATGAAAAGACAGCCCTGCACACCTGTGGCCCTAGACTTCTCCGCCCAAAACAGACTCGAACAACACGTGTAAACACATGGTAAAGATGACACATATGGTAGTCATTCTTCCCCTTTATCGCCTCAAAGACTTCTGATAAGGCTGTTTATGTTCTCCTGACATATGTTACTGAAAATCCCAATCCCGAGGGCCCAGAGAGAGCCAATTGGAGCCCACTTATGGGACCAAACTATCAAAGATCAGCCGGTATGGTCAAGCAATTATGTCTTAAAGCATCTCTTAAAACCACCCCAATGGTTCTCTCAACATGCCCTTCATAACACAGGTATATTGAGAATTTACTGCATGCAGATGGCCGTTAGGAGTCGCAGGCGGGAGCTTCAGCCCCTCTGCGTATGTGTGCTCACTTCATAAAAGGGCCCAAATCAAGGGCTCTGTGGGAATACAACAGGGGGGCTATGTTGGGCTGTAAAGCCACCATAAAGCCACACAATGAAACTTCTAAGTCTTGCCCTCTGCCAGGTGCAGTGTGCAGGTGTACACAAGAAGGACATGGCACACGCTGAAGTCATCATGCAAAACAATAGGTTTTTTATTGTCTTTTTGTGCGTGGCTTTTGGCTTGTGTCCTTTGGAAGCTGCCACAGAGAATGATTGGCCAACTGGTGCAGTGATTTGCATATTCATTTTGTCATACTTTTTTTTTTTTATCCATTTATCCAGGCTTGGGATTGGCACAACTGACTCCTGAGAATATATATGCTCATCTGCAACCTATGGTTTCAGAGTCACCTGCAGCTCTTTAGCCCTGCTCTTGTGGTTTTTTGGGCATCTGACATCTGGTTATGTAAAGTCAATAAAGGAATGAGTAGACAACTATAAAACAACCTGGATCTGCATCATCTTGTCACTTTAAAATAATACTTTCTCCCTGTTTTCCAGTGTATGCTGTGGACTTAACTGTTAAACAGTTTTAGCCTCAGTTATCCACACAGTTGCATGCATGGACTGATTAGAAGTGCTACACACGAGCACCAAGAAAAGGTTACAGGATGTTACTGCAGTTATCTAAGTGAGATAATCAGTGCGGGGTTTAACACAGTTCTTTGTTAGTTTTAAATTATTAATTTCACTTATAGGCTAAGAGACTGTGTACATTAAAACTGGTTTCAGCTCTTCACGGTTTCAAATTTTATATTTTTGGGATACAGAAATTTGCAGACCCCTGTCAGAGTCAAACTGTGATATAAGTAAACTTTTAGTTCCTGCGGGTTCACTGAAGGCACGCATCAGCTTCTTCCCACTGACATGAAGTGGACATTGGATCTAAAGTGCCCACAGTGAGCAATAGAACGCCAACAATTGAATTGTCTTATTAAAATGTACAACCCTAACCCTCAGTCTCTTGCAAACATCTGTTTTTATGATCACTGAAGGGTCCATTTCTGTAATCAGTAGATTGTGTATTTGGTGAAAGTGTCTCTTGGCATGCATCATCTCTCTGCACCACTAGCTGTTAATTGAATCATCAAAAGGCTTTTAAAAAAATAAATTGTATTACTAATTTTGCTCACAGTATGTTAATAAATGTACCAAAACAACAGAACTATTCTACAAGTTAATAAAATGTTTTTGTTTTTTTGGCACCTCAGTGGCTCTTTTGAATTTAATACCACCCCACATGTGATTTTGGCCTTGGGCCCTGTCTCTCTCTCCCTCATTTCCTATCTTGCTACTATCTGAAATAAAGGCATAAAAAAACATAAACATGTTTATTAGGTTTATTAATTTAATATTTAATTATCAAACATTTGCTACCCAGAGAGCAAAACATTTAAAAAGATACTTAAGTTTATGGAAAAGGTCAAACAAATTCACTTTGTACTAACATGCATAACTCAAAGTCTTTTGCTACAATGGCAAAATTACTGATCACACAAATCTAAACAGATTTTTCCACAAATGTCATTAGATTGTAGGTCTTGTGTGTTTTCAACATATAATTGGTATTCTCTAACTAAACCTTCCTCTCTGAATGGCACGGAGCACTGGAAAGCATGGCCCGGAGTCATGTCTCCACTGTGTCAAAGGGTACGGCGCTGTCAGAGGAGGACTCAGGTGAGGTTGCCAGGAAAAAGGGGCGTGTCTGCATCTGTAAATATAGTGGGTCTATTTTTGGGCTTTGGGTACAGTCGTACAGGAGAGCACCGCCTAGGCCTGCCTTCTGTCACCATGGCGATGGGCGATTCTGAACTTCGCCGGATGGAAAAAGTGGGCATGCAGGACTGGCAGGTGGTACACAGGAGCGTGGCACAGCTCCCAGGGCGAGGAGCTGTATCAGACATAACTACCCACCACTAACAATACTCACCGGAAAACACACAGGCTTCTGCTTGTACCTGCAGCTCAACGGCATTTTTGTGTGTGTTTTAAATTACAGTGGGGCTAGAGAAGCTGATTTAATTGCAGTAGATGGACTATCATACTGTATATTGCTTAATTACCTCATCTAAGAAAGTTATACTTTCTTGAGCCATTACTGATCAGTAATGGCTCAAGAAAGAAATGGATTCAGACTATATGTATTATGAAGGATTCTGCATTTTCTGGAGCCTCTCATTCACCCAAGATGTCTTCAAGCTAAGAAACTAGTACCAGATGACTTCTTTTATGTTTTGATTCTGATTGTTTTGATATTGTGACATACTAACTCCATCTCAAGGTGTCAGTAAAACAACAAATACTTTTAGTAGATTCTTTACTAATGTCAAATATAAGGGCTTTATGGCTCAATAAAAAGAACATTCATCCCTTAACTATCTGTCCTGAGAGTGGATCCCTCCATCATGGTGGTTTTCTCTGAGCTTTCTCTTTGCCAGAGCAGATTTTTTTTTTTTTTTTTTCTTGCCGAGATGCTGGTTCTAAGAACAGGGGATATTCCAGGAAGGTTCTTAGTTTGTTTGTTTATGTCTACCTCTGTAAAGCTCTTTGAGGTGATTTTTATTATTGGGATATATACATTGAAATCGAAGTGAATTGGCCAATGGATTGGCAATATACATTTGGCACATATAACACTTTATTGTTGTTATTTGAGATTTTCTCTTTGCTTTAGAGATCCCATATTATTTGTAACATGTCACTAATAGATAGATAAATAAATGAACTGCTTTGTAGAGACAGCTGTTTAAACAGTTGCAGGCTCTTGCGTTGTTACTATGTTTGACTGCATTGTCCCTGCCAAATAAATACATAAAATGATCAGAATGAGTCCAGGAACAATATATGTGCCTTAGAAACATGCAGAAGCACTTCCTGGATTCACATATCTATATAGAGATTTTTTATAACATGGTTAAAAGCTCAAAAAACTAAATTTAGCATAATAGGGAACATTTAAAGTGGCTCAAACATGTTTTTCTTTATCTAATCTGAGAATAATAATGATGCTTATCTGTTCATCTAGAACCAAGCAAAACATCACTAAATAAATAGGATCATTTACAAAAGGTCATCATTATGCCATTTATTTATTTATTTATTTTTTGATGTAGAGAACACATTAAATGCACTTTAAACACATTTCATTTTTATAAATATTTCATATTAAAGAGAAATATGTTTTGACCTTGTGCCTACACAGAAAAGCGTCATAAAGTTGCAACAAGTTTGTAGCCGAGAGAGTAAGGCACAACAATAGAAAACATATTCATACATTTAACTCATGCTAATACACTAAATGTCCAAAAATGTATTCGGAAGCTACTGGATATGGTGAGCCATTGGCAGCTAAATTATCCCCAGCGTGATGTGCATGCTTTACAGACAGATTGGTGGAAAAAGCCGGCGTGAAAAAAGTTTAAATATGATCTGCTCTGTTTCAACAATAAAGTGCATTATGTTGGTTTTCTATGGGAAAAAAAAAAAACAACGCTAAGTTTCCAATGAGAAATAGTGAAACTTCGGCAATAATTTCACCAAAGATAAAATCATTTGGTTTATGCAGATCAATTATTGCCATCCGTTTTTTTAACAGTCCTGCCAACTCCTACAGTCGAAGTCTACTGTCGCTGTGCCTATTTACATGCAGTGCAAGAAGTAACTAACAAGATAACTAATATCATATACAGTACTGTGCAAAAGTCTTAGGCATGTATAAAAACACTGTGAACTAAGAGCTTTAATAAGTACAGAACTTTATTTTTTTATTATGAAAATGAAAAATGTTATGACAATTTCAGGAAGGATCAGTAATGTCCCAAAGACAAAACAATACATTTTGGTGTAGATCCAGATCATTGTATTATTTTGAGTAGATTTTTTTATTATTGTGAGATATGGGGGGAGTTGTTGGTTCAAGGGAAAGAGCACTTACCCCTGAACTAGAAGATCTTTGAGTTTGAGTTCAGATGTGAGCACTGGGCACATCTTTACTAGAGGTCTACACTCTCCAAATGCTTTTTCTGCAATTTTGTGTGTTTTTGTACATTAATACACTTTTTTTTTTCTTAAAACCTGTCTAAGACTTTTGCACAGTGTATTTAACCCTGCAATGGTAAAATTCAGCAGGTAAGCATACCGTTGTTATCTCCTATATTTGGGGGTAGAAAAAAATGAAAATACCTGCCTCAATAAGCCACTATTTAGTATGTGCTGTGTGTTAATTTTGATTGTCTGAGCATCTTTTTATCATCGTCTGGAAGACTGGGGGAGAGCCATTTGAATTGAGGCACTAAGGTGAAAAGCATAATGTAGGGTAGCCATAGACAAATAGAAAAATGAGGATAGATAAATGGCAAACTGCATACATATTTTCAATACATGTTTGTACAAAATAATATATATAACATTAAGCATATTAACGAAGCGAATAAAAATACAATGCTAGTCTATTCACAACATATTGACCGGCTTCTGCTTCCCTGCAAAAAAAAAAAAAAATCATTCAGATAGTACAAAAATGTGTAGATAATTACAATTTGGTTTACAATGGACATTTACATACATTGTACTTATGAGTGCTGCTGTTGTGGTCAATATAACTGCTGTAAGGCACCAGTTTGGGTTGCACAAATAAACTGAAGATCCATTGTCCATGCATTATTATTATACACACTCCTAATTGAGATTGTCAGTCTTTTTTGAGCTGTTTGGTCCACTAAACAACATGTGCTGTGTGTTAAGGCCAGCATACTGATACACTTGAAATCACTTCCCTTCTCGTAAATAAAACATTCATGGTGTGTTTTGAATCAGATGGAGCTTGCCAGTGATTGTCACCGTGTGAGTCTGCAGCAAGACATGGAGGAGTCATCAGGGGAGTCCGAGTTCGGGAGATCCTGGTCAAAAATCTGATTCTTCATAGTCTGGATCTCATTGTTTTGAATTGTTATCTTGTTGTTGGAGCTGTGAGCGGCAGACGGGTCCAGGATGTCTATGCATGAGTGTGCACGGAAATGCTGGAGAGGTCGTTCCTGATGATTTCATTAACTGTGGGAAAAAAAAAGACAAAAGATCATTACTCAAAAATGAAATGGAATAACAGACAATACTTCATAGCATTTATTTAAACAGATGCCGTTTTGTGAGTGCAGAAGTGTCTTTGTACTGTATCAAGAACACAAATTGTTGACTCTTTGTGGCCCCAGCCTCTGTATTCCTACCACTGCAACGTCTAGGTACTCATTTTAAACTCAAATCATAGACTTCTTGTGAGCCTACAACTTGTTATTATTAAAATGCTTCTATTCTTATGGGAAAATTAATAATAAAAAAAAAAAGAATCAAGCAGAAATAAAAGTACTGAACAAATATAGTACTTGAAAAAAAGTACTTTTAGTCTTTTGCAACTAAAAATTTTGTTCATAAAAAATATATCTTATACCTTATACCTTTTATAAGGTCTCTTAAGGTCACACAATGAGTACTTTTTTCACTCAAGTAATAGTAGAAGTAGTAATATTAGTTGTGGTAGCAGTAGTAATAGTAGAAGTAGCAGTTGTAGTACTAGAGGACGTAGTAATGGTAGTACTTGTTCTTGTCCCAGGTATACAGTAATTTTAGTTAAACACAGATTGAGCCTTCACTTCCACCTCCACATGCTACCAATTTAATTTGCCGAGTTTAATTCATGAGAACATTTTTATTAACCTGAATAACAGCAGATAACAGAACAATCTTAGCATTCTTTGAAAGTTGTATCAGCCCCCACACACGTTTCTCAGTCTAAGTCATTGCCTTGTCTTTCCTGCACTTGTTCCTGAGCCCGCGCCTTTCCCATAGTCCACCAGACACAGATCAGTCACCGGCCCTTATCGTTTCTGTGTGCTTTGGCAAATCGGAGGGAAGTGACTTCGAAGATGGCGCGGGCCCTGCAGAGCTCTGTGATCCAACACAACACAAACAAGTGGCCCATGGTTTGTGATCTGAGACTCAACTTGATAAAGTTCACAGAAGTAGACAGAGAGAGTGAGGTTAGAGACAGGAAGTCCACCCACTGAAGGGGGTCTGCTGCCTGCTATCAATATGTGTTTCTAGAGTTGATACCAAGGACAAAACAAGGACCAAACCCAGACTAATCTAGGACTAAAGTGTGTCTAGTGAGTCTAAAATGTTTATGAACTGGGACAGAGCAGTAGTCTACAGTTCAAACCGAATCCCCAGCCAAAGTAGGACTAAAATCAGGAAAAAAATGTTTCTGAATCAAAAATGCCAAACCAGAAGAAGCCTGTGTACCACCATTGGAACCCATACCACAATTTGAGAACCACTGTACAAGAGGAACCACATTTGCTTTGTGAGTAATTTGTAAACTGTGGCAGATTTTTTATAACTCTTTGGAATAACTCAAAATGAATGCATATGTAATTAACAATATTTTAATGAATACATATTTTAAAGATACAGTATTAACTCTAATCAAGGCACAAAGGGTCACAGGCCTGTATGTTCTTGTGCCCCGTCCCAAGTTTGGATAAATGGAGAGGGTTGTGTCAGAACTGAACTATGTAAAATACATTAACTTTTTTTTTGCATATTTTAATTCACTGATGTAGGACGGTAGAGGAACCCATTTGCTTATTGAACCCTTATTTAAAATGTAAACTGTAATAGGATTTATAAAAAATATTCAAAGATTTATTGGCAGCCTCCAGAACAATAACTGTCCTTCCTCTGAATACATACCACACACATCCACACACACACAGGCTGGTCGGGACTCACCTCCCCAAACAGGAGGAACTCCCATTGGAAAAATCCGACCTGTGCCAACACTGCTGGCTGTTTTCAACCCGATTTGGCTCCAGGCTGAGCAGGCATTTACATGCTGAGTTTATTTTTAGCGCCACCACACCAGGACATTAAGGAAGTGAAGGGACATGTAACAGTTAAATGATCAAACCTTAATGTGACTTTTGGTCTGAGGGGCGGCCGTGTGAAATTAGAGGACTTACAAAATGCTAGCAAACAAAGTAAGGTGTATCAATGTACAAAACATTTATTGGAAGAAAAAGAAAGAAAGAAAGAAAAATCCAAACTTGAAGCACAGAAAGACCTCTGCCAAGGCATTGGTCATATCTTGCAATGGTAAAGATATAGTCCCCAGGCCTGGACTGAGACTTAAAGATTTTCTAGTTCAGGAGTAAATTCTCTGTCCATTGACCTCACAAAACTCTTCTTGACATCTCACAATGGTAAAGAATCTACCAAAACTAATCATTTGCTCTTTTAGTGAGTGAAGTTAGTATTTTTGTTCTGTCTCTCAGAATCCCTTAAAACATTCCTGAATCTTAACAGCAGTCTAGATCCACACCAACATTTATAATTTTGTCCTTGGCCCATTACCTGCCTTTTTTTTTTTTACATTTTAATAGCAAAAATAATAACAATAATAATAATAATTCTGTATTTTTTTCCACACCTCACTAAAAACTTTGCATGCACAGTGCAGTAGCTCCAGGAAAATGCTTTGAAAACAGTTTACTTGGGAAAACCCGAAAACTCCAAAACAGCCACAAAAGTACCCTTTACTTAAAAGCAACCTTTTCTTCTTTTCAGTCACTGTAAAAAAAAAGTGACGTTTCCTCTGCCCACATATTAACTGAGTTGTTATTGTACTGCGCCTAATCAGCTAAGACTTTCCATTATAAAGAGAAAGGAAAGGTAAGAAACTGGCCCCACTGTGTTTTTTATTTAAGTACGCACTTGGCCAAGTCAATCTCAATGTGAAACAGGATGCGGCGAACGGTTACACCACAAAACAACACCAAGGTGCTATTTATAGACGGTTAATAAGGCAGCATGCGTGTCACTGTTTGGCTGCAACAACTTCTGTGAAAATGTAACATTTTAACAGGTAGGACAGGTATTTTCCAAGAAGACAAAACCTAGCAATATAACAATATTTTAGAGCCAAGCTAAAGACATAGATACAAAATTGTAAGACGGAATAAAGTTGCAAATGTGTTATTTTTTCTTTTGGATCAAATAATTAATTTAGACCAGTGCTACTGCTAAATAGTGAAGAGATAAGGTAAAGTGTTTTCAGTATAACATTATGTTTTTGGCATGAACACAACAGTAAAGGGACAGGAAAGAAAGTTGCTAGATCATTTTTTTTGCATTTACTTCAGTTATATCATACACACAAAATGCATACACACAGTAATCGGGCTAAACAAGGTCAAGAGCCAGAGTACTTCTTGTGCTTATCCCAAGGCCTTTTAAATGGAGAGGGTTGCACCAGGAAGGGAATCCCGTGTAAATATCAAAGAAAAATCAATATGCAAATCACTGCACACTAGGAGCAGATAACCCTGCAAGGGAAAAGCCAAATGGAAAGACTTGATTTTAACAGGTGTCAATTGCAAAAACTAAAATAATACGTTACTGAAAAGATTTCCCAATAAAATCCAATAATTTTCATTTCAGTTTTTATTATAAAATCCTATAACATTCCTGTGAAGTCATGCTTTTCAATACTTATTTGTCCTGGCATCTCTCTCAATACCGGTTGGAAAATGCTCTTTTTCAGTTTGCCCAGGTTAATAATGGAAAGATGTAACAGGGAGGATCCCCGCTCATGAATAAACAAAAACAGTGGAAAACTAAACTCCAGTATTCCCCTGGAAAGCCCTTACTTAAATACAGTGACATCCTTTATTAGCAGCAACGCCAACGCAATCTGTACAAGACAGTTCAGACCTGTCAGGGCCTATTCTTAGGGCTGGGCAGCTGGTAGGTCTATTTTAGTCAGGTGAGAGGTTGGCACAGAAACATACAAGTGCTTTATTCAGATGTTCAGCTTGCTAAACAGTCCATTGTATAAATCAGTGAGTGTTTTTTTCAGTACTGGTATAATCTCAGTCAGGTGTAACTGGATAAATGAAGACTAAGGCCTGACAAATCTGTGTTTATCAGTTGCTGTGGAAATAAATGCCATGGTTTACAGTCTCATTACAAGCAGAAGTTTATTTATAGGATTCACTGTGGATTGTTTGATAACACAGCTTAGTATCATAATGTGCCAGTAGGTACAGAATAAGTGAGTGTTAATCAAATGTCTTTATGTGTTTATTTGATACACAGGCAAGTGTATTTCTTGCGCTAGTCCCAAACCCAGATAAATGGAAAGAGTTGCATCAGGAAGGGCATCTGGCGTAAAACATATGCCAAATCACTGTGTGCTAACAGAATTTACTGTGGTGACCCCAGAGGGCAAAAACCACAAGTAAGATACATAGCTATGATTGAAAACATAGATGAATTATACTCCATTATACAGTATGCATAGATGAATATAGATAAATTATACTCCAAGGTATGTATTACCTTTGCAAAGATATAATTTAATAATGGGTGATGTTAAAGGTCGTAAGCAAGACCAAATGCAATGTCACTTTTAATACAGTAAGAGATGCTTGGCAGGTACAACTTTAGCTGAACACTTAAAGGTGCTCTGAGCAGTATATGTTTTTTATATGAAGTTGTTGGTTTACATTTTTAGTTTTGGTTATAAAACTGCATTGCTGATCGTCCAATCAGAAAAGCAGAAAGACTAGCAACTCACGGACCACTGTTTTGATTTAGACTGCAGAATAATTTTCAAACCAGTATGAGTTACAGCTTACAGTACCTTTAAGTATAAAAGTGTAAACCTGAGCGGCATTAAGGATTCAGTTAGCATTGTTAGCGGCAGCCTTTGTGCAGAGGGGTTCGATATGTGGTCTAAGTCTGGAGGCTCGCTGCCGTAACCCGATCTTCATCCACCAAATATGCCCCTGACTGGCAATGACCCACGGCAGTGACTTCACCTCGCCTCAGCTCCACTCAGCTGACAATCCAAAACATGACCTCTGACCTCCAGTGTGTAACCAAGGCTTCCTGTTCTCTTGATACCGGTGCAGCAGAGGTGAACTTCTCTCACTTTCACTGCGAGAATAAACTGCCGCTGTGTTTTAGGGTCAATGACCTTTGAGCTGGTGCGAAGGAGGATTCTTCCGCTGCTTAACTGTGCTGTTTACCTCGCAGTAGCACAAAATTGTTTGAAAGAAAGCCACGGCTTCTTCCTACTATTGTGGTGCTTTGAGCAACATATAAGGAAGTCTGAGCCATTGAAGTCCTTTTATGTTAACACTCACAGCACACACACACACAGCAAGTAGACAGTGTTAAACCTCATCTGAACTCATGTGAAATTGATTTGCTTAGGGAAGCCAAACTAAAGCTCAAACTTGCTGCACAGAGACAATTGAATTTCCTGCTACATATTACTTTTGTTTCCCTGCAATATCAAATCTTCTCTTGGGCCTCGGCAGCAACACTTAATGGACAATTTGCTGCCTCCCACGCGCGACTCGGAGGCTCAGACCACGTCACTTCATCTTCAGCCGATAAGCAGCAGCGTCAAAAAATAGGGGAGGGGTCAGAGGTCGGAACACACACGATAAATTGACGGCGTGAAGATGGAGAGAGTGAATGAGAGGGGATAAAAAAAGAGGGTTATTCCCACAGATAAACACCAAAGGGAGAGAGACAGAGTGTTCCACTAATGCCTCATCGTGATAAAGTGCTTCATAAATTCATCCGAGTCGCGCAGGTAGACAGCTCCTAATCCATTGCAGGATCCCTTTGGGCCTAATGATGTGATGATATGTACAGACAGCATATTTCATCACCGCGGCTACTACGCTGGTGTGTGAGCCTCCGGGACGTCCCATGTGGAAGCACTCAGTCTCCACCACTCTGATGATGGGGAGGTGAGGAAGAGAGGGAAACATTTAGTACCAAGGACTCTGAAGTTAAGGCAAAGATTAAAGATATCGCAGTATGATGGGTGGTCATTTTAAATAGGTGAACATTAAAATCCTCCACTCACAATAATATTAGGTAAATCAAAAGTGATTAAAGACAGTTGGAGGTGGGGCAGACAAGCAGACTAATTAGACAGTCTCCAACAAGCAACAGGAAACAACAACGCACTGTAAACAAGCTCATAAGCTGCCAAAGGGAGGGGGCAGAAACGCCAATCAAGTGGCCTTACTATCAGTCTTTTGGAGACACGGAGGAAAAAATAAAAAGTGAAAGAGTACAAACAAGAAGTGGTCTGATGTCACAGAAGAGATTTCCAATCGATTAGTCTGCTGCTGTTTTTAGAGGAGGCTCCTCTCGGTTTGGATCAGAGCAGAGGAAGCACGAGGGAGTGGAATAATGACACCTCAGGTCTACAGACAAACTTCTGCTTTCCATGTGAGAAATCCAGCTGTCTTACAGAAATTAAATTTCAAGCATATATTCTAAATGATGAAGTCCTAAAGAGAGCTACTTGTTTTTGTTGCACATGCGATCATGTATGTCATGTTCTTGTCATGCTGCTATTACCACAGTGGCAGTTTCAGTAAAATTTCAACTTTTTTAGGTTTCTCCCAAGTGGGGTTATCATACCAAAACATCTGGCTCCTACGGTGCAATGATTTGCAATTTCATTTGGCATAGGCCCTCTTTATTTATCCAGACTTGGGACAGGCACAAAGAGTATGGCTTAAATAAATGGAGAGAGCTGTGTCAGGAAGGACATCCTGTGTAACCCCCTGTATTTATCCAATCTAATGTACTCTCAGTGCCAGTCCCAAACCAGAGTTGTGCCTATTTATTCAGGCTTGGGCACTAAGTACAGTAGTACTTTGTAGTAAGAGTACACTGGATTATGCCCTTGTGGCTGGATTGAGTAAAGATCAATAAATTACCAATATTCGATGTCAGAGGCTACCACTGGTGCCAACAGTGCTTACTTGCTGTAGTAAATAGTTTCTGTTAAAATAAATGAGTGTTTTGCAATCATTCACTACCCCAAAAACTACCATGACTAAAACAATAAAACCACCTAATCCAAAATTAGCAGAGCAAACACAACAGGCCTTATCTCCAGTGCCACTGTACACCAGCCCTGTCTGTGACATAACCCTGTGTTTGATCTCGCCCGGTGAGCGGTGCCTCTCCCCAGTTCACCTCTCTGTCTGTGTGCCCTTGCCTCCCTCTCTCCTCCTCCTCCCTCCCTGCTCATTTCCTCCAGGACCCACAGGGGCGCCAGTGTGCAGCTCGAGGTCGCTCCCCGGGGGCCCCATGTGAGGATGAGAGGGAGCTGTTTACATGCTGCTGGCTGCTCTCCTGTGCCCTCATCACTGGATTCTCTGAAAGTGGTTTAGGTGCCAATGCAAACAATGAGAGGGAAAGAAATCCCAGTTAGAGTCGATGGAGCTGGTTGCGTTGTAGGATGGTGTTATATTAATGTAATTAATACTTGTGGAGTTTTTTTAAATCTCTATATAAAAAGCCATATATTATAATATATAATGCAGATTACTTTTTCTGAATTATTCTATGCGGTTTAGGGGTTATGAGTGCAAGTGGTTTTGGTAGGCAGCAGAGTGTTTTGATGAAAAATATGCATTCAATATTAAAATGTACACCAAAATATATACAGGTGCACATAAATAAATTGGAAAATAAACAGAAAATAATCAGAAAAGTCATTTAATTTAATGTCAAAGGCATATAGATTAAATACACACAGAGTGAAATATTACAATTTTACTGATGATTATGGCTTAAAGTTAATAAAAAACAAAATGCTGAGTCTCATAACTTACATAACATTATAAATAATCATTCAGAATCATTACAATAAAATAAATGCTTATGTATTTCACCCTGTGTGTACTGAATATGGAGTTTGAGTTTCACTTTTAAATTTGAATTATTGAAATAAATTCACTTTTCTACACTTTCTAATGTGTGCCTTGCAATAACAACAACATCAAACACACAGCAGCTTTCGAGAACATACATTTAGTACTGGTTTTAGTAACACTTGTAGAGGTGTGATAAAGAGCTGCTTGCTATGTTAATTTGTGGCCCTAAGCGCTCATGTGCTCATAACAAAAAGCTACAGTAAATGCAGCGGCACCTCTTCGTTTTGTTGCATGGTTCAGCGCTACTTTGTGCATTTTTTTGTTGCAGCAAAGCAAAGGTACATAATCGTGTTTATCATGGCAAACAAATATAAAATGTGGTTAAATGCTGTCAAGTCTGTGACAAATCAAAACTTTACGCAAAAATGCCTTGCAAATCACATTATTCATGAAGCAAAAAAGAACACTTGAACTTCAGAATACACCAACTTGAAGTGAGGTGCGGAGAGATACGAAGGCAGACAGATTCAAACTCTCCGTAAAGCTCATATCCAATGTGTTTGTGGTCAAATAACTCTGACATCTGATAAACTCATTTTGATTGATGCACAATTAGAAACATATGGAGGTGAAGCGGCTGAAGATTTGACTAGAATTCAAAAGGTAAAAATATGAACATACTCAAATACTCATAACTCGAGATAGTCCGTGTGCACCTGTAGGATTTACAACCACATTTGTATTGGGCTACTTTAAATCACCTTTGTCTGTCGGGATTGTTTTTCTTTTTGCGGTTGTACTGACAGTGTCCAAAAAGGCTTAGCTCAGTGTTAGCTTTATAGTTCACTATCCATCACTGATAGACGGCCCGGAGAGGCTACTTCCTGTTTTTTAGTGTGGGTGAGTCTGTATGAATGGCCTTTGCATAACCTGTCTGTTTTGCATTCCCTCATAACTTATCTGCTTTGCTTGTGCTCTCTCTCTCGCGATTTGGATATCATACTATATTTTGCATGCAACATCAAGGAAAAGGGCCTCAAGTGCTATTGCGAATGAAAAAAACCTGTTGATCCCCTTGTGATGTGATTAACAATAAGCTACCATCCAACTTTAAATCCTCAATGTCTGCAGGGATTTGAATATATCAAGTTAGGGGTCAGATAAGGGTGCTCAAATAAAACAACGCAGTAGAAGAAGGAAGAAAGTTGGCAAATAGTCCGAATATCTTTCCAACTCTTGTCAACTCCTGCTTTAGATATCACCGACAAATCATCAAACATCTGGAGACTGCACAACTGTCAATAAATGTACTTTTTGAAGATTACAAATGTTGACGTTAATGCAATATATCATAATCTGAGTTTTTTATAAAGTGGGGGCAATGGAGTGCACTGACCCAAGGCAAAAAGGAAAAGGTAGTGAGCAGACTTTGAATAGTTTATGATTTGGCTTGGGTTTTTCGTAATAGAGGCCATACCAAAAAAATATGGTACCATTTTGTGACTAAAGTAAAGGTTGCAAGGATTTTTAGTTAAACCATCATGTGGCAAACACGACTATTTGGAGAGCAGAGAGTTAGGCAAAGGCACTGCACTGTCTTGCAATGGTAAAGCTATAGTGTGCAGACCTGGACTTGAACTGAGAATGGTCTAGTTCAGTGTTTCCCAACCAGGGGTACGGAGACCACTAGGGGTAGGCAAGCACATTGCAGGGGGTACGTAGAGTTATTTGATCATTTATTGTACCTTTTAAAAAAATATTTGGCTGTCAAAGACTAAAATGAACCTAAATCTGGACTAACCAAGGACTATGCTGGAGGATAAAATAGGGATTAACAGAAAAATATAACACTAAAGAAGGACAATACAGGGGCTAAACCTGAAAAGAGACTAAACCAGGTCTAAAACCAGAAACTCAGCAATCAATAAACCAGGTTTATATCCAGAACTAAACCAGGAAAACACAGGTCTAAAACCAGAACTAAACCAGTTCTAAACCAGGAATAAACTAGGTCTAAACCCTGTCAAACCAGAGCTAAACTTAAACTAAACCAGAACTAAATCAGGACCGCTTTGCTGGTTCCAAGCCCGGGTAAATGGAGATGGTTGTGTCAGGAAGGGCACCTGGCGTAAAAAACTAAATCTATATGTGAATCACTGCATCCCAACACTGACCAAGACATAACCTCCTTGGCCGATATCTAAAAGTAGACGGCCTCATATCCATCTAATTTCACTAATGGACTATGTTGTTATTCCTAGCAGTATTCAAAGGATCAGATGACAACATATCTTTTTACCTATCTTTTTGGACTTTTATGATAAAAATATTATCACTCTCCTGTGTAGTAACTCTTTCTTTCAGACTTCTTAATGTTCACAGCTAATTTATAGCACGAGAAGAAAAGTGCGAATTGGTTTAGCTGATTTAAAGGTCATAATATGAAATTAACTTGAAAAGTGGAGAGTGTTAAATTTATGTTACTGTTCTACTGCCAATTTATTACAATAACCTATCAAAGTACAATGGAGTCATTCTTAGTATTTTGGTACACGTGATTTATACAGAAGGAACTACAGTTTGAGACATTTAAGAGCACCTAAGACTACTTTTCTCCAACTAAATCCAGAGTTTTACTGCCACTTCATCACTTCTCAGCACCTCCCACTGTATAAAAGCGCTTACTGAGAGCGAAAGGATTTCCCTATTTGTTATCACGTTGTTTTGAGAAGAACTGAGCTCGACGGAGTACAATTGCAGGAGCCAAGGGACACGTTTGGTTTTTATTACTACCATGGGTTATATGTCAACAGTAGGATGCTTATAGTTCAGCGGTTATGACCATTCCCACCCCTGAAGTAAAGCTTTGCACCCACTGTGAGGTTACTCCCAGCTCTGCAGCAGAGGAGGAAGACTCTGTGTACTTTAACTTCAACTGTGTTTACCTTTCTTTGAGTTTGAGAGTTTGGATTTGAACACGGTGAGCTGTGAATGTGGCGTACGAATGCGTGTGAAAAGGGGCCACAGTGAAAAAGCAATCTAAGGACTCGTATTTCTCTGTCTTTCAGTGTCACTTTTAAAACAGTTTTCTTTCACATTTTGGCCTGTGTGGACATGGACAAATTCTCTGGACAACAATAATGCTAAAATGCCAGAATTTGTTACATCCAATGCTTAAGCTATGGAAATGGACCATTGATTTTAAACAAAGAGGTTCTGTAATGCTTTTATTATGATGTACTATATAAAGGCCATCTACAGCAATATATTAAACTGGTCTCAACTTAAGACGCACAGGTTTTTCCAAATCAATTTTTGGGGCCAACTTTTTACACATTTTTCTTTGTTTAAACTTGTTAACCATAACTTCACCATGACCTAACCAAAGGAAGAGACTAACTAGATACTTTTCCTTGAGTACATTTTTGAGGGAAAATGTTACTTTTACTCAGGAGTCGCTACATTATAATTTTTTTTCACATTGGTGCCAAAGTGGGAAGACCTTGCAATGAGAAGGTCCTAGATTCACGTTAGCATAATAGTGGTTGTAGTATTTGTTTCACTGTGTAATTATAAAAAATACTTCAGTGATAAGTTATATTTTTGTTTGTTACATTTACATGAAACAATTTTAAAGTGACTACGATCAGCTGACCATTTTTATTGTTTCTCATCCCCTTTTCCCTCTTGCTCTCTTCTGTTCTCCATATTTCTGAGCTAACACAAAGGCACATGGAAGATCTTGCCAAAGTGTTGCAGAAAAAAAAAAAAAAGCACTGTCTTTTCCCATCCCTTCAGGCCCAGGCCTTTTCCGTTGACATCCGTCGCTATAGGATACTATTACACCCTGCTAACTGACTTCAGATGGGGAGCTGTTATTAAGTGGTCTGGATGGAGAGCGGCTCCTGTTTACTGGGGATGCTGGTATTTATGTCCTCTAAACACAAAGCATAAACACAGGGACTACCGGGGGCAACTGTGTCAGTGTGGTTGTGGTCGACAGATGCCATTTATGCATTATTGGAACCACTCTGGCCATAATAGGACACACATCATGACATAAAGATGGCCCTGAAGATTATTTAGTTGGCTAAAATCAAGTTTTCTACAAGACATTGTTTGCGAGTTTCCATTCAAAAGCATTGTTGTCTGCAGTATTCAACTTTAAAGACCATAAAACCACAATTCCAGTTGTTTGTGTCTTTAAATGCCACCATCTAAGCCCATTCTTCTCAGACTCACCAAAGCTGACTTTATTACATGACTGGACAATTATGCTAAACTTGCCCTATCCAACCTTAAGGGAGGTAATGCCCTACTTAAAGGGTCAGAGTGTCTTTTATCTACTTAAGACTAGGACATTCATGGTAACACCTTACATTTTCAATAGTATTTTTTAATAGACTCTGCTTAGGAGCTTGCACATTTGTGCCATACAAACATACTACATGATTTACCAATGGGCTCTCCAACCATCAAAGAAATCACCAAACACACTCCAAATACAAAATCACACACACATTCATACAGGTAAGGTGCGTGTCAAGGCTTGCCCAACTACACAACAACAGTATGCAATGTCAGTAGCAGGGATCGATGATTGCGGTTTAAGAAATGCAGAGATTTTCTTTATGCTCAGTTTTGGCAGTTCAAAATGCATTTCTGGTCAGTCTTGGCAAATGACATATGTAGTTAGTAATTTGTGTGGAGCTTGGATATCCAGCCATAAAGGGTCACTGCAAATATACTCTTTGTGCCAGCCCCAAGCCTGGGTAAATGGAGAGGGTTACTTATGGAAACAAAAACAATGCCAAATCATTATGCAAATCATTGTGCACTAGGAGCCAACCCAAGAAGAAAAGAAGAATTATACCTTTTGTGATCTGTATTGAGTTTTTAATAAAGTGGTGTTGTAATGTTTACTTAGAAAATTTTCTCCAACTCACACTGAAACTAATCATAGCCTTAATGATAAAAGAATAGAAGAGCAAAGGAAAAAAAACTTACTTAAGTCAGCACGCTGTCAAGGCAGTCAACCACATTGACATTTGTCATATTGTGATTCAGTAACGAGCGTGTCTGCCACGAGCAGCTAACTCCATGATCACAGATATATACACACAGGGGCGAGCGTAGCCAAGCCACAGCCCTGTCTGCATCCTGACCCGCTGTGATCCATGTGGCTTGGTGGCTCTTCAACGTGTGCTCCCCCAAACCTCAGAATGTGAGCCACTAAACAGCTGCGTCAGGAGAAAGTCCACGACGGCACGTGGAGTACTGAAGGCAGACCACTAGAGTCACTGCACTGGGAAGCAACGGGGAGGATAAAGTGTGCTGTGACTAGTACTAGTAGACTAGTACTACTTAAAAATATAAATTATTTCATTAACTAGATCCTAGCCAGTGTAGTCTTTGTGTGGTTAAATGAAGAGAGTTTGCATTGGGAAGGGCATCCGGCGTCAAATATATGCAGTGCATGCTAGGTAGCAGATTGTTCGGGTTTGATTCTTGGGTTTGGCAAATTTGCTCAATGTCATTCCCCATTTTTTTTTATTTTGAGTCTAATAACAGGAAAAACTACAAAAAAAAAGCCCATTAATCAACTATTATTATTACAGGGAGTCAATAGTACGGATGCCTTTGTATGTAAATAAATATAGTAGTTTAATGCTAAAATGGCATTACCAATTTTGTGCTTGGGAATTTATTTCTTGTGCTACTAACCATACACCAATAAAGGAGGTTGCATTTTGAGGGACATGTGCAATTTCTCTTAATGACTTTTTTCACAAAAAAATTGATTTAGATGTTTTCAAATACTGAAAAACACCCACCAGCGCCTAAATATTGACTTCAATGTTACTTCTACTCTGACTTGACAGTCTGGTGATATAAAAGGATTGATATACCTTAAAGTCTTCCATCTTAATGCCTGTGTAAAAGAGATCCCAGACACAAAGGAAACCCAATTTGTTTAGATAATTTAGCTGGACGTTTTCATCAGACACATTCTTTTTCAGTGACTCTGGATATTATGACGGAGTGACTGAAACCAGACCAGATCCTCGATAGAGCGTCCTGCCAGGTTTTGGGAAGTACACACGCATAAGGCCAAATAAAAAGACTCCGTTCAGTCTGATCCATCTTGCTGCACTTATCAAATGTAACACAATTGCCAAAGGTTTTAATAAAGGCTAAAAAACTGAAAAGCCTGAGATGTCTGTGACCCCATTGCCACTGTCATATGTAAGCACTTGGCTCCAATTATTTGCTAAACTGCAAGCAATTTGGGATAAAGTGTATATAATTAAGTTGGTTTCATAATATTGAGTTGTAAAAAATATAAGCTGATCACAACCAGGGATTGATGGCTTTTATGTGCAGCCAACAGAACAGAGATAAAAGAGATGTGGAAGAAAACAGAGGTAATCGGAGAACCTTAACTCAAAAAGGTGCTCTGTTGCGACTGTGTGGTTGATGACTGCTGCACAAATGTATCTGAATGTCTTTATCTTGTCTTTGTCATTAATAAAAGTTGTAGTAGTAGTAGTAGTAGTAGTAGCAGTCGTAATAGCAGAATATACTTTCCACTTATGTAACTTTATAAAATGTCTGTTTCAAGCTAAATTTACCAATGTCCAAATGCTGCTGTGCTTTGGGTGTTACCATATAAGCTAGCATTAGCACTTTAATAAAATAAGTGTAGACCTGTATCTTTAAAAATCCTACACTCTTAAGGCTATTAAAGATTATTTGAAAGCCTGAACCTGTACTTGTAGCTCACCGTGTCAAGTGCTGCCAGGAAAGCACGGCTGCTAATATGAGAAGACAGCAATAACAACAATAGTAAAAATCCACATCCTCTCTGTGTTCATAAATAATAAAGAAGCCATCACCCTTTGTCTTCGGCCTGTCGATATACTACGTCCAGGAGGAGACCAGCTTCTTGGCATTGCACTTAACCGCAAGACAGACTCTCTCTTTGTCCACTATTAGCTGGAGCTTGACCTGGTCCCATAAGGCCCAGGTGTCAAAGGTGAATAGACGTGAAAGTGCACACTGTCAGTGCTACAATACTTTTAAATGATCCACATGCAGTCACTGCCTATGGGAGCACCTTTACTCAGGTGGAAATGAACTTTTAGATACTTTTACTCAAGTCATTTATTTAAGTACATTCAGACTTCTTTCTTTTCGGCTTTTTCCCTTTCCAATAAGCTGCCTGGAAGTATGCAGTGATTTGCATATTGATCTGGCATGGGTTTTACATCAAATGCCCTTCCTGTCTATTTATCCAGGCTTGGGACACTGGCTTATGAGCGCTTGTGGTAATTTGTTTGACCTCAGTTGAAGTAATAGCAGTAGTTGTAATCATCAGCAAGTATTGGGAGAAGTAATAGCAGTGGTAGTAAAAGTGATATTAGCAGTTGTAGCATGGTAGTTGCAGCAGTAAGTAATAGTAGTATTAGTAGTTGCAGCAGCACAAGTCGTAGTGAGGATGGTAGCAGTAAGTACTCTCTAAATAAACTACTTTTTCACTTATTCTCAAATAATAACTTCATTTATTAGTTTTGCTTCTACAAGAGTATTGTTATAGTACTAATGTCTTATTTGACTGCAGATTCTTAGTCCTTCTTCCACCTTTACTTTACTGACTCCCCTTAGACAGTTCAGCCCCCAAATTCTCGCTCCCTTCAGCCTTGCGGCCCACTGCGATGTTAGCGACTCAGCATGTTTTCAGCGAGGACCTACTCTCAATCATCATTAGGGCTTTTGTGGAGTCCTGGGGTCTGGGCACGTCGCCAAGATGTGTAAAAGTTTCCATGAGTGAAGCCTTGAATTGCCTTCAGAAAAATTTAGGCTGTACGGAGATCCTGGGGAAGGTTTCAAATGCCTTTTTTTTGTTGCCTCTGGGAATGAGGGAGGGAAGAGGAAGACCAACAACAATCCTGTTTTGAGTTTGAGCAAACAAGCCGAGTTTCAGATGCGCAAACCTTGAATTAAAGGAGGAAATAAGCATGAGTGAAAATACCCTGCAACATGAGGCAATCAGTGCACATATGTCATATGTCAGAAAATGGCAGTGGCTATGTGTGTTGCATGCTGTTTTTAAGGAATAAGGGCCCTCTGTTTTGCAGAGAGGCAGCTGGGTAGAATCTAGAAACCATTGATTAGCACTAGCCCCTTTGCAGCGAGCAGCAAATTCATGATTTCACCCATCACAACAGCGCTTAACAAGACAGGACACACAGTGGCCGACTCACCAACCCACATGCAGCTTTTCCTTACTCATACAGCCCATAAACAACCAAAATAAGGTGTGCGTTAAGGGTTTGCTATGTGTGATGTATACCACAAACAGCATCTATATAAACACATCCCAAAAGGTAAATGTGTGTTTAATTGCATGCATGTTGACGAACATATTTGTTAGCAGTCAACTATGATGTCACCACACATATAACCTCAGACATATGATGAAGTCTGCTGTCATGACACTGTTTCCTTATATAGTTTAATTAGCTTTTTTAAAGTTCTACCATTGCAGCCTTTACTCACAAGAGGTAGCAGTTTGGCTAAATACAAAATGTCTAGGGTCCTTCTGTGGCTGCCACAGCAAATCATCTGCCTCCTTAGCGTGCAGTGGGTCGCATACTGATTTGGGATAGGTTGCACACCATATGCTCTTCTTGATGCAACCCTCCATTTATCCAGACTTAGGACTGCCACAAAGAGTACACTGCTCTGTGACCCCTTGTAGTTTAATTATAAAATGACTGGGGTAGGTTTAACTATGAATAACCACAATGGGGTGAGATGCTGTTAATGTACAAAGTAAGCCAGCTCAAACCTGCCCGCATATGTTTCACTGTGAATTGTGAGCTCCAATCACAGAAGAAGGAAGAGCTCAGCAGGTTGTAATGGAGAGGTGTATGGCAGTCAGGAGGGTTTACATCCCAGGCTGCCTCCAAACTCACCAAACCCTGTGCGGCACAGTAGCTCTGAGTTGATAAGTTGAGTGATTTCTCAGAGGCTGTGTAAAACCTGGCCCGACCATTGAGACACATTTCCTCTGAATGATGAGAGCTGGAGGCCTCAGTGCTGGAGTGTAGGGAGGTGATCCGCTCTTGGGGAAGATCAAGTGTGCTCCTGCAGTCTCCAAATCACCGGCCCCCAATTGCTGGAGAGGAGCGCTCCTCTACACGGCTGGCGTTAAATCACCACTGCCGTGGTGAGGTCATCCGGCTGTCTTCCCCCTCTAATGGAGCGCTCAGCTCACTAACATACAGAGCTAATGCCTGTGGACATAAGCAGGATGCCCTGAAAGCCGCCTTCCGATCTTATTTATTTTAGCTTAGGACTCATTTAAGGGGTTTGGGATATGGACTGGCCTGAGGGCTGTGAATGCCTATGGAGTATGGTGTTACCACCGCACACTTACAGGTCTCCAGTAGCTCACCGCATTGGCTGAGGCAGACGTTAGGTGATGCAGATAGGCAGCGCACTGAGGTTTTTCATAGGGCTTCCTCACTGTCCTTGATCAATCAATACAAATTCCTGCGCATCCCTAATGCAGCAGTAATCACTGGCTGACTACATTTGGCTGCTGGGCTCACAAAATATTAAGCCTGCTAAAGTGACAGTAGATTGAGTGGTGGGAAGGAGAAACAAGGTTACATGTTTTTACTTTAGTGCTGAAGTGGAAGTTTGGTGTATCTTCTATTGGCAGTGTAAAAGGACTCCTTGACAATCCCTATTAAAAATGCAAAATAAAGCTTGAATTTCACTTGATTCAATTTATGTGGAGCTCAAAAGCTTCTGCCTGCCATAATAATTGAAAACAGTGAAGAAAATGAACGTAACAAAGTCACAAATCAAATTTCCAGATGAACTAAAGAAAAAGTAGATACAAAAATCCAACTAGGATCGAAAAGAAATGTTGGGCGCTGGTTTTTCGGTGATGCAAACAAACACACATCTCCTGTGTTTCTGCATTGTCTGTTTATGAGCTGAGGACTAATGGGACTCATCAAGGCTGACAGATATGCTGACGAGTACAATTCAAGTCAATTACAGTACCACAGCAAAACTCCCCTGGTCCCCTCATGCCTATCACCCTTTAACTCCCAGAGATGATGAGTGAAGAAATACGCACACAGCCACATACACACAGACCTATAAACTAAAGTAAAGCTGCACAGGAAGGACAATACTGCAGGGTTCAAAGTGGTGGCCTCCCTGCCCCACCAATAAAAAGATCAAGTAGATTTCAATTTGGCACCATAAGCACGATAGATGTGTGCCATATAATTTCACACAATAACAACAAGTGTGCTCCTGCTCTAACAGATAACAGGCTGGTGACCCTGAGAGACATAAAGCGTGGTGGGCACAGGGGACAATAATCTCGAACATACAGTCCCCTTGGGTGTGGTTGGTCTCATTACCAGAGGGGGACCAGTGACCCTGCAGTCTCCCTTGATGACGACAGCTGCGCAAAGCCACCGCCATGGGGGAAACAAAGGCAAAACAAAACATCTGACTCCCGCCTCCCTCCCTGCATCACTCACACTGTTAGAGCAGGAGGTGTTGCTGGGGGGGTGTCACTACTCAGGAAACCCCTGCCCATTGTTATGCTTCCTTCATTAACCGGCGTGTCAACAGTTTGGTTGGCTGCGCGTGTGCCACTGTTTTTGTTCCTCCGGGCTGCTCGGCTGACCTCGGCACTCTGATGTTTTGACAGATTGTTTCAAAATCCCATCAAGGCAATTTACGTTTCGTTAAAGTGGACAACATAAGCCGGACCATATGTTAGGGCGAAAGCAAATAAATCCGCCTGTGCTAAAATTAAACAAATCTGACGTAAATCTGCAACCAGGATTTCAGCAGGAAGTGGGAAGAGGTACAGTATGCGTGTGGGGGCTGGCTGATAAGAAAAGGTGTTGACTGCAAAGACGTTTGTTTTGTAAACTGTCAGAGATTTTAATACTATACAATACATGTTATTGTATCAACATGTGGAAACTGTTAGACTATATACATTTGCTTTGACACTCACCATCATCGAGGTACATCTGGTCCAGTTCTTGAGGCTCCTGTTTTATGGTGATTGGTACGGACGGGGGGCTTGAGTCCTCATGCAGGATGGTGGGTGAGCTCTCTCCATTCTGGCTGGAGACTGGACCAAAAGGACTCTCTGCCGGACCTCCAGGAGTGGAAGGATGAGATGTTGGGGATGACGAGGGACTGCTGCTGGGGTAGATGTGGTGGTAGCCGTGGGGTCCTGGGCTGTTGAGGTGGATGGGACTCCCCTGGGAGTGGAGCATGGTTAGCGAAGTGCTGTGGTCTGGTGAGGCTGGGTGGGTGAGATTATTGGGGTTTTCATGGATGCTGGGCATCAACGGGCCAGGAGGTGCTGCATGAGTGGGACTGTTTGGCAGGCACTTGTATGCCATGGGGGTAAGGTCGTGCAGGGTGGGGCTGGAGCTGGGGGGCGATGGTGGGATGGCAGTGTGGCGAGGAGGGCAGGGGTAGTTACTGACCAGGCAGGCATCAGAGTCAGCCACCGGCAGGATAGGAGTGAGTCTAGGCTGACTGTAGAAGGACTGAGAGTGGATAGGCAGGCCGGTCCCCATGGAGTCATACTCATCATTAGGCTCTGTCTTTATTATTGGAACTGGGGGGAGAAGCGAAAGGGAAAAAAAGACTTTTAAAACAAGGGATCCACGTGAGCTTGAGTCAGTAAAGCAATGAGCAGGCAATTGTGGGCATGATAGCATCCATAATCCAAATAAACAACTACCAGTGGATATGGGCAGAGTGTCAACTTGGCTGTGCTCTACAAGAGAAACCCCTACCACCAATCACCCCCTCCCCTCTTTACCACATTGTGAAAAAAACAAAAGTGTAGAGGGGGAAAGAAAAATGGATGAGTCATCAGTGTGGAAAGCCACAGCTGGCTCTAATAATGAATAAGACCTATTTTCTTTGGACTTTCCTTCAGCTCTGATATCCAATAAAATACTACTTTAAAGCAGTGAGCTGCTGCTGCTGGAGGAGCCAGGGACTCCACGCTTTTCTCCACACTCCAAAAGTAATTGTTTCTCTTAGGACCAAAGATAAAGGGGAAAGAGTCAGAAAAAGCATGATGATTTGATTTTGATTGGGTCGGCTATGCTTCTTAGGAAGCTGTGGAGCTGAGGCTGTCTTTTTTGGCATTCAAGTCTCAGGTTCATGCCTGAGTGAGGTGACCCCACTTGACTTAGGGCCTCTGTTTCGTCCTACCAATCTATCATAGACATTGTGTAAACATTAGCTTCTGAAAGGTATCATTCCTGTCAAATCTTGTCTTGTAATCATTTGATTTGAAAAGTAAACTTTGACTGCAGCAGTGCAGGGCTGTGTTGCAGACAGCAGGATCCACAATAAAAAGCCCATTGGTCAGATATTATATAAAAACATATTCAACTTGACTGCCAACAGCAGCTAATAGGCCAATGTTAAGATACCCAGATGCATAGCAAAAGCTTCTGAGTCACAATGGATATACTGTTTCTATTTCTGCACATTGTTAAAATGTGTTAATGGGTGTGGCAAGTGTTTGATGCCAAACCATTTAGGGCTTTTGGCTAAATATTCTCCATGTGACATTTACTCAAAGGCACACAGAGGATACAGATGTCAATATGAATAAAGAGCGTCTGTCAAAAGCGTGTTTGTAACTTACACAATAGATCCTTTGAGTAAGTCATGAAATATATAGAGTGCAAGTGTGTCCTATAAAAACTGGCTTCTGCTGCAGTTTATTATTGTGGAAGTTTGATTCAAAAGACCTCGATCACGCCTTAGTCTCTGAGGTCCTGAGCTGCAGAGCTGTGATGGCGCAGCAGCAGCCTGTTTACGTCAGCCCTGTCTGCGCTCAGTGCCTCGGGACAGGCTCAGAGTCTGGGGGGAGCAGAGTAAGGTGGGTCTCATGATGCAGAGGTCTACTGCTCACAGCCTAGGGACAACACACCAGTCACACCATGCACTGCAGCGCCTTCCTTTTCCTCTACTGTGTGAATAATAGCAGTGTCAAGGGGCATAAGTGCGATGTCAGAGCTGTACTGGAATATGGGAAGACATTTTTTATGAAATACTAGAAAATACATTTGAATATACTGGGCTCAGGATTCCTATTGACATACTGTTACAGAGAATGATTCACATGGTTACTATGGCAGCTTTTTTTTTACTCCAAATGCTCTTCCTGATGCAACCCTGTCATTTATCAGGGCACGGGACTGGTGCATGGTGGTGATGGTGTTTTGGTGCCCTTTTGGAGAGTCCAATAAACTCCTGCACCAAACGAGGGAACCAGCCACTTTGTTTGCAGCCTTTCATGAAATGATGACTGGTTTTGTGCTGGTACTTTATTAAATTTGAAAATGTTAATGTTGTTTTATTATTATTTGTGACTATAATCCAAGAGCTGCAAAAGTAGAAAACCTGACTGAATCGCACTAATGGTGTTCCTTCAGAATTTTTCCACGATTCTCCCTCTGCTCTTGATATAAACACGGGCTTCCCTCCAGCTCCAGTCGTCTGTATGTCTCTTTTGCACTTTGAATGTGAAGCTGAGAAAACAGATTCACCAAGCGAGTCCTAACTTCAGCTGGCTCTGATTTCCTCCAAACTTGTGGGTTATGGCCCAGAGACAGTGGATGCGCCGCACATGCTCTTCTCCCCAGTCCTGGCAGTGTCTCCCCTGTCTGCCTTTAAAAAAACTGATCAGGCCTGGTCTCTGTATTTTAGTGGGCACTTGCTTTCTCAAAAGGAGTCTGCATTTGGGACGTAGCTTTGAGTCTGAGTCAGAGATGAGTAGTGGCGAATAGGGCTGAAGTAGTTTAAAATTAGGTCTATGCCTCTGTCAGTTTCACATACATGAATTGCAGTGTTTGCTACTGATCTGGAGATGGCTGTTTTTAAAATTTCAAGGTTACTAACACATGTCCATAAATTAAAGTATGTTGTGATTATTTCAGTAGTTCAATTCAGTTCAAAAGTAAATGCACACATACTGTATATGTTCAGTACACAAAAAGTGAAATATTTGAAATGTTTATGCATTTTAATTGTGATGATTATGGAATATTCAAATTTTATAAGATATGAGTTTATCACAAATGTTTGTAGGTCAAGGTCATGGTCAAATGTATTTGTATAGCACATTTACAACAACCGATGCTGGCCAACAGGGTTTAATCCCAATACAAAAAAAAAAAAAAAAAACACATTGTAAAGGGCAATATATGCACTTAATGTCATAGAAATAAAACATCCTAAAAGCAAACTAAAAACAAGTAAAAACAACTGTCAAAAGTGCAACTCAGCTTGTATTGTACTGAATGTATATCTTCTTTCCTTTTGGCTTTTCCCTTTAATGGTCACCAGAGCATATCATCTGCCTCTTAGTCTGCATATTGAGTTGCGCTTTCTGATGCAATCCTCTCCATTTATGCAGGCTTGGGACTGGTACAAAAAGTACACTGGCTTGTAACCCCTTGTGGCAGGACTGTGTACTGATACTATATAATATATCAAATTGGAATAAATTCCCTTTTCCACAATATTCTAATGATCTTGTCTTGTGGTCTTGACAACACAGCACAGTCTCATTTCATGTTTGCTGTAGTTAATGTTTTTCTACCTGCACTTATCCGCAGTGACATTTAACATGGGACAGGTGGTACTGTATTTAATTAAGTCAAGGCCACCTAATGCACCACGTCCCACTGTGTACAATCTGGTCTCCCAGCATACTACTGCTTTACTGCGGTGTAGGTAGGACTTAGTCAGGGCTGCTCTACTATTTCCAGTTTAGAAAAATATGACTGTGCAAAAATGTTATAAAAAGAACAATGTGTGCCTTATTGGCTTTTCCTGTATGTGTCATAGAAGATGTTTCTGACTCCCGCTGTAACCACAAACCAATGTGTTTAAGGGGGAGAGTCTGTAAATGTTAAGAATAGAACTCCGTTCTACAGGAATCTCCACTCGTCCTGTAAGAGAAAAGGGGTTCCCAGAATCTCAGTGTTTGAGGCTTATTCATTCCCAGCACTTTTTGGGGACCATTTGTTGGTTGATGTGGTCAGTAGAAAAAAAAAAGGTTGCTTATTTGTTCAGCAACACGTCACATCTTAAAGCTCACGCAAGAACGACTGGAAGAGAGGTTGGAAAAGTGAAGCTGATCCGGGAACTGGCCAACAAGCACACTTGTACTGTATCTCAGGATCGCAGACAAGCGTTTAGGCCTGACAAGGAAACCACAAATGCTCCTGAATGGTGTCTTCAACATCTATTGGATAGTGCTTGCAGACAGGAGAAAATGACAGAGTAGGCCTAATAGTACTTGTTATGTCTGTCTATTAGTAATGCATGTATAATTTTAAAAATGATACAAAGTGGTAGAAAGTAACCACTACTTATTACTACTACTTTTACTCAAGAAAAAAAACAAAAAACAAAACTTTTAAATTTTGCTTAGTGGATGTGAAGTGAAAGATCCTAGTAATAGCAGTAGTCGAGGCAATAGTATATGTAATAAGTAGTAATAGTGTTAGAAATAGTAGCAGTAGTTGACGCTGTAATGGTAAAAATAAATCTAGCACTAGCACTAGTAGTAGTAGTAGTAGTAACAATAGAACAAATATACATTAACATGACTTAAATCCTAATACTTAACAATGGGCTGGCTTATTTTGAACAGGCCTAAACCACTGCACTATTCCTATCTCTGCAGCTAATCTGTATCTGTCAGTTAGTTAGAAGAGCTAAGTCCATCTGATAATAATATGCTATAAGTCTCGTTGGAAAGAGGCTGACACTAATGACAGATACATAACAGTTTGCATGTCTTTAACAATGCAGCCTCTATGTAAAACCATCGATCTGATTTTAGGAGGAAAAAAACCTGAACTTGGCTCTGTTCAGTTGTTGAGATGCAGCACACAAAAACCACATTTGTATCAGCGTCAGAATAACAAGGGTCACATGACCTAAATGGAAAATAAAGGTGGTTTTCACAAGCATCTGTGTCCCAGAGCGTGTTTGCTTCATCCTTCCGCTCTTTCAAACAAGTTGGGCTATTTTGAGTATCGGGTTTGTCTTTTTATAGCTGAGCAGACACCAGAGTGTGAAAGAAATGTACTCTCTAAACAACGTCAGTGACCACAAATGCGCTTGAAGTGGGACAGTGGGCCGGAAACCCCTTTTCATAAAGACCAGCACAGGAGTGTTGACAACAATGTGTGCTTTTGTATGTGTTTGTGTGGCTGCCTGTTCATACCTGGCGGATATTACACTGAGATACTGAAACTTGCAAAGCAACAGGCTTCACTAGAATCTCTGTGTTCTGGGTTCCTGTGCATTTTTGAGCAACTTAAGCAACGTTTTATCACTTAACAGTGTTTTTGGTAAAAGGCCCACTACTGATTTATATTGATAATAAACATTATGTAGATGGATGGTATTATTGTGTTTCATCATTATAAAATCATTAGTTATCATAATGAATATACATGCAAAAGTAAACAAAATAGCACAGTGTATGTTTGCTACTTTAAAATAATCACGCTCCTCAAATATATGTGTTTATTGAAGCATGTACTTCTTTCTTCTTTTCACATATGGATTTGGCACAGGCTTTGACAACAGATGCCCTTCTTGACAAAACCCTATCCCTTTACCCTTGCCTGGGACTGGCACAAAGAGTACACTGGCTTGTGACCCACTGGATTATATGTTTGTTAAATCATCAACATCATCAAAAAAAAAAAAAAAAAAAAAAAAAAAAAACAGAAGCAGAAGTGCACCTTTTTCATACTACAAGAACTAAATATCACAATGGTATGTGTTTTGTATTTTCATATAATTCTGGCTACATTTTCTATATTACCTGTTTATTTTAATATGCTATATACTTTACATCTAAGAATATAATTGCATTTGATTCATGCAGACCTTGGCTTTAACACAGTGAGTTAATTACAGTCCTCAGAGAAAACATGGCCCTGCCTGTGTGGTCCACACTGTACTTGTGGTTTAGTTGGCAGCCAACAACAAGTCATCTTTTAATTAGAGCTGTGTTTATGCTCAGGGTAATGACTTCGAGACACTCACTGCAGGCTGATAAGGCTCTCTTTCTTTGTCTTAGTAGTACACTATATGAAATGGAGATGCTATATATGGCCAAGGTTCGTCTGCCTCTGCTCTGGTCCAGTTACCCACAATGCACTCTTCATTACAGTAATCAGGCATGTCCAAATAGGGCTGCCCTGTACTCTCTCTAAGAGGCTCATCTGAAAGTCCAAATTGCTTATCTCCTGACTGCAGTGGACATAAATACATCTGCTGATAATCGAACTGTCACATCTTATTAACAGCCGTGGGCTTATAAAAGTGTGCATGCTACACCTATCCAATACCACATCCAGAACCATTAGGCACAAATCAATGAAAACAAGATACAATTGTTTAAATGTAATGGATCGGTAGTTATCAAAATGAGGGTTGGGCTTTGAAAGTTGCTGACGGGTTTACTCAAATAAGGGATGGGCTGGGTTAATTTGATAGAGAATAGGATGTCTTAAGTTCATTCATTCAGTCATCTTTGTCTGTTTATTTGTGTTGGGTGGCTTGAAGGGGTGTGACGAGATCCCATAAGACGAGACAAGACATGAGACTGGGTCAAGGAGAACGAGACGAGACATTAACTATTGAAATATGTATTTTACATGAGTGTAATTTATTCACCTGAAAATCATAAAATCCAAACCTATTTAGGTACATTTTTCAAATCAACTTGTAATGAATGGTATTTACTTCTATTATTTGAATTGAACATATACTACCCAATGTTTTGCCACAAACTCAACTGACTTGTTTTGACTTTGTAAAAAGTGCAAATAAAACCTGATCCTGAGGTCACGTGACCAATTTTTACCTTGACGAGAATCGTGTGACATTTTGATCTTGTAAGATCACAAGATTGCGAGATCTTGTCACACCCCTAGTGGCTTAAGCATATTCCAGTAACTATAGGCCTGAGTTGGGGAACATCTTCGACAGTGGCCAGTTAGGTGCTGGGCTGATGTATTAGATGTACTGTATAATCTTCAGACATCCACAGACAGACAACCTTTCAATCTCACATTCATTCACTGGAGAATTTAGACCATTTCTCCCAACACATGCATGTCTTTGAACAGTGGGAGGAAGTCGGAGAGAACCCACAACCTCCTTGCTGGAAGGCAGATGTGCTAACGACTCTGCCAGAGTGCCCCCCAGTCTTGACTGAAGTTGTTTTTGAAAAATACCTATCGAATGGTTAGTCAACTAAATCCCATATTTCACCTGTCACTATTGAGAAAAGTCAATAACTCGCAATAAATCTTACGGCTGAACACCTCTGAGCTCTCACCGATGCATTCCTCAGATTCCAATGTGAGAGCCATCTATAAACACATGCCAAAGATTCACAATAAACACACAAAGAAGGTGTTCACGTCTCTACATGAATGATAGGATTGGCCCATAGGTCTGAGTTTGTGTGTTAAAAGTAAATGTGAAAGTCCGGTCGCCAGGGGGATTGACTTCACACATCATCACTGCTCCGAGGCTCTGTCACTCAGCGTGGGAACACCTCATCGCTCGGGAACGCACTCTCACTAAAAAATAAACACCCTGCACATCTAGTCCATTTACCCACAACGCCATGCCAGCCGTTTTGCTGCAAAAATTCAACTACAAATTTCACATGACAAGTTGACAATTGAAATAAACTGCGGTGGCTGGATGTCAAGTTATAGAGAAATACTCAGTTTGATGAAGGCAGAAGTGTGCAGCCCTGTGTGTGTCATTCACTGTCAGGAGTAATAAAGGAAAAGGGAGAGATGCTCATAATGATTACCATTCGGGGGCAGGTAGGAGAAGCGCTGGTACTGGCTCCTCTTCCTTTTGCCGTTGCAGATGTAGAAGTTGACGTGGACCGGGCTGGATATCCTCTGGTTTCTGTAAGGTGGGATCTCCACAACAAGTGTGCTCTGGAATAAAAGAGCAGAATACATGGCTTTCAAAATGGAAAACACTTATCAAAACATGAATATACAGTAGTAACAAATATTTAGAATGGAGTAATAAATCAATTGAGTTTCTTTGTATCAGTTAGAAGAAATCAGTGACATGCAAAAGTGGAAGAAGTACTCAAAACCTGTACTCAAGAAGAACCGTTACTTCAAAATAATCTTACAAAATACTCTATAACTCCTATTGTTAATTCTATTTTTTTCTTTACAACCAAGGTCAAACCTTTTTTTCTCTTTTAAAGAAAGTAATACCTAAAATTAACACTAAAAGTATGTATGAAAATGTACTGAGCAAGTACATTAACCTAAAAAAGTACTTCAAGTAAGTACTTGAGTAAAAGTACACTCTCTTTCCACCACTGGCGATGTGTCACTTAGAATAATAATCTTTGGCTCATGCTTTACCTTTGAATGAATTTTCATCTCACATTTAAATGCCGTCATTTCTTGTGTGTAAAATTATTCAACCACTGTTTATTTAGTGTCAGGTCTGTATTTAGGTGACTGTTTCCAAAGGGCTGGACTCAGAGCACATCTAAATGAGCTGCTCTGGTCTGTGCAGATGCAGCAGCAGAAGCAGGACGGCCCAGGAGGGCTGTCCACTGGCTCTGTTTATCTCCACAGGACTGACCCTCGGGCTTAGCCTTGTCCCACTACAGCGTCCTGCACAGAGATGGCTGGCTCATTTGTTTGCACAGTCATGCCCCTCCCCTCTCCCCTCTCCCAGCCCCCCTAAAATCCGCCATACAAGGCCAGTCTACGACAAGTCTGGACGGATGTGAACTTTCGACTGCTGTCAGGGGAACGTGAGGAGAATTTGACTAAGATTCCTAAGATAACTGTCACTTCATGGGGTACGCGCAGTCAGAGCGGGGTACGGTGACAGGAAGCACATTTTGCTGTGGGTGGGGGTCAGGTTCGGAGGTGAAAGGTCACTGTCCTCGTTGCTAATTTGCCCTGCAGATGACGACAGGGGAAGCGTGCAGGTGGCTGATTGAGCATTTGCACGTGACTTTCTGTTTTGAGCAATCAATTTGAATGAAAATATTGGCGGGCAGGAAGATATAGGGTTAGCTTTTACAGCAGCCTGGTTGTAATAGAGAAAGTACTACTGCAACCAGTACTATCACCACCATATAACATTACTACTTTGGCTAGAACTACTAAGATGACACCACTACTGCTACTATCCTTACTTCTGCTACTTGCTGCTACTTGCTGCTTATTAACACTCCTATAACTTCAACATTTACTTTTAGTACCCACTTTGCCAACAAGGACTAAAATGCTTTTACTCAATTTGAGTTTTTCCCTTTTTTGTTGTGACCAATCAGCTTGTGCGAATCGAAATCTGCTGAGCAGGAGGGTATAGGTGGCCTGGAGAGCGTTAAGGCAGCCAACAGAGCAGGTTCTTAATAGTGTTTGTTGTATCTGCAAATAAACTCACTCACACTCTCTAATTTTTCCAGCATCTGGGACTCTTAGCCCTTTGCACATCAGCCCAGCCCAACAGACCAATTAGGCAACCTCGGTCCACATACCCCCCTGATGCAACCGAGTCATTTAACCTGAGTGAAATAACATCAACAACAATAACAAGGAGAAAAACACCCTCAAGTTGTCACATTTAGATGTGCAGAGTCTATTTTAGACTCAGAGAAAGAGGGCAAATTGCCTTGGTAAGTTTACACAAATAAGTGAGCGGGGGGTGAGGTGAGGAGGGTTGAGATGCCGCTGATGAAAGGCTTAAGCAATTCAAAACATACAGCGCACACACAACAGGTTTTTTCTTGAGTACTTGGCTCGCCATAACCTGAATGAAATTGTAATTAAGTCCAGAGAGCAAAGCAGCTTTCGGTGACACGTGCAACAACACTGGCTCCTTCCTCCTTCATTATTCCCGTTTCCTAATGTTTTAGATTAACAGAATGTGAACGTGGTCTGGTTTATTTTCTAATTAGGAACTCTTATGAAACACAGCAGGTAAAATCAAGGGTGCAATCCGGTCTTGGCTGGAGTACAGATGAGGCGTTCAAGTCCAACTCGCCACTACCCACAACAACAAAATCATTGTGAACTAAATGTCTGGGTATGCTGGGAGAGTGAGCCTTTTACTACACAACTTGTCACCATAGTCTAGAGAAAACTTTTACTTGCATACTACTGCTTCTGCAACTGATGCTACTACTACTACTTCAGCTACCACCACTGCTACTACTACTACTATTAGGATCCTCTTTGCCAGGGCAGAATTACTTTAAAATGTACTTGATCTACTCATGTATTCTACTTCTACCTCATGTACTACCATTATTACTAATAGTACTATTTACATTAGTACTACTACCACTGCTTTTATAGTCCAAAAAGGTTAATTTGGTCTTCTACTAATATCAATATGTGCATTTCTTATAGACACTTGAGTAAAGGTAATAGATATATTGTAGTGTTTTCATAAGTAGAATAAGTACTTACAGCCACTGCTAATACTACTACTAATGTAACAACTGCTACTATTGCTATGGTTATAACTACTACCACTAGAACTATTATGATCCATCTTTTTTTAGGAGTTTTTCCTTACCAAGGAGGAGGGTCTAAGGACAGGGATGTCCTGTGTCTGTTTAGTTTAGTGTAGTTATTGTTTTTGTTGATTGTGTGTTATGTCTGATTGTGTGTTTATGTTTGAAGCCCTTTCAGGTGATTTTTTTTTTAATCTAAATTAATTGAATTGAATCTTGTCACTTGGTACTGCTACTTTTTACAAAAAAAGTACACTTAAAGAAAATTATATGGCTTAAAGTATGTAGTATCTATCTACTGTGCACTCATTGACACAGGTATAACTGTGTGGATTTAATGTCTGGCTATGCAGGGAGGGCAAGAGTGCGAACCTGCACAGTTAAGAGATGCAAAAACAAAATGACAGGTCGTGTTTACTCCAAGAGGATACAGAGATTTGGTGAAAATTCCATTCGGGATTGCATGGGCTAATCATCATTGTCTGTGTTGAAACTTGTAACGCCTTAGCAAAGGTTACATCATTACAGGGGACAGATGAGGAGCAGAGAAAATGAGGAAGTGTCAAGGGAGGGAGGGACCGAAGAAGACAGCAAGATGGCTCCCAGAGACGAATGATAGGACGCACTTACAGATTTGACGGAGTCCTTGTCCACTTTGGCTTCTGTCTCCCAGAGATGATGTCCGTCTGTGGAGATATAAAGGAAAAATATAAATTACATATTTATTGCAATACAAAAGTAACAATGCTTATCCTTGTTTTCTTTTAAGGTGGCTCTGGTCAAGACAGACAGCAGCACAAGTTTCCAGTCACACAGCACATTACAATAAATTGGGATAGACACTGAAAAGGGCACATTTGGACAGCTGCCAATTTTCAAAAAGTAAAGGTGGGTAGAGCTAGACGCAGTACTTTTACTCATGTAATTTATTTACATATTTATTTAAGTACATTTTGAAGAAAACATAATGTCAGTAGATTTTGGTATATAATGATAAAAACACGGGGCATGATGGCAGAGCAATTAGTGCTCTCGCCTCCCAGCAAGGAGATTGTGGGATCAATCCTCAGGCCAACAAACACAAAAAAAAAAAAAAAAAAAAAAAAAAAAACACTCTCTGTGTGGAGTCTGCATGCCCTCCCTGTGTTACTGTGGGTCCTCTCCAGAGCCTCCCATGGTCCAAAGACATGACAAAGACAAGGTGAACTGGTGACTCTAAATTGCCCCTACTGAATGAATGTGAGAGTGAAGAGCTGTCTCTGTGTCAGCTCTGCGACTAACAGACCACTGTCCATCATGTACCTAAGGCCCAAAGTTACTGGGATAAGCTCCAATACCCGCAACCCCTATCGGGAATAAGTGGAAGAAGATTAATGAATGGAAGAATAATAAAAATATTTCAAAATTGTTTACATTTAATATGTATATAAATACATATATGTTTACCTTTACATCCTGTACCCAAGTAATAATTTTGTGGAGTTCTTTTTTTTCTTGAGTCATTTTATTTCCAAGTAACCACAGTTTTACATGAATACAGATTTTGAGTACATCTTACAACTCTGACAAATTCCTTGTTTAAGAATTGACTGTGTATTCAAAACAGACTACTTAAGACACTTAACACTGCACTTGAAAAGGATCCTCCCTCATGTGTCCTCTTTCTTCTCCTCTGGTGCTTGTTGTGGTGAGGAGGTTCCCTTTTTGCCGCCGTGCCATAAAAGCGCTGTGAGCTGCTGCAGCTGTTCGGGAGCCTGCAAAAGCTCAGCTCGCATTCTTTGAGTTTTCTCTGTGATTTCATGCCACACCTTCGAGAGCAGACGCTGTGGGCTCTGCTAGGCCAATCAGCACCGACCGCAACGCCAATATTTTCACTATTTTCAGGCCTGGTGACTTATTAAACCTGTCAGAAATAGAAGTGACACACAGCAGTCTTTGTGTCACTGGCACACTATGTGATGTAATAGGCATAGCACTCGTACTGTATGCCAGAGGTACAAGAAGTATTTAAAACTGGCACTCAAGTAAAAGTACTGCACTTCAAAAACCATATAACTCAAGCAGACGTAAAAGTACTACTACCTCTATTACTTTTAGTATACCAGTTACTGCTACTATTACCATTACTCCTATTACTACCCATTTTGCCAACAAGTTCTGGAGATTTGCTGCTAATCTTACTACTACTTCAACTACTACAACTACCACTGCTACTAACAATACTACCGCTATTACTATTAGCACTTCTATCTACTACTTCTACTTTAGCTTTGTCACCAAGGTTAAAAATTGTACTTACAACTGCTGCTGATAATTCCACTACTTCAATTAATATTACTATACAAATTTTAAAAGTAAATTAGCTGAGTAAAAGTATCTAGTTACTTTTTACCACTGCTGTACTGTGGACTCATAGACAAAGGATATAATGCTGGGGACAGGAGACCTTCAGATAAGATAATCAACTATAGTTGCCAAGAAATCTGGAAGATGTAAACCCTCCCTTCAGTTCCTTTTAAGAGAGTTGTGTTTTTCGAATCATGCAGTGAGTGAAAGAATAAAGGACTGGAGTCATGGATGGCCTATTATTGGCGATCTGTGGTGGAGGAGGCGGTTGGTCAGCTTTATTATCCAGAGAGCGAACATCAGTAGATATCTCTTTCCAAAATGTCCATATTAAAACTCAAGACAAGTACAGAAACAGACGCTACAGAGATCAGATAAGCCTTTTCTATTGGAACCGGGGGAAATAAGAGTTGCACATGGTGAAATGTGCATCACTAATGGACATTATGTGGATGCACAAAGGATAAAAATTAAGCTGCAAGTGCATGAGTACAGGGACGCTAGGGTCTGAGGTGGGAGTAGCAAAAATTGTACCAAAATAAGAATATTGTTACTTCATAATAATATTACTCAAGTAGAAGTAAAAAGCAAGTGATAAAAGTGAATGTAACAGTTCAGAGTGACTCAAAGTATAAGGAAGGACAATTAGAAAAAGGTCAGACAGAGACAGACCGAGATGAGCATTCCTCATGTTACGTCTCGGGGAACCAAGAGGGAACTCAGCCGCCTCCGCACTGGGACGCTCTCCAACAGGGAAACCTTACACTATACGACAGCAGCCCTCACCTCTACAAGTAAACATGTTTTCAAACTTTTCTCCCTCACTTAATCTTCTCCCTTTTTTAAAATATCTTTAGCTTGTCCAATCTTTTTTTTTATGACAATTAATCTGTCAGACTTCTTCAGAGCGGGGATGTGGCCTCATGTGGCATTCTTGGGTTAAGTTAGAGAGTGCTGTACAACTGATAACCACAAAACTTTCCATTCACATTCGCAGTCTTCCTTGCAACATCTGCAAAAGGCTTCTGTTCCCGACAACACCTCCTCTCTCACTCCGCCCACACATACACACACTCAGAGACGCGGTTGCCCTCTTGCATTTTGCTCTGCCCTTCAACTTGAATGATTAAAACCCAAATAATAGCTTAAATAGGAGCTACTGTTTGGAGGTATAATCCAAGTTAAACAGGGACACGCACATGGACAGATTGTTCTGTGGCTACAGCATGTAAGTCTAACGTAAACCAACCATCTCCCTGTTGCCCTCAGTGACTCACATGGCCAAAGGACAAAGAATAACACTGACACAGACAGCCAGGATAAGACTCTTATTCATTACAGGGTGAGGTTTGTTGGACTCATCCACACACGGCAGAGCAAAGCAACTAACTTGTGTCAAAATAAAAGCAAGACAAATGGCATTAATTAAAGTGGCCTTGTATGTGTCCCATATACAGTCTGATATAGTGTGGTCCAATACATAGTGTCATTATATATGTCAATGGAAAAAGTGCATGAAAGTGTTGACAGCTGGGCAAATATGAAGCTAGTTATTACCATATATATAAAAAAAATACTTTGAAGTTCAACTTTGAAGCATGATAGTGATATTGTTAGCAGCGGAGTTATAACCTATACAGACTATTAATTTCATAGTGATCATTTTTGTGTAGAGAATGATATGCTAATGTGCTCTGATCTTATTTATGCATACATCATCATTGAGTTATGTTTTTTAAGCACCTTGTGGGCACCTGTGGATTGCAAAACAAATCTACCTACAGGTACAAATAAAGTGAACTTGTGCGCATATGTGTTTCACTTTGAATTTAACAACTGAAATGAATGTACTTTTTTATAATTTAGTGACGTGATGGCAGTGCGATGACAATGCAAAGGGCAGTACATACAGTTTTTAAGCTATAAGCCAAACTGTATATAGCAATCATAATAACTATAATTTACTGGCTAAAAAATAAGCTGCTGAATATTTCTTTGCATATAGTGGCAGGTGAGGGAGATCAGTCGGCCATTCATCATGTGGAGTGACTGTCTGACATTTAAAATGGGCGTAATCTACATACACACCTCTGGCAAACAGTGTACAACTATTGACATGGCATTTTGTGTTGCTTGTTTAATTTACCAATTTAAAAACCAATATACATTGGAACCAACTTCCAGCTGATTCATCTCATCATTGCTCCTAACATTATATCCTTTATTTAAAACCATGTCAAAACAGCTACATTTCCGACAGTGGAAAATCTCATGCTTTCTCTGTTACTCATGTCACTTTGTGAGAAAACACAGTTGCATTTCTGCTGCTTTCATCCAATACTTTTTAATTGTTGTATTTACGTGGCCAGAGTGTATTTTTCCATCTTTTTAACAGCTTTTCTGCTACCTGGCCTGCACATGCTTCACTAATTTCACAGACATTATCTCGCCGTCCAATGAAGAGCCAAGCCAAAAAGTCAAACGGGGTTCCCTGATGTATGAGCCCAGAGGTACAGCTGCTTTTGAGACAGATCCACCTGGTTCTGCCAATCTGACGACTGCAGAAACTCGAGATATGCACGTCTGCTTCCAATCAAGAATCCTGTGTGTAAATTATTATGGGACAGTCGATGTGTGATAGGTTTATTGTCAGGAAGTGAGTTATTCTTGGCGTATAACAGGTAAAGTGTAAGAAGACTAGACCTGAAGGTTCAAAGTAAGGACGCTGCGGACGTGGTCTTTTCTTTTTGACTTTCATCCGTGATCCAGCTGTGCGCCAAAAGAAGACCTAAAGGTGATAGCCAGAGCATCACACAGACTTTTACAATTGTATAATATTTGGCAATAAAATATGTGCCACATATTTCAAAAATGAAAGAGCAAAGTTGGTTTTCATGGCGTGTTACATTGTACATAAGGGCGTAGGTAGGGTCATGGCAAAAACCTGATCTACACACCTTTTAAAACAGACATATGGTGGACAGAAGTGCACGGGCATGGCCAAAACTCTTTTATCTGAGGCATTCAGGTGTTTGTTGGATATTCAGAGTTTTCTATTGCGACAGATCAATTTAAACGCAGTATTGTGTATTGAAAAAAAATATTGGCTAAGTAGTGAGTTTTACTGTTGCCTTTCTTTCTCGCGTTCTTTCCTTTTGACTTTTCTGGGTTGCCACAACATAGCATTGATTTTACGCCAGATGCCCTTCCTGACTCTTCAACCCTCTCAATTATCCAGGCTTAGGTGCTCCTGTGGCTAGATTGTTGCCTTTAAATATAAAGCTGAATTTAAAATACAACACTTGCATACCAGACTGTTAATGTTGTATGATAATGATAATTTGCACAACTAGTCCAGGTCACTACTCTGTGGTAACTCCAAATAAATGATCTGTATTCTGGCAAAAAGTTGGGTTAGGGTTAGGTTACCACCTCAAAAGTGAGACAAGTTGTGTGATTTGGTGGGACAAGGCGGGACCGACTTAAGAAATAAATGTTTTGATCTAATTTACCAACTTACTGAGATTCAAGTTACTTCACTTAAGGGCCTATAAAACATTTAATGTGCTGTTTTTATCCCTAAAATACACATTTCACAAAGTAATACCTTTATTGAGACAAAAAACAAACCTCTCAGTCTGTATATTCTCAAAACAGGCCAACACTAGCTCACAGCTCCATGGAGAGCCCCTTCTGGAAACACAGGGGCAGCAACACACCAACCGTATTTTCCAACTGATGATCTTACCTTGTTGTTTTTAGCTTGAATCACACTTTTTATAAGATTCACTGAGCTCCAATGAAAAAGAGAAAAATGATCTTAATAAGTGGGACAAAAATGGCTGTGAAGTACAACCAAAAGTGGGACAGGTGGTCACCCGAGTGGTTAGTGCTCTCGCCTCAGCAAGGAGATGGTGGTTTTGATCTGTACTCTGGCTTCTTATCACCGTCCAAAGACATGCATGAATTGGTGACTCTAAATCTTCCTTTGTGAATGAATGTGAGAGTGAATAGTCGTTTGTCTTCGTATTCTCTGTCCAGGGTGTACCCCGACTAAGGCCCAAGTTTCTGGTTTAGGCTCCAGTACTCCTAACAGGTATAAGCAGAAGAAGGTGAAAGAAGGGCAAGTAATTGTGCAATATGTAAATTAATAAAAAATGAAGATATCATTGTTTGTCTTCAAATTTTATTACAACCTCTGAGGCTTAACCACACATTAAATTCTTTGCTTTATGATGTGGTTATGATTGCAGCAGTCTGACTCGTGCACAGGTGTGGCAAAAACAAAATGTGCATTGTCATCTCTGCTATACATGCATATAGGAGTCAGTTTTACATATAGTTTAGATTAAAAATATATTCATCTTGCTCTAGGTTTGAGAATCTCCATAGTAAAGACAAGTCCAGAGATATGATCCTTAAAAGTCTATCCTCCAGTCTGTAGCCTGGAGCAGAGGTGGAGGCTGACCTTACAGTGCCCTTGTGCCAACACTGCAGTGTGAGCAATGATTGTGATGACTACCATAGCCTAAATCCAAGGGGCAGTCTAGACATAGCGCTAGAAGTACAATACATCGACCAATTTGTCTGATGTTTAAACTTGCCCAGGGTACAAGTATAAACAGACTGAATGAACATAGACAATACAAATCGCACCTGCACCGTCTTTGATCCTCAGCGCTCAATGTGTAAGAGAGATTCACTTGGTGTAATTGCTTGAGGTATTTTGTTGTATGTGTATTGGACGTTCTTCCATCTTGGCTTTTGGTTAGACAACCTTATAGGCCCACTCCCTGAATTTTTGAGAAGGTGAAAACAAAAAGCTCTCTTCCCCTCTTCGTATATATTTGCATTTTGTTTCATTTAATGTCAGATTTCTCTTTTTTTCTGTCTGTTTTTTCTTGTTTCTGCTGTTTGGTATCATCATTGGTATCATTTTGACTTGCTGCCTCCATTACTCCAGTGTATAAAGACCTGCATGGGCTTGGACACAACCAATGAAAGTGTCCCTGATAAAAGTAGGACTCCTTTGTTTTAAGCATGTGATTGGTCAAAAAATCCAGTGCCCTCACTAGTTCCTCCTCTGTTAAAAACACTTTATAATAATACCAAATAAAACCTGGATGAGGTCTCACAGTGTCATTCTTTCATCAATGACCATGCTGTGCTATTGTCTGAATAATTAGATTAGGGGGGGAAAAATGTGTAGTGCATCTTTAAAACAGAAGTAGGACAGACTTCTCCCCACACTGCAGGCTGCGTGGTGCTGCCGAGCTCCAGGCATGGCTCCAACCGTACCAGATGTAAAAACCATCGAGCGGCACACCAGGGAATTCCCTTTAGCTCCTCTCTGACTCACAGAGTAGGCTTCCCCCATCTCCCCCCTCCTCTGTCCCTCCCTCCTTCCCTCCCGCTTGTGTTTGTCTGTCTGTCTGTCTGTCTGTCTCTCCATATTTTCCCTGCCTCCAGCGCTCATTCCACCCATGGAAAGCAGGGACAAGCCAGAACACACACTGCCATATAGGTGCGCCAGGTATGTCCTAACGCTATTGTGCCAAAAGAGTGGTTTTTGGGCGAACCTAAACACTAACCCGGCGCTTACAGGTAATAAATATAGCAGTAGAGTTAGGGCAACAATGCAAATGGAAAAGAATCATAAATCCCTGCATTGTGGCTTTTGTAAAGTGTACAAAACTATAAATGATAAGGTCTAAAGAGAACAGGTTACTGAAGGCATGTTTTTACTGAAGCTGATATGTGCGGAAAATGTGGATCGGAGGTTCGCGAGTCTATCATTATCTAGCTACAGTCTAATTATCAGACTTTCCTGGCAATGTTTGGTGATGAACTAAGAAACTGGAAAGCCCATACGACAAAGAGCTATTGACTGATGGAATAAAAGTAAGATACTGCTGGTGTTACTTTTTGGAAACATCTAGAAAGTTCTGTCATGTTTATTTAGGAATTCCAATTAATATTATCAATAGCATCATTGCTCATGTTAAAACCTGTGTTAAAGAGGTATGTGAAGTCAGACCTTCCACAATCACTCAACTGGGAAATGGGAAAAGTCTGGTTTTTATGATTTTGATATATATGGAGGTAATTTTATCTTTAACTTCTAAGTGTATTATAAAGCATTACACTGACAAAGACTTAGTAACTGCTACTGGTATCAGTAAAGTGACCACTGTTATGGTAAAAAAGCCTGTCAAAATTGTTTACCTGGCTTCTTTATTCATTTAGAAATAAAGGAAAAGGGCATGACCCCTATTGTTGCTTTAACCTCTAGTGTTATGGGGTGCACTGTGAAGCTTGTATATTGAAAAACAAAACAAAACAATTCAAACACCAGGTACTGTGTGCTCTCCAGAGCTCACACATCTGCACAATCGCCTCCAGTGTCCAAACACTACAATATTCACACATTCCTCATGTTACACAAAGACTCACTTGGCCACAGCTAATCTGATAAAGTCCCCAAGTGTTTTCTGAGGATCCTTGCTCTTTTCCTGCCTCCTCTTTTCCTCAGTTTTCTCTTCTATCCCGGGATCCTCTGAGGTTCTTGTCTTTTCCGATTCGCCCTTCTACAGGGAATCCCTCATGGATGACTCACTGAAAACACTTCCTACTGAGCAGGGCAAACAGGCCTGCAGGCAACAACAGGCTATCACCGACACACACCAAACAGTCAACACACTTGACATAGGGTTTGCATCACTATCCTGTGGGTGACAAAGAGGAGCAGTCAAAGTAATTATTTTTAAGGTACATTGAGCACTGCTCATTTCTATCTGGGGATATCTCAGGAGGCCATCTTGCAGAAAACAACACAACTCTGGTCTAAGAAAATAACTCAATATAATATGTTTAATATCAATGAAATAATTAAGCCACAGGAGCTCAAAACTCAGTGAAATCTTTGTGCTGGTCCCAACCCTGAACAAACGGAAAGGGAAGTCAATATAAAACCTATGCTAAATCAATATGAACATCACAGCCTGCTGGGAGGCAGATGATTTGCTGTGGTGACCCCAGTAGAGAAAGACAAAGAAGATAATATCAATGAAGTAATATAACTGTCCACTGTCTGGTCCATAGCATAAATTTTCAAACTCCTCTTGGTAATATTTGTTTTATTTGCTGATCACTCCAATCATATTTTGTACCTCTCCCAAGCCCAGATAAATGGAAAAGTTTACGGCAGCCCCATCCCACTTTACTCATGTTTATGTAAAGTCAAGGTTAAATAAAAAAACATTGCTTCCATAGTATTATAGTTTTAATCAATAGTGGTTCTGTGCTGCGTGTGTGATCTCCAGATGACTCAGCTCACAGGATTTTCAACAGTTCATAATTATTCACACAGTGTTGGGGCGCACTCAGGAACCGTCTGTTGCGTTGTAGGATTTGTGGAGTCTTGTGGAAGGTGTTTATTGGAGTCAATTTTGGAAAGTCAGTCTCCGCTCTGACCTTTGATGGCAGCGGCAGTAATGGCTGTCACCACTGTGGCACAGGCAATCATTTGTGATGTGCTGTACAAAGAGCTGGCCCAAAAGACTTTGTGTGTCCAAACGTGGAGCTATAACTGTGTCTGTGAATGGTAATTGTGGTGAAAAGTTCTGTATTTCATGGCTGCATTTAGTCATGAACTTTTCCAGAAGAATATAAACCAATGTTATTGAATAATTTTGTAATGCAATTATATTTTTACTGGGTTCCTTTATTCCATAGTCAGTTTAGTTTCTGCTTAAGCAAGAAAACGATGCAGCAGGATTCACTAAACCAACCACAAGGGGTCACAAGCCAGTGTACTCTTTGTGTCAGTCCCAAGCCAGAATTTATGGAGAGGGTTGCATCAGGGAGGGCATCTGACGTAAAAAGTTTAAGCCAAATCAGTATATTGTGCCAATCCCAAACCACAATAAATAAAGTTGTATCAGGAAGGCATCTGGCGCAAAATCTTTTGCCAAATCAGTGTACTGTGCAGGTCCCAAGCCAGGATAAATGGAGAGGGTTGTGTCAGGAAGGGCATCTGACATAAAAAAACTGCCAAATCAGATCGTACCAGTCCCGAGCCAAGATAAAAGACAGTTGCATTAGAAAGGGCATCTAGCAAAAAACCCTATGCCAAATCAATGTATTGTGCCAGTTCCAAGTCAAGATAAATGGAGAGAGATGCATCAGGAAGGGCATCTGGCGCAAAATCCTATGCCAAATCAAAATCACTGGACAGACGAAAGGAAAGGATAGCAGAATTCATGCATAAAAAGACAGTGTTTTGGGGGGATATAACTGTGTTTCCATGTATGTCTGTGGTTGTGTCATTATTGTTTTTTGAGGAGACCCTGGAAGTAATGGGTCATTAAAGTTGACATAAAAGAAGACGAAGTAAGTGGTACATCGAAAAAATACCTTTTATGACTTTTATTCTCGCTCTTCCTTGACACCGCAGAGACGAAAAACAAACCACTAAAAATGTGAACAGCGGGATCGAGTTCGGGGATCCCACTTGGACTAATGTCTTTACCGGGAATCAGGGAGAGAGGTGAGATGAATGCAGTGAGAATAAGAGGAAGCGAGAGTGGCCAGGAGGTGTATGGGGGTATGTGTCCGGCCAAAAGGAGAGCGTGTGTGGGGGGAGAGATGGTGTACACTGGGCTTTCCTCTCATGGGGGATCCCCTCCATGACTAAATAAATCCAGGAGGAGGGAGACCCCGTATTAGCAAAGGCCATCCACCCACTGTTCAGGCTGTAATACGCTTTGTAGGCTTCACCATGGTCAAGGTCCTCACAGGGGATGGAAAATAAGGATCTGAAACATGTTAAAGGGGTTTCGTGTAAATTTTAGCCAGCTTTGGGTGACCAGTTTAAGCGTAGGCCTAACCATTTCCTACTCATTTGCATTTTGTGCATTCTAAGCAAAATCTGAAACTAAAAGAAAGGAACCATAAGGCTCTTTTCTAAAGTGTCTATAAGACAATATTTAGTCCAAGGTCTGATTTCAGCCAATACATAAAAAAAACAAAACTTATAAGATATGGGATTTTTTAAATATGATGGGAATTTAATATATTTCTGTTGTTCCGCATGTGAGAAAATGCTCAAAGGGGATTGCAGTAATAAAACACTATCGATTGGGATGATTTCAAAGGCAACCAAAATTCCTTGTCTGAACATACTTTATATACGTATTTGAATATTTTGGGCAAGACAATTATTAAATGAATGAGATTTGAACACTAAAACAAATTAGGTCAAATTAAATAGGACCAAAAATACATATTATATGCATTTGTAGTCTAAAAACAGCTTTTCATGAAATTACAAGGGGGACAACACTGTTTGTTAGCAGACTAGTGTACATTTTTGGAGTATTTCTAATGTGTAAAATCAAGTGTAACAGTGTAATCAAGAAACAGCCCTTCTACTCATTCCAAGAAACCCAAGTGAAGTATGTGTGACCAGAGCAACACCATTTGTGTCACCTGTATTTCTTGGGAGTGCCCCATGTGTATTCCAATATGATTCATTGCTCTCTTAGGGCTATTTGTTTTAAATGTGTATTCCATGTATTTATTTGTTTTACTATAATTAATCACCCAGTATAATGCACAACAGTATTTTACCTTTTAATAATAACTTATATTACAAGGGTTGCCATTGTTTGCCTTGATTCAGTGACACCCATCAAGGAAATGATGCTTGCAAACTTCAGTAGCACTTTAACCAACTCTCCGGTTCTATAAAATGTACGCCCAAAACATACTCCAAATATTTGTAGCCTCATAATGTTGTTATTGACAGACAGGGTCACAGTATAAGTCTAAGTAGCAAGAGGCTAAATGTCAAAAGTGAATGAGAGAGTGTAGTGTGACAGAGAAAGTGAGAGAAAGTGAGACGTTGCACATGCCCTGCTTGTGATTCATTCCTTGAGTTGTGGCCGGCACCAATGAACAGGCAATGGAAACTTCAGCGAATGTAAATACGCTTTGGTTAAAAATATAGTGGCTTAATGCGCACCACATGTGCCTCTTTTGGCCTGGGCTGCTCTATTTTGACGGGGAGGAGAGACTGAGGAAACTGAGGAGGCAAGGCCAGACGCAGAGAAGAGAGGAGCTTTTGAAAGAGATATTAAATAAGAAGGGGAAATTGGGAGGCAGTAAACATGGAGTGTTTGGTGGCAGCAGCAGCGGCTTCTTACCCTGGGCCTTCTCCACAAACACCACTTTCGAGTCAGGGAGGAAGTTCAGGCCGCTCACCAGCATCATCTTGCCTCCGGTCGCGGGATAGCTGTCCACGCTTTGCTTTTCGACCAAGGGGAGCTCCTGGGCTGAACGTTGGGCTGTTGCAAGAAATACATAGGCATCATAAACTTAAGTCATTGCAGCCAACAAAACAGCAGAAATAAGCTTAACAAATTTAATACAGCTCCTTTTATGACCCCAAAAATGGTTTAGGCCAACATCTGTTTTTAAATGCCAGGGACAATTCATCAAAATGATTTTTATTGGCAGAGCTTGAGAAGCATTTGTGCTAAATCCTGATTTCTAAATGGATAGATTTGACCTTTTGTATTTGGTGTCCACACACTCTTATGCTTATTAATACTAAGAATTTATGTTGGCATGAGCAACCACAAAACCTCCACAATAATGTATGATACAGATTAACCTTTAATTTGGACCATAAACTACTTTGTACACTGAAAGCTTACTTTCACCATTGCTTTAATTTTTAATTGGCATATCTTAAGTGCAAATTATATTTCACATTTACACTAATAAAAAGACAAAGAAACAAGGAGTTCTTTCAATGCGTGAACTGAACCGTGCCAGCAGTGGGACTGGAACATTTCCTTTGGGGAACTAATACTAATATGTTAGTTTTACTGCAGTAACTTGTGCATTCAGTCATAAAATATGCTGCTTTGGGAAACAGCTTTGATCATATAAACTATCTATTATAAGTATATGGACAAAGGGCAGAGGTGGAAAGCATCTAAATAAGACCACTTTACTGGATTATAGACATGTTTATGTAAACAACACTGTCCAGAACTTACAGCACTCGATGGGGTTGGAAGCCGCTTGCAGGGAGACCGTCCTGCCGTTGGGCTGGTTAATGTGCACTCTGAACACCAGCCGCACACGAGTGTTTTTACGACCAATGTCCGTCTCTCCTTTGCGAAGTTCAATGTCTGAATTGCGGAGCTTCAGGATTCCTGCACAGTCGATTCTGCAAAAGCCAAGATCTATTCAAGTCAACAATGCAGTATAACTTTGTGTTAGTGTTCCAATGAATTGAGCCGTAAGTTAGGCAGAGTAGACCAGAAAACATTTACTAAGGGGGAATTAGTATTAGCCACCAAATACTGCATGAGTCAACAAGATGGTTTTGGCAACTGACAATCAATCAACTACATGTGTGTAATGTCAGGGTCTGGTTAGAAAACATTAGCGAATATCAATGTTTAGCCGCTTTATTTAATGTAGCAATTAGCATACATAATTATAAATTATGGTGACAGACCACAATAGTTGGTCAGTGTGTTCAGATTTAATCCATCAATAACTACAAATCCTATTTTAATAAGTAAACTGTGGGTGGTATTATTTCAAAGTAAATCTTAAATAAATAAAAAACTTAATCTTTTGCTGTGCAAAAATATAGTTTTTTGCAAAATTTACACCCTAAAGTATTTTTTGGAAAGAGCAGATTTTCCCTGGTACACTGTGTAAACTTGTTGCACAATGAGTTATGCATCACAGAGAGAAAATCTACTGAAGCATGGCAAAGTCATTATTAATACAGCATGTCATCAAAGTCAGAGTCAGACATTCACGACTACACATCACAGCTTTAAGGACTGCAGGGATCCAGGAAGTCTCCGAGGGAATACTGCAAATATAGAGCTTCAACTTTATAACCAAAAGCCCTGTTGACTGTAATATGTGTACACTAAGTCATACTATTGTGACTGCACTAAACCTGTCCATTGCCATCTCAGTATTCAGACATTATCACTGGAGATGTCTTTTAACTACTGCCACGTGTTGCAGTTGATTTCACTATTTGGGAGGTATGAGGGTAAAATTTCTGCATGTGTGGAAAACCTGCAGCCGTTATGAAATAAATCTTCAGTGGCTGATAAAAAATCAAATGAATAGCAATGGGATATGGTTTGGCATTTCAGTTATTTTACATGGTAGGATTTTTTTGGGCAGGGTTCCTGGAACATATGGTAAAAGTCAGGTTTTAGGCTGATTCAATTTTTCCCTTTGATTTTGATTTTCACCCATTTTACACTCGGCTTGCTTTTACAAAGGGTTTGCTTCTAGCTTTTTCATTCATGCACCTTCTTCCGCTTCCTTCTGTTAGGGGTCGCGCGTGGCTAGAGCCTATCCTAGCAACTATGGGCCTTAGGCTGGGTGCACCCTGGACAATGGCTAGTTGCAGGGCTGACACAAAGACACTGACAGACTCTCACATTCATTATTTTTGCTTTTGGAGACTTTTTCTTATAAATAATTTATATGGCACATTTATGTTTGTGATGCATACTCACTTTATTTTCTTGCTCTCTGCACTTTATTTTATATTAAGAGCCGCCCGAACAAGTTAATTTCTCCACTGCGAGATTAATAAAGTTCAATCTAATTCACTAGGGGGAATTTAGATTCACCAGTTCTCATAACACATGCATGTCTTTAAACAATGATAGCGAGGGAGTACCCACAGAGAACCTAGAGTAACATGGGGAGGGCATGCAGCCAGCCTAAGAATTGAACTCACAACCTCCTTGCTGAGAGCCAGGAATGCAAACCACTCTATCATTAGTTTACTATACTAAAATCCTACTGTTTTACGATTTCCAATCACGGACCAATATTGTTAGGTGCAGATCACAAATATGAACTTTCATTCATTTCTTCATAAACATTTTATCTTAAACCACATTAAGGATTGGAGTGTGTTTCCATAAAAACAGATAAGAATGACAAATTGAAACTGACAGAAAGCTTGACTGCTTTTCTCCACTTCCTACATCCCACACAGTAAAAGAATGATTGTTGGCATGAGAAAAATAGACGTGTGCTGCAGTGTTATCAAGGCGTCTGCTCAACAGTTCAGTGGAAAGAGACGGTTAAACACTTAGCTATGACCTTTACAGTAATTCAGTTTGGGAATGAAAGACCAAATGTTCGCTCCTCGTTTCGCATGTGTGCCGCCGACAAAAGGGGAAAAGCAACTTCCTCCTGAATATTTTTATATAATATCACATTCATCCTTAGGGACACATTAAGTCATATGGGAGCGGGGCGCCCTTAAATATGATACAATATGAGGCACATTGTGGTAGTGCTGGATCACACTGTGAGGAAGTACAAATGTTAAAATCATTAGGGCTGTATTAAATTAGAGGACACACATGTTCGCTACAAGATTTTGAATATAAATGGGCAATATTCAGACAAATAGGGGGATTTTAATGCTATATGTTGTGATACACTTGTTTATATAAGCTAATACATAGGCTTATCTACAGTATATTAGGGGTTTTGTCCTCTTACCAGTACAGTAAATTAATCAATGGTAGGAAGACAAGAGTTATTGGCCAAATACACAATGCATAGTTCGACCAGTTGGAACTAGAAAAAGATGAAGACAAAAGCTGATTTTGCACAGCTCAAGGGCATCATAGGTTTCATCCTTGAGCCAGCCTCTCTGTTAATGTGGGTTCTCTCCGGCTTCCTCCCCATACAAAGACAATAGGACAATATACAGACATATACAGTCTTTGTTGCCAATTAGTGAATCAATGTGAGAGTGAATGCTTGTCTGTCAGTGTATGTCTCTGTGTCAGTCCTGTAACTGGTCATATTCCAGTGTGTACCCTTCCTAAGATCCATAGTTGCTGGGCTAGGCTCCAGCCACCTGCTTCAGCAACTCCAAAATTTGCAGAATAAAATGATAAATGGTGGATGACTTATGCAAATGCATGGAAGGCTTTTATTGCTACAAACTCCACATTTCTTCCATGGCTCTTCACTCAATACTTTAAGCAGCACTCCTATTATTTGTGTTTCTTCAGATGTCAAAACTAAAACAAAGTCAAAATATACTTTCTACACTTGGGTTCTTGAACCTCCAGGGCTGTAATAAGTCAATTTTCAAGCCCCTGTACAATACCTATCATCAGCCATTCTGTTTGTAGAGTCTGGTAGAGCTGGGGTGAGTTTTGGTGTTCAAAAAAGTGCAAAGAAAAAAAAAAAAAAAAAAAGATGAATAGCTCGCACTCACATGGCCCTCATGTTGTTCTCGGGCAGCAGGGGGATCTCCAGGATTTTGGTGTTGGATTGCATGACTTCGTGGCTGGCGGTGGAGACGGTTTTGCCGGTGATGCGGTGCACTTGATAGAAGGCGTGTGGTCGCAGAAGGCGGTCGTCTGCGGTGCCGATGAACAGCTGCAGGGTGAGTGGCTCACTCTCCATGTAGCCATAAAGCTGGAGAGAGAACAAAGAAATGCGGATGAGAGTCAACATTAGCGTTTAAGACCATCTCAGGCAGCCCTTCGTTTAGGAAATAGTATGTACATCAGCTTACAATACTTTTTTACTTGAGTACAGATTTGGAGTACTTCTTCCATCTCCGGTAATGCCTTGATATAGTGGAGTCTGGAAAGGCTGCAAAAAGAAGCCCCTTACTTGTTTGTTTTTCGGTTGGTTTGGATACCCCCTTTTCAGTGGTCGTTGCATTTTTTCTTACTTTTTACTAGCTTGACATTCCTTTAAGAAAGGGTTTGATGTCTGGAAGCCCCTCTGTGTAAGGATCTCCAGTGTGAAGAGACATGGAGGCTGGAGATAGAGGCAGACTTCCTTCATAACTTCACCGTTCATTAAAATCACACTGGTGCTATTAAAACGTGTCTACAGAGATCTGGCTCTAGACAGTGTCTCAGCAGAAAGAGACCCTGACAAGGACCTACAGGGGCCTACATCAAGGCAGAGGTTTGAAAGTTGCCTAAAGAAGTGAAAAAGTGTTCATTTTATTATTATCAGAGGTGGAAGTAGTACTAAAAATCTGCACTTAAAAAGTACAATAATAAAATAATATTACATAGCAGTTCCTTTTCCTTTCCTCTTCGAGGGTCACCACAGCAAATCATCTGCCTCCTAATGTCCAGTGATTTGCACACTAGGATTTTTACATCAGATGCTCTTCCTGATGCAGCCCTCACTATTCTATCCAGGCTTGGGACTGGCACAAAAATACACTGGCTTGTGTGTGTGATGAATGAAGTAAGTGAAAGTAACCAACTACTACTACTAACTTTCTCAAACCTGACTTGGACCCATGACCTTCTGATTGCAAGGTGAGTGTTCTACCCATTTTTCCAAGTCAAACAAATATTTTAACTACTTAAAAAAAAAACATGTTACTGTTAAAGTAAAAGTATGTTTGAAAAAATGGACTCAGTAGTGTATAAAATGTACTCGACTAAAAGAAATTTGAGTAAAAGTATCTAATTACTTTCCATCTCTGATCATTATAGAAACCTTTTACCTCAACATCAAAAAATAACATTAAACTCGGTAACCTAATTGGGGACTTACAAGGTTTACACCTGATTGTGATATACCATCACCTAAAAAACTTTACAGTTTCTGCAAAGCAGGACCTACCTTGTTGCCTTTGGGCAGTTATGAACATGCATTATGATTTCCATTAAAACTCCAAGACTATGCCCCACTGTGATCAAACAGACTCCAGTATCACAACCACTTCAAACAAGTACTACTTCCTCTAACAGTCCTCCATTAGGTGCTACCGCAGCTTGGCTAATAAAAAAGATCAAATCCTGAAAAAGTGAAGAAAAAAATACCCTTTACCACGCATAGTTTGAAAAGTACCACTGACATTAGGGTCAATGGTACTTCGAGTATAAGCCGTAGCTGCCAATTTAGATCAGGCTTCCCTGGACTGGCTGGTAACACTGTAACATAATTTGATGATTTAAGCAAGTGTGTAATAGCTTAGAAATATGAATATACAGAGTTACAAATTCCTCATGTGGTTAATGACAACTAATACTTCAAGTGTGATTTCTGACCAAGGAATTTGCCAACCATTGTGGATTTCTCTTGGAACCAGGATTTAGACTTCAGACCTCCCAGGAGATGCCTGCTTTTTTGCAGTTGCAACATGGTAAAATTGGCAGATGTTGGCAGATAAAACCACTTCTCCAAACCAACAATCAGTTTTAAAGTCATATGCTCAAGTTGAAGTCCATAGAAATCAAGGAACAATGGTCGTCCAAATATGTATTCAGGTGGCGATCTGACCACATGTGACATTTACCAAGAACGATCACTTAGTGGAGAGCCATGGCTGACCAAAATGGTCATCTGAAAAAATCCCTCAAATTGCTCAATTACCACAACACACTGGCGCTTCACAGTCATTTTCTTTGAGCTGAATGTGAATAAATGTAGGGGTGCTGTGAAAAGGAATAAAAGACGCCTGATATTTATCTAACCGACTGAGTCATATAACAAAATGCACACCACATGTAACCTATGACATAATCTGATTAATGGGTTTATAATTAGCGCTTGCGGTTGGTCGGGAAAGAGGAGGGTTGTCACTGGAAGTCTGTGGAAATTAGCACTAACATATTGTGAGGTAATAAATATGAAGATTAAGTAGCATATGTCTGGATTTAGGAGAAAGCTGGGAATGTGTTCTTTTTCATACTGCTGTACTAATTTTCAGTATTAATTATGTTGAATAAAAGAGGATGTGACTTGTCACTGGAGCTGAACATACATCCATATGTCTCAATAATCTACGCAGCAGTGGATATCTGGGTTTGCTCTCTGATTTGGACATCAAAGGAATAAAAAGGTAGTGGTGAAACTAAGGCTGTCATTCAAATCCGGTTCCAGCGGTCCTATTTTGCTCCTAGTGTCTCTAGCAGCTGTCTTGACCTGTGCGCTAGTCACACATGCTAGTCATCAGTGAGTTAGGCCGGGGTCAGGAGCTTCTTGAAGTTTTGGAAACCCAAGGGACCACTTCATTTATGTGGTGATCTCACCAGCAGACCCCTCTCTGCTTGTTATATTTTACTTATGGTGTCACCAGAGGTAATTATGCTTAGCCGCACATGCTACCAGTTATGGCTGTATTGACTCGCGAGACCGCTTTGGTAAAGCATGAGGTACAAATCGAACACACTGGAGCGTAAAATTGCATGACGTTCTTTATGATTTAATAAAAGGCAGACAGCCGAGTTGCAGAGCTGTGTCGCCTGTCACTTTTCCCTCAGTGGACTTCTTTGAATTTGTTGCTGACCTCCAACCATTACCTCAGAGCCACGTGGATCTGCAGAGGCCCACACAGAGGGGTGCTGTTATCCCTTCAGTCTCTTTGTGGTAGCTCACAATGACGGTGGCGTCCTCACTCAAACCATCATGACCTCATAGTGCAGAGGAAGTGATTAATGAGGTCAGGTATTCCTCTTGGTGACGCTGGTCTTCCCAGCAGCAAAGTACGACGCTTAGCCCCCCTCAGGTGACCTACCCCAATCCCTTTACCATATGTGCTCCCCCTGACCCTATTCCTAGAGCTCTCCTGTCCTTCCACTAAACTTCTGGGATGCTCTCAAAAGCACACCACAAGCAGAGTGCAAAACTTACTTCTTCATTTTATTCTCCAGGGACATATAAAACGGGGGAGGGGGACAGAGCTCCTATCATAATACTTAAGTGTGGGCAGACGACTGGGGCTTCTCACAAACACACACACACACACACACACACCTGTGACCTCAGCTTTATATTTGTATCTCATTTACTCTATCAGCTTGAAAGCAAACAGACCGTTTTGAACAGACTTTTGTTCTAATGGAAGACTATGTGGCACATGTACTGTATATTTATTTAGTGATAATCTAAACCAAGTTTAAATCCCAGCTTGATCCACAGCTGTTTTCAGATGCCGACTGCTGCCACTGTGTTCACCAGATCCATTTACACCTCCGACCACAAGCACCGACGCAGGAGCCATTTTTAAGCTTGAGGCTCAAGAAAAACAGAGTGGATATGGAAGCTGATGCATTAATGACATAATTGCACGCAGATGTGTATTGTGGGTCAGTCGTGAGGACTTGTGGAGTGTCAGACACAGTGGAGGGTGTCCGCTATTTATCTTACTGTAACCTTTGTACATGTAGATCCATCACAAGCAGAATTGTGGGCAATTTTTCTTCACCTGTTGTCATTTTCTTTTAAGCCTATTTAACATTCATTCAGCATTCAAGTAATGTTTGGTCACAGGGCCATCTCCTCTTAAAATATGTTAAGTAGACAGCCTTTGGCATTAGCTATAGCAAACCTAGTGTGATTACAAAATGGTAGTTGTATTTTGATTTCAGAATAAGAATGATTTTTTTGTTCTCCTTATAGAGTAATAGTCCATTGTATTATCATCTGGCTTTAACAGTTGAAAGTATGAATTGCTCTGTTGAATAATGACTTGCTGGTAAATTAAATGTGTCTGCCGTAGCTGGAGATTGAGTGTGGATACACTCCACAGGCCTGCGGTGGCTGCCTTCATCTCTCTACTGTGATTTCATCAGGGCCTGGAGAAATGTCATGACTCGGAGAGGTCCACGTGGCGCAGAGAATTGGGGAGAAGACGTCTGAAAGTTGCACAGGAGGGAGAAACCCAGACAGGAGAGAAAGACTTTTCCCCCATTATCCCTCTCTGTCAAGTGCTCACAGTCACAGCCAGCCTTTGCTGTACCCAATTAAAAGTACACTCATCCACATTGTCTCTCCTCCCAGACTTCTCTCCATCACAGCATTAATGTCGCCTGTGGCTCATATTGACTGCATAAGGCAACATATGCAATCTTTTAATATTGCGTTTCCATAGCTCAAAAATGTTTCCCCTTATTTTATAAGCTACCAATATCCCTCAAAGTTTGCGTTGAAAGGAGTACTTAAGAGTTATGTCATCAAGGGCATGGTTTCAAAAGTTAACCCATGTCTAGACGAGTGAGGGTCCAAATTACATATAAAAATATGTCTTTGTCACCAGCACAGCTCGCCATAAGAAATATCAACCATTATTTACAAAGCATTAGGCACGACTGTGGTGCCACCATACACCCCCCTATGGCATGGCAACCAACAGGGTCTCAAAAATCTGTGGGTTTTCTTATTATCGCCTAAAAGTAGGAACAAATAGGCACATTTCACTCCATTTTCCACTTGTTATTAGCTGGTAATTAGTGGTAGCCCAATACCAGGGAAAGAGAAGCCCCTTAGATGGAGAACCACAATTTAAAAGTGGCATAAATACCCCTTTGGGGATCAAATAATAGCTCTGGATAAGCTCTAACAGCTCTTTGGGGCTCACCACGGATTTTGAATATCAAACAGGAGACTTCAGAACATTTAATGAACAATTAGCAGAACAGTACAGTATAGGCTGCTGTTGATGATAGCTGTGAGACATTACACAGTCAGCCAGTGCCGGATCTCAAGGTGAAACCACACATGTGAAGAAGAGAGCATATGTTCAGTGAAGGTCTTTCATGTCACTGTGGCGGAAACATACTGCAAGTTTGATGTGCATTACATACAGTTGGCGAGAAAGAGAGATGGGTATTGAGTCACGCACATGTTAATAGGGATGATGGCCACATCCTGCTGAAATTACACCATGTCTGTTGCTGCTTTAGACTTAATGAGAGAGTGGGTGAGAGAGTGTGAGGGTTAAAAACCCTATAGGCCAGTCATTATCCTATATGAACTAGCCATATGCAGGACAGCAATGCATGCTGAGCAATAGTCTAATATGCCACAGGTGTTGTCTGCAGGATGTATGTTTCGTGACTTGATTTGAACTTATTTGCAGTGGGGTTTTTTATAAGCTCAGTGTTTACATCACAATTGGGTCACATCCTTGACTGTTACAGTCTCTTAAAGCTATTGACCATAATTCTGTTTGTTCTCATTATTTTACTATGGAACAACCCATCAATCAAAGTCTCATGCTATAAGGTATAGACCCATGTTGTTGGCTTCTCTTGACTTTGAAACTGGCCCTTTAGACATAGCTGTGGTGAGAGAGGGAAGCGTCTGGAACAGTGTGAGGGGAGCCGATATAGTACCTAAGCTCCTCTTAATGGTTCTGTGGTCTGGTGCAGTAAATAAAGTGGAAAAGCAGCCACGGGGGTCACAAAGTGGACTCAACAGAAGAGGGAGAGGTTAAAAGGCTGCAGACGCAAAGGATGTGAGATGGTCAAAGAGCGAGTCCAGAATAAATGATTGCGATTCGAAATGGAAAGCACATAAAGCTCTACTGCTACCCGTAAACTCCAGGCTTTCATCAATGTGCAGCTGGGGTATACAAACTGTACTCTTCCAACCGCAATCTTCATTTTGATGGGGTCATTTAGTGACTAATATTACCTGATGTAACCTTGAGATGTTTTTTTGCACTTGTTTTTGGGTAATAGTACACCATTGGTTTATTTTGACAATCACTTTCTCTCAAGGGGCTTCTGTAAGTAACAAGTAACATTGTATCCCATAATGTTTTTCTTCTGGATGTTTTTGTCTTTGACTGGCACTTTCCAACACACATGTCACCACTGCTTGTGTGCACTCGTGTGATCAGCCATGAGCTCAAAAACAACTGTGCCGTGGATGAGTGGCTCCAAACCGAGGGAGGCCTTCTGCTGCAGGTTTGGGAGATGGATGAAGGCTGAACGGTTCACATAGAGTGACATCCCGGGGCTCCCATGGGGGAAGAGAAGGGGGAGGGAGGCAGTGGTGCATGGAAAAGACAAGGCGGTGTCCGATGAGTGCTGGGATTATGACTCCAAACCAGCACTAACCCGCCTCCTTTTCACTGCCAACCTCAGGGCCACCCAGGTCCTAATCAGCAGGATGCAGAGTATCTCCAGGGGCCACAGAACCGAGCCCCAGCTGCATGGTGACTCTCTCTGCCCTCTTCTCAGCCCTGTCCCGATCTTGTCTTCGGCGCACACAAACACATTTCCTTAGCTACTTCCTTACACCCGTGCCCCCGTGTCATTACTGCCTCTTTCTCCTTCACTGCATCCCGCCGATTCAGAGCCTGCCACTCATTACCACAGGGCACAAGGGACTGCACCCTACCCATCCAACAAAAGCACATATCAAACCTACAGTATGAGGTACTTATGTGATATTTTCTCCTTTTCTTTCATCTTCTCCAGTCGCCAAAACACATCATCTGCTTTTTAAATACAGTGATTTGCATATTAATTTGGCATAGGTTTTGTAATAATAATGGATTGGATTGAAGTTCGTGAAGTAGGGAACAGGATGTGCACCAACCTTCCAGTTAATGGGTGACCAGGTCTACTTATTGCAACCCCATTTTACTCCAGATCCAATGATACACCCCTATCCCAATATCTGGGCTTGGAATTGGTACAAAAGTTACGTTGGTTATGTTAATGTAATTCAGCAGTCCCCATACACTTACTTGATTGCACAATACTCACAGACCCACTTTTCTACCCTGCTTCCAGTGATTTCTACTCTTATGAGACCATCCAGATATCCTGATTGACTGCACATGCTAAATCAGACACACAAATCATTCCTGGGATTAAAACGTGAGCTATGCACTCAGAGAGGGCTAATGCAGGGACCGCAGCCGTCATCATATTTTCTCCATGACTACTACTTTCTAATAAATGCTTCACTTCAATGGTAAGACTAAAAACATCCTTAAAATAAATGGCCGTTCCGTACGATGAAATAAACAACAAGAGTCATCAATCTACATCTGGACAAAGACATGTACTCATGACTTTTAACTCGGGCCCCCAGAGTGACTCATAAAGTGACATAAACAATATGAAAACCAGCCTCACCTGCAGCAGCTGTGCACGGCAGGCTGGCTCTGCTTAGCCTCTTCGTAGCATGGGGTACTGCTGCGCGTTTGGTTGTGTTGATATACAAGGGTTAGTAATGAAGGGGGACAATTAGTTATATTTACAGAGAAAACCTGGAGAGGCACAGACGTGTTTGTTGCAACATAGTGAAGACAGCTGTCAAGTGCTTTTGACATTAAGCAGGCCGGCCCATGCTGACAACATCTATTTACAAAACAGTTCTTGTCCTAACAACTGAGTGTTTTAAGATGGACCACCTCAACTTAATAAGCAATGCAAGTCCAAACAAGTTTACTTAGGTGCATCTTAAACCACATGAACCTTAAAACTGATTAAAAAAAATTTTTTGACACTGATTTAAAATGTAAATAATTTAATGCATAAACTATATTTTATTCACAATAGGCAACATATGTGTTGAAACTGAAATAAAGTAAATAGATATTTCCATTTGACCAAATTAGCTGCAAGATGATGCTGTTGTTTTTTATTCAACAAAGTCCCACAGCTTTTTGTGGCCCTGTCCCAAGTTTTTTGGGGTGTGCTACTATAAACTGCATGGAATATTAAAATGTCTCAGTTTCAACACCTTCTATGTTGTTTGTGAATAAAATATAGTTTTATGAGATTTGCAAACCATTGCATTTTACAGTGTCACATTTTTTGGAATTGTGTTTGTAATTGCTGCTATTTTAATACATAGATTTTAGCATTTTATTCAAACAGATGATCATCCCTTAAGGACGTTGATACAGTGGGCTGCTGGGTCCCCACTTTGAGTAAACCAAGATGTCAGCTCGGTGTGATGACAGTGCAGCAGAGAAAAGCAGCTCTGTGCGCGGCGCATGGTGAGACTGACGTGTGCACTTTAAGTGTTGGCCAAGTACAATAGTGAGAGGCGATGGTCTTGCTCTATACTAATTGAGTCAGTATGCGCGGCTGCTAGTCTGAGCGACCTTTTACAGCAGCAGATTGACTCCAAGCTTCAGGGAACATTAATAACACAGCTCACGAGCACATACAAAAACACAGGCTGACTGCACTGTGTATACAGACGACTTCACTCAGAAGTTACCAAAAGGGCAGAGAGACTTGAGTTTTTTTTTTTTTTTATGTTGTTGACAGGCACGTTAAAAAATATTGGTTAAATATAGACCAATCTTTGTTTTGTATTTCTAATATAGCCAAAGAGGGTCGCAAGCAAGTGCACTTTTTATGCCTGTCCAATGCCTGGATAAATAATGAGGAGGGATTGCATTAAAAAGGGTATCTGGCGTAAACCTATGCCATATCACTTTGTAAATTACTGCATGCTGGGAGGTATGATTTACTGTGGCATACTTCAGAAGAGAAAGGCCAAACGGAAAAAAATGCCATTGAATAAATAGCAAGTTTAGTAAGAAATGTTAAGTTATAGATGTTTTTTTTTTTATTATTACTAGTAGTTTAATGCAGTTTAATCCTTATCTTACCCAACTGTTACTGTAACTACCAGCTAAACCAACTAAACTTACCAGAGAGACAGGTGAGTTGGTGACATACCTGGACAACTGGATGCCCTCCGGACAAGGCCTTCACTGCCCCACGGCTGCCCTCGGTCTCATAGTGGGCTCTGTGGTGGGACTTCGGCTGGACCTCTATCTGTAAACTGTATGGTCCTGAGCAGGACGGGAGCTGCCAATCAAGTGCAGGCAGCGATGGGCTGGAAACACATCACAGCATGCTTGCAATAAGAATAAGCATAACCAGTCATGGACATAGTATTTTAAATTGCTCATAAATAATAAACATATGAAATCACTGTCATTTTTGTGTATTTGTTCGGTTGTTTCCTCGTATCACATGTCAAGTGGTCAAGTTTTCCACAGACAGTGACAAGCGAGTCCAAAACCTTCAAACTTGATTCATAGTAGCCTGAAATTAGACCACTTTGTATAATTCTACTGGCTTCCTCCTGCTCTGTTCCACCACTGTCTATTATTGAAAAAGTCATTCGCTGACGTGCCTAATTCCTAAAGTCTGGCTAATAATTAGGTGGCCTTTTTACGAGTAAAGGAAATTAGAGCCCAATGTGTGCTTAAAGACTCGTGTGTTTTGCATTATGGTGTGACAGGTGGAAATAGACGCAGTTAAGAGTGACGGCGGGAAGATGGACATTTCTAGGGCATAAAAACAAATTTCACACATCCTGGCAAGCAGCCTGTCTTTTGATTTCATTATCTTTTTTTCATTATCTTTTTAAATTATAAGTATAAAATTAAGAAGCAGAGCCCCATCAGTAGTGAAAACAAGTGTAATGCACAGCCAGAAGGATATCTCTTTCTTATAGCAGCAACTGGCCTCCTTTACCATCATTGTTCTGAAGATGGAGCATGAGCTTCCCACGTGAATACTGTGGCGATATCTACATCAAAACAAACATGTGCAAGACAATATTTCTTTGTGCCGGATGCCTGGTAGAGGCAAAACCCTGACCTGAAGGGTGGCTCGACTGAAACCAATCTCTGGATCTATGTGGAACATGCAGGCTGTTTGTTGACCCAAAACGCAGTGATTTCCCCCCTACAGGGTTTATCTGCCCAGTCAGAGCATGACATCACACTGGCTGCACAGAGAGAGATGGGCCAATGGGCTGATTAACCCAAAGACAGCTTCCCTTCCAGCCAGGCCTGTCACCAATACTTCCTGCTGCTCACTATCTTCATCAAACTTGATTTCCGGCAGGGAAGTGTTATTGAGTCAGAAAAAAAGGACAATAAAATATAATTTATTCTCATAGCTGTGTTTATTATACATACTGTGTTGTTAGGCAGCCAAGGCTCACAACCTTGAATGGTTTATAAAATCATTTTACCCTTCAAAGAGAATAATTTTTGTTTTTGTGTGTATAAAACATTGGGATTTTTGTCTTTGTCAATGCCTTTTGAAGATAAACCTAAAGCAATCTGAAATCTAGAATGGTTAAAGGTTATGGTAGCTATGTTTTAATAAAATGTTGTTTGTTTTCATGCTAATTGAAGTCCAGCACAACAGCCAGTGTACTCACTGTGCCAGTCCCAAACCTGACTAAATGGAGAGGGTTGTGTCAGGATGGGCATCAAGCATAAAAACTATGCCAAATCAATATGGACATTACTGCACACAAGAAGGCATATGAGTAACTGTGGTGACCTTGTTTGTTGACCAAAACATGTCACCTATATTCCTCTGGATGCTGTAGATTATGGGCCTGGTTTATCTTCTCGTCAAGACATGCAAATAACTTAACTTTAACCCCTGATTAACTTAGTGTTTGCATATCAATGTTTTCTGGCAGTGAAGAACTACATACCTGAGGTAAGGCTTGGGTTTGGACCAGGAGTACGGGTGCTGGGGCACATCAAGGAACCCCCCGCAGTAGTTTTCCTTCTTGAGAGCCAGTCGAGAAGTATAATCATCATGACAGAGGTCTCCATCGGGACTCAGATCATCTGCACTGGGCTCCACCTTCAGGCTCATGGAGGGTGAATGATCTAGCATGGTCTTGCGTGTCTTGATAGGGATCCCTTCTCCCATGTCCACCACTCCGTCTGTGGTTAGGGCATTGATGGCTGCCACAATAGCAGAGTTGGTGTATTGGTTGGTGTTGGCAAGCCAGTTCTCATCGGTGACACTAACCCTTGGGGACCCATGAGGAGAAGGGGTTGGTGACTGATTGGGCGAGCAGGACGTCTGACGGTACGTGGTGCCATTGAGGCTGTACTTTCTTTTCCCCATCCCGCTGCCATTGCTTGTGCCTCCAACGGTGCTGGAGGGAGAGTCAGGCCTGGAGCCCCGAGCTTGTGCTGGCCAGCCCTCTTCGGCCACTGCCCCAATCTGAGGAGAGGTAGACGGGGAATGATGAGGGGATGCTGCGGGTCCACTGGCAAGCGGGCAGGACAGAAGTGAGTTGCGTGGAGACACACATGGAGATTGCCACGGGGAATTCTGTGGGGAGTTATCATAGTTGTAGAAACTTGACTCGTAAGATGAAGCTTCAGAATTGCAGCTGCGTGAGGAGATGCTACTCGCGGGGCTCAGACAACTGGGATCACGGTAGCCTTCAGCATTGGGCAGCGTCAGTGTAACAATAGAGTTTACCCCTCGTTTGATGATGTGGTCCTCGCTGTTGCTCTCCTCCACCTCATCTTCAGGGTAATGGCTGTAGGCAGTGATCTCGATTCTGGGGCTTTCAAGAGCCGGAGCACCATTTGGTCTTAGCCCATGGGGAAGGTAGTAAGTTGATCCTGTGTTATGGTTGTCATTGTGGAGGCTGTAGCCCGTCTGGTGGCAGGAGGTGACTGAGATGACTGGACTGGTCTGTAAAGTGTGGTACTGGGTGGCGAGGCATGGGTTCCCCATCCCCAGAGGAAGGGAGAGGCTGACGTTTGGCGTGTAGCTGTACGCATCTGAAAAACAAAACAAAAAAGGAAGATTTAACTATTTGAACGATGGCAGTTATTGTCAAACTTTTCAAGCCAAGTACTAACACAGAAAATAGAAAAAGTACCATCTTCAATTAACTAAAATGGACTCTAAACAGGGACTAAATCAGGACTAAACGAGGTCTAAACTAAGACTAAACAAGGACCAATCTAGGACTAAACCAAGTGTAAGCCAAGACTAAACCAAGAATAAAATGGAACTAAACTAGGGCCAAACCAGAGTATAACCATGACTAAACCAGGTCTAAATTAGGACTAATCTGGAACAAAACTAAATCTAAACTGTACACAGACTAGAAAAGAAGTTCAACAGCAAGACTGGTTCTAAAATAAAGTAAATCAAGACATGAACTGCAAAAGACTCTACCAAGAGTACCTCATGCGTACCACCGGCAGTACCTGTACCACAGTTTGAGAACCACTGAACCATGGTATACACAACTCCATGGCCAGGCAAAGTTCTCAGACCCTTTACATTATGGGAGTAATTAACTGTGGTTGCATTTCAGAAGAACAATGGCCCCTCACAAAATCTACCAATATGTCTTTGAGGGCTCCACTGGCTCCCTGCTTTATAAACATCTGGAGAAGCTTAGCAATCATCTCCGAGCCTCCGAGTCCCAGAGTGTGGTTGCTGTGTAGTCGCAAGTTTTGAGCCGCCACTCTGTTTGTTTGATCGGCTGTATGTATTGTATTTGGCACTCCCTGCTGTCATATGTATTCTCCAGGAATTCCTCTAGCAGTGCTGATGGATGCTTTATTTGATTGATTGCATCACTCACTGGGCGAATTAGGCCCTCCCCTGTGGAAAACTGACAGCACTCTCGCATCACTCCGAGCTTGTGATTAAGTCAAAGAGAGTTTTGCTGCAGAGGTACACACAGACGTATTAAGGAAAAACAAAGAGACGCACGTGCAAGAGCAAATCAAAGACAAGTGCAGTAACATCAAGAAGGTAAAAGGTGTTAAAGATGACATTTTGTTGTTAGTGGTGGCTGGAGGCTGCGTAAACACTTTTCACATTTATTCTACTGAACGGTCACACTTTGGAGACAGTAAAGGGCAATCCCCTAGAGCTTTAGTATTGTTAACCACAAGACCTAATTTTGCTCACAACACTTTATATGTAGAACACACTGGGTAAAATTAGTCTGTGATGTGGTATTTTCTACTGCACTGAGTCAGAAATAAAAAGTATAGCATAGTGCGAAAGGTCAGTGCATTAAACAGCAAGGCTATAGTCAATGGAAATAGTTAGAGTTAGGGGTCAGAAGTGAGCTAGAGCCTATCCCAGCAAATATGGGCCTTTGCCGGTGTACACCCTGGACAATGGCCAGTTACCCTGTGGGTTAACGTAAAGACAACTTCAATCATTCACTCTCACATCTCCTAACACATACATGTCTTTGGATGATAGAAAAAAGCCAGCGAGAACCCACTGTAACAGGAGGATGACATACAGACTCCTGGTGTGTCGGCTGGCCTGACAACTGAACCCATGACATCCATGCTGAGAGGTAGGAGTGCTAACCACACTGCCACCATGCCCTCTAGAAGTCACAAGTAAAAAGTAAAAATAAATAAATAAATAAATAAAAATTATACACTGCACAAGTACACAACAAGTAGCTATTGCTTTTTTTTTTTTTTTGGATAAAGAAAGTCATTTTCAACTATTTCTGGTACTTCAAATAATCGCTTGCCTACTCCCATGCCGTGACACTCCCCTCTGTCTTGTCTAGAAAAAAGTCCTATTTTATTTCTCACATTTTAAAATGTCAGACTGATGAGTGGCCCAACTTCAAACACTTCACAATCTCTGCCGTAGGATTTGGAATTTCACAGAACAAAAGTCTACCACAAAATAATGTGTGAGTTTGAACAAAAAAATAAATAAAATTAAACAAAATGACTGAATTATACAATTTAAAAAACACATGGCTTGTGCATCAAACAGCGCATTCAAAATGTGGTGTAAGCAGTTAAGTTAAGAGTTAATTTGAAAATAGTGAGTAGCACACAGATTACAGCAAGCCCATTCTGTCCTCCACAATTTTTCTCAATTATGCTATCAAGATCAAAACACTCGCAACCAAACCAGCGTGACTAAAGAATAGACGGCTTTATCTGCAGGGTTTGTGGTCTGCGCCGGCCTCAGACTGACAGGACCTCAGGGGGAGAAGTCATAGTCAGACCGTGGAGCTAAGAACCCTGTGGCCATTTATCGCACATGGTTGCAGCTGTGACTCTCAAAGTTTTCAAACCAAGTGCCACCTCAGACAATATTTGGCTTTCAACGTACTATCTTCAATGGGGACTAGGAGAAAAAAAAAAAACAGGGACTAAACTGGAACTAAACCAGGATTAACGTAGGACTAAACCAGGTCTAAACGGTGCCCCGGACTAAGAACTGGTCTACACTTCAAAATTAATCCCCAACCAAAATGACTAAAACAGGAATAAAACGGGATCTAAATGAAACTAAATCAGGAATTGAGTTGCACCAGAAGAAGCCTGCGTACCATCAGCGTTACCCATACCACAGTTTGAGAACCACAGCCTTTGGCAAAGTAACAGTACAGTAGTGTGTGTATCTGTAATAAAGCCAGCCCTATAGGCACAATACAGCTGTGGTTAAGGACGTCAAGCTACCCGACTTCTCTTAAAACACAAACACAGCACACAGAGGTACACACACAGTCTGTTTTCAATTATAAGGCTTAAGTCTGAGCGTCTGAAATGAATAATAATAGTCGAGCCAGCAGACGTCCATTTGAAACCTCAAAAGACAAAATGAAAATCCACAAAATAGCAGTGCCATCAACAGTAGGAGAAGTGAATCAAAACAATACGGACAGATCAATGTCAAATAATAACCTGCCATGTCTTATAACAAGAATAAAAATACACATTTAAACTGACTTGAAAAACTTGCAAGTGAATCATTAACTTTTTCAAACCAGTGCTAACCCTGAATCAAAAAAAAAAAAAAAAAAAAAAACCTTTCCCTTTCTACATTTAAACTATTATGTAAAGCAGCAGTACACCTCACGTGAAGGTGTGTGAGCAGGTGGCAGCAAAAGTTTGACTAACAACACACAAAGTGAACGGAGCTAATGACAGACACCTGCAAGGTCAGCTGGAGACATCTAATGGTGTAAATACACAATACGCACGTGGGTGGGTGCCATTCAAAACTATGCAAATGTGAAATTTCATACAGCAAAAACACTTATTATTTTTAAGCCCAAAAAAAAAAGACCTAAACCAAAGTCATTTCCATTTTAGACATTTTATCTGGTAAAATAGCACTGCAGTGAGTGATAATTACGCTTCTATTAGCATAATGCTATAACCTATTTACAAGTTTGATTTTTACGCTATTTACGCTATTTTTATGCGTATTAGAGATTTGTGCGTATTTGGTTTATACGTATCAACTGAGACGTGGCTCTAAATAAATCACAAACTTTACGCAGAGTACTTGCCTTCTTCTGCTGACTTCATCTCGCTGCTGACAGAGGGGAGAAACTCCAGTCCCCGATCTGAGCCGGCTGCTGGTCCAAAGCTGAACGATGAATGAACACCGAGGCAAAAGGCTTCCTGCATTCAACAAGCGTCGCGCAACTTTCTCTTCTTTAAAAACAGTACAGCGACAACACCAGAGCTGAAGGACGAGCGAAACAAAAGTTTAGCCTACTTCATAAACCGTTTTTTTTAAAAAAGAAGCGTAGTTTAGAGTACTCTGAACATGTCAGCGCTTTGCAGTGTACGCGCGCTTAAATGCAAGACTCGTACTGATGCTTCTGCAGAGCGGCGCAGGTAGCCACTAAGAGGAAGCGACTTGAGGTGAGTTTGAGTGTTTCGAGGCGAGTGATGCTTTTCGCGAGTCTCCCTCAGGTCGATGACGCCGCGCTGTTTGTCATAGGGGCCGGCTCCGGTGCTTTTAAATGTGGAAAACACCCTCCACGCTCCGCCGCTGATCCCGCCCATCCGGGGATGACGCGTACTGGCTCGTGCAAACCTCCCGGACCGCCAGATGATGTCTTTCTACCGTGGGATCCCGTCCGAGGAGAGCAGCGAGGACACAGTCGTGCGCGTGCGTAGTGTGTCAGATATCGCATGTGATTTTGTACATATTGTAAAGTAGCAAATGGCAATCTTCGTGACTTTTTTTTTTTTTAATCTCATGTCAAGGACTAAAATAGGTGTAATGATAAAATAATGGACAGCGTTTAAATGAACAGATCTGCTTAGTAGCTTAAGTAATTAATCCCAAAGGGGTTCATTATGATCTTGTTACAGCTACCATTGAGTTCTTATTTATTAGGACTGTTGTTTTGACAGCCCTTTGCCAGAACTTCTAGTACTGGGTGTTAAAGGTTGTGGAGGCAACTAAAGTTAGAAATTATGACAAAAATGTCAATTGTGAATGATGCACAACCCAGCAGTTTTGGGAGAAGTACTCAATTTCTTGAATTACGTTCAAATAAAGGGCAAAATGTACTCAAGTAAAAGTACAAGCATCACATAAAACTTACTACTTAAATAAAAGTATTGAAACAAAAAATTGCACTGCCCAGTATTTTGATATTTAATATTTACAATAAGGGCACAGCAAAACAGATAATTTCAAACCAAAACTCAAAGTAGCATCTAACACTACCCAATTGAAGTAAAAAGGATGATTTGTGCTAAACTGCAGTAAAAGTAAACCCCCTGAAAAATCTACTTCAGTAACATTACTGTCACCTGCGCAATTTAGAGGGGGGTAACTTCTTTTGTACTCTGTAGATTCATCATCAGATGGACAAGGAAAGGAAGCACACTACTACTGGCCATAACTCTCATAAAGGCATCTATAGTCTATAGTATGGTGCTTAATAAGGCATAAAGTGACTGAATCAAAATAGTGGTTAGGTAAGAATAAAACACTTTACAACAGTGTCTGTGAAGTAGTAAACCAAGTTACCAGTAGTAGTAGCCAGTTATCATTTCTTGCAATTATTCTCCTCCTCTGCCTTTTTTCAGCCAACAAAATACAAGTGTAGCTAAATCAGCGTATCTATCCTGAATCACCTAAAGTAAAAAGTTGCATGAATTTATAAGAATGACATATTGTTACTATTTTAATCACAGTTCTATAGTGACTTGTTGAGCATCGGGCCTTGTAAACATGCAAAAATAATGCCAACAAAGCACTGAGAAATCAAAATGAGTTAAGTATTTGTAAAAACACACTGAAGGTTAATATATTTTCTTCAATAACCAGCAATTGTTTGGCGCTACTGTGAAAGCACCCCTCGAGCCATCACACAGAGCCCCAGTCCCTTTTACTCTCTGCTTACAGTGAATCTAATGTACTCCTGGTTCACATGGCCAGCTCCTGAACAAATCTGAAAACACCTTGTTTCACGGCTCTCCCTCGGGACCCAGAGGGTCTTCAACAACACCAACAGTTTCATGTTGCAGGACACAGTGATGGCCCTATAATGACTCAGATCATTAGGACTCTAGCTCCCATCAACATCCTGCATATCCTCGTGATTACAACCAAAACTCACATGCTATCACATTTCATTTTCCAACAACAGCTTTAAAATAAATACACTTTTTTTGTGCGTTTCAAGAGTCCAGTTAATGTGGGCACAGTGATGCTTTGTTACACTAAATACTCGGATCATTTTACTTATTATCTCAAGTGCACTCAAGCCATTTGTCAAAGTAATGCACAGTTCCTGTTTTTGCTATAGTTTTAAATAGATCTTATATTGTGCATTCATTAAGCCATGTTTCTTCAATTCTCTTCTAGATTTGGTCAATTTAAGTAGACACAGTCAGTTTGCATTGATTAATGAGGGATAGTTGTTGAGAATTTAAAATGTAGTTTGATGTGAATGGTAAATGGACGTATTTGGGCAACTAAAAATAATGCCTCTATTATACAACTGTCTATGGAAAGAGTAATGACAAGAAAATCCTGTGTTTAACAAGTAGGAATATCTGAGTACTGCTAACTGATGCAATTAATGATGGGTTAGACAAGCTACAACATACAGTAATTCCTTTTGAATCTGTGCCATATACTGGGAGAAAAAAAAAAAAAAAACGATCTCCCTTAAGGCTGAGATGTAGCTGGCAGTCTTGAGGATGATCACACATAATCAGAAACAGACTGGCGTTCGGGGGCAGGCTGTGGGGTACAGGCAGACCATACAGAGGCAGAGTAATAGTGCGCTGTGTTTTCTTTGCCTACAGTAGCTCCTTGGCGTCAGCTGCGGCTTGGCACACGTGAGGCCCGAGATGAGAGAGCAGGCATCACATACTTGAGGAGATGAATTATGATACACAGACCGGCGGTATAGGAAAAAAGTAGCAGCACACGCGCCTGATTGGCAGTGTCAGCAGGCTCTGTGTGACTGAGGCGGTGAGGCTCGCTTCAGTGGAAGACTGGAGACTTATCTTGATGAATCTTGTGCTTCTGAGGAAAGTGCCATTAGCTGCAACATCTGTCAACAACAGTCACTTCAGAAGAGCGCTGCAGTGACTGATCAAACCTGACAGTTCATTAAGCACCAATGAAAGAAGACTCATAACATAATAATGCTTTACATACTATTTGTTGTTATCGTCAGAACTGGGTAAACTTTTGAGAGATAAATGGTAGTTCCACTTAAGTATAGATTTTTCTAAATGAGAAAAAGCAATGTATGTATGTAGTAGGTTGCATGCTCGCCTTGCAGTCAAAGTACTTTTACACAAGTAAGAACCTGTAATTGAGTAATATTGATTGTAATATATTTCTTTGGGCTTTTTATCCTTTAATCCTTAGTGACAGTGCAGATAGACACACGTCAATGTCATCTGGGTTAGGTCAATGACATTGACCTGAGCCAGATTCGAACCTGGCTCACCCAAGTGTGTGGCTTGAGCTCTAGGTGAGCCACCGAAGTGCACCAAAATAGTTTTAAAGTAGCAGTAGTCTTACTCACGTAAACACAGATTTAGAGTACTTCTTCTATTTGGACTCTGTGCAGTACTCAGAGTCTCTAGTCTTTCCTTTATCCTAATGCTTGGTGCTTTGAGAAGAAAAGGAGAGACACTGAGGTCTTTAACAACCACTGTGTTTTGCATATTCAGGAAATCCAACCTGAAAGCTCAACATTCACCTTCTTAATGCTGTTCCTGGAAACCAACTGGAGCATGATGAGCTTCAAACCGATAACTACCATAAAAACTGAGTCCTATACATTTTTATACATATATTTACCTCTGCTCTAGTGAATCCAGGGTCTATTCTTTCATATCATGCCAGTATCTTTTGACAGCACTCACTTTCTGCTTTCTTAATGACGGTCTGACAAACCCCAGTGGAGCTGTAGTTCTCAAATGGGTGGTACGCCCAGTCTGAAGGAAAGTGCCTCCACATTTCTGGAAATGTAAAATCATAATTTACTGCTACTACATCTGGCCTTGTGACTTTGCATGTCCACTGCAGCCACAACATGTCTGTAGAGAGCATTAGTCTTCTGCATCTGATTTATGAGTAGCTCGCTCCCGCTCGCGTGTTTTGCAGAAAATGATCATTGCTCATGGCTTGTAAACAGACACATACTGCTTTATCATTTAAGTGAATGGAGTTGTTTTGTTTTGCTCATTTGTACTTGTTCAGTTCATCCACATACATAAGGCATTTTATGATTTACACCCAGGCAGTTATGTGCCAAAATTCAATCACTGTCATCTTTTTCCTCTTGTTCATCCAGTATCCTTGTTATGACAAAAGATCTGTTTCAGAAGTATCTCCTTTTTTAACATTTATTGATAGGAAAATGGGGAGAGAGCAAGAAGAGACATTTGGCAAATCGTCAGCCCAGAGTCGAACCCACAACTTAGAGGCAGTTTTTAAAGTGATTATTAAAAGTAAAGGATTCAGCATATGGCTGTTTTTAATCGATAGCTGGTATGAAACTATACAAATCAAGTCTAGACCAGACCAAGACAAGAGCACGACCAGAGAGAGACTGGTGGAAACAGTTAGATAGACCAGCTTGCCTTAGACATGGACTTATTCTTGGGATGCAGTAGAATAATTTTCCAACCATTCTACAATAACTGTGCTAATCTAAATAAACCAGAGACAATGTACTGACTAAACTCTGTAACTGCTTGAAATGAGAAAAACACACTGGTATTTATTATTTTGGCTTTGTCTTGTTTGATTGATCTATTGGTGAATTTGAATTGAAATTATGAAGACAGGACTTTTAACTAACCTCCACTGTTCGCATTGATGCCACTAACTTCTGTCTTCACCAGAGTTTGATTTAAAGCTGTTGTATGTCAAATGTCAAACTTTTTTCTCTTTTGTGGTACAGAGCTTAGTTGTGGTGCATTGCTACCAAGCTAAGTGTCTGGGAACCTAAGCCAACACTGCCTATGATATAATAAATAACACAAGTGGCTTTAAGCTGTGGTTAATGCCACTTTCTATAATGTTTACTACCAGTGGTTTGGCTGTGGACTGGATCTACATCACGGTGTGGCCGAAAGCTGGTTCTTAGAAGAGGATTCACATGTTAATCCTGGGCCAGAAGTTGACAGGTATAAATAATCAAACCTGAGTTTTCCAAGCTACGGGCTTATTCTTGTCAGGTTTGTTTGTCTAGACGTCAGAAATGGGAGAGAAAAAAAGCCACTTGAGGCCAATATTAATGGGACAGCAACAAGACATTTGCCCATAGAAAGAGTTGCTTAATGTTTGCATATGATGTTTAAAATTCAACCAATGCCTCAAAGCAGAGCAGATTAACGTGGACTACCTGATTTTTTTCCGTATGGATTAGATGATCTGTGAAAAAATAGACTTTATGATGTCTCTCAGGCTGTATTTTTAAGGATTTAAATCCGCTGGCACTCTCCAATAAGGGAGTCTCCGATTGGCTGTTAGATTTTGCTGGGGGAAATAAGTCTCTAGAGAAAAATATCTATATGAAAAGAGGTAAGCAACTTAAAACAAATAAAAAAAAATGACAATGCAAGACTGGCCTATTGTGAAACTCAGCACTAAAAGTTTGAGGTGAGCTCCAAGTGTTATCTTATTGTATTCTGAGGTGGCTAATTGGTTAGGTTTTGCACGGGTTCATAATAAAAAAGCAGAAAGGTAGCAATACTGTTGTTGTCGGTGAGTGGTGGGGTTGGAAACGCTACAGGTTGTTGTTACACCACCAAGGATGGCATTAGTAGCTCAGCTTTAAGCCTCCTCTTTTACAACATATAATTCATGTTCGACATATCCGGAGAAATGCTCACGGTGGCATCTTGAGTTTCCTCCTCTATCATTATCTGTTTTCTCACAATTTCTGTTGGCCATAACTTGAACGAAGCAGCCTTTATTAGCTGTAAACACTGATTTGTGTGTGCTGTTGATACAAGTCCATTACTCATTCCATGCAGGGCTTTTTTAACCCTTAAGCAGACATTATTACTAAGTCATCTCTTTGGATTTTTGCCCCAGCGAATGAGTGAGAAGTTTGCGGTTAATGAGGACAAGTTTTGAATGGCTGCAAACCACACTATACATTGTACAAACTTCCCAACTTCTCCTTTTAAGAGTGGAGTATTACACATAAAGGTACGCACTTCACAATGGAGAACTGCTCAGAGCTATCTTAGGCATGTCTGGACACCGCTGTATGTTTAGCTCCTCAGATTCCTCTTATGAGAAGGAAGTAGTAGACATGTCTGGCTTGCAACCAAAGAATGTCATTGTCACATGGACGTTTACTGAGGATTGTAGAGGACAGGGGCAATGGCGGCTGGTCATTTGTCACAATGTTTGGAGATACTTTATTATGTAAACAAAATAAAAAATGCAGTCCAGTATTGAAACTGAAGTTGTTACCATTTCATAAAAAAATACAGTTACAGTTGTCACTCCAGTGTCTCTGATGAATATTTTTTAATTTGTTTCTTTGTTTCTTCCAAACTCTTAGAGATGTGTTGCTATTATTTTCAATAAAATGATCAAACATCTCAAAGTATATGTAGTAACCAGTAGGGATATAACTATATCCAAATCTCAGGCTGCAGGATTATCCCAAAATGAATCTCTCAGTATAATATTTATTGCGACATGGTGGTGAGGCTCACAGTATTGTAGAAATGGCCATGGTAATATAACGCATTCTCTAAAAAGAAGTTAATGACGTGCATTAATTATTGAGATATTTCAAAAGATTAAGACTTAATAAATGTTTTATTAACAATTTTGTCATGTTGGCTGCAGTGAAACAGAGCAAAGGATCATGGTTGATGTAGTTCCTTCTGCTTACTGTTGCTCTGCAACAAAAACAATGCATATTAGCCCCAGGAGTCTACAATGGTATTGTGAAACTTGAATTTGCGATATCATGTCATTACCAATACTGCTACATCCCTAGTAACCAGTAATTCTAACGTGTTGCTGATCTATTATTATGACCTATTATTAATAAAATGTACCTTTATGAGATGTGCAAATCATTGTATTCTGTGTTATTTACATTTTACACATTTTTCAGAATTTGATTTGTGATAAACCCCACAGTGGACCAAATATGTCTCTGGAGTATAGTCTGATTATTGTTTTTGTAACATGTTTGAAGTCTGGCAGAAAATACTCAACTCTGAGCGACTGGGAAGCATAAAAAGTACAACATTGTTCTACATTGTTTATTATTGTCTTAGCCCCAGGGTTGAATGAACAGACTTTGCTATATCAACTAATGATCTATTACTGGTCTGTCTGTTGTTGGGTCGACAGCTGCTTTTGCTGACACTGTGAGATGAGATAAAGCTCCACCAAGGGTACTGTTGTATCATACCCACATGTGTAGTCAATTCAAAATCTGTGGCCAATAAGACTTTCTATAGGTCAAAGGCATACGAACCTATGAGACAATTTTCCAACATTAAATCCAGCCCAGATAATTACTCAAGGCAAGACATGTGAGGAGAGCCATATTGTCAGTTTCAAACAAAAACACTACGATATAAGCTTTTTCTCATCTCGTCTTTGCTGTGTATCCATGGTGCAGTTTTGTGACAATCCCAGAGATGGTTATGGGATGATGACTGCGGATGGTTTCATTTTCCGAGCCTATGACTGTCACACTGAGGTCTGTTACTGTGATTTAAACTCAGGGATATATGCCAAGGCCCTTTTACTGCAGGGCTCTTCACTTTGGCTGCTTCACATTAAAACATAATAACCTAGTCCAGCCAGTGTCCTTGTTACGACAAAGGGTCAGTACCAGGAGTATCTAAATTCTTAAATAGCTAGAATTTTAAGGCAACTATTAAAGGTAAAGAAAGAAGTTTTATAGCCTGTCTTTGAGTTATAACTGGTATAAAACTATAGGAATCAAGTGCAGGGCATTTCGGGACATGGTTCCTTCTGGGATTGCCTATGCAAATTATTTGGCTCCTAGTGTGCATTTTCATTCGCCAGATGCCCATCAGGATGCAACTGTATCCACTTTTACAGACTTTATACAGGCTAGGGACCAGCACAAAGTGTACACTGGTTTGCGACCCTCTTATGTAGGACTGTGCAATTAATCAGATTTGAATCGTGATTACGATTTTGGCTCCCATTGATTACAAAATCTATATAAATGAGAAAAAAAGGCTTAATTAAATTGGTCTCTGAATGATGCACATGCTTACATCCATGTGTAGATGTATGAGACTTTACAGAGCTGTCAAAGCTAGATGCACACTCGTCTTTGTCCAGAAAGTTGTCCAAAGACTCGTACTAGGCTCTTTGAAACAGTTAACAAAAATAAATGACAAAACTACTCTTCAGGTTATTTTTTTGGCAGTACATGAATATTTGTATTAAATAACTGTGATTCCAGTTATGACCTAAATAATTGTGATTAGTAATTTTTCCATAATGGAGCAGCCCTACCCTTATGCTGGATTAGATGGAAACAGCTTGTCACTGACCTTTTTGTGATCAGCAGAGTTTGACTTAAAACAGTTCGAGACCATTTTCTTTCAAGTGCAAAAACAATATTTCATCTATTATAATACATCTGTGCAGCCCTGATGGAAAAAAAAAAAAAAAACTTTGTGTAATTTCCAATACAACTTTTCCATACTCCGTGCTCTCCTCTTTACCCAAATAGCATACTGCAGGATATAAACAGTTTTGGACAGTATCCAAACTGTGCATGTGTTGTGTCACGTTTTAGAGCGAGCTTGTGTCAACATTATCATATGGCAGGAAAGTGGGGCACACATACACTACAAGTTACAACAGGACCCCACTTATTAGCTCATGGCATTCTTTAACCAACACTGACAAACTGAGGCAATGCAGCTCAATAAATGTATTCAAATAGTATGGTAGTGTTATTATCAGTGGTGTAGCAAGTTACCAGAGGCGGACTGTAGCGAAGTACATTTACTTGAGCACTGTACTTAAATATAGTCTTTGAGAATCTGTACTTCACTTGAGTAGTGTTTTTAGGGGTAACTTACTACTTTTACTCCTCTATATTTGAAAGATAAATATAATACCTTTTGCTCTTGTCTTTAAACTGAAAGACAACTCACCCTTAAGATAATCATTTACTACATACTACTCATATTTGCTCTCAGGAACTAAAAAGAACCTCTGGACTTAATCTGGTTGTGATTTAGGTTTTGCTTTGAACATTATTTGCACGATTTCATAATAAACCAATTTAAAAATAATTGATTGCTATGGTTGTAATAGCCAGGCTTATTTATAATACATATGGCTCGTTTTTGCAGAAAAACAGTCTTAACGATTATGATTTTATGAGTTGACCTCCATATTTCCTCACTAAAATGATGTAAAATGTATTTTATTCATATTTTTGGAGCTGCACATTTGTGACTTGAATGTAGTCAAAATTGTACTCAAAAATTATTGAATGCAATCATTTGAAATACATTGTGGAATTTTTTTTTTTTTTTTTAAGTACTTTGAATACTTAAGTATTTTTGAAAGCACATACCCCAGTACTTTAATTCAAGTAAAAAATTTGACTTGTTTTGGAATAATATTTGACCTGGATGATCTATACTTTTAATTAAGTAATGATGTTGAGTACTTTGTCCACCACTGCAAGTTACACACAAGGGTAACACCAGCTTTAACACAGATTTAAGAATGTCACTCTTACTGCGGCCTTCTGAGGTAGGAAGTAGCGAGTACCTAAAAAGATGTATATACGTGTACTTTTCATTACATTTCTAAAACAAACTTTTACTTATATACTTACTTATTTAGTAAAAAACAAAAACAAAACATCCCTTTACTCAAGTACACTAAGAATGTCTAAATGAGAAAAAGTATTGTTTGACCTCAGTAGGAAATTTGGTAGCAGGAGTAGGAATAGTAGTAGTATTAGTAGCAGCAATAGTAGTATTAGTAGTTGTGGTTGCAGTAGTAATAATAGTAGAAGTAGGTGTAGTAATGGTGGTAATATTTGTAGCAGATGTTGTAGCAGGAGTAGAAATAGTGGTTGCAATACTACTATTAATAGTAGTAGCAGTGGAAGTATTAGCTGTAGTAGTAGTGGCAATATTACCAGTTGTAGTAATAGCAGTAGCGCTATTAATAGTAGCATTAACTTTCTATATAAGTATCCTTTGCACTTAGTACTTTGCATTTACTTTTACCTCGACTCAAGTAAAAATAAAAATAAAAGCAGTACTACTAATAACAGTAGTAGCAGTGGAAGTATTAGCTGTAATAGTAGTTGTAATATTAGTAGCAGTGGTAGTAGTGGTAGAATAGTAGCATTAACTTTCTATATAAGTGAACTTTACACTTAGTACTTTGCATTTACTTTTACTTCTACTCAAGAAAAATAAAATAAACTAAAATAGTGGTATTACTTGAATCCAAAACACCTCTTCTGTGTATTTTCCCTACTCTTCCTGTCTGTAGTCAGGGCCTTCCTCTGTCCCGGGACCCTCTGATGGGATCCCCCATCTGTTTCCTGCTGTTTGTGTCCGTTGCCTGGTAACAGTGGCAGCTGTCCATTTGAGACGGATTTTTCTCCTTTTACTGGTGCAACTGGGGTCTTAAAGGTTGCGGGGTCAACACACTGGTGGGACACTTTATGGTCTGCGGGATGGCATTTTTGATATATGGGCAGTGGTTATGCGATAATTTGGACTTACACTGATAATGTTTTTCCAGTGAACCAACACAGCGACTGCACACGCTGCTGAAATGTTGTGATTCAGTGCATTATTAGTCAGCCCTCTCTTTGATTCACCTCCATATGGCTGTGATATGACTGGGACACAGCACATGAGCCTCTGTGCTTAGATGTGGCCCAGTCAAACTCTGGTCAGACAAAAAATTTTCATTCATGTAAGTGTGAACAGACCAAACCAATGCAATTTGAATAATTTTTAATGGAGAGTTTTTATATAGTGTGCAAATCCATAAAAATAACGCTCTTAACGCTCCTAAAAAGGTCAATTTTCTTTTCAGAGCACATATAATTCATGCATGATAGTGGGATTTATGAACTAAATAAATTGTGTTTCGTGATTTTTTTAATGTATTATTATAAAAAAAATATCATAATGATGAGCATGTGACTATGCAAAGTCACTGCTCTATAAAGACAGGAAGGGTATACATGAAAACCTTGACACTGAATACTGACAACTAAACTAATTAGCCCAAAAACTTACTATCTATCTATAACTCATCTAAGTTCACACTGCATCTAATTTAGGACCAGTAAAATTGTTTTAAACATTTTCCGAAGCATAATATCTTTGAAGTGTTACCATAGTCAGAGGTGGAAGAAGTACTCAAAACCTGTACTCATGTAAAATTAGTGTTACTTCAAAATTATATTACTCAAATAGAAGAAAAAGTGCTTGTAAATACATGAGTAAATGTATCTGAGTGTTGACTGTAAAGTTTGCAAAAGTACAAAGTATATTTGAATGTTTTTGCACCTTCAGAGCAACAACTTCTACTAGTACTACTAATGCTGTCCCCACCTTCTGACTGCAAGGTGAGCCTGCTACAGACTCCTATCAGGGTCAGAAAGTAGGTTACTCATTTAGAACATTTCAAAAATTTGGCACTTGACTGCAAGTAAAAAAAAATATCTAAAGAAATTTAAAAGAAAAAGTGGTATGTTTTAGAAAATGACTCGAGTATAAGTATGGTTACTTTCCAGCTTTGGCCATATGTGTGCTTAAGGCAGCACTTGATCCCACACTGACTGCAATAGAAAGGTGGTAGAAAAGTCAGGTTTACACCGAACAGTTTTCTGCTTCTTAACGTTTTTTACAAGACTTCACATCAACCACAACATTTAAAAGCATGTGTGATCTGTGTATGACACAGACCCTAAATCCAAATTAGAACATGTGTCTGGATTATGTTCCCAACAGTGACTCATGGGTGGCTGTGCTTAACAAACAAATACACACATGAGAAAAAGACACAGTTTTCCTTTGCTCTTTACACTATTAAAGATGAATCTAGACATAATAAAGTGCGAAAAGAGAAACGTGCTGCCCGGCTGTGGATTTGTCTGACTCATTCCCCTTGGCCTTAGCGCCTTAAGCATCTCCCCAGTCGGTGGAAACCAAATCTGGCGGTTTGTTTTTCACTTGGATCCTACAGCGGCGTTCCCGACCTCAGACACTGATCCCAATCACAAGGAATACCCTGATGCTGCAGTTTGCACCCTTAAGAGTTGAAACCAAATAGTATAATTGTGTAATAAGGAATCCCTCTCCAGGAAACCTACTCAAGCTGGAAAACTGGCTGCTGCCTTCACTGCTGATAACTTGCATGGTTTGTTATAAAAGCTTGCTAAGTAATAGTATCAATTTACATTTTACAATTTTGTATTTGCAGACTGTTGGATTCTGGGATTGATTTGAGTTGTGCTTTCCATTGTTACAGTTATATCCAGAACCCACAATGCAATGCAGCAATTTCAGGTAAAACAATGGTCATAATTTCGAGCAAAATGACTCAAATTATGTGATGAGTCACTTGGTCCGGCAACTAAACTTTGTGGTTTCTGGACATTACAAGCTTGAGCCTCAACTTTGCTGCAATTAATAAAATATTCAGGGAAATGATCTGCACACGTGTCTACTTCTAAAATAAACAGGATACAGAGCTTGTGAAGTAAGTGTGTCTAAGATTATGTGTGAAATAACTGGCCTTATGCAAAGGGCACTACTGTGTGCCCACCTCCCTGGCACAGGGCGTTTTTGTTGACACTGTGAGAAGTTGTATGCTCTAGTGCAGATTACATTTTATTATGCCATGTGTTTAAACAGGGCATGGCCAACCATTTGAGTAAATAAAGACAACAAACTCATACAGAGTAATTTATGTATAAGTGTTGTTATATAAGCTTTAGCCTGGATCACTTGGTTCAGACACTGGACTTTTTTTAAGCGTTTATTTGGTATAGGTTCTAAAATTTGTGGCGAGGATGATAGAGATCATGGCACAATGAGTTAAAGTGAGTAAATGTGCCTGTCCCATGAACTATGGGTCTTAGGTGGGGTACACACTCGACAATGGCCAGCCTGTTGAAGGACTGACATTTCACATTTACTAAGGTCAGTTTACATTCACATTCACATTATTATTATTATTGTAAGAGTGCCTGAAGAAAATCTACAGTAACACGGCGGGGACATACAGACTCTACTGACAAAGTGTCTACCAATCCCAGGATCAAACCCACAACCTCCCACATTGCTGACAGATAGGTGCGACAACCACTCTGCCACTGTGCAGCCCTATTTTTGTTTTGTTAAGTTCTGAATTTAGTCCTGGTATATCATTGGCGTAGCCCTGTTTGTTCTGCATGTATCTTACCATTACAGGCTCTGCAGAGATTCTTATTGCGCTCCTTTTCCAGTGAAGACTCTGGTGTAGTGGTCCAACATGTATACGTGATCCCAGCATCTATGGGCCTTAGATGGGGTAGACCCTAGACAATGGCCAGTTAGTTGCAGAGTCATGATTTGTCCTTGGTTTGGCCCTGGGTTCTGTAGTCCCATTTGGTCTGCATGTATCCATTGTACTCTGCATAGACCCCCCACATACAGAATTTGTACTGCAAGTTCAGGAACCCCTCTTTCCAGTGAATATTTTCTGGTGTAGTCGTCCAACGCATGTACGGGATCCCAGATTATGACACATCTTCGACAGTAAAACGTACAAGATTGTGAAAGCCTGCATGCCTCTGTGATTTAAATGGTTTAAGGTTGTCAGCGATGGCAGCGGGAAGCAGGCGTTACTCAGCTGCTCCCTTGTGTCACAACCTTGCCACTGTCTACGCAACCGCTAAGGCTTCTGGGAAACGATCTCAGCCCATAATCCAAGACCTACACAACGCTGCTAATTGTGTGTGATATAGAAAATAGTATATACGTGCACATGAGTCAAGGAGTTTACTGAAAAGTAATGATGCTCTCCCGTCTTTTATTGTGGTTGGACGTGTAAATAGCCTACATCTGGACAATATAATTTCACACATCATCACTTCGGGTAACCCCCCCCTGCCCCCATCCTACTCCTTAAAGAAAATAAAGGCCAGGTCTTGTCAGAGGGAATCCCTGCTAGCCCAACTGAGGATACACACTCCACGCTGGCCCCAAACGACAATAATTTACTTGCAACAGTCTGAAACCACCCTGACCCAACGTCTAGGGTGACTCAGTGCCTCGGCTTCCCGCACTTCCCAGAGAGCCATGCCAGGCCACTCGGCGAGAGGAGATATCCAGATTGAGGAGAGATTTCCCACTTTTCTGCACCAGTCTGGACTCTGGACGGGTGTCTTCCGACGGAACACATTAGTAGTATGTCTGCGTCCTCACTGTGGTATCCTATTGGACATCCCAAAGGTGGAAAATGAGTCCCGAAAGCATTTAGTATCATCATAAGGACCAGACATGTGTGCTCGCTTGTAGGTACAGAGTGGTTTTTCTAAAACACCCAGACGGTTACGAAATGCAGAGCTAATGCTGCAGGTTATTACGCCTTATACTTATGGTTACATGTGTGGTTTTGGAATAACACAGACCCACTTTGAACATAGAGCTCCTTTTGGGCTTCCAGAGAATATAAACCAAACCACCATTTTTTGATATTTTAAATCTCCTGATTGTAGAACTATACAATATGCTTATTTTCCTTTATCAAAAGTTATGGAGCCTATGTGGAAACTACGTCAATTCATACCTAAAGAAAATGTCAAATCATAAACAGAAAGTGCCCCTGTCTCTTAGCAAGGAGGTTGTGGGTTCGATCCCCGGGCCAGTCAGCACACAATCTGTCTAAGTGGAGTTTGGTGACTCTAAATTGCTCATAGGAACTGAAAGTGAGAATGAATGCTCTGTTGGTGCATCTTTGCAACTTACTGGCCGTTGTTCAGAGTGCACCCCGCCTAAGGCCCAAAGATGTTGGGATTGGCTCCAGTCACCTGTGACTCCTAAGCAGAAGAAGCAGAAGATGAATGAATAAATAAATGCGTTGGCTTAGCTTTAGAAATAAAAATGCACTCATTGACTGCACTGAATTAAACACAACTATGAGTGCTATAAATACACTGTCTATTAGCGCTCTTAATTTTTGAATCTGTGATGAGAAATTTTCTGAAAATTGTATTTCTATTTCGCATGCTATTTGTTTTTATAATTGAATTTTATTTTGTTACACATTTGAAAGCTTGCAATTGATATTTCATACAGAAAAACAACTTGCCTTTATATGTCATATCTAGAATTATCAAAAGTGTAAATTTGACTGTGTTCTTTGAAAATTGGCTGCTAAAATAAATCTTGAAATGTGCTCTTCACCAAAGAGTTAAGTCTCTGTCTTATACTCATGTGTTAGTGCTTCCATCTACTGGACATCTGATGCATTGCATCCTGGCTCAAGCTACACTACAATAGTTACAGTCCTTACTTGACAGCATTACAGCACATCAGAAAGAGAAAAGTAACCCATTCTCATGCCTTTTGATAAAATAGAGAAAATTGTCAGAGACATGTTGAAATGCTTAGAATCAGACATAGACTTACTGTAAAATTATTGATCCACGTGAGGAATTACTTGGTTACAGTAGGTCAGTTGCACAGAACAAATATAGCAAAAAAAAAAGCAAAAAATAAGTAAAAGGTAAGGTAGATGTAATAATAATAATAATAATAATAATAATAATAATAATAATAATAATAATAATAATAAACAGGAAATATAAGATTTGCAAATTATACCAAATATCATATAAACATTTAAAGCTATCTTAAAATTCATTGCTTAATCCCTTTATAATAAAATATATGGGATCACATAACATTACATGGATCAGATTTTTACAGTAACCATTTTGTAATAGATTGCATTGAGCCCCCTGGTGGAGAAATGTCATAAAATTGTACATTCAACAAGTGCATTTCCTTTACATGAAAATAATTTCTACCTAGTCTCAAACACTTATTTTTGAACAAAGCAGGCTATGTGCTCCTTTTGTTGCTCTTATTCTAGTCTGCCACAGCGTGACTTTCAACAGCCGTCTGCTAAAACCATTTCCTTAATTTCAGCCAGTATAAAAAAACACCTGCTACTCTCACATACATTTTTAATCCTTCACAAAAACTGCTTTTTCATTTTGCCCACAGGCCTAATGCTTACTGACTGATCCCTGAGCTGGACATGCTACAGAAGTGCACATACCGCAGATGCAGTGAGGGTGAAATAGACGCAATATGATAGTGACTGAAATTAATATATTTTGCTCATATTTCCCATAGTAAGTGTTTTAATTAAAAGCAGACAGGGCTTGAGTGGCCTCACGGGGTTGTGTATGCCACTTCTCATAACTGCCCAAATATCAAATAACTTAATATAGAAACAAAGTTATGCGGCGCTTATGCAGATGTAAAGTAATCCAATGCGCAGAGGAAATACTTGGTGGCGCTCCAAACTTTACGCACAGTATGTCTTTCATTCGGATGATTTTGTGTGTTTTTTAAAGGCAGGCTATTCATCCAGTTTAACGTAATGTGCAAGATTTCTGCATTCAACTTCGACTTCTTCTGTCAAAGCTGTTCCCGTCTGACTGACTCCGCGCGCGGGGCACAGATTGGGCTCTCGTGAAGCAACACTAACTGATAATGAGCATCCGCGTCCATCAGATTGCCGGTACATGACTAATAAACATGCAGCCGGCTACGTGGCGCTATTTAAAGGCCCGCAAATGGAGGCGTAAAGGGAAAAGAAGAGGGTCTTTTTCTTGTCCTCGTGTCAGCCCGTGTCAGGCAGCAGTCATTAGCATAAGGTTTCAGATCAGAGCCGTCAAACGTGTGATGGGCCTAACGCGTGCATCCAGACATGCACGCAGCAGGAAGAAAAACAGCCAAATGTGAACGTATGGGGACGCAAAGGCACATGTGGCGTGCATTTGCTGCCCCCAAGTGGATGAAGGGTGACACACACGATGTTGGGACGGCAATGGGCCTCATCCAGCACGCGCACAAAACGGTATAGATTGAAAAAAAAAAAGTTTAAAAAGTTCCTTTTAAACTAGCAAGTAGATTTTAGGGAATGATTTTTGTTTGTTATAAAAGTGTAATCCAAGAGGTTACTGCAAACAAGTAAAGATATTGCTTCTTCTACATAATATTTCTCAAGTAGAAGTAAAAGTACCAAATTATCACTTGAGTTAAAGTAAAAACGAGTGTAAAAAGATGTATTATTTACTTATTTACAGGAAAAGTACAGAAACTATTGCTTCTACTACCGCTTATGATTAACTTCTTACTGTTATTACAACTAATACTACTGCTGCTATTAATATTTCTACTACTAATTTTAGAGTCTTTACTTCAGAATTTAAGTATATAAGTATGCTTTAGAAAATACTCTAGTAGCCTACATTTCTCAAGGTATTCAGTTACTTTCTACTTCTGTCTAGACACATAAGCTGCTCTTTGTTGAACCTGTAGCCTTTAGTTAAACAGGATGCACAATTAACTATAACAACATTCTGGCAGCAAAATTTTCCGTGTAATAAAAGGTCAAGAAAGAAATTGTTCTTGAAAATAAGCAGGTAGTTTAGCATTTTAATTGTGAATTGTAGTCTTGAGGGTGTCATTTGCCTCTGTGGTTGTATTTGTATCATTTATTTATTTTAATACAAAATGCATTTATATGTAAATTATGTCTAAATAACATTTTCAAATTAATTATTTTGCAGCAGTGTTAGATGTTAAGTTTGGGGTGTAATAGTCAACACAAACATCAACCTGAAACATTAATTCATTCACTCATTTCATGAAAAAGACTAAATGTCAAGTTGACTTTGATTAGGATTCTTCATTAAGTCTGCGAGCACAACAGTGAGCAAATAATTTCTTTTTTTTAATTTCCCAGCATGCTTTGAGACAATATTAATATCTAAGCTCGGGGGGATCATTAGAGCCGCCATGCATTTAGTTCATGTATTTAGTTCATGTATTTAGTTCATGTATTTAGTGTATTTGGGTGCATAGTGGTTAGTGCTTCTGCCTCTCAGTGAGGAGGTTGTGGGTTTCCTGGGCGGACTCTGCTCTCTCTGTGTTACTGTGCGTTCTCTCCAGCTTTCTCCCGCTGTCTAAAGACACATGTTTCAGGAGAAATGGCAAATCTAAATTTCCCCCAGAGCAGTGTTTCTCAGCTGATCTAGCTTCAGGACCCACAACCATCACCCCAAAATGACAAGCCACGACCCAAATAAAAGAGATATTTCAACTAATCAAATGACAGTACATCAACACAAAAAGAACACATTTAACAAGCAAGTGGCAATGCTGGAGTGAACTATTTCCTTCTACTTTCTATTAGATGCAGTTTAATTTAAGCAAAATACATGAAATAAAAAGGTGCAATTCAAAATGATTCAAGTATACAAAATGTACTTTTCTTAAAGTAAGGTAAATAAGGCAAATACTGAAAGACATTGTGCTTTAAGAAGAATTAAGCAGTGCTCACTTCAGCCTTAGGTGAAACAATAACATAACTGTTTTTACAAATTTTTTTATTTTTTTATTTTTTTTGGCAAGGCCCGTGACCCACTGAAAATGGTTCCGCGACCCACATTTGGGTTCCGACCCACCAGTTGACAATCACTGCACTAGAGAGTAAATTGAGATTGAATTGTAGTCTGCCATTGTCTAGGCCCAAGGGCCATAGTAGTGGAAAGTAACAAGATACTTTCACTCAGGTAATTTACTTTACTGGTAATTGTGGGTATAGTAGTAATAATAGTACTGTAGTAGTAATAGTAGCAGTACCAATATTAGTGATAGTAGTAGTACTACTAGTAGTAGTAGTAGTGATAGTAGTAGTATTAATAGTAGCAGTAGTAGTAGTGATAGTAGTAGTATTAGTAGTAGTATCAATAGTAGCAGTAGTAGTAGTAGTGATAGTAGTAGTAGTAGAAGTATCAGTAGAAGATGTGGTAGTAGGAGGAGCAGTAGTACTAGTATAGTAGCAGTAGTAATGCTGGCAGTATATAGCAACAGATACTTTTTACTTAAATATTATTACATTCTTACCTTTACTTTTTACATAGTACTTTTACTTAAGTAATATTATTTTAAAGTACCAGTACTTTTAGATTTTGAGTACTTCTACCTGTGCTGGGATAGTCTGCAGCCACACGCCACCCTTTACCAAAAGCCTGACAGACATGAGCTGAAGAACATGAATAAATATTTACAACAGCCTTTTAAAAATGATTTTATAAAGAACTACAGGCAAAAACAGTTGTGATTAAATATGTTTTTCTGTGCCAATATTCAAAGTATAGTGTAGTCATTCTTCTGTCATAGCCCAATAAAATCAACATCGCTGGCACCACATGAACCGAGATCAACACAGTCATTTAGCAGCGTAATTAGCTGCGACAGACCAAAGGCATATTACTTTGACCTGTTCATTATTTGCACCATTGTTATGATTATGACATATAGTCTGTACTTACTCTGGAGGGACGCTAGGCTAATCAGGCTGCTAGTGTAATTAAATCAGCCTGCCTGGGGCCCTTATTGACTGGATAATATGGCCAATACAATATGACTGTTATGACCCGCTGCTCCAGGACATCCATCCATATACGTTAGCTCCGTGCTAATTGCCTCAGTTGAATTAGCCCTAAGTATGTCTAGCTGTTTGTTTTTTTTTTTTTTTAATATATAATGTAGCAATGGAGATATATAGGGGGAGAGAGGTATGCACACATGAAGCCGTGTTGTCATACATGCAGTAATTAAGCAGATTAAAGGGAAACACTGCATGTGTCACCTGCATTTACCATCAGAACACAAGACGGTAATTACTGTATTTTTACATGCCCTGCTCTATAATTATAACCAGATTTACGTATGCAATGTAACTCATAATCCTTAAGCAGCTTAGTGTATACAAGCCAACATATATGTAGAAAAATGTTGGTGAGAAAGTACTACCATCACGTACAATAAATCTGGAAATGTATTTTTATGCTTTATGTTCCCAGCTGTTGGCGTGGGTTGGTTGCATTGCCTAAGATAATAATTATTTTTACACTAGATGTGATAGCATGCTCTTAAGCTATAATGGCAGAGACAAGAAAATGTTATGGTACAAGGCAGAGAGGAGCAAAGAACACAGTGAGAACACAGAACAGGCTGTATGTAAGGTTTGCATTACATAATCCACTGTATGTACTTTACCATGCACATAAACGGAGCTCTGCTGACCATTAAAGTCCAGCAGACAGTGAAACTCTTATTTCTCATTCAGATGCACTGTACGCCTGTGCACTTGATGTGACTTGTCATTGTCCAATCAGATGCATTGGTAGAAGAATATCGCTAATGGTGCAGCAATTAGCAATTAGCAATTGACTTATAACAAGTGAGATTTTTGTGCAATAAAATAGTTTTATGTTTAATGTTGTGGGACCACAACTCTAAAAAAATATTTGGGCATTAGGTTTATTTTATGTGACTTAGATGTAGTTGATTTCTAGAAAGGGCACAAACACTCACACTATCTATTTTTTTTTTTTAACCAGGAAAGCCCCACTGAGATCCAGACTCTTTTCTGCAGGGGGTTCTGGCCCCATGGGGGACCTGTTGTACATGTTTTGGGTGGAATCCGGAGCACCCGGAGGAAACCGGAGCAGACACAGGGAGAATATGCAAACTCCACACAGAAAGGCTCCACCTGGACCAGGAATCAAATCCGAGACCTTCTTGCTGTGAGGCAGCAGTGCTAACCACTCTGCCACTGTGCCGCCCAACTATCAGTTAAATTGAGCTTATTAATATTGTACTAATTGTTCATGTGGCGGTCATTTTTTTCAAATGTTGACAGTGCCCTGTATGGGGTTGGCACATTAGACACATTACACTCAGATAAAATATTAATTCATTCATTCATATACTGCATAACTCAGTACTTATCTATCACATTGCATCCATCTAAACATACGGTATCATATGTTAAAATAATGTATAAAAATAATAAAAACCTCTAGATGAAGGTCATTATAATGCCAGAATCACTGTCAATGGACGCACACCACATCTAAACTTCCTATAACACATTATGAAGTCCTATTTAACATTAGATTAAAATCCATATACATAATTAGTACAGCAGATATATTCATATATTTCTTGCCTATATGTTACAGATAAGTACACACAGACAGCGGGGTGGGTCTGGGCTGTTCATGAACGGGGCATGCCCTCGCTGTTGTTTTACACAATAGCCTCTCACACTGGGACAAGAGCCCCTCTGTGCAGCAGCGGCACACTTCTCCAGCTCATCACCACAAAATCACTGTCTGTGTGTTACATGAGGAGAGAGAGCAGGCCCAGCTTATCCAGCAGTTTCACTTCAGCATGAGCTCACCAACTTACAGCCAACTTTTATTCATGTATTCACAGCTAATCCCCAAATGATTTAATCTGTAATATGATTAGCCGTGAAGCAATTTAGAAATAATCTTTTCAGGAATAACATGCTGGTCTTAATTAACTGAGTGGGGCCACGTTCTTTGGGTTTACTGCAGTTATGATGTCACTCTGTTTTTCTTTTTTCCCTCTCACTGGCCTTTATGTGACTGGACCTTTGACAGGCCACAGCTGGGGTCAAAGGTCAAACTGCAATTGATGTCACTCAGCTTACATGCCCATAGCTGATGCATGATTAGTTAGATATGTACATTTAGATAATGTGCTTGTCCCCTAATCTATAGGAGCCACTGTGCTCCTCGCCCTCGGACCCTAATGCACTGCAATGTATTTATGGTCAATAATTAAAAGGGAAAAGCATGCATTAAAACCGGTCTCTACTTAACAGATCTTAACTAATAAGATTAGGATAATGAATAGGGCACTTTACCAGCTTGGCCCGGTGTGGCGGCCGTTTCGCTGACAGCTGCTGAATATGACAAGGTTAGCATCATAAGCCTGTTCTTGGGGAGAGAGGAGGGGTTTAGGGCAACAATAATGCCCCATAAACAGTGAAAAGAGGCCCGACTATTTGTGTGAATGCATTAATCCGTGAGAAAAATACTCTGGACCTTGACTCATTTGTTGCTGGATTTCATAATTCAATGAAAAATGAATGGCATTTTGTTTTGCACACGCTGGAAATGTTGCTACAGTCATGACCTGATGAGTCTCTTTCTAATGTTAATGAAATGAGCAAAGTCATAAAAATAATCTAACTTCATCACATTGGATCTCTGCCCATAGCTTTCTCTGCAGCGGGTGTAGGACATCAGCTGTGAATAATTCAGTGCCACCAAAGGTTAATTTTCAATTTGCACAGTGGAGGGTTGCCATTACCAGTTGACCTGCAAATTGTATCTCCCCTATGATACCCTATCATTTCATTTCAGGGTCCCTTTGTAGTTGAAACTGGGGCTGCTATATTTGGTAGTGGCCATCTGTTTATTATTTAGCAGTGCTTGGAAGTGCAGCCTGACTGCATTAGGGAGCGGGATGCAGTAGCAGCGGAGCAGCTCTACCTGGCCCTGGTAGGGTCTTTACCAGTCTCCCCAGACCCATTAAAATCCTGTTAACTTTGATAATCCCTGGCAAGAAACCGGGCCTCTGCGGGCCACTGAGAGGGAGAGGAATAGTTTAAAGTGCCACTGTTTAAGAGGTCATAACATCTTGTAAAGCTGTGTGTGGTGGCTGTGCGGGGTTACATAATGTTACAGAGAGAAGAGGCAGGGGGTGCACTGTCTGTGGATATGATTTAATGTCTGTTTGTTCCACTGAGGGATGGGCTCATGATGGGACATCTTCTCTGTACTGACCACAATCGCTTATTTTGTGTGCAGAGTTTAGTATGAAATATGATTTTCTCAATCACTTTAGTTTTATTTATTTTTTAATTTACTCTCTTTATTTCTTGTCTTCCTGTCTGAAAAAATGGACATACCCTAAGATCTCACCTGGTAGTGTGCATGCTACATTTTGGAGTGACCTGAGTTTGATTCTCAGCCCCCGTCTCTCTTTTTCATTTGCTGTCGGTCTGTTATATGAAAGAAAGACAAAAAAAGCTAGAAATCTGTGGCAGCTAACAACACAATTTTATCACAGAAATATAGAATACTAACTGAATAGATATATAACCTCAAGTTTATGTCTTTATGGCCATCGCTATACTCCTCTGCTGTCCAGTCAGGCAAACTATAAATAATGCCAATGTCAAATATCCAATAACTTGACTGACAGATTTTTTTTTTTTTTTTTTTTTTTACAATCCTCTTCCTAAATTTTACATTATTAATTTTAGAGAAATAAATGTACTCTGAAACACTTTAAAAACATTTGTGTTGGCGAAGAAATTTGTGATTCATTCTCTGTTTATAAAGCTCATATAATAATATCAGTAAGACAGATTCAGGTAAATATTGCTGCTTCTATCATCCAATGCACATGTCAATATAGTGAATGAAAAACTTATTATATAAATCCAATACACATTTATTAATTTAATTGCAATTGTTATAATGATGATGTAATTATTTTATATTTTACTGTTTTGATATAATTATTTTGTATTCATTAACTGTAAGCCATCGTTACATTTTAAATAATATTTTTATATATATATATATATATTTCACTCTGTATCTACAAAATTTAAATAATATATGCCAGTGGTTCCCGACCTTTTTCATCTCATGGACCCCCTGGGCCTTTTTTCAGACCATGAGTACCCCCCTCTCACATGCAGATGATTCTTGGTGGCCATTATAAACAAACAAACAAACAAACAACAACAACAACAAAAAATCCAAAGGGCATTGCATATTTACTTTACTATAAAAACAAATTTTCCAACATTTCTAAAAACTCAAATTCACAATTAAAAAAAATCAGTTTTCCTTTAAAATAAAAATATTACAATATAAACTCTAATTATTTTACTTTACTTACTTTTTATTTTGCTATTATTTATTATTATTAATTATTTATTTTTACTTAATTTTCTTATTTTACTATACATTTTTTAAAGAAAAAATAAATAAATAAATGATTAAAAAAAAAACCCAAAAAAACCAAACAAATCTTAAGCTAATGATATATTAACAACAAAAAAGCTATATTATTCAGTAATACCTATTGTTGTTTTGGACCAAATTTGACCATATTCAGTGTCACGGGCACTTAAATCTTGTCTTTCATACATTTTAATAGTTTATTGTAAATATTGCAAATATTTTCTCATAATCTTTCACATAAATAATCAAATAATTCCAAGTACCCCCTGCAAAGTGCTCCCCGTACCCCTGGTTGGGAAACACTGATATATGCTAGTGAACCTGTACAGTATAATCCAGCCACAAGGGGTCATGAACCAATGTCTTCTTTGTGCCAGTCCCAAGCCTCAATAAATGGAGAGTTTGCTGTGGCGACCCCAGAAAGGAAAAAGCCAAAAAGTAGATGTTAGTGAATCTATTTACTGTATACGCATTTCTCCTTTATTGATGTGTGCCTTCTATGTTAAGAAAGTGCACTCTATTTAATTATCTTAATGCTCTGTAAACTTGAACCACAACATAGACCAGAAATACTCGGCCAACTCTTGCTATAAAACATATAGTTCCAGTCAGTGCAATGGCTTCTTTTGTAACCTTAGCGCGTGTCTCGGGTTGGTTAAGCAGGGCGAGCGGAGCAGACGTGGTGCCGACCTAACAGGTGTTGTGTTGGGCTCCAGCATTAACTCCAACACCTGGCCCCGGGCCCTTTGAGACCGCATGCTGCACAGCGCTATTAGTCAGCTATGTGGATCACAGATAGACAAGGCTAAAACCGTCTCCTGCCACTTCACTTCACAAAACAACACACACCGAGTGATCTATAGCGGGCCGATAACATTTCAAGACTTTGGAGTTGATGAGCAAGACCTTCTACAAGAACAACTTTGGCAGCAGTGTTGTGTAAAAATTAAAATTCCTTTCCTCCTCAATGGAAAAGTTTGAAATGAGCCAGAAACCGCCAGCATGTGCAGAGAAATTCCTGCTTCCTTCTGGTGGCCATTATCAAGAAAGCATTAGGAGAAGGAGGGGGGCATAATAGGAGCCACGGTGGCACTACCCTCTGACTGGAAAGAGCGCCAATGGCCTGAAGTCAAAACTATCAGCTTCTTTTGATGGTCATCTGCAACAGAGCAGTGGGAAATGCAAGCAGCAGTGTTTAATTCAACAATTCACAGGCATCAGAAAGAAGAAATAATATGCAAATATGTACATACTACCATAAAGTGTAAAGGTTTTAATGAGGTATGAAAAATGCTGTTTACTAAGAGCGCTTTAGTAAAAACATGAATGGTCAGTGATGGGCCAAGAACAAACTGAATTGTTTTGTTGTGGTTCCAGACTGTGTTTAGCACCAGCAGTGTTTTAAGAGATCTGTGCCGTTTTGAGACAGACTGAAGATACTAACTTCATTCACTGAAAGGACAAATGGTTAGTTTTAGTATTATTTAGGATTCTTTACTATTTTGAAATACAAGGGTTTTGTGTCTCAATGGAAAGAGCAATAAACTCAAAACTAGAAGATGTTTGAGTTTGAGTCCAGGTCTAGGCACCGTATCTTTACCGTTGCAAGTGCCTTGGCAGAGGTCTAGGCTCTCCGAATGCTTCTAGTGTTGATTTTTCTTGTTCTTTTTTGCCATTTTTGTACAAAAATACACCTTTATTAATTCATACCTTTTCTTTAAACATGCCTAAGACTTTTGCACATAACTTTAGTGTATTTTTGTGTGTGTAGTGTCAGTTTTGTCAGTATTAAATCAAGTATATGGGTTCATTAAAGAGGACTCTAGGGTCAGGAACAGGAATGGCTTATGTTATTGACAACAATTTGCTCGTTTCAAATCCATCGACAAAAAGACATGATTAGTTGAACCTGACTAAGCAGTTGTCTTAAGGCGGTATTGGCAAAGCTAGGAATGCAGTTTCTCATTTTCAAACCACAGCAATACAGTGTGTCGCGCTGCTTATTCCTTACATCATTATTCAAGACTTTGGATACTAAATGTATAACTCTGACCCATTGTCCCACCGTATAGCAGCACCAGAGCTCCTATTCACCAAAGTGAAAAATTAACCATTCATTAGTCTGCTTAGTCATTAAGGCCATATGCAAGCAGTGCACAATGACCAGCGAGGTCAAAGGTCGTCCAAAGGCCCTGTTCATTGCTGGCTCTTACTGCAAAAGGGCACGGCAACTCCCTTAATGATTTTTTATTACATTAACGCTTAATCTCATTCTTTTTCCCTTTGAAAAAAAAAAAACAAAAAAGGCCAGGGAGAAGAAGCACACTAACAGGCACTGAAGTGAATCTGTGCTTAACGCAGTAACAGGAAGACGGCGTAAGAGAGAAGATGTCGAGGAGATAGAGAAATGAGATTGGACAAGAGATGAGGGAAGGAGAGGATGAGAGAACAGAGCCGGAGAGTGTCACTGCTGCAGACCTGATTCCTGCAACACTCCTTCTCCCAGAAAATTAAATATTGATCAATCTTACAGCGCTACTAACAATGAAGGAGATAAAGAAGAGTATTAAAGGAAATAAATAAATATACACTTGTATCACCTGTCCAAGCCCAGGAGAGCGGTACAGTGAGAGCGGCCCGGGGGGGAGGGGGGCAATGAGAAGTCTATAGGCTATCCATTTGCTAAAGCCAGAATATAGGGAAGCTTTGGCCTGAGACTGGGATCTTCTTTATTGCATTTCTTTCCTGACAGTGAGCAAAGACCTCTCATCTATGAATGGCTTTATCGGGAAAGATTCAGAGTCTGCACAGGCTTTTGAATAATTAATACGCTGCTCAATTCTTCTAATGAGGAATGTGCATCTATCAAGGCCTGTCTTTTGTGTCCAGGGCAGCTCAGATTAAACCTATAGACCCTTTGTGCTGTTTGTAAACAATATGGCAGCATTTGATAGAATAGAGCCATGAGCTAAGCAGATCCTAATATTAAAATGCATTTTTAATGGAAGAATAATATAAGCCACAAGATGGTTCTGGCAACAGGCTAACAATTGACTATGTTTGTAATGTTTAGTTAGAGTTTAGTTAGAAAATATTATCAAGTGTTTAACTGTTCTGTGTTAAGGTGGAACCAAGTAACTTTTTATACCTTAGATAAACTTGAGGAGCTTTTGGAGCTCCTGTGTCCCTGAACAACAACAAGTCATATTGCGCCACTTTAAAGTAGTCATTAGCATTTACGTTAAAAGTTCAGTCCTCTGGCTTTTCTTGGGGTTACCAAAGCAAATCATCTGCCTCCTATAGCCTGCAGTAATTTGGTCAGTGATTTGGCATAAGTATTACACCAAATACTTTGCCTGACGCAGCCCTCTCTCTTTATCTGGGCTTGGGACTGACACATAGAGTCCACTGGCTTGTGACTCTGTGGTTGGATTATACGCTAAAGGTAAAACTACATACATTTTTAAATTTTACAGGAATATCATGGCCCATAATAGTTTCTCAGTGTATGCTTAGTTTAATTTATCAGCAATCCATCTAAAAACATCTTATTTATGTTGTTAGTTTGCTATGTCACGTATGGAAGCACAGATTTTTGGAAGATGGACGCATTATTGACCAGTGGGACATCCATGATTTGAATAATGGACCATTTTAACCCCCTGCCCGCAAACACTCGGTCAATTCCCCAAACAACTATTGGCTCCTAAAACAAATTATGACAGGAGATCCCGCTGGTCGACCTTTGGTGACCTCTTATATCGCTCATATTTACGACCGTCCTCCTCCGCGAGATAACACTGTACCCGCTTTGTGAGTTGTGTGTTGGCGAGTGGGTTAGTAAATCCTGGAGCGGACGGTCATAAACGCCAGCGCTATAGGATTTCCACATAAAGAAAGAGGTGCAACAGCCTGCCTATTTTACTTCTCTCACCCCCCTCCTTATCCCTCTGCCTCCCCCCTCCTCCCGTCCCATCCACGCTGCCCCACCGCTCATGATCCGGAGAGATGTTATCGGTCCATTTAAGAAAGGGACAAACAAGATTATACTGTAAGTTATCCTCGATTATGGCCCACAAATCTGCTGTGCCTCCGAAGAGAAAAAAGCATTGGGGGCTGAATGAAAGATGATAAAGTAAGTGAGTCGCTTTTTCCCTTTGAGTCCATCTTTTTTTTATCCACCAGCGAGGCAGATTTATGGGATAAAGAAGACCTGACTTTTGTGGACAGTATATCTTTCAAAAACAGCTTTTGCTCTGAAGAGGCGGGGAGGAAAAAACGGTGACAATGACATATGTCTTCAACAGGCTTTTTTTTTTCTCTCAAGGAGTCTGAAAATGACATAACCTCTTACAACAATGACATTTGTTGAGTACACACATGAGCCGACTGAAAGAGTGGGGAAAATAATGAATAAAAATGTCAAGCTCCTTCAGATTGTAAATTGAAAGAAGTGTGGAGCGCGGCTCATCTCAAAACGACAGGGAAGGGAAAAAAAATAAAGGACCTGAGTCTTTTCATGTCATACAGTAGGACGAGGGGGCTTTTTTGCCGTCTCTCTCTGCCGCTACAACCATCAATTTAGCTCTGTGGTGGCCAGTCAGCCCCGCTCTGTCCCAGCTGTGTTTGACACTATTTATCTGCTCTAGTGAAGCAGATCATTTTTGATTATTAACCTCCCGCTCAAAAAAAGAGAAAAGGAAAAAAAAAAATCATCTAGGAAACGCAAAATGACAAGTTCACAATCACACTTGACTGTTACACATATCACATTTCACTGCAACCAGTCTCACCTGTTCTCACGCCGTCCCGAGACTTTTTTTAATCTTTTCATCTGTCGCTCAATCTATCCCCCATCTTTTCTTGTGTGTCCCCCTCACCGCCACTTCCACCACCACCCTCTGTCTAAATCTCTTCCTTTGGTTTCTCGGCCCATGTGTGCACCCTGCCCATTAAATTACAGTCTTCTCTTAATAAAAGGTTGAACTTTCTTAACCCAGTCATGTGGATGAAGACGCTGCCAGTCCCCCGCTGATCCAAATTCCTGCTTTGGGCATATTCCTTGCTTCTTGCCTCCCCTATCATGTCACATTTGAGCAAATACACATGATATATGTGTCAACCCCTTCTTTTTTACTTTTTGATAGCTTCTTTTCATACACACCTTCCAAAATTGGCCCTATCCCGCAATTCCACCTATTCCTTTAGAGCATTCCTGGATCCCAAATAAAATCATTTCCTCCTTGGCCCATTACTGCCTGGACATTTCTTCAAAATCTGATAATTTTTAAGTTATATTAGTTGTATACACCAGTCAGCCATAACATTATGACCACTGACGGGTGAAGTCTATAACACAGATTATCTCATCATTGTGGCTCCTGTTAGTAGGTGGGATATATTAGGCAGCAGGTGAATATTTTGTCATCAAAGTTGATGTGTTAGAAGCAGGAAAAATGGTCAAATGTAAGGATTTGTGCGAGTTTGACAAGGGGCAAATTGTGATGGCTGGAGGACTGGGGCAGAGATTCTCCAAAAGTGCAGCTCTCGTGAGGTGTTACCAGTCTGCAGGGGTCAGTATCTTTCAAAAGTGATTCCTATTAGCATGTTGCTAAAAGCAGGTGGTCATAATGTTATGCTTGATCAGTGTATATCATAATCAGTGGTGGACAAAGTACTCAACTTCATTACTTGAGTAAAAGTATAGCTCCTCCAGTTCAAATATTACTCCAATATGAGGAAAAGTTGCTAAGTCTGTGCTTGTGAGTATGTGCTTTCAAAAATACAGAAGTATTCAAAGTACTTAAAAAAAAATGAGTGCAGTAAAATTTTGACTACATTCAAGTCACAAATTTGCAGCTTCAAAAGTATGAATAAAATACATTTTACATCATTTTAGTGAGGACATGTGGGAATAAACTCATGAAACCATAATAGATAGGTTGTTCTACTGCAAAAACTAATCATACATATTATAAACAAAGCTGGGTTCTATGATCATACTAATCCATTATTTTTAAATTGGTTTATTATAGAATAGTCCAAATAATTGTGCAAAAAGCTAAATCACTCCCAGATTGTGTCCAGAGGTTCTTTGTAGTTCCTGAGAGCAAATATGAGTAGTATTATGTAATAAATAATTATCTTTAGGCTGTAAGTCAGTTGCCTTACAGTTTTAGGACAAAAGTTAGCTTTGCTTGTTTTGAAATGTGGTGGAGTAAAAAGTATTATATTTATATTTTAGATGTAGTGGAGTAAAAATAGTAAGTTACCTCTAAAATACTACTCAAAATACTTCAGTAGAATACTCAAGTAAATTTACTTTGTTACTGTCCTTCTCTGGTCATAATAACAGAAATAATAACTCCTTTCCAATTCCTAGAATTCTTATGTCTAATTAATGTTTTAGCCTAGGGATCCTTTATGAAAATCTGTCCATTTTTAGTCACACTATATTACACACCTTTGCCATTACGCCTTCCGGGCCAATAAATTAGTCCCATTTAACCCCTCTGAATTATGTTATGTTTATTGATGCTTGTATAATTTAATTTCACACAAATCCCATTAAAGATTATGCTTTCTGTCACAGTGCGGTGCTTCCAGGAGAGACATCTAATCGGGTTATAATAGATTGGAGACATGCATTACAGTTGGGACACATACAGTTGTCATCTTAATAATGCAGAGTCAAGCAAACAGATCAATGGGCGCTGCCATGATCTTGTCAAAACTCACTAAGTGACAGGAAGCTTTCAGAGTTGAGGGGGGGACATGTCGGGGGGAGGACGGTCTCCTGTGGGTCCTGTCACATCTGCTGAACGCCTGTCACTATGGTAACATTATAAAACACTGCAAAAAGACCTTGGCATTTCAAATACTGTATACTTCATATTCAAAGAAATGAAATGTAACTCAAAGCCATTGGACAGTTCAGACCACCACCAAGGCATCTTATTAATTAGTAGAAGTATTAATTTGTTATTTTACTGATCCCTTATGACTCGTGTTAACAAAATCTACTGAGCAAAAATGTATGTATATGTGATCAGGCAAATCTGGTCCAATGTCACAGTAGAGAGGTGGGAAATACTTAAATACATTTCTGAATCCTAATCAGTGCTTCTATGGCTCATTACTGATCTTTTTTGGGGTAAAAACTCATAATCCAACCTTTACTTTTTGCTGGCAGACTAACTACACTTATAAGTTGCTTACATCTGCCTACTCCTTTTGAGAATTGCATGACTCAAATGTAAAATGATTGTATTTAGTATGTACTTAACTGTGCAAATAAACAAATATATGAATGAATGAATGGATGGATGAATGCAAACTAAATGCAATGCCAGCAGAATATTTAATACATTTCATTGCGCCTTATATAAGCAGGCTGTACTTGGAAGCCAATGTACTCTTTGTGCCTGTCCAAAGCCTGGATAAACTGAGAGGGCTGTGTCAGGAAGGGCATCCGACATAAAACTCATGCCAAATGAAAAATGCAAATTATCACACACTTGAAGGCAGATGATTTGAAAATAATGGATTGTCAATGATCTATTATATTCAGTATTGGAATATAATAATAATACATTGTAATATCCTTGTTTTATATTCATATACACTACACATATGAACTATGTACTATAATTTTCATGCAACACTAGCCAACCAGCCACTTTGGCCGGTTGAATCTTATACCTATATCATACCTACCTTCATACCTATAGCTTGACTTTAGAGGTTAGGCCTGAGTTTATGTTGCTTTGAGTATATGCCATTTAGTATATACTGTCATGATTAAAGAAAAATATTAATTTAAACCAAATAATGTTTTAAAAATGATAAAAAATCACATGCACAGATATACTTTTTTCTAATCTCTGTCCATACATAAAACTAAATTTAACATTACGTTAAGCTTATTGAATAAGGTATACACAAAAATTTTAGTTATTAAATTATGGCTAGTAAAATTGGCTTGCAAATTTTGACAAAGACTAGCCACAGTAGCCAGTAAGCAAAACATTAAATGTCAAGCCCTGATTATAATATAATATTTTTAATGAAAATGTGTTTAGACAATTCAGGCACTCTTTGGGGGGCCCCTGGCTGCCTCGGGGCTCTATGCAGCCATTTAGTTCACTTAGAGGTTGGGGACACATTGTATTTGAGGGTATTACAGATATGGTCAAAATGCCAACCAATAAAATGCATATCCATCCAAAATCCTTTGGTTTAATATGAGCCCGTTCTCACATATCAGATACACTACAATATGCGTGCACGCTCTGTATTAAACAACTAATTACTGCTGGTCTTTGTGCATGCATGCAATTATATCTCAATAAACACTGTTATTAGGATTCAGATGAGCTGATGTGTCATAGGGCATAGTGATCTGAGTCACTGCTCTGAACTATAATCTTCAAGCTTTTCGTTTTTACTGAAAGTGAGTAAGAGCTTAGTCACACTGCTAACACAATGTCCACTTTGTATTAAATACCAAAGTTAGGGCACAGCTGAGTTTAAAGGTTTGCAGTGGTTTTATCTACTTACTTCAGTAGACAGTAGACATTTTACAGTATCCCAACTTTATTTAAAATTGTGTTTTTGCATAAAAAAAGCTTTTGAAGGATTTAGCATCACTATTTTTCATTATAATGTACTGTCTCGAAGTCTTAAGTCAATTTTTCTTCAAGCTGCTTACACTTCTCTTGTAAAGTGACAGCCTTATTAAGAATAACTTTCCCCTATGTGTCCCAATAAGCCATTTGTAAAGCTTGAGGTAGAGTTCACATCAGGGGCTTGTAATAAGAGCCACGTAGCCCCGGTCCCACTGTGGCTTTGTCTTCATTTACCTGCCTGTACATGTGTTGTATTAGTGATTAATTTACTGCTTTGATGTATTAAAAAGGAGCTTGAGGATTTCCAGTGGCACGCTCCCCAAGGTGGACGCTTTTAAAGGCAGCTTTTTCTTCATTCCAGCACTTAGGTTTATTACAGATCCCCAGACTGTCCAATTTTAAAGAAATATGCCTCCAAAATAGCAGGATAATTGTTTTACTTTTTTCCAGGCAATTCCTTTAAAGAAAAATCACAAATGGCACCCAGTGGAGACTTTATGAAACCTTAACCGCAGCATTGCATGATGGGATACGGGTTGTTTATTCTGTACAATCTACAGCTTCAATTTCTTTTGAGATGTGCTGCTGTCATTACATTTAAAATAAGCTTTTGTTTTTCATCTTTATTTATCCATTTATCCAGGCTTGGGACCAGCACCAGCTTGTTTCATGAGATGGTCAAATGTCTCTGCTTCAACACCTGATAAGAAAGTTTATGGGAATTACGATTGTCTTTAATGTCTTAGTTGTGCTCTTGTCCTACATGCTGACATCCGCCTGTGGGTTTAGTACGATCCCAAAAATAATATTCGAGATCATCTTTATAACTGCAAGAACAAGACACTGGGATGACTAAACATGAGGCAATCTAAACACGGACTTATCTGTGTACATCTCCAGCAAAAGTTTACGCGATTTCAAAACAAAAACAAGAGCGGAGACATCCATAAACTGAGTGTGATGACACATCAAACCAAACAGAGCATCCTGTCATACACTTCCTGTTGTGTTATTGTTTACAGAAGACACAGACACAAAGACGAGTGGTCTGAGCATGCTAGGTCATCATCAGAGTGAAGGAGAGGCAAAAAAAGTATTATCTCCCATCTCTTGTCTTATAACTTCGCAAAAAAATATATATGAATGATAAATTATTACTACTACATGTTTGCATACACTCAGATTTTTTGTGTAAACATTTAATTCATGGTAAAAAAAAATCACTGCAAACAAAAAATAAAAAAATAAATGCAATGCAAATATTGGCATAGCATTCACACAATGCTAACGAAGCGATGAACTCAGAGCTAAAAGTAAGTAAAGTAAGGTAGGTGTATATTTTTTGGGTCAGTTCCTAAGCCTGGATAAATGGAGAGGGCATCACGCGTAAAACTACACCAAATTATATCAACAATTTATGAACGGGACCTCTATATTGGGTCAGTCGAGATGGATAGTGGCATAGGCTTTGCTGACCCCTGAAGAAGAAAGGAAGAAAATACAAGGTACAACAACTTATTATATTATAGTAGTGAATTGGTCCAGTTTCATTTATTTATTTATTTTAATAAAGCCATGTAGTTCTTGAGGGGGTAAGCGTTTGGGAATGAAGAAGGCAGAGTACCTTTAGCTGTGTTTAAACAAAAAAGAAAAAAGAAAAAATTCTGGGTTTACTTTACGCCATCTGAACTCAGGCACGTTACATCTCGATGAATTATAATTTAGTTTGATGAAGCCCCTGTCCTCACCCTGCTGTGTTAACATGTCATGTTCAGCTGTGGCCTCATGTGTGGGTGCAGTAATGATGATGATAGTGGAGCAGCAGCTTTTCCCTGTCAGTGGCTGGTGTAGTGCTGTCACTCACATCAAATATACAGTTTTTCATCTGGTTGCACTGCAGTCAACATGATCTTGAGTGTTTCTGTCACTGCCAATTAGATGTACCAATTAAAATGTTCAAAAAGAGGGTATTTCGTGCATTTATATATAACATTTTATATTTTATTACATGAGAATGTTTAGCGCCAATCTAAAAGCTTTGGTTGTCACATGCCTTGGCAACGGGGTACCTATGGCTTTTTGGTCTACAGCACTTGTCAACACTGAACCAATAGCAACTGAAACACTTTCCAGTTTCAGTGGTAGTTATATCTGCTTACAAACTAAAACAGTGCAAAAAGAAAAAATAACACAAATAAAAAAAGGAGAGCAAAGTGAAATGCAGATAAAAAAATAAATTGTGTAATAATTACTAATCGCATCGCAAAAGGTTTGAGGTAAGCTTATGCTGTGGTGAAATAGTGTTATTTAAAAAAAATTAAAGGTACTGTAATCAGCATGCCCTCATACTGGTTTGAAAATGGTACTGCAGTCTAAATCAAAACAATGGTCTCTTTCATGATTGGACGATTACCAATGTAGTTTTACAACCAAAACAAAAAATTTAAACAAAAACAACTTGGCCATTATGTAAAATATATTTTTAATTGTTAATTCCTCAACTGTACCATTGTCATCAGTAAAATTTACATTTGATTTAAACATGTTTACACCATATCTTGGGCCACATGTGGGTAATTTTTATGAAATATAAAAAATATATACAGCTCATAGCGCCTTTAAAACAGAAAGAGATTGCCCTGTTATATTGGGGCTGAGGGATGGAAATGGGCAGACAGGATTTTTTATTTTTTATTTTTTGTAATTCAATTCAACTTTGTTAATCCCCAAGGGGCATTTTGGGATGGTTCACGTTGCTTAGTATAGCACCCGTTCTCTGCTTCCTGTTCTTCTTTTGCCTTCTGTAGGCCACGTTGTGTTCTCTGGAACCAGATGACAGTCCTTCCCTGTAAATCTAGCAGATTTGTTCCTATGTAAATGATCCTGGTTATAGTTTCCATTAAATTTAGGAAAGAGCATAAGGACTCACAAACAAGAAAATGAATTTATCTGCTTGCTCCTTGCTCTTCAATATGAGAAAGCTGTAGACAACAGAACTAGGCACTAATGTTTGCAGTGTGCACAGGTCTTAGGTTTTATTGAATGGTTAAAGGTTAAACTGAGCAAACACCATGTCGTTTTTACCCAGCATTTCTCTGGTAAAACAACACTGTACATAATCTCTCCAGCAGGTCCATCTAAAGCAGGTCCACATCTGCATTTAGGGTCCATTAGTTCACGTGTCGCAGCGGGTCAGCGTCAGTACTGCCTGGCATGCTCTGAGTTAACAGCTGTTACGTGTTGCCCTCTGCGTGCCCACATGCCTTGCTTTATGCTTTACGCACCACTGGATACAGATGCATGTCGCTATGGTAACTTCACTCATCTGCAAATCGCATCGGAAACGTATCTTAAAACCCCTGCCGCTGCCGTCCCAATCAAACCTAATTATACCATATTGCTTTTCTTGTCCAACAATAGGGCCGGTTGCTGGGGGTGGGTGAGCGGGAGCGATTTAATGTAATTATTGAGACACTTCTTTCTCGGCGAGGTGCGGTAAGAGTGAGATGCGACGTGATGGACGTTGCTTGTCAAAATGCCTATTGATGAAGCGCAAAAAAACCCAATTTGCAGTCATAAGGCAACTACCTTCCAATTATGTTAGTGCCAGAACATTCCTCAAGCCCAGCAACTCCAATCCTTCTCTCTTTTCTGAGCGGCTAGACCATTGCCCTTGGCAGACAGGTACCAAATGGGCTGCTCTCTGCATGCTGCCTTTAATGTTTTATTGATTTGCTTTAGCATATGCCCCGATTCAACTCACACACTTCAACACTATTGCCCTTTGTACTCAAAGCCTGACCTGCCCCACATGAAAATTACGTTATTGAAATATGTTAAATGTGTCGCCCCCCTCCTTTTTTTCTCAGCAAGAAAATATCTCACCTATTGATGGATCTTTCAGGGACTAGCAGATTGGTAATATTAGGGCCCCACCGGCTTAATGACTTCTATTACGACAATTCCATCACCACCTCCACCAATCAATCATATGAACTAGGTAACATATCAAAGCAATGAATAAAATCAGAAGGAGATTAGAAGATATATTTTCCACTTTTCATGTCAGATAAAATATGTATAAATAGTGAGTAAATCTCCTAGCAATGAACACTTAAAGTTGTGGAAAATTAATGATGAAAAGTCACAGATGCAGCGCTAAAACATGAAACCGAGTCTTTAATTTTCTTGTCTCTTTAATAAGTGCTCACAATCATCATTCAGCTGACTACAGGGGATCCAATTACCTCAATGTGAAGATGGTATCAGCCAAACAACACAAGTGCACAAATATTTCTCTCTAAACCCCATTATAAGTAAGAAGAATCCAGCCGCAGGGGGTCACAATGCACAGCCGCAAGGGGGTCACAAGCCAGTGTACGCTTTGTGTCAGTGCCAAGCCTGGATAAATGGAAAGGGTTGCTATGGCTGTTTGGCATCAGGTGTCAAACCAATGTCAAATCAATATGCAAATCACTGCACACAAGGAGGCAGATGATTTGATGTGGCGAGGTGAGAAGAGAAGAGCCAGAGGTGGAAGGCGTACACCAAATCTTTAATTACATTTAAGTAAAAGGACTGACTTCAAAATAATATTACTCAAGTAAAATTAGTTGCCAAACTATAACTTGAGGGGGAAAAAAGGAAGTGAGGTTTTCTTAAGTAGAAAGTACTTTTAATTTTTAGATTTTTGCAATTGCACCACAAAAAATATTACTACTATTACTATTCCTTTACTATTATCTCTAGCACTGCAATTATTTTTACAACCTGTACTGCTGTTACTACTGGCTGCTAGTACCATTACTGCTGTTATTACATCCACTACTACTGCTATTACTAGGGTCAAGAAATACTTTTACTCATTCATTCATCTCTTTCCGCTTGTTAGGGTTCGTAGGTGACTAGAGCCTATTCCAGCAACTATGGGCCTTAGGCAGGTGCACCATAAACAGTGGCCTCTTGGTTGCAGGGCTGACATTTTGAGACATACACAGACAATTGGTTGATTAAAAAGAACTAGCTCCTATCTACCACTGGAAAAAGCTGAATGGAAAAAAGTAGAAACCCCATTGTATTGTAAGTAAGAGCAATGATTAAAGCTTTTCTCTTGACCTGTGGAGCAAAAGACCAGTTTTTACCCACTAAGTTGACAATATTGTGCTGGTGTGTGTGGTTTTGCATGTGTGTGTCCTGGCTCACATGTTAATGATGAATTTGCTGGTAGCATGTCCTCAGACTCCCCGAGCAGAGAAGGGACCCTCCGACAGAATACACAACAGGGACGGACACGGCTTATACCCAGACAATGTCAATAGCTCAAGGGTAAAATCATTTGTCACCGCGACGAAATCCCTCTAAATGTATACATTTATTATTGTCGCGCTTTAATTGATCGCAGGGCGCCAAGAGAAATACCAAGGGTCCGTAATACTCGCCTATCTCATTTACAAATCACACTTCACAATGTTTCAAGGACACGCAGGGCTCTTCGGAAAGCGAGAGGGAAGAAATATCAGTTTCTAAGCCTCAATATTTTCAAGTTCAACATTAATCCAGTTGTCCTATAAACAAACAGAGCACACAGATAAAAGGGTAAAAAATATCATTAGGTGGTGTATTCTGCTTTAAGTGCACTTGTAAAGCATTTTGCACCAGACATGGCCTCTGCAGAGATTTTTATTTAATCACATTGATTATAACTGATGAATAAAGAACAAAAATGGGTCTCAAATAAAGACCATGTTCAGACATTAGAAGTGTTCTTACACAGGAAAAGATGGTCATGTCTTAAAGCAGTGTTTACTTCCATTGAGCCAGCAATTTGATTAAGTTCAGCCAAATTGTATGTGCTTTATATTTTCTCCAAAGCTGTATGATTTTAATCTTGACACAGAGGGTCACAATCCAGTGTATGTTTTGTGCTGGTCCCAAGCCCAGATAAATAGAGAGGGTTAGGTCAGGAAGGGCATTGATTTGCTGTGTGGTGAGTCAGGAAAAGTTGAAAGGAAATAAGAAGACAACACTGGGTTGGGCCAGAATGTAAATCATTAAAAAACCTAGAGAGAGATGATTTTCTGTGGTGACCCTGGAAGAGAAAAGCTTGAAGGATAAAGCAAGAGAGTGGTTTGATTTCAGGTTTAAAATATGAATAATATCACCATTGTCACTTTTAGGATGTAAGTGTTGTCAAAGCCCAATAAAAGATGACATTTGATTGACTCTGTAATTATCTGCTAATAGTGTAATATGTTGTAAATGCAATATTAACATGTTATTTGCAGTATGATGGAAGCTTATCAAGACCAAATAAATAAACAATTTTCATCCTTCTTTAAAAAAACAGTGCTTTATGTTATAGTATATGTGACTATCATTAATTCTACAGTGTACAAGGGGTCACTGCATTGATTTTACCTTGCTGCTGTTACTATATATTTGTCCTCATAGGAAGCTATCAGTTGTATAAGACCATGAGTAACCCACACTCACTAATACAGAAGTATACATACGCATACATACATACCATAGGGCTGTATTCTCATCGGGACCACCCAGGTACAAGGAGTAATTGCTTCAACAACTTTGGATTACATCAACATTCTCAGCTGCCAGTGATACATCATCTCTATGGCCTTGTCTTATTATAGCCCACGCTTCATATGGTGACCACAAGCAAATAATAATTCATCCACTTCTCAATGCTTGCACTGATTTATAACTATGTCCTGGTGCAGTTGTTCTCATAATGTACACTCCATGTCCCACTTCAGAAATATTTGGCTGTCAATGTATGAAGATTAAAATAAACTGCCAAAATCAAAACAAAATAGAGATTAACACAGAAATATGCAATACAAAATCAATAAGAACAAAACAGGGACTATACCAAAATGTGATTAGGACTACAACTGGACCTGAACCAGGACTAAACCAGGACTAAATAAGGACTAGATTCATAACCAAACTGCGCAAAAGCAGATCTAAACCATCCTCACATTAAACGTAAGCTGAAAGCATAGCCAGACAAAGACAGGAATTAAAATGTCTCCAAATTGAACTCAATCTGGACTCCTAAGTACCATTAGAAGAAGCCTGTGTGCCACTAGTTGTACCCACACCACAGTTTGAGAACCACTGTGCATTGTCCCTATATTTTGACCCATTGTCATTCTTGTGCCCCTCCAAAAAAAAAAAAGTCCTAACACTGTCATATCCAAGCAATTTTGCAATTATCCTACCATTTGACAGCGCTCTGTGTATTCAACCATAACGCGCTGTGTATGCAGACATCTGTTCTCCCAATATTCACATCCTATTGCCATCATTTTCAATTGATTCTTTATGAGTCATTTCCACGCTAATGGCTTGTGATCGTGGCAGTAAAGCGAGCGGGCCGTTGGGAGAAGGTTCCCAGACAGACAGAGCGAAGACAGAGAGATGCGGAGAATCACAAGAGGGGGCTCAAGCCAAGAACAAAGTGATCAACAATCTGCTGAAATCTACGGATAAAAGACCACAATCACCGCCAGCTCCTCGTCCGTGATTATATTCTAAAGTGCCAATTATGTCACGTCAGAAAACTACGGCGAGAGGTTGACACTCTACAATAAAGCAAATAATTTCCAGTTGGGAGAACAGCAAAAACGTTAATATGAGGGGTGGAAGATGAGGGTGAGGAGGATCTTGGGTTAAAGGAAGTAGCTAATAAGGTTTAATGGTGCGTGTCAGGAAGCCACAGTATGCAGGGGAAACACAGCTGGCTTCATTTTGTAAACTATTTGATATACACATCTATGGCGCTCACAATTATCAGCTGCTCTCAGGCCACTGGGGACACTTTAGGAGCCTCCAATCAGGGCCGTTTTACGCCCCTGTCAATCTGGCAGAGAAAGTCATTCATATTGTGCTATCACTGCAATTGTTTTTCTTACAATGCAACTTTTTTTTTTCTTACTGGACATATTTAATAACTTGAGCTGTCCCTTCAATCTTGCGCTGGAAGACTTCATATACTTTCAAATGTCTGCAAACTAATCAGTATTATGCGTTTTTAACAGTGGTGAAAAGTAACTAGATACTTTGATTTATTGCACTTTTTGGAACATACATTTTTATTTTACTTGAGTGCATTTTGAGGGGAAAAAGGTTTCTAAATAGATTTTTGTTTCTTTTAAAAAAATAATAAAAAAATAAAAAGACATCAACAGGTAAACACAAAACATGAAGTGATAGCAGTAATAAATGTATGTACGTTACATCAACATGAACATGACACTGTATAGAATAAATATTACTTTGCGTACAAAGATCAATTTGTTGGTTAATGTACAATTCTCAATTTCATATCATTATATTGCCATATTTTTTCTAGCAGCTTATAAATACAATCAGTAAATTCCTCAAAGTTCATACAATTAGTCAGATAAAAAAACATACCTATAATCTTTTATTTACTTTATCTGAAGACCCAATACAAATAACCTCCATCCATTCTCCATTCCTCTTAATAAAAGAGCCAATGGGGACCAATTGTTCACAAAAGAGTGCAAAGATCCTTTAACGACATAAAAAAAGTCTTTCTAAAGGCATCAACAACATAATTTTTTCATGCCTCATAGATAGTGAGGTGGGCTGTAAACAGTCAAATCCTCAGAATGTACTTATGTTTGTGTCCACAATATGATTCCAGTCCTAAAACAAGGCAATATGAATCAAATGGAATACTAATGTTGAGAAGTTTGTTCATCTCTCTTCTGACACACTGCCAAAAGTATTCTTCAAATGAGTAAGTATTCTTTGACCTTTGACCTTGGTGGCAAAGTGGGTATAGACAGTTGGCTTGTGACAACAGGTGTCAGGGTTTGAGCAAGTTTGGGGACAGTAGTAGTACTTCTGGTAGTAGTAGTAGTAGTAGTTGTCTCCGTAGTGTATTGAATTTTATGTCCAATTGCAAAAAACAAAACAAAAACTAAAATACCCTATAAAGTTTAAACTGAATGCTCTATACGTACCTTTACTTGTGTAATCATTTAGTTGAGCACTTTTCCTTCTACTTGAGTAGTATCATTTTAAAGTAGCAGTGCTTTTACTTGAGTACAGAGTTTGAGTACTTCTCCCACCTCATGGTTTTTAGCGCTTGAGCGATCCACTTCCTCACAAGAGTCAAATAATTGTCAGTGTCACAACCAGATTTAGAGAGAGAAGCAGTGGGAGGATAAACCGCTAGCAGGGACAAAAGCTATATTCTCTGGCTGCAAGGATTTACACTACACTGCAGCGCCGATAAGACTGTCATTAAATCATTATGATTGCAACCCTTGACTTTTTTCATTTCCTTTTTTTTTTCATTTGAAATTTGCCCCACCACAGCGTGAGAGAATAAAGTATATTTAACTTCAAAACTCAGATGTTATCTTAAGAGCATTTTCATGGGATGGGTCTAATTTAAACTATTATGTGGTTTTCCTAATTGTAATTATAAATGTTGAAGGATGAATGTATCCCTGAGATGCTGTTTATCAGTACACATGGATTTCCTGTGCAAGTAAAGGTCAGTCATTTAGATAAATAAACATACAGCTATTGCAGTTTATTCACAATTCAGCCTCTCCCTCTGAGTCTGACAACCATTTCAGGCCAGTGTCTGTTAAATTTCTTTGCACACCTCACTATGCTTAATGAGAGTTATTTCACATAATACTGGTTTCTGAATAGTCTTTAATCAAAACATTATTAACATTTTGTTTAAACCTGAATCTTTAAAGCCTGCCTCATTTTTTCTTATATTGATGTATTGTAATTTAAGTTATGCTCTAAAGCAATGTTTTCCAACCAGGGGTAAGGGGACCCCTAGGAGTACACAAGCACTTTACAGGGGTTATGGGGAGTTATATGATCAAAGACTACAATAAACCTAAACCTGGACTAACCCAGGACTATAGCAAGGGATGGGACACTAAAGAAACAAAACAGGGACTAAACCAGGACTAAATCAGGACTAAATCAGGACTATATCAAGTCTATAATCAGGACTAAGCCAGGTCTAAAAACGACGACTAAACCAGAGCTAAAACCAGGACTAAACTAGAACTGAACAAGGACTAAACCAGGTTTAAAACCAGAACTAAACTAAAACTATACCATGACTAATTCAGGTCTAAACCAAGATTATGTTGGGTCCAAACCAGGACTTATCCAGTTCCTGGAAGCAGGCCTGTCAACAGGTTTGCTGAGGCCTGGGGCAAGACGGCTTCACATGGACCCCCTCATAAAAGAAAATATAAGAAGAGGAACAATTTCTTGGCCCCTCTGACCCTGAGGCCTGGAAAAACAGACTCCTGATGGGCCTACCTCGGGGTACTCAAGACCAAAAAGCTTGGGGACCACTGCTGTAAAGAACAATAGTTTTATTTGGTAATTATGTTCAATTGCACCCATAAAAAATAAAACCAGATAAACTGATCATTTTACAATGTTCTCTCTCAAAGCTGTAGCAGTTCAACCTGCCTGTGACCTGATTATAAGCTGGGGAAATAGCCATGTTATTTTCAGCCTTTCTTCAGCACAGGTACACTTGTCTCACCTGGTGCTGATGGAGATTTGTCCCAGACCCTTGTGTGTTGCCTTGCTGCTCTCCCACCAGTGGCCTAAACAAGCGCGGCGGTGCTGCAGCCCACCACTGTTAAGTGTTTATCGCACGGCGCAATGTGCAGGTGACAGTAATTATCAGCAGATGACAGTGGCAGTCCCCAATGTGGACCAGATGGCCATACAAGGGTCACACATGCACTGTCACAGAGGGAGGAGAAAATACTAGATAAAGGGAAGAAAGTGGAAATACACTGGGGACAAATGAGCAGTGGAGTGGGCTGCTGCTGTGGGGCAGGGTGAAAACCACAAAGCCATTTTAAGCTTTGGAAAAAGTCAAAGGAAGCAGAAGCTACAGGTGATGATGTGTGGAGCAGCGGGATCAAACTGAATTGGTTGAAAGACTTCCTGTGCCAACTTCCTGTGTTTGCTGCATGCCCCGTTGAAGATGTATCCTGTGTGGACTGTTGCCCTTTAAAATGTTAATGTAAAGAACAAAAGTGACTGGCACTGACATATGTGGGCAGGGGGCATCAAATAATCTAACCCTAACCCTCTGTTAAATAAAAAAAAAGGTAGTAATCCATTACATTTTGTAACACAGTAATGCTTATGGAGTCACAATACTGTATACATTTTAGACTGCGCTCGTACTGGTTTGAAAACAGTACTGTTGTCTAAATAAATAAAAAAAAAGGTCTGTGGGTTGTCAGTCTTTCGGCTTTTCTGATTGGATGATCAGAAATGCAGGGTTTACACAGCAAAAAATCAATATTGGCATGAGTTAAAATTACTTGATTTCAGATTTTTAGCAGCAAAAGGATCTGAATGAGGGGTAAGTGGAATTTTCTTACCTCATTGGAAAAAAAAAAAAAAATGCTTGGAATTACTAAGCAAAGTAAACATGGCTTGAAACAAGACAGAAATGACTTGGAAACAAGTCAAATAGTCTAGCCTTTTAGTAATGAAATAAAAAGAAATCTAGTAAAGGAGTAAAAATACTCAACTCAATCAATAATCAATAATCTGAAATCAAGACTTTTTTTGCAGAGTAGAAAAATGTAAACATAAACAACTTGGCCATTATGTTAAATTATTTTTTTTTATTGTGAATAAATCAGCTGTGCCATTGTTATCAGTAAAACTAATATTTGATTTAAACATGTTTACCTCATATCTTGGGACACATGTTGATAATGTTTATGAAATATAAAAAATATATACTGCTCATAGCACCTTTAATTTGAAGTGAAGATTTGTCCCAAATTAGGTGTGCATAGGTAACCACTATTATTGTGTAATAAAGCAATAATAAATATGTAATTAACAAAAAAATATGAATAATTTCTGAATAGATTTTCTCATGCTTATTACTCAAGAGGTAAATGTTATGTTTATTAATGCTTTTGTGAATAACAAATTAACTGGTTACTATCCCTTACATTATGCTTAATAACCAGTTTATAGTGTGAGTTATTCTAGGTGCATGTGTTTTTGATTACATATGATTCAAGTCTAATGCTTTGAACTGTATTCAAATGTTAGATGAACTAGGCTCTTAGGATGTAGCATCACCAGGTAAACCACAGAAGTTAGTTGTAATCAACAGGTTTTACATTTCACTTAGCTTACACCTTTACTTTCTATTCCCAAAACTGACAATACGCTCTACCCCAATGTCAGTCAGTCCACTGGAAATCCAGATATTTAAGCTAGATATAATTACTGTAGTACATGTTTTAATATACAGTATAGTGTTGATCTAAATGTCCAGACACACACCTGCCATCTCTGTGAGTGGAACTGTACACCCCATAATAAATGTGATCCTGTGCCTGTTCTTTCTGTGGGGTTAGGTGTCTCGTTAAATGCCACTCGAAAACCCCCATTAGTTCATTTCCCTCTTGGTTAATTAACATCTGCTCCTGACCTTTCCAACAAATAGGTGCAACTTTATCTCAAAAGTCAAGGTTACAAAACTATGGATCAGAGCAGGCTGATTACTGATCACCAGACCGAAGGAGCGGCCTTTTGGCTGCAGGTTTCACTGACCCATGCCCACCCATGGACACTTATTGAGGAGGATGTCTAGCACACAGCTACACAATGTTGTAAATGGTAATCAATTTAGAACAAAACATTTAACTGCATTCGTTCCAGCAATGTATTAATAATAACATTTTGCTGCACATGTTTTATGTCACATATGTCATATAGGTTTTATTTTACAGTGAGTCACTAAAAAGTACAATACTGGTGCTGGTCTAAAAACCTTAAACCCAGCAATATAGTGGCTTTGGAGGAGCTGTTGTCCTATGACCTGAAGGTTGGCGGTTCAACTCCCAATCTCCCTCATCCATACTGCTGCATACAATTTACTCACCTTGCCTATATGGATGTGTTGGCATGACTGTGTTTTTGGTGGTAGATTGGACTTTAAGACAAAAAAGTGCTATATAAGACTGATGCATTATTATTATTTACTATGCATACAATTTCAGTTCAGTTCAATTTTTTTTCTGTAGCCCAATATCACAACAACAGTCGCCTCAAAAAGCTTTACAAACAGTTAGTCACACAATCAAACAAACACACAATCAGACATAAGCTCACAACCAGACATAATAATTACACTAAATCCAACAGACCCAGGACATCCCCTGTCCTTAGACCCTCTTGGTAAGGAAAAACTCCTTAAAAAACCCAGCTGTGAGGCAAATTTATTTATTTATTTATTTTTTTGCATTTTTACATTCACATCACTATTGAGGTTGGAATGGGTGGAGAAAAATGTCAGGTGTGATGTGTGGTAAGAGCATCAGCAAGAACAGAAACAAAATAAAAATAACATGATGTTGTATGATTTGGAGACAGTGGGGCTGAGAAAAAGACAGAGCTGGAGGTAGCAGGAGATGTTGAGGTTCTTTTTGGGGAGGATGGCTAGGATAAGGGATAAGCATTTATCAGTATAAGGTTGCTGAAGGTGGAGCTGCCTGGGAGGAGAACTGGAGGAAGACCAAAAAGGAGATTTATGGATGTAGTGAAAGAGGACATGAAGTTAAGAGGATGCAGAAGATTAAATGGAGGCAGATGATTTGCTGTGGTGATCCTTGAAAAAGAAGATTGATATATGCTTGTAACAAAATTGTATACTAATATTATTTAATTTTTCTAATTAAACCCCCTCCCCTCGACATTACCTGATGTATGAAGCACGCTGTGTCTTCATCATCTGCACCACTCACTTCTTTAACCAGGACTCTGATCTCTATTTGTTACGGCGAAGTGTGGAAGAGACGTTTCTATTGCCACGCCAGATGTCCAAATCAGCCGTGTTGTTTCAGCGCTTACTGTGCCCAACCGCCGTGGTCCCACCGTTTATTTTGGTAGGGGAGCTCAGGCGGCCGGGGGGGAGGCCTAGCTAATTGTGAGCAGCTGTAATATCACACGGCCATCATTAAGAGGGCAACAGCTTTGCACACGCATTCATAATCCAGCCCGAAATGGAATCACAGGGACGTCTGCCCACCGCTACTGAATTACCAGATTGTTAGTGTGGCCTAATTTTTACACTTTGTTTATGAAAGACTAAACCATTCAACATGATTAGCACCCGCAATAAGTAATCCTTCTCCTGAGAGGCTCTTAAGGGTGGGGCTCCATCAGGTGGTCGTGAGTCACTGCATGTTTCAGTATCATGATGTGAGGTATAAAAGAGCAATAATCAATCAATGAAGAGGCTGTTTTAATTCATTGTAACCTTATATCCCTTCCAGTTCAATGTCTATCAGGCAAAATCTTATTATCGTATTTTTTGTCTCACCCACTGCACAAACCTCCCCACCTCCTCACAGGCAAAAGAGAAAACTATTACAGATCAGAACATGGGCCTGACAAATTATTTTGTAAGATTCAATTTCCACCGGGGCCTGTCACAAACCTAATAGAAAACACATCATCACAGAGCACCTTCTTTGCTTCTCTCAAATATAACCCACTCTGTGTTGAGCTCATTATTAGGAGTACAAGCTGCTTTTAATTGGGATGAACTAATTTTTGGATATTTGCACTGAGCGGACACAAACAGACCAGGCATTTGAATGGCATGTTGAGTTCAGCAGCTCAAAACATTTTACAAAATGACCAATTTGGAATAATACGGGAGAAATGGAGGACATATATACTGCTTATGTGTGATCATCTGCATCATCTGTAACAATCTATGGCATGTATATTGTAAACTGTACTCTTGTTCTTTGTTTATGTTATCTACGTATCAATTTTGTAAAACAACAAAAAGAAAAAAAACTCATTTTAAAAATCTTTAAAATGCAAAGCTATCAATGACAATGGGGTAAATTAAGTGAGGAAATTGTACTGTAAATGTTTGTTATACACATATATTGTTTTTAATGGTGATTCTCCACATAGGCATGTTGGATGTACATGGACAGAACAAGATAGGCAAAAATACGCTTTTGCTTCAGCCTAATCCATTTTTGGTTGTTTGGAATATGTATTTGTATCGTAACATTGTGGTGAAAGTAGACCAAAATAAATATTATTCTTTCAAATTATGAAATATGGACAAAGAAGTCACAATAACAGTGCATTTATTTTTATTTTTATTATATAGTCTAAAAATGGTAGAGATCATTTGGTGTTATATCTTTTTGTTGATATTTGAAGTTGACATTGTGTGCCAGGACTCATGGCTTGTTTTCATAATGTGGTTTTATATAAGGAACGTTGGTCAATGTTGAAAAATGAAGTCAAAAAGACAACACCTCAGCCATCCGCCTCACAGACCGGACAGAAGTGGACCACACACAGAGTTTCTGTAAAGCTCTGCATAAAGATATTATAATATAAGCAGTTTGTAAACAAGACTCCTACAGACACTCGTAGTGCTGTAAACATCTGCATCATAACATTAACTTGATTGTGAATGCTGAATATAGTTGTTGGGGAGACACAATAACAAATGGATGTTTGCAGTACATGAGTGTATTCACATCCTGTATTTCAAAGTGCTTCTTCTGAGTGCTGTCTGTCTGTGTTTGTGTATGAGAGAGTGAAAAGGGGAAAAAGAGTCATCGACACTAAAACATAAATAGTTTGAATTTCATTTTCCTTTATAAATATTTGTGAGCATGTATTTGGACATTTTGGAAACATCAAATTATTAGTTGACAATAAAACTTCCTCCCTCTGTGAGATCATCTGTGGTTTTAATTACAGCAGAGTTTGACTTGTGTGTGTGGTCACTAACCCCTGAGTCAGCATCTTTTTTTTTTTTCAAATCACCCACTTTTCCACTGACACTTAAGATAACTGCCTCCTATCTGTTTATGCCTGCGCTTTATGCATGCATCCTTGTAGTGTTATTTCACAGGGGCCCTTCTCAAATTCCCCGAGAGCATATGCAGATGATCATCTTTATCAGCGTCCTTGATCTCAAATCAGCCTGTCATTACAGGAGCTTAACTAAGAAGACATGGCATCAATATTAAATGACAATGATGGGAAGAGGTGGAGGGCCACTCATACGCCTATAGACGCAGCACATTGTTGGCGACAGAGACAAGATATCCATGCAACGTGAGAGGCCTGAGTCACCACAGATGACTGGCATGTTCATAGAAACTCAAGCAATGACAGCATTTCATTACTTTTTACTTCAGTTCATGTACAGTGCATGATGATAGATGATTTTTTTTTTTTTTTGTTATTCATTTATATTGCACTGCTTTTTGCATTAGGGCTGCTCTTGGGCTGAAACCTATCCCAGCTGCTTTGGGCCTGAGAGGGAATACTGTCTCTGGATGGTGGGAGGAAGCCAGACATGCAAGCTTCACACAGAGAAATTGCGGGTTCAATCCCTGTTTGCTTGAGACAGGAGTGCTAACCACTCCACCAAGCACACCTACGTCTTTGATATTTATTTTACTTCAGTCAGGACAGTCATCAAGGCATACCATGCTTTTCTCATCCGGGGTCACCACAGCAAACCATCTGCCTCCTGTTGTTCAGTCATTTGTGTTCAGTGACTTCCTGACACAATCTCCATTTATCCAGGCTTGGGACCAGCACAAAGTGTAGACTAGCTTGTGACCCGTTGAGGCTGGAATACAAGATAAGTGCATTTATCATGTTATAATGTGAATATTGTGGTCAGTACGGCTGCACAAATAATCAAAAATGAATCAAAACTGCAATGTTTATTGTGGCAGTTAGCAAAGGCTACAATAATTGATGTGATTTAATGCTCTTTGCAAGGAACAAAGAACGTCTCCGCAGGGTCTTAATATGTATAAACTGTGCTACAGCTGTAGTTCAGATCACTACAAAGGTCTAAAGGGCCTGTGATTCCTTGAAGTAGTTGAGCAGTGAATATCTCAGTCTTCTCTCAAGTGTCACTGCTTCATCCCATGCTTACAATGTTTGCTGAGAAATGTGCATTGATTTAAAAAAAACAAAAATATTGCAAATCTAATCAGAACCGCAATATCTGTCAGAAAAATCGCAATTTGATACTTTTTCAAAATTGTTCAGCCCTAGTTGTCAGTTTAATGAATCAAACAATGTTTTTTTATCTGAAGAGAATTTAAATCATTGTCCATCTTCCCATCATGTCATAGTTCTGTCTCTTTTTTTTCTCAAAGTGAACCTTTCAAAGTCCTGTTTGCTCTTCGAGGGGCACATCAAGGTCAGTGCAGGAGTTGCCAGGGCAGTGGGACAGCAAGCAGTGTTGTATTTGTGACGGTGGGGTGGGGTGGGGGGGTGGTAGACGGTGTGAGTGTGACGTCCCAGGACCCTGCTGTCTCCGGTTGCCTGAGCCGTGACCGTCCTGGTGGAGGAGGGCTAGCCGCAGATCGATGGTCGCTGGAGCTGGATCCCTGCGATAGGACGGTGCGAATGGATGCGGCGCGCTGGGACTGAATGACATAAGCGCAGACGTCTAAAAGTCCCATTAGCAAGACAGCCGCCCGTGTTCTGCTGCTCTCCTCTCGTCACCGCCAAACCTGCTGCACGCTGGCATCGCATGGAAAATGGCTCACATGTTCTCCTCACAGAACAACACAGAGGACAGTGAAGCTCTGTTTCTGCATGTGGCCATTTTTATCCACCATATGTGACCAGTGCAATTTTATCTCCATGGCTATTATAAATCATTGAAACATTTATGAAACTAAAACTATGAGGTAGGTTTGGATAAATTTATACTTGCTTATCACTAAATGGAGCTTAGGACACTCGGGCCATGTGTGCAAGGGCTCTCACCAACCTCGAGATGAAACAGTGCGGTTGGATTGTTGCGGATGATCTCCTAAACACATAAGAAATGATGACAAAACAGTAAGGCCACACACAGAGAGGTTACTGCACGCCGCCTGTTCGGACCAGACCCAACAAGAACCGAGCGTATACTCCGGTGGCAGTTTTATGACTCGTCTTCTGCCCACTGTGAATAAGCGTTGTCACATGTGCTCAGAGTGAACTGCAGGGCTGGGATGTCCTGCCCGTGCTGTCCATCAGACTATCCACTGATTATAACACAGGCACCAATACTGCTCCAAGCTTTGGAACTACTAATACGATCTGATGCAGAGATAAAAAGATGCCTGTCCGCATGAGAATAACCAATGACTTTCTGTAAGTAAAGTGGTTAGTTCCCCAAAACTCCAGTGAGCGGGTTGTGTCAGGAAGGGCATCTAGTGTAAAAAACCTGCCAAAGTATCTATGTGAATGATCGGTGGCCCCTGAATGAAATGTAGCAGGCATAAGGGGCTTTCTGTTCATGCTACAGCCAACAAAAATGAAAGCTGTTATCTTTTAATAACAGTGAGTCATAGTGTGAGAGTAAACATATTATGAATCATGTTTGTCCAAGAATTCTTCATTACTGGACAAGTCTTGACATTAAAACAGGATACGATAATAATGCGGCCACAAGAGAAGGTCATGAAAAGCAGAAAGATTCATCTGATTCCTTCTGAAAAAATAATGCTGAGTGGAGAATGACTTAGTGCAGGAAATGCTCTCTGGCTTAGCCCTGCGTGTGACCAGGAGAGATGTGTGTAAACAGAGCGCTCTTTGTGACGCCTCTTCACTCTCTAGTGCTCTGTATGTCTCTTTCACTTAACTGTTGGCCACACTCACAAATCCCCTCTATGGCTTTGAATGAAGGCCATTAACATCTATTTTTGCTCTTCCTGAAAGGTAAGTTAAAAGAACAGGTCGTGTGATTAAAAGGGAACCATGATGAGACACAGAGTATAATAAAAATAAATATGGCCCGCATGTGTATTATGTAAATAATAAATACACCACAGAGGCTGAATTCCAAACCTCAGAACAACTGCAAACACTAAAATAGAGCGGGTCAGCTCTGACCTCAACAACAGATGTTCAGGAAGTTCATCTTTAGTCATTTAGTTGTCCACAAATGACTGAGAAGATTAATCTGTTATGGCAGCACATTTTATAACAAAAAAAAAAAAAAAGTTATTTTGTAATTATTTATATTATAGTATAGTATTGTATAGTATTGTTATTATTATTAACAATACTAACAGGGGCGTATCATCCAGCAGTGCAGCGACTGCAGCTGCTCTGAGGCTCAGGAGGTTGAGGGGCTCCTCTACAATATAGGGTGATCACCTCAAAAAGTACAAAAAGTGGGACAAGTTGTGTGATTTGGTGGGACGAGGTGGGACAGACTCGAGAAATAAATGTTTTCATATACAAATATAACTTACCAACTTACTGAGATACAAGTTGCTTCAGTTTAGGGCCATATTAAACATTTGATGCACTGTTTTTACCACAAAACCATATAAGACCATATATTCCAACCTGTCAATGGGTTGCCTACAGATATTTAATTATTTTATGTTTTTCTTCGACATTCTACATTTTACACAACAAATACTGACCTTGCTGTTCTTAACTTAAATCTCTTGTTTTATAAAATCCACTGAGCTCCAATGAAAATGAGGGACATTATTTTAATTAGTGGGACGGAGGGACATATCCCTAAATGGCTGTGCAGTACAACCAAAAGTGGGACAGGTGGTCACCCTACAGTAGATTAGTGGAGTTATCAAGTTCAGTCAAAGTTTTAAACAGACTCCACTAAAGGTGCTATGAACAGTATATATTTTTATATATATATAAAAAAAAAATAATAAAAAATGACCCACATGCCCCAAGATATGAAGTAAACATGTTTATATCAGATACTGGTTTTACTGATATCAATGGTACAGCTAATTTATTCACACACACACACACACACACAAAAAAAAAAAAAAAAATTAACCCTACATAAGCTACATAATCTTATTTATCAAAACTTTTTTTTCCAAATCCATAAAATACAAACATTATTTATGAAATTGTAATAATATCTTTAAATCTTCCATATGCTTAATACTGTAGTTTAATTAATGAATAATATATGTTTTTGCAATATTTGTAAAACCATAGTTGAATTAATTACTGCACAATATACAACAATTGAATAAATGAATTAGAAGCTTTAGTACTACTGTGGTACTGACTGATGATTACGATACTTTTGCTACAGTATACTTTACCAGTGTCCATTCTCAGAGTCCGCCTGAAGACAAAGATAGGTACAGAAAGATAACATGGCCTCAATCCTCTCCCGGCGACGCATTCACCCTCTCACTCACTGTAATTGCAACGCAGTGATGTCAGAGTGACAGCTGAGACTGGACGCGAGACAACGTTGAATAAGCGGCGGCCACAGTATCAAGAGCACAAAAACCTATCGGAGACACTCTATGGGGTGTCAATTTAATCATGCTTAAACCAGGTATCAGCTTCCTCCATGATTCCACCGACGACAAAGAATCCTGCAGACTGCGTTGCACCGAACGGAGCTGATATGGGATCTGTGACTGACACAATGACTCCAGCACACACATGCACACTTTCGAGCAATTCATGGGGAGTTATCAAGTTATAGACGTGGCCATACATACTCTTAAGATATAGAAATGTAAGATGATACCCCACAGAACAAGAAAATACTTTGAGGTAACACCTAAGAATAATTTGCCACTATTAAGCAGTAATAAAGCATTGATAAATATGTAATAAAGAATAAGTAGTGACAGGCATGCACACTTTCGAGCAATTCACAGGGAGTTATTACTTTATAGACATAGCCATTCATAGACTGTAGAAACAGAAACATCACCCACGGAGCAAGAACTATTAAGATAATTATTAAGCAGTAATAAAGCATTAATAAATATGCAATAAACCCATTTACAAGCATAGTGTTAGGATATAGTTCATAATGTTTATAATGTTTTATAATGTTTTTGCATTGATTTAAAAAGCTTATTATGAAAGAATTAAGCATTATTAACAATGTTTATAACAAAATTGTGTTTATTAATGTTGAAGCAATAAAAACTAAGTAAGCAATACTTGTGTTATTGTCATGTTACAGACCATTCACAGTCGTCTGACACAGAAATATAAGATGACAACCACCAAACAAGAACAGAATTTGAGGTAACACTTTAAAATAACTCACAACAATTAAACAGTGATAACAGATTAATAAATATGTAACAAACATGTTTAAAAAATAGTGTTAAGATATTGTTTATAATGTTTTTGCATTGAGTTAAAAGAGCTTATTTCTGAAGAATTAACCATCATTAACAATGTTTATGACAAAATTGTGTTTATTAATTTTGAAGAGATACAAACTGGTAAGTAATACCTGTGTTATTATAATGTTATATCATGTTATAAACGTGGCCATTCACAGTTTTAGCAACAAAAATGTAAGATGTCACCCACCAAACAAGAAAACAATTTGAGGTAACATTTTAAAATAACTCACAACAATTTAACAGCAATAACACATTAATAAATATGTAATAAACAACACCAGTCTGTATTAACGCCAATGTTTGTAATTTGGAAGAGAGTCACATGAACTTTTCTATAATGTAACCAAATTTAATATTACAGCATCATACCGCCTAAAATATTTTGGATTTTCTGTGAAGTCCAACTTACTTTGCCCCCCCTCCGTGCCCCCCTAACCCTCATAGCCAGTGGCCCCCCTGCCCTCGTAGCCAGTCTGTGGGCAAACCAGAAATAATTTATATGGCTTCCCACAGAGGAGCGAGTGTCCTGTGACCGCCTGTCTGCTCTGCTGCCTGTCTGTTATCACCTGCAATTGAGGTAATCCACACAACTATTATACCACAGTGTATTGTACAGGGAGGCTATAGTCAGCAGCAGCACCTCCTCCAGGAGTCCAGCCCGCGCCCCTCCCTCCCCCCACACCTCCTCCTCTCCGGTCTCAATGCTCTCATACCTGGAGAAAGCTGAGACCTGCTACAGCCGTGCACTCTCAGCCCACTTTTACACATACTTACTTTACAAGTGCTGTGGCTGACTGAGGCTGGCTGCTGAGTTAATGAAAATTAGACAACGCTCAAGATATGTGAGTAGCTTAAAAAAAAAAAAAAAAAGAAAAGAAAAGTGATTTAGTTGATATCAAATGCAATGTCAGATTTACCTTGTCAAAATTCACAGGCTGGGCACAATATTTTTGAAAATCATTATCACCTACTGTACGTATATTATTAATTATCAGCTGTATCTACAGTGGCTCAAACCATTTTATCTAGAGCTGGTTCAGTAATTCTGACTTTTGGAAAACTTTTTAATATGTTATAGATATAAAGTTGTTTATCTTTTTACCACTAATCATATAAAGCCATTATAATTGTATATCTTTATCCTTCCTTTTTTTGTCTCCAGGTGCCCTTTCTGGCATAACTTTCTGGGCTTGGGACCGGCACAAAGAATGGCTTGTGTCTTTATGGACTGAGATTATTATACACATTATAGCTTATATGAATAAATTATCATGTAAACATATAGTATCTTCTACTTGTAAATTAAAATAGCCTATTAAAAAAAAGAGCTTCATACAGAATATTGAGTAAAATTTTTGTAATGAAAAAGTTAGCTAAAAAGACATGTAAGTCAATATGTGAAAAAAATACTGAAAGAATAAATTAGCACCTTTCTATTGTGTCTGTTATGAATAATGAAAGACATGCAGCAATAAAACAGCATTTGAGAGCTTTTTAATAATTAAAGATGGTAAGTTGCAAACTCCCACAAATATCCATGCTCTGGCAGTGTGTCTCATGTTGCCGCATTTCCAGAGAGTGCATTGTACGGGCAATTGTCAACATTCCCGGGATGATCCTGCAGCCCCCGTGCAGGTCCCTGTGGTCCCGGGGAGGTGTGGAGATGAGGTGGGGCCCGAATTGATTGTAAACGCTGAATTATTCAACCCGAGCCCCTTCGCCCATTTGAGTTAGAGTTTCTTCGGTTACGGCCAGAAGAGCTTTCATAGCAAAACAGGAGAAGATTATCTTGCAGCGGCCCCTGTGGAGGCCCCTGAACGCCGCTCATTAACGAAACAAAGCATCTCGCACTCACAGACAACGACACACTGACACCATTTACACGGGCCGGGAAATTCTCTCTCCTGCCACTGGAAAACCAGATAGTGGATCTTACTAAAATAATTAAGTTATCCATACTTAGTTCAGCTAAATAGGTACAGCTACTTTTCACAAATATGTAAAAGTAACTCAAAATAAACCCGCTTGTTTTACGTATACCTGTCTATTATGCTCATTTTCTATAATGTTTTGAACTTACTTACATCTCTGAAAAAATGAGACTGTGAAACCTCATCTGGGTTTTATTTTGACAGAGGGGAGACTAGAGCAGGGACAAACGAGGTTGGTCCCATTTAGATTATGGACACTTTCATTGGTTGAGTCCAAGCTCAAGTGCAAGTCTGTGTACACTAAACATGGCGGCGGCAACTAATCCAACTGGAAAAATACCAATTCCAGAGATGGCTCCAACTGCTTAACACTACAGAACAGCGGAAAGAAAAAAAATAAATAAATAAAAAAATACAGAAAAAAAAGAAGCAATGCAGATACAACATTAAAGGGAATAAATTATTATTTTATTCATATTTTAAACCAATCTTGGTCACCTCTGGCAGCATTGCAAAACATCTGACTAAAAGAGTATGTTTTTTTAATAAATACTCTACTGGTGCTGTATAGAAACAGGTAAAGAGACCAGCAGAGGGCAGTGTTGTGGTCTTTTCAACATAATCAAGAAAAAGAGCACTTCACTTCCTTAAACATTTGGTATGATGCCATTTTACTATAAAATGAAAAATACCTGTGAGGAATCAGTGGCAACAGAACTGTACAAAGTTGTGGTGGATAAATAAATAAGCAAATGAATGAATGAGAGCAGACTGGATGTAGAGGGCTTGTTGATTGTTGTTGTTGTCAGGAGTTTCCTCAAGTGGGCGGGGGTTCGTGCAGCACAGCGTTTTGAGGGCTCAGTATGGCCATGCCAGAGAATAGAGGATTACTTAAATATGCATTAATCAAGCAAAACACAACTCTACATATGTTTTTTAATAAGGGAACAACATATAGCATGGTAGAAAACTCAGAAAAGTCGATTTTAAAAACACAAATATATATGAGGGAGGAGAAGCACATTATAAAAGTTTTTTTCAAATAAAAAAAAAAACGGATAGTGTGAATTTAAGTATTTTAGATAGTAATTTAAAAAATGTGATATAATTAATAAATAAGAAAAGGGAAGTAAATTAAGTGCATCTGGGTAATTTTGTAAAAAAAAAAAAATCCATAGAATAAGTATTTATATGAACTTACATGATTTGGGGCAATTGGTTTCTCCATTTTATTTGATTTGAACTAATGTGGTCTGAGTTTTACAGTGTACTTGATAACTCATTGGAGAGGATTATGAAATATAGAAAATAAGCACGAAAAATTATCCACTCTTTGTGTTCTCTAAATGCTAATCCTCTGAAAAGCTTATGATCCTTTGATGTGCTTCATTCATTTTTTTCAGTAAAAGTCAAAAGCGCTTTGCTCACTTGAACACCATTTTGAAAGAACATAAAAAGCTCTAAATGGCAGCTTATCCATGGCCTTAAGCTGTTAAAAAATTCTCATCAACTGTCCTTGTAATATCTGTATTAGCATATTTACAAGACTCCTGAAGCGCTTTTTAGCTTTTATTCAAAAACAGACATATCCATGAATTTGACCTCTCGGTTCAAGGGCGACACTTGCTCTTCTCGTTGAAATGTAATTACTCTTTTCACACAGTTACAACGTCTGCTCCATTATGAATAAAAAGCGGACTCTATAAACGTAATTAAATCTGGAGACGCTCTCACTGTTGCAGACCTGCTAATACCATTCAGCATGACTTACAGAAAATCCCATCTATAATACACTGATCAGGCATAACATTTTGACCACTGACAGTCAAACTGATTAACACAGAATAATACTTTTTTCTTGTGGCACCTGTGGAAATGGCAGCAAGTGAACATTTTGTCCTCAAAGTTGATGTGTTAGAAGCAGGAAAAATGGCCAAGTGTATGGATATGAGCAAGTTTGACAATTTGTGATGGCTGGACGCAGGGCTTGGCATTTAATTTTTTGCTCACTAGCCACGGTGGCTAGTTTTTGTCAAAGGTTGCCAGCCAATCAGTGTTTTTACTAGCCATATTGCCGTTTGTATACAATAAGCTCAAAGAAATGTTAAATTTGATTTCATATATGAACAGGGATATATCAAATACTAACAGGTTTTTCCCCCGGCAGAAAAAGTAGTAAAAGGAAAAGTATCTTTTAAAATGTTTTTTTGTTTAAAATAATATTTTTCTTTCTTTATTCATTATGAATTTCTAAATGGTATATGCTCAAAGCAACATAAATTCAGTCCTATCCTCTAAAGTGAAGATATAGGTATGCATAAAATTCAACCGGCCAAAGTGGCAGTGAGAGTATTTAATTTATTAGGCAAACCAAAAATCTACCTGCATTTGGCTAGTTGGCTATCGTTAATGTCAAGCCCTGACTGGACGACTTGAACATCCCCAAAACTTCAGCTCTTGTTGGCTGTTCCCAATCTGCAGTGGTCAGTATCTGTCAAAAGTGGTCCAAGGAAGGAACAGTGGTAATCTGGTGATGTGGGCAAAGTCTGGCCTGTGTGGTCTGATCCAACTGATGAATGACTGTAGCTGAATCTGCTGAAGAAGTTAATGCTGGTTCTGATAGAAAGGCATCAGAATACACAGATGGTCATAATGTTATGCCTGATTGGTGTAAATCTACCACTGAACAGGCGGCAGGTGGGGCATTCAGGGCTAATGTACTCAATGAGAGGAGTGTGGCATGCCAGAGATATGAGTGCAGAACCACAGGAAACTCTATAGCTCGCCAATGCAGCTCGTATCATTAAATGACTCTCTGAAATTTTAATTGTCTGATCACATTAAGTGCTTGGGGAAGACAACAAACGGGGCAGAGCAGATCTTGGTGGTGTCGTCTGAACGTGGAGCGAGCCGGGACATAATCGGCCTCAGGTAAAAGGGATGAGCTGGTTTATCTCGGCTGGTGTCTTATGAAGAGTTGAGTTACACCTGACAGACAGTCGTGTGCGACAGCTGATTTCATCACCCGGACATCCTCGCTGTCCCTCAGATAAGGCGCTGCCTAAAAACATACAAATGTATGGTCACACTAATCATATACAGCTTGTTCTGCATACATGTGATAGATTTTCATGGTTATGAAGAATAAAGTAAAAGGGATCAAGGCACAAAGCAGCTTTAGAATGTTGTGGGAAAGTATTTGGGCTCCAGTCCTATCCCTGTAACTATGGGCCTTAGCTGGGGTACAGCCTTGGCCAGTTAGCTAGAGACATACAGGCACCCTTTCACTCTCACATTCATCCACTACGAGACATTTAGAGAGGAGAGTGGGAGGGACACAGAGAGGATGCATGTTAACACAGAGAGGACCAGCAGACTCCACTCAGGGAGCTGGATCAGTCTCTGAAGAACACTAACGACTCTGCCACTATTCAGTCGTTCAAAGTCCTAAGTGAAGCATACTACTGTATATAGATTGAGTGCACATAGAGTAAAATATTCAATTGTTATGGCGTACAATTAATGAAACCAAAATTTACTGCATTATAACTTTTAAATATTAATATAACAAAGAAAAGGTTAAAAAGAAGCCATCTTGTTTTTTTTTCAAATTCTAAATACTGACCACTGCAGACCAATTTAAGAACTAAGAACCCTCTTTGATAAGAGATGACACGTCTTCCACTTTGAAAAACCAAGTCCAGCTGACTTCTTTGTAACATTTTTTGTTGTGATTCAATTAGCCCACATGAGTGAGAGTCTTCAAAGACATTTAAATATAATGTAATAATTATAACATTCATTTTAATTAGTTAGTATAATGCTTGAAATATTTCACTCTGTGTACTGAGTCTATATAATATGCATTTTGCTTCTTCATTTGAACTATAAAAAATGTTTAACTTTTCCATGATTTACCAATTTGTTTGTAATGTAATTTTAATTCTCTGCATTAAATGATCTTCTTAAGCTTAAACGAGTCTCCTTTATTTGAATAAGATGTGTAATGTGTGTAAAGATTATAATATGGTTTAATATAATGTGTAAATATAAATGGACATCTGTACGTGTAATACTTGTGCAGACAAGAAAACATATACACACACAAACAGTAACAGTACAAACAGACAACAATACACAACTGTGCAGGGTAAAGAGCATTTCACACAGAACCACGTTCTGTGGAAAGAGCATTTCACACAGAACAGAGACACACACACAGAGAAAGTGGAGAAAGGGTCTTAGACAATACAGTAAGACAATAACTTGTAGTAATGTTAATACTGTACTATTATTAATGAGTAAATAGGGCTGGACACTGTGCAGTACTTAAACAATACCTGGTTACCTTTTCCTTTTCCTGATACCTGTGGTGTGCTAATTCATCTTCTACTATTATAAAACACAATAATATTGGACAAAAGATCAATTTTGGGGCAAAATTCTAAGCTGTAATTTAAGCCAGGTATAGTTTGTATGATTTATTCTGTGTTATTTATTTGATACATTAAAGGTCCCACTAGTTACTGAAATTTGGTATTGAATAAAAATATTTTTTTCAGTACCAGTAGTATTGTAACTTTTATTGGTACAAGTGAATGAATGATGTTATGAGTGAGCAGGTATTTAGGGAAAGTGGGAGGGTGCATAATTCAGGTGTGTGATTTAGACTATTAAGTATATGAATAATATATTTAAAGAAAACAACTGAAAAATAGTAAATAATAATACAACTCAAAATGAGGTAAGGGTCTTTTTTTCTTCTTTTTTATTTTTTGATTGGCTAACAGTTAATTAAGTAACATTTTCATAAGTTAGACGCTGGGTCTTGGTTTGAATTAAATATAAATAAACCTTTATCTTTTGTATCTTTTGATTGTTATGTATAAATGAGTGTGCGTTGAAACCCTTTAACCATGAATGATTGCTGTCCACGCAGCTACGACACATTGTAAAATGATTGACTTATATGGTAACTGTATCCCATTACATTATATAAATCACATACTGAGCAATTATTCATTAAAATAATAAATATTAAGCACGTGCCTATTCATTCTCACTCTATAATTATTAATACATCCAATGACTAGTCGGGGTCACGCAGACACACCACCTCCTAACGTCCACTCTGACCTCATCTGTAATTACAGGTCATGCATTATGGAAATTAGTTTTGTGTGTGTTTGACAGGCTCAATTTTCTGTCAATATTTCTGATGCTTTTTTTCCTCCTTCAAGGTCTTAGCTTTCCTTTTTCAACTTTAAGCACAACATTTTATGGAAGTCAAACTCACCCACTGCGCTGAAAGACTTTAATAAAAAAGGTAAAGGTAAACTCATTGTTCACTTTTTTTTTTTTTCCCGCCTGACAACAAATAACACTTGCCTGCAGCTGCCAAATCAAACTTAAACAAAGGCAGACCTCTTTACCCTCTGGCAGCACCATCAAAACAAGTCCCTCCGAGGTCTGGACTTTTGAATACATGAGTTTGTAGAAAGGCTTTTTCCTCTGTCTTCCTAATTGATACTAGATTTATCCTGCTCCAGCCCCTCAGGGAAGCCAAAGGTGATGTTTTCATAGAAGGATCATGTAAATAGAGGCTAAACAAAGAGAGGACTCCTACCAGCAAAGCATCATGGGAAGGGGCTTGAGGCAGGGCCCACACAAGTTGCTGACCATTACACCATAAGGTTAAATATGGAGATCATGCTGTGGCCTGCTTTTGGATTTATTTTGGAAAGCTGCTACAAGTTGAATTTAATAATAGAGTTTTGGTTGGTGGGGTTGGTCTATGTAGTGCCAAGTTGATTTATCTTAATTTATGTCTTTTTTTTTATCTGTCATCAGGTTGAGAAGAGATTTATATTGGTCAGTGGAGGACATAAGGTCATTGTAGTATGAGAAGCAGCCACTAGAGACACACAATTACAATCAATTAGTCTCTGATAAAAGTTGGCAGTCAACATGTAAGCTTTTATTATGTACTGATTCATTTAGCACTGTAAATTGTCTGCCTCCCAGCATGCATATTGCAGCGTGCATTTTAATTTTGCATAGGTATTACACCAGATTCCCTTAATCCCTTCCCATTCATCTGGGCTTGGGACTGGCACAAAGGGTACTCAGGCTTGTGACCCGCTGTGACTGGATTAATATATATATATATATATATATATATATATATATATATATATATATATATATATATATATATATATATATATATATATATAAACATCTGATCATGCTTTTGAATATATACAAGCTGCATAAAATTTGGTGCAGAAAGTTGCCCAATACATTGATACATAATTGTAGAATCAACATAGGGAATATCTAAACTACTATAAGATAAAAATGGTATATGGAGTAAGAAACATATACAATTTAAAATGTGTCTCTTTTTTGGTTGTTTTTGTATAAGAGGTGACAGAAATCTGAAGCTAAAGCTTGCAGTGCTTTTGACCTCTCAGTGGTATTATCTGATTACACTGTTGGCAGGCGAACAATACTGGAGCACAGAGGAGCTGGGACAGGAGCAGACATACTGTACACACCATTCACTATGAGCCCCGCCACACACTGCCATTACACAGGGAAACGCAGCGAAGTGAAAGAAATCTCCTGAGTGGGGACGGCATGAAAGGCTAAGAAACCGCTGTTTGGACTTTATAGTCTCCACTGGGTTTTACAGTTAATAGTAAAAGTTTCAGGTACAATGGGTCAATAGCAATATCTTTAATACACTCCCTTTTTATATAAGCTGTCTTTTTGCCAGAGGTGGAAAGTAAGTACGTACTGTATGTTTAAGTATTTTACTGATTGATTCTGAGTACATTTTCTCAAAGATCCTTTTCCCTTTACTTGAGTGAATATTTAAGTAAAAAAAGAAAAAAAAAATTACATTTACTCCCTAAATGTCACTAAGTTTTTTTGACCTTGGTTGTAAAGTGGGTAGAGGTTGTAGTAGCAGTAATTGCAGCAATAATGGCAGTAGTAATAATCACTTTAGTAGGAATAGTAGTATTAATAGTAACAGCAGCAGCAGCAGCAGTAGTAGTATAATTTGTTGTATAACAGCAAAATACTTTCAAAATACTTACTACTACTACTATAAATTTTACACTGAATATGTCTGTGAAGACTCTCACTCATCCAAGGTAAATGCATTACAACAAAAAGTTAAAAAAGCAGTCATCTTAACTAAAACCAAGTCCAGATGACTGCTTTTTAAAATTTTTGTTACGTTTACACAGAATGCTTTTTAGATTTAGCTTTTTTAGCTTTTACTTTTTAAGTGCTGAGTACTTGAGTAATCACATTTTGAAATAACAGTACTTTTTCTTATTTGGAGTACTTCTTACCAATATTGTATATAACTTTAATACATACATGCCTCAAGTTGTGTAACTGTGTTTGGTGGTGGTCACAGACACAGAATGGCAGCCACGCTTACGTCAGTCTGCCCCAGGGCAGCTGTGGTTGCAGAAGTAGCTCACCACCACCTCAGAGTGTGACTGAAGAGAGAATGAATAATGCAACAAATTGTAAAGCAACTTTGAGCGTCTAGAAATGTGCTACAAGACTAATACATTATTATTATTAGGTAATAATTATACGCTGTCTTTTTGCATCAGCACATAGACCTATCCTTCACAAAGTTATCGGCTGAAAAGAGTTTAATCCAAGCGCAGGGACACGTGTGATTGGTCCGAGCTGGTCTATGAAGGTACAATGTATGGATGCGGAGGGGGAGGGGTAGTCCTGGTGGTGGTGGAGGGAGGGGGGCTTTCTTCTCCCTTGGCAGCCGAGAACAAACATAAATCTTCTTCAACAATCTATTTTCCATCATACTTATTCACAGGGGACATCTCAAAGTGGTCTTTACCCTTTCTGTCAATGGCTGCCCTCATCCATCAATTTCATAGAGAATTATACCCCTGATCGATGTAGTTCACGACCGCTGAGCATTCGTCCAGGGGTGAGTGAGCGGCGGCGGGAGGAGGAGACAGCGCCAGGGTCATATGACTGCTTCTTGATGTAGTACAAACAAAATAGTACTTTTCCTCACCATTAAGCCCCTTTTATACTTCTTGCAACTGAGAAAGTGCAGTAAAAAAAGGGCATACAGAGGCAGCGAATGCTAAACCACTGACAAATAAATAGCTCGTATGAAATTAATGGAGGGTGGAAATGTATAATTTTGTTGCTATTCTTGAGTTCATACAGTAGAAAAACAAAAAACAAAAATGCTTGCTATGTTTTTAATCTGCTGCACTCTCCAATAAGAGATGCTCTAATTTGTTGGAAAATAGCTGCAGAGAAAAGGTATAGAAAGTCAATGTTTTATTTTAGTGATAGATGCCTTGTTATACAGAGAAATAGTGCTAATAAAAAACAGTATATTGGAGAAAGAAAAGCAAAATAAAATGCAGATTAAAAACGTTAAACTTGTGGTAAGTTTAACACACATACATTTTATTTTAATGTTATATATTAGGATTTTGAGGTGGCAGATTAGTTGAGTTTGCACTTGTTGATAAAATAAAAGCAATAAAAGCAAAAATGCTACAGGTCAGTGATTTTCAACCTTTTTTGTCTTGTGTACCCCCTGGGCTTTTTGTCAAACCAGAAGTACTCCATCACTCTGGACGATTCTTCTAAAAGTGGACCATAAAACCTCTGTTTTTATACAAAGGCATAATATACTAATGCTCCTGCATTTGAAAAAAAAAAAAAAAAAAAATACGAGAAAGTATGAAATATTAATTAATCAATACAATTAAAATAAAATCACCTATTACATATACTTATTTTACAACATTACACTATATTTTAATTTCAATATAAACTTAAATAAAAATAAATCATATTTTAAACTCACTAAACTAAAAATAGGGTGAGGAGCTCAGTCACCTGGGAGGAGCTTGGACTAGAGCTGCTGCTCCTCCGCATGAAGATGGGCCAGCTGAGGTGGCTCGAGTATCTGTCCCGGATGCCCCCTGGAACACCATAGGGGAGGCCCCGGGAAAGACCTAGGACACGCTGGAGGGACTATGTCTCTCGGCTGGCCTGGGAACACCTTGGGGTGTCCAGGGAGAGGGAAGTCTGGGTGTCCCTGCTTGGACTGCTTCCCCTGCAACCCGGCCTGGATAAAATTACTGACTAAAAATTACACACACACAAAAAAAAATAATTTAAATAACTAATTCCATTTCTTTAATATTTTTTTAAGAAATTATAATTTGTAAATAGCAGTTTCATTTACTTTTTATCAGTCAATGAGACACTTAAGCTTGCTTTTATTTTATTTTATTTCATATCAAGTTTCCGTTGTTTAAAATATAAGGATCGCAAATATTTTCTTATTATCTTGGAAATAAATTTGGAAATAATCCCAAGTACCCCCCGTAAAGTGCTTGTGTACTACTAGGGGTCTCCATACCCCTTGTTGGGAAACACTGCTAACAGTAACAGATTTTGTTGTAACAGCGCCCGCCTGGGACGGCAGTAAAATTGGGTAGTTCAGCTTTAAGCCCCTTTTATACTTCTTACAACTGAGATAGAGACACAATAAAAAGGCATATAGAGGCGGCGAAAGCTAACCACTGACAAATAAATAGCTTGAGTGAAATTAACGGAGGATGGAAATGTATAATTTCACCGTGATCCTTGACTTTATAGAGAAACAAAAATGGTTTCAATAAAAATGATGCTTGCTATGAGCTGCTTTTAGCTTCAGAAAATAACTCTTTTGTTCTTTAAAAAGCATTAAAAAAATGCATCTAAGCCATTTGGTAGCGCTGCTTAAACTTGTCATGTCCTTGTTGTCAAATGCTATTATTGAAAAAAAAAAGAAGTTCAATTTGAGCAGAAGGACACACTAATAATGAGTGTGAGGGACAAGGCCGTGTCTAGCCATTATGGAATATTTAGCAATACCATTACACACCCCCTGACAAAGATATTCAGGCTACATAATGGGGCTATGAAGAGCTGCAGCACAATACATAATTGCTCCTTGTGAAACATTGATGAATTAAATTAGGGGGTGGGTGGGATCAAATTCATAAATCAAATTACAGTACCTTTGCTTGCTGCATGCTTAAACAGTCGAGGACTCTCCAGCACTTTTAAATCGCAGGGGGAGGAGGGGGGCAAAGTAAATGAAGTAGGCATAATTATGTGTATCTTCTCACTCCGGCATTGTCTTTGATGAATTTTTTACACAGGCGACCATTAGCTACAAACTAATACCAGTTAAGCCGCAGCAAAACTGAATTATTCAATCTGTGGGACAGTATCACGTTACAGGCTACTTATGAATAGTTGATTTTATTTTGTATAATTGACAAGGCTTATCGTACAGTGGGGCCTGGCGACGTGGCGGCTTGGGTTTTGCGATGCAGCGATATGTACAGAGAGGCGGTACAAAAGGGCAGCTCACGTCAGGATCATTCAACACAGGACGGATCACATGACCTGTCATAACTCTCTTTATACAGGGGACAATGGGACAGGCAGCATTAGTCTGGGGTATGGATAGGCCAAAGCAAAAGGTGACGGATAATCAGAGGTGGAAGAAGTACTCAAAGTATGTACTCAAGTAAAAGTATTTCTACAGTCAAAATAAATACTCAGGTAGGACTAAAATGTAGTTGGGTAAAAGTTTTAAAAAAGTACTGAATGTAAAGTTTGCTTGAGTAGGACATTTTTACAGTTGAACAGTGAAATGTAATTAGCCACAGGAAACCAGAAGAAGAAGAAGTAAAATGTACCACTAGTGTTGTACTGTTGTCTGCGGTCTTGGTCTTGGTCTTGGTCTCGAATCAAATTTTACTCGGTCTTGTCTCAGTCTCGGATGTGGCAGTCTCAAAGATTTTATTTACCAAACATTATAAGAAAACGCTAATCTTCATAAATTTTGGAGTAATTACTTTTCTGCATTAAAACCAAGAAAATTTTTTGTCTGTTTGTTTGTGGAGTCTATTGCATTAGATCAGTGGTTCCCAAAGTGGGGTCGGGGGCACCTTAGGGGTCCGTGAAGGTACTGCAGGCGGGCCCCCAGAGGTTGTCTATATTTCAATTCAATTAAAATTTAAATTCATTATTTATTTCAGACTCATGGTTTTGGTTCATAAAAAACAAACAAAACATACAAAAATATAAAAAGAAAAATTAAGTACCAAAAAACATTAAGTACATCCCATTTGAAATGAATTACAGTCGTTTACCTGTTCTAAAACTAAAACAAATTTTAGCCCACAGTCAGTGTTTTTGTAATGATATTATAAAAATATAATATGGAGAAAAACATGACATAGTCTTTGGAATATAGTTAAGTTCTGTAGGTGAGGGTCTGCAAGGGATTTTCGGAAATTTAAGGGGGCCATGACAGTCTTGACTTTGGGAATGGCAGCATTAGATCATTAAAATAATAATTTTTGTATTTGAACTACTTTTTTTTTTTTACTTTTCCCTTTGATTTTGTGTTCACCTGGTCTCGATTTGCCTTGGTCTCGATGTCAACTCGGTCCTTGAAGGTCTCGGCCTTGCCTTGGTTCACTCTGGACTCGGACTGGCCTTAGTCTCGATTAGTTTGGTCTTGACTACAGCACTATGTACCACTACTACTTGTGCCACTACCCTCAAATCTGTGACCCTCTGACCGCTACCCCACTTTACCACAGAGGACAACTCATTTAGAGTAAAAGTAAGAGTACATTTTCTTCAATAAATATACCTAAGTAAATTATTTGAGTAAAAGTCCTGTATCTACTTCCTACCTCTGCATATAATTGAAGCTCACATAGGTTTTTCCCACCAATTCCCCTATAATATGCAAATCCCTTCTGTGCACACAGCCACACACACACACACACACACACACACATTGACACGTCCGCACACTTAAGACATTAAGTCCTCAACCTGCAGCAGCGGCCTTGTGAGGGATATTGGCATGTACACGAGATTGATGAAAATTACTTCCAGAGCATTTATTTCTTCTAATACCACTGAAAGAAGAGTGTGCACTCAGGAGATATTTGATCTGAATTAGGGAAACTGATGAAGCAATTGATTAATTGGAATTTAAGCCATCAGTCACCGGAGCCATCACCAGCATCATTTACATTCCAAACAATCAGCTGATGGCCCAATAGGACACTGAGTATTAATACAAGTCAATGTGATACAAGTCAATGTGATACGGCTGCGGCGCCACCAACACTTATTGACAAGCACAATGACGTTTTTAATCCCCGCTTGATCAAATTGCATATATTTTGGGATTTTCCTCGTCAACTCAATATAGGTGTCTTATGAATTTTTAATGAGATTGTTAGGAGCAAAGGATTTGTGATAAAAGAGAGTTAACACTTACCGAATACTGAAAAAAATAGCTTTTCAATTTAGATTATTAAGAAAGTATGGATGCTAGATACATGTTTATTCCTGTTGCTCTACTTTCTTTTCACCATACATAATGATCTGTGTCCTAGCATGACTTATCATTTAGCATAGGTTTTATGCCGGATGCCCTCCCTCTCCATTTATCCAGGCTTTGGAACCAGTATGTTTCCAAAGTATGTTTTGTTAATGAGAGGAATTCATAGCTTGCTTTGTATGTTGTCTTCCTAACATATTGTTTTATCCACTGAAAACTCATGATGATAAAGCTAGATACATTGCATACATACGTAGTCATGCCTATTTTAACATTATGACACTATGATAATACAAAACCTGTGCCACCTGTGCCTCTCACGCTATTCTTCCTAATGTCTCCATGTCCCAAGAAAGTCTTTCCCTAAACATAGAAGCTTTGTGTACAGTTACATTTTCCCTGGCATTTCTAACATATACTAAATGTACAACCTTTAGCTTAGTTTCCAGACTACAAATAGTTTTTGTTCTCATGCTCTGGCACAAATTCACAGACGCAAACATGAATTACATGGCGACCCTATATGATTCACTGAAGGCACTGATTGTTCTTTCAAAGTGCCCATTACACAGGCCTATCATTGCAACATCAAGCCCTCCTTCCCATTGACAGTGCTGACGTTTTCCCACTTGGCCTGAGCCCCCTACTGACAGCAACACCAGTACTGCCCCCTCCCCTCTGCCCTCCCCCTCCCCTCATACACACCCCCCGTCACCCCCATCCCTCTATCTGCAGCTCTCACAATGTTAGAATCTGCTGAAGAAGTTAGTCATTAGTTGAAACAGCAGAGTGTTGTAATGAAATCTGCCTCCACATCAATAGTGTTTACTGTTGCCAGTTTGCTTTGCTCCATGCTTTTTTAATTTATCTGTTTGCTCTGCAGCAGTACAGCATCAGTGTAATGATGCTGATGTGTGGCGGTAAACCACTCCATGTTATATCTGCAGCATGTGGACCCCTACTGTACTGTAACATCCAATAATCTGCTTATATACCAAGTAATCATTTTTCAACACCTCATCAGATCACATTAATGGATTATTCTCACTAAACCACTATCCTCTGGTTGGTTAGCCACATGGCTGGGTGGCTGGTAGATGGGTCTTTTTCCCTCAAACTTTAAGTGCTAATTAAGTAGCTAGGGCACTATGTTAGAGAGAAACAGGCAGTGGGAACCACACGAGGCACGCTGCATTGCTACAGCAGCCACAGGGGCAGGAGCAGGCCCACTCACTGTGATCGTTCCCTCAGACGGGTGTCAAAACACCCCCGGTCTGCCTCCCATCAAGTCGGCTACACTGAAATAGGAAGTGAGCCTCTGAAAGGAAAGATTAAAGTTTTCTGGAAGCACTGTTGGCAGCTGCACATGGCCTAAAGATAAACTTTATCCGGCCGCATGTGCAAAACTTTGCTGGAGTCATTTGTCATCTTCTAAAGGAATACGTTTCCAAGTGGCTTGGATTTGAGACAAGAACATGAAACTGGCCACCACAGTGTGGTGAGCTACTGACCCACTATTATAAGGGATTTCAACCATATTTATAGCAGTATGGCAGACACAAAAGTTTTCATAGTTTAAGGGCCTTTTCACACTCCGCTGTACTCTTGGAAAACATTAAATCATGTGATTTTATTGCCAGTAAGCTATAGAAAAATGCTGTTTAATGCCAGACCAGTAGGCAGTGCTGTAGTTATGGTAATTATAAACAAAAACATGTGATAATCCAGCCACAAGGAGACACAAGCCAGTGTACTTTTTGTGCTAGTCCAAAGCCTGGATAAATGGAGAAGGTTGCGTGAGGAAGGTCATCTGCTGTAAAACCAATGCCAAACAAATATGCAGTTCATCAATGTGTCCTCTATGCAGTCAAAAGAAAAGATGGGTTGCAGTCAGGATGTGTTTTCTAAGGTGTGTGTTTGTTTATAGATCAAAGTGATCTGTTTTAAATACTGTGTCATTGTTCGTATCTATGTAGCCACAACTGCACACATGCAATCGTTCATATACACAGTCCACTAATACAAGCCCCGGTGCCAGCTAGCCATCTGGTCAGAACATGATCATCATATGCAATCTGCCCACCCAACCTGGCACTGATTCACCCGACCAACGCTCCAATTACCCTCATCATGCCAGCAGTACAGCAGGAACCAGCAGCACGTATAGGCCACAAAGGGACCCACCTGTGCAGGGGTGGACACGCTGCCAAACAGAGGTCAGGGGATCATACAAATTGAAATATACAAGCCTGCAATTACTTCCACAAACATAGTGCACAATTTGGTTACCCTTACTGACATTCAGATTATATGCTGCAACATTTGATCCATCTCCAGTTCATCTGTCATTGTCAGAACAAGGGTTACGCCACTGTTTTCTCTCAGTGCTCCCAACACAAATAAACAACAGAAAAGGTTGCTCATGAAGATATAGGTTTATGAAAAAAAAGTCAGATGACCCAATGCATTTTCATCAATTAAACCCTATAACCAAAATTATTAAAATTGTTATAAATTGTTGGTGATTGTACTCCACCTAAAGCCCATAGTTGCTGGGATAGGCTCCAGGCACTAATCCCCCCAGCAGGAAAAAAAACAGAAAATGAATGAATAAATATTATAATTTAAAAAGCAGCCATTTTAGTTGTCAGATGACTCAATGCATTTATATTAATTAAACCCCAAAACAGAAATTGTACAAAGGGTTGTAAATGTGTAGAGCCTACATAAAATGGTGTTGTTTGCATACATTTGACTTACAAATTAGAACATATTTAAGCCAGGGTGCACACTGGCAGAGTGGTTAGCGCTAAATGAGTGGAGAGTGGACTCTGCCTTTGCTTCCATCTCTCTGGGTACTCCAGCTTTCTCCCCCAGTCCAAAGTCAAACAAGTTCACTCTGCATCTACAAACCCTAGAAAAGGACTCACCTTAGAAAACACATCTTGACTGCATCACAGTTTTTTTCTTTTGACTGCTGTCTTTTTCTTCTTTGACATAGGGTTTACACCAGATGCCCTTCCTGATGTGTAACAAGCCTGCGACCATGTCCAGGATGTACATCATTTAAAATCCACAGTTGCTTTTACAAGCTCTAGCCACCTGCAACCGCTATATCAATGCATGATTTGAAACATACAGAATAAATTAAACCATAAAACAGCCTAGAAAAGTTGGACTTCTTAAATAATGTTTCTTTTAATTTAATCATAATACAAGTGAAGATGGATTTTGTTTCATTCATGAATTTTGACTCTTAGCTCCTTCTGTGGCCTCTATCAGCCTGTAAGCCCACAGGCTCAACACGAATCCATCTCTCGGCCCATCTGCCTTTTCTTAATTTTAATTTTCCCATCCTGACCCATGCTAATGCAGCCCCCGTGTGCTGTATGAGCTATGAACCGGAGGCCGGAGCAACACCAGAGAACCAGGAGGGTCACTGTCAATTATATCCATTTAATACCCACTTATGTCTGCAACCATGGCTTCCTCGCGGGGTCACACAGACTTCGCCCTGCACTTTATCCAATAATCTCACAGAATATAGGCTGGGATATTCCAAAAGATCAATGTCATTAACAAGGAGCCACTGAATGCATTTGATTATGGATGTAATTAGTACAGGCTTGAGGGGACTGGCTCTTATGCACCAAGAGGCAAAATCCATTTAGTATCAAAATTACCTTAAAAATGGACACCACTTTCAGATCATTTTTGCAACTGATGACCAACATAATGCAGTTAGTATCACTAATGACAAGGGTTTAGGGCTCTTATACATAAGTTAGCTTTGACAGATAGAGAGGACTATTAAGTTCGTCTGAGCAAGTCACGCTTCAGTCTGTGATAGAAAAGGTCATTTTACTACAGGACACAGGGCCATGCATTTGGTGGAAAAGGTACTCAAAATCCTTTCGTACTTCCTAAGTAAAAGTACTACTTTAATACATTATTATTCAAGTAGAGTCTATGTAGGTTCATAGCCACACATCCAGGTTGACAAACAAAAATTCACTCAGTCTACTGGAGTTCAAGTTTGTTTTTCTTCAGACTTTTTGCTGTTCATCCAGACATCATCATTAATTTGAATTTACAGGAAACAGGGAGTATTAGTAGTAAAAAGTATTTAATGCCAGTGACTTTCTGTTTTCTGTCAATTCAAACTGATGATGGTGTTTGGATGAACATCGAAACATCTTTGAAGAAAAACAAACTTGAAGACTTTTTTTTGTTGTTGTTGTGCACTCAAGTAGAAGTAAAGGTAATAATCAGCAGACAAAAAAAAAAAAAAATAAGCCAAAGGGGCGTTTTAACAGTAAACAGTAAAAACTATTACTATGCCTAGTACTACTACAGCTACTACTACTCTTCCCAAACTGGCTTGAGCCCAGGACCCTCTGACTGCCACTGTGCTACCACTTTACCACAGAGGTTAAAAAAATACTTATTTAGAGACTTTAAGTAGTACTTGAGTAAAAGACTAATTGTCTTGTACTCAGAAAGTGCATTTTCTTCAACTGATTACTTGTGCAAAAGTATCTAGTTACTGTCCACCTCTGGTTGTCTCTTCTTTGCAAATGTACCTGTGGAAAGAAAGACAGTCGTAATGAGCAAGTGTCTGTGAGAAGCTGTGAAAGGCGACACTGTGGATGCTGCATTAAGAGGATGAGCTTTTAATAATTCTGCTGAATATCTGACTGGGATCACTTTACAGGCCAGTCCAACATGAGTCTCAATGAGAAGACAGCTTCATTAAAACTAACTTACTTTATCTCTGCGGCATCACATCGCCTTGTTCTTTTCTTGATCTCACTCAGCTTTTTGTCATCTGTTTATCTGTGATGGTGTCAAAGAACCAGTGGTGGAAAGTAACTAGAAACTTTTGCACAAGAAAAAGTATTTTACCTGAGTAAGTTTTAGATGAAAATGCTACTTTTACTCAAGTCAATTAATAGAAAAAGTTGTAGTAGTAAGTAGTAATAATAGTAGCAGCAGCAGTAGTATTAACAGTAGCAGAGCTGTAGAGTATCATTACTGTAACTGTAGTAATACTGGTAGTAATAGTAAAATAGTAGAAGTACATTGTTTTCTGTTTTATTCCCATGTTGCAGGTGACTGGAGATTATCCCAGCAACTATGGGTTTTAGGCAGGGTACATTTACATTACACATAATAATTTTACTCAGGTAAACTTCTTGTTCTCCAATTGTACTTCTAATTAAGAAATTTTGTTTTGAAGTAACAGCACTTTTACTTAAATACAGATTTGTTAGGACACACATCATAATCTTATTACTAAACAACTCATAAACTTTGATTGCTTCCTGCTGGTTAGGCCTATATCAGATTCCCTGGTTGTAGATATTGAGTGATTTTGATGGACTTCTTAACGGTGGTAAAATTGCAGTACATAGCGTTTAACTTAGACCAAACTTGGCCACCAGTAGAGACCTGTTGCGAGAGATGTGAAAGGGAACCGACAAAATGACAGCACACAAGAGAGTTTCTGTGGCTTGTATTGGATTGCACTGGCCTGAAACTCAAGCCCGTGTGGTAACAGGGTACAGCCACTTAAGATGGCCAGATAGCCTTGATGATAGACACTTTAATTTTTTATATAATATCATCTGTGGGTCATACTTGGAGGGAGAGCCATCAAGTTCAAGCCAATTTGGGCACAGTCCAACTTTAATTGAATGTCACATGGTTTTATTGTCACATTTGGACAGCAGCAACTCTAGATAAAGGTTGGAAGTACTGAAATATTCCACAACATTATTACAAGTATTTATTATTATTATGAGTAAAACTAAAAAGTTATTAAATGTTAAGTTAAAAAAGTACTTTTAAGGGTACAGGACAAAATCTAAATTAAATATGCTAAATAGTATCTGATATTACTACTATAGCTATTACAGTATTACTGATACTACAACTTCTACTGCTACTACTTACACTACTAGTAATATTACTTCTATAAATCCTATAACATAAAGCTATACTATACAGTAAGTATAATGTATCTGCTTTGTTATAACCAGTACTACTAATTCTAATGCTGCTGCTGTTACCACTGTTACTACTACTGCTTACTGCTTCGACATCTATAGATATAATAATAGCCTATAGTCCTGCAACTACTACCACTAATACTACTGCTACTTCTATTAATATAGTAATATAATAAGTAAATAAATCCAGTATTTAAAAAACAAAAATCTTGAGTAAAAGTGTTTTTTATCTTTCAAAGTTTTGAAAAAATTAAAAGTATGTTCTAATATGGTTCCAGAAAGTACAAAATCTTAAAAAGTGTGTATCTAGTTTTGACCACTGAACATGTTACTGGCACTAACAGCTGATAATACACAGCCGGTCTACATGTGTAGTGCATGTTGTTAACAAACCTCCTCTGCTTCATCAAACATCATCTAACACTCAATTACAGGTCTGTATAGGTCGTGTAGATTAGAGACTTTTACCAAAACGGAAGAAAAAAAGGCAGGAGTTTGGGCGCTGCATAACGTCTGCCTGATCTGACTTTAGAGTAGACTACTAAACCACTGTGAGCACTCCTCTGTTTTCCATCAGGCTGCTGTGTAGTGGCCATGTTAAATGTAGGTGGTAAGCTCATATATCTAATTATACAATAGCCAAACATTTTTTGTTAATGAAATGGAAGGAGTGTAATTGAAAACTTGGGCATAATTATTGCTTGGCGAGTTGTATGGCTTTGGAAAATTGCAGATGTAGGAAGAGGTCTCAGCAGGGGTTACTCATGACTTATGAATCAAGCCATTTTAGAGAGAAAAAAAAAAAACTTTAGTGAGCGGCTTATGCCCTCACACAGAGGTGAGGATTTTACAATCAGTTTCTTACATTCTTTTAAGAAACTTTTACAGTTTATTTTTACATCGTTATATTACATAAACAAACTGTCTTCTCAGGTACTGTCATTTTAAAATATTAAAGTACAAGTCAAAATAGTCAATAATCATTACTTGAGTAAAAAATAAATAAATAAAAAAATTTTGAGTGTAATGTTTAGAAAGAACTTACTGGTACTCCCACAACTACTACTACTACCACCAGTATTACTGCAGCCAGCACCAATACTACTACTAGTACCACAACTACAACCATTACTATTTCTATTACTACTAGTAGTGCATCTACTGTTGGGCATCTCACAAAAAAAAAAAAAAAAGTTACAAGTAACTTCTCCCAAAACTCAGTTACTGCATTATGAAAGTAACTAGTTAATAGGCAAAGTAACTATGGCGTTACTTACTATGTTAAAACACAATAGATGCTTTAGAAACTTTAAGGAGGGCCATTGACTGAGGCCAAGTGTAGTCCTGAGTTAATCCTAGTCCTGGTGTAGACCTAGTTTATTTATTACTTAGTCCTAGTTTAGACCTGGGTTTAGACCTGGATTAGTCCTGGTTTAGACCTGGTTTAAACATGGTTTAGTCCTGATTTAACAGGTTGAGTCCTGATTTAGGCTTAGTTTAGTCCTGATTTAGACCTGTTGGAGTCCTGGTTTAGATTTGGTTTAGTCCCGGTTTACTACTACCACTGTTATTATTAAGGCATGCATGTATGGGTGAACTGGAGAATCTAAATTCCCCCTAGTGAATGAATGTGAAAGTAAATGGTTGTATGTCTGTGTACCTGAGTTATAGTATCTGGTTACTTTCCACCTCTGAGTATTTTACAAGGAAAAAATACTTAGCATATTTTGATACATTTCATTTATTCTGATGTATTTAAAAAGAGATTACAGTTCTTTTTTTTTTTTTTTTTTTGATTGTCTTCATCCTGCACCTTCTTTCACTTGTCATCATTAAAAATCCAGCCAAATACTGAAACATTGCTCACAGCAATCACAGAAGACTATAAAAAGCCATTTCCTCTGGATTAATTGTTACCATCAAAAATCACCTTCTCCACTGTAAAAAACATACCTTAGAGCTATTGTTTTATATGAGTGTGTAATGACTAACGATATGGATGACTTCGTGAGTTTTGTTGAAATGAAACCAGACCAGCCAAGACACACAAAGCCAGAGCCGAAAACCCTGGCAGACACGCTAACAATGTTTGTCACAACTGCCCTCTTTCCATCCCAAGCCCAAATGAGAGAAGTCAGAGAAATATGGGATTACCATGAGTTATTTATGACGCTGAAACCCAAGAGCCCTCTTTATGAAATCATCTCCATCTGATTGGCTGTCCTCCGGTCAGACTGCATCTGATATGATTTCAAATGGTCCCAGCATCAAAGTGGCCAGTGTAAAGTATGAGTAGTTTTGCACACGTTTAATCAAAATAGAGATGTTTATCGGCATCAAGCTGATTGACGCGAGCAGAGTGTTGTGAAATAGATATGCCGGCTGTCATAGTCATTATGGATTTTTGTGTTGGGAGATACTGCGCAGTGAAAGTGCACTCAAAATCAAATCGAGAGCAACCTTTTGAACCTTACCTTTACTGAAATATATTATTTTTGTCAATGTATAGGTCATATGGTTACATTACAAGTGTGCACAGACTGTATCTTCTTTCCCTTGGGCTTTTCTCTTCTGGAGTCCCCACAGTAAATCATCTGCCTCCTTTTCAGTGATTTGCATTGTGATTAGGCATTAGGTTTTTACACCAGATGCTATTCCTGCAGTGGCGTAACTTGGTAATCTGGGGCCCCAGTGCAGGATTTCAGAACGGGCCCTGAAGTTATGAAGCATAATCAGTATTTCAGGGTCATGCGTTAAGCTTTTTAATGTTTAAAAAGTCTCTATTTTACTGGAGTTTGATACAAAAAATCTGCTTATTCATTAATATTTATGAACAATTTTGTGTAACCATATTTGTGTATTTATCTTAAGAAAAAAACATATATTTATTTTTATGAGTTTATAAATTTAACAGGATATAAAATTGGATTCACTCAAGCTCTGATCTGTGACAGAGTTATATGCTGCTCCTAATCATTATTAATATTTTTAACACAGACTTGACCACAGATGAACAAAGGCCTTCTCTAATGGGCCCCAAAATGCCCCTGCATTCCTGACTCCATTTATCCAGGCTTGGGAACAGCACAAAAAGTACACTGGCTTGTGACCTGATACCAGTTTGTAGATATACACTGAACAAAAATATAAACGCAACACTTTTGCTTTTGCTCCCATTTTTCATGAGATGAACTCAAAGATCTGAAACTTTTTCTACATACACAAAATAACCATATCTCTCAAATATTGTTCACAAATCTGTCAAATCTGTGATAGTGAGCTCTTCTCCTTTGCCGAGATAATCCATCCCTCCTCACAGGTGTGCCATATCCAGATGCTGATGAGACAGCATGATTATTGCACAGGTGTGCCTCAGACTGCCCACAATAAAAGGCCACTCTGAAATGTGCAGTTTAATCACACAGCACAATGCCACAGATGTTGCAAGTTTTAAGGGAGCGTGCAATTGGCATGCTGACGGCAGGAATGTCCACCAGAGCTGTTGCTCGTGAATTGAATGTTCATTTCTCTACCATAAGCCGTATCCAAAGGTGTTTCAGAGAATTTGGCAGTACATCCAACCAGCCTCACAACCGCAGACGACGTGTAACCACACCAGCCCAGGACCTCCACATCCAGCATGTTCACCTCCAAGATCGTCTGAGACCAGCCACTCGGACAGCTGCTGAAACAATCGGTTTGCATAACCAAAGAATTTCTGCACAAACTGTCAGAAACCGTCTCAGGGAAGCTCATCTGCATGCTCGTCGTCCTTATCGGGGTCTACGGGGTATACGACAGCGTGTTCCAGGTCCTACCAATATTCAGCAACTTTGCACAGCCATTGAAGAGGAGTGGACCAACATTCCACAGGGCACAATTGACAACCTGATCAACTCTATGCGAAGGAGATGTGTTGCACTGCATGAGGCCAATGGTGGTCACACCAGATACTGACTGGAGTCCCCAGACCTCCCAGTAACCCACCCCCAGTAAAACAAAACTTTAAGTTTCAGAGTGGCCTTTTATTGTGACCAGTCTGAGGCACACCTGTGAAATAATCATGCTGTCTCATCAGCATCTGGATATGGCACACCTGTGAGGAGGGATGGATTATCTCGGCAAAGGAGAAGTGCTCACTATCACAGATTTGTGAACAATATTTGAGAGATATGGTTATTTTGTGTATGTAGAAAAAGTTTCAGATCTTTGTGTTCATCTCATGAAAAATGGGAGCAAAAGCAAAAGTGTTGCGTTTATATTTTTGTTCAGTGTACTTTGAACATTGCTGGCTGTTGTACATAAATGATGTTGCACATTACTTTGCACAAAATATGCACATACTGCATATTTCTGCATAGTTTATATCTCTTTAGTATTTTTTAGTATTATATTTCTTACTTTTAAATTCCTTTATGGACTTCATACTCAACATTGTAATTGCATTCAGTAATTCAGCCACAAGGCGTCACTAGCCAGCAACTGGTACGCTTTGTGCCTGTCCCAAGCGTGGATAAATGAAGAGGGTTGTGACAAGAAAGGCATCTGCTGCAAAAAAACGCATCAAGTCAACAGACAGATGATTTGCTGGTAGGAAAAAACTCTTATGGCGTTGAAAAAGAAATATTTCATTGTACACGGTGACATGTTTCCTTATGGTGCATATGACAATGAACTCTTTGAATTTTGAATACGACTGCAGTGACACACAATTACCTCATCACAGTAAAATAGCAGTCTTGTTGTCTGCAGTTGTGTGCACTGTGTGTTACCTATACACCCAGCAGAGACTTACACAATCAATGGCAGTCCATAGTTAATGAACTTTCTGACCTTTAGGAAAATGTACACGGCTTAACCAGATTCTATGTATTTAATAATTTAGTTGGAGGGCTGAATAGAGGAGCATCTCTCAGCCAATACAGGCAGCAATATCATTTTGTCCAGTGACTGACAGTTTATTGCTTTGAGCCAGTAAAACTAATTAGCAAAGACACCATTTTGAAATAAATATGGGAAAAATTATGCTTAAACCGCTATTACATATTTCAATTCATTTCTACTGTATTTGTGATCAGCATAGTAGATGCATGCATGGACTTCACGTTAAGTATGAGCAAGCAGCGGGGCAGGAGAGACAAGAGGAGACTACAGTAGCTTGATCTGCCATCGAGATCTTCTGAATGGAAGATCATAGGTGCATTATTGATGAGTGTCAGTTTAAGTTTCAGCTCCAGAGGAAATGATAAGGTGTAATGCAATGGTCTACTGTGATCATGGACAGCATCGGCCTACATGGTGCAAACTGCATTGCAGGCTTCGGCAAAAAGATTAATTTAATCCATATGTTACATGAATAATAGATAAATGTTATGTTTCTGAAGCTGTATAGGGCAGGGGCCATACATAGACATATGCCTACCACATTATTTGACAACTACATTAATTGCAAAAAAGAAAAACAAGTAGAAAGAATGAGCAAAGCTGCTGTTGTATTAAAATATGTAATTTTTTTAGAAGTAGATGTAGGCCTATGCCATAGCGTTAACCACATTATTTGTAGTAGGGAAATTAAGCACACGCTAAATCACAAAGAATTAGCAAAAAAATAGACCAATGCCCCGGCATGCTAATCAAGGTCTAAGATTTTATAAGCACACAAAACACAAGGTACACTTCCAAACAGGAGAGTCCAAAACCTGCCTTCTTATCCGACCTGATGGTTATTGCACAGTGCTCACAATGTTTTCTGTGCCTGCGCGTGTGATCAATAGCCTCGGCCAATTGTAAGCGTGATCGGGTTGGATGGATTATTGCTTGGCAGGGAGGCTTTTGCATTGATCCTCTCATCATGTCAATCACCCACAGCGACAAGTCCCAACTCTTCAAATCCCGCACATCAGCATGAAGTGTCCACCAGCATCAAAAACTGTACGAGTCAAAAGGAGAGAGAATGGAGTTCCTCTGGATGTTTTCTAATGTAATATACAGCCCAAATTATTTATATCCTGAACAACAACCCAAAACACACAGCCAAAGCGGTAATAAAAATGACTGACAGGTGTTTTATTGAAAAAAACTGTTGAAAATGTATAATTAAAGAAAGGCTTTTCCCCTGATTTCTGAGAAAGTGTATGAATAATTTTTAGCCTGAGTGTATGTAATTCAGATTGTACAGTTCAGCTCTAGTTTCACTACAAAGAAAACACAAGCCCACCCTGATCTGTCATATTTAGTCCAGTACTGCTGCTGCTGCTGGAGTTACAAGCCTTGGCCCTTTTCCTTTTTTCCTCACAGTAGTAGCGGGAGTGAAATCTCATCTAATGAAGAGCAGATAGCAGAGACTGGTTCAAATCAGTGTTGGGAAACTAGGGCTGCCTGCTGAAACATGCAGCCCGTTGTAATATCCTCCATTTCTCCAGCTGGACCAGGCTCGGAGCATGTAACTGATAGTGGCCACATGCATATTTTACACTACAGTCCAGGTGTAACATTTCAGCACTTGAAAAGGACTGAACAGATTTGGTAAGTAAAATAGAGAAGGGGGAAAGCGCTGTAAATAGCAGGATTGTGGTAGCAACATGTAGTCAGCAACATGTTAGATTGTATTTCAGATCATTTTGTAATTATCATCATTATTATTATTATTATTATTATTATTATTATTATTATTATTATTATTATTATTATGCTTGTTAGGTCTCGTAGCTGGCTGGATCTCAACAACTATGAGCCTTAAGTGGGATACAAAAGGGACAATGGCCAGTTAGATGCAGGGTTGACAAAGAGACACATCATTTAGTGGCATGGTGGCAGAGCAAGGAGGTTGGAGGTTCAATATCTGGGCCAACCAACAGGTGATCACTCTGTGTGAAGTCTGCATGTCCTCCCTGTGTTACTGTGAGTACTCTAGTTTCCTCCCACCATTCAAAGACATGTATGTGTGTGTGGCTGACCCTAAATTGCGAATGGTTGTCTGTCAGTGTTTGTCTCTGTTTGTGTGTCAGCCTTCCAACTAAATGGCCAGTGTGCGGGGTGTACCCCGTCTATGGCCCATAGTTGCTGGGATAGGCTCCGGCCACCTGGGACAGGAATAAACAGAGGATGTTGAATGAATATGGAGTCACCAATTCTAACACGTCTTGGGACAGAGGGAAGAACCAACAACCTCCTTGCTGAGAGGCTGGAGCGCTTACCACTCTGCCACCATGCATGATTACATTAGTGGTACACTAGTACTAAAATAAAAATATGACTTTGTTGCCCTTCTCTTTCACTGTTGCCATGCGTAGACTAAAAAGGAACAGTTACACCTTTGTGACAATGTTTACATCACTTAAATGACATGCATTTCCATAGGGCCATGCACCAATAATAAAGTTAATGCAGCCGTTTAAAGCTGGAATAAATCAATATTTATCATTGCATAACTCAATTACACAACTCCATTTTCTCATAATGGCCACTGATAATGAGGAAGCTCTCTGTGTGGTCATGTGACTGGAGTGAAGCCTAATGATTGGATTGTTACAGTAAGTCATGACAGTTTATTGGCATGGAATTCCATAATGGTACAGATCAATAAGAACCCAGGAGGCCCTGCCTCTGCACCAGTTTTGACACATTTCAATAAAAGCTGCTGAGGGAAAGCAGTCTTATGTTGAAATGATCCAGTCCGGCAGCAAGCAATGGAAAGTAAACTAGTGCTATACTCATCCAACAAAGAAAGAAAATCCCAAGATGTAACAGCAAGTGGAAAGCCCTAATAAGAACCTTCAAAACTTCCCTGCTTCAGGACAAAGCTGATCATCAAAAGCAGTGAAAACAGTCTGAACAAATAATGCCTATACGTTTGGAGAATAAAAGATACAATCAGGCTAGTGCCCTTCTCACCCCTCCTCCTCCTTTGAGATCTCTGTGTTGGGAATAATATAAGGCTTGAGGGAGCAGCTTGTGAGATAAAAGGCCACATCACAATGATGATCTCTATCGATCGGCAACCTTGGGCACACAGAGGAGGTCCGGCATTTGTCACGTCGGAGCTGAACCCAATAGCTGATCCACAGCGCACTCTGATGAATTGGCCCTGTTCACCAAGTTTGTTTAATTGATGACGTCTTCTGTTGCAGGTGGACCACCACTATGTTCTGCGCATATATTGATTTGCCAAAACTCACCCTCCACTTCCCCACTCTTTAAGGACCTAAGAGCACAAGTTAAAGCCACGCCACCTTGCCTTAACCTGGACAACACAGCAAAGAGTGTGCCCTTCAAAGTGCTTACTTTTTACAGATAAACACACAGTCCCACTTTGTTAGTACAGAGGCTATACACTTCAAGTATTTTCACAACCAACATCCGAGTGTAGCAGTTAAACATATATACATTTAAGGTATGTCATCATAATGATAAATGAACATTATTATGCAAGAAACCTTAAACCCCAGCAAATTACTTTTTGGTGTAAATTATTTGTAGCAGTTGCCTGTTTTATCATGAACGTATCAACAATGGAGAAATAAAGATGTTTAAAAAGCTTCAAAACTAACAAAAAAGAAATTGTTTTGGAAAAAAAAAAGTGATCTAAAGCAAAGTTTATTTTAGGCATTCGCAGCATTGTAAAACTTGCCTTGATTGCTATAAAGAGAAGCAAATATGTAGAAAGAAATGGTGAAATAAATGAGTAAATTATGCATAAATTAGTTTTAAAATTTATATTTTTAATTTAAAGTTTGCATTTGAAGATACCTAGCATACTTGCATAAGGAAGACTCTATACCTGAGGAAAATACAGTACATATTCATTTCTTTATTATTTCGTTATGCTGACAAAGGACCCACAAAGGCTTCTGTTCACCCATCCTGCTACTGGCAATGTTATTGAAAGCTCTGAGGGCCAAAGAGCACTTTGCACCAACAACTCTCCATAAAGGAAAGAATCTGAATGAGCAAACCACACAGTCCTACTGCAGGGCTTCTGGAGTGCATAGTTTGTCATTTTGAGGGGTGTATGAAAACTAACACTTGCCTGAGCGGGCTAAGCCACCAGTCAAGTACAGAAGGTAGGCTCTGCTTTGGGCCATCAAAGGGAAATTCCAGCCTAATGGGGTTTCACAGTTTCCAATGTGTCCCTGCTCCATCGGCAAAGTGCACAGCTTACCTGAGAGTTAACCCACTCACGCTAACAGATACTCCAGCTAATGTGGATGTTTTGTAAAAGTCAGTTCACAAACTACTATAGGGCTTTGAAATAAAAATAAAAAAAAAATTAATAGTAGAGCTGGTGAAGTAAGATACCTTAGCATAGAGCAATAGAAACAGCCTGGCCTGTGCAAACAAAGGCAGAAAATTGTGCAAAAAGGACGACTTTTGGATTTAAAGCACCTATCTGAGATCCCCGAGCCCTGAGAATGGGATTGGATTACTGTCGGTTAGATTTACTCTGGTGGCTCTTCGCCACTACATCATCGTAGGGCCCCCTGCCTCTGGATCAATGGGGATATTTACTGCGCCTGTTTCAGGGAGACTTTCACAGTAGGCAGGGCATTAAACAAACAGCCGACAGCCCCGTCCCAATGATGGTCTGTCTGTTCACACTGGGCCTGTCCCGAACACTGCACATACTCACTTAAAACAGGTACAAACACTCCAGTCAGGTGAAGATAAAACTGAAAAGGCTATTTGCTTTGGCCGCTAAACTGAGACAAAGGCTCTGCATTTCCAGGAAAACATGCAACCGCATCTTATGTTTTTTGCAATAATTAGGCTTGTAACTCGCTCTAAAATTACACTTGTTAAAATGCACACACCTCAGTCTGCATTCCCTTAGTTGCTCATAAAGATTTGGCTTTAAACAGTAAAATTAAATTGCACCTCTATGAGCTGTTCTATTGTTTTTTTCTTGTTTACTGGAAACAGTATAAAAGAAAAATATTATGAGTTGCATACATGCGTTTGTTTTGGAAACAATATTCCTATAGTGTCACATTGTTTAACCTCACCATTAGATATAAAATCACTTGAGGTAAAACAGTGCTAAACAATATGAAGTGGCTGCACCAGCCTATTGAATTACATTAAAATTTGGATGAATTACCATGAGGAGGTTTGAACAACAGTCTTTACATGCATGCTTACTGGCTGTCTGTGAAATCATTTGCTAAATGCCAGCACATGAGTCAAAGAATGAGGGGAATGCATCTCAGTTCCTCTTGAATATGAGCTAAATGGTTTCCTTCATAGAGGAAAACAGTCCATATGAAAGTTTTTTCATTACCAGACAATTGCACTGAGTAAGCCTGTGTGATCAGCTGACAGTGCAGTGTCAAACAATGCACTTACAAACAGCAGCAATCATCCTGCAGTGCTCCCCAGGCTGCAGTTCACTAACATGAGGAGTAATATGTGTGTAAAAGTCATGGTAAAAGATAAACACACGATACACATCTGTGTTGGTGATGGAAGCTGATGTAAGCTGTACTAAAGACCCAGTCATCATTTTAGTCTATAAAGTGGGAGTGGCTCTGTTCTCATACAGTGCAAGGGGTCAGGTCACTGCTGACAAATGAACTGTCCCACAACACCTGTTCAGTGAAAAAGTCACTTGTGTTGTTTTGGTTTGTCTGCACCTGATTATTTGTATTTATTATTTATAACAACAATTCATTTGTACAAGTGCATGTCAGTTCATTAGAATATAATGGAAAAGTGACATTATACCAGTAGTTTAATTCAAAAAGTGAAATGCTTATATTTTTATCTACACAAGACACAGAGTGAAATATTTCAATATTTTTTTATGAAGAAGTTTTTCTCTGTTTATACTGAATTAATGCATTTCATTTTGATTTGAACTATTGAAATACATTTATTTTTCCATTACATTCTAATGTCTATAGACAATTGTTGCTCTTCTTGAATTTTATTATGACACATCTGCACAGAGTACAGATAAAAACCGTTTAATCTGCAGAAAGTCTCTTATAATTATCTCTTCACCTGATCTGCTCCACATCCCTCACACAACACATTCATTTATGAACATCTGAAAACACTGTAGTGTATATATATATAGTGTGTGTGTGTATACATAAATAGTGAAATTTGAAATTGCTGGAAAAAGCTGATTGTGGGTGTTTGTGTGTGAATCTGTGTGAACACATGCAGCCCATGTGTGAAGTATAATGCACACAGACTACATACACAATAACTCACTTCACTGCAGCTCTGCACTCCACAGAAAAACACTAAAATCTATGCTTTTAATATACTTAAATGATAAAATGCCATGTTTCTTTATGTAACATATTACTTATTTTTACTTATATTTACACTACATTACAATTGTAACATGATGTATTGTTTTCTTGTAATATTTTCATGTAATATGTAAAAATATTGATAGAGAAAAGTTACCAATGCATATTATTGCTAAGAAACATTATGAGTAATAAAAAATGAGGTCTTTTATTTGGATTATTTCAAAAATTAAATAGTGAGCTTTGTTTCAGTATGGCTCAGTTGGTAGAGCATGCAGCGCTTACACCAAGCAACAACAGATTGTATCGGTGATGGGTTCAAGTCCGGATTTTACTGAATGTCTCTCCCTGCTCTCCATGTTCTTTTGTCACATGTCCACTGTTCTGTCAAATACAGCCATAAAGGCCAAAAAACTAAAATTGTGACAAAAACACACAATAAGGAGACAGTGCAGACACACACCAGTTCTGAGTATTTTTTTTTTTTTATTTACGAAGGTTTGATTGAGTGATGAGTTGAACTCACAGATGCAACAACAGAGAAGTGCCTCTGCAACTGTCAGAGTGGTTTGCAGGGAACAATGGGAACAGCACGAGATAGCTCAGTCAAAATGTTAACGGTAACTCACAGACAAAACGTCTTTGTTTTAAAAAGTGCATTCACAAACATGACAAATACTCTCAACTCATGATGTCTATCTTTATGTGATACAAAATATGCATACCTGTTTTAGATTTGTCTGTATTTCTATACATAGATATTTCTTCAAAAGGATCACTTCTTTTTTTCTTTTTACAAAGGTTAAAAGCAGGGTCGTGATCATAGCAGCTTCGGATATCTTCAGCACCTTCCTTGTGTATCGACGGCCTCGCCATCTCCACAGATATCCAAACAAAACCAATAATTTTTCCTTTTTTGTTCAACTCAGTGGACACACCGTCTTTAGTGAAAGATATATTCTTCAGTGAAGCCTGCAGTCTAGAAAAAATTTATCAATAAAATGCTTGGGCCATTAAATATATTTTTGTATACCCGCTTTTTTGTCAATATCATAAATACTAAAGACACAGGACAATATCATAAGACAATGCTGGGAGACTAAATGTAAAATAGTTCAAACATTATTTTTCAAGTTTTCTAGTTTATGAAAAAAATCAAGCGAGCACAGAAACGTCAGTCATTTCTTCAGTCTGTCCATCGCTCTTTTAATGAGCAATCACAAACAACAGAAGAAGGCCTATAGCTTTTTTCTTTTCTGTTTGAGTCCCGTTCAGATAAGATGCTTGTCCATCATCAATGAGGCAGGATCCCGGTTTGGAAAGGAATTCAAAGCAGTCAAACATACTCAGAAAAAACAATCAGTACCATGCAAATCTTGCAAGACGACATATTCTCAAACGAGACAAAATATTCTTCATATAGGTGAAATATCAATTGAGGAAGGAATGGGTGAAAGGCAAAGACCCTAATCGTTACTAAATTCTATATTTCCAAAACCAAACAAAAAATATTTCTCCTGTACATAGTATATTATGTGTGAGTTTGTCCATCTCTTCTGACCTTTAGTCTTTGCCAAACACCTAGCTTGGAATAAAGTTATTTAATTGATCCCGATTTCTTTGTTCTCCTCCATAAACCTAGAAAATGGTCGACTTGCCCCAACCTCCAGTCCGGTCTTGTCCATACCCGTCATGGGGGGGCTGCCGCCAGTGTGAACTCGGTCCATTCCTCCTGGCATCGCCCCCAAAGAGGTGATGCCCGTCCCGCCGAGACTAACGGGCAGCTGAGTGATGCCTCCGTTCTGGATCACAGAGATCTCGTTGTTCTTCATGGCCAGTCCATTGGTGATGGCGGCCGCGTACTGGTTCCAAAAGCCCGGGTCCACGTTCATGGCCCGAGCCGCTAAGTCCTTCTGGAAGATTTCGCTGAACTTCATAGCATCGCCGCCTAACAGGGCCATGGGGTTCTCCACGGACAGCCGCCGACCTCTCCTGGCTGGGGCGTTGTTCCACATGTGAGTGCCCATATGAACCTAAACACAGCAGAGAGAACATTAGGAGTGTTAATGAAAAATACAGAAAAAATAAGAAAAAAGGTAAACTTAAAAAAAATTAAAAACTAACCTTAAAACAAGTGAGCGAGTGAGTGTTTAGGTCTACTGGAAGTGTTTTTTAGAATTTGCTTGAGTGCTTGCTTTTTGTGGCCATAATATGAATGATGTACTGGTAACATGTTCTTAATTTACATAAACCTTCTGTTAAAATCTACTGGGACATCTACCTGTCCAGGGACTGCAGGTGGAAATTAGCAGGTCTGCTAAAACCTGGCACAAAACACATATCCCTTATGAGGTCAATGTATTGTTGTGCATGTCCCTGTCAAATAAATACATTCAATTCAATTCATAACTGTGAAAAAAGAAAGAAAAAAGAAAGAATGAAAGAAAGATAACAAAAAAAAGAAATGTTTTTCAAAAAATAAAAATGTTTTCAAAAATATTATTTGTAGATACATCAATGGCCCTTTTTTTTTTACCCCTTCTTTAGTCGCGGGCGGGCTTAATGTCAATTGGCGGAAGTATCTTCTGAGCTGAAGTCAGATCTGTTGTACCAAAACTTGTGAGTTTAAAATATGGAGTAGAATCAAAAATTTAATTTATGAAAACAGTTTTCCCATTTAGTGTTTTTTTGTTTTGTTTTTGTTTTTTGTTTTTTTGTTTACGCTTTTAGATTTACACTTACAGTTCAAACAATGATTGTTTTTTTCTTTGCTTACAGTGTTTTTTTAAGCTAAACATGTATAACAAGACCATCATTCTTGTTTTTAGCTCCACAATAACAATTTATGGTTTATTAACAATAATGTACCTTCAGGTTGCCTTTTGTTGTAAAAGCCCTTCCACAAATGGAGCAGGCAAAGGGCTTTTCTCCAGTGTGTGTGCGCTCGTGGATCTGCAGAGCGCTGGCTGAAGAGAAGTTCTTCCCACACGAATGGCAGTTGTGCTGCTTGGGCGTGCGTCTGGGGGGCGGGGGAGCGAGCATGGGGTTCAGGCTGGGGCTTATAGTGGTGCTTTGGGGCGCTGCTGCGGGGACCTGGAGACCCACAGGCAGGTGCGAGTTTTCACTCAGAGACTTGCTGTGGCCATTGATCTCCATTTTGATCATGTTCGATGCAGTGCTGGCCAGACTGGGAGTGCTCAAACCTGAAAGACATATTTTTGCATCAGTGGTGGTAAAGAAAAAAAATCATATTACCTTAAATAACTCACCCAAATGCAGCAAAAACGCATTAATAAATATGTAATTCATATTTTAATTTGTGAAAAGTTTACATGTACTGACTTAACACTATTATCTTACATTTTGCATTGATTTACTTGAAATTATTACTCAAGAATTAAACTTCAACCTTCATACTATTTTCAGGATATAATTTTAGCACACTCACCTCTATCTCTATTCAGAAACAGCATGTTGAAGTGGCTCTCCTCCTTGATAAAGTGCCTGCCAGGTTGAGTGGCAGTCAGGTCAAGGGCCCCGGTGCCTTCGGTCGCTGAGAGCGGAGATGGCGTCTCTGATTTTTCCGACTTCACTGTTGCCAAGCTGGCCGTATTGTTCTCCTGGCCCTCCTCTGCTGTCATGGCGTTGCTATTGTTATTATTGTTCAGTATAATTGGGGACTTGGATCGCTGGCTCTCCGAGTGGCTGTGTGCAGGGGACAAATGCTGCATGGAGCCAGAGGAGTCGGACAAAGCGGGGCTCCCCAGGCTCTGACCCTCTGCATCTCCCAAGGCAGACAGAGAATCAGTGGCAAAGCAATCGGTTTCCCCACCGAAGCTGCTGCCGTTCTGGGTTGGCTTCTGACCAGTTGAGCGGTTCATGTTGGCAGTGGAGTCAATCATCTTCATCTGGTTCTCCATGGCAGCAATACTAGAATTAATAGATGGCGGAGGTGAACAGCCCGGGGAATAAGGTTTCAGTGGGTCGACATCTACATCTTTAAAGTCAGGTTCATCATCAATGGCCTGCTCCATTTCATCAAGAAGGTCATCGTCATAATTACTCATTGCGTCCAAGCTCTTTTCGTCAAAGGAGATGTCAGTATCCATCTCCTGAATGCTTTCGGGGACTGGGGTGTTAGGGATCTGTCCTCCCATGTGCATGCGAATGTGCTGCTGCAACACTACAGCGTTGGTGAACTTTTTCTGACATATCGGGCAGGAGTGCTGGACTCGGAGTGGGGGTTTAGACCTGTGGACACCAAAGTGAGTTTTGAGATTGCCTTTGGTGGTAAACGCCCTCCCACATATCTTGCATTTGAAGGGCCTCTCACCAGTATGGATACGGTAGTGCATCTTCAGGGCACTCTGGCAGCTCAGGACGCGGTGACAGATAACGCATTGGTTTGGGTCTGTCATCTTTTTGTCAATGTTCTCAACCAGCTGCTGTAGTTTTGATGTTTCTGAGGTTTGCATAGAGTCTAGGAGGCCTCCAAAAGGGAACTTGGCTTTGAACTGGTCTGATAGCATGGGGAGAACAGGGTGGGAGACTGCATTAGAAGCAGAGTTAGGGCTGCCAATGGGTTCGGTCACTTGGCCACCACTGGATGATGTTGTGGACGTAACAGCAGTAGAGAGGACCATTTGAGTCACTGTAGTTGTGGTGGTGGTGTTCTCCCCCGGTCTTGTTGGACAGCTTGGAGGCAGTAGAATGCCTTCAGCTTTTAGATGAGGAGGTGCATCACTCCCAAGGTTGAGGTTTGGGGAGGGTGAAGTAGTGGTCATACCAGAGTCATTAATAATGTTTGGGGATAGAGATGCACACTCACTTGAGGGTGGGGAGGGCCTCTGAGGGGACCTGTTGAGTGGAGTAAGACTTGGAGAGTCACCAAAGCCACCCATCATACTGGGCAAAGTTGGAGGCAGCTGTAGCCCCACAGATGTGGACACAGTGGGGAGGACAGGTTTGCTGTCTAACCATGTGGTCACAGGTTTTTCTGGGGGCAAAGACATGCCATATGGTATGCCTGAACTAGTGGGCACATTGTCCAGATATTCTGGCACAGGATAGGGGTTCATCTGAATATGTGGATATTTTTCTTTGTGTCTCTGGAAATGGACTTTCAGATTGCCCTTGGTGGAGAAGCGGTTTCCACATATGTTGCATTTGTAGGGCCTCTCTCCAGTGTGAGAACGCAGGTGGATCTGCAAGGCGCTGTCACTGCCAAACACCTTGGCACAGAAGCGACACTTATGCTTAAAAAAGGGGTCATCAGAGCTGGGCTTGGTGTCAAACACAGACACATTTGGGGGCTTCCCTTTACGATGCTTCATTAGAGCTGAGAGGGGATCCAGAGCATTGGCTGTGGCTGCAATGCTAGCAAGTGGGTTAGGGAAAATAACACTGCTGGAAGAACTGTGAGGTATCAGAGGCATGTTGGAGGCCGAGCTCAGGAGACTGTTGTGGCTGAGTGATGGAGGTGTGGTTGAGTTCCTGGGAAGAGCCACACTGCTGCTGATGCCCCCACCTGCTGTTACACTACTACTGGTGCTACTGTTGTTTGTGACTGTGGACGAGCATGAAGGAAGTAGAGACGACAGGCCAGTAGCAGTGGGTGGAGGAAACACTGAATTGTTTGAGGAAGTGTTGGGGATTGAAGAGTTAGACTGCTGACCACCACTTTGTGGTGTTTGAGAAAGAGGCCCCTCTATTGCTGAGGTCAGAGGTGATGGCCCTTGGCCATTAAGAGTGGCTGGCAACCTAACAGGCAGCTGATGGACAGGCGGAGTGATGAAGTTGTGTAGCTGTAGCTGACTGGGGACAGGGGGGACGCAGGAGGAGACAGAGGCCTGACTCGCGCTCACAGTGTTGTGGTGGTTGAGCGCAGGCTGTGAGGCAGATTGTCTGTTCATCAGAGCCACCTGACTGCGTATTTGTTCGATCAGCTGCAGCTGGTGGATCTGCTGCTGCTGCAGGGCCATCAGCTGGTCCAGGATCATGGGAATAGCCATGGTGGAAACCCCACTGCCGGCTGCTCTCACACTCTGTGAAAATTGGGCGACAGCGACTCGAGTGCCCTGCAGTGTCTCCAAAGTAACATTGGTACTTGGCATGGTGTAACTGGTGATGCTGGAGGGGACGACATCATTAAGCTGAGGTAGAGAGCCGTCGGGCTCAGGGGATGTCACATCTCTCTCCTCAGGATCCATGCTTTTTTCAGGAGACAGATCCAGCTCCATCTGCTCGTCCTCCTTTTCTAGGACACTGACCTCGTTTAAGGTTGCTGTCTCTGGGACGTCATCCCCCTCACCGGCAGAACTGTGGTTCCCCTCCCTAGGGTCCTCACTGTCATCCTGCTCACTCGGACAGCTGGGGACAGGCGAGGGCTCTTCGGGGTACTCCTGGGAGGGGTTAGGTGTGTCCTCATTATCATTCACTATGAGCACCAGAGGGTTCTTGGTACAGCTTTTTAAATGTTCACAAAAGTCGGACCATTTGAAGAACTCAGCGCAGCACTTCTCACACACATGCGTTTCCTCACTGCCGCTGCGACTCTCGTTCCCACTGTCGGCGTCCTCCAGCACCTCTCCTCGGGCTAAAGGTGAGAGGGTCCAGAGAGAGAGGAGGGAGAGAAAAAAGAAGAAAAAAGAAGAATTCATGAATAAATAATCAATAAGGAATCCACACATATTTTGCACTGCAGACCTGCAAAGATTTAACCTTTGATTTTTTCCCCTCTTTTAACATAACCAAAATCAATATTCTTTTTATTTTTTTACTCTGAACAAATTGCCGTAGTTCACCAATTCTCAGGACCAGCTCTGTGCATTCACACCCACTCCATAGAGCCAGCTAATAATTTTCTTTGTGCAATCCATCAAATTATGAGGGCCTATCAATTGTGGATACTGCCGCTTAATGAAATTCCATAGAAGCTATTGATTTCCAATATTTCATACAATTCACAGCTGCCTCATCTGTTGGGTACAAATCAGGACTTTGATGGCCACATTAGGATTCCCCTCTGCTATCAGAGCCAGTCATTTGCACCTGAATTTCAAACGCCTGGGCCTTTTTGAATTGCCAGTGTAATAGAAATTTAAACTATGTATAATGTTCTCAATGTCAGATATGTTTTTGAATCTCATTATTGATCTATGTGTTTCTGCATTATTCACCATAAAACTGTAAAATGTAAACCTTGAATTGTTTTCTAATGGCAAACAAATACATTTATTTAAAATTTAACTACCAGAGTTGCTTTCTATCTGCAATTTTTTTTTCCTTAACCACCTCCTTTTCTCTCTCTCCTTCCCTCATGCCATCTGAAAAAGACAAATTATATGCTGGTGCCATAGCAGCAAAGTCTCTGATTGGTTGCATATGTTTAATCACAGTTGTAGGAAGCCACTTCCTTTTCCACAAGCAACCATGAACAGAAAAAGTAGCCGACTCAAACTCTGAACAAAAGGCACACTCCACACCTGATCAAAGCCATATAACATTATTTGAGTACTTCTGGCTCATGCACATCCCAATAAATGTCTATATTATTGAAGACATTGTTAAATAAATAAATAAATATATATATATATATATATATATTTGTTAGGCAAGACCACATTAACCTAATTTCAGTATAATTTTAAAAATAATAATCAATGTATCAATTTGCTTTTTACCCTCATAGCTCAGATAATGTTTACATTGTATAAATATAGTATTTTACGAACAAACATGCTTTTATTCAATACATAATATTTCCACCTACTGCATATAATTGATATATAGCAGGTATAATGTACTCTAAATTTTTAAATACCAAATTAATAATTATTTTAAAATGTATTTATTACTATCTAATTCTTAACAATGCATGCCTTCAAGTCACCTTTTCATGGTAGGTGAAAAAGCAATGATTCATACAGTGTCTTAGAAGCGGGCCACACTGAAGCACACATAAAACATTCATGCGTATTACATTGAGTCATTAGTAAAGAAATTTATCACTGCTGTAATTTCTGGCCAAAGGGGGCACAAGCTCTCAGGGTCTGGGGTGTGCAGTTCAATTAATTATCTGTAAAGCTTTGCAGAGGCTATGTCTGTCGTATCTGCGGACAACACTCACAAAACAAGGAGTTATTACACTCAATTGTGCAGATTAGAAAAAGCGATGTATAAAATAATTGTTGCATGTGATCAATGTGGCAAAATATCTGTAATCAGTCATGATAAATCCTGAACATAAGCTGACAAGTGAAAAGCAGCAAGTGCTCAGAGGGCGACACGTGACAGCAGGCGAAAAATCTCCTTAGGCCAGCAGCGGACAGCGCAGCTCATTTCCATAATTGAGGGGTGAAAGGTCAACGCAAATGAGTAGGCATTGTGTTGAGCTGATTAGTTATTAGAATGGTATTACTGTCAATCTCTTTTATTCATTTATACGATTACAAGCAAGGGCCTTTGTATGAGGCTGACCTTGTGAAGAAACACACACGAGTGGACAAAGACTGCAGGCAAATTACTTGAGTAAACAGAAAATATTATTAATAGTATGGATGTTTATATACATTGTAAACACTGCATTAAAATCGCTATTGCTATATTTGATATTTATCAGAAAAAAATATATTTAGGTTTAGGCAAATAATCATATGATCATGACACATTTTTAATTTTTACCATACAAAAGAAAATAGTTGAAAACTTTCAAAATGTATTTGTGTCTGTTATTGAGTGAATTATATTTTAATACACTGAAAGCAAAAGAGGGAATATTTTGCAAGTGTTTTGCACTATATCGGTTTATAATCCTTTTGGTATAGCATAAAAAGTGGTTGAAAATTATCTTCAGTCCATCTCTCATTTCTTTAAGTCTTCCCTTACTCAGATGCAAATAAAAAGTTGGACCAGGTCAACGGGGAGACTGTGGACATCGAATCCCCGTGTTCCCTATCATGCTAAGCAATCGCTGGCATGCTAACTGAAACCGCTAATCTGACATATTATATCAGACGAGCTATTCATGCTTCACACTCATTCACCGAGAGCCACAGTGCGGGGCATTCAGGGAAGAATCAAGCTTTTACAAATCGTCCCTTTCTTGACAAATTCCTGTTTTGCTCAATAAATATGAGTCCAATAAAATGTACACAAAAGACAACTGTACCCTGAGACTCTAGGCATTTTCTTAATGCGTTAATTTTGCCTTTTTTTTCTGAGTCACTTACTTTATGAGTGAGGAGATTAATATAGGTACATGCATGTTTAGGAGAGGAGGGTAGAGCACGCTTTTAGTGGAATTTTTGAACCAGTTAGTCCTTATTTTTATGTTGCCCCCTTTATTTTACTTTTGGATGCACCAATACATAAGATGTGTGATATCCAGAATTATTAAAACAAATACATGTATATTTTTTAATCTTGCAATAACGAGCCTAGTCACAGTTTTTAGGTAATCTAAAGAACAATTCAATACAATGTTAGTGCTCATACAAGAATGTCATTGTCTATGAGCTGCTGCGTTTTGCATTACTCGACTGTGTGTGTGTGTGTGTGTGTGCGTGTGTCTTTAAACATATCGTCGCCAGTGATTTCATGCATTAGACCTGCAGAGCGACCAGAGCACACAGCTGAGTGTGTCATGGGCCGGTCAGCTCGCTGCCGAGTGGTACAGTCATATCTCTGGACCAACACTGAGGCCTTTGTCATTGGCTGCAGATGTCGAGCAGCCAAAACATTAACGATTTGTTTGTGTAAGCATTTGCAATACAGTATTCAGTGACGGCACGCTGTCCAGATCACTCTGTCATCTATCAAGACGCTCTTTCTGACATTGTTTTGCTTTTTCTAGATTTAGAAGAAATTTTTACGGCCGGTCAAGCTATTTAACAATATTGTTTTTAACATAATTTAATTTGATTTGATTTATTTTATATTTTAATTATACAGTACTGTGCAAAGGTTTTAGGTGTCAAAAATACTTTGTATTTTTTATTTATTTATTGTGCTAAGAATCATTAGGAAAAATTTCATTAATTGGGCCAAGAAGAAAAAAATGTATTTGGTGTGGATCCAGATTACTTTTTAGATCCAGGAGTGTTTAGAGGTTTTCTGAACTAACTTAAGATACGGACCAAAGATACAAGTATTCACTCACTAAAGAAACTCCAATAATTAGTTTCTGTTGATTCTTTACCATTGTGAGATAGAAGTGGAAAGAGCATTTACCCCTGAACTAGATGATGTTCGAGTTTGAGTCCAAGTCTGGGCCCTGTTTCTTTACCTTTGCGACATAGGACCAGTTTATTGGCAAATCTACATTTTCCTAATGCTTAGTTTAGATTGTCTTCTTTTTTGTATGTGTGTATTTTTGTGTACCTTTCTTCATTCATAGCCTCTCTTTAAAACCTGACTTTTGCATCGTACTGTATATATTTACCCTAAAATGTTAAATTGACCTCTTATGCTACTTCTGATACTACAAATCTCTCTCTTCTCAAAAGTTAAATGATCATCTCCTCTCTCCTCCTCGTTCTCAATCAGAATCTCATTGCTCTTGTGTGTTTTCGGTGCTGACTAGTAATTAAGACACTGCCATATTCAAGTGGCTTCTTGAAGACATCTTTGGCAGAAAACTATGTGGGTGGTCCAACAGTCTGCACCCAATGGTGAGAAGGATTAAAACAAAGGCTAAAACAAAGAGCAACTACAGGGGACGTATGTGCAACAACCATATTGTAAATGTCAGCTTAGTGTCTAGATGTACACAGCTCTTTTTAAAATTGCTTCAAAAAAAAAAAAAAAAAAAAAGACAAAAGTTGAAAATTTGCATTTCAAAAGCTGTTCATATGCACTTTCCTAGCATAAACCAAAAATAATATTATTATTTCTTTTCATTTACAAAACGTTGAATAATAAAAAGTCGATTGGAAGATTCTTATATTCACTATCATGCTAAGCAATACATAATATCTTTGGAAAATGTTTCCAAATGGTAAAAAATTAAACCGTGCAAAGTTAAAATTCTTCTTTCTATATCTATACAGCAAAATATAAACATACATGTCCACTTCATACATGTGCACCCTAAAACACTGAACAGAGGTTAGCAAAGAAGTGAAGAGGAAAACCCCTGCCCCGATGTTGTTCACACTTTCTGGGACACGTGTGAGCTGCGCTGCCAAGGTCAACGCTGCAGCGCATGTTCTAATTGTACAAGGATCCTGACATCCAGCGGCAGGACCTGGCTGTCTGGGCCAGAGACAAAGGTTAAGTCAGCGGGCTTTATAAACGCACTCTTAAAAGCAGTCCCCCCTCCCTTTCGCCCTCCCTTCCTGTCCTAACACACACACACACAACATCCCATCTACACATGCACCCCTCTACACCCAGAGGGGCTACTGTCTAGAAGACCTAAGGGGCAGATAATATGCCAGACAAGGGCTTTCTGGCACACATTTTTACTTTTGATCTGTTCTTTAAATAGATCAGACTAAGCCACAGTGAAGAGAAATTGATACAAAAATCATATTACCATTTTGACTTGTTTGTGTGCCTCTTGTGTCCTTTTAATAGATCAGACTAGGCCATAGTAGAAAACTGAGATCTACTATAAAATTATATTACCATTTTGTCTATAATGTACTTATTCTTTCATGTACCTTCATATATTTACAAACTGCTGCTGTCCATGCATTGTTAGCAGATTTGTTTTTGCACATAGGGTGGATTTTTATCGTATTGTTCAACTTATGTGTGTAAGTCTATAATATAATTTAACTTATTGTTAGTGTATATTGCATATGACGCAGATATGACAGCATTTCTATACCCCTGATGATTTGTGCATATAGAGAAATTGACCAAAAGTCCCGAATGCCTTTTCAAGCTAACATTTCAATTTTTGTTTAAATATATAGATTTACATGGCCCTATTCTTTCTTGACTTCGCTTGTCCTTTAAATAGATCAGCTCAGATACAAAAAAATGTGTAACTATTTTATTTATGGTCATTCATAGGCCTCTTCATAAGTCATAAATCCACAAATGTGCACTTTCACTCAATTTAGCTTTTCCTTTTTAAACCTATGATTCATGAACAGATCTGGCCGACAACTGGTGGAACTTCTACATCCCTCGGACATCATACGTGACCATTTGTCAAGGCCGAGCGATCAATAGTGTCATCGGGAACTGTGCCACGGCGGCGACGGCAGCGGCAGACAGTGGTGGCAAGAACAATGTGATCACAATGTGGCGATGCTCTGACACTCTCTGACATTTGTAGCACTGCTCCGAGGTACAGCTCTGGGATGAGATATGGTATTATTATTGAAAAGTGTGTTTGGGTGTGCTGTGCTCATGCCAGGAGATGGGGATTGTTCTCTAACCACATCTGCCCTGCAAACAACTGACTCTGTGTGTAGAGATATGACATTCCTCGGCTACTTGGGCTCCTCAGCAAAACGGCATTGGCACTGTTTGCTTGCAATGGGCATTTTAAAGCAGCAATCTTTTAATACTTTTTAAATATTTGCAAAGTAGTTGAGGTAAAGGCGCTCAGTTGCTTCTTATATTCTTGTGGTGTATAAAGTAAAATAAAAGATTCAATAATCAGATCCTCAGTTTTCCTTGACATTCCTCAATCCTACAGGAGAGCAACCTGATGGATACTGCTGCGTATCTCCGATTGGAATCTGAGGCATCCTGACACTGACAACTGAGCGTTCAAGTTTCAAATGAGATTTCCCTTCAAAAAATCAAGAGGAAAATGGACAAAAAAAAAAAAAAAAAAAAAAAAAGCCAAAAGCAATGAGTGAGTCTCGCCCTTCAAAGCAACATTTCCTCATGCAAACAGAGCGGCACTCTAGAGATTACATCATGCATTTCTATTCTAAAGGAGCCCTGCAAAGTGTGTGTTTGTGTAAATGTGTGTGTCTGGGCGGGCGTGTTGGACCACCACTGAAAGACGTAAATAATCATTGAGATTTGGGGTAAAGAAGCCCAGGATAAAACACTGCATTGGCCAAAAAGAAAAATGTTTATATAAAATATGAAAAATTTCATTGATAGCAGTGATTTCTTAGATACTATTTTCTAATGCAGCCTAATAAAAACGCATGCAAACTAATAAAGATTTAACAAACGATTTTCCATTGTGGAGATTTATGAAAAGGGGCAAATATTATTTACAATGTTGACATTCCTGCATAATTTTCTTTTTGCTTGAATTGTGCCTATTTGTAGCAGTGGTCGTTATTGCGCAAAAGCAGAGGACATGCAAAATAAGACATGAATGGTTCCTTTTTAATTCCACATGGCGAGGACGAGCTGTGTCAACCGATCCTGTCCACATTGTGAGCGAAAGAGAACAAATCAAGTGTGCCAAATTTATGTGAGGGCGGTAAACAAAAACATTTCCATGACAAAAACAAGGCTTCGACTTACAAGTGAAAGCGTTTTTTTCTCCACAAAGGGCAGGGGCTGCAGGGGGACTAACCACTCATGGAAAGTTAAAATAAAAACTTTAAAAATAAACGACGTGGCTGTACTCCGCTTAAGACGTGTAAGTATATTTTGTGTTTCACAGATTAAATACAATAGACATTGTCTAATTTTATAGTGTATTTTTAGTTCGTAAATAGTGCATTACAAAGACGCCTGTCAAAAGATAAGTCATTTTTAAAGTGCGTCTTTTTCTCTTGCAGAACGAGGCCTTATAAAGGCCTTGTCATACAATATCATATTTATATAGGCCTTCAGATATTTTTTCATATTTTCATATTTCATATTTCTATAAATTGTATACGCTGGCATTTTTGGAAAAATTACAAAAGCCGGTCATGGTGAACAGAGACTGGTCCACTTATAATTCTAAAAATAAAAACTTATTATTAAAAACTGACATTGTCTTCAGAAGGACTCCGTAACAGACTCGAAAGAAATGATTGGTATTTAGTGTATTTATCGTTAACACCAACCTGTTTAAATTAATTAGGTTAAACTTTTACAAAAATAATTCTGGAAAAAATGGGGGCAGATGCCCGTTTCAACCCAGTCTCATGCCAAAGAGTGTCCACTCACCGTGTTCGGAGGTCACTCCTGCCAGCGCTGGGTCTTCGTCCGACTTGAGGTGCTGTGGCTTGGCTTGCTTGCGTCGGGACATGCTGCTAATGATGCTGCTGGCGACGTTTCTGCTCTCAGTGTTTTGGCGCTCCGGGATGTGCCTGCGTTGAGCAGATACATCAGCGAAGAGGCGAGTGAATCAAACACGCGCTAAAGTTGAGTGGAGTGTGCGCGCTGCAGGACGGGGAGGAATCATAAGTCGAAATTAGTTGTTGCTCTTCGCTCGCTGATGTTCGTCGGATTGCGCATGTCGCTATAATAATTATGATAGTGAATAATGCCTGGCGATTAATGGCACTGTGTGAAGGTGGGGAGGGTTGGCTGCAGTCCAGCGGACGCGCATTGGATATGGTAATGAGGGACGGACTAAGCAATTAGCCGCTTCACTCTCAGACTTTATCCGTGTCTTTTTCTCTTTACTCCCCAGCCTTCCCCCGCCTTACAACAACAACACAATAAAGCGAGCCTCTTCTTCTTGTGCTCGGCACTGGGGGGTCTTCAACGGGGTACCGTCCGCAGCCCCCGCAACACTCTCTCCTCCTCCTTCTTCTTCAAACTGAGGATTCACCGCCAAGTGTCTGTCATCTTCATCTCTCTACCATTTCACCTTCATAACTTTACTTTCACTCCGAGTCCCACGTCAACTCTTCTCTCCGTCTGCTCAGTTCATACGGCTGCCCTATGGATGCGTAAAGTTCTTCACAATAACAAAAAGTTAGTTTTTTCTGTTATTACGCGGCAACTGTTTCCAAACGTTGACGTCGCTTAAGGTCTCCAAAGGTAACGCTTTAAAAGTGTCCCACAGCGAAAGGAGTTACTTCGGTGCTTGAGTCCCTGCCTTCCCCGTCTCCCTCTCTCTCTCTGTCCGCCGTGCTGTGGTGTAGTGTCCCGGCTGCGTTTTCGCTTCGGTGCACTTCCCAAACTAAAATAAAGGAGTCGTTTTTCTTTGGATCTTCTGATGAGACACTTTTACGCGTAGATTTAGATAGAAACACGGGCTCTTCTGTACAAAGTTATCGCCGTTTGGTCCGCGTCTCTCCGCTCCCTTCCTCTCTGTGTGTCCGCTGTGTGTGCGTGGAGTGGGGCACTGCGCTGTGTGTGTGAGAGTTAACCCCGCGACGAGCAGTGGAAGAAAGGTTCAGCCCATTGCTTTGAGCCACCACTAGGATGTACCACCACGTTACTGTTACAATGGGACGTCGTCCGGAGGCAAACACGCACACACAGTGAACACACAATTTTGACCTCCATCATATAATACCTGCTCCACATCTCTGACGCATGTCATATGAATTTCACAGAGGTTAGTCATTTAAGAGTGGTTATTTGGTTTGAGAAATAACTCTTATTCACATCTATAGGCGCATGTGGAAATGTGTTTAGTTTGCAGAGTTGATATTATTTTACCTTTAGTCTGTCCATTTAATACAAGAAAGTGGCAAGTGGCACCAAAACGCGACATTCGTTATTTTAAGCATTTTACAGAAACAATCTCTGGTCACATTAAAGAGGTGCAATGCATTAGGAGTGTGCTTTTTAAAATTTCTTTCAATGTAAGCATTGTACACAGGGCACATGTGGTAAGTTAAATTCCAGCTTAACAACACAAGAGCTATTTTGATCGACTGTAATCATATGAAGCCTATGCAATTTAGAACATTTCACATTTGCAAAGTCTTATCTTATGCATTTAAAGAAAATAAAATGTAACGTAAAATATGTTACTAACCCCACCTTGTTCCCATAGAAACATTCCGTTTATTCGCCGGTCAACAAAGCACTAACTCAAGTTTGTATTTGTTGAAGTCACGTGTTCACATTTGCCATAAATGTTTACTGTGTGAGGCCACCTTGTAGATTTAAATAGCCTAAGTTAGTAAGAATTGCTTAACAGGATTAACAGTAGGCTACTATGTCCAAAATAACCTTTGCAAAAGTGGTCCATACGGTATATGTCCCAAATGTGGAATCCTAAACACAATATTGCAAGTATAAAATAAAAGGCTCATATGACTTATGTGCTACACAAATCGTTATGCGCTACCTCTAAACTAAAATTATGGTATATGAAAGGTATTTCTGCATTTCAAAACACATTTATAATTGTTTCATGGTAAAAGGGTTTAGGCTGTCTTTACGCACCTGCTCCTTCTATTAAAACGCGTTTACTGTCACCAGACGCCCTGTTGTTTTGACAGAAGGGGGCACTTGACTGAGAGAGCCCCCGTCCCCCGCCCCTCTCTGTCTGTAGGTCCTGTCTATCCCCTTTACTTCATATGAAATCTGTTGACAACAAGGTCGTCCTGCCTGTGCGCAAACTTTCCTCCCTTTTTTCCTTCTTCTTCTTTTTCCACCACCTACAACTTATATGTCCAAAAGCCTGTTATTATCTGGTATTAATAGATGCAGCCCCAGGAAGACAAAATCAGCTATTGATAATTGCAAGGAGTATACGGCAGCTACTCTATCGATCGGCGTGTCCTCCACTCCCCTGCTGCTGAGAGATAAGGAGACACACTCTTTAGAGCAATATAATTTCTTTTGACCTATCTGCTTGCTACAGACTTATGATGAATAGCCAGAGTGGCTCAAGTCCTTTATCACCAAAGTTACCCCCTTGATATAATATTGATTCTTTATAACTAGCTCGCCACACAAAAATCAAACTGTCCACTTGGCCATCATCATCATCAATATCATCACAAAGGCGGGGAGGAATGGAGATCCAAGCTTTGTAACGAAGAAGAAAAAGAAGAAGGATTTTACAATCTCCTCCTGTAGGTCTAATCTTTATTTTGCTGATGATGGAAAGAAAAAAAGAGGCTAGGTGCCATCTAAGTCTGGATGCCATATAATCCGGAATGGGACACACACATTGACACAAACTGATAGAAAGAGGAAGGGGATTCTGGGCTAGTGTGCTACTTGTGAAGTGGGATTTTGTCAGAGAAGATGATATCAACACATAAGGGGTATAATATATTGTAAGCACTTTGAAGTAAAATATCTGTATATAAAGCAAAACATGGCGTTTGGTGTTAACCTTTTACGCACTGTGTCTGTAATGCAGTGGCTGTTCCAACAGGGCTGTAGTGACTAAGAGGGGAACAGAGCTGCTGCTGCTGGGAGAGGAGGAGGAGGGGAGGAAGAGGGATGGATGGAGGAAAGAGAGGAGGGAGAGGACAGAAAACGTGTAATCCCCCAACAACCCTTTGGATCTGGATCTGGTTCCGCGGCGTGTAAAAAGGTAAAAACGGCTTGGCTTCTCCCCGTGTGTGCTGGCCCTCACTCTGTGCGTTAGAGCTTAATACGCAGCGCTCGGACTTGAGTCAGAACTCTCTTTTCTCTTCTCTCCCTCCCTGCAGTCTGCGGTGGCGCGGTGCTCTGCGCGGATACAGTCAATGAAGGCCGGAAAACGGAGAAGACACACGAGGTAAATGCTGCTCCGTTTTATTCGCTGAATTTTAATTTCAAAGCTCCAGCCCCTTTAACGAGTGCTAATTTCTGGTGTGCGTAAATGGTGTCGTGTTCTGTATCGGGCCGATGTCAGCGCTGTAAATGTGAAGTGCGCTATGCAGTTTGTAAAAACGACTCCTATGCGTCAGCGGCCAATCAGACGTTTTTGCGCCGCCGCAACTGGTGTCGAGACGTGTCTCCACACACTGCAGGCTACAGTAGCAGCCTATGGCATAGCGCACAGGCGCCCATCTGCACCAATCACAGATGAGCTGCAACTTTTTTGAATATATATTCTCATATTGAAGAGAGTCTGGACAAGGCACCCATAGCTCGTGGCACGGTTTAAGGAACAATGTAAAGGGATTGTAAAGTTTAATTATGAGATGATATACTGCGCCTATAATTATGGACTTATAGCATTGCATTCATTTCATAGTTAATAGTATCTTGTTCTGGAGTGTGTTGTGCATAGTCATAATCTGTGCTTTGAGAATTTGAGACATTGTAATTTATATGACAATTTTGTCATAAATCATTATCACATCATGAGCCTAATTATTAATAAGCAACCTCAATGGGTTTGCTAGCATCTCATTGGCTTACTGCAACACCAAGATAAAATGTAGCTACACTGAACTTTTATTTTTAATCTATTAAATACACAAGCATTTAAATTAATTACTTTTTTTGTAATAATTATCATGATATACATATTTAACAAGAGAGAACATTGGTGACCCTTTTAGACATGCTTAGGGTTTATATCATTGATACTGTCTTTGTGCAGTCAGGTGGGCAACAGTCTAAGCGTGTGCAGTGTTATTTTACCAGTTCATGTTAAACAGACACACAAACTTACACAATGTGATGTATAATTGTGAACATAATGTAAAAGTAATGACTGTGAGTCATTTTGCTGTTACATTTGGAGCATATTAATCTGTCGCCGTCTGAAGTGTTTTTTACATTGGTGAACCCAGTTATCATGACCTGCTTATCTTCTTCTCCATGAGGCAGATAAAAAGTGACACGTGGCTTGTACCTGAGATGAATCAAATTTGATGTGACTGGTCAATCAAGCCTAATTTAAATGAATTCAATCAACCCATTTCTTCAGCTACTGTAATTGAATTAGTGGCGAGAGTGTAATTGGACATTGAGTTGGCACTTGAGAGGAGATGACAAAATGCTCATTCCTGCCACCAACCAAAAGGACTTATGTGTCAAACTCAGTGTGAAAGGCAGTACTCTAAATGCTTGCTGACAAGATGACAAGGTCTGGGATTTTCCCAAAATGTGTGCAAAAATAATGAAACACTACACATACAATTATGATCACATGTAACAATTTGTAAAATCTAAATAGGAACAGAATTTATTTTTTGGCATAATATATTCACAAAAAAACATTAACAATACATGATGAGGAGTTGAGGTTACCATTTCATGAAAAATAATTGTTCCTTTTGAAGTTGATGGCAGCAACATGTCATGAATCCTGGAAGTGTTGCTGATGCAGTGATTTCAGAAACATGCCTGTTTTTTGGTATTGCTGCTTGTAGATCTGAAGATTATGAGCATCCAATACTGTACATCCACTACTAACAAAGATTCAGCCTTTCTAAATCCCTAATTTATGCACAAACATGTAACTGAAATATTGTTAAATAACTTGTAGTTGATTAAATGTGTATGTTTTTGTATTTGCATTTTTTCATGCTTTTTGTTGCCTCTTCTCAACTTTTTTGAGATGCTTTGTTAAAATGAGCTATTACTTCCAGGAAATTATAAAATATCTGAATTTTAACACCTGATACAGTATATTTTTATGGTCTTAAATAAAATATAGTTTTATAAGATTTGCAAACTTTTATTATTATTTTATATATATATATATATATATATATATATATATATATATATATATATATAAATTATTTTTGTATGTACATTTTACACATTGTCCCACTTTTTTTGGAATTGGGTGTGTAATATCCCACAACCTTTCAAGACCACCCTTTAGAGTGGCACAACAGTTTAGGTACCAGTTAATGCACACACCTACTTGTGTACCCAAATGTCAAATAGTAAAAAAAAAAAAAAAAAAAAAAAAAAAAAAAATCCTATTTAAGAAAAATACAAACTATATAATGGTTCAAAATAACATATTTAATCCAGGATTCAGGACACACTAGGTCATGTATTTTTGAGGCATTACTCTGCTCCCTGTCCTAATCTTACTTGCTAATGTCTGCTGGGAAGTTTAAATATAATCAAAGTCTATTTGCACTATATTTACAGTAATGCAAAATGTAATGCAAAAATACACAACCTATTTTTATTTTCATTATTACTATTTTTATTAATTTTATATTTGAGTTGTAACATACCATCACACAAACCTGGTGCACAGAGAAATGAAAAAGTCAGAAGTTTTGGGCCTTGGTCGTCCACAGCTCTAATGCCATTTCCAAAAACAATAATCAGAAAAGGGCTAAAGCTAAAGCACTGATGACACTTAATCTCATTGGAATTGCTTCAGGTCTGACCTTGGACAGATACGAGCCACTCCACAAGTGACTGTGTGCACGTGTGTTGTGTGTGTGAGATGAAGAAGTGCACTTATGGCATTTGAAGTTTTTGCATTTGAAATAAATTCAGTTGGAAGTCAAAGTATAAAAATATTATTAAAATATTACCAGCAAGAATTACAGTATTACTACTAGTAATATTAATACTATTACTGCTACCACATGAGTATACTGTAACTACTACCACCATTACTCTTACAACTACCAGTACTAAAACTATTGCTATCACTGCTGCTGACATCAGGGGTGTACCACTACTACTGTCAGGCCACCGTGGCTGGTCTTTGTCAACAGTTATTATCCAATTAGTGTTTTTACTAAACACGATTTAATTAGTGGAGTTTTTGCATATATTTTACAATAAGCTTAAAAAAATGTAAAATTTTGCACAACAGGAATTTATCAAATATAAAAACAGGTTTACCTACAGGCAGAATAAAGTGTACTTCTGTGCATGTGGTGTCACATCTTTTAAAACATGTCATATTTTTAAAAATACTATTTTTTAATCCATTGTAATTATGATGAATTACTATATAATAAATGATGTACACTTGAGGAAAGCAACATAAATTCAGGCCTAACCTCTAAAGTTAAGATACAGGTGCATAAAATTCAACCGGCCAAAGTGGCCAGTGGGAGTAAATGTGTTACTGGCTAAAATGAAAAGCTACCTGCATTAGGCTAGTGTTAATGTCAAGTCCTGACTACTGTATTACCAGTACTATTACCATTACTACCTGCTTTGTCATCAAAGTAAAAAATACGGTGTTCATTTAAAGATTTTAAAAATATACTTGTAAAATTAAGATTTTTCCTTAAATTATCTGAGTAAAAGTATATTTTAAGAGTATTTATGTCTTAAAATGTACTTCAGTAAATGAGTTTAGTTAAAGTATCTAGTTACTTCCCATCACTGCATTTGTATGAAGCTATGGCTCATCATTGTGGCTCTGTGAGATGAGTGAAGCCTCCAGCTCTGCAGTGGGCTGCAGGATGTGTTGGCCTGTGATATGTGTGCCACATTGTCTGTTCAATAGAAGCCTTTGAATTTTTAAACAGCATCAGTTTCTTCTTACTGTCATTGTTTTGGCACCATTTGCCTTGCTTAATCCTGGTAAGTGCATATCTCCACTGTCTTACTCAGCTCTGTGGACATATGTCTGCAGGTTTGTATGTCAGGGGAACGGGGACAGATTATTATTTGATCACATCTGAATTGCCAGTAATCCATGAAGTAAAACAGGTGACAAATGTAACCTTTATAAAAATACAGTACTATACAAAAGTTTTAGTGATGTGTAAAAAATCATGCTAAATAAGAGTACTTCAATAAATACAGTATTATTTTGTATTTATTTATAATCTCAGTAATGAGCCAAGGATGAGAGTGTTTCAAGAAATTATACCATTTTAGAGATATGGACCGAAGATACTACCTTCACTAACAAAAAGAACAAATGATTAGTTTTAATTATATACCACTGTGAGATATAAGTGTCTGGACACTATATTCTTACCATATCAAGATAGGACCAGTGCCTTGGCAGAGGTCTACACTCCCCATACGCTTCTTGTTTCTTTTGTACCATTGTGAGTTTTTTTTTTTATTGTTGTTAGAATTTGTGTAGCTTTAAGTTTTTTGCATCACAAGGCATGCTTCTACTAATTTACTTTAAAACAACCAAACTTTTAAGCATGCAAAATGACTGTATGAGACAGTGAAAGTCATCTGTGTAATGGGTTAAGTTAGTCGTTGCACACTTTTCACATTCCCCCGTTTACTGTACTCTGCAGTCCTTGAGCCTCTCTCTCTTTGCCTCCGTCTCCAAGGAGAAATATTTGCAGAGTGCAGCCTTCTCTGTACACTTTCTATGCTCCTCTTTGTCCCTACGCTGACTTATTTATGGTAACCCGCTAATGAGCTATACTCTCCATTGTAGTGGGCGACAGACGGTGTAAACATTTAGATTTCCCCCTTCAAGTACAAGGCAAGATCCACCAAAATAATGGCTCAAAGTGAAATGAAATTACAGAGCGAGGAGGGAACACCTGATCAAACACAAGGTTAGCCGTGCCGTGTTTTGTGTTTTGCCGTGTTAATGCCCTATGTTGCTATCAGGGTGTTTTTGGAGCACTGCCAGCCAAAGGAGGAAGAGCACCTATTTTGTGGAGAGGTAATTGCTACACAGTTAGCTTGTGATTGCCAGGATCTTTCACAGCGAACGGTCCCGGGTTTCTCTTCTCTTCACCCTGCGCCGACAGCCTGATTACAAATCATCTTATTGATTTGATGAGTGCAAGATGTCTGCTAATAACTGTTCTCATACCATCTGTTAATCTTTGTTGTGATTAAAGAGGTAATCCTGATATCCATTATTCCCAACGACAAGGAGCGGCATCGTACATGAGCTCCTGGCCCCTCCACTTCCAAGGATATCAGACATCTCCGAATTCAATTGAGAAATGCGCTGCCTTCTCCGCATTACAAACACAATACAGAAAAGAGAATTACACCTCTCCCTTAAAATCCATTGCCTCGTATATAGCCCACCCAAAATGATTTTTCCTAAATATGATAATAAATCACAAGGCTGGATCAATAGCCAGGGCACCAACTGCTGTGCGCTGATAACGTATTAATCAATATCTGGTATTTGGATTTTAATTAATACTTTCACAAGGCTAGAGTGGGAGAGAAATATAATGTGTGTGATAAAAATGTGGCCCACAATAAAGAAACAGATAAAGGGGAATTCAATCCTGGAGTTGTTGTTCCCATCTGTCATTGACTTATTTAACAGGGGCCTTTTGAAATAGAGCTTGGCAGTGTACGAGTAGCTTTGTGGATTTAACTTTAAAACTAGAATCTGAATGTAAAGTTGTGGTGAATATAAACACAATTGTGCAATATTTTTAGGAAAATAAATGATTGGTGGCTCACCTGGTAGAGCCCCCCCCCCCCCCAATTCCTGTCAATAGTGCTATGAAGTAAAGGCCATAAAATAAATCTGCTAACACTATTAATCAGTAAAAAATATGTAATTAGCAATAATATAATTAATAAATAACCACTGATGTATAGAATTTAGCATTAATTTACCTGAGCTTTTTACTCAAGAAATAAACAATAATAACATCTGTGGTGTTTGTAAATCATCTGGTCTTAACTAAAGCTTCATTAATGCTTTATAGTATGATTTATTGTTAAATGTTACCATAAATCTAAAAATAAATTAGATCAATAAATGTATAAATATATAAATAGACCAGAGGTGTTATAGATTTGAAAAGTAGTTTGTGTTGTCTTTATTAACTTAACCCGATCACTTTGTTTTTCTCTTTCCTTATGGATGTAAGTGTGCTAACCACATGACGACCAACTGCTTTCCAATTGGATTGACTCCTGCAGCATCAATAAATACAATCCATTTGTTTTATAAAGAGATTAAAATAGATATAAATAGAAACAGTAAGAACCGTTAGGATGTGACAAGATTAATACAAGCTGTTAATAAAAAAAGATTGTGGATAATCCTCATTTTCGCTACATGTTTTAATTTTAATTTAATAATAAATAGACTTTTTTTCCTTTAAATGTATTTTTGTCCTAATTGGGATAAATGGAATAACTGACTTAATTATGACTGACATGTTTATCTGGATATTTAAGGAATAATACGTTTGAGTGTTGTCTTTGCCAGGAAACAAGAAAAATACCTTCCTGTGTTTGGCTCAGGTCAAGTCTAAACCCTCGTCCATTACATCACAGAGGGAGATGTAGGGAACTGTAATCTTTCTTTTTGGCTTTTCCCTTTCAGCAAACCATCTGCCTCCTAGTGTGCAGTGATTTGTACATTGATTTTACATGGATTTTATGCTGGATGCCCTTCCTGACTCAACCCTCTCCATTTATCTAGGCTTTGGACTGGAACAAAGAGCACACTGGCTTGTGACCCCTCTGTTAAAAACACTTTTTCCCAGAGACATGTTTCTAAAATTTAGTTATTCTGCTACTTTTGCACTGGAGATCAGCATTAAAATGAAAAATAATATACATTTTTGCATTGTTATTGTTTGTAAGATGGTTCTTACCTGCTCTGTTGTGAGACCAAATTCCAAAATTTTCCTTAATTTTATCTTGACTCAAACCAAATTTATTTTTCTCCATTATTTAACCACAAACTTTATAGCATAAGCATTTCCAAATCTGGTTCACCATTTCATAACTGAAACTGTAACTAGTGTCCCATAAAGCAATAGTTGAGGTGGATCCCTCTCTTGCAGCGGGACAGGCAATGTGATGTGAGCTAACAGGACATGTGCATGTTGTTCAGGGTTACTGCTAGATTTAAGTGTCTCAAGGCTGTCTGCTGTCCAACCTGCGGGTCAACAGGATATTAGGACACCGGCCCGAGTGTGGTTAGTGTTTCTTTTAAGCTGATCTCTGGACACACACATAGACACACACACGTCCCATGTCCCTTTGGCGCATACAGGAGGAGACACTCTGAGGAGGTCAGTGAAGCCACCTGGGAGTCAGCTGGAGATGGCAGCAATGGTTTTGGCTTTGTTGAATGTAATTGTGTGTGTGTTTTATCTGTTATGTTCATTATGGTGTGTGAATGCTACATATAGTGTTTTTAAGGTTAAAGCCTGTTCTTAAGCAGTAGTGGGAAGTAGTGGCAGCAGTGGCAGTAATATCATAGTAATAACAACCGTAGTCAGACCCGTTGACAGTGGTGGGCAAAGGGGTCTGTTGTCCTGGGCCTCAGGGTCAGAGAGGCCCAGAAATGGTCCCTCTTCTCTTATAATGGGCCCGGGTGAAGCCATCTTGCCCCGGGCCTCAGCAAACCTGTCAACGGGCCTGACCGTAATAATACTAGTAATAGAGCAATAATAGTAGCAGTATAGTGGTAATAGTCATAGTAGCAGTTGTAGTTTAGTTTAGTTTTTTTTCTTTATTTGTCAGGGAGCATATAGAAATACTTTAATTTCACAACAAAAGAAATGCTTTGTACCAGATTTAGCTTCTGGCTACTTTCCATCTACAGTCCCAGGGCAGGTGAGCACAACAATAAAACATAACAGAGTACAAAAGTTAACAGTACTTCATAGATAAAGTACTTACTATATTACCAAGGTACTACCTAAAAAGGCATTTTAGTCTTCATTATTCATTAAAATACTACAAATACAGATAATCAACACTGAATAATGATGAATACAGGTAACAATGTTAACAGCAATTAGTAATAGTAATATTATAGTAGCAATAGCAACCATAGCAATACTAATAATAGTAGGAATAACAGTAGCAGTAGTGGTAATAGTAGTAGCAGTGGTACTAATATCATAGTAGCAATAGCAATCAGTAATATTAATAATAGTAGCAATAATAGTGGCAATAGGTAGTAGCAGCAGTGGTAGTAGTAGTAGTAATAGTGATAATGGTAGCAGTCGTTGTAATCATAGAAGTAGTAGTAGTTGTGGTAGTTGTGGTTGTAGCAGTAAATACTACGACATAAGTAAACTTTAAGCTCCAAATTTTGAGTTACAGTATTTTGAAGAAACAGTACTTTTAGTTAAGTACAGATTTGTAGTACTGTTCTTAAGTCATCATGCAACCTTAGCAGACTTGATGTGGCACATAAACTCTTGCTGTGCAGCCTACATTGGGGCAGGAGTGCGTTGGCCAATCCCCTTTAATCCAGATCTGACTGTGGGGCAGAGAGGTGCCAAGAGAGCGGAGCGAGGCTGGCACAGGGCGGGGCGTGTGTGTGAGCGCAGCCAGAGACTTTTACTGTAATACAATTAGGAAACATAGGGACAGACTCACTTCTGTCACTGTGGGTTAGAGCAGGTCAGTGAGCTTTCATAATCACACCCCGCTCTGGTAAAATCATTTATTTATGTACACTAATGTAACAATACTTGGTCTGACAAAACATGTGAGAAATTAATACATTGTTAAATTTCTGTTAATTATACATAAAGCTTAATAATACATTTTTCTAACGCATTAAACTTTATTTTAAGCACTAAAAATAACTAAGCAACACTGTACTTGCAAACAACCTAACAAAAACAAACTTAACAAATTCATAGATTCAGATGAAACTTTACATAGGTCATGAGCTGTACAATAAGAGCAGCAATAAAATGCAATTATTACCTTTTTGGATGTATTTTATAATGTATGTATAAAGCTATATTAATAGACTTGTAATTAGAACAATATTTAACAATATTGTTATTATATTTTGAAATATCATTCAAAAGTATCACTGTATATTTAGAGATATACGGTGCAGTATATCTCTTAATAATGTGCACATACTATTAATTTTATTTCTGCTGATTATGGCTACAATTAAAATGAATATTAAAACATAATACTGAAATATTTTGCTCTACGTGTACTCAATCTATATTGTATGCATTTTACCTTTTAAACTGAACCACTCAAATAATTTTACTTTTCCTCCATATTCTAATTTATTGATTTATATAGAGAATAAAGACTGTGCTGGATGATGTACAGCTGCGGAGACAGGGTTGTTAGTTTATGTAGGCTGCGGGCTGAGTCGACTGGAAAATTTTGATCACTTTAATTTACTATATCCAGTGTTGCTTTTCTCCCTGTCCTGCACTTTTATCAAGCCCCGTGAGCCCCTGTATTGATTTTTGTATTTTCTGCCCAGGATAAGAAGACAGAGAGTTAGGGAGCTGAGGGTGAATGGAGAACTTTCCTTTAGATTGCTGCTATTCTCCAGCTTATTGCATCCTGTCGCGTGTGGTTTGAGATGATGTCCAGTACGGCACGGGCTGCTCGGGCCAATAACCAGGTGACTCAGGACGGAGGCAGCCAGGGAACGAGGAGAGGGAGACAGGATCAGACCCTGTAAGAGCACACAGAGAGGAGCACAGAGGGCTAAAATTGTTTTACGGCTAAATACTTTCACTGCTCGGGCTGTTACAAGTTATCATTGGATTTTGTTCATAACCTGGTGAAGTTGTTGTCAGTTTAGGTTATACATTATATTAAGCTAAATGCACAACAGATTGTAATGTATTTAAAAGAATGGCTATAGTATGTTCTGTAGCTAAAATATGAATGTTATAAATGTACACAGAAGATTGTCAGTTTGTTTAAGTTGTCAATTTCAAAATTAAACTCATATAATGTGCTATATAGATTCAGTACACACAGAGTGAATTATTTATTTTATATATTTAACTTTATATAAAAAATAAATATTAAGCTATTACATAATCATCAGAATTATCACAATAAAATTAAATAATGCTTGAAATCTTTTACTCTGTGCACTGAATATATGCATTTCCTTGTTTGAATCAAACTACTGAACTAATTAAACTTTTCCATAACATTTAAATTTATTCACATGAACCAGGAATATACCATTCTCCAAAAATATTGGATTAAGAAATAGGATTCTATTACTTTTAATTACTGCCTGGATTATATCTGAAGTAAAATATTAATAATATACAAGAAATCAGACAATCCCTCACCACAACCTGATAACTATGCTCATGTGTGCAGTGTGTTTTATACAGTTCTCTTGTCAAGTAAATAATGCAATTTTTATTTAAAATCAACACAATTTCTGTTAACAATTTAATGTAAAAGTTTGTATGACGCTATTACTGAGTATTTTAATCAATCTGAGAAGACAATCTGAGTGTAAACAGTAGAGCTTTGTTAGCGACCTGATGGTAATGTTTTAAACTAGCTCTAGGACAGCATTTTCACCAAAAACAACATAAAAACATAAAAGCCATGTGTTTTAAAATGGAAACACATCATGGAGATATGACAAGTGTATGTATTGGAGGATTGTTTCTAGGTATAACTTACTTTTCCCACATACATGTACATTATTTGGTGATATTTTGGGGACTTTGGGGATTCAGAAATTCCAGATCTTGGTGAAATGTAAGAGTGTCTTTATGCTGCCTGTGATTTTGTTGTGTGTGTTCTTTTGTCATTACCACCTTACTTTGTCAACAATAATTTAACTTTTTTACATTTGCATACATTTGGATTTTTTGCTCACATTTTTTCCTCCGACATTTTCTCAGATTTTGTGACTGAAGGCAATAAAACAATTGAACAGTTTGGGGTATGCAGCCTCCTGATTCATGAGCAAAATTAATTATCACCTTTGCCCCAAAGAAATGCAATTAAAAAGTAGTGATAATGTTTTTTTTTCTTTTTCCAAAATAAAACGGGACAGTGTTTTTGTCTACAGTCTATTGCATTTTGATAATAACTGCTGTATTTTGCCCAATTTGAAGTGTATTTGCATTTAGGATGTGTATGAGAGAGAAGAGGAGGGGGCTTGTGAGGAAAAGAGAAGAGAAAGATTAGTGACAGTCTGATAAAAGATGTCTCCAAAACCCTAATTAAAATTGAATACCCCTGCAAATGCAAAGCAACATGCAATCTGCAGGTATTTCATTTAGAGCAACTATCTCAGCAAGGGAGTGTGTTTTTATGTCTTTCTTCATTGCACACAAATAGCTATGCCCCTTTCCGTTTTATTTTTCACACTTCCACATCTGCTGCTGTCTTTGTTGAAAAGCTCACACAAGTTTGCCCTTCTTGTTTCCCTTGATGTCAGAAACAATGAGAAAATCAAATCAAACGCGAGTAACCCATAGCGTGTCCCGGTTCTTCTCCAAAACGCTCCAAAGGTTCAACTCATTAGGCGCTAAAAGAATAAGTGCTTCTAATGCAGCGGCGAGTGCAGCATCAAGCTGGTGTATTCTGACAGCATCCACATGAAAACAACTTAGCTTTATATGTTCAAACAGTGAGGATAAAAGGTAAACCCAAACTCACAGATATATCACTCGTATACCAATCTGAGAGAACTGAGCAGCGTTAAAAAAACTGAATGTTGCCAGATTTCTTCTTTTTATTAAAGAGTGTTATAATTACTTTTAAGGGCATCTTTTCTTCACCATATATTTATCAGAGATGGGAGAAGTATTCTAAATCACAGAAAAGTTATTATTACTCAAATAGAAGTAAAGTTAACCAGCAAAAAATGAGTGAAAGTAAAAAATTACGAATATATGTAAAGTTATAATACGGCTGCCTCTCCTACTCTTGATACTAATACTACTATCACTACTGCTATTCCTCTTACTTACTATATATTTTACTTATTTCACACAATAACAGTAAAATTTCAGTCTCAAAAATGTATGGAAATGTATGTTGCACTAAGAAAGTTGCTTAGGCTTGCTGCTACTTCTGAGCTTTGTCTTTTTTCTGTTTGGACTGTTTTCTATTTAAGGAGCACTGTCTAACAACAACAAAGTCAGCAACATGGTCACCAAAGAACAACCTATTTTCATTCATTTTCTTCCTGTATTTATGTGAAATCATTGTACAGCTGTGTCATCATTGTACAGCTTCCTTTAAACATGCTATTTTTTTTTTCCTTATCCTTTTCAACTTCCTTGTTCATTGAATCGGTTACAAATTTGAGTATGATCCTCTTCAAACGCCCCAGCCACGCACCTCCTCTTTCTGGTTTTGGTGGGGGGTAAAGTGAGCCGGGCGACTGTCCCGTACACAGCGGAAAGCCATGTAGCAGATCTGACCTGTGTTGTGGCTGCAGCGGCACTTTCACTTCCTACTGTCTGGACCGGAGATCATGTGACCTCACCACACAAGAATCCAGCGCCGGGCCCCAGCTCACACAACACACAAAGCCTACGGTTTACTGAGATTATTTATCAGTGTGCAACTTTGGAGGCAGAAAGGAAAATAACTTTATTTCAGTGGGAAAGTTGTCACAGTAGCAGTATTGGTAGCATTAATATGAGTAGTAGCAGGAGTGCAGTAGCAGCAGTAGTGGTAGTAATGGTAAAATTAGTAGTTATGCTAGTAGTAAGCCCTTTTTACTTTACATTCAATACGTTTTTGAGTATTTTTTGCTACGTGACTAATATTATTTGAAAGTAACAGTAGTTTTTCTTGATGAGAAATGTCGTGCACCTCTGATTTAAAGTTTTAGTCGAGACTCAGTGTGGGTTAAATCTTTTCAGCAGGAGATTAAAGTGCAGAGGACAGTTACTTCCTGACCCTGCGAGGCTGCCATAATCACACACCAGTCTGTTGAATAACACAAATGCAAGGACACACACTGCTAACTCATTAAAACATCTTAAAATAACTGTAATTTTGCATGCGCTGCTTCTATACATAGACACTCTTTCTACAGTAAAGGACACAAAAGAATCCTTTGAGTGATAGATATTGGCTTGTAACACCAACAGGCAAATCTAATTCTCCCACTTCACGCAAAATCACGTCTTGTGCGCATCAATGTTAGGCCTGTGAGCAAAAAAAAAAATAAAAAAAATACCCTGGGGTGTCCAACAGGGGTAAGTAGCAGCACTATATTAATGCTCATATTGATCTACAAGCAGCCTCTTAATCTTGTGGGCAGCTTCCTCCTTGGTATATTTCATAATTTGACACATCATGCGTCAATATATAACGGGCAAGGGCCTATACTTTCTCCTGGTGGCTCACAGTGCTTATTGATTTGTGAAGTAAACACGTGTTTAGCGCACGAGCTTGTCACTGAAGGCAGATATAACAGAAATGTCAAAGTGTTGGCACTGTAGCCATGACAAGGATGAGTGGTTAACATGACAAGATATCATTTGCAAAGTTAATAATTGCGTGTAGAAAGAGAAGAGGAATAAGAAAAGGTTAAATGTGCAGAGGTGGGTAGTAATGTGTTGTTTTTTTTTGGATAGTGTGGGCAATAAGTGAGAGAGACATTCAGCAAAGTGTCAAAGTCTGGACTTGAACCCACAACCAGAGGAAGGCTGTAGTTGCCCCGAACATCTGCTGCAGCTCTACCAACTGAGCTAGATTTAATTTTGTTTTATCTAGCTTAGTTTCATACTTTATTGTTTGGAAACACCAGAATTTGCATATTATTTTATGTTTTGTTTGCCTGATTAGATAAATTTTACTTGAATACTGTTTTTGTCTGTCCACCTCTGTGAATGTGGACCTTAGTTTGAAAAGCAGACAACATGCGCGGGACACATGTTCATGCCTCACCACTGGGATTATTTATTTGCAGTATGATTCAAAGTGCTGTTTCGGGGAACTGATGAGCGAAAATACTACATACAGTAAAATGACTCAGGCACATGGCTTTGGCAGTGAACCAAATTGACCATATCCTTCTGACTAAACGGTAGCTTAGGCAGGAGCAATTTCCTCTGCATTTTCTGGAGCCAGCCAAGTAAAAATTATTATAGGTGTGAGAGGCTGTGAGTAACGCGTTTGTGTTTTGCAACTAGATGCCTCGCAAAAACGTTTTACCGACTTACGGGACAGACTTCTGCCCCCTCTGTAATGATTTTCTACTTTGTTGTGATGTGAAGTGCAGTGTTTTCCAACCAGGGGTACAGGGAAATATTTGCACTTTATTAAAACTTGAGAAAAACCAACTCAAGTGTCTCACTAACGATTGACTGATAAAAAAAGATTGATTAAAATTAGGTTAAACTACTAGAAATTATAAATTTTGTTTCAAAAGAGTAATTTAAATGATTATTTTGCATATTTTTTTCTTGTCAATTTATGAGTTTCATTTTTTTTGTTGAAAAATATAGTAAAATAAGTAAATGTAGAATTTTATATTGTTATATTTAAATTCATTATTTTTATATGTATTTTTTTCATTTCATTTTCAAAGCAAAAAATGTAGAAGAATGAGCTTTTACACTAAAGTAAGTATAAAATGCCTTTGTACTAATAAAACAGATGACCACTTTTACACCAAAATTTACATGTAAATGAATTAGGGGGACCAAAAAGCCCAGGGGTACGCAACACAAAATAGGTTGGGAACCACAGGTACAGTGAATATAAAATGTATCAAAATGTTCTAGTTGTGTTTCTGTCAGAGCTGACTCTTGTCCTTTGTTTATATTTTGAGAAATGCACAAACAAAGCTGATTTGAAGATGGAGAATAGTGGCACACCTTTATGGGCTGCAATATTTTAAGTTCCTCTTCCACTTTTTCTTTCAAGTATTACCTGAGTGAGAATGTTTTGCCATATGTTTTATATCAGATGCCCTTCCAGGCTTGTTGCTGGATTAAAAGTATGTTCTATATTTCTTACATAGATCTAGTTACTGTCCACCTCTGCTTTCCAGCAAATTAAACTTCCATCTTTTGAAGTCGTTTAAGTGGGCTGACCTGATGTAAAACTTATAAACTTTATTGTGTCTGCTTTGATCTGTTCTATAGCTTCTCTGAGTCTGAATATATTCCCAGTGGTGTGTCAGAGAACAGAGGCGTGTTGTCATGCGGCTGACCCTTGAAGTGGCCCAGATGAAGGACAGCCAGAGGGAGGGGGGCGAGGGGGCTAGGGGGCGAGGGGGGGATGAGGGGTGCAAAGGAAACTTGGGCCAAGGTCAAGAAAGCTAATTTGTTTCCGGCGTCCCCTGCCGTCTCCGAGAGGCAGACCACACACTGGCCACACAACAGCCTTTCATGTGGTGAAGAGCTCTGAGTGCAGCAGCTCCTGTCCGCTGTATTATTATTATTTTATTATATTTTATTATTATTTTATGATTATTTTATTATTACATATTTCTCTAAATATGTAACAGGAGTACAGGTTTGAACATACACTATGCCCCGGCCATTATTTTGCATTTCTAATGCAATTTCATTCAATTAGCATTCAATTTCTAATGCTAATAATCATTGTTTTAGTTGTTTTAGTTTTGATTTACATTTTGATTTGATTTATGTTTTATGCTGGATGCCCTTCTGTGGGCATCTCTCTATTTATCTGGGCTTGGTGCAGGCACAAAGAGTGCACTGCCCTGTGACCCCTGCTGTGGCAGGATTCTTAGACTTAGAGCTACAATTCATTATTTCTTTATTATAATGTATTAATTATTAAAAAACTAAATTTATTTCAGTAGTTCAAGTTAGTTAGTTCAAAAAGTAAATGTATATGGTATATAGATTCAGTACACACTGAGTAAAATATTTCAAGGATGTATTTATTTATTTATGTAGTATTTATGTAATATTATAATTTCATGAGATACTGAATTTTGATGAACTGTAATATTTCACTCAGTAGTGTGTACTGAAGCTATATAAAATATGCAGTAACACATTTATTTTACACTGCACTTACAGTGTATGTACAACGTTACTACTATGTAGCACAGACTGTAATATCATGTAACATGAGGATATTTTGTGTACATACAGTTTTTAGATACAAATATAATAATAAGTATTTGTTACAATACCAAAGTGCATTTTGCTGCCAAAATAGTACAAAACTTCTCAGTGGTAATGTGGACTTTGGTGAAGTAGGGTAAGTATTTTTATTTACATTTGTACCTAGAAATGATAAGTACATTAAATTCTACTTATTCCAAACATAAATATATTATTACAGTTGGTTATATGTGTGTTACATTGTAGTAACAGTGTAGTTACACTGTACCATGTGTAGTGTAAAATAAAGTGTTACCAGATAGGCATACTGCTTTGAATTGAACTTCTGAATTAATTTGACTTGATATTCGCACTTTGGTCATGTAGTGGTTGTACATTAAAGCTTAAGATAAAAACTTTTTGGTCGTCCCGTGTGTGTGATCTCACAGCTGACAGAGCTGGGTCATGTAAGTACAGGACATGTTGAGCTAACCCTTCAGTCTGATCAAACGCTCACACAGGATTATGTCTCAGTGGTGGCTTCTTTTAACAATCAAAGTTGAGGAGGAAATGGATGTATCTGCCACCTCAAGGGCATACATGGTAACTCTGCTCCACCTGGAAATAACAGTGGTTTGTAATCACAGCGTCTGCATTAAGCCTTAGCCTTCAGTGAGGAAAAAGCCACCAGCGTCGGAAGAAAGTACTTAAGTTAGAACACTCAAAGTTTTGACAAAGGCCAGATCCTAATTCATACGTTTAGAGAAATACAATACTGTGCAAACATTTTAGTGAGTTGTAAAAAGATGCAGAGATAAATACTGAAATGTACTTTTTTATTTTTGTGTTGAAACTTCCAGGAAAGATCAGACAAAATGTTTCATTTTGGTGTGGATCCAAGAGATTTTAAGGAATTCTGCACCATTTTGAGATATGGACCGACACCTTTCTTTGTCCATTCTTCATTTTGCATACAGTATCTTTCTGGATATTAAGTACTGATGTGATGTTGTGTTGGTTTGGTGAGGGCTTGGTGTTGTCGTCTTGGTCGTGATGGATGAACGTATAGATTAATAGACTTCAAAGTAACCAAAGAGATATATATTTTCTTCCTTTTTAATTAGCACCTGTGAGCTGTTTCCCATTAACACCATGCACATTAAAAATCCCTCTGCTTTTTCTCATTAAGTAAAGTGGAAACAGATTAGATGGCTTCTTTGAACAAAGGTCAGCGATTGCACTTTGTCTTTGTGTTTGTTTGTTTGGCCGCAGCACCAGGAAAGAGTCCACTCCACCATCCTTGTTTGTTTTAGGGCCTTTTTCCTTTATGATGTGAAGATAAATCGTCTGCCTTATCATATTTTCTTTTTATTTCCTGCCCATATTCTCCAACAGATAAAGGTGATGTGATATAAATTTTGCTCTGATATGATTATAAGAGGACTGAGAGTCAGATTAAGCGCTGGCTGAAGAAGATAAGCATCAGTGGTGGATGTCTCTGGAGGCTGTGAGGCACAGCGTGGTTGTCAAGGAGGAATATGGTGACTCACTGTTTCCTAATCTGTCTTTGCTCTGATCACAGGTTTATATCCATCAGGCAGAGGGCAGACATACTTGTAGACAAAACCTAATACTTCATTATTTTATTTTATTTTAGTTTTAATTTAATTTCTTCTTGACCAGATTGGTCTTTTGATGCTTGTGTGCTAACTGTTTAATGACTGTTCCTCTCTGCTGTTGCAATCATTATTCTAAATTAGCAAGCATTTAAACAAATTAGCAAGTCGTTTTTATTATTATTTTTCTTTACCTTGATGATTATAAGGTAGAGTTCACAAGCCAGTGTACTCCTTGTGCCAGTCTCAAGCCCAGATAAATGTTGTCAGGAAGGGCAACAAATATTTGATTTTCATATGTCCAAAAACTTTAAATTAAATTTTGCTGTCTATCATCATTTTTTTCAATACACCTTACAGCCAACTTACTATCCATTGTTCAGAAAAGGTTTTATAAATATACTAAATTTTTGCAGCATTTTTTTTTACAGTGTACTTCTAAATGCAACTTAATTAGGAGAAAATTATTTACATAAAGAGATGCATGAGTTTAGCATCCATTACCTGCAACCATACAACATACACTGCTTTATGTTTCTGTCTGATGAGCTTTGTTTTATAAGTTAGCCCAACAGATCTGCATCAGGTAATTTAACAGATAACATGTTATTCTGACAGCTAAAACTTTATTATTGTTTTTCTTTGCACAGTTTTCAAATGAATGAATGTTTTATCAAAGTGATCACATGGTCCATTTACCAAAACCATTAATAAACAAACTCTAACTGCTTTTACCACTTTTACTCGTAATGTAATTGTAATTTTCTGAATGAATGTAATGTGATTTTCTGAATGAACCATTTTGTACAGGTTGTGCCCCACTCCACACACACACACACCTCTGTAAAGTTACGCATGAGCTGAGCCTGACAATGGGAACCAGACAGGAAGCACCAAACGACAGAATTTAATAAAGTTCAACAAAGCGGAAAGTATTGCACAAGCAGTGTAGAGTGATTTTTTATTTATTTTTTTATATAACTTATATAACTCATCCTTTCACCTGCAGACAGTGACTCTATGGCTGTGCAGCATCTACAAACATAAATATCACATCCACTTTTAACAAACTACAACCACATTTTAAATAAGTTAGGGCACTGTGTAAAAAACAAAGAAAAACAGAATTTGTTTAGGATTAGGAAGTCATTATTATTCACCATAGAGAACAACATATATGGTTATGAATATGGTAAAGGTATTATACAGGGTAGATCCAGGTTTTGTCTCATGAAATTTAAGACTTTTTAAAGCCTTTTTTATGCCACAGTGAAATTTAATGTCAGCATCGTCAACAACAAAACAATAATCTGTATGAATTTTACAGTAAGGAATTATCCATACCTCTCTATGAAACTCAACCAACTCCTGTGGTGCATTAAAAAAAATCATGAAAAATAAATCATGCATTTGAATGATTACATTTCTTCAATAAATATATTTTGTTATTGTGGCAACACTTGTTTTTTGTAATATTAACAATGTTTTGACAAATGTTAACATTAGATGAACAAAATGTAATACCTACTCATCATATTTATTACTTTTAAGGCTTCGATTTTGACACAATCAAATTTATTACCTTTTTATTGCTTTTAAATCCTTGGGGATACTCTGTTATACCACTTAATGAAAAAAGTTGGGACAAGGGCAGCAAAAAGACAGAAAGGTAGGTGATACTAATAAAAAAAAAAAAACACCTAGATTAGCATTTAGCAACTAATTAGACTGATCTGTAATATTTCAGTAAGATGACTGAGGATAAAGGAATCATTTTAGAAATGTTTTTATTGGATGCTCATCAAGCAGTGCTGATTAAAAACCTGTCACCACTGTATAAACCAGGAGGCTGCACAAATGCTACAGCTCAGGGTTTATACAGTCATGGAAAACCTGGAAAAGTCCTGGAATTTAAAAATGCAATTTCCAGGCTCTGGAAAAGTTTTGAATGCTTTTTTTTTAATTTATTTTTTGGTGTAAATTTTAAATTTTTTGACAAGTTTTGGAAATGTAAACAGTCTGAGTAACACTGAGCCACTCCCAGTTAACCCTGCCCAGCTAGAACACAGTAAATATAAGTGTTCAGTAGAAACACTGTTTTCTTGGCCTCTTCTTGTTCTCACTGCAGGAAAAAGTGATATCTATTTTTTGTCAGAATACTTGAACCGAATATTTTTATTTATTCTTTCTTTTTTTTTCATTTATTTATTTATTTGCTGATCTTTAGTCTTTTGGTTTTGGTAATGCCTTAAACCAGCATAGATGATTAGTTTATAGCTAATATAGCATAATTATATTTTATATTTTAATCACTGTAAAATTTGTGGAATAATATATTTCTGGGGATTTTTTTTTTTTTTTTTTTTTTTTCTTGAACTGACTAATTTCCAAATCTAATAAATGAAATTGCAGCAAAAGTATGTTTCTGATGCACCACAATGGACATTTTGAATACTATTTAATCACATGTAAGTCATTTTCAGGTCTTGAAATTTTAGTAAAACATTTTGGAAAAGTCATGAAAAATTCTTGTTAAAAAAGTGTATGAACCCTGCAGCTGTATCATGCAAATGAACACTACAAGATTTTTTTTTTTGTTTGTTTTTTTCTTTTTTTTCTTGGTGATAAAACAGTCTTCTTGTTTATCTCTGCTGTAAATGAGCTTTGGCCAGAGAAGTTACCAAATACCTCCAGCAGTTCACATTAGCACCACTTACTTTTCCCGCCTTTTGTTGCCCCAGTCTAAACTTGTTTGAGATGTGTTGCTCTTATCAAATATTTACAATGAAATGCTGTCTTTTAACACCTGAAATGTTGTTTATGTGAAATATAGTTTCATCAGATTTGAGAACCATTGCATTGTGACTTTCTTCACATCTTACACAATACTTCTTCAGAACTGGCTTTGTACTCCTCCCTCTTGCCCCATTTCTTTAAAAGCCATATCATTTTGCCCAAACTGTGATTTCTCTACAGCATCGTCTCACTCCCTCCTGTCCCATTTATGGTAGCATGTGGCTCTTTTGTTTTTCCTATTCTTCGTCATAAAGAAACCCTCTCCAGCCCTTTTAGTGCCCCGGCCTACACTTATCTCTCGCTGTCTCATTTTTCCCTCTGTCAGTGAAAAAGCCTTGTATAAGCTCAAACTCACAAGGGGAGTGGTGAAGACGCACTGGATGACATTGTTTTCACTGATCTGGATGTACGACTTAAAGACAAAAGTGTTGGTTGAAAAGTTGTCATGTCAATAAGCCATCAGTCGCGCTGCTAACAATAAGTTAATGATTCCCCGGCCGTAATACACGTATGAATGGGGAAGTGACTTCTTCAGCACAGTGGGTGTGCCCATTAAAAACTGAGCATGAACAAAATAATTGTGATTTGCAGATAAAATCCACTTCAGAATGGGATCCCGACTGAGGGATTGTTGAAAGAGCTGTAATTTTCCACTAAAACGTGACACACTCGTTGCAGGAGCACCACTCTTATATGAGCAGTGTGGATTTGTGTGTGTGTTTGTGTGTTTGTGTGTGTTTGTGGCTGGATTTCTCACTGTTTGAAATGTTAGCAAATGGTAACAGAGAGGTTTACCTTTTCAAAGCAATTTTTTGTCTTTAAAATATTACTTTTATCTTTCCCTGGGTTGCCAGAGAATGTGGAAAGTGTAATCTATATCTATTTTTTTTTCAACATACTGCTTAAATATCATCCTAATACAGTAATTGTATCAACAAATCATCTGCAGCCTCTTCTCTCACACCGACTGACTTCAAGTCCTCTGTCCCTTTTTGTTCTCATATAATATAAGTACAATATATATTCATATTTTTATGAGCTGGGTCTGTAACCTCAACCAGAAATATTAGAAAAAGATGATAAGACTAAATCAAGGGCATATTTATATAACGGACCTTTCAGATTGACAAAACTTCTAGATATTTTATCGAGTGCTATTCTTAAGCTGGATATCAGGGCTTTTATTTTTGCTTTGTACATTTTCACTTTGAGCAATCCAGACATTGTCACAGAGAGCAGTGGTGGAAGAAGTACTCAATTTCTTTACTTAGGTAAAAGTAGGAGCAAAGATTTACTCAAGTAAAAGTAAAAGTATCACCTTAAAATTTCTGCTGAAGTTAAAGTATAAAAAGAGTAACATTTAAATGTAGTTGTGAGTAAAAAAGTAAAAGTATTTCGCACAGACACAACAACTCATGAATGAGTTAAATGTGAGGGATTTTGCTGAAAAATTGTGCCAATTACAGATGAAATAAACAAATCAGAGCAAAAGAAGAGACTGAATCTGTCAGTGAGGTCTTCTGACTTTATTATTCTGATGTTTCTGAAACAGTACTACTTTACTGCATCTGTTATATTTAAGTACTGTGTGTCTACAAAGAGGGCACATGATATTTAATCCAAAAACTCAAAATACTTTGTACTTCAAACCAACTCATAAATGGGGTGGAGTAAAAAGTACAGATACTGTAATGATACTGTAAAATGTAATGAGGTAAAAGTAAAAGTACCCCTTGTAAAATCTACTGAAGTAAAGTACAGATACATTAAAATTGTATTTAAGTAAAGTAACTAAGTACTTTTACTTTGTTACATTCCACCACTACAAACCAGAAAACTCTTTGTGCCGGTCCCATGCCTGGATAAATAGAGAAGGTTGTGTCAGAAAGGTTATGATACCAAATCAAAATGTGAATCACTGCAGATAGGATAAGTTACTGTGTCGACCGGAGAGATGAAAGGAAAGAAAGTATTTTGACTTTGAGAAAGCATACTTATGTTTGATATTTGCTTTTTAATACAAATAAAACAATCTTCATTTTCAGTTTTATATATAGATATCTAATAAATCCCTACGTGGTAAATTCTATCATGTAATTTCATGCTAGTGTCATCTTTTCTGCTTAGTGCTGGTGGTTTGCATTGTAAATCCATTTAGCTCTTCCCTCACTTACACAGTAAAAGTCTTAAAAACAGGAGGATGGCCATTGGTGCTTTGTCCGAGTAATAAAGCGTCTAGACACCAACTAACATGAATTTCCCTGAAGAGTCAGTGTCATCAGTATGAGAGTCCTGGCCTGTATACTCCGGGGTGCACTTTAAAATACTGTCTTTTAGATCAATGCTAACCTCTCCACGCTTTCTTTAATTGCACTGCGTGGCCCTCTGTCAGGACCTTTGTCTGAGAAAACACAGTCCAGCACTACAGGAAACTTCTACACTGGCAGCACAAGTATATTTTTACCAATCTGTATTAAAGATTTATTGTAAACACTAACTCATATGTAAAGGACTGCATGTATAAAAATCGTCTGGGAAAGAATTGGCAGTAAAGAAGTATGGCATTTCCATATCTCACTGTCTGTCTCTCCACAGCAGAGTTATTGACACAGTAAATTAAAGAAGGAACGCATCAAGTCGCAGCAAACTTCTGCCCTGATCTCTACTTTCTGTAACACCTCACTCTGTTTTACGTACTTCCTTTTAATTTGATGGCATGTCCTCTTTCCACCAGGAAATGTAAACAGTTTGGTTATATTGCCTTTGCAGATCCAAATGTTGTTTATTTATTTACTCGTAAAAAGAAAAAAACAAACAAAAAAAACAAAAAAAAACAAAACAAACTTTTCATTTCTTTGTTTAAAGGGAGCCAGGCAGAACTTTTTTTTTTTTTTTTTTTTTTTTTTTACTTTTGGGCCAGTTTGCACCCTTAACATGTAGCCTTTACACAGAATTAAAGAAAATGTCTAAATTTCACATTAAGGTGTTTAGTTTAATACATCTTCCACTCACATTCATTGATTTTCATTGGGAATATTAATTTCAAAATGAGTTTTCTAAAATTTCCTGTCATGTACTTAACTATATTCTGAAGTCTTTTACAGAAGGATTTATGGATATAATAATTCCTAACCTGATTTATTGCTCATTTCACTCAAAAAATCTAAGTCATATTACTGTCATTATTTTCTTGTTTACTGAAAGACAAAATAAGATATCAATAACCTCCTCTGTAAAAGCCTTTTGTCAACAAAATGAATCAAGAATTTTAAACCTCGCTCTTTGCATCATTCAAAATTTGTTTTTAGAAATGGGTGCAATAAACTGAACTGTACTGCACATTTTCACGCTAATAATCTCTAATTTGCATATGACCCTTGCAACTTTAAATGACTCAAAATTTGCAAAACCTCTTATATTTCAGTAATGTCAGTAAAGTTAGTTTTTTTCAGGCTTTTTTGGCTTTATTAGAAGAGAAATCATAAGGGAGAGAGCGAGGAGAGACATTCAGCGAAGTGTTGGAGTCCGGTTTCAAACCCCTGATGTCGAGGCAGGCTGTAGTTGCCCTGTACATGTGTCGCAGGTCTTTTTTAAATCTGTAAATTACTAAATATCATTTTTGACACTTATGGCAAAGTGGGTCGCTTGCTCGCTTTGCAATCAAGAGATTTTGGGTTCAAGCAAGATTGGGACAAGATTTAACTGTGCAAATGCAAAAAAATGTTCATATAAAATGACAAGTATAGTTTACATTATTTTATTATCTATCTTTTTTATTTATTTATTTTTTTTTATTCTTCTACTTGAGGAATCTTATTTTACCTTTACCAGAATAAAGATTTGGAGGACTTCTTTCATCCCTCCACTGTGTACTACAGAAAATGTATCTTGCCCTTTTGACCCTTTAAGAGAACTAAGAGGTTTACATAATTTAAAAGCAGCAGCAGGAGCAGCAGCAGCAGAAGTAGTAGTAGTAGTAGTAGTAGTAGTAGTAGTACACTTCAGTTAACTACTACTACAACATTTTAAACAACCTACAGATGAGTAACTTACACCTAACTTTTCTTCCCCTGTTTTGGACTAAGTGAGTCTCAGAAAATCCCACTTGTGTGTCAGCGGCGGGATGTGTTGAATGGCGTGGCACAGTGCCCTGTTGCCATGGCTATGAGAGGGTCTGAGGCCACATTCATCATCAAGATTTAGGTTTTCTCTCTCTCTTTCTCTTCTTTTACCCCTGAAAAGGCCCAGAATCACTGTGTTTCTTTATGAAGCTGATTTATGACGTCCAATATTACTGCGAGTAGATGATTGAAAATGCAATATCATTATAAACCACCTCAGTTTTGTCTCATTATGTTGAAGATGACAATAGTGTACTTATAGCAGCGGAATATATTAGGTTTTTGTCATAATTGGATGCTAACATGAGGAAAAGTCCCTTGTGCTGCAGGTTTTATACCTTAATGAAGATGAAATGTCTTGAAAAAGGCTTTGGCGTCAAAAAAGTGGATTCATTTGCTACAATGAGCACATTTGGCACTGGACCAGTCCCTTGTTAATTGTGCAATCTGGAACCAGGAGATGATGTGGTCACTCCTGGACTGTCCCGAACACACATTTGGTTCTGGACTAAATTTGTTGACAGTTGCGATTGTATGTACACAAATACAGAATCAACAGTGAAATTCAATGTAAAGAGAGATTCAGTAATATTTGAAGCGTTTATTCGTTTATTGGGTTACAATTACACAAAATCTGTATCTTATAAAATTAGAATTAGTTTGCATAATATTAAATCATTATTATAATCAACACAGTTACATTTTTTGGGGGCTTTTTCCTCTTCCAGGGCCTAGCGTGCAGTGTTTGCCACATTAATTTGGTTTTCATGTCAGATACCCTTCTTGAAATAACCCACTCCATTTATCCAGGTTTGGGACAGGCACAAAGAGTACACTGGCTCATGAGCAGTGTACTCTTTGTGAGCAGAATTTTCCATGACTTTTCTAAAACTTTTGACTAAATTTCCAAGACTCAAAGAATGACACATTAATAAATAGTATTCAAAATGTCCAATGTGCTACAATAGAAACACACTTTTGCTTCAATTTCATTTGTTAAATTTGGAAATTAGTCACTTAAAAAAAAAAAAAAAAAGAAAGAAAACAGTTGTGGCTCTACCTCCAGAAATATATTACTCCTTTAAAATAAATGTTTCAAATATGAATTTATATGAATTTAATTTTTTTTTTTTTTTTTTTATTGAACTCCTGAAATAATTCACTGACATGCACCAGGGTTTATAAAATCATAAGTAAAGATATTTCACAGTTTTATATGTTGGTCTGTTTTCACCGGTGATTTTCTTCATCTTGACGTTGAGACTAACAGATTGATGACGCTGTGACAAAGTGACATTGCATTCTGGGAACCAGGACTATGGCCATAAATCCACGTCTATTCACTTTTACAATGCCCCACTGTCTGGCCATCGCTGGGTAGGAGGTTGTTACTGCTACACCCCAGTGCGCCGCTGCTATAGGCCTCCACTATTGTGCTTTCTTTACACAAATCAGGACTCAAGACTGTGGCAATGAATTATGAAAAACTAATAGAATTAAAATAGTGAAAAAAGGGGGGAAAAAAGCCTTGGTGGGTGGAAATTTCCCATGCTCTTTAGGCATTGATCATTCAAAGTGGCGCGGCTGCTGTATTAGAAAGCAAATAGAAAACACGGACAAATAAACACTCAAAGTTTTTTATTGACCTTGGAGAGGCAGCTGTGTTATGAGTGCGGCTCGACTTGGCTCTGGTGTAGTGTGTGTGTACGAGGAGGCTCTTGAGCAGAAGTGCGCGTTTTTGTCTATGAACAAACGTCTGCTGTGATATAAAGTGATTGGTAAAAAATAAATAAATTAAAAAAATTGCATTTGGATCAAGCTGCAGCGTCTGATACAAAAGCATAGAAGGTCAAAAGCGAGAAGGAAAAATGCGGGAATATTTTGTTTTACACGTGATCAAAAAATAAATAAAAACAATTTCAGCACCCACAGTAGGATGAAACATTTACATGAAAAATAAAAGTTAACTAGAATAAGACGTAAAGGTGTATTAAATATCTTCTTGGTACATGGTTTATTATTTTATTATTGTGGAATACAATATAAAATTGTTGTGTCAGGATATTGTCTTGTTTCATTTTTAGAATCTGCATTGAGGCCACTGTGTTGTTGTTGTTGTTGCAGGCAAAAAAGGACAGCAGCCTACCACTGCGGTTACTGGTGGTGGTCTGTGGATAAGAAGTGAAGCATGGCACACAAAATCTAGCAATAGACTTATGGTGCATTCATGTGGTTCTCGAAAACTCTGGAAAACGTTTTTTTTCCGAGTTATAAGATGCACATGAACGCCTGCACAAGTCGGAAAAAGAACTCGGGAACTCAGGTCAAAACCTTCTGCCCGACTTTGATTCCCGATGTCATCTGCTTCATGGACAGAGCAGAAAAGTAGCTGACTTCTTAATTTATGTTTTGCACATGAGCTCTTTGCTAATAATATGAGTTCATTATAAGCTGTATTAGTGAGAAGGCTAATGTTAAATCTGATTAGTTAGCTGTGATAAATGCTAATTAATAACACTGACCAATAACTTTGTTTGGATATGGTAACGTCAATACCCCAACTTTTCGAGATAAAAGCATGTAAACATAAAGAAGTTGGGAAAATGACTTCTCATCTCGGAAAGCGCACATGGATGCAGTACTACTTACAACCCAGCCACAAATGGGTCACAAGCTAGTCTTCTTTTTATCCCAGTCCCAAGCCTGGATAAATGCAGAGGCTTGCATCAGGAAAGACTGGATTACTCTAGATATAACAGATGCGTTAACCTGTTTTACTCTTTTTAAAAAACTCACACAGTGTAAGTCTGATGGTGCTGAGTCCGGATGAGGGCTAACTGTAAACCGGAGCTGGTGTTGGGTCCACAGTGCGTCCCCCTCCTCCGCCGCACTTGTCATCTCCCTGGAGGCTTAGATTCTCCAATTTTTAGGTTAATTAATCAAAAATGATTTCTTTTCTCATTAGCCATGCAGTTGGTTTGCAATCTGCAAAATCAATGTTTTACAGATGTTTCCTGGCTTTTGTTTTTCAAGACACCCCTGATTTTTATTGAGTATAGATTTAAGAGGCTGCTGGGGGATTGTGAGTTAACTCAGCCACACACCAGCCACACACCAGCCACACACCAGCCACACACCAGCCACACACATGCACAAATAGCATACTTGAATGCATGTACATGCTGTTAACAAAGAGCATTTGGATAAATACAGAATCTCATTTTTTAAAATTTTGTTATGCAAATTTTATGAAATGTCAGTGATGGGCCAAGGACAAAATGAATACTTTGGGTGATCACTGTTTCTGTAGCATTTTTAGATCCTAAGTTCTCTCATTAAAATAACAATGATTAGCTTTACGTTCTTTACCTGCATGAGCTATCAGGGTTTTGGAAAGTGCATTTACCCCTGAACTAGAAGATCTTTGAGTTTGAGTCCAGGTCTGAGCACTAGCTCTTTACCAGTCCCTTGGCAGAGGTCTACGCTCTCTGAATGCCTCTAGTTTTTATGATTTACAACAGTGTTTCCCAACCAGGGGTACAGGGGCCCCTAGAGGTACGTGAGCACTTTACAGGGGGCACTTGGGTTTATTTTATAATTTGATAAGAAAATATTTGCAATCTTTTTATATTAAACTACTGAAACTTGTGGAAAAAAAGGATGGGAACCACTGATTTACAATGTTGTGTATTTGTGTCCATCAATGCATTTTTTATTTTATTTTTTATTTTTTTTTTGCTCATAGCTTTTCTTAAAAAACATATCTAAGACTCATGCACAGTACTGTAGACTCACTTTTCTGCTCTCTCTCTCTCCATTTTTGGTTCACTTCTATTGAGTCAATCGTTGCCAAACCCAGGGGCTCGAGCCACACACATCTCTGGGGTAGTAGTAGTACTCTTTAATCACATAACAGCTTCTGGTTGGAGTTCCTGTTGGTTGTAAACAAACGTAATGTTGCATTTCCTGCAGTCTAGACATAACAGCAAAAACCTGGCAGAACCAAAAGAGGAAGGACTGTGGTTTTTACGGTGGAGCGCTGGCACAAGTTGGCATCAAAACTGGACGTGACAGGATATTAAATTAGTGAACAAACTAATGGACCTACTTTTGCAACAATACTGTGTGTTAAGACTTTCTTATGCAGTGTGTTGAATTTGGTAAAAAAAAAAAAAAAAAAAAAAAAAAAAAACAGTAACATCATCTAAATATGAAGCCACAAAAGTTGGCACAGACAAGTTTAGAGCTTGTGAGTCAGCACTTGGGGTGGGACAATAAATAATTGCATCACCCTAGAGAATTAATTGATCGTGACTAATTTTGAATATCATATGAGATATTTGTTGCCGCACAATTCTGGTTTCTTTGTGTATGCTGAACTCCCACCACTAGGGGAACCTGCACCTTTCTAAACAATTGTTCTAAAATCTCAAACTTGTCTTTTTGTAAACAGATAATTCATGTAAAAAAACAAAGTACAATAAAATAGAATGTTTATACTATGGTGTTTTAGGGCCACGTGAAAAAAATACAAATATGGGCACTACAAGAATTAAGTCATGATGTTTCAAGAATAAAGTTATATATGATAACCATTTTCAAAATATTACAACAATATTCTCATAAAATTACAACTTTATTTGCTTAAAATTGTGATTTTTTGTTTTGTTTTGTGCTATGACTTTATTCTCATAAATCTACAACATTAATCACAATATTTTACAGCTTTATTCTCGTGCTGATTTTTTTTTTTTTTTTTTTTTTTTACTGTGGCCCTAAAACACTGTTGTAGTTTTACAACAAAATGTATTTTAAAGTGATCCCAAAGTTTGGTTTAGTGACATTTTCAAACGCAGCATGATTACGTGTGATTTTATGATTCACTGTCATTCTGTTCATCTCAATTATTGTGGCCAGGATAATCATAATACAATAGTTTAAATATTATAGCAGTAGTATAGTAGTGGTAAAGTAGTATAATAGTAGTATAACAGTTGTCCCATGTCTATTCAATGTATTGGAAAAAAAACAAAAACAAAAACAAAAACATAGTATGGCTTTCACAGAGTTATCAACCCACTGTGCAGTCCGTCTATTAATTTCTGTTTACATGGGCCCCCTTGGTGTGTTTGCAAATCAAAAATGCCTGAAAGCTTTCTTCCCTTTAGAAAAATAGTGAGTTGTTTTATAAAAAAATTATCAAAATGTTATAGAGTAAAATGTAGATTGTCTCAAAAATGACTGAGAGGCTTGGGACCCAAACCTATTCTGCTTAGAGCCCCCAAATTTACAGGACTGGCCCTGACATGAGGATGGTGAAGCTAAGCGTGTATAGCATTATATTCTTACATTTCACATTAAGTCAGATGAATATAGATCACGTCACAGTGTAAAATAATTAAAGTATAATTACCTAACTTGCCCCATGCCCCACTCTTCCTCTAGTACTTTATGGATTAGTATTATTTATGATATTAACCTCAGTTACATGATATACTTTGACATACTTCCTAGTGTACATGTACCACAGTCTTGTGTGTATTCCTCTGTATTGTGTATAGAGCAGTCCTCGATCGCTGTTCCGCTCAACTACACAGGAAAAAGAAGATGAAGCAGAGGAGCAAAGGAGCCCAAACAGAAATTATTATTGATTTAATCACATAATCAGCCGCAAACACTTCAGGCTAAGATAGCAAATCCATAATAGCCTCCCCACATAACCACCCTTACAAATTTACCATCAAAGCCCGCTCCGCACACACTGCAAACACAGGAACCAGAGGTCACCTTCAGTAGCCAGCAAAATATTGACGTTGCTAATGCTTCTATATGTTTTTGAGTTAGGCCTTATCAATCACTGATAAGGGGCCGCTGTCTGGAAAACATAACTCCTATGGCACAGGGATTACAGCAGCGCTTTGCTTGTCATAATCCGAGCATATCTTTTTAGACAAAGGAATAAAGGCAGTAAAAATCAATTGTGTTGATAGAAGACGTATCCCGTAGAGGCTGTTTTGTTGATATGATTTACTGTACTGGTAAAATATATAAAGCCTGAAATGTTGTTACAAGGGTGGGAGAAAGTCAGAAATCATTATTGTGTTTGAAGACATCCCTATGTTTCTTTATCTTCTCAAAGTTTGGCAGGAAATGTAATATAAAAGGAGCACATCAAAGAATTAGAATATAGTGGTGAAATGCATATACAGTATTATATAGATTCATTGCACACAGAGTGAAATATTTCAAGCATTTATTTATTTTGATTATGATTATTCTTTGTTTTCAGCTTTCTGGGGTTGCCACAGCCTCCTAGCATGCAGTGATTTGAAAATTAATCTGGAATAAAAAGGTTTTTATGCCCTTTTAAGAAGCCCTTCCTGACACAACCCCCTCCATTTATCCGGGCTTGAGACTGCCACAAGAGGTACAAAAGCTTGTGACACCCTGTGGCTGGATGTTAATGTGAGATACTGAATTTTGGTTTTATTTAACTGTAAACCATAACAGCTGAGTTGGTAGAGCAGCAGTGCATAGGGCAACTATAGCCTGCCTTGGCTTTGTGGGTTCGAGTCCAGACTCCAACACTTTGCCAAATGTCTTTCCCTTATGATTTCCTGTCACTTCTCAACTGCACTCTAATAAAATAGAAAAGAGCATAAAAATATCTTTAAACAACTATAATAATTCAAATTAAATTAAATACATGTTTTAATTATTTCACTTGTTGTGTACTGTGTTCTCGCCCAAAGCGCATGCTGTCGTTGTGTCCCTGGGCAAGACACTTCACCCACATTGCTTACTGCAGTTACAGTATGTGGCTGGTTGCGACAAGAACGGCATCCGGCGCAAAAAAAAAAAAAAAGAAAGAAAAAAAAAACTGCCATATTACTGTGTGACTAGTTTACTGTGGAAACCCAAAATTAGAAAGGAGAAACCAAAGACAAAAAAAAAACTTTGTATTGAACTGAGGACTTTTGCACAATATCTAAGTTTGTTGATGCAGCGCTCATAGGTCCTCTCATTGTTGTAATAAAAACCTAATTAGGACTTTAGGTAATTTACTTTAGGATTTCAAATCAAGGCCTTAATACATGAATATATCTTCCTTCACCCAATCACAGATACACATTTAATAGATAAAAGTTACATATTTGGCGCAAAAAGATATCAAATTTAGATTTATGGGTCTCTTAACATCCATCTCCTGAGCAATCTCTCTGTGTAGTTGCCTATCCCTGTCCATCTCGCCGGGGGCTATGGAAGCCTAATTGTTTACCAAAGGGTTGCGGCTCATTTGCTCCTGGAGATTGGGCCTAATTAACACTAACTTGTCTGAACAACGAGGAGCGCTGTCCACTCCACTCTAATCTAATCTGTACTCTTTCAAAAAATAATGAGATCATTTACACCTCATTAACGAGCAATGTAATGTCTGGGCATTAATCATAATGATTGCTTATCATTTCACTTTGCAATATTATCTCCTCTAATGAAACTGTTCACACAACTGCCAAGAGGGCCTTAATTGGTCGTGTGAAATCAGAGAGCACCAGCAGCTTGCTGCGACGCGTGTGAAGTTCTCATTTGCATGGGTTTGTGGGGGTCGTGTGTGCAGGGCGGGCAGGAGGATGGCATCAGTCAGGAACACACAGAAAGGTACGGAGCAGCGCTTGGGAAACAGTGTCCTGCTCTTACACATTGGCTAGTGGATTTATAAGACACCGTTTTTTTTATCTACCGTTTATCAATCTGCTGAGATTGTTTGAACACATCATTTCAAGGGTTTGGAGCCTAAAGAGTGAAGTCACTTTACAGCAGAAGCGAAAAAGACACAATCTGACCCGACTTTTCCCAAATAATTAAGTCCTGAAAGCTGAAATATTCACAGATATGTTACAACAACAGCCATTTACCAAAAAAAAAACAAAATAAAAAAAAGTTGCATATTCCTTTTTAGTTCCAACTTTTTGAAGCAGTCTTTAATAAAAAGGTAGTGGTAATATATTCTTATACCCTTTTTGGCACTGACTGATATTTCTACAGCAAAAAGAGCTCATCATTAGCTTTCATTTAAGTCAATTTTGTCCAAAAAGTCACATACACCCTTCAGATTCTCAACCTTCAATATTATGTATTTTAACTTTTTAAACTTACTGTAAAGCCATCTCCCTGTGAGTAGGCCTAAACATGTCTAATGCCAGTCTAAATATCCCATATTACGCACTGTGGAAACCACCAATAAAGGCCATGGTTGACTGAAGGAAGAAGCACCAAGGCTGCTCCATGGCCTGGCACCCAGCTTAGGATGGCTTAGGTGGGATGTCATTCGCTCTTTCTCCCTGGTCAGAGTGGCTAGTTGCTAATTGTGGCCCCTGGTCTGTGAGCTGAGCTTGTTACCCGTGGAGTAAAGGCTTGCCTAAATTGAAATTTTAGCAGCGTGTCTGAAAGTCAGGGTGACTTCCAACTCAACATGCAAAGATGATTTAAAGACACAATAAGTGATTCCTCGGCTGTCAATTAAATCATCCATAAAAACACTAATATGTTTAGTGAAGCAGGCTCTTACCGGTTTTTAATCCATTTCACTGTCCATTGATCATCATGGCTCAAGCTAAGACCACTGATATTGCTCTCTGACTAAAGAACTAAAAGTGATGCCAAGAAGTAAAAAGTTTTAAAGCTTGAATCATGGTTGCTTTTAAACATTAAAGTGAAAGTGGATTGACAGCTTTTCCCTCTTCCTTTTGCTCAATGTATCATTTTATTTTGAATGTAAATGTGTTAAAAACAGACAGTAACCCTTTTTAGACCTTCTGTGGGATGCACTCATGGCCTAGAATCAGTTGGATCCAGCCTAAGTGGTTTTCTGTTCCCAGTCCCAGCCTGGCTGCCAGCTCTTTGCCGCTTGTTAAAGGCCTGGTTAACATTGCTGTATGTGGAAGTGTGCGCTGCCATAACCACGTGCTGATATGATTTATTCTGTCCCTGTGGACTCGCTCTAATGAACACAGATGTATGTACATGTAACCTCGCTGTGTTCTAAGGACAGCTGTGTGTAATATGACAAGTGCCTTGTCGATAGCCTGTATGATATGCTAATCATACTAAAACGTACTGCTGCGGGTGCTCCCCTTGTTTATTTATGAAGGCTTGACCTGAGGGAGTGCAATAATCGGCTTTTCTCTGAACTCTCTAACCCTGGGAGCCAGGGGAACCGCCAATCACACACATCTGAGTCCTATAATTCCCCCACCTCTCTCTCTTTCTCTGTTCCCCTCAGCCCGGCTGAAACGGCAGATTTATGCAAACAGCACTGTGTGCATTTCCCTGCCCACATTTGTCCAGGGCACATGTCAAGTGCTCAAATCATTAAACTAATTATTAATTGGGACTGACGTAAACAAGTGGTCAGCAGCCTGCAGACCTGACGCACTGTGCTTATTACAAACCCTTCATTTAGATATTAAAATGCAGCCTTTGCACTAAATCAGGCCTTGTTCAATAGTGTACACAAACACCAAACCCAATGCTGAAACTCTTTGTTACATCTTTTTAGAAAACCTTTATTGCAGATGACTTCTTTGACACTTAGGTTGAAGTCAGGGCAGATGTGTTCATGTCCAAGTTGTGCTTCTTCAAACACAGCAGGGCCAGTCCCTGTCCCTCAGCTTCAGTCACTCTTGCATTTGACTTTGACTGTTTGTGTCTGGCCATGGATCGGCGAGTAGAGCTCTCGGCTATTGCAAACATCAGGCTGTGCAAATATTTTGAGTAAGAAGTCAGCCTTGAATGAATAGTAACCAGAACATAATAACTTTGACCAGAAGAAAAGAGAGATCCGTTGGCTAAACTAAATGTTTAGCATAATGCTAACGTGTTTTATACAGTGTTAATCTCTGTTAAAATCCTAATATGTAGGGAGGGGTGTAAATCAGGGCCCAGGCCTTGCATCTGTGGAGCCAGGAAACAAAGGTTTGTTTGTGTGCTTCAATCACTCTTGCTCATGAAAGCAGACACTTAGTTGAAAAAAAAAAAACCTTCTTTCTCTTTTTTTTTTTCTTCGTCAGGGAAACACTCTAAACCAACATCCTGGGTATAAATTTGCAAAACGCAATACAGGGCTGATTGTGTGTTGAGTGGATGTGGGGCGCATACGAATGGACCCCTGTACCCCCAGCTCTCCTCTCTCCCCTTCCAAACACTCCCCCTGCTACAGCCCCCTCCCCTTTGGTAACACACTGAGAAGTAATGAACAAAAATACTTCTAAGCTGTAATATTTATTTACTATCATTTCATATGGTCCTTACTTGCTTTCATATAGGTACGTATTGTTACACCAATTCTTTCCAGTTGTAAGTGTGTTAACAGGTGCCCACGTAAAATGACTTTCACAACAACTATCTGTTCTTTATTTTAACATATTCGGACATCAAAAGTTGTCAAACATCTAAAAACGAGAGGTATAGATCACAATACAAGCCACAATTTCATTATGCCCCTCGGCAGAATGTGGCAGGCACAGTATAAAGTCTAAGGGAGTAATAAATGGGGAACATGTGAAGTCTTGGCACTGACACCAGGTCGACCATAGCCCCCCCCACCCCCCACCCCCCTCAGCACCAGGTGTCTGCAGCATTCAAATGATACTCTTATTCATAGACTGCCTCAAAACTCACAAATTTGCAACTGAATGCTGATATAATCCTGGAAATATATGTCTCCATTAAAAAGTGGCCCATTTAGAGGAACAAGGCAGTCTTTGTGGCAGGCTTTATGTATATTTATCAAGGCTCTAAATGGGAAAATGGTGGGATAAGAAGAAGGGGAGCGAGGAGTAGCAGGGCAGACTTTCCAACTGTTTACATGTTAATTCCAAACTTAACAGCCCTTGTCCCACAACTATTTATACACCGAATGCAAATCATTTTTTCTCCTTTTGTTGTCGTCCCTTTTTTTCCAGGCACTTGACTGTTGATGGAAAAATGCTAATTAATGTGCGTATGGGAAGCTTTGTGCTAATATCATGCTGCCGGATTTGAGTGACAGATTGCATTTAGTTAATATGGCAGTCTATTGTGGAGTATAGCAACAAGTGAAAAGATCTGGTGGATAATAACAGGTGTCCTTTCATGACAGTCAGTACAATTTGTTTCATCTAAATAATGGTGGGAACGACCAATATTAAACTTACTTTTGTGGGTAGTTACTTCTGAATTTAACACTGAAAAGTTCACATTGTCTCAGTCATAGGACTTTTTTTTTTTTTTTTTTTTTTTTTTTTTTAACACCAGATCTTCTTTTATGCATTTTCTACTTTTCTGAGCTTTCTGCCATGTTTTAATGTTTCTTCATCAAAAACAAACCTGGAGCTGTGTTTTGCTTCATTCACACCTGTTTGAGTAATTCTCTATTCTCTAGCATGGCTGTTCTGAGGTCTCAAAACGCTCAGTTCCTCTCCCACAACCCCCCCCCCCCCCACACACACACACACACTGAACGATCACCAAGCTGTCTACATCCAGTCTGCTCTCATTCATTTCTTTAAAAAAAAAACATCTGATACCTCACAGCTATTTTTCATTTTGTAGTAAAATGGCATTATACAAAAAGTTTAAGGAAGTAAAGGTCCCTTTTATTCTTTAAATTATGTTCAAAAGACCGCAACACTCTGCTCTCTGCTGCCCACTGCTGGTCTCTTCACCTGTGTCACCAGTAGAGTACTTCTACTCCAACTCAAAAACTCAAGGCAACTGGGTCCCTCATGATTTTTAAGTTTTGGGGCCAACTGAAAATTGCAAGTTTTCAACAATAGATTTTTTTTTTTTTTTTTACTTAATTTTACGTTCATATGTCTAAAAACTTAAATTTTTTTGTGTTACTCATTATCATTATTATTATTATTAATTTTTTTTACTCATCTTACAGCCAATTGAATATTCACTGTTCAGAAAAAGTATTATTCTTTCGTGGAATTTAGTGTATTTAGTTTTTTTATTATTATTATTGATATTACTTTTTCTAAACAATAGATAGTAAGTTGGCTGGAATATGAGTTAAAAAAATGATAGCAAGTAAAAGGTTTTAGACATATGAACATCAAATTAAGTGAACAAAAAATATTTATTGTTGAAAAGTTGAGCTTATGAGTTGGCCCCAAAACTCAAAAATCTTGCGGGATTCTGATGCCTTGACTTTTTGAGTTTCCGCAACATTTTTTATTTTTTTATTTTTTTTTACAATGTATAAAAATGTTCTCATAAAAGTGAAATAATGTTTTTATAGGTTGTAAAACATACAACGCTGCTCTAGAGGTGACCAAGATTGGTTTAACAATATAGAAAAAAAAGAAAAAAACTTAGTATAGCCCCTTTAAAATGTAAATGTGATGTAATGCTTTATATAAATAATTTTGTATCATCTGTCAGTTTTGTTTCTTGACATAATGGAGGAAGCATCTGTCTGGTTTCTTTCTTACCATCATGAGCAAAACCAAATGACATCAAAACAATTACAAACTAAATTATTCTTGTGACATATCAAGTGAAATCTCTTTGTATCTCCACATTCATTAATATTATTTCTTTGTTTAAGTATTCAAACAGGGAGGTCTTTTTTCCCATGTCTCGGAGATGATCTGCGTTACCTGAATCTGACACTGACACAGCGAGCGAAGAAGAAACACAGAGCGAAAGCGTTTGATATGAAACGTGGTAAGCTAAAACGCCATGGCAACTGGTCAAGAGTCCACAGAGAAGGAATGTGTCTAATGAAATGTAACAATACCACTCGGTCCCCTCGACACCCCCGCCCCGTCCCCTCCACCCCTCCTTCCCCTTTTGCAACTGAATGACTGTGTTTTATGGCTCAAGTGCTCAAGCTCCATGGCAGCTTTGTTTAGACACTTTTTTTGGACATTTTGCTGTTTGTGTTTGGGTGTTTGACGCTGTGAAACCAACTGGGGCATATAACTAAAAGAAATAAGTTAACATCACTTTATTCTGCTGGTTATAGACACTGACGCAACAATAAATATATCAGTAACTCTGTTTTTGTACAGTAATGCAACAACAGTTTTACTTATACTCAAAGATTTATACTTTTGCTAGTTTCATAAACAAAAGTAAGCTGAAAGCATACTTCATGTTGTTGATTCAAATGTCAAATACATAATAAATTATAATCAAATAATATATAAGAAATTCATATTAACAAAGATGCTATATGTACAGTTTGAGTTAATGGACATTCAATATTTAGGGCAGTCATCCAGTTGGTTCAGTCAGTTTCATTTGAGTTGAATGAACTTGTACAAGTTTTACAGTGTATATTATGTGTTATTTTTGTCAATATACTGCAATATGCAACACAGAGATGCCATTGGTTTAGCACAAATCCCTTAACTGCAACCACAAGCCTTGGATTGTGAGTTAAATGCACAGTGCTATATTATTATTACATATTATTATTACATATACAGGTTGTGTGAAAGGTGGGCTCTTTTTTTCTTTTTTTAAGTACCTTTTTTTAAACGATAAAATATTTTTTTCCTTGATACTGCCATTTGACTTGAGGACTGGAAGGAATAAGGTGAAAAACTAAGCAAGCCATTCTAAAAGGATTATATCTGTGCTAGTGATGGGAATTTCGACTCAAATGTCTCTTCATTTTACCATCTATACCTTTTATATTTTAGCCAGTTTTAGCACAGTTGACTAATGAGCTGTATCATGTACTCACATATAACTCAAATACATAGATTATGATGAAGTATTCAGAAGTTCTGATGCTTTGAAACTGCCCAATGAACAGACTTGCTTATATGCACACAGCATAAAAACACATATTTAAGCATAAAAATAAAATAAAAAACAGAAAAAGAGCTTTATTTAGTATGAAAATGTAAAAACACCTGCAGCAGCTGACCTCATAACAAAGAAAAACAAAACAAAAACATAATAAATATCATAAACAGAAATATATTGCAGTGTCCATTGTGCAAAACAGACTGACCCATCACTCCTTTGTGCCAGTCGCAAGCCCAGATAAACGGAGAGGGTTGTGCAAGAAAGGGCATCTGGTGTAAAACCTATGCCACTTTTGTTACTCTTCAAATGAATGCCTAAATACAAGAATTTCCAAATGTAAACTGGTTTGGCTCACAAAATATGTAAATAAAATTCCCAGCTGCCTCTGTCTTTCAGGCGATTATGATGCTAACATCGCCGCTCTAAACAAATACAATCCTAATGAGAGAATAGAGAGACATAACGCTTTCCGTCACAAAAGAGAAAAAGTATACAGGCATTATTCAAACTACAAGACAGAGGGCAATGCCTACGGAGAGGTGGCACAGACCTGCTAACACACTCACCTGAATTATGCACAAGCCATTGTCCTCAAATATCATAAATTGATGCACAAACGAGCCACCTCCTGTCCAACACGGGACGAAATTATTATTTATGTAGCTCCAAAAGCTGTGGAGAACAATTAGTCATATTCGGATGCTGAAATTAATTGTGGGAGATGCGGCAGACAACAAAGGCAGCTTTTTGTCTCTTCTATCCATCTGACAGGGATAATTAGATATATGAAATTGAAATTCCTCACTGGGGGGTCCTGTTGACAACACAATTTGGGATTTTTTTTCTTTTGTGTTCATGTTTATGCTAATTTGAGCCCAGTGTTTCCTCTTACCGTTAAAAGCAGCTCCACAGCTCTGTCTGAAATGACTGCACTGCAAATAGCTGCCTTTTTTATGCCAGTTTTACCTGTGATTTTACTCATTGTGATTTAAGGAGTTAATGTTTCTATCATGTGTCTGTGTCGACAGGAAGTCAGACATCTTTTATGTGATATGAAGCTTCGGAGAGGATAAAAGAAGACATTGTGGTTACAGAGGAATTATGGGTTATGTCACCTTTCGCCACAAATCTAGACGGGGCCTCTTCCTCGAACATGAGAAACTACCGCACTTAAACTTCTCACAAGTGAAAAAAAATCATAGTGTGACATTAATAGAGATGCACTGTACATTCAGTTCATTTTACAGCACAGAGACAGTGCTGTGCAAAATACAGGTTTTTAAGAAGGGTATGGACAAAGTAAGGGGCTAATGCTCTTTCCATTGAACCACAAAACAATTATATCTCACAATAAAGAATCTACTTAGACTTATAGTTTTTATTTTTGGGGGGAAGTAAAGTTAGCATCTTTGGTGTGTATCTCAAAATGATCCTTTAATGAATCCTTTCCAACACTCCTGGATGTAAACAGTGATCTGGATCCACACCAAACATAATCAATTTGTCCTTGGCCCATTACCACTACTACACATTTTCATAACAAAATAAACAAATTATGCATTTATTAAAGTACTTCTAGTTAACAGCATTTTTCACACCTCACAAAAATGCACAGTACTGTATGGGGGGGCAAATAAAATGCAAGGACATAAATTAAACTTTAAAAGTGTGAGGAAAGGAGGATGAATTGAACCGGAAAGAGCCTTGTGTCTAATGCTTGCCACATTCGCTCTTGAATGAAGCTCTAATTACCCACTGGTATTTGGTGCCAGCGTTCCCAGCTCCCAGCAGCCCCTGGGCCCAGTGCAGTCAGTGAGCGTCCGCAGAGCCAGCTGCCTCCCAAACACTTGCAGGTACAAGACTGGGCTAATAGTCCTGCCACAAGGGAGGCAGATGAAAGAGCAGGAAACTGCTGCCAGAAGCCCTGAAAGGATTAATGTAAAGACGGGACATGTAGATTTGGGAGGACGAGATGCTCACGCCCCCTGGAGTTAGGTTACCTATCTCTCTATGTGGTCGCCACAGAAGTCAGTATTCTCAACTTTGTATATATTATAGATTAATAGATTCCATAATGCTGGCTCTGTCAAATATGCCAGAGTTTCTTACAATGAAATGAAATAATTATTACTATTAGGTATGCAATTAATTTGCCTAAATGTACTTATCATTTCATTTTGTATGCACTCTCTTCTGTGAAGGGACTGTGTATTGTAGTCTATCAGTGTGGGATGAGTTTCCATAAAAAAGGAAAGCAGGGCGGGACGGGAACATGATGCAATCATAGTGACTCCAGATCCATCCTGAGCAACAGGAATTCCCACAAGCTGGATAAACATGTGGTCGAGTGGGCAGTGGGTGCTCTCTGTGTCTATATCTTCAAACATTTATTTATCTGCTCATAAAAACATTACATGTGCATTTCAGAGCTGCTGAGTTTACTATCATGTACATACTGTATGTGTCTTGTTTTAGCTGCTCATGGGGACTTTTCAAAAACATTTATTTTTTCTTTTCAAAAGTGACTCTGGTCTGATTGGTCAGACGACCTTTTGTTTTTAAGTTGTGATTGGCCAACCTTGTTAACACTGTGACATTAGTCTCACAGTAACCTTGACTTGTGCTTTTGGTGTATAAAGGGCTCTTATGTAATATGTTGCATATTTACTACATATTTAATAGGAAGTCAGGGTAAACATCCTATGCTTTGTTACTTTTTGCTGGACTCATTTTTGATCCAGCACACAATCATAAAAAACATTTGTGAATGTGCGAGTCTAACGGTGAAATTACAGACAGAAATCAGTGACTGCTGCAGCACAAGATATGGCTATATTTCACGAAAATACTTTAAGCTGTAATTGTTTACTTTAGTTAATACAGCAGAGCCCATAGTGATGTACTGCTGCAGACTTGGACAAAGAGTGATCTGGACGAGCGGGGAATGGGGCGAGGGAGGGGAGAGAAGGTGGAGACATTTTTACAAGCCACTGTATTAAGGCGCCTTGTTTTCTTAGACAGCTATGTGTCACTGTTTGATGGTTCAGGAAGGACAGAAATAATATGGCAGTGGCTGTAAGAGGACAATGTGTAACTATGGTCTGCCCCGACTGGGAACTGTGTTTACCCTAATGGATTCAGACAGTCCTCGTGATGTGGACAAGGAAGTAACTTAAGCAACAGCACATTTGAATATAGTTCAGTCTTTTTTTTTTCTTTTTCTTTTTTTAGCTATATCTATGACCGTATATTTCTTTCAGCGCCTAAATGTCTAGTGTTTGCACAAAAGCAACCATCTTTCAGCCTGGCATATACACATCAACATTTCATATGTAATTACTGTGAATCAACTCTTCGTGCATGGTTCGCTCATAAAACAAGAGCGAAAGGACATCGTTATGCTAGTGGGGCACCTCACTAAAACGCTCCACTGACAGAAAATGAAAAGCTGTAATTCCTCCTGTGAAGTGAAGTCTGACTTGTCCGAGTAAAGCACTTCCTATCCTTTTGTTCGGATCTCAAAGGAATTATAGAGGCGAGAGTTAGATATGGCTGTTAATAAGACCAGCGGGGCCTGACCAGATGTATGTCAAAGTGATTTAGACCATGACAGTTATATTAAACTAATAAAACCAAGAGACTTCAATGGCTCTATGCATTGTTTTGTGTCCTTTAAGAATGTGAAAAACACTTTATTATACTAGCAGCGTTTTGGTTCAAGCTTTTAGTAGGAAAAGTAGCAGTATGTCTTTTCAATGAATTATTGCTATTTCCAAGTCATACAGAGACACAAAAACAGTGGTTCTCAAACTGAGTACCACTGGTTGGAAGCAGGTTCTGGTTTAGTCCTGGTATAGCTTCTGTTCTGGCTATATTTAGTAATGCATTCTTTCTGCTAATTCTTTGGTTTTAGTCCATTACAGATGGTCCATTAAAAGGGCCATATTGTGCTTTATTCAGGCTTAAATAATTTTGGACACCTTTGCCTTAGAAAACATCCTCTTTTGAGGAGCTGCTAACTTTGACTTTGCAGAAAACGCTTGGATTAGGTGTCTGAAATTTCCTGCAGGCAACGGTGGGGAATGGACAAAGCATAAAATGGCTATTTAGCATGGCTATTAGCAACATGAAGCTAACAAATAGACGCTAAAATTATCAGAACAAGTCCGGTGATGGTGTATGGGTTTTAGAAACTTGCAGGAGCACTTCCTAATTTCATGTGTCTACGTAGAGCTGTGAGACTGAGCTTTTCCACTTTTTGAGAACACGCAGCAGTTCAGCAAACAAGATTACTCAAACAGGCATGAATGAAACAAAATACTACTCCAGATATGTTTTTCAGGTGCAAACAAGATGATAGCAGGCCAAAGGCTCAAAAAAAAAGGTTGATTTAGCACAATATGGGACTTTTAAAGATGGTATCAATGATCAAATATTTTCTGAAGTGGTATTAGTTAGTATAAAATTATTTTATTTTTATTTCATTTCATATATGATCTAGCTTCAGTTCTTCTTCTAGGGTTGCCACAGAAAATCATCTGTAATGAGGATTTCTATAATAATTTGGCATAGACTTTACGCCAGATGCCCTTCCTGGCGGACCTCTCCATTTATCCAGGTTTGGGACCGTTGCAAAGAGTACACTGGCTTGTGACTCTTCCTATGTTTATATAAATATTCAAATTTGTTGACATGCACCTGGACAGTAAGTAGGCACGAGGTCATTTGTGTTTACCTGGTCCTCCCATGGCTCAGGTACAGACAAGTGAACGGGACGCAGAGGTATAGGACAGGTCGTTGCGAGGGGAGGAGGGGGGGGGCTCTTGTGCATGGAGATCAATGGGCTAATAAAACAAATCGATCGAATGAAACCACAGAAAAAAGTGAAGTCATTAATTTGCAGAGACAGGATGATCCCAGCGACCACACTCATTGATTAGAAATGAGGTTTGTGGAGAACCTTTAGGGGGTATCATATTAGTGGAGGGAAACAGTGCTCTGGATTGGGGGGGTGGGTGTTGGTATATGTAGGGCTGGTGGGGCGTCGCTTTTCTTTGCTGTACCAATGCAGGAGAATAGGTTAACCGTTGGATCAATGACCTCTTCAGCATAACTCCGCTGTTTGTTCTCCGATGCAATGTCAACACTGTATATGTACAGGTGTGATGTTTTCTCTGCTTATGAGCACTGCCGCATTGATTTTTCCGACCTCTTTTTTCAAATCAAGTGTACTCAAGCATGATTATGATATTGAATACATCATAGAGTACAAAGAGGTCTGCAAATAAGGTCAGGAGGTGAGCGCTAATGTTCCATTTTTATCAATATTATTATTGTTAATCATGATTTGAAATCAATATTATTGGCCTGAGTTATACACGTTGCGGCCCATAACGTCATGGTGCGCTTTAGAATGGATTAAATATGGACACTAGCCATAAACCAGACCTCTTTGGAGCTCACTATGCAGTAGCTAGGCTTTCATCCACACATGAAGCACATCAGACACAATTTGCCTATAAAACTATTGACTTCAACCATTACTGCGCCTTTGTGCTCCCAAAACCAGGCCCAATATCACCAAAGTTTTCTATCAGTCAGGGTTCATCCAATCTGCAGACACAGCATAGCTTTTCTTTGGCCATTTGAGAAAGAGAGAGGAGAAAAGCAGGTGATGTGAGATTGACGACTTAAATACTTCATCAATCAATGCTGCAGCCAATGTGTTGTTTGGTGATTGGTGGAGAATTCAGGCAATCCATCTTTTCTACCAGCAACTGGCATTCGAGATTCTCCTCAGGTTCACCATGTAAAGCCTTTATTTCTTTATTTCCAGGGTTAACCAGTGTCGTAGATATGTTTGGTTTTATTGTGTGTGGGTCAGAGGTTGGCGGGCCCATGTTAACCTGCCACCTGTTATTACTGTCTGTCACAGCTTTGACTAACAACACGGGACAGAGGGTTTGGGCATAGGGCAGATAAAAAAAAACAAATACAAAGATCATAATTAACATCAAATATATACAACAGTAAATCAGAATTGAACATATCAACATTTTTTCTCAACAGATGTATTTCTCTCATGGCTGGTTTATGGTGGAATAATGGTCTTTCCTCTTTTGGGTGATGGTCTGTACAGAGCTCTCTGGGACATTCAGAGTTTCAGAAGTCCTTCTGTAACCAATGCCATCAGCATTTTCTGCATCAATAGGGTTGCAAAGGTCTTGAGAGCACTTTGCTTTTATCCATCATGAGATGTTTCTCGTGTAACACCTTTTTAAAGAGACCCCTCTTTATAGGTCAGAAAAGAGGCAGGATTGTTTTATTTCTTTACAATTTCTGGTAGATTTCAGATGGTGTCTTGACTTTCCACGAAATTTGTACTTCCTTTTCTTCTTTTGATCAATACTAGTAATGTCAATGTTCAGGAAAGCGGTGACATGTTCAATACATATATTACTTGCTGTATGTTAATGTTTGTGTCAATGACAACACCACTGTAAAAAATTGGCCTTATCTAATTTACTTTTATGTCATTACATCAACTGTGTAAATGTGAATGTTTTAGAGTTTTAAAATTATGCAATGAACATCCCATACTTGCACGAGAAAGGGAAAAAAATCTTTCATTGTTGATAAATCTATCAACAATCAATGCTAGTTAATCAATGACTTTCTTACGTTGTATGGCCTCACTGTAACTTTGAGTACCCATGGATATAGAAAAGCACTATGTAAATGTGACCATTTGACCATTTATTTGTTTACCTTTGACAATAATGCAGTATGTAAAATCTTTGTAACACTGCAGATAAATTTCATGCCCATTGCGCACAAACACACGCATGTAGTATTTCTGCAGTACATTTACAGTCCAATATGTATTCTCTTGCCTTCAAGTCTGTCCACCTCCACATGGTTATAGTAGCACTATACCCCTGGGTTCTCTTAATTAAAATACATCCTTTTTTCTGTGCCCTCAGAGGCCAATGATAGAATAACTATGCAATGGGGTTAGCAGCGTTTAGCTCCTGAAGGAGTTAGCCCATGTTGTGTCAGAAAGCCACTCACGGCTAAATCAACAAAACCTTGTAAAAAGGCAGAAAGAAAGAGTAGGAAGAGATGTAAAAAAAAAACAAAAAAAAAACATTGGAGTGAGGGGGGCCGAGTGGGGGATCCCACACAGAGTAAACCCTTAGCTTTTCACACTGAGCAGCGTTTTCATGCTAAGCCCTGAGCTTGAACTGAAATCCTCTCACTTATCCTCAAATCCGAGATGAAATACTGTCAGATGTAGTGTGATCCGGGGAATTTGGAGTAAGACTGACGGCTGGGGCCACGAGACATTTGAGTGCCTGATAGTGAGGTGCTTGTGTGTTCATGTGTGTGTGTGTGAGAGAGAGCGTGTGCATGAGGAGGAGGAGCTGTGCAAAAGTAAGAGCTGTTGTGTGGGGAGGAGATTTAATACAATGATTTGTCAGAGGCGCAGTGAATGAGTCATGTCGATTTGATGGTCAGTAACCAAGGACAGTGCTATAAATGAACCATATGGACTTTCAAATGTAGCTACACCTCCACATAAAAATCTGTTTGATGGTAGCTTCCTTTGTGCGGTACATAATTTCCTGTTTAAAGCATCTCTTTTGGATCCTGTACGTACTTATTATGTGTCATTGTGGCTCCTGTGTATGTTATGTTGTCAGATGTTTTATGTGGGACTATTTGGGGTGATATTTGAAGGGCGTGTACGTCCCTCATTTCTGAATCGCTCTAAGGCACGGCCAGGAAATGGAGTCCTGGCATTTTGTTTTGCATCAGTGCCCCTCTTTATTAGAGAGGAACAGAATCAGCATAGAATAATAATTGGAAAATTGTAAGCTTGCTTTCATTATAATTAGCGAGATCACAGGATGCAATAATCCAATTATTTTACTTAAAAGCAACTTTCCTGGTCTCCCTGCAATGTTTTAACCGCAGCCCACCTCCAGCACTGGGTCTGTGGGCTCCACCTTGTCCCCTGCTAACATGTAAACAGCAGCATGCTTGAGTGTGCTCCGACAGCTGAACATACACTGACATATGAACACCATTTAGTGCCACCAAACACACATAAAACATGCGCGTACGCACACCTCAACAACATACAAATAATTGAGTAAGATTTCCTGGTACATTAAGTTTAATGTGTTTGACATTCGGAGGGAGGAAACTGTGGGAGCTAGGAGCTGGGGTTTGGAGAGCTTTGGCTTTCTTCAATCAGGGCACTGCAGGGGCTTCATTTTACAGGCACGATGCAAAGCCAGCGCCTGTCCTGAGCTAATTAGTGCTGTTGCGAATGGAGCCAGGTCATGGCTCTCAGAGGATTGGTCCGCAGAGAGGTCACCGGAGGTCAAATCCCTAGTATGGAATGATATAAACAATCATCTATAGACCACAAACCAATCAATCCCTTTTAACACTATCCACTTCCTGGTTGGCTGCTCTCTGAGGTCAGAGGTCAATGTACAAAAAGACAACTGAGGCGGTGAGGTTTGGAATGGAGCACATGCCACTGATTAGCTATTCATTTGGTGTTGGCAGTCAATATTTCTGCTTTTAAAAAAGGCAAAATGATATAAAGTCTTATAAAACCATGGCTGGTTCTACATTCACTTCATTATTATTGTCAGAGTGTGTTTAGAAAGTAAAATGCATGAACTTTTTATTATTATTATAAAATCCAATCAGATGGTAGAACAAGGAAAAAGGTTTGGGCCTATAACTAAAAACATTTCAATGACTTCTACCAACTTGTAGGTGAGCAATGTATTTAATAAAGTTTACACTGTGAAAAGAGGTTGTTTTAGAAGAAAAAAAGAAACATTTTGAAATATTGTTTAACTTGGATGACAAATGGATAGATGGATATAAAAGCAGGTAATAGTAGTAGTAGTTGTTGTAGTAGTAACAGTAGTAGTAATGGCAATAGCAGTAGTAATAGTAGTGGTGGTGGAAGTAGCAATAGGTACTTTACTTGAGTTAACTTTTTACTCAATACTTTTTGTGTGAATTTTATTGAGTACTTTTACTACTACTTGAGTAATATTATTTTGGGAGTAATTTGTACTTTTCCTTTCATTTTGAGGACTTGGAACCTTAAAAGTAAAGTACTTATAATATATATGAAATTAGAGTATTTAAGTATATATATCCCTCATCAAAAACATACCTGGAGTTGTGTTTTGCTTCATTCATGCATGTTTGAATGACCCTATAGTCTCTCGCTTGGTTCCTCAAACCTCTGCCTCTCTCATGAAGCCCCGCCCACTCCAGGACGCACTGACCATTCAACAATCCAGGCTGCTCTCAGTCATTTATCAAAAAAAAAAAAAAAAATGGTGCACAGCTCTGTTTCCACTAATTCCTCACAGCTATTTTTAATTTTGTAGTAAAGCTGCATCGTACCATTTCTAAGGAAGTGAAAAGATGTTCCTCTCTGATTCTGAGCTGAAATTAGTTATTAGTGTTAATACATGTTTGTAATAAACAAGACATTTCTCCCATTACTTTTCAAATTATCACAGAAAGACCTGATGTCGTGAGCGCAGTGATCTATTTCTGGAGTTGTACTGAATCTTGTAAGTCCATGCACAATGACTACAGCTAACTGTCAGCATAAAGTTGTGCAATTAGCCAAGCAGAAAAAGAGAACAGAAGAGAAAATCTGTGCGATGGGTTGAGGTGGGGGGGTTAGATGGAAACCAACGCTGGAGGAATTGAATTACCAGAGCCTTTTCTCATTATCATTTAGTCGTCTTTTATGCCCCACCAGTAAGAGATGATGTTCCCATGACCCCGCACAATACACACACATATTATTCAATCCTGCACAGATGAAATTCCTGCAAATAAAACCTTTGTGCTCGGCAACAGCTAATTATTTGACAGATTGGCCCCCTTCTGGCTCAGGTTACAGTGTGGAGTGGCCATGTTTTAGTGCCATTCACATACACAGCGCTCACCCAGTCTCCCCACTGAAGAGAAAATCCCAAAGGGCCTCATTCTTTTCAGGAGATTATATATTTCACCCCCCTCCCCTGCCGTCCTCTCACCCCCCCTCCTACCAACCATCTATCCATCCAAAATCAGGGAAGCGTGTTGTGTGCATAGATGGTTGTGGTGGTGGGGAGGGGCTGGTGTGTCACTGACAACAGTCATTTCATAGTTTAAAAGGTTCTCAACCAGAAATATTTAAGCTTCCCATGAAAAGAAGTTTGAAAAAGAAATACTGACAAAAAAAGTATACAGCACTGAGCAAATCTTTTAGTGAAGTGTTAACTAAAAAGATACTAAACTAAAAACAAATGATTTGTTTTAGTAGACTTTTTATCATTGTGAAGTACAAGGGTTTTGTGGCTCAGTGGAAAGAGCATTTACCTCTGAACAAGGTTTTGGAAAATCTTGTATATGTTGTGTTGTACACTGAAACACCTTTCTTTGTCCATAGCCTTCCTTAGAAACTTGTCTAGCACAGTACTGTATTTTACCAGTTTGAAGTACTAACACATTTAAAACTACCTTTTTCTCCATAATAACATCTTAAGAGAGTGGCAAACATTAATGGATTAAAGTTTTGGGTGGGCATGCCTTTGGCTCCGATTCAGTTCACTTATAACAAGAGTTTGTCATTAGTGTTCGGACATGGACCACCAAGATAAATGCCAACACATGTTTAAATTATCTGGAGAGTAATGGCATTTTCCTTCAGACCTTTTCTCCCATAACAATCCTTCACTGACTTGACATGGCACTCATTTCAATGCTACTTTAATTATTAAAACATTTATTCGCTCATCATCTTGCTTTTATTTGTGTAAGAGGCCGCACATGGCTGGACCCTGTCCCAGTAACTATGGGCCTTAAGCGTGGTCGAGCCTGGACCATGGTCAGTTAGTCACAGGGCTAACACTGGGACATACACAGACAGACAACCAAACACTTCATTCATTAGAGGCGATTTAGAGTCACCAGTTCACCAAATAAAATGTGTTCACAATGGTTTAACACACTTTGGTTTTACAGAACCAAAAAAAGGAACTCAAAAAGTGTTTTGGCTGGTGATTAATAAAGAGTGTGGAAAGTGAAAGTAGGATTTTGATTTAAAGGAAGCACACAAAGCAACATTTTCTATGTATTGCATCAGCCATTTGTAACTTTTGACCTTTGATTACTTAGTAAATGTGTTTATACTGTATGATATTTATTTCTGTCTATATTTAATTTTTAACAGGAAATAGTTGGCCTACAACCACCAATCCAGCTCATTGTACAGACTGTATGTTGTAGGTTTGATCCTCAGGTCTCTGTAAGTGGAGTCCAGATCATGTCCCACCATATTACTGCGGGTTCTCTCTCTGTACTCTGACCTTCTCCCACTGTCCAAAGACATGCATGTTTAGGTGAATTGGTGACTAAGATTGCCTGTAATGAATGATTGTGCATTGAATGGTCTGAGTGTGTTTGTCTGTGTGTCAGTCCTACAACTAACTGGCCATTGTCCAGGGGGTACCCCGCCATAGGCCAATAGTTGCTGGGATAGACTCCAGTCTCCAGTCCAGACTCCTGAGTTCTAACAGGAAAAAAAAGTGTCATTAGATGAATACATGAATATTGGAAGAATAGTGCTGGCCATCTTTTCACTAGAACCATTTAACCTCTACGTCTAAAGCACCATGAACTGCTTACAGAGCTGTGGTTGGGTGCATGGCTGGGATGCCTGTCTACTGTGTTCACCTGGCATGAACCCAAGCGAGTAGAGCCTGGAGTATTCATTGCTCAAACCTGGGTGAAGGTCACAGAGACCAGCCCTTCCCTGCTTCGCTCCCCAATGAGCAAACATATGGCAACGGAGCACCTTGAACATGTTTGGGTGACCAAAACTACTTGGCTTTTTTGGTCTGACACCACAAAGAGACAACAAAATGAAGTAAGTTAGAAGCACTTTGTTTAGGGCTAGATAGACACAGCAATGACCTGTCACAAGAGCCACACAAGCACACAAAAGTTGAATCTCTGAAAGTGTACTACTTGTGTTCCCTATTTGCTTGATAAAAATGTGGTTTATTGTTGTCCTTTGCTTGCACAGCCCTAGCCTTGTCTAATCACTTCCATGTTTTGTCAGTGTTAAGCTCATTAGTGGGTGACCTAAAGGCATAAAAGGAAAAAAACGATGTGCTGCAGTGATGGAGGCAAAAAAATTTTGGATAATTGATGTTTGCTGTTTTGGGATAGTAAAAATAAACAGGTCTCACTTTGGTAATGATATGGTGTGTGGGGCAGTGTGTAGATGTCATTGTGTATTTATCTTTAGACTTACTCAGTGGTGGTTGTTTTGCAGTGCAGGGGTGAAGATGATGTTTTTTGAATGGGTGTCTCTGGTGTCGGGACGTCCAGCCCAGGTGGCAACTCAAAGGCCGACTTCATTAGCCTTAAAGAGGAAACAAAGGAAGATGCATGGTAAAGAAGTGCCATCCCTCATCTGCAAGGCCAGCGCCTGACACATTAGGAATCTGTATGCTCAATTAAGCACTGGCAGGCTCATTTTTCCTCCACCGCTCCCTCTCTACCACTCTCTCTTGATCAAACAGAACAAGCTACAGCAATCATAGAAGATCAAATCAAGATTCAACACACGGCATGTTTGTGAAGTTATAAGTTACTTTTGAGAAAATGATACATATGCATTTGCAGATTTAAATCAAGATTATGACTTCATTGTTTTACAGGGAGGAAATCCAAACCCTGGCAAAAGAAGACCTGGCTCTGTACTGATAATGTGCCATTGCTGATGTACAACTTGTAAGTGATTTCTATTTTTTAGCCTTCAGTATATTAAGTTACTTGACAAATAGCAATAACTACAGTGAGACTGGGATGTATCCAGCAATTCCTTGTAAAATCTATAATTTAGTTTTGCATTTATTAAAACTTTCAGCACCCTTAATAAGTTCATGTTCACCTGAAGGCTTGATATGCAGGATTTGGATATAGGAGTTTATGAATAATGTTGGCACTAAAGGCTCATTAATGATCATAACAAACACATATAGATCAGCCAGGTAAATATCGCAGCCTTCATACTTCCAAGTGTTTTCCATGCCAATGTCTGTGTTATGTTAACTAACCTGCGGCAGTCAAAGATTTTACCAAAACAGAAGAAACTAACAAACATGGTGGCACTTTACAATTACTGAGAAAGATAGCGAAATACAGCAGGAGTCCGTGCGATCTTAACATACACTGAAACCAAAATGCTTGTCACTTCTAAAAAAGTTTAGCCGTTGTCTCCCACTAAAAAGAAAAGTTCAGACAAAATGAATGCAGAATACAAACCAAATCCTCCCGACCCTATCAGAATGGCTATTTACCATAGAGCAGTGTTTCCCAACCAGGGGAACGGGGACTCCTCGAGGTATGCAGCCACATTGCAGGGGGTATGTGGTGTTATATGATCATTTATAGTACCTTTATATAATTGGTTTTCAAAGACTAAAATAAACCTAAAGAACTAGGACTGTAGTGAGGTCTATACACTGACACTAAAGACAGACAAAAAAGGGACTAAACCAAGTTTAAATCAGGTCTAAACCAGAGCTAAACCAGAACAAAAATATGTTTAAAAAACCAAAAACAAAACAGGAACAAACCAGGTCTACACCAGAACTAAAATAGGGTTAAACCAGGACTAAACCAGGACTAAAACCAGAACAAAATTAAGACTAAATCAGGACTAAGCCAGGTCAAAACCATCACTAAACAAACAACAAACCAGGTCTAAATCAGAACTAATCTGAGACTAAACAGGACTAAGCTGGGCCTAAACCAGGACTAAGCCGGGTCCAAACCAGGACTAAATAAGGTCCTGGGGGTACATCAAACCAAAAAGGTTGGGAACCACTGCCATGGAGAATAAAAAAGCCTTACAATCCTTGCTCAAATGTTGAAGAAAATGATGATGAAGCAATCTTTTATTTTGTAAATATCTTGCATATTGTACTTTTGGAGAAACGTCTGATTTGTACATTATTTTAGTGCTAGACACAGTATGTTTGTATTTTGACATTTGCAACACAAGTAAAACTCATATCAATAAACAATGTTAACACAACTAAATGAGTATAAATGCTTTATTAAGACGTTTATGTTCTCTATGGGACAGTCCCAGTCTTGACCCTTGTACACCCACATGCACAAAACTCACGCGCACCAACTTAGCCCAGCTCATGTTAACACCAGCCCCCTGTGAAAAATGACAATGTGCTGTATGGTGACCCGCGGTGGGAGGTGCTGGGTGGTGGTCCTGGTGACGGCGGGTCAATGTGATACGCATCAGCCTTTGATTAACGAGGTGAGATGGGACGCTCTTTTAAAATCGCAAGGGTCACGGCTTAAGAGGCCTCCAGTCCGACACTTCGCCACACTTCACAGGAACAACTTCTCTTTATGACTGGCCACGCCCACATCTCCCTCTCTTCCTCCTCGCTCTCTCGTTGAGGTCTAAGGGAGAGATGAAAAATGGCGTGCAGCTGGCTGAGCACTTCCTCCGCTCTGGTCGGGGGGCACCGGTTCACCCCGCTGACAGAGACCCTCACACCTACATTAAGAAGAGCTCTCCTAAAGTCACTCGGGTCACTTTGCTGCATGGCCAGAATCCATTACTCCTGCCTTTGTTTGCATTTAGCACCATTAGTTTCTACAATTAAATGGTCAAAGGCAAAAATATACTGTTTTTCAGAAGCGCTGTTTAATGATGTGGAATTCTTTTTTTTAAATCAAATAAAAATTGCTATTATTATTACATGAATTTCTTATAGACAGACCAATATTTTTGTACCGTACCTTGACATGTTTCAGGCGCTTATTTTTTGTGATCTTCCCCAGAAGTGTCACGTAATCTTACTGTGATGTGTCTTGTCAGATGATTTCATACTTATGAGGAAGACCGCAGAAAATAAGCTGCTGAAACAATACAGTACAAGGAAAGATGGGATTTATGGCTCTTTAACAGGAGCCGAATCTTTGGGGTCCGTTTGTTTCAAAGAGCCGTTCGTATTTTCCGGACTATAAGTCACATTAGTCATGAAGAGGAAAAAAACATACAAAAGTCGCACTGGACTCTAAGTTGCATTTATTAAATAAATATAAATAAATCACAAAATCCAAGACCAAGAAATGACATATAATCTGGAAAGGCAAGTTATTCAACTACACAACAGCACACAGAACAACAGGCTGAATAGGTGTCGGTATGTTAAAGTAACACAGTAACAGTTATTCAGCTACACAGTAGCATAAAGAACATACCTGGGAGGCTGAAGAGGCTAAATTAACAACAAGCCACCGAATCTAACAAGCAAGTTATGGGTAAGGAAGTTCCCCGAGCTCTCATCTTATTCTACTGACAGTAGTTGTCACAAGCCTTAGAGCGCCCTCTCGTGGCTGTAGACAGTAATGTTTACACCTTAATTTATGTTAAATTTGATATATAAGTCGCAGGACCAATTCAATTCAAATCAGTTTTATTTATATAACCCAGTATTCCAACAAAAATCACCTCAAAGTGCTTCACAAACAGTTCATAAACTATAAACACACAATCAGACTTAAGACACAATCAATACAAACAATAACTACACTAAACAGACCCAGGACACTCCTGTTCTTAAGGGGGGTATACACCAAGGCGACGATCGCCCGTCTGAAGCCGTCTTAACGGAGAGGTGACAAACGCTGTGGCAGCATACCGTCACCATTTTTGCATTCTTCACAATTCCGTGCGGAAAGTTATCTTCTTCAAGTAACAGAGCAGCGGCACCTAATCCACACAAAACAATGTCCAAACCGGCCATTATCACGCTTCTCAAATGTTCAAACAAGCTGAGAACAGTGGCAGACCAAGGCGCGCTACATGCATATGTCTTCCGCAAACATTGTGTCACTTCCGTTGATCTTTGTTCACTGGCTAGCGCCATCTGCCGCTTTGGGGAGGTAATTACACGGTCTTTAGGACGGTTGTCGCTTTGGTGTATGAAGAGGGAAAAAGGTCATGCGACGTGAGGAAATGTGAGGGAACGAGAGGAGACGAGAAGAGACGAGCTGTCGCTCCGTCTTATTGGTGGCAGTCTGGGAGTCGCCTTGGTGTATCTAGGCCTTTAGACCCTCCTTCTTGGTAAGGAAAAACTCCTAAAAAAAACTGCTGTGGGAAAAAAAAAAAAAAAGAAACCTTATGGAGCCCAGCAAAACTATGAAAAAAAGTGCAACTTATAGTCCGGAAAATAAAGTAAATTTAAAGAGCCAGTCAGTGCATTCAGAAAATAAAAACTGGGATGAGTAATACAATATGATTTTAATAAAAATATAATGCACTCTATTGATGGGACATTATTAGTGTCTTATTCATTGATGCTAATAAAACTAGTGGACTAAATTCACTAATTGTGACTTGATGATATATCTCTGCATAGAGTGAGACCACCATTTAGGATTTATTATGAGTCCAAAATGTGCAAAATATGTCTACCTTGACATATGTTCATGCAATAAAATGTCAGTAAAAACTAAGCAGGTAACAATAAACCTTCATGCAAAATGGTTCAAAATGTAATTCACCACAAAAATCATTGTTAAGAATATAAAAAATAAATGGATAAATATACTGTTTACAACTGGGGACTCCTGACTAATGTGTGTCTGAGCATGCTCACTGTGAATTGCTCCGCTCCTCTCTCTCCTTGTCTCTTTCCATTTCTGTATGACTATCTCTTGAGCTTTTTTTGAGCTTCTACAAAAAAAAAAAAAAAAGAACGTCTCACACACCTCTCTGAATAGACTTTCATTGTTCACAGTGAAGAGCTGTTCAAAAAATTCAGATCGTTCATGAACGTCACATTTCTAGGTACAAGAATATTGTGCATAAGAAATCCATGAATTAATATCACTAGAAGTAGCCCTAGTTGCCACATTTTTGTAAATTGCCACTTCTTCCATCGGCCTCCTGCAATATGAAAACTGAATTTTTACATCTGTAGGTACAGGGAAAGTTTTTTTGTTTATTATTTAAGGAACCTGTATATCTCCTAATTTTATTGTAATAGTAATCATCTGTGAAAAAAGGCCTATTGTCCCTTGATAAAACAAGGAAAGTGTCAGCTAAACTTCGGTTTGATGGATTGGATAAGAATTTGATGGTAATGAATTTGTCTATACTTGTGTTTAATCTGCGCACACTTGCTCTGTTCATCATAAGCTGGTGACGTAGCCCCTCTCACACTCGCAGTATAACTATTATGTGCTGTGGTATTCAACAGAAATGCAACACCTTTCAAAATATGCTAAACTCTTTTGTGCACCCATGGGTTTGATGTAAGCTTTATTGGCTCTTGAGAGTACCGAGATAGTCAGACTTCAGAGTGTGCAGAAAAAAAAAAGTGGTGCTAATCATAATGCTGAGCTAGCCTTGTTGAGCTGCTAATTACCTCCATTACAAAGATGCACAGGGCTAGATCCGTGTATATGTGCGTGCATGTATTTGTGTGTTACTTCTTGTACTCGTGTGGTCCGCCCTGATTAAGAGGAGGATTAGCAGACCCGTCCCGAGGAGGGAGGTGACCAGGGGCTGAAAAAGAAGGGAGGAGCAGGAGAGTTTTGAGGGGAAAAGGAGTGGGGAGAAGTGGGGGTGGGGATGATGGGATGGTGTCCCCCTCCTGGAGACGAGCCCTGACCTTCTCATTTCATCCTCATTAGTATCTCATGTCAACAGAGCAGCCACTCTTTAATCATCTGCTATCATCCCAGGGCTCGCAAATAAAGAGGCAAGTAAACACAGTGCTAGAGGGCTGTTCTGACACAGACAGTAGCATAAAAGTAAAACACTTATATCCCATTTTGAATTTGTTAATAAGACTTAAAAATCTGTATCTGTGTTTACATGTAAAATAAAAAATAAATAAATAAAAAAATCAGTTTACAATAAGTTTGCAATGCACTTAAAGATAAACCATCAACTTTTTTCTTGGATTTGATTACAGCCAGTATATACTAGATGTTTTATATAGGCTTTATTATTAATGATTTTAATACAGTGCACACTATATAAAAAAATAAAAATAAAAATCTGCTGCTGTGGTTACCAGAGTTTAACCAAAAAATAAAAAATAAAAAAATCTGGTGACAATATGAAAATTTACAATGAATTACCTTCATTTTTTCATAACAGTACCATACAACAATATTTTTTTGTGTGTAGACCAGGGACAGTGAAGTCATAGACAAGTGTTTAGTTTAATGTAAAAGTCACAAGATTATTTTACTGTAAAATTTAAAATAAAATAAAAAAAATAGATGCCAATATTTTACTGTAAATGTTACAGATTTTTTTTTTTTTACAGTGTCCACTCCAATAAGTAAAGCTCCACTTGGGTGGTGAATTTTTTTTTAAAAAAATGTGTGAAATGTGAAAACTATGTGTAAAAGTATGTCATCAAAAAAAAAAAAAAAAAAAAAAAAAAGTGGATAAAAGTGCAAATGCACATGCACACACAATGAGTGAGGAGATAATTGCTAGGTTTTTAAAGCAAAACTCAGAGCTAGAAGTTTGTGGTCAGCTCTAAATTGTCATATATCGGTATTTTATGGTGCCAACTTGGTTCATGATATTTTTAGCCATAATTTTGTGTTGGAAATGCAAGGTCACAGATATCGGAATAACAACAAAATCAAGTAACGTTGCTTAAATCCTGCTTACAAAGTGCATTAAAACTGAAGTTGCGTTATTGACTATTGCTCGTGGACACCAGGACGGCAGCATGGCAGAGGTTTGGGCTCGTCTGTCTGTGTCGGTCTCAGTGCCACAGTAGACCACAGCAGGGTCGGGTGGGGTGCAGAAGGGTGGTAGTGGGACATGGGGGGGGCTGGGGCTCAGGGTGCCAGCACAAATGAGCTCCATTCATTTCCCCATTTTGGCATATGGTGGCCCATTGTCCTCGGCCACAGAGGCAGAAGTGATGCAATTTGTTGGCATGTTCCTGTCATTTTCACAAACTGCCCGTCCCACTGAGGGCCTGGCCGGGCCGAAGACAAGCAAGGACAGCTTGTTGTTTTCCTCCTAACACGTGTGTCCTGTGTGTGTCTAAATCCCAGAGAAACAAGAGCTGAGAGATCACACCTTAAGTATTTTATTCACCAGCATATGTTGCCTCGTGGACAAATATTTTGAAGAGAAGAAAAAGAAAGTCAAATGTTTGTGAGGATTAACAAGGCCACTGAGATTAAATTCTTCTGAAGATTACAGTAAATTATGTATTATCTGTGTCAATCCCTGTTTTCTTCATTTAACCATAGCCCTGTTTACAGATTACTAATCTTATCTATGCTATATATAACTAGATATAGCCTCCTTGTTTTTGGTAAGGACTCAAGCCACAAGGGGTTACAAGCCAGTGTACTCCTTGTGCTGGTCCAGGGTACCTCCAAATTTTGTCTTGTTCAATTTAAGACCTTTTTAAGACTTTTTAATGCCACTTAGAATGAAATTTAATTCCAGGATCACCAGCAAAAAAACTATGATCTGTATAAATTTTAGACAAATTAAATGTTTGTACTACTCTGGCAGTCAAGTGTACCTTAGTACCTTTTTAATACTTTGAAGACTTTGGGGCTACCCTGTGGTCCCAAGCCCAAACAAATGGAGAGGGTTGTGTCAGGAATGGCATCTGGCATAAAAACTTAGCCAAAGCCAAAAGTAAGAGTATCTCGTAGTAAGGACTCAAGCCACAAGGGGTCACAAATCAGGGTAGTCCTTGTGCAAGTCCCAAACCTGGATAAATGGAGCATGTTGTGTCAGGATAGGATGTCTGATGTAAAAATGTTTGCCAAATCACTGGGAGTCAGATGATTTGCAGTCTGGAGGAGAAAGAAATGAAATCAAACAAATCAAAACATATTTACAGTAAAATGTTTGTATTTATGAGAGTGAGAGTTAACAGCTCAGTCTTTAGTCTGTTCCTGGTTTCACTATACCATGCATTAAGCTACTGTCTGACAAAGAGGGGAAGAAGTCTTGTTCAACTTCCCAAAATAAGCAAACTTATGACATGAGCTGCACAATATTACTGCGCAGCAGCAGAAAGAAAGTCTAGACATGAGTGCATTAAGGTCAGACAGAGGAAAACATATGATCATGCACAAGGCGATGCTATATGGAGTTGACAGACACTCTGATTGCTGGGGTCAAAGGTTGCTGAACTCATTCCACATCTGTGAGAGTGTGTGTGTGTGTGTGTATGTGTGTGTGTGTGTGTGTGTGTGTGTGTGTGTGTGTGTGTTGCATCCTGACACCGCTGCGTGGTGTCACTCAATATTTCGGGCCATGACGGTTGGAGGTTCGGCTCTCATTGTCTGCCTGGCGTGTGGCCCCAGTCTCAGGCTCTCGCTCCGGTCACATGTGGAGAGGGGTGGACTATCTAAAGAAGCTCTCCCCTGGAAGAAATCAACAGAAGTCAACTTCACCAGAGCCACTTTGAAGATGGATGACGTTGGTGCTTGGTTCCAGTGAAGTCTAAAGGCACAAGTGGCCCTCAGAGACTCATTACACCTCGGTCAGACTGGGAAAATTGAGTGACACACCTCGGTGATGACCAGATTCATCATTTGTATTGGACTTAAAGCTCTTTTACAAATGTCAGCTGAATGACTGTACAGTGGGTTTATTACGTGTACAGTTAAAGCAACACTCCATAACATTTCATCATCAACTACATGCATTTGAAATAGGTAAAATACACTTTAAGTCATTTTAGTTAAAAAGAATGACTCAGTGTTTCCCCTACGGCAGCCCGCCATAATCTAATTATGTTCCCATAGTCTAAATCTGAACTATAAAGTTTTTTTTCCCCATAAATACATATAACTTATACACTGTAAAAAAAAAATTAAAAAATGTGGCGAAAACCCAAAAACTCAACACTTTTTGAGTTTTGGGACCAACTCAAAATCTCAAGTTTTTAACAACTGATATTTAATTTAATGTCCATATGTATAAAAACTTTAAATTTTAAGTTATACTCACTATAATTTTATTTTATTTTTTTTTGTTAACTCATCTTACAGCCAACTTACTATCCATTGTTCAGAAAAGGTATTATTGATAATAATAATAATAATAATAATAATAACAATAATAATAATAATAATAATAATAATAATAATAAATCTAAATATACTAAAATTAACAAAAGAATAATACTTTTTCAGAACAGTGGATAGTAAGTTGGCTGCAAGATGAGTTAAAAAAACAATGATAGTGAGTAAAATTTTAAAGTTTTAAAAATCTTAAAGTTTTTTGACATAAACGTAAAATTAAGTGAACAAAAAAGCTGTTGAAAACTTCAGATTTTGAGTTGGCCCCATATCCCAAAAAACTTGAGGGATCCTGTTGCCTTGAGTTTTTGAGTTTTCACAGCATTTTCTTTTCATTTTACTTTCTTATTTTATTTGATTTTTTTTTACACTGTACACTATTGATTCTATGTACATATTCATAAAAATAACTCAAATTCAAATTAATGATTTAGAATTGTAAAAACAAACACATAATATGAAAAAGCTTTAAAGTGCCTCAATATTTTAATAAAAAAAAATATGATAAAATAAATGTAATGGTATCTGTAATGGTACTAAAAACTTACCCCCATAGATTTTATATAAATAGGTGGGAAACCCTGCATCACTACATGCACTTCATACTGTGTAACTCTCAGTGATGGACCAACACAAACATGAGGCATCAAGACAACTCCCAACACATTTTATAAATCAGATAAACATGAAAGACCCCAAATTAACACGTCATAAACATTTACACAACAGTAAAGTGCAAAGGGCTTTAGTTGACAAAAACTATGAAAACTTAAATAACTGCTTTGGACCTAATTTGTACATATTTATTGTTTAAAAATCATCTACTTTCATTTATTTTGAAAACTATTACATTCTGGTTTTCAAATTCTGTAGCTTTTTCCTATCTACTTCAATAAATGTGTTATGTAATTAGTAATATCTAGAAATAGACAGAAAGGGTAGTGGTGGTGGTATGAGGATATAGCTGTTAGTGTTGTAGTATAGCTTATATGTTGGTTGCTTGGGATACGACTACAGCTTGCCTCAGAATTGTAGGTTCAAGTCTGGACTCTGACCATTTGACGAATATGTTTTTCTACTCTGCTGCATGATTTTCCTGTCACCACACCAGCAGCCTGTCAAAAAAAAGGCCTAGAAAGACCATAAATATCCCCAAAAAAGAAAGAAAATAACAATTGTCACTAGATCTTTGACAGTCTCACCTCCACTGTCATTAATGTGCACAAACCATAACAGCACAATAACACTGTAATCCATCTCTGCCTCCATAAACAAACATTTACAAGACTTTAATCAGTTCATCCACAAAACCAGTCATATCTCCCTGACCTCAATCCTCCCCACACTTCTCCTTTTCGCCCCCTCCCCTTGTTCTTTCTGCCCTCATGCTGTGGTAACTGAGACCCTACTTCTGGCCCTATCTTTAACCCCGTTTGTGCCCAGAGCCCCCCCCCTTCCCGCCCCCAGACCTGTCAGGGACCGGCTTCCCATGTCCGTCAGCGGGTGATGGATGAGGTGGAAGGTCATCACCCCACTCTCCGGAGTTCACCCGTCCTATCACACTCAGCTCTGCCGCAACTCAAATCATACATTTGGCAAACTGAAATTTGGCTTTCAGAGATGTCGAGTGGAATCAGTAAAATAGGGTCAGCCATCTGGCATCATGAGATTTGACCAAATAAAAAAATAAAAAACATAGCTTTCCAAAAAAAACAAGTGCAATTTTAAGTTGGCTATTAGAATTATTAGCACCAAATAATGTGAAGGATAACTTATTTGAAACAGGTAATGGTTTGGGGAAACTATAGGGCTGCAGGATACTGTATTTGAAAACAGTAGCAATACTCTATAGGGCAGTGTTTCCCAACCAGGGGTACAGGGACCACTAGGGGTATGTAGCACACTGCAGGGGGAGTTATTTGATCATTTATAGTACCTTTACAGAAAATATTAAAGACTAAAATAATCCTAAATCCGAACTATAGCGAGGGATGGGGCACTAAAGAAGGACAAAACAGGGACTAAACCAGGAATAAACCAGGACTAAACCAGGACTAGACTAGGACTAAACCAGGGCCACAGCACAGGACTAAGTCAGGATGAACCAGGTCTAAAACCAGAACTAAATTGTGACTAAACCAGGACTAAACCAGGTTCACAGCACACCGACTAAATCAGGATGAACCAGGCCTAAACCAAGAATAACCAGGACTAAAGCAGAGCTAAGCAAGGTCCAAACCAGGTCTAAACCAGAACTAAAGTATGTCTAAACAAAGTCTATACTAGGTCAAAACCTGGACTAAACTCAGAGTAAATAAGGATTAAACCATGCCTAAAGCCAGAACAAAACTGAACCAGGACTAAGCTGGGTCTAAACCAGGGCAAAATCAGGTCCTGGGGGTACACAAAACCAAAAAGGTTGCTGCAATAGACTATGCTATTTGGATACATTTAATAACTTTTATTAACTAAGAAATACATATAAATAAGACAGCAAGTTTAATTCAAATTTATTTTACAAAGAGATACAAGGCTACTGTTACTGGCAATGTCCAAAGAGTATAAAATGACAAACCAATAAAATGAGAGTCACATCAGGAAAGACATCAAGTGTAAAACCTATGCCAAATAAACAAAAAAAAATTCATACATTTCTTCCCTGTGGTCCAAAACATATTCAATTTACAGGATCATCTTATGTAAAGACAATAATGAATATTGTCTAGATGCTCTGAATGGCATCTGCTTTGAATATTTAAAATAATCTTTATTGGCCCATAAAATTGACTCTGTGCCCATATTTTCAGCAGCACACATTGTAGGATTTCCTCTCACTCTTCTCACCAACAGTGGCAAATAGAGCGACTGACACACAATAAATACTCATAAAAATAAACAATGCTCAATAGTGTGTAGGCATGCCACTGACAGGAGCATAGATCAATGTTATTTCCCGCTTTTGCAAAAATACCTAATTCTCCTTATTTAATCAAGCGCCTTCTTTGCCGGGCCCCGTCGCTGATTTATGGCCATCGCCGCCTTTATGAGTACCTGTTTCATTTTCTTGTCTCTGCTCTGACACCTAAAGTGATAGGGATTTTATGCTTTTGATAACAATATGAGTTTCACTTTTGCCCGGAATTCATGGCCCTGTCAGAGGCTCATAAATAATGACAGCGAAGCATTCACTGGCTCCCACCACAGTGTGATGGGATTTACCCCAGTGAAGGAAGTGCAGAGGATAGAGCTATCAATAGAGAAAAAAAAATGTCTTGAGCACAGGAGGGGACATGCTCCGTACCGACCCAGGAGCCCAGTAAAAGGTCACGGCAGCGAGCGTGGAAGTACGAGATGTGTTGTGGTGTCATCTCATCAGGAGTCATAATTGGCGTGCTGTCATAAGAGCATTTTGATAATGTCAAAGGAACATAAATGACAGGGGAAACGCACTGTGCCATGTACAGCAATAAGTCAAAGCTACAACCCTCTGCTGAGAAATCATTGCAAGTCACGCTTACCATTTGGCTTTATCCCAAGGAGAAAAAAACACCGGTAAACCTTTTTTTTTTTTTTAGCACAATCTATACCCAACAGCCAGATAAACAAAATGATCTTTATTCAAATTATCTGATTCATTTTCTTTTGCTTATTCCTGTTAGTAGGTAGGGTACATCCTAGACAATAACCAGTTAGTCATAAAACTCATATTCACACAATTCACATTAATTTAAACTGACCACATCTCTAAACTGTGGGAGGAAGCCAGAGTAACCAGAGTGATACCCAGAATATGACAATCCAAGTCAAAAAGACTGCAGTTAGCCAACCCAAGGATCAAACCCACAACCTCTTTGCTGAGAGACAGGAGTGCTAACCACCTTGCCACTGTGCAACCCCATAGAATTATATAATATACTGTAGTATTTTAGCAATCACAGCAATTAATGTACTGATGAAAGCCTGGCAATGCAATGCAAGCATTTTCACTTCCTTCACTTTCTTATAAGAATCATATGAACCAACAACTTTTTCAAAACTTTATCTTTAAAAAATTAAACCATAGATTTTGAGTGGGTCTTTGCTATGGATAAATAAAAGCCATATTATACATTTTCTTCAAAAACTGAGCTAAATAAAATCAAATGTCTCTATTTCCTTTGAAACAATAGTACTGTCTGGATCCTAAGCCAACTCACTACTGCCCCAAGCTATTTCTATAGTCTGTCACTAAATATTCCCTTGTATTAAAAAAAAAAAAAAAAAAATCAAGAACCAGACAAAGAGGAGCTGCTAGATTTACAAGCACACTTCAGACATAGCACTGACAAATTGGCCATTTCTACATTGTTGCTGAAAACCTACATGTTACCCAGGCAATGACATTAAACCCAGAGAAAATGTCTCTTTACAAGTGATAAAGTCAAACAAAGATGACGCACTGTACTCGTCAACTATATCTATGGAAAGGGAAGTAAAATGTCAAGCATTTAAAGAGAAAACTGTTGTAAAGTGCGGTTAGACACTATAACGACGCACTGCTCAACACTAAAGCTCCCTTTGTTCCACTCTCTGCTGGTACTCGCTATGAGAATATTATGGGACTGCATGAAAGGCGACCGAGTTGTTTTTTGTGTATCCCTACTTGATCCTTGTGTGCATTTGGGCCTCAGAAAAGTGCACATGAAAAGAAAAGACAGGGTCACAACAAGTATTTGGTGCGTAGGGGTGTGATTTGGCACTGGGGATTGGCATGGACACAATGCATGATGGGATGGCAAAAGCCTGCACACAGAGGCAGGAGAGGCTAAGGGGGCCCCAGCGGAGTCCCGGCAGGAGCTACACAGAGAGACAGGAGCGAGAGCAGAGAGGAAAATTGAGACAGATTTTCTTGCAGGTGTTGGGATAATAGAGAGACAAATGAACTAATTGTTGAGGCCTGTTTGGCAGAATCAAATGTGTGTGGGCGGGGGTTAGGACGGGGCGGGTAGGGGATCAGAGAGCACCAGCGAGAACAATTTAAATGACAAAGACCAAAACGTGCAAATCCCACATCATATATGACAGACACAGGAAGACTCATATGGGGCTTTTACTGTAACATCCAGTAGAGGGCCAGAGTCTGAGTCTGTGTTCACTGCTCCAATGTGTTCAAGTCTGTTTTTGAATGTTTACTTTGTGTGACGATATGATTTTGTTAATTTTAGATGTTGAAATTAGATTTTCGACACCCCTGACCCAAATTATGTTCTATTATCATCTGTACAGCATGAGGGCTGTTTTAATTTGCTTTAATTTAACTTCTTATCTGCTCTTGGTCAAAGTAAACAACTAAATCAGTGCTCATGCAAAGCTTATTTAGTCCCATGTCTTAGTGTGTACTGTATTACATTAATGGGCAGACCTTTAACACAGAAACACATTTACACACATCCTAATCAACATAGGCCACTTTAAATTATTCACAAGCACGACTCGACCCTATCCATATTCTCCAGTGAAAGTAGCCAGTAGGATATATTTGGAACATCACACTTTTAAGAGCGTGAGCTTCAACTCCCCTGGGTCATTTTCTGCTCTGGTCTTAATTGAGAGTCTTCTGGAAAAATCATTACTATATTAATGATTTAACACAAAGTAACTACCTTCTTTTTTCCAGGAGGAAAAGGAGATTTGCTTCGAATCAATACCCATGCACGCTCATTATAAGGGGGGTAAAGTTATAGTAATTAGGCAGACACCAATAACTTTTTAATGATCTTTGTTTTTAATTGCATATTATCGGGTTGCACAGTCTGTGTGTTTATACCCAAATATAAGATAATGGTGAGGGGGGGAGTAGATTAAAGAGGAGGAGGCACCTGCACGCTTTGTACCCTAGGAGCACAGATAGTCTGGAGCTAAGGATACACGTCGGTAGCTCCTCTTGCAAGTGAAGTGACTATGGTTTTGAAATACAAGGTATTTGTTAAATAATGCTTCCTGTTCACTGGGCAAAGGAAGTGAAAGAACTGACTGAAAAAAAGTGGCGCAAGGACAAGTCTGAAACCAAATAATAATAATGCACAAGTCTAGAAAGCACTTAACTGTTGTGATGCAAGCACAGAAAAGTATGGTCAAAATCAAAGCCAACTCAGAACATATGTACCGCAGGCACTTTAGTGTTTAGCTTTGAAACAATTATAGCAGAAAAAATGCTATAAAAATATGAATGAAATGGAAATAAAATGCAACATCTGCAGCCATCTGTTAGCTCTTAAAGGGGAAGTGGTCTGCTTTAAGTAGCAGTGGGGTAAGCTTCTAAGAGAGACCAGGGCAGGGAGGGAGGGCGCAGGATAAATGTGGTGATAGAAGGAGCCCAGGAATGCCAGGCTGGCAATCGAGAAGTGCTTTGAAAATGTGAGCCAACAAACAAAAAAATCCCTCTTACCAGTTTGCCCCAGTTGCCCTGCCTTCCCCAGCCTGCTCCCCCAAACACTGCAGCAGATTGTGGATACAATGACTCCCTGTCAGGTGATTATCTAGGAGCTTCAGTTGTACCATATTTCAATTACGACTGCCATTGTGAAACAAGCTGCATATTCAGTCCAATAATCCCCGCTGTCGCTGTGACAATGTCAACTGTAAAAGAACGCCAGCTGAAGGCAATTACACATGTTTTCAGAGCCAATTATGATCGCTCTCATGGCAGCAGTTATGCCACGAGCAAGGGAGTGTTCGGAAATTTTTAATTTAATGACAATATGCTCAGTGTAGGACTGCGCTTAGTACCCACGTTCCCAAGCCTGCCATCACAGCATCAACAGAGGGGACCATTAAGGCAGATAGAAGAAGATTATGGTGTTTCTTGAGGGCCACACTGGGAGTGCAGTGCGGGCCTCAGCAGTGCAACCAAAATGGCATCCACTCATCCTCTCTGTGGGACGACTGCTGGCAGGACTGGGTAAAAGCCCCAATTCTGTGGCCCTTAGTTCAGCCTTCAGTATGGACTGGATCTCCTCAAGAAATATAAATACTGTATTCCTCACAGACGGCAACAGACCAGGAACGCAGCAAGAGAAGAAGCTTGACTGTGCAGTTTTAGACCTCACTGAAATGTGGCCATATATGTCTTAGATAATTTGGTATGGTCTAAGCTAATAATTATTACATAATTATAGGCAACAGAATATAGTTTAGTTATGTTTACAGCAGGAATAAATCTAAATCTCATCAATAGGATCAAAATAACATATTTCAATGTTCGTAGATGGTAGAAGCTTATATGTTCATATAGTTAGTCACAATTGAGTATGGAAGCTGTTAGCACACTAGCCTTACCAATATTAGCCCACATTTCAGTGTTGTAGCAGGTAATGAACCAATTACAGCCATGCAGCAAAAGGACTAATCACAGTAGAGTGCCCTGGCTGATTCAATCTAACACCAAACAGAGACACATGATTTTAATTTGCTCAATTTGCAATGTTACCCTTGAACTGAAAAGATAGAGATGGTGCCACTTTTGAAAAACATGCAATAAACTACATTAAAAATCATGCTACTGACATGACTGGCGATGGCTCTAGACTCACCGTACAATACTACATTTTTTATAACATATTTTAATGGGACTATATTATGCTTATGTTCATATTTTAAACCCATCTCTGTTGCCTCTAGAACAGCATTTCACATTTTGCAACTTTATAAACATTATCTGACTAAAATAGTACATTTTCAAGTACTCTACTACTGTGATATTGAATAAATAAAGAGATAAAGAAAAAGATGACCAGCAGAGGGCAGGAGAGTGCAGACTGTTGCTGTCTTTTGAACATAAACAGAGGAGAAAAGCTTTTCATCTTCTTAAACTTTTGTATAATGCTGTTTCACTGAATGTAAGGGCTTGTTGATTGCTCAGTGCTTAGTGAGCAGGGGTTTGTGGGAGAGGCAGAGATTTGTGGAAGTGTTTTGAGGCCTCAGAATGGCCCTGCCAGAGTGTAGAGGATAACTTAAACAAGTGTAAATGAAGCAAAATACAACTCCAGATATGTTTTTGATGAGGGAACAAAATTGTAACATAGTAGAAGGCTTAGAAAAGTCAACTTTTTAACAATACAGCAAATTTAATAGGGCTCCAGACACTTTGACAGTAAACATTTAAGGTATATTGTTATAAATATGTTCAGTTTTTATACAGATTACTTATATCAACAGCAGCGTAACCATTTCCTCTACAGTCTTCTTTCCTTTAGCTCCTCCCTTCTCAGGTCCCCACAGCAAATGCTAACATTTATCCATGCTTGGGACCAGCATAAGGATAACACTGGCTTGTCCCCCTGTGGCTGGATTACTATTTCTACCATAGTCATTTCAAATAGTACTGGGTTTTGGCGACACATTTAAAGCTGTGTTGTTGAAATACCAGAATGCAGGTTAGATGCGAGCCACCCTCCCTCCCTCTCCCGCTGGGATGTTTGTATAAAACCCAGCCAGTTCTCAGGGGTAGAGGTTGACAGCCGAAGACATCGCCCCAGAGATTGGTGAACAAAACACATATATTAATGCATTAAATGTGTTGACTGTGTTCAGCCCTGGGACGTATTGGAGGGGGAGCAACAGAAAAAGGTTAGGGGGAATGAAGGGAATAAAAAAAAAATGCTGGTTGTAATGTATGGTGTTGTCTTGTATAGCATGTCTGGCGGCAGGAGGGTGGGGTTTGGGAGGAGTGTCAGATTATAAGGCCCGTGGTGAGAGATGAGGGATGGCCGGCTTGTAAACAAGTGACAAGCGTCCTGGATGACAATTCCTAATCCATCATAGTGGTGTCAGCGCTGACCGGCGAGGTGACGGACAGGGCCCAGGAGAGGGGACAGCTGCTGCACGTCAATCCACATCATAATTTGAAAAGCTGTCCACAAGAGCTGGAGACACAGGCAGAGAGGAAAGAACTTATACATCTGCTTTCATCTGCCAATCCTGCTCGATTTGTAGCTTTCAGAAACTTATTTGGCATCTTTCACTTTGAAATGTTGGACTTGGAAAATTGCTTTGCAGGAATCTCACAAGGAGGACTGCACAATAAATCACAAACTTGTCATTCTCACAATATCAGCAAATATTTCAAGCATTTATTTACTTCATTAATGGTAAGCCTTAATCGTAATCATAGTTAAGGAAGCCTGACCTGCTAGACAAACTCTTTTCCTATTCTTTACAAAGTAGTGAGTCTAGTACCTCTTTGGTAACATTTTATTTCTGAGGCGGAACAATGACAGGTGGAGTAACCAATCAGAGAAACAAAGGGCGGGACATAAGCTGTGCACTGCTGACCCAAACAAACATGGATTCCTGACGGGATTTTTTTGTTTGTTTGTTTGTTTTTCATAAAACACCAGAATACAGCGTATTATGAGCAGCTCTGTACTTAATTGTGAACAGGGACAGCAGCAGAAGCCAGCTGTACATAAATTTGTTGAGTCTGTTCTTTTAAGTGTTTGTTACATCGCATGTCAACGAGACTTAACTGTTGTTAAAATGGCAACAAGACGAAGAAAAAAAATCCCACAGAGGACTGGACAATAACGCGAACTTCAGCAGAACCAACAGGTGATGAAGAAAAGCTATAAATGCCAATAATCAGGCCAGAGAAGTAAATTAGCTCAGTAGCTAGTGCTACCTTAGTTAGCTTTTCTGCTTTCATAAGACGTGCTGCAGATAAATGGCTGTGATTGGCCATTTTCAAATTGAACCTGGAGAAAGGCGCCGCCCTGAGAGGGGAACCAGACTGTCCTGCTTGTGAAAAGCAAGTAGGACAGCTAAGTTAAAGGTACTGTAAACAGCATGTGCTCATACTGGTTTGAAAACAGTACTGCAGTCTCAATCAAAACAATGGTCGTTGGGTTTCCAGTCTTTCTGCTTTTCTGATTTCTGATTGGACGACCGAAAAAGCAGGGTTATATATATATATTTTTTTTTATTTATTTTTTTACTGTGCACAAATTAGTGTCTAGTGTGTTGCACCATTGTTACCAGTAAAGCATGTTTACCTCGGATCTTGGGACACATGTAGGGAATTTAACAGACTGCTCATTGCACTAAATAAATGCCTAAAAAATGTTACTACATGTCATTATGTACTAAATCTATATAATATATGAGTTTTACTTTTAATTGAACTACTGAAATAAACAGACTTTCCCACAAATCTGTTGTTGTGAACTGTATTAAACCAAACAATGAAGTCGTGTTTAATTTTAAGTGTATTAATGTCAAGTGTTATAGTCATTTGGGCATTCATCTCCTTGAGGCTGATTTATTCCGCCATGTTGGTTCAAGGCCCTCATTCTTTTCTCCTAGGTCTTTGCTTTCCTTTGCCAAACCGGGATTTCCGATACCAACCAGGCCCCTCAATACCAACTTTGATGTGAACGCTGTCCTACGAGAGTGAAATGAAAAGCGAGAAGAGGGAGGAGGAGGAGGGTGGCTGCACAATGGCCCTGACCTTCCTACTGCATCTGCACAAGCCCCCTCTTCTAAATGGTCACATTGATGCGGCTGCTTAGCTCAGAGCTGGGAGTCCTGATGGAGCCAACGCTCGGGGTAGCGGGACACAGCGAGGCCTGGGCACCTGCCAACACACAGGGACAAATTGATTGAGATTGGGCCAGCTCTTACTGCAATTAACCCATTAGTACTCTCTGAAGCACTGCACAAGTAGACCGCTGAAGGGGCCACTGTTAAAATGCATTTTATCTCTCAATTATGCCAATTATCAATGTAAGTAAAAAATTATTTCTTTGAATACATTCTCTAGTGTGTTTGTCAATTTCTGTTTAGCCGCATCTACAAAAAGCTTCAAACAATCCTTGAAAATTGTGGCCTTCGGTTGTGTTGGCTCAGTATGGAGAGACACTTGTAAATAAATAACCAGTCAAAAGAGATTGCAGCCATTGTGCTCATAATGTTTGAAGGTGAAATTAAAAATCAATCCCAACCATGTTTGCTTTTTTTTTATCCAAGCAACCAATGCAAAACAACTAATGAGTACAATTATTTTTGTATCTTTATTGGATACAACAACTACATGCTTTTATTTGTAATGAGACATTAAGAGGGGCAAAGGGGGAACTTGAACTAAGTGGGGGCCTCGGCCAAAATGTTGAAGTTCTTACTGGTGTCCTGCATTCAGAGGAGTACAGTAACTAGATATAATTTACAAAAGTATGTTTTTGAAGAAAGAAGTACATTTCTAAAATCTCAAAAGATCTATCTAAACATTGTTGACTTCATAAATATGGGTAGCAGCAGTGGTAGGAGTTAGAATAGTGCTAATGATAGTATAGCCAAAAATAAATGAAGGTAAATAAGTTTATATAGAGCGAAATTTCAAGTTGTCTCAGGACGCTTCCCAATTAGAGCCGGTCTGGACCATTCTCTTACATTCTTTGCTGTTTATGCCTCATGTTCCTCAGTGGAGCTCCCGCTACATTTCAGAGTAAAGCATGATTGTAAATACAAGTCTCCTGTATGATCCCTCGCTCGGCTTTACTTTCGTTTTCCCCTCCGTGAAATAAAGCATCACTAAAGCTTGAGACTTCCATGACACCGGCGTCAGAGGCGCTCATACTTGCAAGTGTTGTTTTCAGTACAAAGGCGTAAAAAAGTACAAAAATTACTGAGATCTAGTGTTATTTTAGAGAGAAAACCCAACATTTCCCTCATGAGTATGCCCTGGGTGTGGGTGGGTGGCTGTCTACCTGAACAACTAGTAGTACTATCAGTAGTAGTAGTAGCAGAGTTTCATTTCAAACATATAAGAAATAAAATTATATGTACACATACACAATGTACACATGTATAAATTAAAAAAAAGAAACAAACAAAAACAAAGAAGACAAGGATACCTTATAAAGAAAGAAAAAAACACTTTAACATGTATGCCTGAAAAGGAATGGGAAGAGGTGCAAACGTATTTATTTAAATTTTTTAAAGAGGAATATTAATTCCCACGTCTTCTCCCAGTGTATAAAAAGTACATTTATCTGCTTCCTAGTTATACTCAATCATGAGTTCTTAACTAATAAACATAATCAATGGACTTTTTCTATACAAACTGTATTAACTTATACAAAAAAGACACTTGTTTATCAATTACATTTTTTCAGTAACCATAGAATCCAGAATCCAAATTAAATACCTGTCAACCTTCTCCATTTCTATACCTTTGGATCTTTAAACCTTTTTTTATGTTTGGACATTTCTTGAGCTCCACATTCAAACTATTCCACATTTTTACTGCATGGACAGAAATGCAAAAACCTTTCCTCTTAGTCTCCACCCTGGTGACTTTAAACTGAAATTTTCCCCATAAATGATTTCCTTCTAATAGGATATAGATTGTTTTTTTGCCTTTAATATGATTTGTAGTATTAGTTATGTAGTAATAATAGTAGTATAAGTTAAAGGAGGAAGTAATGATAGTGGGAGTAGCAGTTGTAATAATTTTGTTGGCTACTTTTACTTTTATTTGAGTATTATTATTTTGCAGTAACAGTACTTTCACCTCTGTCTGCTGCAACACCTAATGTTTTTAGCCTTGACACCAGTGCAACCACACACATACTGGCCCTTCTCGATTTCTCTGCCTTTGTCTTGCACTTAAGGTCACCGCCAGACAAGAGTGAATAGAATCTAAGGAGCAAAAGCCAAAATGGTTTGTGTCGATTTAAGCAAGAGGGTAATAAGAAGAGGGAAGAAAAAATCAATAACAACATAAAATTGATTTAGTGCGTGTCATAAAACATAAGTAAGTGCTTGGAGATGGAGAAAACTGGAGTCGCAATTTAATCTGCGCAAAAAGCCACACTGTACAGATGAAGAGATGTGAGGAGAGAGATAGAAGGAGAGGAAGGGAAGAGGAGGGAGGGAGCCCACATGATAGAGAGAGAAAGATACAATAAAATCTCAAAGACAGACACTTAATTGTCATAATAAAGACTCTCTCCAGCGCGCGGCAGAGTGGAAGGTTAGACCCCATTCATCATCCAGCTAACAGCCGCTTGAGCAAAATCACAATTAAAATCTGCTCAATATTGTCCCAGGGACGTTTTTGCGAGCATTAATTTTTTCCCATTGATTCTCAATCCGCCATAAATCAGAAATGTTGCAGCGCATGTAATGGTTTATGGAGAGAGGATTATGGTGTTATGAAGCTAATGTAGCAGAACCCTCTCATTTACGCAGGGTCTCCCAGGCCGGCTTACAGGAGTTATTACACTATTACGGCCGCATCACAAACACAGCACACACTGACACACTTAAAACACTCCAGATTATTGGACAACAGATTTACAACATTTATGATAATCGTCATAACAGCAACATTTTAAAAGGCTGCCACTACTACAGGCCCAAGGAGTGCTATTGATTACATCGAGCTCAGTTTAGCCAACATATGCAATAGCAGAACAAAAGGCCAGTGATGGTATTTTGGCAAGTTTGAGAGTCAGAAATTTTACCTTAAGTTGTTTTAGAGATCACTGTTGACAAAGAAATACTCCTCATTTGGTACAATAAATACTGTATATGACTATATTTTTGCATGTACAGAAAAACGAACATTAACAGCACCAAATCAGTCATTTAAACACAGATTTCTTATAAAATAATGGCAAATTTATTTTGTTATCTTCCTCTGCTTGTTCCTGATAGGAGTAGCAGATGGCTCAACCCTGTCCCAGTAACTATGGGCTTTAGGCAGGATACATCCTGGACAATGGCTAGTTAGCACTTTAATGGCATTTTATAACATCTAATGCATTTGTATATTCAAAAAAGTAAAAAAAAAAAAAAAAAAGAAAGAAAGAAAGAAAAGAAAAGAAAAAAGAAAAACAACAGTCTTATCTATGTAACCAGCTTTTAGTTTTATTCTAACCAAAATGATTTATAATTATCACTAATATATCACAACTACTATAGGGATGTTATATTGGCAATATTGTGATAATGCAATTTGAAAAGTCTCACTGTATCGACCTGGACTCTGACAATATTAAACAGTTAGCTCCTGGGGCTAGCATTGCTTTGTTGCAGCGGAGTGGTAAAAAAAGCAGAGGGAACTACATAGACCATGATCCTTTGCTCCATTTTACTGTAGCCAACATGACAAAATTATATTATTAATTGTTATTAATTTAGTCTTAATCTTTTGAAATATAATTGCTCTAAAACAGTGGTTTCCAAACTTTTTGTCTCATTCACCCCTGGCATTTTTTGTCATACCATGAGTATTCTCCTGCATTTGTTTAAAACTCAAATTTCATATAAAAATAAAACATTAAGATTAAATTAATATTATCTTTGCCTTATGAAACACACTTAAGCTTTCATGTCCTTCATAAGTTTCAACAGTTCAATATGAATATAATGCAAATATTGTCTTATCAATTTGTTTAAAAATTATCAACTAATCCCAAGTAGGCCCTGCAACATGGTCGCATACCCCTAGGCGTCCCCGTACCCCTGGTTGGGAAACAATGCTCTAAAGGCTTGTCAGGGCATATTTAGAAAATATGTTTTGTTATTGTGAACATTTCTAAAATTCTGTGATCCTCCATACAATACACATAAATACTGTACAGTGATAATAATATCTTCCAAATAAGTTCTTCAAATGTAAACAGGATGTGTCCCCTATATTCCCCTCTGCATTATACAGGCACAAAACCTTATTTTAAGATAAGTCAGTGGAGAGATTGCATGTGTTGACACGTTGCTTGATCAACTGTTGTAGGACCTATTTATTTTTCTTACTTTTTTGTCAAGCTCAATCAAAAGAAGTCATTTGGCCTTGTTTTTTAGTGCATGCGTAATCAAACAAACATTACATTCTTTTACTAATGATGCAGCAATATTTTTTATTTTTTTGGTCAGTGTTGCATGAACAGGAGGGAAGGAGGAGTAAGGACAGGTTACAATATTTAGTTTCTTTTAAGTTTTGGCTGTAGAACAAAGATTGCAGGATTTGTGAACAGATACACTTTTTTGTGCTTTATAAACTTTAATCCTTTTCATCTTTGAGATAATGTCCGCACAGTGTAGTATTGTATGTAAACCTGGCAGTGAAGGGATTTGTCTCAGTGATGTTCCTAAGAGATGTATTGTAAGACCTCAGCCTGGAGATCCCTGCTCGGACTATCATAGCTCAATCTGAGCAGTAGACTGAGGAAGGGAGCCCCAGTGCCCGAGCATCAAATCATCATCACATAAAATGATCCTGACACCAGCTAAAACGGGAGATGGATCATGTGGCTTTGTGGGGTGAGAGAAGTTTGTCCCCTGATAGAGCCTTTAACTCAAAGCTAGCAAACGTCCCTCTACTCCCCCCCCCTGCCAAAAATTCACATACAGAGACGTACACAGCCTGCTCCTTAACCAAGGTAATTCTCTGTCAGGGTCAGCAGCGTAACAAGGCCAAACCATAACAAGTAGGGCTTTGTATTGGCAATATCCTGGCCATACCTATACAAATGTCACAATACTGCAGAGATGGCAGCATAAGTGACACTTTTTTATGCAAAATTAAACTGCAAAACAATAGAAAAAATAGCAAAAACCATATACTGCAATTTGATTTGTGTATTTTTGTATAATTTTAGAAAAAACTCACCTGTATACTAATACTACACCGCTACATGCACAAGATAGACAGACAGATCCTTAATTAATCCTTTTCAGGAATTAAGATTAGATTGGATTGAATGTTATTAATCTCACAGTGGAGAAATGTACTTGTCAAGACAGCTTTTAATATAAATTTACGGTCATTAACAAATTATTAAGAAAATGAAGAGGAAAAAAATAATAATAACTTTATTTCAAAACACAAACCAACATTAATTCCTCACAAAGTTAACAAAAAAAAACAAAAAAAAAAAAAGACACATGGCAAAAATTTTCCTCTATAATTAAGAAGAACAATCAAAAAGGTCATTTTTGATAGCCTAATAAAATATTGCAATATATTTTTTACACCCCTAAAAGCAAGCATCTCTTGTATTCAGGCTCTGTATTTACAGTAAAATAGCACTGTGCACTTAAAATAACTGTAACTCTGTCATAACAATGGCATGGATAATAAAAGCTGGTATTTCAATATGAAAATGAAAAGCAGTGCATCTTTCTGAAAGTTTGGTCTCCTCAGTCTCCAAGTTGAGCACATGTAAAAAAAGATTAATGTAAAGAGAAATATTCATAAGTGCCACAGTCTGGAAGGTTTTCCCAAGCATTGAAGTTGTAGTTTGTTTAATTTAAGACAGCTATCTAATGTAATGGCATGCAGTTTTTTGACTTTAAGTATGAACTGACCACCAGGAAACAAATATTTTCCTTGTGGCTTTTCTCTTCTGGGGTCACAACTAGAGCAGTGATGCAACCCTCTCCTTTCATCTGGGCTTAGGACCAGCACAAAGAATACACTGGCTTGTAAGCCCTGTGGCTGGTTTATCTACTACTTTATGTTGACTTAATCTTTCAGCTTCACTAAACTGAGTAAATTCTATGACCAACAAGTAACAAAAGCACAATAAATGAAATAATCAGCACTCCACTATGAAAAAAAAAAAAAAAAAGAAAAAGAAAAAAAAACTCCCTAGAGCCCTAGACCCTGGATTCTTATCATTACAGCCTGAATTGCGGTACACCTTGAAAAGCTTTTTTGTTTTTATTTTTTTGTGGTTTTTTAGGAAGGATTGACTGCATTCCATATCATGAGCCTTTACAAGTTTGATTGTTCCTTAGTTTTTGCTCAGCTCGTGGCATACTACATGCACAGAAATACAAATGATACCTGCACAGCGACATGTCCCTCTTCCACATACAGCTGTTTAAAAGTCCCACCTTCACTAAACCCAGTCTCTATCGACATGCATTATCAGCTTCAGCGTGACTGCTGCTAGACTGTGGAATAATGAGGAGGCTGCAGAAACCTCTGGGGTGATGTGGGGAGCCCTTGTTGAACAGCAGATAAACAAATCATGTGCTGTAATGCCACTGTTATCTAAATAATGATATCGGCATGAATAATGTTATTCGAATGACGATAAATGGCTGCTTGATAAGAGGAGCAGGGATTTACAGTGTCTGAGGGGACAAACATAATAGTTGTGGATTAAATGTGGTTTAGTAAGGCACAGTGATGTAATTTAATCTTTCCATCTTTATGGTACAGCTGGGGCTTCACAGTCAAGCTGCACACTGCTTAGAGCGCCACATCTCTCAGATAAATTCTCATGACAGTCTGCGAAATGCTCCCATAACCAGTGACACGGGATGATTTCCCGCTTCTGACAAGCCCCAGTATTGAGTATGATAACATTTACTTTGTCTTCATCCTTGGCTGGAGTATAATATCAATCCGTTTGATGATCCAGCAAACCGAGTTGAGCACTTGTGTATCAATCTTCATACATCGCTGCCTAGTGTCTAACAAAGAGCCCAGAATGGGATCATTCAATCACTCTGCAGCTCTCTGCGCACTCGGCCTTCTGCTCTGCACTGAGCGCTTCACTCCTGTCAGCAGCACACTCCGATTTTTCATCCCCTTCTTTTCCCTGTCTCTGTCTCTCACTGGAGTGGGATAAAGACACAAATTACACATGATCATATCACGGCGTGCCTGTCATAACTAAATATCAGCGAGGTAGGAGGAAGAGGAGGAAGCAGAGGGACTAGTCTCTTGCTTATGCTCTTTTAATACACTTTTTTTTTAAATAAATATGTTATCCTAACAAACAAAGCAGAAAAAAATAAAATAAAATTAATGTTTAAATTCACAATAAATGCAAAAATCATTCCAAGAATTAGGATCAGACTTACCAAGGTGTGCCACTTGTGAGTAATATTTTAATTTACAATCGCAGGTCAGGTAATTGTCTGATTAGTGGTACATGTATAAAGAGAGAATGTGAGTCAGGGGTGGACTTACAGCTAATTTATTTGAACTAGAGATGCACCAACTCTTTCAGTCCTGACACAGATGCGATACCTAAGCTGTGCGTACTTACCCACCTCTTACTCTCAGTCACTTCATGTCTGTGCTGCACTGACGACACATCAGCACGGCTCATAAGTATACTAAAATAGATCAAAACCATGGATCCGCTTAATTTTACAGATCCTCCGATAAAACTTTTGGCTCTGAGTCAGTGCCAGTATCAGATACTGAAATTGGATTGGTGCATCGCTAATTTAAAAATTGCTAAGTTACACAAACACATAAAATTACTGTTGTTTTAAGTATGCTAATCAGAGAAGAATAGGTCAAGCACTAAACTAAACTAAATGTATGTTTGGGACAATGCATATTTATTTTAAAAAAATGCACTTGTGTAAATTGCGTGAGTAAAAGTATGTACTTGTTGTATAGCATTGCAAATATGGACTATGATTTAACTACTGTATGCCCCCAAGTAAGTATAATTATTCTACACCACTCTAATATAAAACTTATACTTTGTATTTGTGGTATAGCCCTAAATTTCTCTCCCTTGTGGTTCTGCTGATCTGTGAAACATGATGAACTCTTTTAGTGAATTATAGCTCAATCAATGGACGCTCAGCAATCAACTTTTACTTGTCACTTTTGATATCATAGCTTTGGGTTGTTTGGTCTAATGTTCTGTGAAGATGGCCTTTTCATTGTCTTTTTTTTTTTTTTTTTTTGCCCTCATCGACAAAAAAATTGTGTCCACACTTTTGTGAAATCAAAGCAAAAGGGGATGAGATGAGAAGAAGGAGGCGGGAGGAGGAGCAGGGGGGTGCAAGCCAACAATGAAATTTAACCCGTTTAAGGACTGTATCATTTTGCGAGTATACCTCAAGGCGTTTGGCTGTTTATCGGTGCGACTGGAGAAGCAAAGATCACCGCACTGGTAATTGTTTCCTCTAAATCTGCTGAGCTCTGAGGAACACCAAGTGCAGTTTTTCATCCCACACAGAATGAGAGGGTAAAAGGACAATACTAAGAAAAGCAAAAATGCTATAGCCCATCATGTTGGTTTTTATCACTTTATCTGCTAAGGCTACACAATTATAAGGACTCCTTTCTGTTCTGCCGCAGAGGAAAAATAAGTTGGCTGCACTGGTTGAGAAAATCAAGAAACTGCAACAATAAATTGCACAAATATTTTAAATTTGATGGAGCTAGAATTGAAGTGTTTTGAAAAGCGCTTTAGGTCTAACCTGGTTTGACATTTTCCTATTGAGTCAAAGCCAAGTGAAAAGCCTGATATCTCATTTTGCTGTGAAGTGATGGTCTATCCACGCAGCTAAAAAAAAAAAAAAAAAAAAGGAAAAAAATAAGGCATCAGAAATGGTAAAATACTGCCACACTCCACTCGGACCAATTTGTCTCCATCACTCCACTCATATAAACACTGAATGATTTAGGCTAAAACAGTGCTGCACAATCTTATGGGGATTCTTGATTTTCATTATACTTGTGAGTATGTTCGCGGTTTCGATTGTATGCGTGCATTTGGCTTTGAAAGTCCAAAGATTTAGCGCGGTGGTATTGGCTCATTTTTCATATCCATTGTTGCCTTGTCAGAGTGTCATAGCTATTCCACTGAGCTGTTAGATCAGTCCAAATGTATAAATCATCCCGCATCTGACACACTCATTTAATTTGGGGGCCCTGGTGCAGCAGCAGCAGGCCTATTAATGAAAAACCCCTGCCCTGTTTGCTGAGTGGGGACATTCAGCCTTTTTATTTTATTTTATTTTTTATTTTGATAGATATTCAATATGATTTCCCACTGCAGCCGTCTGTTGGCACTGTGTCATTTATCATGATATGCCAGATTTGTCAGAATATTTTTAATCACTTTGCATATTAAGACGGAGGGCCAATCTCGGAGGGTGCTAGGTGGGCAAAAACCTTTCCCATTCCTCAATGCTGCAGTGGTTCCAACCCCGGAGCCTGTGTTATTGTTTTCCATCTGTGAAATAAAGTAACAGGTACTTAATGTACCAAAAACAATTTGTACAGCAGTTCTTTTTCCCCATTGAAGGCGCGCTGAGGGCTCCCCTTATCTCAGCGAGGCTAATCCATTTTCACACTGCGCTCCGGCGCTCTCATTTTACAGCTGACGAGCTCTGCGGCTCCACGCTGGGCCTGAAATGGGACCCCAGTCTCTGTGGCCCCTTGGAGTTTGCGTAGGTAAGTGTGCAGAACAAATGCTGAAAAGTCTTTAAAAAGTTCAAGCCAACATTTTTTTCTTTTTTCCCCACCTGATCGCCTTCATTTTTTCTACATTTCATACTATAAGCGATTCTGCAAAAAAATCATTACAAAGTCAAAAATCTTACAGCAGTAAGTGTGTAGGGTTTCTCAAGTCATCTCACTAACTCGAATGCAAAGCCACTGTTTATAAAAATATATTAATGCCACATGTAAGCTACAGTGCGAGCTAAATACAAGTGGGATTGATTGTGGTTGAAAATGATATGGGGAAATGTGATGGACCAGTGTTGCACTTCAAAAGGGCCATGATTATGGCATGTTCAGGTTCGGGGAAACAAATTGGTCCTAAAATTACATAAATATGTTTTTACAGTTGGATATTTCCTTTTTCATATGTTGCTTATTGCAATGACGGTGTGTAATTTTGGACTTTGCTTATTCTAAGTATGACTGTGAGTATCTCCTGATGTTGTTCTGAAGTCATGTGGCATGCATCACACCACTACACTGCAGCACAACAAAAAGCTGGCAGCTTTCTTACTCATAATGATATTGGGGTCCCAGGGCTTCCACGTGAATTACCATCTAATGGGGGTCCTTCTGTTGGTCTGCATTATGGGGCCTGATTCAAGTGAAGGTTGGAAAAGATTTTCAGTCTCATAACTGCTAGAATAGGAAAATTATACAAGAGAAAAAATAGCCATGTCTACCATAGAAATTATGCCAACAATGTTTCAATATTTCCTGTGACCACCCAGTATCAAAGACACTTTTCTTACCCTACAACATCAAGCTCATATCATAAAAAAACTGTTTTGATTTCTTGCTCCTGACCCTCCTCTATCCCATCATGCCAAGTCGTTTAAGGCATCTGTGGCCTCTCTGGCCCAGCCTGTGCGCCCCCATCAACCCCCTGCCGCGGCCCGGAACAGCGCATGCCCACTTGGCCGGGCCAGTCGGGAGGGCAGCCGGGCCAGGGCTCCCAGGACTCCCAAGCATTCAGAACAGCTGGAAGTCCCATCTTCCCATCCTGCTTCTCAGCAAAACAATCAAAACACAGAAAATCTATAATAAATCAGTCTCAGGCGCTGTCTGGGGAGATGAAAAGGGTTCAGCTGAAGAAATATATAGAGGACAGAAAACAAAACATTGTCTTCAAACAGTTCGGACAGGGTTGATGGTTAAATACATGGCAGTACTCACAATTGTTTTAGTAAAAAGAATGAGGTTTCATCCACACAAACATTTTGTGTGCTGTGAAATTTCCTTACATATACATACACATGTTTTTATATGTGAAGAGATTATACAAATGAGGTTATATTCAGATTTGATTGTTGTTTTCCCAGAGACTAAGTTTGAACTGAAAGCATTTTTTCCTTTGTTTATTCAACTACATCTTTCAGAAAATCATTTATTTTATCATCTGTCGGATTACACACATACATTAACAACACACATCTATATTATAAAAACATATGGCCTCAACGCCAGTGTAAATCCTGTAAAAACAAACCCTGGGTTAATGTTAGCATCTTAAATTAAAGCCACTTAATACGTGCCACTCACTGGGCCTCAGTCTTTTCATTTATATAAAGCAGACGTAATGTGATTACCTTGGAGTTGCACATTTGCAATTGTGCACAAGTGAATGCACAAGTCCGCTGATGTGATTCACAGTTCAAACTTACTTAGCCTCATTGAGTTAACCCCTCTAACCTAAACAACTGTAATGGAGAGCATGAAAAATCCCCCTCAGGATCCCCACACCCCCGTCCCAGCACACACACACACACACACACTTTAGCCTGACCACCCCAAAGCTAATGCAGTTGACTCAAGGGGTCATCTGTAGTTCACAGCAAGGTTAGAGATAAAGAAACATGTATTCTTGAATGTTGTATGCCTGTCTTTTTGGCATGAAAAGTAAAAGCATCACTATCAAGGTGCTAGCAAAGTTTTTTTTTCTTCAATTATGTTAAACTTTTTTGATATATATTTTATCATATCAAAAAAACATTGATATTGTGGCTCATAAAACAAATAATTCTGCAAAAGTAGCATGCAAAAGGGTCATCTATATTTCACCGCAAGTTAGAGATTAAAAAAAAGCAAAAAAAAAAAAAACATGTAGCCTATTATGTTTTGTGCTGGCATGTCTGTCTTCTAGGCAACACCTCAATGTCAAGCCACAATTGTTTCCTCTTTATTCAGACCCCTCCTGTTTATTTGCGTTGTATGACTTCTATAAGTAAAATGACATTATCTCTATAAGGACATGCTCTCCGCGGCCCTCTCTATTTTGGTAGGCTCACCACTGCGCCCAATTGTTTACGTTAAGATGAGCTGCGTTCCCTCTCGCACTCAAGTTGGGAGTGATTTGAAGTTTGCTCTCTGATCCATGTAACTAATGCTGAGCAGAGAGACGGCCAAGCTACACTGCATTTGAATGGGCCGCCAAGCTGCAGAGGAAGAGATTTATAATCACAGGGCAGAGATGACAGCCGGATCAAATTTCTAAACTTTTGTGTTGAGCGGTGGCAGGCCATCAGTCAGCGGTAAAGATGGTGTTTTCTTAACCCCGGAGTTGCATTAGGTTGACATCCTGCCGTAGCGGAACTAGGTGACATATTGATGTGTAGGAAATATAACAGGCGGCGAGCTTTAGGACTTAGAGAAGAAAAAAAGGGTTTGGAGTTTTATGGGTAACAGTCAAACAAAGCAACCATCTTTATAGTCTGTGTCTGTGAAGATGCCGGCTCTGAAGAACAATGCAGAAACTTTGGAAAACAAAAGACAATAAAGCAAAATACACAGACACTTCTTTTATTTACATTTACAGTAGGATTCAGGATTGATTGGGGTTAAGAGGCTGACGATACAAGTGTCATAATAAATAATACTTTTTATACTATGAAAAGTGACACAAATACAAAAGAATATATACAAACACACACTCTGCCAGGGTAGAAACGGAAGAGGAAAATAGAAACATATACAGTACATACAGACAAAATTATACATTTTTCATGTGGCTCTAGATCCAGGAGTGTTTTAAGGGATTCTGTACTATTCTGAGATACTAACTTCACTCATTAAAACAACACTTTCATTCTTTACCATTGTGAGATACATTATAAGGGTTTTGAGGTTCAATGGAAAGAGCATTTATCCCTGAACTAGAGAAGAGTTTGAGTCCCTAAATCTTTACCACTACCAGACAGGACCCTAGCCTTTATTTAATAATCAGAACAGTGAGTACTGCAACTGTATTTCACAAACTAGTTGCCTTTTTTCCATTAAAGCAACAACATTAAATTTAACATTAAATATTGTTGACACACAAAAAGATACAGCTCCTTTTTAACAATGAAACAGAAAAAAACCCCAATAAATTCAAAATACTGCATAATGAATATTTTTTTACACCTATACAGTAATGTTACTTAATAAACAGTAAACATCAAATGGACACAGCAGGGCAGTTTTTCAATTTAGACCTTGAACGGTGATGCCTGCAGTAACCAAAGCAGTATATGAGCTCAGACAGACTAAACCCCATGCATCAAATCAAAAAGGTGTTACCATAAGCATGAAGACAAACTACTCTCACGTCTCTAAGTACAGAAGTCCATGTTGAGTTACTTTGTCACAAATCACTGCAAGGCTTCCCGACCAATCCGCCCGTCATTTTGGGATTACCGGGAGCTGCCCTGTCACCTGCTCAGTGGGGGCAATAATTGCTATGAAATAGTGTTATGGACAGAGGGAAAGGTAAGTGGTCTGAGTGACTCCAGAGGATTCCTGTTCTACACTCATAGGTCATGCTGTTTTATCTTTAAGTATTAGCTATTTCCCTTAGCTTCTTAGCACTAGAGCTGCACAATAAAGCAAATTTATCATTATTGTGATATCAGCAAACTCCATATCCATACTGCAACAAACTAAATGGATCACATTGAGGTTAAGGCCTTCTAGCTTACATTTACACTGTTAAAATAAATGTGTGGTACCTTAAATGAAATTGTGTCAAATATTATAAATACTTAAATATTATATGAAATCAAACAAGAAATACATAATTAAGAAAGAGTAGTGGTTCTCAAACTGTGGTGCAGGTACCACTGGTGGTACTCAGGAGTCTATTGCAGCTCAAGTCCTAATTTCAGTTTTAGTTTTGCTCTTATTGAGTATTAAAGTGTAGGCCACTGCTTAGTCCTGGTCATGTCCTGGTTTAGATTTTGTTTAGCCCTGTCCTGTCCTTATTATATAATGCTCATTTTAGTCTATTAAAGATGGTACTTGGAAAGTCAGATGGTGCTTGGTCTGAAAAGTTTCAGAATCACAGAATTAGATTGTGATTTTGAGGTCTTATTTTAGTCCCAAATCTGGTTTAGTCTTTATTCCTTTGTCCTTTCGGCCTTTTCACCACAGTAAATTATCTGTCTCATAGGGTGCAGTGATTCAGATACTGAATGGGCTTAAGTTTAACACCAGACGGCCCTCCTGATGCAGCCTCCATTTATCCAGGCTTGGGACTGGCACAAAGAGCACATTTTATTGTGACTCCCTGCGCCTGGATTCTGATTTAGTCATGTTTGCATGTTTGTTTAGTCATGTTCTGTTTAGTCATGTATGTTTAATTTAACATTGTCATTGCATATCACGTTTTTGTGGTTTTGTGCAGCCCTATTTAGCACTATAGATTTTTTGCCCTGGTGCTCAGACAATCTCGCTGGCACCTTTGTCAGAAAGTTATATATTTTTTCCCTCTTCACAGAGTCTGTGAGTGACTCGACTTGTGGGGTGTAACTCTATCACAAAATGCCAGTCTCCTGTTCATTCAGTCAAGCTTTGTCTGAGAGAGAGTCAGACGATCAAAGACAGAAAGACAGAAATGAGAAAGAAATAATGAAAAAGATAGGGCCAGTTTGCTTTCTAACATTTTTCTTTTTTCTTTTCTTTTTTTTTGGTTCAGTTTGAGCCCTTACCAGACGTTGTTGGTCAGTGACAGGTGGATTGATACGAGCGACGACGGGCGCAGAGTGAACGGTCACGCTGCGTGGTGATGCACTGCACGCCTTTACAGAACAAACAGGCGTAGAAATCTGTACTAGAGCAGGATGTGCATAGCAAATCCCACGCTACATGACATGCATCTGGCAGTGAACAAGAAGAATTTGTTTCACCCCAGGACTCGAGATGAAGGCGAATGAGACAAGTGCGAGAGAAATGTCACTTACACGCAGTCAGTAGAGACTAGAGATGATATTTTTGTTGCTAGTAACAGACCATATGATAGAAAAGTAGTTTTTCTAATTAGGACAACCAAGGATCTTTTTTTTTTTTTTTTTAAAGCTTATTTAAAAAATGGTTGGGAAACATATGTTGTACCTTAAAAACAGAATCAGACATGACCCAGTTGTTATGTGTGCTTTAATTTAGCCGCTTGTATTAACCTCTCAGAAGTCACCAGTGTGAAGTGTGTGGATGTCCGAGCCTCACATATTCCTCTCTATGGCTTATCAGAGGGAGAGCCAGAGGAGCTGTCCAGTCTCATTCCCTCAGCGGAGAGCACATGTCAGGACCTATTTGGTACTGGTTACTTTGAGAGTGACATCAGTGATGACCCCTTGACCCCGAGTCGACGGCGAAACGCTTCTGCAATAGTTTTCCATTAAAGAGGCGAGAGAGCACGGACACCACACGGATATTTGAAATGGGAAAACAGGAAAAACTGGAAAAGGCATTTAGACCTGTTTGACCTATCATGTTTCAGTTTTCTAAAGGGGACTTTTTATGAAATGAGCATTTGACCCATAAACATCAACCTCTGCTTTTATCTCTCTTCTGTGTGTTAGGGCTTTGGCCATGTTCTACAGCAATTATAGACAACATAGCAATTCATGTTCTGGTCTTTCTATTTCCCAGTAACTTCAAGGTTTTCCAGGTAACATTTAAGATTTATAAGAGCTATTTAAATACAACCAAATATAGAATTTATGCCAAATTCACATCCAACTTGCCACAAAGACATACTGTTACCTACAGTTTCCAGGTTTTACTCAAATATATATTTTTCAAGTACACGCTTTTTGTGGTAGCTGCTGTTCTCTTGTGGTAGCCAGTGTACTCTTTGTGCCAGTCCCAAGCTTTAATAAATGCATTAGGTATGAAATCTAGTGTAACACCTACGCCAAATCACTAGGAGGCGCATGTGGGACCCCAGAAGAGATAAGCTGGATGGTAAAAAAAAACTGGCTGCCTGACTTGAATGACTAGCACATAAGTTGCAATGTGTTTGCTGCATGTACAACACTGCACACATGCAAGATTAAAAAGAAGAGCTAAATATTTTTTATTTGCTAGTAAGACTTGGTCAAGCAAAATTTCATACCATAAAATACTGTATATTACGTTTAAGCCCTTGATTTTAACACAGTCAAAGGTAAACATTACATTTTTAATGCGAAGGCCTTGGGAACAGCCTGTGTTTGCATGACCATGAACTTGATCGTCAGTCAGTGCACTGTGTAGAAGACAGACTTTTGAGTTACATGGCAAATTGTTGCAGCCGGGCGTTGGACATGCCTCTCACCAGGAGAGACAATGAAATATTTTATAGATCACAAGTTGGCTAAGACAGCTTGCAGAGCGTGATTCTGTCTTAGGGTTAGCACAACTCAATACAAAATAAAGTGGATATCCTTTATGTGGGTCACTGTCTGGCCAGTCATTACTCATCTGTACTAAAGACAGATGTAACTGTGTCAGAGGCTGCTGAAGCATGGTTGGCATTTTTAGTTTAAAAAGTGTAAAATTTAATAAATATTTTTATAAATTATTTTAGGTGGTTCATTAATTATTGTTTTCTTTTTGAGTGAACTCTCGACGAAAGGCAGCAACAAACTGACCTAATATCAGATTAAAGAAATACTCAAAATACTCTGCTACTTGTACCGTTACTGCTAAATATCATTCAAGTACAAGTACTCTCACACTATTGTAATCTGAGTAAAAATAAAAGTATTGAATAAAAAGTATAACTATCACGATGATTACTACTACATCTACTACCACACAACAACTACTGATACCATTATTATTATTATTATTACTAGCATTGCCAAAACTACTGCTATAACCATTGCAACTATAATCATTTTTGACACAAAGGTAAAAAAATAACCTCATTTAGAAAGAAAAAAAAAACATTTACATTGAAAAACAAAAAGAAATAAGAAAATAACTTGTGTGCACATTTCTTGTTACTTTCCACTGCTGTCTAATGTCCAGTGAAGTGTAATGAAACTAAATATATGAACACCACTCGCCTCAACCCATTTATCTTCAGTGTCTTCATGGCAGTATAATCTGTGACACTTGCGGCCTTTGCCACTCAAGCTTTATATAAATGTCATTAAAGATGCTCCCCTCCATCAAAGACTGACTGACAAATTACGAGCTGTAAACTACAAACAAGACCGGAGCAAACATTACAGTGGGACGTGCTGATATACTGTACGTAATATGACAGCGGCGCTTTGATGGGGGCTATTTCTGGCTTATCACCAGTTAAATATTCTTCCCCGTGGATCATAAAGACACCTGTCAGCGTGTGAGGGCTGTGGCGGGTCAGTGTGAGGAGACAGCGTGCTCGTGGGTTAGCGCTGCTGGCCTTTTGCCTTTCTGATAAATTGCATTTATGAAAGCTGCAATTACCTGATTACCTCGGCGCTCTGGCTCCCACTCGCTAGCAGGATTCAGCACGGCCCTATAATTTCATTCAAATTACCCATGAACCTTTGCTCATAGTGTCAACAGTAAATGCCATTGTGACCCTATTGAGTGTAAGTAATGTCGTCTGCGGTCATCCCATAGTGAAATAATAAGCTGTTTCTTAAAATGAACAGATATTAGAACTAGGTAGTGACATCCCGATGATACAGAGGGTAGAGTCGGGACGGGGGCGCAAGCTGTGAGCTCAACATATGAGTTGCCACTGTGACATCTTTACCATGAAGCTAACTACGGATTATTATTTTCTCTACCTCCTTCTCCCCAGGACTAGTGACCTCCCAAAGACCTCCCAATATTCGAGTGGCCATATCCGTTGGACCTGCTACACCCCGAAGATTCACAAAACAAACTCACCGCTGGGCTTGTATGGGCCCTCCCGCCGGCCACCATCTCTTCCTCAGCGTGAGCGCACAACTTCTCGCTCCTTGCACTCAAACAAGCAGTGCTATGAAATTTTATACCATGTTAAACTCTGAAAGGTGATCAAGTCAGAGAAGTTGTTGTCTGAAGCGGAGTCCCTCACGCATTCATAAATTCATTAGTCGAAACTTTTTCAGTGTATCCGTTACATTAAGGCTCATTAACTTCTTTTTTCCTAGCTTTATATTAGCTAATTAGCTCAGGGGTGGCCACAAATTAATTACCATCTTCTACAGCCTCATGCAATTGCAATGTGTTTATTTAGTCTCTCCTATTAACTTTTAATCTTTTCCTACTCGTAAAAACAGGCAATTAACATTTTTTGATAAACAAAAATGATGCTAGCTCAGGGATAATCAGCAGCTCTGCATGTCGCCTGTGCAAAATTACCCTGTCAGCTAATTTGACCCTCGAACTATACTCAGGCCTGACAAGAATCTTTGTCGACAACAGGCAGGACTGAGCAACTCTGGTCACTGGTAGAGTGCATTTTGTCACAAAATAAATAAAATAAAAAATACAAAATCAGTCACAAAGTATTTGGTTTAAATTGTTTTAAGCTTTAGCTTTTTTATGAAAATTATGTGGTTACAACTTCTGGTTATGATTAGAGATAAATAGCAGGGTAGACCTTCCACTTCCTTCCAACCAAAAATGCTCAGAATTTCTGAAATAATGATATTCATGAGACACACAATTAAAGCCAACCTGCACTATACTGAGAGAGGCCTAGTAATCTGAATGAAAATCATGTCATAAGTGACATTATGGCTGAGTTTTTACTTAAACTTAGATTTGTACTAAACTGAGTAACACTAAAATGATAAGTCCCGGCGTAACATTTAGAGCCCATATAATTATTTTTTCCACACATTTGAAAACATCTTCTTTTGGGGCGTTGTCACTTTCACTTTGCAGAAAACAATTATTAGGTGTCTGTCGCTCAGAGACCTGCTGGCCCCACACACTTTATCAGCAGCTCCTGTGCTCTTTGCAAACAGCCAATCAGGCTGAGGCCTTACAAAAGCCCTCTACAGACACTGCTGCCTCTTGATCATCTCCTTTGACTTCAGACATGAAAGGAGAAACTCTGAGTGTTTTTACTGAAACTGTAATGGTGTACATGCTGTAGAAACAGCTCAGGAGTGCTTCCTGGACAACGCAGGGTTTCACCTGTCTACGCAGAGTGTTGAGACTGAGCATTTTTAGCTCTTGAGAAAGGCAGCGCCTCAGCATACGGGATTACTTAGGCATGCATGAATGAAACAATATATAACTCCGGGCAGGTTTTTAAGATAATAACATGGTAAAAAGCTTGGAAAAGTCTATTTATCTTTAAAGTTAATCTCAGTTTAATGAGTCTAATGAGATCTGATAAACGCAATATTAAAATCAATAAAACAATATTTGTGTGCATTGTGACCATTTTACACTCATGAAGAGGTTGGTTTTTAAAGAATGATCATGTGACACAGTGCAGTGATGCAACACGCACTGCTCCCATGCATGTTTCAAAAGCATTCACCTGCAGCATTGGCAGGACACCCGCCTTTGCTGCAGAGGAGTTGACTATGGAGGAGACACCTCCAAGGAGCCTTTCTCTGCAAGGATGTTTGCAAATGGGAACAAGCCTTTGTGCCTGCCCCAAGCCTAGATAAATGGAGGGGGTTGCGACTGGAAAGGCAACTGACGTAAAGCCTATCCCAAATGAAGATGCAGATCACTGCATGCTAAGAGGAGGTTGACTTGCTGTGGTGATCCCAGAAGGGAAAAGCCAAAAGGAAAGATTTCAATTTAAGTTATACAAAGACATACATTTTCTGTACCAGCGGGTTGACTTTAACATTCATCTTTTATAGAGGTGAGTGTGAGACCTGGATACTATGACAGTGAAACCTTGAGCTCAGAGATGCTGCAGAAGTCTTCAATTTCCCACAGTGTATTTCAATGAACCAACACAATGGCTGCTTCATTAGCCCATTGATTCATTAATGTAGCCATCGTTCTTCCATTCTCCCTCATATTCACTGAGCACAAACAGCCAATGATACAGAAGGTAACAGTAATGATAAGTCCAGCCACGGTCGAATTCCTGTTAAGGCACCAGCAGCTCTCGGCTTTGATAAAGAGGCCCATTTATACGCTGTCTGCCGGCACAGGGTCATCCTTCTCCATATTCTGTGTATTGACCCGGGTTGTTCCTTTTATTACAAGCAGGTTTTTTATTGAAGGATGATTACATTGAATGATGTCAAGCGAGGGGAGAAAAGATCGACCAGAATAATGACGTTCAGAGGAGGAAGGAGGTGGTGGGGGGAGGGCTGAGGGGGTCAATGCACTTGCCTTGTCTTTCTTCACAAATTGAGTCGCATCCTCGCTCATCCATTATTTAAGGCCCGATTGGAGACTCTTGGCAACTATGGATTTGATAATCATTCCCATGTCCATATTAAATATGTGACATAAATATCGCAGCGGGGGCCTGTCAATAAGAGAGCAGCATGCAGCCAAGGTGCAAAAGAGGAACTAATGCATGGATATGAGACAGAGTGTGCTGGGTATATTCCTGTTGTGAACAGCACAAGCAGCATCTTTTCTCAAATGAATGTATATAACATGCTTTTAAGAGTGCACTGGATGAAATGTAGTATATAATTATAATAAAATAAAAGATTTTTCTGCCCAGAACCAACTCAAGTTTGTTTCTTAGTACACATTCCTACATTAACATATATGGCAGTTACAGTCACTTACAGTCACACGAGAAACACCAACCTAAATCTTTGCCACAAAATATCACCCAAAAAAACAAACAAATAAAAAAAAACAAAAAACAAACACATGACCTATTTAATAGGCTCTAAGTTTCTGAGTACTTTGTTTCACATCCACTTTCCACTAAAACATAAGTGCTTTGATGGTTGAGAAACTGTCCTCGGTTAACTTTTTACATATTCTTCAAACTTCTGAGAAATCGCTAAACACCAATTTACACTTCAGTTCATTACATTTTTAAAGCTCCTCTCACTTGTATGTGTGCTATACAAGCTTTTTAAAACTTTTACAGAAACATCCAGTGTCAACAGACAGAAAGCTTTGTATTCATATGAAAATGTGTGTGTGGTAAAGCAGCACACACGGCGGGTGTTGGGTTATAAGTCACCACATAAATAAGCTGCAGAGAGGCCTGATAACAAGAAGCAGCATCTGCCAGGCAGGCAGTATGTCTCCTCTCTCTACGGTGGACTCTTCGTCTCCAGTGATTTTCCTCAGCTGCTGGCCATGAATACTGGCCTATGCACTCTAGATTAAAGCACAACACATGTTTCTCTGCAGGCTATACTATATATCATCCCCTGATAACCAATGACAAACGCTGCTACATATTGTCTCAGAGCAGAGACCAAGTGAGGGAAAAAAGATAGTTTGGATGGGAGCTGTTGACAATGAGATATCTGTAGTTTTGATCGGACCAAACAACATCAGGTAATTTATAGTGACATCAGCATTTTAAACTAAATTCAGTCAAGTCAAGAATACAGTGTAATTGTTTGGTAGACACTGAAGCCATTTTCATTATAACATCTGCATTGTAGCTGGACTATAAGCATCTCTCTTGTTAGTAAAGACAACAAAGTGGTTTAATTTCCATCACTGAACTACAGCTTAATAAGCAGATGGCTTTGTTTTGTTTTCTTGACAGGAGAACAAGCTTTTTTCTTTGTAACTTGATGATTTATGCCATGCCTCTTTATAAGACAGCTGATCTGACCCAAAGCCTTTTAGCAATTATGTTATATTATATTACATGCCAGACCATCTAATTTCAAGATGATGCCTTAGATTGGAGTAATTTGTCTGTTCATTCACACGTTACTTATATTGTGTACTGGAGGGCACATCAATGCTGTCAGCTGGGTTATTTACAGCTGTTTCAAAAATGTCTGACAGGTAGAGACAAATGAAAACAAGATGAAAACCTGCAGAAAGAGTTATTTTTTCTGTACAATTGACAAATATAATAAAGTAATATAAGAAATACAAAAATGTTAAAAAATGCTGTTGATAAAGTAGCTTTAAATGGCTGATGGAATTTCTCACTTGAAAAATATCTGTCTCCGAAGAAGCCACATTAGTTTAATGGGAACATTCACTGTCATTGTAGCATCAAGATAAAGGTAACTATCAGTGGAGCAGGAAAAACAAATTCAATAATAATTAACTTGGGTCATCTACCCATCTGCTATGGCTCATAAACTTTAGAGAAAATTTCCCCAAGAACTTTTAAAGCCACAAGAAGAATTGAAGCTTCTTCATGCATGTGGGATGTGGAAAACAAGGAAAAGGAGAGCTTTTTTATGCTCAGAACTTTTCTTTAACCCTGTGTTCTGTATGAACACATGGTGATGCCAGGTTATGGTAAAAGTAAAGGCTTTAGTTGTGTCTTTCATTCATTCATTTTTAAAGGAGATGTAGGCTAATAATTTGACAATAAACACTAACATTGCTTTGCTCTGAGTAATTATTCCATTTCCCCAATTGATAATCATTCTACTGCAACATAAACATTGTGTGCCTGCAAGAATCTTATCTAAAGGTCTGAGACAAAGATAATATGTGCGGCACACAAGCTCCTTCACTGAAGGATGCATAAACAATGGTATGTTGGAACTCTAAGTTCTGTCCTATTTTGAGTCCTGTTCCTGAGACACAATCTTTTGTCACATTTTTGAATATGCACTCATACAGGCAGCGGGATATGAGAGGTGCCATCATATTCCTCAGAAAGGTGAGCGCAGAGATCAGTGGTGTTATGAGTGTTGAATTTGGTATTTATTCACTTTTTACTGTGAGAACAGTTGAACATGTACTGAAGCGTACAGCTTCCAGGTCAGTAAAATAAAATCTGTATCACATTTTAAAATTATAATATACGTTAAAAATGTGATATGTTTCTTGTTAGAACGCTTTTACAAAACACTATTTCATTTTAATGTGTTACTATTTTCTCATGTTATCACAGGATACTGGAGAAAGGTGAAGTCAGTTCAGTCTGAGAAAAGTTTCTCACTCCACATTCACTTCTGCGAACCACTTTGTCTCATTTTACATTTCTTCTACTATCTTTTACACTCAGCCAGACGCAGAGTGGTGCGTTTGCTTTGTTGTTGCTGGTGTGTGTCGTATAGCTGCTCTCTATGCCGCCTGTCAGCTGGCTGTAGAGCTAATATCAGGGGCTGCCTCTTGAGCTGGCAGACCCAATCAGACTCTGGAAGCCGGGCTGATTGGACTGACATACTCCATCAAAGCACGCATCACACCTCCACTGACCATACACTGGGCGCTCACTGCTTCGGACATCACAGAGTGGGCCGCTGCAACCTTTTTAAAACAATCCTAATATAGATCACTGGCCAGGGCTTACATGCATTTCAGTCTCTCCGGGGCTATTTTGTTTTGTATCCAGTATTTTCCATCATTGTCGTATTCAATATCAAACATGTGTTATCAAGACTTGTTTCAAAGTGGTTTTCTCAACTAACCATACCACACCTCCCAAATAAAAGTCTTACTAGTTCGACATAATTAAGTATTTCATATAATTGGCTTGACTTTAATCATCTTTAATCACCCCAAATATATTCTAAAATTGAAATCTTTATGAGAGCATGAGGATTTTTGTGGGAATGATTACAACCCTGAAAGCCTAGGACAAACATGTTGAACCTTTTAATTATCTAGTATAGTAAAGGAAGTACACTCAGCATATGCGTGCACAAACACCATTCATTTCCGCCTCGAGGCTAGAATAAAATGTTGTGAAAATTTGTCAGGCTGTGCATTAGGAGCTTTACAATGTCAACAACATTTCCAATCTCTTCAGAAACTATTTAAAAGCCTGCAAAAATGAAGTGTGACAGAATGGAAAAAAGCATAAAGTGGCTCTCTAGAGTGATAGAGGCCTTGCTGCTTGTTTTGAAATTAGAATTGGAGGCAAAAATACAATTTTAGTGCACCTTAATGGTGCATTTGTAAATGATTTAATTGACGGCTTCCACAATGACAGCTGCATTTATTGTTAAGAGCCAATCACACTCCGCCCTCCACAAGGCTGAGATTGTGTGCCAATCATGGCGGCCATTGTCTCCAAAATGACAACAGTATGGATAGAAATGCCTGCTTAGACAATGTTTACCTCTCAATGCTACGTCTGTTATGTGCCAATTTAAAACCCAGGGGGTCCTACTCAGAAACTATAGCTACTCAAACTCAATTGTTTGGCCTGTTTTGCCGAGTGTCATCTGAGATCACTGTTCCCAAAGATACATCAAACTGCCCACCACAGGAAGTAGTGTCAGCCAATGCCACTAACCCCCAATGACACACACTGAAACATGTAATTATCCATATTCAACAATAAGAATCCATAAGAGTGACAGTGCTTTACAGATTCCCATACTGAGTGATGGCATCCCACAGAGCAGCGCGAGATAGAAACAAAAGACCAAAAGCAAAGCCAAAATGATCATTAAGCTAACCAATCACCAGAAATAATCATGTGATCAGTGTATAATTTCTCCATTCGGGTGAGACTCACTCAAAATAAATATTACAGTGTGTGCAGATTACATTATGTGTGTTGTGTATCAGCAGTGCCAGTAACTTCAAAATATTCTTCCTCAAGCAGAACTTTTGTTATTGTTTTAGGCAAGGTTCATGTGTAGATGCCAGTTCCTGTCCCAGTATACACTTACAAACTACAACAGCCTCAGAGGGTCAGACTGTAAAATCTCAATGTTGCATAATTTAGCTTACAGCACACTGAGTTTCAAACAAAATGCATAAAAGGCATAAAATTAAATTCAAATTTTCTAGGACTGAGACGTCTGTGAAACCTGCTGTGTGGCTGCTCTGTATTCAGAAACCGTGTGATGACCCTCTGTATTGTTTTGTCTTGTTCCAATCCCAAAATGTGTGAAATTGAAAGGGCCAGGGACAATTATGTTTTCACTCTTCCTTTTGGCAACATTCGCTGAATCTACTGGAGGCAGTGTTGAATTAATGATACATTTATTCATTATCATTTTAATATAGCCACGACGCACAATCAGCTGCATTACAGCGACAAAGAGAAAACAAATTAGCCGAAAGCCTAAGGATTATTTTTTACCCTCGATTCTGCATTGTTGTGGCATATGGCTACCTATTTGCAACAAGAGTTCATTTGCAGATATATAAAGAAATCAGCGCAGGGACAAATAAAATTATGTAATAAAACTCAACCAAGAAGAAATATTGCCAGTGAAACATATGGCACTGTCAAAAATGATCACTTTAGACGCTAAACACAAAATACTGGCAAGTATCATTTCAACACGTTCCAGCCTAAATGAATTAATTCAGTTCATTATAGAGTAGAAAGGTAGGAGTTATAATCGCCTCAATTAGAGCAAAGCCATAAAGTGACGATAATGTATATGTAATTTCTTTTAATTTAGCTGCCATCTGTTTGTTGCAATTGAACGCACTGTAATATTTAGCTTTTCATTAGTTTGTTTTTCTCTCGGCGAGACAAATTATTGTGTATGAGCAGACAATAAACCGTTTGAGTTCAATAAACCCGGGATGACTGATTTCATTTGCACTGGATTGATAATAGGGCCTTAAGTGCATTACTTATTATGATAATGCCTTTCATTAGGCGGCCAAGCGCGTGGAGTCTGTATACGTGCTTTTACATATGCTCCAATAACAATAAAGGTATAGAATAGGCCAGCTCAATTACTGTATGTGGCTGTATAACTACCACGGATACGCTTTCATCTGGTTGGACTACTAAAACTCCCTCAATAGTTCTCCAGAAGGCTCTCAAGCATATGTCTCCTCATCTGCTTATCTTGGCAAACACTTGGAACGGTAGATGAGGGTCGAATGGGAGATAGTAAGACTGGCTTCACAGGCCCGGCTGCTCACGGTGAACGCTCTCCCCAAAACCAGCCATATGGGAGCCATAGCACTTTTTCTTTATCATCTCTTCTGTTTTTTTTATGCCTACTGGTTGTGGCTGCCTTTGTTGTTCAGGAATAATCAAATGTTGATAGCATAGTTCAAATGGACCATTAAGTATGTGAGAATGCTCTATGGAGATGGAGGAGATAAGAGACCAGGAGCCAGGCAGTCTGCCACATTCAATAGCCAGCCTAGTGGTGGTGCTAATTTGATTATAATATAGTCATCTCCGAAGATTAGAGCTATTCAATTAAATATTCTAATTAACCTGAAGTATTAGGCAAATGATGCTAATTACAAATATCCTCAAGAGAGCTGGCTGGATGAAAGGATGAGCTCACTTCAGACCACTGTCTCGTAACAAGATGTCTTATATCATAGACTTGGCGAATATTAAATTCCTGGCTAATTTGCCTCAGCGCCATTTGTTTAATGGCATTTGCATTTTGTTTGAAATTGTAATAAACATGTGTACCCGGCTCTTAACTTCACAAGGAAAGTGCACTCTTGGGGTAGCTTAGTATTTCTGTTTACACAGCTCCCCAGAACATTGTCTCACCACACACACATTCACAAATGCAGACGGCTGGCCCATTAAACTCAAAGTGCTTGTTTGAATGCGACGCAGAAGCATTATTTTCAGTTCTACGCACATGAGATCAATTTTTTAAAGTGGCTATTTCTAATAATTAGAAATATATTGATTTGTAAACAGACTCCTTAATGATCTTTTTTAATTTTTATTATTCTACTTGCAGTTAAGGCTATGCAATACAGACAGGGCTTTGTACTGGCAAAAACCTGGCAATGGGATTTGTAATGAAAGTGTCCCAGTAAGGATATGATAACAAAGACAATATATTGTGATTATAACAATTTTAAAAGAAACTCTCACGATACACCAGTACATGTACAATATTTTATTAAATACATTTTAATAAACAGAACAATGAGTATAACAAGTTTTTGTTTTCATAGAAGAAACAAAATGAAAGTGGTTGCAGGGTTATTAAAAGTAATAAAATAAACAATAACTGTTCCATCCTGGTTTCTACCACACAATATTTTTTTCAGATATCGCTTTTTGATGCAGTATGACCTAATAAAATATTGTGATGTTTTCCAGAATCAACATTTTCTTACACCACTAACTACAGAGATGCTGTTTTTGGTTCCAGCAGCCAGCTTGAACCCAAACCCTTTGTGTAAAATCATGAAATCATCATTTTTGACAAAGGTTAGGGGAAAAGCAAAGCTATCATGGTAGAGAAACATGTAGGTGCCTTCAGTGATTACTTTATATTCATAGTTTTTCCACTCCTAGCTCCTGAATATGTCATGTGCATAATGCCGGCCCACAGTTCAGAATGGCATTAGAGTCACTCCAAGCAACGTGTTTCAATAAGGCAATTTTCTTACTGCCTAAGAACATCAGCAGGGCGCCATTCCCAACAAAGACAGAGTATGACATGTTATCCAAGCATACATCTGCAGGACACAACTATACTTTATTAAAGGAAAATAGGATTTCACAAATGTTTTGACAAGCAGTGGGGGAGGGAGGAGGAGCTCCCAGGGGTGGAGAGGTGTGTGTGGGTGTAGGTGAGAGGATTCATGGGTAACTTGTAAGGTTCACAGGAAAGGAAAAGGTTGGATGGGGCAAAGTAGGAAATACCTGGATGTGCTCAAACCTGCAGTGAATAGTGTTGTGCAGCAGATCTTTGGTAACAGTTTAACCACACTCTGTTGAGTAAGTGAAAGATTAGTAACCACATTATTTCCAAAGCAATATTCCAACTGTAGTAACTAACCATGGGGTTGATATATTGGCCCTATCTCGCAATAGTACAGAATCCTTTGAAAAATGACTGTATTTAGATGGTCATCCAGATCACGCCAAAATTGTTTTTTTGTTTTTTTTACTTGGCCCATTACTGACCTTTCCTAAAAAAATCTTTATAAAAAGTTGTATGTTTATTTGATAGCAACAACGCTAATTTGCATCCGCAGCCCCAGGTAATACAAAATCATGATAAGACATAGAACAGGACAAGAGATGACAATAAGAGCACATCACAGACAGAACATTACTAAGAAGTTAAAAGTCAATGGTTACAGGACTGGTTTGCTTTCAACCACTGCTTGAGGTAAGTTTTGAAGGCCTTTACAGAAAGAGCATTTTGTCCAAAGGCTGTTTTTCTGTGTGGGATCTCACAGTCCCCTCTAGAGGAGGCCCTGGTCCTGAGACTGCTCTGAGCCCTTTTTTTAAGAAAGTCAGACATGGGAGGAGGGGCAAGTCCTTGTAACACCTTGTTGTACATCAAACAAGCAAATTTTTTTTTTTTTTATTTAATTCGCGAAACACAGTAAGTTGTACTTTTTGAAATGTTACAAATGTGGAATGAACTTGGTTTTCTATCAAAGACCTTCAGTGATTTTTTTATAGAGTGATTCTGTGATGTTGCATGTATTTACACCTGCCAGCAACCAACATGTATTACTGTAACGTAATATTCAGTGTGTATCAGCATCATTGAATATAAAAACAATCCAGCAGCACCAAGTGTTATGAAAGATTGTATTTGTTTAAAATTGTTCAAATTTAATTTCACCATAATAGTTTAATGTGGCTCTTGAATCAAGTGTCACACCATGGTACTATGCAGTTGCTAATAGTCCAACAACCAACATTATCAAAAGCATTACCTCCTTGGCGGAAGTCTTAGAGACAACTGGTACAATAAGAGTGTTATGATTAGGGTCTCCTCATTTACACTTTTTGCCTCAAACATTTGGTGGCTTTCCCAGCATGCCCCGAGGCACAGCTCACCTCTGTTGGCTGTGTGCATTAAGCTTTGTCCAGCCACTGTGTTTACTACAGGGGGATATCATATGAGTGGGGCTAAGCTGGGAGGGATGATATCAGCTTTTATTTGAGCCGCGGCTACGTGGAGGGACATTGGTAAGTACTGTACACCTGTCTCATTAGGAGCACCATGCTGTTGACCCAGTGTATTAGCCCGGGCCTAATCCTGGCAGATCTGAACAGGCCTCGCCTAAGCCTCTCATATGGATAAGTCTTCCCCTGAGCCACCATGACAAGGCAGCACAATGGGAAAGTGGGCCATGCTAACACATCATTATGCTCTTTCAAACAGACACAGATTATGAGCGAGGCTGGCTTTTGTTTGTTTATTGGCAACATTACTGTCAAATTATTGCTCCTCCTGGCAGGAGCTGCACGAGGCTGTTCACACCAAATAGAGACACAAAGGAAATAACTTCACAACATCCACAGCAGAAGTGTGAAAGTGCTTATGTTTTAGTGTCAGAGTTGAATGTTTTGGGACTTTTAATGAGTTGTTAGAACCAGCAGAGAGCAGTGGTTCCCAAATGGTGGGTTGGGACACAAAAGTGGCTCATGGCGAGGTCAAATATAGTTTAAATGTTCAGCTTATTCAAACTTTTTCTCTTACTCGCCACTGTTAATCATCTGCCTCCTAGCACGTAGTATATTGAATTTTGATTTGGCATAGATGTCATACCGGATGTCCTTTCTGATTCAATCTCTTTGGTTCCATTTATTGAGGCTTGGGACTGGCACAAAGAGTACACAGGCTTGTAAACTCTTGAATTATAATTTAGAAAAACAACTTCTGGTAATCATTGGAAGCAATAAAATGATCAGAAACAAAACTGAGTCCTACAGTCAGACCATAATAAGGCCATAAATCCAAATATTCCAAAGTAGTCAAATACTACAAAAGAAACTTTATTGTGACACTTTTGAATGTTTGTATACAAAAGTTTAAATCACTGAACTACACCTTTAGACTAAGACCAAAATGGACTGGTTTATTGTAATTAAAAGTATCTGTTTGTCATTGTCTTAGTCTCATCAACAATGTCACATTGATAGACAGGGACACAAGTGGACGGAGACAATAGTGTCTTGATTTGGACTGGAGGTAGAAATCAAAGCCAATCACAAAGCTCCTTCTCCACGTATTGACTGCTTTTTGTAAACATCAAGATGAGCAGATTGATTATTGAGAGAAGTTAAAGCAGTGATGACGGCTTCTTTCTCCATGTCCTTGTCATCTCTCTCTCTCCTACTGTGCCACACTTTTGTTTCGTCCACATAGACAGTTTTACATCAGGGTACCACATATATATCACAGCAATTGTCATAACCATATTGCAAAAAACTAAATGTAATACAATAATGTTATGGTCCTCCATTTGACAGAGATTTACACAAAATCACTGTCTTTCCTTAAAAAAACTGTGTTCAGACAAAATTCAAATATTTAAAAAGGCCTCTTAGTTGTTTAATTTAGCCCTGATTTAGCCATGTTTTAGCCCTGGTTTGGTCAAATTTTAGCCCCGGTTTACCCACGTTTTACCCACGTTTTAGCCCTTGTTTAACTATGTTTTAGCCCTGGTTTAGCCATGTTTTAGCCCTGGTTTAGCCACATTTTAGTCCTGGTTTAGCCATGTTTTAGCCCTGGTTTAGCCATGTTTTAACCCTGGTTTAGTCAAGGTTTAACACTGCTTTAGCCATGTTTCAACCCAGGTTTAGCCAAGTTTTAGCCCTGGTTTCGCCATGTTTTAACCCTGGTTTAGTCAAGTTTTAGCACTGCTTTAGTCATGTTTCAGCCCAGGTTTAGCCAAGTTTTAGCCCTGGTTTAGCTATGTTTAAATCCTGGTTTAGCCATGATTTAGCCCTGGTTTAGCCATGATTTAGCCCTGGTTTAGCCAAATTTTAGTCCCTGGTTTAGCCATGTTTTAGCCCTGGTTTAGCTATGTTTTAGTCCTGGTTTAGCCATGATTTAGCCCTGATTTAGCCCTGGTTTAGCCATGTTTTAGCCCTGGTTTAGCCAAGTTTTAGCCCTGGTTTAGCCCTGATTTAGGCATGATTTTGCCACATTTTAGCCCTGGTTTAGCCATGTTTTAATCTCACTTTAGTCATTGTCCCTGTTTTGACTAGTAAATGCAGTTTATATTGTGAATTTAAAAAAAAAAAAAGTATGTTCCAAAAATTCTATTATTTTACAAAAATCCAGCCACAGGGGTTCACAAGCCAGTATACTCTTTGTGCCAGTCCCAAGCCTGGATAAATGTAAAGGGTTGCATCAGAAAGGGTATCCAACATAAAACTTATACCAAATGAATTAATTTTTCTAGCATTAGGCAGGACTGTTTAATCGTATACGAACCTAAACTGTTTCTCTCCTAGCTCTTTAGTGGTTCATTATCTTAAAAAAAAACTCCCACAATCCAGCATTTACATTTATAACAAGGATGCTACAGGAAAAAAAGGACATTGTCAAACTCATCATCAACAATCTGCTGCTGCATCCCTGTCGTAGAGGAGAGCCACTGACTGAACAAAGCTCTGAGTGGAAGGAAGCTATCCAGGGTCTGAGCGGTGCACACGTCTCCACTCTGCCTGGCGAAATGCAAATGTCAAGTGACACTCGACAAGTCTGTGATTAAGATTTAATAGAGAAAAATGTTAGGCCAGGATATTAGGCTAACTAAGACACATCAGTGGGCTCTCCTCAGGGTGCCCCCACTCATCTCATCTGCTCATCTATTGTGGCAGAAGGGTAACAGTATCAGCACGGCAAATAAGGGAAAATATCAACATTGTATTATGTGCTAAGAGAGTTGGCATTAATTATATGATGCAGATGATCTCAACATGTTCAGGTAAGGATTATTTTAAAGGTCAAGGGAATGACATTACTTATAATTGTACCTGTGTGAATAACAAAAACGTCATACTTTAGTTACATATAGGCTATTATATTTACAGGGAGAGTCCTGGTCTCATGGGCTTCATTCAAAAATGCAACACAAACAAGCAACAAATTAAAAAATACAAGACATAGAATAGGATGAGCATGAGAATGATGAGCTCTGTGGCGGTCACCAGTTATGAAACAGAGAGCTGAGTGATAAACTGTATCAAGACATTTTAAAGTAGGAGGAATACTAAAGGCAATTGGTGACATACAGATATTTGACTTTAACATTTGACATTAAGCTGACATTATGTACAGTACATATATTATAGAGATTCAGTACACACAGAAAACCCCACCGTCTCAAAGCCGTGTGCAGCTGCTCAGTAGGTCAGCCTGCACACAGAGGACGCACACACAGAGGAGTCCCCTGGGAGCACACACTTCCAGCCGAAGGTCAGCACCACTCTCCCTGCACTTAGCAAGCCACCGCCGTCACCAACCAATCTCTCCACTGCAAATCTCCTCTGAAATTTAAAAAATTTAATTTGTCAACATGCTTCTATCATATGCTCCATCACTGTCCGAGCCTGTGGCAGGGGTCCAGGGGGCCTCAGGGAGAGGTGGGGGTTGAGGAGGTGACGTGTGGCGAAGGGGCCCGGGCAGCTGCTCTCAGATGGGAAGACGGCGCTGTGATTAGGCCCTCACGCTGGCTGGAATTGTCCTGGACAGCCTAGAAATCAGATTATTAACTCTGATACCAGACACTCTGTCTCCCGGCTGGGATTAGCATGAAAATTTTGATATGGATCGATAAGCAATCTTTTCCCCTTCTTCACAATCTCCCAAGGCTTCATTAATCTGTGTGTATGTTTATGTCAAGGAATTAAGACATCCCAGTTCCCCTGTCATCCTGGTCTTCAGCCCACAACACACCTCTCCAGCACACTACAGGCCTGCACACTGCACTTGAAAGGCACGACTCATAGAGGTTTATTAAATCAAGCCCCAGCTTCTACTTAACTGTCTGCTCTTACCCCTTCATCCTCTCAGGTGTCTGAATGAGCCTTTACTGTTTATTTTGCACTGTATCAATAGTATTCAATTTATGATTTTGTACAACACATTAAACATAACATTATTTGTAGTGATTTTTAAGCAAACTTTACTTGTCAATTAAGAACTTTTGCTCAATATATTTTTATTTTAAATGGCTGAAGCAGTTCAATGAAATAATATATAGGATTTTTATGAAGAATATCACACAGTGGAAACTTTATTTTACAGATGTGGCCCCCTTGAACAATATGGAGGTGAATGTTTCTGTGAAGCAGGGTTTCTTTGAAGAGATGTATATGAATAGAGTGTGTAGATTCACAGCGGTTCATTTCATGGCAAACCTAGTTACAACTTTTACTAACTTCTTTACAAACATTAACCTATAAATCATGGATACAGTTCAACAGATTGCCTTCTGGGGACATCAAATCCAATGTTTACACCGGATGCCCTTCCTGACACAACCCTCTCCATTTATCTGGGCTTGGGACTGGCACAGTATGAAGTTGAATACGGTACCTGTTAATGTTTTGATGTTTTTAAAGGGTCTATTTATTTATTTATGTTGTACCAAACATTGGATCCCAACTTTGGGATCATATTAGATCATATTAGACACTATATAATTTGAAAAAAACATACCAGCAGACACAAAAACTGGCATTGTTTTTGCAGCTAACTGTACACATACACAAACCAAGTTACCACAAAACAACAACTTATTCTATTAACTTGAGTTTTGTTTGATTAATAAGTTTTTTTCAAGTGTGCCATAGAAAACATTTAAGATTGTCACTGTTTTTGTCTGATCCCACTAAATAAATTATACTTCCATTTGCTTGTCCTGCAGTCCACTAATCACACTTTACAGTTGTTGTTTTTGTACTTGGGTCTAAAACCACTCAGATTTTCACTGTGATTGATGTCACGCTTTCACTCTGCGGGATTTAATATCTCCTCTTACACTGCTAATGTCAAACATAAAGAAATAAATATATGTCTTTAATAAATAAATAAGTCAAGAACGGCCCCGTAATGAGAGGGGTATGTGAATGTGATGATGGATGATGTGAAACTCAAGGCTTGGGAGCAGAGTGGCCGTCCATAGCCGGTGGAGAGGATCGAGGCTGGTATAATTATGACCCATACACAGGGCATAATTAATCCGGCCTGCATCATTAGGAAACACGAGTCCAGCCATGTCATTAAAGTGCTTTTAGTCGTCTTACTGTCCTCCCTTTGCCCCGATGCACTCTCTGTTTTACCAGTCATTTACAGAAAGAGCACTCATCTGCGCGGCGGCACGACTCCTCACATATTGTCTTTATGTCCAATCATGGTTAATAATGAGGAGCTGGAGGAGGAAGGAAATGAATAAAAAAGGGAAAGTCTGGGAGGGGGGTACAGAGACAAGTTTGACGATGGTGTTGCTCAAAGTTGAAACTGGTCTTATTTAACCTTTTAACTTCCACACTAAGAAACACATTTGCAAAAAAAAAAAAAAAAAAAAAAAAATATATATATATATATATATATATATATATATATATATATATATATATATATATGGGTAAAACTGTGTACATAATAATGTCATACAGTGCTGATTTTGTCCTGTCTTTGTGTGATCTTTTAAAATTTACATCCATTTGTCCTGTGATGTCAGTCCACTAATCACATTTTACGCTTGTTTTTGCAGTTGCTTTAAAACCAGATCTGATTTCCACTGTGAAAATTTCAAAACCTGTTGTTCATGTAGTGGAATATGTAGTGGAGTATTTGCTACACTCATATATTGTCATATATTGATATTGTTATATTGTAGGGCAGCAATGGCGCAGTGGGTTAACCGGAGGATAGTGTATACTGTTGTTGTGTCCCTGGGCAAGACACTTCACCCGCACTGCCTACTTCAGTAACAGTCAGTGATGGACAAAGTACTGAACTTTATTACTTAAGTAAAAGTATAGATCCTCCAGGTCAAATATGACTCTAATACAAGTAAAAGTCGCTCTGTCAAATTCAATTCACATTGGATTTTAAATGAGCGCCGTGGAGAAAAATTGGGTAAAATATTAATAAAATACATTTTCATACCTTTTTAATCCTTCCCCTAAAGATGAGATGTCAAACTAATTTCATTTTAGTCTAATCCTAATCTCCACCTTAGAATAAGAATATGTTTGTACAGAATCAGTAAATGAGAAACAGAGGAAATTTTATTTGGTGTAAATCCATTGATGGAACAACCAGGAACTAAACGTCTAAACCAGGTGAAAACTAGGACTAAAGCAGGTCTAACCCAAGTCTAAATTGAGATGAATCTATGTTAAAATCAGGACTATTTAAACAAAAGCTGAAGGAGTAAACCAGTCCTGAACTTGATCAATTAGTGAAAATTAGTAACTGATTAGCTTAGGGTGTGTTAGTGGAACAAACCACATGCAAACAATAAACTACAGGGACACATCTTTCGGTTTTACTACAATTTCTCTGAAGAATTTACTTCTGACTTTACAGAAATGTAGTGGAGTAAAAAGTATTATATTTATCTCTCTAATGTAGAGGTGTAAAAGCAATATGTCTCCCCAAAAATACTACTCAAGTAAAGTATAGATTCTCAAAAATTGTACTTAAGTGAATTTACTCAGTTACTGTGCACCCCTGGTAACAGTATGTATCTGTGACAGGAAGAGCAGGGAGAAGCAGGAAAAAAAAAAAAAAAATGTTATATTGTGTTGTATTTTATCACCAGATTCTTGCCAATACACAGCCCTATAGTCATGTGTCTATAGTCATATTGCATGATTTGATGAACTGCATGGGTCAGATCAATGATTTAAACCAGTTTCGAGAACCTTTCCACACTACTTTTAACATTTGGTTTTACTATGATGGTAACAAAGTAAAAAAAAAAAAAAATCACAGTTTGCTTTTGTGGCTTCCAAGAATACTATTAGCAGAGTCATATTATTTACTAAAGTGCTAATACTATTCTCCCCTGTCCATTAACAAAGTGAGGTATGTGTATAGGTAAGTGGATCCAATTGGCTAAGAGCTTGTGGTTTCAGCCGAGAGTGCTTTTAAGTCTCACACACTCAAAAGTATTGGTCCAGGGGTCAGGTTCAAATTAATTAAAGGGCTATAAATGAAAGAGGCCGCTAATGACTGCAATCTTACCTACCCAATATTTAATATTTCATCATTAAACAGTAAAATGACCCGATATGATCCTAATACAGTCCCAATTATGCGCCATTGATCAAAGTGACCTTTTCATACCGTTGCAGTGGAGAAAAATCAATCCAACACCTCCTCCTTGCCTCATACCCAGACATTCATTCTGCCTCACTATTCCCTGCATACTAAAGTTTCACTGGATGCATGGGGCTGCCTGTATGTACATCTATATAATATATACCAAGCAAAATGCAGCTTGTCAAATCAACTGACCCCAGCTCGAAAAGCAATCTCCCCGTTGCCCCTGTACATTTAATTTTTTGTTGTATTTTAATATATGTTTGTTTGTTTTTTGCCCCCCGTCCCGTCTAGGCTGTTGGTCCATCCTGTCACACCCCCCCAAGCTGTGTTAAATCCCAGAAGTAGAGACAGGTGACAGAAAACGGGCCAGACTTCTTCGCGCGTCAGTGTGGAGTGGGATGGGGCGGGGGGGGGGGCTATAGGGAGCCATCATAAGGGGGCTAATTCCTCCTCCACCCTGCACCACAGAGCAGGAAAAGAAGCGCGACGGGGAAAAAGTGAAAAGCGGTACAATGCCTAAACACATTTTGCTGCAGGATCTGTCTTGATTTGGTGTAGTGCTTGACACTCTCCATTTTCTGTTTGACTGGTAACTGCTGATGTGCTTTTTCCCCTTGTCAACTCACCATGAAACAAGTTCAGTGTATTTCTGGAGATTTCTGCCAAGTTTAGCCTCAACAACAATGAACCAGCAACAGCTCAAATCAGATGCTTCTAAAGTGTTTTGGGATATATACTATGAGAAAATGGTTGTTTTGAGTGATTGCGTGATTAACTCAAGCCCATGTAGTTTTTGATTGTTGATCCGTTAGCAATATAACTCAAAATGTTAGGGTCAGATTTTGATTACATTTTCAGACCTTCTGGTCACTCACTTGGTAAACTTTGATTACATTTTCTGTAAATGTCACCAATAAAAAAAGCACTTCTTGGTGAGGCATTGGCACATTTTCTGGATCCCAGATTTTTACAGATTTCTTTACCTTCACCAACATCTGTTTGCTTTTTTAGCAGTATAACTCTAAAAGTTATGGTTTAATGACATTTTGAGGAAAGGTTAATGGGAAAAGAAACCATGATTTGTTCTGGTGTGGATTAGAAGCACTGTCTAGATCGAAAAAGTTATGCTAGAAGTTTTAGTAAATTGTCACATTTTTTATAGCACTTTTCTACCTCCATGGGCACTCAAAGCACATCAAGGAAACATTCATGCATTCATACACTGGAGGCTAGGTGGATTAAGTGTCTTCCCCTTAGTCAGTATGCAATGGTGGGAGCGGGGTTTGAACCGCCAACCTTCAGGTTAGTCAGTTTCAAATTTCAAGTCACAAAGAAGACACAAGAAAGGAACAAATGAATAGTATGTCTGGATCCAGAAAACATAAAAGTGAAACTAGATTGTGCCTTGGCAGAGGTTTTTGTTGCCTTGGTGTTCCAAGTTGATCTCCAAAGTATTTTTCGACACCATAGCCCTCAAAACAAAACCACCATAAGCACTCATATTGTTCCTAGTTAGCTAATCAAAAACAATTTTCCACCTCCAGCTCGTGCATTAGGCTGCTTATGAATCATAGCCTGTTAAACTATAGGCACAAAGGTAAGAGATTGCTTTTATTCTTTATGACTTGCCCGAGGAGCAGCGGTTTATAATCCACATAAGCACATCTTAATCAACGTCTGGCCTATGCCATGTCACGGCCCGTAAGGAGAAAAACAGAACATGATGAATATAATCTGTGTAAAACCTCGTCTTGGACCCCTGGAGCACATTAATTATGATCTTTGTAAGTCATAAACACATCCTTTTAATTATTAACGTCTAACCCATTCGAAATGAAATTGAAATTAAATCTGTGTGATTTACAGTGGCAGTGTTATGAGCTGCATCGCTCACGGCTGCTTTATACAGAGACAGAGGAGGTAAGTCAACAATTGTATAAAACATTTAATTGACTAAATGAATAAGGATTATACACTCATGTTGGGATTAGTTCCTTTTTCACGGTGCATTGCAAGGTGAGTGGGCTGATGGGAAATTTGTGAGAGTGGGTTTGCATGTCTTATGAGGACTTATTGTAGTTTTCTTTATGTAACTCAGAGGTGCATGGTGGCAGAGTGGTTAACATATCTACAAGAAAGTTGCGTGTTCGATCCTGAGAACACATGGGGTTAGCATGTCCTCCCACTGTCCAGAGACATCCATGTGTAAGGTGAGTTGCTGACTCTAAATCAGTGGTTCTCAACTGGAGGGTCAGAACTGTTTTTAGTGGGCCGCAACAAAAGAAAGTTTAATAAATCATCAATTTACACTCCTTAACAGTAGGTGGCAGTGTGGGTCATATAGAATAGAATAATATAAAAGAAACCCAACCAGAGCAAAAAAATCCAGTTCTATAATGTTACTGTTATACCTAAAGTTGATGTGAGTACGGCTTAATTTTTTCTTTTTAGTTTTCCTGAAATATCTCTTAATTTTCCTCAATATCTTCTAATTTTCCTGAAATATCTCTTAATTTTTCTTTATATATATATATATATATATATATATATATATATATATATATATATATATATATATATATATATATATTTTATTTTTTTTTTTTTTTTTTTGTATTGCAGATTGTCGTTATAGAGTGATGGTGGGTCCCGAAGCCAGATCTGTTGGGAACCACTGCTCTAAATTACCCAAAGTGAATTAATTTGAGAGTGAATGGTTGTCTCTAAATGTCAGCCCTGTGACTATTATCCAGAGTGTATCCCGCTTAAGGCTCATAGTTCCAGGGATAGGTTCCAGGATTAAGGAGAGGAATATGAATGAAATAATAAATGTAACTTATAAAAAGAAGGCTGAGTCAGATGATGGTGATGCCACCTAAAAGCACAATGAAAAAAACAAGTGTGTCCCTGTGTCGTTGAGGGGAGGGGCTCCTGGTTTGTAATGACAGCTCTGCTTGAATCAAGTGTGGCACTCTCATATGAGTGAAAATAATGGAATCCTATATGTCTTTGAGCATGTCAGCGTTTCACAGCAGGCCCAAATGGAAAGTGACGCCCGGTCGCGGCTCGGGCTCAGGATGGCCATATTTAAAATGGGAATCAGGAAACTGACCTGCACTCAGACAGAGCTGTGAGTCACTGCCATCCAGCAATGAGAAGATAAAAAGCATTCATCTCATTTTTCGGCCTGCCTGGTTTCTGACGTAACGTAAATAGGCCTATAGAGCATTTTGACAGAAGTCATACGTATCAGTTTGGGTGTCATCGTCATGGAGCATCACTTGAATAAAGAATGGCACATGGTAATTTGCCGTGACAAACTAATGTGTGGGTAAAAGATGACAACAAAAAACATGCAGACTGCCACTAGAGACTTTTTTTATCTAGGCAATGTATAATATGCATTTTACTTGTTTTTCTTGTTTAATTTCTTGTCTCACAAACAATTTCCTTGCAACTATGGGATGAATAGGGTACATCACACAGGAGCAACTTACAACACTAGTTAACACAAGTCAGTGTTTGTACCATCAAAACTGGAAAGATATGTTCTTCTCTCTGATTTTATTTTGCACACCTTGCAGATGATATTGGTAATGCTGATCAATGCCCACTATACTCTGTAGGCAGTAGAAGTTATTGCAGCACACCCTGATTGGTTTGAGAATTTGTTGGGCTAAATTTTCTTCAAGAGAGGAAAAGTCACTTCTGAGGTCTCCAGTACCATACTAGTGGTTGATTCATTTTTGAGTGTAGATCAAAGTTTACCCCCACAATTACTTCTGTCTCATAACTGGAATAAATGAGCACATAACAAGCTAAAGGTAGGATTATGGAAAACCCACACCCACAGTGACATCTCTATTTCACCCTATGGTCGTATTTACAAAACCACCAAAAATATAATTAGAAACCTTGAGCCAGAGATAATAGACAACAGTGTATGGCTGATTTAAAGCATTGAAGAAGTTTCTGGAGTTTGTGGCTGAGGGCAACATGCTCAACTAAATACACAGAGGGCGGATAACCTGGAACCACTTATAACAGAGGATGTCCTTTTTCTTTCTATCACCGGTTTCCTTCCACTGTAACACACATTAAAAAACAACACCTCCCTCCCCCAGGTTCCCCCTAATGCAGTGATCACCGACCAGCATCCTCCTCTTTCACATGACTTAGCCATTATGCCCCGCAGCACCAGCCTTCCCAATCAAAGATACAGAGATGAAAAGGCTTTATTAATAAAAGTTCCTCCTACAGGAGGATGGGAACTAAATGATTGTTCAAATGTGCCCAATTTGAGGCAGATCTGCTGGCAGAGCTGGCATCTGGACTGGGCGGGGCCAGCAGGAAGCTTGTACATCTGGAAGCTGTTTAGTCTGCAGAATTAAGACGCACCACGCACAGATATACCACCCGCAATAACTGACTTGGGTGGATGTGAGTGTAACACATTTTTTCCTATGAATTTTCCTTTTGTCTATTATTGATATTTTCTCTTTAATACAAATGTCAGACTTTCCCTTAAAGAGTGATGCCATTTATGTATCAAGCACTCAGTAGCAACTCTTTTACTGCCCAGATGTACACTAAGGAACATAGTTGAAACTAGTTTAATCGATGCAAAGTGCAACAGATGTGGCTGTGATGCTTCATGAAAATCTGTTTGTGCACCACAAACCATTACACTTCTGTAACAGAGAAGGACTTTACTGAAATCTGTGCACATTTTGCTCTTTCTACTACTTTGTGTGGCTGAAGTCTTTTCTCTGGTTGCTGTGGTGATGGAGGAATGTCACATTAGTCTGTGATTATCGCTATGAGGTCTGCATTCAGTTTCCTCCAACTTGAGTAATTGCATTTTCGTCTTCCTTTTTTTCCCTTTTTTTAATCAAACTCACAAACAATAAGCGTGTAGGCGTTGACAGAAAGTCAATGTGGCTCGGACAGCCGTTTGGTGTGAGAAGAAGGCCCAAAGCAGACGCCTTTTATGCTCCGGATGACGAGGCCAAGTGGGCCCCATCACATGGCCGCCAGGTTAAACAAAAAGCCTGTGAGCGATCAGCCTCGCAGGGCTAAAGTAAAACCCAGTGCGCAGCGCAGACAGCCACCACTGTGCAATTCTAGTCGTCTGACAAAAGACTGATGCTATCTAATAAAGAGAGCTGCATCCATCTCTAGCACACAAACATCACTGACAACACAGGAAGGCAGACAGAGCAGGAGAATGGCTGTGTGGAAAGAGAGGCAGCTTGACAGTTGTTGACTCTCCAGACCCATAAATAGTACTCTCTCAATGAGAAATGAACTAAATAAATGAAGACTGGGGCAGTAGATTGCGGATGCAGTGCAATAACATGTGGTCATTCTGCAAGTTAAGGCTGCGTGACTTCTAGAGTCCTTGAAAAGATTTATCTGAAATCCAAAGCTTGAAATGCTTGGAACAAAGACAACAGAGAAATAATGCAGCTACTTCTCATTACCTAACATTACTAAATACACTCTTTATAATGTTACTTAATTGCTATCAGTTCTATGGTTTGGCATGAAAAAGTAACATTCCTACAACAAAAATTGATTTTCTAAACTAAAACCAAAAGACTACCTTTCAAACCTCATCCACTGCCTGCCCATACCTCACAACAATATGCTGCACATGCATAGTGATTAGAAAGGGAAGGTACAGACAAGACGAGAATGAGACGTGACTGCTAAAACATGAGTGTTAAAAGTGAATACCAGGCCAGAAGGCACTTTCATGGAAATGCAGGGCTCATGTCAAGCTGTGTGTGATCACTGCTAACATATGCATGACACCAGCCGGGCTGAGATGTTTGCTAATTTCCCCCTATTTTTTAAAATTCCATTTTATTTGTACTCATTGATTTTGTGTGAGGATGGGAATAGCCAGCCATCAGAGCTGCAGGAATAAAACGCTGGCACTGACCTGTGCATAGATAATTCGCCATGAAAGACAATCAATAAATAACAAACACTCCCTAATCAGCCCAAGAGCTGACAGAATGACATTCCATTATCCCCATCTGGCCCAGTGCAGTCAGAACAACCAAACCTCAAAGGGCCAGGTTTCCCCCAACACACCACTTCTTACCAAAGCATGTTCTGGCCCTGGTGTCACATCATGGCACACATACAAACAGGAAAATAATTGCCTTACAGATGCAATGTGTCAATGCTAGCACCACCACCAACACGGGTAAATAGTGAAAATGGCAAATAGGCAAATCTCTGAGGCATAAAATCGTAACAATAAAAAAAGGTTGAGTTACTATTTATAGGTTTAAGACAAATTTAAATATTGATCAAAGTACCGGGTGCATCAGGGTGGATCTCTTGGAGTAGAGTCTGCACATCTTTTCCATGTTACTGCGGGTTCTCTTCAGCTTCCTCCAACTGTCCAAAGACATGGAGGTGTTGGGTGATTTGGTAACTCAAAATTTCCCCTAGTGCATGAAAGTGAGAGAAAGTGTGTTGTTGTCTTTAAGTGTTAGCCCTGTAACTAAGTGGCCATGATCCAGGGTATACCCTGCTTAAGGCCCATAGTTGCTGGGATATGCTCCAGCCACCAGCGACCCCAAACAGGAATAAGCAGAAAATGATGATTAAATTAATTATCAAAGTGCTCCACCTAAAATGGGCAGCCTATCATCAGACCTTTGTCCAAAATGGTCCGCCTGAGACTGATGTGAAAGATATGAGCAGTGAGAGAACATCAATACTGGCAGCTCCATGCTCAGTCACTTTTTAACACAAAGCAGTCAAAAACAGTAAAATTACAAAAGGATCCTGCCCAAACCAATTAACCACAGTTCAGCCGGAACAGGGCTGAGTCATAGAGCAACCATGGATTGTGGCTTGGATTTTTGCAACTTCCCTCAACAAGCAGTCATCGTGCCTTTGTGAATAAGTTTCATTTATATAGGTAAGTAAATCCTGCTGAATATAATTTTTTTTGAGTTTAAGAGTGGATTTGGCAATTTCTTCATTATCATTGCATGAATCCGTCTCCAGTATTTATTCATATATTTTTCACTGTATGTTTGTTTTGCGCTTTGCTTAAAAAAGCCACTTTCTCTATATTAATCAATTATGTCAAATGAAGACCAACAATCTGAGCTTTATAATGAAAATATATATATCTGAGTTATGGACTATTAGCTTGTGTCCTAAATTATAATTAAATGAATGCAAAGACTTGATGAATTACAAAAGATAGTTTTTTGTAATGTATGCAATATATTTAAATATGCTTTACAGATCTTTTGCAAGCGTCTGTTTTGAATTAGTTGCAAAATAAATGTTCTCATGTGTACATTTTTGATTACTTTTGCCAATGAGACTCCCCTCGCGCTGCCGTCCCTCCTGCTGATTTTGAGGTGTGCGGCCATAAAGGCAGTTAAATCTCTCTACGTCTAAGCGGTTTACAGTACACCCCCCGACTGCGTGCTAACAATACCAGTAGTCGATGTATACGCATATTGTCACAGATGTGTTTGTGTGTGTTCTGGTATTTAACAAGGGAAGCATCTGCAGCCAACAGCTCTTATACTGCTGTGATTCACCGCTATTGAAAACAGGAAAACAGAACGATAGCAATGGAACAATTAACAGTCGTGGTTTTGTAAAAGGATGAATTTAGGAGCATAACCAAAGCTTCTTAACATGGGCTTTTGACAGCTCTATGGGGTGATTATGCCCGAACAAAGCGTGAATATAAATGCTTTGTATGTCAACACGCATGATTCTGCAGATTATATGTAATCTTCTGCCTTTGTGCTCCTTGTGGATTCTCCCCTTTCCAAAAACATCATTCACGCACCTCATTGCATTAGCTGCTATAGTTTTCATAAAGGGCCAGATCCGTTGCATGCACTCGAAATGAGCTTAGGATCACGTTCCCTCTTTGCACGACAGACCATTGCATTTTTTTTTTCTTTTTTCATTTAAATATAGCACGGAAATGGCAAACCATGAGTCATGTCTCCTTCTCATGGTCCATTTTAGAAATTAAACATTGTTAATTAATCTAATGGTGCTAATGTGGCGATACTTCCTGTCTGGGACCGTCTGCCTGGAATCTCTGTGTAACGTGAGACAGGCACCTCGCTAAGCTGAGAGGTGCTGGAGGGAAAAGTGCTACAAGACTCCACTCGGCGCTGGAGCTGGTCTTCGCTGACATCATAGAGTGGGTCTGGTTGGATGGCTTGTCTCTGCTGCTGATGGAGCATGGAAACAGACAATTTGGTATCACCAGTCCTGGCCCCTGCTACAAGCCTAATGACTTAAACATGGATAGCAGATCACAAATAAACAACTGAGCCACAAGACAAGCATTTCTGTCCAAGGATGACAGCGTAGTAGTTGCACAGTGCAATGAGTTTGTGTCTATGAGTGATTCTCAGGGAATCTGTAATACTAACCATCCTTAGGAGTCACAGTTCCCACTCGTACCAAAGACTTATTGAAACATAGAACACATTTTCTCTTGTGGCTTGTTACATTACTTTATACCATGTAGAAAGGAGACAAACTAAACCTTTTACTCCATCCACAAGGGGTCGGTAAAGCAACAAATGATTAATTTGGGTGAAGATCTGCATAACTGTCTGGATTTAAGCATGTGACACTGACAGTGACAGTAATGCTCAAAAGTAAGTGCACAATTCTGGATTTTTTATAGTTTACATACTATTTGTTACACTTTTTTCCATTCATCAAACACTTTGTAATATGGGACAAAGATAAATACAAAATGGTGTTTTCAAATGATTATGACTTACATGAAGGTGTGGGGTGAGGGGGTGGGGGCTATCCAAACCTGCAAAAGCTAAATCACAAATTAAATGTAATTAAGCACAGCTTTGGGAAAGCTGAGTGAAGGGAAAGGATTACAAAGCCATTTCTAAGGCTTTTGGACTCCAGTAAACCATGAGGAGAGCCATTATCCACAAATAGAGAAGACTGGAAACAGAGGTGATGCTTCCCAGGAGTGGCCTGAGTGCATCAACAACTCATCCAGGAGATCACAAAAAAAACTAAAAAACATTGAAAGAACTGAAAACCTCACTCACCTCAGTTAAGATCAGTGTCCACTGATTCAACATCGAGAAAGAGATCAGGCAAAAAAGCCTTCCAGAACAGAGAGTTTCAAAATCATTGTTGACCACAAAGAAGACGTGTCTTACATTTGCCAAAAACCTCCTGATGATCCACAAGCCCTTTGTGAAAACTATTCTGAATATTTTATTTTGTTGAGCATTTCCTAATAAAATATATAATCATTTACAAACTGCATTATGTATTTACTCTGGTTATCTTTGTATATTTCTACAAAGTGCTTGGTGAACCGAAACATTTTAAGTATGAAAAATAAGTTAAAATAAAAGAAATCCAGAAGGGAACACATATTTTTGAGCAGCACTGTATAAGGTTCAATACGTAGACCTATTTACCCCAAACTAGAAGATCCTCAGTTCTTGTTCTTACGGGACAGGACCAGTGTCGTGGTGGAGGCCTGTGCTCTCTGAGTGCTTCTTATTTTTCTGAGGAATTCAGTTTGATTGAACCTGATTTTGACAGCTATGGGGTTTATAAAAGTTATAATCACTAAACAGGAAGTACTTTTCTCTCTATATTATTGCCATTTCTGACTTCCTTACAACTCCAGGTCACACATTTTCTCTGAGCACTCAGGGCCAAAATGAGTTTCAGTCATGGATCATGGCAAGTAATGAAATAATCCCAAAATGACAGGGTGAAATTGCTGGTTGAGAGACGACGGCACTTGTCAGGCATCTCATTCTATTCCCCATCTATCTGTGATCTGCTAAAGTCACACACTATCAGGGAGCGATGGCCATGCTGTATATATTTGTTTGAGGTGTGGCGGCCGGTGACAGGGGGTGAAATCAGCTGTGTGGGAGTTATCGGATGTTCCAGTTTGTGCCCCCATAAAATCGACATGAGGCACCCGCTGCTCCCCCTGCTCCTCATCTCCACGGGCCGGTTAAAGGTGGGGAGTTGAAAGAGCAAACAAGAAGGCAACGGCCACTCACTGACTTAACCTCTGTCATCACAGCGCTCCAGTGTCAGCGCGCGGATCAAATCAAGATGAATGGGGCCTATCCCGGCCACTGGAGGCTCGCCTCATTGGGCCCAATTTCATCAGCGCCAGTAACTGTTCATATAGAAAGATTAATAGAGCATCCGACCATGGGGCTGTGGAAGGAAGAAACACACACGCATACAAATAGGTTCCTCCTCGACGGCTGAAAGGGAGTTATTACAGTTTGGGACGTCCTGAAGACCAGGTGGAAACAGCTCAGGGAGGTGCCACTTTGATGCCTAATTGATAAAGGTCCACAGTGACAAGTTAATATGCAAGACTTTATTGTTTTAATTGTGTTATGTTGCCTCAAAGTAATGTCTGTTTTTTTATATATATTTTGTCTTTGCTATGTGTGCCAAGACACTTAGTTTTTTTCCAGCGTTGGTTTGGTTGTTGGTTGGTAGGGCTGGGTACCATTCCAATTTTTTGATACCATGATTCTCGATACTTAAATGATACCTGGTTTTTGATACTGGTACCTGAGCAATACTTTTTCTGATACCTATGGTGTGCTAATTCATCTTCCGCAATCATAATTTTTTTGTTTGTTTGTTTGTTTGTTTTTTTTATCGTTTAGCAGTACCCAGCCCTATTGATTTTTTGTTTTTGTTTGGACTTGTTGGAAAAAATCATTAAGTATCATTGTGAGATACAACTTTTTCAGAGGATACTAACTCCAGCCACAAGAGGTCAGTAAAACTTTTTTTTTTTTTTTACTATTGTGGGATATAAGGGTTTTATGGTTCTATGGATAGAGCATTTTTCCCTGAACTAGAAATCCATGTCTATAGTCTTTAGCATTGCGAGATAGGGCCAATGCCTTAGCAGGGGTCTGTGCTCTCTTCACCTGTCCTGTATAGCACTTAAGCTGTATTACTGGCCTTAAACAAAGAAAACAAAATGGTTTCTGCTTGTATATGTATGATATGATTTCATTTTGCACGCTTTCGCTGCAGACATTAAACCACTCAGAGCATGAACAGTGGGATCAGTGATTTCAGAGCAGCCAGATCATTGTCTCCTTTTACTAAGAGGTTAAACCAGTGCTTTCCCTCCAGCTATTATGCTGCCACAGCCATGTCAACAAGCTTATGTTTATGCTGTTACAACATCCCTTTATGGTTTCGGATGTAATCTTGTTAATGGTATAAGCTGTTCTGTGTGCTATTGTTTGGTAAAGCATTTGTGTGGCATTGTGTGTGTTCTCATTTATGCTCATTTTTGTGTTTATGTTTTCAGCCGCTTTTGCAGTGTAATCTATGGTATGCAAATATAAGTGTGCCCTGGTTAAGAGACTCCACCTTCCCACTTAAAGGGAAATGGTCTTACTGTTGCAGAAACTTATTATACCTGTAGTTTTAAAATAAAGCTATAATATAACATGTTCCATCCTGCTTCACATACTAGCACATAACATAAAACAAACTGCGGTGTACCTTTCACTTTGCACACTATTGGGTCAGAAAAGTATTATGGTGCACAATGGCAGAGTGGTTAGTCGTTGTGGGCTTCAGTCTTCAGTTGCTCTGAGTGGAGTCTGCATGTCCTACCTGTGTTATTTATTTCTCTGAGTACTCCAGCTGCCTCCTACCATCCAAAGACATGCATGTGTTAGAAATAATGAGGTCCATCATTTTGACCACCAGTTTAGTCCTTGTTTTAGACAGTTTAGACCTGGTTTAGGTCTGGTTTGATCCTAGTTCAGACCTTGTTTAGTCCTTGCTTTAACCTTGTTTTTTGGTCTTTTTCCTAAATAAGTCTAGGTTGTTTTTTTTGTTTGTATGTTTAGCCCTGATTTAGACCTGGTTTAGACCTAGTTCAGTCCTGATTTAGACCTGGTTTGGTCTTGGTTTATACCTGGTTTGGTCTTGGTTTAGCCCTGGTTTAGTCCTAGTTTTGTCCTTGTTTAGATCTGGTTAACTCATGTGTTTTTTTCTTAAATAAGTCTTGGTTTAGACAATTTTTTTCTAGTTTAGCCCTGGTTTGGTCTTGGTTTAGATCTGGTTTGGTCTTGGCTCGGTCCTGCTTTAGACCTGGTTTGGTCTTGGTTTAGTCCTGGTTTAGTTCTGGTTTACTCCTGTCTTTTTTTTTTTTTAAATAAGTCCGGATTTAAATCTAAGCTCTGACTCTCTTACCGCCCAGTGACTGACGTCCCACTTGTCCCACAGCCCACATTAATGAATTCAATAAATAAAGTGCCACAACAACTCATTCATTTACAGGCATTCATTTTACCACGAAACATCGATCAGTCCCTCTGTATGTACTAATGCAGCGCTCCGATCAATTCCAACTTCTTATGACAATTAACAAAGCTTTAGCGGCCACTCAGAAACATGCTGACCCATCTATTACCGTCTCCATCAAACTGGCTGGCACTAACAGCAGCCCCCCCTCCTACCTATATGCAAAACAATGCACATGCACACACCCAAAAGGGAGGTTTGTGGAGCAAGACAAGGATCAATTCATATCAATTATACATGCTACAAAAGATGTATTCATTAATTCACAGGCCTAACAAGCCTCCTCCATATTCATGTTGGGCCAAGGTAACTTTTATAAAGGAATGGTGACCTCCAGAACAATAGAAAAAAAGCATCAAATAAGCAAAATTTGATAGATTTGTTTTGGAGAAACAGTATTAATGTTTTATGTGGATTAAAACTTATCATAAGACTGGCCATTGTCTAGGGCAGCCATTCCCAAAGTCAAGAGTGTCATGGCCACTGGTCAATGATATCTGCTGCAAAAAGCCCATAGTTGCTGGGACAGGCTCCAGCGACCAACTACCCCTAACTGGAACAAGCTGAAAATTAATTATATATTGTATGAGTACTGTGGCCAGAAAAAGTGTTGTAAAAACTTCTAGTGACCTCCAGAATTGATGGCAACTTTTGAGATTAACATGAAATATCAGACTTAGCAAGATTCAGCATTATTTTATTTTTATTTAACTTTTATTTAACCAGGAAAGTCCCATTGACATTAAAAACCTCTTTTTCAAAGGGAGTCCTGGCCAAGAGGCAGCAGCAAATACAAAATACAGTTACATTATTACACAGACAAAGACAAGATAACAGGAAGAGCTTATGATTATGAAAAACATGTGCATGTTGTGGAGTCGGCCTCTCGATCTCTCTGTTTGGATTTAAAAGCGTTTAAAGAAATCAACTCAGTTAAGTCCAGTCTTTCTGCAACATATACTGTGCATAAGGTGCAGAGTGGACAAAAGCCTTTTTGCCCTGTTCAGTGCAAGCAAATGAATACACTGCATTAATAATGTATTGCAAATAAAGGATTTACTGGAAAATTACATACCTTATCATAAACAAAATGTGATGAATAAAGAATGTAAGCCCTATAAACAGCTGTATAAAATAGTAACAGTACCCATAAGGACATCTACAGATCATTTCAAACTGTGAATGCATGCTAGATATAAAAAAGTGTAGATGTGAAAATGTTTTAAAAATATAGTGACTTCGAAAATGAATATACATATGACCAGTAACACATTTAAAGTTTTAAGGAAGCTCTAAAACTCAGCATTTCAAATTGCACATGGCTGATTAAAAAAATGTTTTTATTGAATTGTCAGACTTTCAAAATGTCTTTTTGAGTGCCCCCACCTTCCCAAAGCCTGCCGTTTTACAGCGGGCCCAAGCGCCCACCCTGGGGCCCTGATCCCATGTCAGAGGCAGCCCGTCTGCTCCACAGTTCACCCCCGAGCATGTCTGCCTGCATAATTAGAGAAGTGAATCTAGCCACTCTCCGTTTGGTGGAACAAGCCCCCTCCTTCTCCCGGTCTCCCTGCTATACACGGCTTAACGCGAGCGTGTCATGACTATAACAAAGGTGAGCGGAAGATGGTAATTAAAAATTAAAGTGGACAAGGGGAGGCTGGATACACCTCTTTTAACAGCAGGCAATCGGAGGAGAAAAAAGAGAGAGGCTGTGCTGGTGGCAAATGAGGCAGAGCTGCTAATGTTGTGGGCTGTAAGCATCATATTACTAGACATTTTCCTGCTTTTAGAATAAATGCATTATAATATATTTAAACTGCATTGCATTACTATGTCTACTTAAATAAATAACCAGTGGAAATAAACGCAGAAGGTTAAATGTTCAAAAGGATATATTAAATTGTATCAAAGCCAAAACAAACATTCAACAGAGATATGGACACAGGTAGTGTCCATATCTCACAAAGGTAGTGTGTTTTATGTTTCTATAGGTATTCATATTAACTATCTATACATATAATTAATTTATGTATAAGTGATAAAATGATTAAGCAAGAATCAGAAAGATTTTTTTGACTACATAAATAAAATACAGAAATAACAATGCCATAATATTACTGCACCAAGTCAAAAATGAAGTTATAAACATTATAATTTTATGCCACATCAAGCAGACCACTCACCATACAATGTGTATTTACAGGAAATTTTAATCACGAAGGAATCAAACCAGTCAGATAATAATGAAATGTTTTCATATTTAGCTTTGTCAGCTGCCTTTTTTTCCCCTAATGGTTCTATTTCTCACTAGTTTAGAATATAACTTTCTCCACATGTTTACCTACATTAATCCCACTTGTCATAGGTTTGCATACTTTATTACCAGCACCAACCCCTAACTACTTTGAATACAAAGTGCACCAACAGCAGCCTGCCTAGTTTTGTCTCCTCCCTTGTGTTTCTTGTCCGCTGTGTGCAGAAAAGCAGCTCGTGAACAGGCAGGGAAAGCTCTAACCTGGAAGTCTGTGCCAGCACACTAGAGTCTATTAAAGTGATCGCTGCAAGTAGTCCTAAATCATTCAAATCATGTAAACACTTTGTTGTTCATTGCTCCCTCCGTCCGGCCATCAGTGCACTGTTTTAAAGAATTACCTCAACCATTTACATAGCAGCGGGTCACAGTTGGACTATTGGATTTTATGTGGGCCCAAATATAATTTAGGTCTCCGAAGCTGCACAGTGTTTTAGGAGTGATAACAACCTCTTGCATTTACATATACATTTACTTTGTCTCTTGTCACTATGTCTTAACCTCTCTGTCCCTGTTCGGAGCGTAAATGAACCTGTCTCCCACGCCTTTCCTTCCCCCTATACCCTCTTCTTCTTCTTCTTCTTCTTCTTCTTCTTCTCATCCTCCTCCCCTAAATTGCGAACCCTATATTTCTTGGACCCTCTGATGCAATTATGCAACCTCGATTGGCTTGACGTGGAAGCGGGATTGGAGGTGGATAGGAGAAAGAAAAAAAGAAAAAGAAAACACACAACCGCACACAAAGCAAGTGCCTTTTGTGTATCAAGAAAATAAAGGGTTGAAATTGCCTCGGACCACTGCTCTGTCTTCTCACTATCATGCACATCGGGCCGCCTCTGCCTCAGTCGCACGCATCGAGAGACAGCCGGGCTTCTCCGAGATGGGACAGGATAAGACTCGACAGTTTCTATTATCAATAACAAGATAAAATACAGAGGTCTTTTATCTCTTAAAATGTAAATTTATACAAGGCTCCATACCTCCAATGCTGTAAATATCTAACATCTCTTAAGACCACAGAACTAGGCTCAATTGATTTTTCCTCCCCTCCTCCTGGTTGCAACCATCTGCAAAATCTCCAAGTCTGGCATAATATCAATGATGAAATTAAAAATCCTCCATTTGTCTAAATCTTGAGGGAGATCACCCCTGTTCGAGCCGTTTACTCTTTAAATTATATGATTGATTTCCTTTAAGGTTTCTTGTTTATTTCAATGTTCATATCAGCTTTATCTAAATCATTTCTCAAGTTTATTGCATCGATTTTTTTTCAGGGACACTGGACCTTTCCCTCCTCTTTGCTTTCGTTCTTTCTGTAACCTTGCCCTAACCATATCACTTTGCTTCTGCTCATTTACATGAAATAAGCTTAGTAAATGCATTGATTTCCTCCTTTACGCTTTGGTGCCCAGTCCCTAGTTATTTGTAATGAATGTGCTCGGTATTTCATGGTGCTAAAGCATAATCAGCTCATAGTGGAAGCAGCAATCTGACTACATTTACATTCGCTCATATTCCTGCAACACTGCGGATTTAGCGAGAGAACAAGTCTAAATATAGACAAGTGTTTTAGGAGGAGAGTATTATTAAGCAACGTCATACTGTCTTATTACTGTGCATCTTTAGGCAGTGGGTAATGCTCAGAGGTTTAAGAAATACTTACGATCTGTACTCAAGCAAAAATATGTATTCAAAGTATTATAATACAAATTGAAGTAAAGGTAGTCAACAAAATTATTACTTTAGACTACTGCTTTTTACCCCTTTCACAGCAAAATCTATTACCGCTTATGATTACTTTTACTTATTAGTTCTACTTGGGGCAGCAGTAGCTCACTCTGTAAAGACATCTGCTCACTAACCCAAAGGTTGGTGGTTCAATCCCTGCCCTGGGGAAGACGCTGCACCTACCTTACCTGTATGAATGTGACAGTGTGACTGAGGAGTGAATGCACCAAACTGTAAAGCGACTTTGAGTTTCTAGAAAAGTGCTATATAAGGCTAATGGATTATTATTATTATTATTATTACTTAATACTACTACTCCAAACCTATACTAAACTAATGATCCCCTGGCACTGCAAGGCGAGTGCCACCAAGGTCAACAATACTTCTACTCATTCTTTACTTTAATATAGACTTTAAAACAATACTTTTTCTTCTGCACCACTTGTGTAAAAGTACTGTATGTTTTAGAAAATATACTCAAAGGTTTGTAAGTACAAACTGCCTGGAATAAGGTCAAGTGCAGTTTTGACCCCCTGGGATTATAAAGCAGCATTAAAAAGAAAGTCCCAAATACTGAACAACAAAGGCTTTGATACCAATCTGATTTATGCATTGCATATGCCTCACAATATCATGTGCTTTTCCTTTACCCAGTGACCCAAGAACTGCACCAATCAAAGCCCCTGTCCCATTTATGGCCCTTTGATTTTTTTTTTTTTTTTTTTTTTTCAGCCATGTCGTTGATCCTGTTGCAGCTTTTAGATAATACTAATAGATCACAGGCCAACGGGACGGGGCAGGATAATGGAGCTCTCATTGCGGGCTGATTAACTTGGCTGTAGGGTTCCACCTCACCCCTTTCGGCATGATGGCCCTAATTAATAACGATTGCTCCCCAAAATGTGCAAATGGAACGATAAACGAAGGACCAACTAATTAACTGCAACCATTTCTACTAATCATTAGTTAACATCCCGTTTTGTCATCATTACACTGATGCGTGTGCAAGGGCAGATAAAACAGGTCAGCCCTTTTTTACACTGGCCCTACTATAAACCCTGACAGCCATATTTTTCCCCTATAAAACACTAACAAGTAATTAAAGACCGGGATAAAGTCGGAAAGTTCGATCACTTAAATATTCCACTGTAAGCGTTGCCATTTGTCCAAAGTAATGGGTTTAGTTTGTTGTCTGTAGCACAGAGGAACTGTAGAACTGCCATACATGACTTTAAGATTTCCAGCCCAAAAATAGCACACCAAGGTTCATTTGTACATTTATTTTAACAGACTGAATAAAAAGCTAATTCATTAAAAAAAATGTAAATTGGTGTAATGAAGTTCTTAAGAAGTTTTTGTATCGCAGTAAATGCAATATGTATACTTGGGTGTATACTATGTACTTTTCTAAGCATACATATACTTGAGTAACTTTTGGAAAAGAAAGTGTTGCTATATAAGTATTTTTAAATCACTGAATGAGTAAAAGTAATAAGAGTGTCGTATGATTGTATAGTTGAGTACAGTGGTTCCCAAAGTGGGGTCCGCAAAGGTACTGCAGGGGGGCCCCCAGAGGCTGTCTAAGCTAAGTATATAAAAAATGAATTAAGTTTGAAATGAGTTACTTGCTTTATTAGTTATATACTTGTTTAAAAATATGAATTTAAAACAATTTTTAGCCAACAGTTAGTGTTTTTTGTAAGTTTTTTATAGAAATTTATGGAGAAAAACATGACTTTGAATAGAGGTGCTACAGTTGGGGGTCCATGTGAGATTTCAGAAATTTGAGGGGGACAGTCTTGACTGGGAATGGCTGGTTTAGTAGGAACAACAGTAGAAGCTGTAGTTGAAGTAGTAGTAGTTGTATTTTTAATCAGTTTTATTAATAAGTTCTTTTATTTCTACTTGAGTATCAATGAGAAAAGATTCCCACATACCATCTAACTTAATGTGAGACTTCATTAGGAATCAACAAGCAACATTTTGGCAGTAGGCCTTCATCAGGCAAATGGTGGAAGCTCTGGATGGCCAACTTAAAAAGGGAGAGCCTAGCACCCAAAGGTGACAGATCAATTACTGAGCAGTGAACAATAAAACATACAATTATATATATTACTGTATCTAATCTGTAAATAACATGTATTACACAAATAAACAGTAGGAAAAATTGAAAAAAACATCTTTGTTCTTCTTCTAATGTAATAATATGTTGATGTAACCATATTTTTACTTGCATACAGATTTTGAGTTCTTCTTCCACCGCTGACAAAATGGTTTCAACAGCCTCAGGTATGTTATAGGCACTGAACAAACACACTGTGTTTGCTTTGCAGAAGACCGTCAACACAGCGTCTGCTCGTCCACAGAAGTCATTCATTTCAGTGACTTTTTTGCCAGCGCATCAGTGAAAGGGCTGCTGTGTTTTTTTATGACCATGCGATGCTGCTGCTGCTGCTCATTTGGAGGATGCTGGAAATGCAGTCTTCATACTCTTTGAATTTATGTCCTGTTTCCAGATGCTGAGGAATCGACAGAGCTCAATGATGAACAGGCAGCGTCAGCCTCACTGCCAATCAAAAAGTTAATAGTCTGTCCATCGTGAAGGGGAAATGAGCCCCTGGGCTTTAGCCGCACGTCTCTCACAACTCAAATCCGACGGCTTTTGACTTCTGTCTGCGTTCAGCTTGTCCCTGTCAATTCTAATTCTCATCCGGCCAATATATAACCTCTTTAGAGAAGTTTTGTGCAAAATTTTGATTCATGCTTTCAATAAGACCCATAAGTGCACCTTTTCCACTGCTGTATGTGTTTCAAATGTAATGCAAAATCACATAAAATGTGTTTGTTTTGAAGAACATATTACACACTATTAGGAACTTACTTGATTGATATGTTTTTTTTATCCTCAACTTCCTTCACAACCTAAGGCATTTAAAGTCAAACTCTATACAAAAACAGATTTGCTAACAAAGTATGTAAAACCTCCTTAGTGACATTTTGCACCAAATTTCTATTCATGATTTGAATAATAATGCCAGATCTTTAAGTCACAAAGTAATAGGTCTCTGAATACATAGTATGTAACATTTGGCAGCACTCCAATTGCAGGGGGTCACAAGCACATGTAATCTTTGGACAAATGGAGAGGCTTGCATCAGGAAGGGCATCCAGAGTAAAATCTATGCTAAATTAATATGAAAATCACTCCACGTTAGGAGGGAAATGATTGGCTGTGGCCACTCCAGAAGGGAAAGGCCAAATGGAAAGAAGAGGAGTTGATATGTCCCTTGTAAATTACATGATGCATGCTCAGACCATACTTTATACTGCAAGGTAAAAAGCTTCATATGACTGCTCCATAAGGTGAAAAGTGGCTCGCTATAATGCAAACTTAAAGCAGCAGTCATTATGTGCATGGATCTAACGTCTTTTACCTCTTTTCCTACCATTCCTGCATTCCCAGGTCTCAGTTGTTATATATTCACTCAGTGGTTATTCAAAGCATTAAATATGGACATCAATAGCTCCATGCCAAATATTTTTTTGGGTAAAATAGACCTGGCATTAAGAATGAAAAAATGGAAATTAGTGCTTTGTGAAAAAATCAGCTATACGTACAAGACCTAAGGTTGGATAAATATGGATTGTGAACGCCAGTGTGAATGATTCATGCTGAAAACCTACAGTAAAGGGAGCAGCTGAATGGGACTCCCCTTGCATGAGGTGGAATACGTCACTTCTAGTAAGCTTTTGGAGGAATAAGTTTGGACCTCCTGATTATGAACAATCTATAAAAATAAATCGTTTGAGCTTAAAAATACAACCAATAGTTTGATATGTATGTCCTTTAATGCTCTAAAACATTGCTAATTGAAATGTAAGTTTTGCACTAAATTTTGATTCATGATTTCAATAAAAACCTTAACTGCCTCTTCCACTGACTTGCCTTTAGCGCTGTCTTTAGCATTGCTTTTCTCTGCACACCTTCATATGTGTATTTCTCAGCTTAAGGCAGTCTTTGTCAATGTTAAATTGGAAGGTAATCCCGTTATAACCTCGCCCAGGTTATATGTGCGACTGGGTGATTAAAATTACCCCAGAAAATTACAAAGGAGCCACTATTTATTGGTGCATGAAAGACACAAAGGAGAAAGCTGCCCTCTTATTGCTAATAATCAAAAACGCTTTAGAGAACACTATGTATGGTAATGAAAAAACTGTCGATAAGCTTTTCGAATGGCCTGATTTAGTAAAACTTTTATGAAGACAGTAAATTTCATGTCTTATTTGCTTGATCCTCCCAAAGACAGAGAACATGGGGAAATCAATAGCTCTCCTAGCTGGCACTGAATTTTGTCAACCTCTAATTATTATCTGGCTTGTGGCGATGATCAGCCAGTAATTGCAAGTCCTGGGCTTAAGAAGGCAGCGACAGCTCCAACATCTCCATGCAAGGATCTGGTTCAGTTACATCTATGGGAGAAGGCCACAGTATCTGCTCATACAACGATCAGGCACAATATTATGACCACAGATAGGTTAACATAGATTATCTCTTTATCATGGCACCGGTTAGAGAGTGTCACATATTAGGCTGCAAGTTAATATTTTGTCCTCATAGTTGGTGTGTTAAAAAAGGCAAATATAAGGCTTTGCGCGAGTTTGAGCGACGACTGGGTCAGAGCTCCAAAAGCTGCAGCTGTTGTGTTGTGTTGGGTGTTCCTGTCATCCTATACTCCTATTTGAAAGAGAGAGAGAGTGTTGTTTTTATGTTTAAATCATGAAACTCATCCAATGTGTCCTTTGTTAATGGCTTTTGTGGTCAATGGATTTGATGCAGCTCATTTACAGCCAAACAAAAGAGCAGTGTGAAAAAACCCTGTGCCCATCCACTATTATTGATATTTCAGTGGCTGCATCATAAAGCTCAATAATCCTCTTTGACTAGGACTTAAGTGATGAAATTTATTATAATGGCCACAGTTTTATCATAAACAATATGCTTTTGGATGCATTTACTGATGTTTACCTTTTTCTGATTGCAATTATAGCCGCTAAATGTAAAAATTGCACTGCTGTTATTGCTTAAAATCCAGTTAGAGGCAATATAATTGTTTATGTGCACATATTTTGCATTGTGAGAATAGAAACGATTATGACTATAATTTAGCTACGATTACATAATAGAAGCAATCAGAAATATTCAACTCCCTCACCAAAAACATAATAATCATCTGAATGAAAGATTATGAAAAAGAAATGAAAAAATATATTTATATATTGCTACATATCTGAGTTATTTTGGCAACAGAAGTTAACTTAACTCTTAAAGTCAAATGAAAAATGTGACTATTTTAACACATGCCCATGGGCAGTATCATTCACCCCTTAGTTTCCGTATTTTGTGAAGCATCCTTTAATTTTTATCACTTCTAACAAACGTTTTCGTTAATTAACAACAAGCTTCTTGCACAATCTTTGAGTGTGATGTTTGATGGCCTCTGTGTTGCAGCTTCCTCCATTAAATCCCACCAAAGATTTTCAATTGGATCTAAATCTGGTGCCTGAAAAGGCCTCTCCAGGACGTCCCAGAATCTTTTTGTCTTAAAAATCTTTTACTGATAAATTCTTAAAATCTTTAGGAGGTTGAATGTTTCTGATTGCAACCATAGATCCAGTCCAGTGACAGTATGTGGATGGTTGCTTCAGGAAGGGCATCTGGTGTAACATATTTTTGCTTTTTTTAAGACTTTTTTTTTTCTAAATAATTCATATTGCACCTTTTTGTTTGTGATGCATGCTCACTTTATTTTCTTGCTTTCTGCACTTAATTCTGTATTAAGAGCAGTCTGAACAAGTGAGTTTCTTCACTGTGAGATTAATAAAGTTCAATCTAATCTAATCTAATAATTTACTGTGGCAGTCCCTGGATGAAAATGGAGCAGTCAACAACATTACCTTATATTTTTAACATGTTCGCAACTGTTCTCTGTACTTATAGTTCCACTCTCTGTCCCACATGTCCCTGCTGAAATCGCAGAGATGATTGGACCTTAGCTGGCCCCATGTGTACACCCGTCCCGACCTATGGACCCCTGACCCTTCCCTGACCCCAGCTCCTCTCATCTGTTTGTACAAACCACTTCCTTCTTGGATCTTATATGGACTTTTTTGTAAATTTTGTACGATTATCTAAAAGCAAATGGACTATATATAAACAATTGCCCTGGACACATCTGTCCTGGGAGCCGATCCCTCCTGTGGTTCTTCTCTACATCCCATAGCTGTTTTTATTTCCTGATGGAGGGTCTAAGGACAGGAGATGTTGTCTTGTAAAGTGTGTATTCCTGTTTATATCCTTTATTCTCTGTAAAACCATTTGTTATTGATAGGCCTATTGGAATATATAAAAGTAAAATTAAAACTGAATGCATCTCATTGCTGATGTAATGTCTGAGTATTAAGCATTAGGGCAGGTATAACTGAAAGTTGGTCACAAATAAATGTACAGTGACCTTCTAAAAACCCAAATTAATTGAGAATAGCATATAGGATCCCATTTGGACATCACAGATCTGTCCTGACATTGACATAAGCGTCAGCCAGAGTGAATTTGATGGGCTGATAGGGCAAAGGGGGAGGGGTGGGGGTGACAAATAATGGAGGGAATTAGAAATTAATGATTTCTCCAGTATGTAAATGGCAATTAAAGGACGGGCAGCGCTGCAGGCTCTCGGGCCCAAACTGCCTCCATTTGTTTGGATAAGGCCAAAGCACATGCTCACACAGCAGCCTCCTAATGCATATTGAGGCCGTGACACGCTTCCATATGGACATAAAAGAAAATAAATCCACAACGCCTTGGACCAGATCAAATCAATCGGCCATGATGGCAGGCCCGATCATTATGTGCTGCTTTTGTTTGTTTAAATGAAGAGTGAGTGTGTCTGCCATATTGAGTTGGATTAGGCGCTTTGAAAACTGTTGCCTGCAGCTTTCAGAGACGCATCTACAGTAAAAAAAAAAAAAAAAAAAAAAAAAAAAAAAAAAGAACAACACAACAATGGGCTATTTAGAAATCAATGTGAAACTTTCATTAGTAAGGTCAACAATGTGGATATATTGTCTAATTGCCACAGGTCAACAAGGCATGATGGGAAGAGAAAGGCAAAATGGTGGCGGGTTTCCTGACACTTTCAATAGAGTAGGAAAGATTTAAAGCTATAAAGTGTTAAGTCACTCATCTGTATGGGCCGTTAAGTTTGGACTGAATATAGACATGTTTGTTAAAATTGTGCAGCAGTTGGCAATTTTGGTTTTAAGGTTGGTTTTACTAAAAAGCCTGAGTGTGGAAAAGACTTATTGACTAAAGCTGATGTTGTGTCTTGTGGAGATGAATGTTCACTGACTCCAGCAGTCAGTCAGCAGTCGTGAAAAACTACCAGTGCTCTGCAGGGGAAAAGATAAGGATATATATTTAAAAAAAAAAAAAAAACAACTGTGTGGAAATTTGTGAACTCTTACCAAAATGTGCAAATTGTGCTTCAGTGCTGCTGCTGCTGCTACTACTACTATTAATATTACAACTGCTATACAACTACAACTCCTATATTATTTCCATGAGCACTGCTACTACTGTTACTAATACTACTACTATTAGTACTACTACTTCTGCTACTACTATAAATACTGCTGTATTGTCTGTGAAGACACTCATCCAGGCTATAACTGAATCACAACAAAAGTTTTAAAAAAGTAATCTAAACATTGCTATTATTACTACTACTGCTGTTTCCATTATTATTAGTATTATTATTATTATTATAAAACTTTATTTCTATAGCACTTTTCAAAACAGAGTTACTAGGTGCTTTACAGAATCTAAAAACTGACAAACCATAGATTTTGCTACTAATATACAAATTTTCATCTTCTGAAAAAAATTATTACTTTTTTTTCTTCAAGAATTAACTAAAATAAAACAAAAGTACTTTAAAAGTATATCTTAAGGTCAGTAAATTATTAATTAATTGATCAATTAATTAATTAAGTATCTAGTCGCCTTCTGTGTAAGTTTAGGAGGAAAGAAGTGGTTGAGTTAAGTGTGTAAAGAATACATGCTTCTTTCATATTCATTCATTGATTTTGTTTGTTATACCTTTATCATAAAGTTTTCCAACATTCTTTAACCCACTTCATATTTTCAGTGGCAAATATTTACAACATCCGTGAGTGCTCTTGGATTCACCTCCATTAGTCTCCAATCATCACTCATCATATCCCAGCACCAGGGCATTGAAATGACACAGTGTTAATTAATCCATCACGCTGGTTAAATGAGATGATGTATGATAGCCATTTGTTTTCTTTGATCCATCTGCTATTAGCGCTGTGTAACTGTATGACTAATTAGTATGAGAACACTTCTGAAATAATTGGCTGTAATTAATCTGTCAGCAGAGTGAAAAAGTGACTGTGTCTGACAGTTATGACAAATAGCCGTGTTGATATAATTATGTGTATTATGTAATGATGGAGACCGCTCAGTGTAATGAACCCCCGCAAGTCGGATGTGCTGCAAATCCAATTTGCCAGGATTATTTCAGTCTTTTCCCGCTCGCTTTTCCCATTTCTTTTGCTTCATTTTTACTCGGCACACAGCTCTTTGTGTATCGGATGAGCTGCCCATATGATGCTATCTGACTCTTGTTCTTTTTCTTCCTCAGTGGTTTCTATGGTAACCGTGTCAAGTGATTGAGGTCAGAGGTCAAACTGACCAATAGCGAGAAAATTACATTTCTCTGAATGATTCCCCCTGAGCTGGTATTGAAATCGAGCTCAGGCGCTCTGATGGATACATCTTGTCATTCACAGTTTAGAAGGCAAGAGGGGAAAGTACAAACATGACACCAGGGCTGGCCTTCCTCAAACAAAAAGGCGACTGGACAAATAAACACACAAACAGAGTATGGCTGTAAATACAGCACTTGTTTGCAGGCCCTTGGTGTTTATTATGTCTCTAATTAACAAAGCATGTATGTGAAGTCTTACACAAGGGGCACTTCCAAACACAAACTTCCCACCTACCGAACCCTGTGCTCAAGGTCAGTGGTTTGTCTGAACCAAAGCTCACTCAATCCCTCAGCAGAGTTCAAGTGCTGACGCTCCTCGGTCCTCCCCCTCCGGTCCTGAGAGACCAGGCCAGCATCAGGCCAACAACAGAGGGAAAGCACAGATAAAACACAAGCATTGTGATTTATTGCTTATTGTGTACCACAGACTGGGAAAAGCAGATAGAACAAAATCCATTGCAAATTGAATTGTCTTTCTTTGACCACAGTCCACTTCAAAAACATACAAATTCTATGACAGAGGCCATAAATGACAATGGCCCAATAATCTACAGCGACCTGTCCGAGAGGCTGATAAGCCATCACTAAAGGCCTGGTCGATACTAACTATTCATTTCTGAAATTATCTCCACATTGATCCGAGGACAAGTGCCAGCGAGGCAGGGGCACACTGGCCTTAATACAATAATTATATAAAGGGTTACAAGCTCATCCTCCTGACCAATAAAGCCTGTCAGCAGCACCAGGAACAGTGCAACCCCATAATCCATCAGCACATTGACCCCTGACCTCTGGGCTTACCACCATTCTGTAAGCCTCTATAAAAGTTGCTTACGAAAGGAAACAGTTGCAGGATATACCTCAATGGGCAGAGGTGGGAATCAGATCTGTGAGGCTGATGTAAAGATGTAGTGTCAGCTGACCTTTTATTTGGCCCAGTTTTTCTTCACACCAATGCAGAGCCTCACAGTACGATCAAAGCAAAGATATGGAAACAACAAATGGGAGATGATAATATGACTTTTGGTATTATGACACAAATCTTATTTATCCTTGGAGAGAGATGCTCTAATTTTTGCAGATAAGACAGATGTACTTTTTACATTATTCATTGTCTGGTTCAGCTTTAAGACCCCTCAGTTTAATCTGAGGAATTATCAAAATGAAATGAATATTCCATCCAGCTGCCAGGGCTGAACCAGGCTCAGAAATCAGCAGCATAGAAAATAAAAAGAAGCAGCCCATCTGTCTTTTATGCCTTGGAATTTCAAGGAACCTCAAATTGAAATTATTCATTAATCAATGGAAGGAGCAGTGGATGGAAGTTAAATATGATGAAGATAATTTCTTCTTGGAGTGAATACTTGAGATGTGGACCATAAAAAGTTGAAGTGCAATGGCCTCAGATGAAGATGTTAGCTGAAAAGACAGCTTTAAGGTCTCTTAAGTTAAAGTATTTTATTCACTGATGACAAACTGGATACTGAATGATTGCCTCAAAAACAAAAAATCCAGGGTTTGATGCAAGGTTTTTAATTTCATTGAACGTAAACAACACAACAGTCAAATGTTTTGGAAGCAGACTGCCTCATTGTCTGTTATACTTTCATAATTAAAATACACATGTTTAGACTTTAGAAAACCTGGCAGATCTGGAGACATTTTCGTATTCGGAGCCAGGGTGGGGTGGACCTATGCCCACGGTTATCTTAATAGACTAATTGATCGGCTATTGAAGAGGCACGTTCCTTTGAGCATCAGCGAGACAGGCCGGCTCCAATCAGACAGGCATGTGTTATCAAACTGGGAAGTCAATTAAGAGAGAGGGAAAGAGAGAAAGACAGGGACAGAGAGGAGTGGGGACATGGAGGGACTGGCTCCAAGCTGTCAGCAGACTGGTTCTCACTCAGGGCAGTGGCTCTCTCAGACTTCAGTCCAAGAGCAGACATGAAGGAGTCGATGTTTGAGTGTTGGAGGATGATGGAGTATATGGATGCTGTGTAACCTTGTCTGTGTGAACCTGTACTGTAGTAGTGCGCTGGGACATCAGACGACTCCAAGTCTGCATCAGATGTTTCTCACTAGACAAATCAGAGACAGGCTGTGTGCGGAGAGTGGGCATATACAATATCCAGAAGTGGAAGAAGTCAAAATCTGTCCTCAAGCCTGCCATGAATCCAGGACCTCCTGAATGTAAAGCATCAAGATGAAAAAAAACACTCATTCACCTAAAATCTTTCTCCAACATAGTAGGTATGTACAGTGGGGCAAAAAAGTATTCCCACTTCTCCCACTTAAAAAGATGAGAGAGGCCTGTAATTTTCATCATAGGTATACCTCAACTATGAGAGACAAAATGAGAAAAAAAAATGCAGAAAATCACATTGTCTGATTTTTAAAGAATTTATTTGCAAAATTATGGTGGAAAATAAGTATTTGGTCAATAACAAAAATTCACAAAATACTTTGTTATATACCCTTTGTTGGCAATGACAGAGGTCAAACGTTTTCTGTAAGTCTTCACAAGGTTTTCACAAACTGTTGCTGGTATTTTGGCCCATTCCTCCATGCAGATCTCCTCTAGAGCAGTGATGTTTTGGGGCTGTCGCTGGGCAACACAGACTTTCAACTACCTCCAAAGATTTTCTATGGGGTTGAGATCTGGAGACTGGATAGGCCACTCCAGGACCTTGAAATGCTTTTTACGAAGCCACTCCTTCGTTACCCGGGCACTGTGTTTGGGATCATTGTCTGCTGAAAGACCCAGCCATGTTTCATCTTCAATGGCCTTGCTGATGGAAGGAGGTTTTCACTCAAAATCTGATGATACATGGCCCCATTCATTCTTTCCTTTACACGGATCAGTCGTCCTGGTCCCTTTTCTGAAAAACAGCCCCAAAGCATGATGTTCCCACCCCATGCTTTACAGTAGGTATGGTGTTCTTTGGATGCAACTCAGCATTCTTTCTCCTCCAAACACGACGAGTAGAGTTTTTACCAAAAAGTTCTATTTTGGTTTCATCTGACCATATGACATTTTCCCAATCCTCTTCTGGATCATCCAAATGCTCTCTAGCACACTTCAGAAGGGCCTGCACATGTACTGGCTTTAGCAGGGGGACACGTCTGGCACTGCAGGATTTGAGTCCCTGGCGGCGTAGTGTGTTACTGATGGTAGTCTTTGTTACTTTGGTCCCAGCTCTCTGCAGGTCATTCACTAGGTCCCCCCCGTGTGGTTCTGGGATTTTGCTCACCGTTCTTGTGATCATTTTGACCCCACGGGGTGAGATCATGCGGGGAGCCCCAGATCGAGGGAGATTATCAGTGGTCTTGTATGTCTTCCATGCCCTAATAATTGCTCCCACAGTTGATTTCTTCACACCACGCTGCTTACCTATTGCAGATTCAGTCTTCCCAGCCTGGTGCAGGTCTACAATTTTGTTTCTGGTGTCCTTTGACAGCTCTTTGGTCTTGGCCATAGTGGAGTTTGGAGTGGGACTGTTTGAGGTTGTGGACAGGTGTCTTTTATATAGATAACCAGTTCAAACAGGTGCCATTAATACAGGTAACGAGTGGAGGACAGAGGAGACTCTTACACAAGAAGTTACAGCTCTGTGAGAGACACAAATCTTGTTTGTTTGTAGGTGACCAAATACTTATTTTCCACCATAATTTGCAAATAAATTCTTTAAAAATCAGACAATGTGATTTTCTGGATTTTTTTTTTCTCATTTTGTCTCTCATGGTTGAGGTATACCTATGATGAAAATTACAGGCCTCTCTCATCTTTTTAAGTGGGAGAACTTGCACAGTTGGTGGCTGATTAAATACTTTTTTGCCCCACTGTAGGTAAAAAGGTTTATATTTTTAGCCACTCTGGAACAAATATGTAATAGATGTTCCCATTTGAAATAATTACTTTTTTCTCAGTCATTAAAGTATACAGAAGACAGAAGGTTGTGGTGAAATCAAAGAGGTTAATTTGTTTCTTTGAGTTGTTACTGCTATTTTTATTTCTACTACTTGTAATCAAAGTCATATCCCTCACATTGAGAACTTGTACAGGCTCTTGATGAAGAGAAGAAAGAAGAAGTTGTGTAGTGCAATTAAAATCTTGGGAAACACAAATTGACTGAAAAGGATGTCACAACATGGGCAGTGGGATTTGATGGAGAGCTGAAAACAAGAACACATACCTCAATAGCACGATTAAAGATAAACCAATAATACATGAGAAGAAACGCTGGTGAAATTGACTTTGGGTTCAATTGGCACAGGGTTAGCAATTTGTTTTTCACACATGCATATAAGATCCTTTGTAACTTTTCATCTGTTATCTCCAGACTTCGCAACATTAAGGCTTACTCTAAGGGGTGAAGATTCCCCTAATGTGTATTCTAAATGCAGTTGTAATTGCATTAGTGATCATTTTAGATACAGCGACTAAATAGCTCTTTTCACAAAGAGGATGTAATAAATATTGAAGGGACGCACCAAGGCTTTATCCACCATTTTACTTAATTGCTTCAGAGCGAGTGACAATGGTGGGTTACTGGACTGTGGAGGACGAGCGTTTCAGCACAAGACAAACAGAGGATGTATCTATTATCTGAGCCACACGGGGGTCGCCGACCTACGACAAGCGAGAGACCAGAGACATTAGAGATCATGTGCAATTTAATCTTCGACACAAAATAAAAGGAGGAGGATGGACGGAGAGGCAGCACCACAAAAGGACCAGAAGAAAGGACGGGCTGACTTGGACAGGCCTGTCCCCAAAGGATCCTGGGCATTTTCTTCTCAAGCCACTCAAAGCCATCGGCTGTGGCTGATTCCACTCACTCCTCTGACACTTGTATTAATGGTATTTTGGCCTGGGACTGTAGATGCTGAAAAGTGATTGTGGAGAAGCAGCTGTGTCTTACTCCTTCTTTCTCTCTTTGTCTCTCTCATACTTTACTTGTGTCTCTTTTACTGACTCCTCTATCCTTTCTCGGTCCCTTCTCACCACACACACACACTTAACTTCTCTATTCTCTATCCATTCGTTCAGTCATTACTGGTCAGTGTCAGCACTTGAAAACTGTTGTGCTTGCCGAGCCGGTGTCATCACAAGTGGAATTAGCCATTTTCCCTGCACCTGATTGCAAGAAGGCGACTCATTCCAACACTCCTATACACTCCATCAAGAGCCACTGACAGAGAGGAGCTCCACTGACTTCTTAAAAAAAAAGCATAATATAACAGTAATGCTTTACCAGTGTGGGACTCCAGAGCTTGGAGCAAAGGGCAACAGCGCAAAAGTCACTAATGTCAAAGTTGTAATTAATACACACGCCTGATTACAATCACATGTCAACAAGTATTCTGTGATATAAAAAGTATGACTTTTACCACTAGATGGAGTCATGAGCTAAACTTAGTTCCTGTCACCATCAGTCCAAAGTAAATAGGAAGTTAATACTGTTCTGCAGCTACCTACATATCATTTTTGTATGGCCAATATTTACACTTTTCACTTGCTTAAACCTTTTCTGCTCTTTCTGCAAAACATAAGCGTGCTGACAGAGTTACTTTTCCTAGTAAAGTTTTGTTCGACTGTTCATGTTGTTGTGTTGATCAAACACCAACTGAGTTACTAACATATTTGTATAAACTTACTTTAGATTTTAGATTTTCCAACAAGAATGAAAAGTGCATAAAAACATGAATTGTTAAAGGTAATGAGAGTAGTCTAAGGTCTGCAATAAGCACATCTTCCTAAAATGGTCAACTGTGTTACCAGTCAATTGAGCCACCTCACAACTATAACACAGTGGAACAGAGTTGACCATTTCCAGTCATTTATGGTCACATTTAGGGAGGGTAAATTAAAACAATTTTTACTACAAAGAAATGACATAGTAAGTGCCTAAAATGTGTTTTTTTAGTACAACAGCTAAACTCAGCTGTACATTATTTATCAATGATGTGATGAGTATTGATGGAGGAGATGGAGGAGATGGCATGATTGGCTGCTGGAGAGCAGTACAGGGCTAGACGTGATGCTGCTCCTCACAAAAGACCTGCTCATTTACAGAAAAGGAGAATGAGGTGGCATGAAAGCATAACGCAAGAGAAGAAATGATTTCTCCTCCCACCCCTGTGACTTCACACAGAAGTGGAGATAGACAGGAACATAGGGTCCAAGATTTCTTGGCTTTAGGAAAAAGTGGTGTGTTTTTTTTTTGTTTTTTTTTGTTTTTTTTTTAATTGACTGAGAATGTGATAAATCAATCTACCTTAAGATCTCTCTGATTTTGTTCTGATTTAGACTTGTTTTAGTTCTGGTTCAGTTTCAGTTCATTTCAGATTTAGTTTCCTTGTATTCTCTTGGTTTAGTCCTGGTTTACACTTAGGTTGCATCGGTCTGGACTCAGTTAAGCCTTGGTTTAGTCCTGATTTAGACCAAGTAAGTCCTGGTTTAGACTTGGTTTACTGTGGTCCTGGTTTAGCCTTGTAGGTTTGTTTAGTCTTTTTTTAAATAAATAAATTATTCATTGATTTGTCTAAAGTGTGTAGAGCATTTTTTTCTGAGTAAATTCTCTGAGTTTGCTTCATGATTCAGTTTCAATAAACTTTTGACTGTTGTTGGAATATTTCTTTTATTTTCAAGTTATCCGCTTAACTGCACAACACATTGCTTTGTGAGTCTTAAAAAGAGTTTCTCCTGTTCTACCAACATGTCCATCAACTGGTTTACTTTATCTGTCCACTGTGTTACCTTATAAGTCTTTTGTGTCATTTTTGTCATAATTCTTTGAATGGTTGGTTAAACCGTAGCTGTAAACCATAAACTCTTACCTATAAGTATAATCATTAACTCTAATTGTAGTGACAGGTAAATTTATGTTTAAAAATAGAAATCACTCATGTTAATGTCCCATCTAATGTTCCAAAAAAAGGTCAGATTTCCCTATTTTAAAAAAGACCTATGGTAAATGACTAAAAACCTTTTAAACAGATGTCATAACAAATGTGTATACTTTATTAAAACAAAACACTTTTTATTAATAAAATATTAGAAAGTCTTTTAAGTTTAAGCATGGTGAATGTTTGCACCCCAAGGAGGTGTACTGTTAAAATATATAGTTAGCTAATCCTAAAATAATATTGATTTTCTCACTTTTGATTGAAGTCAAATATGTCAAACATGTTTTACAGATCACTGCTATAAAATGCCAATGTGTGACTAAACAGTTTTCCTCTAACATCAGGATACAGTGTTGTAATTATGTAAAATCTACAGTCATGTGTTGAATAAAGGATTTGGTTCATTGGTAACATCCCTATATTTACAAGAAAAGCCAGTTTAGGCACAGAGTGTATCATTGGTTTAGATATGAAGTTATGACTAAGCAGCTTTAATGTTAATCCCGGTGAGGCACACTTAAATAACAAATAATCAGTTGTCATCAGGTAGGTCACATACAGATAGTATATACCAGATTTGTCCTGATCTGAAGGGATAACATGCAAAACAGTCCACCTCAAATAAACACAGCTTACAATGTAAGATAGATGTAATTCCTCACAGATGAAAAAAATCATAATCACAAGGGATTACATCTAAAATCTTAATATGTTTTATCTAGGCCTTCGCTCAAAGTAATCTTTTGTCTGATCTGGTCATTCTTGAGACGTTTTGCAGTAGATCATGAAATTGCATGAGTGATATAAATCTGCTTTTTATGCATTTATACCCAGAAGATTACAAGATTTGCAGAGATTTGATTCAACTCTTTAGTAGTGTCATTGTAGGTGGCCTTGACATTCAAGTCAAAATGAGAACTTTAAATAACTATTACCACTGGATCAGCTTTCCTTTTTTTAACACCAAGTGCTTTGGAAAAGATGTAACGGTCATATGGTCTGACACAGGGGAGAGAAAAAAAACAGGAATACAAGGGTCTCTCAGTTAATGTATCATCATCTGAGTAGGCTTGAATTGGCGTTATTAGAGTATTTCACTTCATTGCATGACCTCCTGTTCCTCCTCAGATCATGAATCCTATTCATTACCCAGTCCTTCTGGAGTGCCCGCCTTTATAATATTACTCAATTTATATTCTGAAGCGGGCTCCTGGGAGAGCGATCAGCGCTCCGAAACAGCGACCCCCCTATAACCCAATCACAATATTTAAAGGGCAGCAAAGAGCTTTTTAATGCGCGTCGTAGATAACCATTTAAAGTGGATTGCTTTGGTTTAATATGACCTTAACAGGCTGGCAGTCACATGTGAAGAATGAATAAGCTAATAGAAGAGACGACAGGGAGAAAGAATGAAATCAAAAAGCTGAATATGAGAGATTTGTTTCAATGCGAGCTGGCCTCTTGACGGCTGCTGAGAGGAGCATGATAGAGAATCACAAGCGTGTGAATGAAACAGGACAGGCGATGAATGAAGCTACTGCTTGCATTTCTTTTCCCCCCTTTGCCAGAGTATGAACTGCTTTATCATGATAAAAGACAAGACAGGTATAAATGACACATTTACATTCGCCCATCAAAGGGAAACTTGTCTCAATCTGGATGAAAGCAGTGTGAATCTGGTCTATTCTGCAGGGCTGAGGCACTTACAGGCTGACACGCTGGCAAGTACAATGTTTGTTTAGATTGTGCAAAATGTCATTGTGGAAAGACCTTACATGCATTTTGTTTATGGGATATTATTTAGATCTATGGGATCTCTGCAAAGTGCATACTCAGCACAGCTTGTGGGTAAATGCATACCATCTATTTTAAGATAACTCAGATGACCTTGACATTAATCACACAGCAAAACCAAAGGCATCATCTCATTTTAAATGTGTTGCTTTGCCTTTTTCATTAGTATAAAGCATACAGATACATTGAAATTGACATGCTCCAATGCTGACATGAGACCAAAAGGAAGCATGCATGTAATTTATTAGCAACAGATAGTCATTTCATCTGAGGTGCTTTGTCATCATATATACTGTAGAGTAGCAAAGACACCCCCAATAGTGTGATGCTAATAGGGATAAACAATAATCTCTCTTTCCTTGACTGATACCACACATGGATTTTTTTCGCTGGTCAAAACTTCTGATTAAGAATTTAGCATTTAGTCAATCCAGCTCTCTTTTGGAAGATTTTTAATTAGTAAATGAGCCGCCGATATAGAGGAATGATTGATGTCCTGCAGTAAACCTCGGACCCTCCAGGGTGAGTGAGTGAATGACTGTGAGTGCTGTGTATATGTAAGCATGCGAATAATGCACATGATATATATTGGCCATCTGAAAATGAGCCAGCAAATGAGCTACAGCCATTACATTAGTGTTTTCGAGAGTAGGGTCAGAGCGGCTAACTGGTATTAATTTGTAATTGGACATTTTATGTACTGGTAGCTTGTCAAAACACAAGCATTTGATTTAAGTGGTTGGCTAAGTGGTTTATGCTGATGTCAAAAAGTTACACACTGATGCCTTCTTAATAGTGCGCTTGTGGCTTATAAAAGATGTGGTCAGAAAGTAATGAGAATGACGTTGGATATGTTTTTACAACTCATCTTTGGACAGATAAAAAGGTCACCAGGAGCCAAGTTGGTGCTGTAGGGTGAACAGAGAAACACAGTGATGTTTTTCAGTTGAATTTTTTCCGACAGCCAAAGCACTAAGAGTGGATTGTCATAAAGAAGGATCTAAGTAGAGCAAATCTCAGGATGTACAAGAAAAGATAGCATCACAAGCAACTTTCAGGTAATTTTTCAGTTTTTTTTAAATAATTTTGGACACCTTTGCATTAGTATTTTACGTTATATAATTTTAAGCAATGTATATGTATAAAAACTTCTTTTGGGGAGCTGTTACTTTGACTTTACAGTTTGGATTTAGTGTCTGTCATCCCCTGCTGGCAATGGTGAGGATTAGAGAGCATAAAATGGCTATTTGTCAACATGACGCATGAGCTTGTACTTTAGTGACAGCTATTTAAGACTTGAAATGATCAGAATGAGTCCAGTGATGGTGTATGGCTTTAGAAACACATAGGAACACTTCTAGGTTTCATATGTCTACGTAGAGCATTGAAACAGAGCATTTTCAAGTTCTAGAAAAGGGCAGCGGCTCAGCAAACAGGATTACTCAAACGTAAGTGAATGAAACAAAATACTACTCCAGGTATGTTTGTGAGGAGGAAACAACATAATAACATGGTTAAAAGCTCAAAAAAGTCAATTTAACATAATAGGGGACCTTTAAGGACTTTGAGGGGTGCTATAAAGTATAAAAAAGTCACTGGACCCACCATGTACATGCCAAGGTGAGCTATAGTTGCTCTGAATATGTGCGCATACCAACTGAGCACAATATCATTTTCATTACTTTCCTGGCACTCCTCGTACCTTCATTTGAGCTCTTATAAAACGGATGTCTAGTAAACTTTTTTGTTAAGACAAACCGTTTAGGTCCAATTAGGGAACAATGAATGTGCAAACCACCTCCTCAATTCTGATTGCACTTTGGATCGGTGCTTATAGGGATTGATACCCTCATATTGGTCTGCCATTGGTCACTGAAGAGCCTGTATAAATCATCCAATGGAAATACAAAGTGCATGATAAATGTTTAGCGTCCTAATGATGAAAACAATTATTTGGGCCTTTAACTTTTTATCTCTGTGCAAAATGGAGCCATTTTGAGGACAGAAATGGTGACAAATAACAGTAAGCGGCCGTGAAACGCTGCCGTTCACACTTTCCCAGATTAACGTCATTTGTATCAGTTTAGCGCCGGAGGGGCCCAAGTCGATGATGAAGGGGATCTGAATTGGCCTTGGCTTCAAAAAAAAAAAAACGTAAGAGTAGTGGTGTGAAGACAAGGAGAAACACTGTGAAAGTAAAGTGTGTGGTGGATATAAGGATGTATTTGTCATGTGAGCTGGGCAGCGACTCCGAAAGGTCAAAGGTAAAACTAAAGCAACAGAAACAGGGAGCCGTTACATTTCCTCTGGCCACCCTTAAATAATGTCCGCAGGCCCAAGTTATTAACCTCTTTAAAGCCTACAGAGCAGAGCAGTACAAGCCTCCATCAGGGCCTGTTGTGGTCAGGGGACAGATAGTAGAGATAATAGAAGTGCACATGAAGGAAGAATGCTCGGGTGTATCTAGGGATGGGCTCCAGAAAGCAGCATAACCCAAGCAAATAAAAGCAGAAAAATCTCAGGCACACATAATCAATGGAGACACACTTGAATTTTCTGACTTTTATTTGGAATAGTGTGTATGATGGCGTTATGGCTGCCTATAGCATCTCGGGCGCAGAGTGAGATGTTGCTGCCGCTCGGAGGGGTGTTATGGAGGCTAAGGATGCTGGTTCACGGAGGGTTCACCCATTACCCAGGCCCTGCAGCCAGCTGGGGGGCTAACCAGGATGATCAGCGCGAGCCACAGCCCGCACAGGCCCCAATGATTTTCACATCAAGCCGTCTGATGTACAGCTCCACCGTCTACCAATCGCTCTCACATATCGATTCCCCCTTAAATGAGCCTTCCCCGCTTTGTACCATGAGCAATAATTAAAAAAGCAGCACATTGATTTTAACTAATATTATGAGAGATCAGGATGTGCACATGCTTACAAAACAGCTAAGGGGCTTCTAGCCACCATCAGCAGCAGCAGAGGGGAAAAGGAGGAAAACAGAGGAAACGGCTGATTAAATTCAGGCAAAAAAAGGACATGGGCGTACAAAAATCAGGCACTGCAAAACTCTGTGTTTCTGGGAGACACAGCAGGGTAAGACTGAAACTGCTCAGTGTAAAATGTACTGTATGTCTACAACCTGATATCCAAATCAAACATGTATTTTTTTTAGGTCTGTGCCATAGAGACCTTGAACCAAATGATATTTTGAGTTGCAAACAGAATATCACATTTCTCTTAATCTTTTATTTCTTAATTTATTTTTAATTTCAAAATATACTAATATCAAAACTTAAGCTGTCTGCCATATTAAAGGTGATATGTGCATTTTATTTATGACCATTAGACAAGTTATCATCTTACTATTGTTAAAAAAAAATGTGTTGTGTGAGAATATCTCCAATAATAAAATTTGATGAATTAAAAAAATAAAATAAAATTAATGCATAATTACTCATTTATGCAAATTAAAGGTAAAGCTAGTGTATGTATTTTGCTGTCTCTGGGCAGAAAATACAGTACATTGTTTTTTAAAGGACCTATAGATTTCAGTTCATTGCTCCACCTCTAGGCTTTGTTTGGCCACTTCAGCCCATCACACTGGCATATGTTTGACTGTATTAGATGTCAGACAGAAGAAAAATATCTGATCTGTAATTTCCAAAGTAGTAATTTCCTAATGCAGTGCACAGACTGTCACAAACACACCTCTGGATTTTAAAATTATATAAAAAAAAAATAAGTAATTATAGTATATTATAGTAATAATTCAAATTATAATAATACATAAACAATATAAATTCTACACTGTTTTGCTAAAGGATGACGTTCATGCTGTGAATAAAAATCAAACTATTACCACTTAAAAGGTAGTGGTGTATAAATAGTTACACATAATACAAAGCTTCTAGTGTCTGCAGGTGGTAGCAGCAGAAATAACTAGTTGTTCTCAATGACAAAGAACAAAGTGTGGGTCCAGAACAGACATAAACTGCCCTCTTTGGACCACTCCCTGATCTTTCACTGCCCTCTGTTTCACTGGGCTTTTGTGCCCGTCTCTGAAAATGCAAATGAGACACTTATGACATTTAAAGCTTGAATTGCCGAGACTCGACATATGCTGCGACACTGCAGTCACTTTAACCTGATAAGTCAGTGTCACGCTGGGGACGTGGGCGGGATTCCCTGTCCGCTCTGTAGCTGCAGCCGTTGGTAGCCCCCAGTGGACACTCTGCTGTACTTGGCCATTGAAGCTTTATATATAAAACACCAAGGGCCATTAAGGCTCGCATAAAGTGTCCAAGGCCCAGACCCTGGACTCAGCAGTGCCTTATACACTACAGGGGCTCACAGGCATCCCATAATCCTCAGCATATGGCCTGTGAGTGTCGACAGGCATGAAATTACATCAAGGGCATTTTTTGATAACTGTCGATACTCGCACAAAGACGGTCAGCCTTATTGACGCCAAAGTCAAGGGCTGCTGTGTTTGTATATGTGTGTGTGAGGAGGGGAGTTGTCTGGGCGGGATGAGGAGCCTGCAATGTCAGACAGATGCCAGGGAGAACTGATCCGGGGGGAGCCTGATCTTTATTGATATGAGTAAATTGATATTGATAAGCATTTGGATTGCTATGGATTGTGTTAAGCAGCAGTATAATAGAGAGGTCCTCAAAAAGGATTGTGGTCAGAGAGACAGTTTATTAAGCAAGTTCTGACTCTTCAGTCTAAAATTTTATTTATAATTTGATCTGGCGAATTAGAACGATATTGTTTGTTGTGAGTTTAATTTAGAACGGTCCACAGTGCTGCACTAAATTCAGATAAATAGTAACCATTATTATAATTTCCCACTTTGCATAAAAGGGCCTTTCAACACATATTAATCACGAATTTGCAACCTGAATGCAAACATACAGAAAAGAAAAGTACTACAAATGTACCTAAAATATGAATTACTAATTGTTATTAAATATATTGCTGAAAATATTTTTGACTCCAAATGTAAAGGTGAGACAACAGTGGAGGCTTCTCTGGTGAAATGATTTGCAAGTACTGATAGTGGCTGTGGACAGAAGGAATATGCATATGCAATTACTGCATGCTATACTGCCACCTAGTGACCAAAGGATAAGTGACAAGTTGTTCATGTTTCATGCATTTACTACAAATCTGTTAAAACAGCCTTTTAACATGTTGAGACTGTCAACTAAAATAAAAATGTGAAAAAAATATTAATTTAAATACATTTTAAACACAGAAAATACTCATTTTCTGTTCTGCACAAGCATATCTGTTTAGGTTAAAAATCAATACTTATGACGCACACTCTGTATGCCAGTCATTATGCAAACTAAATGTCCATTGTGCTGATTCCCACAGGACAGTTGTATTGGCTTGAGAGCATCTGTTTTGCTTCCTGCTATGGCTAAAATACATTTCAGTTCAAAAATCATCCAGCTGTTGGCTGTGAAAGGAGAAACAGGCCTGAAATCAAAGTTGATTAAGGAATGTCTATTTCTTATTTTTATTGATTTATAAAAATACAAAGTAGTCTGAGCTGAAAGAGCTTGTCTGAATGGTTGTGCTGAGCCTTTAAAAAATACCACAAGAGAATCAGTTACCTTACCTTACGTTTTTTAGTTTGAAAATTTTGAGCTATGACACATAAACAATATGACACAAAACAAACTAACAACAGATAAATGCACAAAAGTCTTTGTCTGTGTGCTATGTAATCACATGCAAAACACTTACAATGGCCATGTCCGACAAGGGTCAGGCCTGTACTGAATGAAAGCCTGACGTCATTGGGATGGGACAGCTCATTATTTGTGAATGAGCCCTTTCCTGTGCTGCCATACTGAAGCACTTATAGAGCCAACCAACACCGAGTGTGGTAAACAAATAGTATTCTTTTTCCTCACCGTCACGCTGCTGTAGGAAACATTTCTCTCTCAATATAACTTGATGAAACTGTGCTAAAGAGCTAAGCTGACTTAACAATCTAATGTTTCCTCACTTACTTTACAGAAAGAAGCTGCAAAGGTGGAAAATGTGATGTGGGCCTGAGATAGAAGTTGATATCTAGATCACCTGAGTCCAAATTCCTTAGGACAGACGTAAGCTTTGTGACGCATGTAGCAGTGTGGCTAACTCCTTGCTGGTCCAATTAGCTTCCATTACCAGCTGGAAGCGTCGCTGTTACACTGTTGACATACATTTCACACTCTTTCATTCAGTCCCTTGTTCTGTGACACACATCTTCCTTTTTACCCTCTCACACACACGCCCTGCCTGTACTTTACAGATATCAGCTGTTATCCCCGTCCGCATCAGTCCCCAGGCACTATGCTAACAGCCTCCTCTACAAGCCAATTTACAAGGATTCTGGTCATGTTTACATTAGCCCTCTCTCAGTGCATGAAAAGAGCAGGGCCGCAGTGCAGAATAGAAATGAGCAAATATGAATAATTCAATCTTCCTCCCGGCCATTAACACGTTTCTCTTGAATAAAGTGATAATAGGTTATCATCTGTGAAATGGAAATTTCATAACAGAGACGGTGAGAAGAGCATCTCCGGTTACACCAGAGGAAATTAATTTCACAGCACATCTGTTCCACAAAGCCTCGGCCCTCCAATGCTAAGTATGAGAAAATGTAGTCGTTCAGCTCTGCTAGCTTTCTAATTAGATTAGCATGCTTATTTGAAGGTGGGAATCTTTAGTCTAGTCAAAGGAATTAGTGTTCCCCATTACACATACCTAATATTTATAATAATGAAATGACTTAGCCAATTAGAAAAGGTTAAAAATGCATTACTTTACCTTATTATGTTAGCCAGAAGGTAAGCGCCGAATGGTCCATGTTGTGGTGTGCATCTGGATGAGGACTTTGGTGGCCAGTTCTACATAACACAGTGTAATAATAGCAGTAAAAGGCCAGTCCAGGGCTTGTTCATTTTTTTTTTTTTTTTTGAAGGAAGCAGCTTTAGCTCGCGGAGCAATCAAAAGTTTAATGAAAAAAGACTCAGGCTTTCTCTGTCGTTCTTTGTTGAAAAAGATAAACACCTCTGAAACAAATCAATCCTGAAATTGAAAACTTGTGCAGGCAGGATAAGGAAGTGACAGCAGTGTAAACAGTTATGATTTTGATGCTATCATCATAAAGAGGTCCACCGTGGTGCAGTGGGACTTAGACCTCTGAGAGACTACTAGGGACTTTATCCCTTTAACTTTGCTTGCTCCACTTTCATTTTTTTCTATCATTTTTAGTTTTGTTTCGTTTTGTTGTTTACTGGTGGACAGCTGTAAATGATAAGAGATTGAGGACCATTATCTGAAATGGGGATCAGCAATCCCTCTGGTGCGTGGCTATGAGACTCAAAGAACCAGACTGGAGTGGCTTGTGAGTGGAGAGGAAGAGTGGGCAAGGAGCTTAGCCCTGACCACAGACTAATGCTGCTCTGGCAATACACAGTCTAATTCAGTAAATGATGATGAACATTTGCTCAAAGTCTTAATAATCCTATGATTTTTTTTTTTTTTAATTTTTAGGTATGAGTAGGCATGAGCTTTGAGTCCGGACAAGATCCCAGATACAAGCGGCTGAAATTAGTGTTCTCCACATAATAAGAGGATGAGGAGCTTGTTCATCCAAGAGGAGCTCGGAGTAGAGCCACTGCTTCTCCACACTGAGAAGAGCCAGCTGAGGTGGGTCAGGGATCTGTTTCAGATGCGTCCTGGACGGCTCCCTAGGGAGGCATTCTGGGCATGTCCCACTTGGCAGAGACGCCAGGGAAGTCCTAGGACACTTGAGAGGGACTAGGTTTCTTGGCTGGCATGGGAATGCAGAGTTGGAGGAAGTGTGTGGGGTGAGGGAAGTCTGGGCATCTTTGTTCAGACTGCTGCTGTGGTAGAAGATGGATGGATGGGTCTGTTGGTTGTTTTGTTTGTTAGTCTGTAAGCAAGGTGATTGAAAAAGTAAAGGTTGGATTATTTAGGGAAGGTAATGAGCCAAAAAAGATATTGTACCATTGTGATATAGGGGCAAGACTAATTTCTTCCACAAGGGGTCTGCACAGGAACAAATGATTTATTCCAGAGCATTGTTTATCAGTGTAAGATAAAATAAGGCCTGTGTGCACAGTTGATGAAGCACTAACACCTGAACATAAAGCAACTATATCATACAAAATACATTCTGAGCTTTCAACTATAATGTTACCTCAGCATAAACATGTCTGGACTTGTGTTTTGCTTCATTCACATGTTTAAGTAATCCTGCATTCTCTGGCACTGCCTTTCTATGAGCTCCAAATGGCTCGTTCCTCCCAACCCCTGTCCCTTTCCTACAAACTCCTACTCCAGGAAGCAAATCACCAATCAACAAGCCTGCTACATTCAGTGTGAGTGAACCCCTGAGTTTATTTACATAAGCTCATTATCAGCAGACTTTAACCACTACCACCGCCTGCTGTTATGGATGGTTAACTACATCTTGTATGTATGTGTATGTTATTGTTGGTGTAGGTCACCTGAGTGTGCTCTAAGAAACTTATTGTTCCAACCAGGGGAGACGTGAGGTGACAGAACAGTTGCTCTCTGTCTTCTGACAGGGGTCAGTTGCTGTGTCCCAGCCTTAATGTAAAAAGTCAGGATTCTGCTATTTGTTCTGAAACAGAGGGCAGTGAGAGATCAGGGAGTGGTCCAAATTGCAGCTCATGTGGGTTTGTCCCAGGCTGCGGTCTTTGGTATCAGTTGTTTTGGACCAAAGCTGCTCCTAGAAGGGGGTAGGGGGCCACAGAGCTTGTCATAATGTTATTTAGTGTAAACAGCCTAAATGCTATTTTTAGCACAATTTTTCAGTTACCTGCAGTAAGACAGCCCTGTCCAAAAGTTTTTAAAGTGAAAAGGACTTGTTTGCAAAACACAACAGGATACTGGACAGCAAGCTGTTGTTTGTCAGATTTTCTTATGTATGTAAATGGTTGCAGGTCTTCCCAACAGTTACATATTTTATTAGTCTGTGTTTTACCATGACCTACAAAGCTTGGGTAGCGTGTGCTCCCTACACACCTGCATATCTACACTTCCACTTCTACTACAAATTCTTGTCAAGGTTAAAAAGGCACACATGGTTTTCCATTGCAATTCACCACTTCTTCTCCTCGATCCTGCTCCAGTCTTCTTCAGATTAAGGCGGTTGTATTATAAGACACAGAATTAAGCCTGCAGTGTCCTAAAGATATAGTCCAATTCACTGCTCTTAATTTTGCAATTCCATCACTGTGCTTGCTGCAAAGCCCTGCTTCTCCATCAAAACCATTAGGGCCGTTGAAGCCTAGAGTATCATCAACAATGACAGGTAAATATTTAGGCTGTCTTGCCGGAGCAAATAAGCCGGCCAAGGTCAAATGGCTGTGTTAGTCCATTCTAGTTTAGATCCATTGGTCCTAAGGTTTCAGTAGAAGCAATGTACACAAACTCACAGCTCTGAAGACAATTGAGAAACCTGGACTAGACCAGAATCATGATAAACACATTGTAACATTTAGAATATTTAGATAAACCAAATATCTAGATTTGTACTTCATTGTCATGCTCCTTTAACTTCATATCTTTTTATGCATCAGAAAAACAGCACATCATCGAGGGACACAACAATCACATCTCAGAAAAAGGTCAAGTTAGCCTATTTGCCGCTCAGAAAATCATCCCATCTTAAGCAGCTGACTTCCCTACGTGTCATTTATCATACCATCTGTCATACTAAAGCATCACGCCTGTGTTGGGAGGAAGAAAAAAAAATCATAATTGGAGTTTTTATCTTTTTCCATTATTTCTGCCCACAAGCTCTGTCAACAAAATCAAAATGCCTTTTTGAGTCGCATCAGGAAGTGCAGCTTTGGGCCGAGCCTCAGTGGCCTCAGAGATAGACTGCGGCGGATAAGAAGTAAGTGAGTTCTTTGGTTATATGTGTCAACAAGAGACTTTATGGCTTTGAAGTAATAAATCATAAAACTACTCTCTTCCTAAACATTTATAGATAAGAGAGTTAGGAATCAAATCAATTTAAGTTTCTGTACACAAGGTCCCAGCGCGGCCTGCGAACAGTCAAGTATCAAACCATCTCAACCAGAACCACTGTAAATGCAATAGTGTGAAGATTGGGTATGTCATGCTCTGAACTGTGCTGCAATGTGAGTGGCAGAAATCATAATAGGTCAGAACAGGCTTTTAATAAAAATAATCTGTGTTATCGGAAAGCAATACACTTTAGTCACCAAAACTTACTCCTACTCATGCGCAAATCATAAATAAAGAAATGTTCTGGCATTTTAAATGAAAAAGTAATAGTTTGATAGTAGTCTGTTTTTATTTTAATGGGTACATCTGTCACCCTAAATTGCATTTAGTTTAACTAATAACATTTATTTCCAAAACATTAAAACCATATTATGCTAAAAAGAAACACATAAAACACGTTAAGTGCTCATTTGCTCCAGCTGTCTGACTTTCTTTCTTTTCCATTTTACAAATTTTGCCAAAAGAATAACCTGCCTGATTATCATCAAGCGTTTGCCTTGTTGTTGCTGGTCTGACACAATAATTAAATTAAATCAAATCAAAAATTAACCACTTGAATATAATGTATACAGACTGGAAACATAAGCAGTGTATGCTAAATGTTAATCTAATATTTGATGGTGGGAGATGAAGAATTCAGTTCAATCTTATTTATACAGTTCAGCCCAATATCACAACAACAATTGTCTCCAGGGGCTATACAGAAATAGGCATAAACAAACAAACAAACAAACAAACAGGCAAATAGACTGTCCCAGGACATCCCCTGTCCTTAGAATTAAAACACTGAACTGTTTCTAGAACAGGGTTGTAACTGGACCTTGAAGTGACTCATGTGGTCACAGAGGAATTATTGAATCAGTGGGATCTGAGCAAATGCCATTGCTCTATTTTGTACAGAAAGCATACAAAACAACAAAACAAGATAATATTCAAGACAAGACACATCCATCTAAATTTCTTACTTTCTCTGAGGCATGCTCTTGTGTGCAACAATGGTAACATTGTGTTCTTTTAAAAATACAAAATGAAGACAAGTAAAGAAATAAAATCATTAGGGAATATGTCAATCTCTGGTGCCTTTTATTTAATAAAGATTCACAATATCCATGTTAATCAACAAGTGATTTCAGATTCAGCTATTTCCTAAACTTGGCCAATGTCACATGTTGTTTTAAGTTCGGAATAAATTAATATTTTAAAACTAAAAAGGTGCTGCTCTGCTTTGCCCCTTGTTCAGTGACAGGCCATCCATCACAGAGTTAAGTGTCAGCATTAAATTATCCCTGCTATTATGACAGCAACATTACTCATCAGGATTAGGGCTTAGCCAAACAGACGCTCCACGGCTGCAGCCATCTCCTGCTCCCTATCGATCGCTGTTCCCTCCATTACCAACACAGGGGCTATCTGCATGACACCGGCACACCGCGCATGTTGATGATGCTCTTGTCTGTTAGTAAGATGCTTGTATCATGAGGAATAGGGGAGAGAGGGGAGGGACGGAGGGGGGACAAAACACAGGGAGGAAAAGCAGGAGATAAAGAGAGACTGTATGCAGAAGCTCTCCAGAGAGTGCAGGTATAATGAAGTGCTGGATAGGTTTAATACGAACAACAGAAGGGGCCACTGCCGTAGTCAAGTGCTGTTAATATCGCCTCCATTCCTTAAGCAAATCAACTTATCTGGCAACGCCTGTGTTTTCGATAAGGAGTGAGGATGAGGTCCGTTGAGAACAGCTTGATTTAGATGTTGTTTAAAGTGAATATCCAGATAGCTCAAACACATATACTTGCTATGATGTGGATCTTCTTGTATGTTCACGGGGCTTGTTTTTTTTTTTTTTGCACTCGGCAGAGCGTGCACTCAAGACTGGGGAAAGAAAGATAAAACTGCATTGGTTGGCGTCTGCATAAATCCCTCATTTCTATGCCCTTGCCTTCCAACGCCTCAAACGTGCCACAAGACATTACTTAAATAATGCCTGAAGGTGCAACGCCACTGACGGTGTCCCCCTTCGTTCAATTTGAAACGCATCAAATCCTCTCTAATTCCACATTTCAGGCTTTTTAAATTGCCCTGTGCTCTGAAACGTAACCGAAGGCTTCAACTTTGTTTCGAGACTTTTTTTCCCCTTATTTTCTATTAATGTCAACTTTGAGAGGATGAGATAGGAGAGTGAATAAAGCCATTTTCTCTTTGTTGTAAATGTCTTCTCCATAGTCACACAGGAGCATCCAAGGATTTTCAAAGTAAGCCCATTTTACAAAAGTGAATGTCTTCAGGGACTTGGATGTGGCATGTGTCTCTCAAACAAAAAAGATCACTTTGGCCGTTGTTCCTTGTGGGAAAACAATGGACAGTACAACAAAGTGTCTCATTACAAGGACCTTAAGTGGCCTTTGTCTGATAAATGGTTTTAAACACTACACCTAACTTCAAATGGGGAAAGTCACCAGAAGACAGAACTTATTCTAGAGAGTACAGTGTGTGTCTGTATTTCAATTTACCTTGTACCCATAGGTCAAAGCAGATCATAAAACAACATTTATCTTATGAGTATTATTAATCCTTTAAAATCAGACCATAAGCTTTTCCCTTCAGTGGTTTCTATAGCTTATCATCAACCTCCTAGCTTGTAGTTTTCACATTTAATAATTTGGCATCTGTTTAATGAAGGGTGACATTCCTGACCTATCCCGCTTGGGACCAAAAACTATAAAAACTCAAAATCATTAAAAAATGTTCTTTAAAAGTCATGTTGGTTTGTGGCCCATAATAGGGAGTAAAGTCTATCCCTTATGAACCGTGCACTTGGTTCACTATATTTTTGTATTTTGGTTACCATCCTGAGTAAATATTTATTGTATTTGTTGCCAAAGCAAAACACAATATGCATGTTCTGATGTTGCAGACAAAGTTTTGTAGTGTAAAGTGTAAACCCTAAAAGCAGTGTGATAGTGCTATAACTTTACGTAGCATAATAATATGTTCTATATTGAGGTGTATAAATGAAAACTCATCAAAAATCCTGGGTTCCAGTGTGACCTACAGCCAACATTGTCTAGCTAGCTTTGAGGTGTATTGTCAAAGCCAGAAAGCAGGTATCATACAGTCAAAAAAATGTGTCCTGTTAGTTGTTGCTAAAGAGACTTTTATTTTGGTAGCATTATACATTTGCATAATTTCCTTTCAGAAAAATGAGTGCTGAGGTCTTTGTAAGCCAAGAAAGAAAGAAACAAAAAAAACAACAACATGGCATTGGCTAAAATATTCAACATTGTACAGCTGTACAGTAATTTCTTTAATTATGAAGCCTTTTATAATGTTATATTTGTAGCTGTCTATTGTGTGAGTAGGACTTTGGTTACTACAGTGACTTTGTCTCTGACCCCTAAACGCACATTGAAAAGTAAAGGTAGGGACAGAGAGAGCAGCAACCTGAAGGAGAAAAATGGTGTAGCAAAGTGTATTAAACCTTATGTACCCTTATGAACTATGTCAGTATTGCCAATATTGATACTACATATTCTTGTATATTGGGTAAACATATAGCCACTGGGTTACATTTAGGGGTGCTATAGCTCCCCTAAAAATGATCTAACTGTGCCTATGCCATTACTTATTCCCAGGTATAAAGTAACAACTTTAAAAGCAGCTTCTCCAATGTCTTCAAAATGAAGAATGTTATCAATGAAGACAAGAAATGCAGAAGAACACCAGTCTTTGTTTCCTACCTTTAACTCAGTCTTATCACTCTATTACAAATCTTTATACCCGGACCAACGTCATTTTTCTCCCATGTTGCTATCAAATGCCCCTGCCCCCTTGTGTATCGACCACCCTCCTCTTGGAGATCAATACTGAGCCTATGGAGGCTGGAACAAAAACTGTAATTACTCACAAAGCTACAAATTCCTTGGCGATAACAGCTTATTTCATTCATTATTGCAAGAAAGAAAAATACACACATGCACACGCTTATAGAAAGGAGGGAGTGGAAATCATGCTGGCTTATTTGCAGCTTATTTGTCAGAAACTATATGAAACTATTGGTGATCAATGAGAAAACTATTCACTGACTGTGTTAACTAAATACATGTATATGAGCTTTGGATTTTGAATTGAGATGACAAACTTACTTCACCTTGTCCTTGTATCCACCTGACAATAAATGGGACAAGGAGCAAGAACTGAACAAAATCCATTTTGAACTCCGTCTGGAAGAGATGAATTATTTTCCACCGCGAGAAATAAGGTGAGCAATAAAACCTTTCATGATACAAAAGGGTGAGGAAGGATAACAAACAAGTGGGTGAGATTTGCTGCCTTTCAGCAACCCTCTTAAGTGGTAATGGGATAACCCCGGACACGTCAAGAGCCTATCAAACTGCCCCTCACATTCGACCCCTGGGTGAGACAGGAAGGGCCCGCTTTGTTTGTAGCAATTGGGTGCTGTGTGCAGGGCCGTAATGAAGTGACCTGAAATAATGGAAAGCCCTGGGCCCCGCGCGGATGATTTTTGCTGGATAAGAGCAGGGATCCTGATTTGGAGTCACAGTTCATTTCATTTTTCGCCTCTGATGAGATCTCCTCCGTTATCTGATAAAATTGAACAGCCATTACCGACAGGGGCTCAGGCCGGCCAAGCGGTAAAGCGCTGCCGACTGCTCCTAACAGAAATCCTATACACTCCACTTTGTCAGCAGTTTTGAATTCATCGTTGCTGGGGGTTGAGCCAGATGATAGGAATAATCTTGGCCCAACCAAGATTGACACTTCATTTCAGAAATCAATATTTACAATTTACTTCTTTCAAAGTTCATTCTGGGAGAAGATTCCATATTATCCTTTCCAAATAAGCTGATCATATCTCTCTCTACTTCTGGAATGGCTTTTCCCAAAATGTGAATTTTTTGGTTTGGGAGGAAAAAAATCAATGTCGCCTTTGTGGGCTGTAATCTGCCCTTTGATGACAGTAAATCTTTATCTTTTTATGGGCAAACGGCTGTGGGCCGCTGACACCATTTCCTCCAGAACAAAGCCCCTCGCCCCGTGTGGACTCCAGCAGATACATAGAGCCCTAATGTGGCTGGACATGCCACCGACGGGTCATTAATCAGAAACTCTGACAGCCACCTCTTCCCAATCTGGCCCCGACTTCAGCCACTCGACAAGCCCACTCAGCTCCTACCCACAGGAGGCCACGCAGGGAGCACCGAGACATGGGACAGGCCGATTGGATGGGCACTGGGAAGACAGGATGTAGAAGATGAGGAGAGACGCTACAAAGCCAGGGTATAAAAGGACTCAGGCCTGATGGGTCCGGCTTAGAGATAAGAGATGTGGGAATCACACAAGTGTCTCTGATAATGTACAGTACAAGCTGGTTCAAGATGTGCTAGATTACCAAAAATAAAAAAATAAAAAAATGTATGCCACTAATAAAAGGCAATGGGAATATTTCAGAAACAAGTTTAATTGAGTGATGTAGCCAGTGTTAAGGAATTAATAAAAAAGCAGGCAGAATGAGTAATTTATTTATTTATTTATTTATTTATTTATTTATTTATTTATTTATTTATTTATTTATTTATTTATTTATTTATTTATTTATTTATTTATTTATTATTTTCTATTTATTTATTTATTTATTTTTTGTGGTTGTAATCCTCTACCCTCTCAAGTTTGCCAAACTCAAAAGCTATTTATATCCAAAACTGAACAGGGTGAGTTATATCTTTACCCAACTGCTTTAACCTTTATAAAAGTTATAGAAGTTTTTTGTGAAGATTTTCTGAAGAAGTAGAAGGCAGGTTGAGGCAATGGATGGGCCCAATTACCTATGACTTATTTATAATTGCTGTTTTAGAAGGACGCATGCCAGAACAATCAGAACAATCCCTTTGTATTTATTAACTTGTTCCACAATCTTAAAAAAATAAGATGGTTTGAAATTTAGAAACCCATTTTGTGAATTGTGGGTTGTTTTGTAGATTATGCTCTCTAATAAGAGAATATATAAATTAATTACACACATTTCTTATCTGGGGTGCTCAGAGTCAGAGTGGCTACCTCTTGGCAAGAAGGTTGTGGGTTTGATCCTTGGGCTGGCTGACAACAATCACTCTGAGTGAACTCTGCATGTCCTCTCTGCAGTCAGTTCTCTTCAGGTACTTCTTCTCACTGTGTTTGGTGAATGTGGTGACTGAATGTGAGTTATGTCTGTCAGTGTACGTCTCTGCGTCAGCTCTGACACTAAATGGCCTCAGTCTGGAGTCTTCCCTGTCTGAGGCCCATAGTTGCTGGGAAAGGTCTAAGTGGAATAAGTGAAAGATAAATAAATGAAGCAGTTTATTTGTAATGAGTAAAAACATTCAACATGAGAAGAAGACAAGACATTTATGCACTGTCTGGTTCTGTTTTTGGAGCTTGGTTGGGTATTGATATCTATCTATTGTACTGAATGTAGCTGAATAGAGGCGATTGGTCAATGGCCTAATGGTGCTCATTGTTAAAACTGTGGCTGATTCAGGAGCCCTGGGAAAACCAAACATTGTTGTACAGTATGCAGGCTCATGTGAGAAGGTATGAGGCGGATGATTTGTCTAATGGTCATATGAATGAAAAATGTCATGGTTCTGTCTGTTTTTAAGTTGTTATATTTAGGGATAATTGATGTATGTTAGTGGTGTATTTTGACCTATTTTTTAAGCAACACATGAGAAGAACCATTACACAAACCTTACAAATAACAAAGACAATAAACATGAGCAATTAGAAAGGTATTGTTTTATTTCTCATGTTTGTTTTCTGTTAGTAGAATGACAAATGCAACCATCATGCTTTTTCAGAAACTAAGCAGTTGCAGTAAAACAGAAATGTGTGGGATCTCAGCTTTCTTTGCTGATTAATCTAGATTCAGTGTAATTAATGGATGTGCCAAGAATAAGTAAAGATGATGTGGATCTCAGAAAGTTATTTACCAAATTGTGGATTCCTGAAGGAGGTTGTGGGTTCGATCCTCAGTCTGAGAGGCGTCTGTGTGTGTCCCCTTTGTTACTGTGAGCTGAGAGTTCTCTTCAGCTGCTCTGGCTTCTTCACTCTGTCCAAAAGACCTGCATGTGTTAGGTGAATCTGGTGGCTCTAAAATCCCCCTGGGGACTGAATGTGAGCTGTGTCTGTCTGTGTATCTGTGTCTCTGTGTCTCTGCGGCAACCCTACAACTAAACGACCACTGTCTGAAGGAGTTCCTCGCCTGAAGCTCAAAGCTGCTGAGAAAGGCACCAGCAGAATTAACTGAAATAAGCAGAAGATGAATAAATGAACTGGTATATTATTTGTTTTACAACTTTTCCAGTATAAAGTTGACTTTCCAAGGTGGACTTTCAACTATTGCTTGATGGTAAAAAGAGGGCAGGCCATTAAAGCGAGGAAATGCCATGTGATAAAAGCCCCATTCTGTAGTTGTGTAGCTCCTAAGTACCTTTTGCTAATCCCATTTTTTCTCTGGAGGTAAACTGGTTCATTTCAGGTTTCATCTCAAAGACACCGACCAGTGATTGAAACCTTTATTTTTATTTCTAAATTTCATTCCAAGTACTTTCTGCTTTCTTGCAATGTTTTGTTCACCCTGGCCTGTATCTTTGAGCCATATAGAGGTGCGATAAAAACACACATTAGCAGCCATCATCACGAGTATACCCTCAGAGGTACAGCGTGATGCAGTTAAAGGAGAAATAACTAATCACAACTTTGGCTTCACTGAAAACCTTAACGCGATTTGGAGCGAAGTTAGAGCCCAGCGAGCATGTGTGTTATCCAATTTTCATTGTTCTTTGGGATTGAAGTGATGTTCCAAATCATCTTATAGGCACAGCTAATCCGGTTTCAATTGATCACAGGTTTGCAGAAGAACCATTTTCTCATCGTCTGTCAGGTGCCCGAGGATAGCATAAAACAAATGTATATATCTCACAGAAAGCTAAATATTTGGATATGAACGCAGCTTTTTCTATGAGACAGTCCACTCTTACAGAACCAAGTGTACTCCATTAATACGCCACTTCACCATAAGCCCCAGTGGATAAAATAAAATACTGCACTTCTCCGTATTGACTGAGTAAAATGAAATAATCTATGATGCATGAACAAGCGCTAAATGAAATAATAATGTCCTTAGCGGTGAAAAACGGATTGCTGGTACAGTAATTGAGCAGATTTATTTCCACCCGTTGGTAAATGGGGAGGGAGAGGGAGGGATGGAGGTGGCGGTAGCCTGCTGAAAACTGCCCTGCTATTTTATTTAATCTCATATCGGAGGAATTATTGGCTGGTAATCTATTGTTAAACATCATTTAGGGTGATGGATTGAGGACGTCAAGCTTCCCCCCTACACGATCAATTCATATCTCATTAGTGCGTATTATTTAGAATTCGCATAGTTGCCCTGCAGGGACACAGCTGGGGGAGAGCCAGCGCCACTGGAGGCCCCTCAGCTGCTGCTAAAATGAAGTGTCACGTACTGTAGCTTATGACCTCATAACTGCATATATAAAATGCTTTTGCTTGGGATATTGATTTGTCTCAGGTCAGTGCAGAAAAAAATCATAAAGATTAAGGATCATAGAGTTGTTGGGCCATTAGCGCCCCCAAGAAAAAGTCATTGAAAGAAGAGAATAATAGCAAAGCAAGTCAGCAGTATATTATTTGCTGTATTGGAAAAACAGAGTCATATAACATAATAACTGTGATTGATGCCAATGATAAAATGAAAGGCAAACATTTTTACATTTTTCTTAAATGTCTTTTTGCCAATGCAGTGTATTATTCTAATGTTTTATAATTACTACACTTGGGTTAGCATTACTGTTGTTATTATCATTTACTCATTTTCATCTTATTCCTTTTAGGTCACAAGTGGCTGCAGCCTATCCTAACCACTTTGGGTGTTAGGCAGGGTATAGATAATGGCCAGATATTCACAGAGCCACTGAGACATAAGCTGATAGACTACCATTCACTCTCACATTGATTCATATGGACAATCACCAATTATCTTATAGAGTCAAGTCTTCCTCGAACACTGTGTGGATGCTGGAGTAACTTTAAAATACTCCATCTGTTGGTTGCGAGAAACAAAATATTAGTTATGACTGATATCCTGAATAAAAAAAATAATAATGAAACCTTGATTAAAATGAGGAGATACAGTTTTCTATGTTTAAGTACAAAAAACATAGTGAGTTTTCCTAATAGGCCTGAATGGTATGAGATAGCTGTGAGATCTGTGATCAATATCCAGGACAAGATCCATGCTGAGCTGCAGGAGCTTCCCCTCTGTTCACTGAGCCAGCACACAAAAGGAAAAGTGTCATATTGTGATCTTTATCCAGTAATCGCCCTGACACACAGTCAAGTGATATATATGTCCGCCGGTGCGCTCCAGGGCTCCGACTGTCCGCAGTGAGGGCCACAGCTAACATCTCTGCTAACACTCTAGGCAAAAGAAAAGACTAAAGCCAGATGAGAGCACCCCCCCAAAAAAAGCAATTATACTAAAGTTATGCTCAATTGGACGCTGCAGCAACAAAAGCAGGCTAAAAGTGGACAGATACTGGTGATAACTTTCTGGATCAGTCAAAGTTTATTTTCAGCAACCAATGAAAACAAGCTGTTCAGTTACGTCGATGGACCACCTGCTCCAAGAATAACACGCTGCACTTTGGATAAGCACTTGTCAATTGACTGCCCTTAAATGTGGGTCTACTAAAAGGTTGACACAGTGACAATAAAAATGTAACAATAACAATTTGGAGCCATACAACAGCTTGTAAAAGTGGGGAAAAGTCTTCAATTAAAAGAGGAAAGGCACAGTTTCTTCTTTCAAGACAAGAGGAAACTACTCTCTTTTTTGGAAACACTAAGAAGACTAAGAATATTGTAAGGCCTTTCAATAATGATCACAATAAAGTGTATACACAGCATCGAAAAAGGGTTTGAAGGAAATGAGATACAGAAAAAAATGTATTCACAAAAGATTTTTACCACTGTAAGGAGATTATGTTTTGATGGACTTGGTTTGTTTGAAGCAAGAAAACTGAAAAGTAACAATCAGATGTTGATGATGATTTTAGCTCAGTAATGGGCCAGAGTAGAAATTAGGGCTGTAGTTGACCAAAGAAATTGAAAGTCAGCCTAAGTTATGCCCAGCTCAGCGATTAATCAAACAAAATCAATCAAAGAGTATGTGGTCTTCCACATATTCACATCAATTATGTGATAAAACATTTGGAAAAATGGCATATTGAAAAAGAATATTGTTATCTAAAAGACATCTATGCTATCTTGAATAAAAGTTAAATAAAAATATAAGTTATCAAGTACCAAATTAGACCAGCTTTTATTCAGCTTAGCGACCAATGACATTTTAGTCGACTAAGACCGCACTGATCGATTAATTGATTAAGCTACCAGACGCAGTTAGTCCTAGTAGAAACTTTTTATATTTGTTGTGAATATTATCAGGATTTATGCATTTTATTAAATGATCCATTACTATTGAGACAAATGGGGCAGTTTTATCTTTTAGCAGCATAACTCAAAATGTTCCAGACAGATTTTCATAAAACTTTCAGGAAAATTCACAAATGGGGAAAGGAGCAAAATATTGGGTTTTGGTATGGAGCCGTATCATTGTCTGAATTCAATATAAAAGAGCTCTGCATTCTCTAAATGCTTTAGCAATTGTTTCTTTATTGACAAATTATCAATTTATTAATTTCTATAAACTACTACAAAGCTACTAATGTTGCCTACACTGTGTGCCCAAAGATAGATGCAGGAGACCAGCTAAGGAGATGCACACTACAGAAACGTTTTCTTATACAAACCTGACACCTACTGGGCAAGAGCAGAAGAAACCTATAATTTTAAAAAAGAGTAATAATAAAAATAGTAATAATAATAAAAAAACTTCTTCAAAATAATGCATAGAAATAGAAAAAAAACACACATCTAAAATGTATAATTAGTCTATCTTACAGTTTCTTGAAATTGTGCACAGAAATGATTTCACTGAAGTCTGTTGCCTTTACAAAGCTCTAGTATTTGAGAGGCTTCTAATAAGTTATTCATAAAGTCCATTTACCCCTTATGCATTTTTAATTGCCCAGACATAGCCTTTATGTCATGATATTCAGGCGTGTAATGCATATTTACTGTCTGATTATTAATGGCACTGATGATTAATAGTAACCCGAAGGTTGGCACATTACATTCCAGCAGACGCCTCATTTTCTAATTGACAATAAATAATGCTGAAAATCATTACAGTCACTTAGCCTGATGGCTGTATAGTTACATACAGTAGTTATGCATCACGTATGTTTTTCTGCTTTGGTGTGATGGGAGTGACTCTGCATATAGTCTCACTTCATTGGTAGCTGAGAAGACTACCATTGATTATTTTTTATTTTTTTATTTTTTTTTAAGCCATACAGTATGTCCTCACCTTGAATGTCAGGGGTGTTCATCACTGTTTTTCAATATTTGCTCACCATTGTGCCATGTCATCATTCACCGAGATGTGTGAGCTTTTTGAAAATGCACTTTCAGCACTATACGCTGATTGCATGCTTTAGTTTATGGTGAATCTATAATTTGTGATCCTTTCTAAAAAAAAAAAAAAAAAAAAAAAATCCCTATGTACTAGTTAAATCTCAAAAATGGCCTGGTCTAGTGGCTCTCTTGTAAATAGTGACCTACAGTAAACTTGCATAACCTCTGCCCACAGGAGCGTACTGTCTTACAAGAGCCATCTACTGTCTACTTCTAACATTTCTTTAATCACATTTACAGCTGTAATACCTGCTGGTGTGGGGACATCGGACAAGTGATACGACAGGGACTGGACAGGAGTGGAAATGTCTGTAGCCGTGTAGCAATTAAAACACTCCTAAGGCTGTGTTGAGTTTCCAGGTGTGTTATATTTAAAACACAAAAATATCTTTTAAAAGATCTTTATCCATCCCAACATTTCATCTTTCTCTGTAAAAGTCAAAAAGCATATCTTGAGATCTACCATCTTCTATGAAATCAGTATCTCACTTGATGGCGAGTATTGATATCCATGCCTTTATTTCATGCAGCCATATTTGACTGAGCTATGGCTATTGAGTTTCTAGATGAATGTCCTCTATTCTACAAGACACCTGTCTCTTATCTCCCTCTTATCTGAGGATCGAAGCATGCAGACTCTTGAATTACCTATCCATACAATGTCATCTGTTTGTCCCCCAAGTTGGTGTAACCCGACCTTGAAATCAGAGGCGGCTAAAATAAATAAATGAAACCCTAATCAAAAATGCTACTCTCCTTTGGACGGGTGTCAAAGGGGAAGGATGATCCGTCCTGATTTGATTTTGTTTCCAAACCACATGATGCATTCGGACAATTAAAATTTTAGCAAGTCATTCGCTGATAGCCTGTGAGTGAGTGCTTCTGGGCCGGGTCTGGGTTTTGGATTTCTTGCGGTTCTCCCGACACTCTGAGGACAGGTTATTTATTTTGGCCCACTGCCACGTCTGAGAAAACCATGTTTCAGTGTGTGTGTGTCTGGAGTCAGCGAGCAAGGTCAAAAGTGTTCAAAGAGCAGCACAGACACTGACTTCAGTCTCTGCACCCAAGAGCAGGAGATGGACTAGACCTCTTTACATAACAGTTGACTTGCCTTTTAATAACATAGTTTAATAAACACTAAATAAATTAGAGAACAACCTCCATCCACAAAAACAAAAGCATCAGTCTTTACTGTGTGTTTTGTTACTTTCTGATTTGTGAATATGGCGTAATCCAACACTGTTTAGTTAGAATTGTGTTGTGTATGTAGCTGTAGTACAAAATTCCTCAGAAGCTATAATCTTGTTGCATCAGTAATAGCCTGACTGGTCTGTTTAAAGCACAGCGCTTGGAGACGCCTCTGTGCTCCCACTTGTGGACTGTTTCATAGCCAGTGTGGCATGGCGCTGTGAAGATAAAAGAAAATGAAACTGAATGTAATTAAGATGAAGTCATCAAGTATAATCTGCTGCTGCAGAGCAACACTGCAGGGACCAGTGATAGGGGATACGGCCGTGTCGGCCAATAGACACCCAGAAATGGCTGTGCACCAGTCCGTGACACCCCTTTTACCTTCAGGGGTCTTTGGAGAATAAAGTGACAGCACTGATGATGTCATCAGAGAGGGCCCTGGGATGATGTTTTAATACAATGTGTGAGCAGGGTTTGCCAGTTTGAAGTTTACCGAAGCATGCAACTCTTCTAGGGGCACTGCAAAACTTTTTCTTTGCTTCAAGTGTATGGCCTTGGTATAAATAATGAAATGCACGTAATGTTCTACAGCTCCTGGCTGTCTGGGGCCATTTCTGTGTTTGTATTACGCTCTATTGAGTTTTTTCCTCATTGAATTTTAATCTCACAAAAACAAAAACTACTCTCCAGAAAGAAGTCAATGGGAAATGACTAAATAAGCACTTCTTAAGGATTTAAAACAGTCCAGGAACTTTCTTCAGAGTCTGTGCATAGTTATGAGACTGTGTCTGTGAGGTTTTTGATTCGTTTGAAACCAAGACGAGCGGGTTATTGGTTTGTCAAGGTCAGTGTGATGGAAATGTTACTGTCCCACCTGAATTCTTATTTTGTTAGTACAGTTTTAAGATGCTGACCACATCTGCATGCAAAGTGAGTGATCAGTCAAAGGATTTGTAAATATAGCCTAGCAAAAAATTTATAAATCCAGATAAATGCACTCTTATGTCAACATTTGCTATCAACAATTACATTATAAAAGCTTATTCGGAGCTGTTGCACAAGATTTATTATTTATTGTAGTCCAGTTCTTTCACGTTAGATGATGCAGCCTCAGAATAAAAGAAACAACGCTGCCATCAAGAGGTAGGCACTAAGCATTACATTTACAAGTAAAAAAGTAAGAAGTATTTTGCATAGACTTGACAACTCATTATAGAGTTAAATGTGAGGGATTTTGCTGAAAATTTGTGCTGATTTCTGATGAAATGAACAAACTGGTGCAGTAGACACTGAATCTGTCACTGAGGTCTTTGTTATTTTGATGTTTCTAAAGGAGGACTACTCTACTGCATCTTTATATTTAAGTACCGTGTGTCTACAATGAATCTATGACATAAACACATGATTTTAAACCAAAGCGCAAAATGCCAACTCAAAAAATAGTAGTGGAATAAAAAGTACAGATTCTTGCTCTAAAATGTAGTGAAGTAAAAGTAAAAGTATTCCTTGTAAAATTTACTCAAGTAAAGTAACCGTACAGATACATGAAAATTGTACTTTAGTGAAGTAACTAAGTAGGCTACTTTTACTATGTTTCATTCCACCACTGACAGAGCCTTAGTACAAACGCACTGAGGACATACCCATGATACGAATGAAGTCAGGACTCAATTAAACGACGTGTAGGCCTACATAGTTTACAGTCAATAATAAACATAAACCATAAAGGTTTTTAGACACACTTGTCCTGTCACCAGAGTTGATGTTCTGTCGTTCTTTAGCGGCCTTGGGCATTTTTTATCACCTTATAAACATCACAACATTTCCAAAGTCTTTTCATCCACTTTTATTATCATTAGTTTGAATTTCAACTTGAGCTAATGAGCTAATTAACACCTTTTCTAACATGATTTTTTTTCTTTAAAAATATATATATATTTTTAATTCTTAATTAAAATTAAATAAAAATAGCAATATAAACTCATATTAAATGTATTTATTTTACAATAGTTTTATGGTCAAAATAAACTTTAAATATATATATATATATATATATATATATATATATATATATATATATATATATATATATATATATATATATATAGTCTCTTATTATTATCATCATTATTGCTGTTATTGTTATTATGACGCTATACTAATAATAATAATAACTATTATTATTATTATTATTATCAAACAAAAACAAACGTAAAACAAACGTGTTACGTTATTCGTGACTGAAAAAAGCATTAGTTTGTAGGACGACACTTTTCTGTTAGTTGATTATTTGAACGCAAGGGGGCAGTACAGCAAAAAATAACAAATGGATCAGTATTAACTTGCAACAAAAGGGCATTATCCCGATGTGCTATTTTTGAAAATATCAAACCATGTCCATGTCCTAAAGCCCACTGCAGATAGTCTTCCCATCATTATGTTTTATTATTAATGTGGTGTTGGAATAAAGGCCACAGGATACAATGCAGTAAGGAACTTGCTTTTGTATTGAACAAATTTTGTGTTTCAAAAGTTTGCATTATAACTATGAATGAATGTTTTGATCGTAAGAATTGGTCCAACATGGGCACCAAACTTTTAAATGGCCCTCAATGAGACAATATGCACTAGGGTTTGTATGACACGGCACTTTCAGGTGTCCTCTGCCAGAAATGCAAGTAAACCATTTATTTACACTCGTCTCTAAACATAGACTACCGTGTTTATCCAGTAGAGGTCAGTAAAACATAATGTGAGAGGAGAAAAGCTGATTTGCAAACTTTATGCTCGACAGTAAACACCAGAGATTTTTTGCAACAGGTTTTAGAAACAGTATCATCTGAAAATATAGCTTGGATATGAATACATTTTGTACAACTTACTTCAGTTTTGTTAGATAAGAAAGCTTATACGCCAGCTCTATATATACATTGACCTTATAGGCTTCATTTCACCAGATCTACCAAGTCGCCGCTATTCTTTTTTGCCCCTTTCTTTTTCTGTTTGACATTTCTGATCTCCACAAATCACTCCACAAGAACCAAATTGAAGTCAGAGCTCTCTGGGAGCAGACAGATAAAGCACTACACAATGGCAGCTGCCTGGGTTTGACTCTCTGCTGATGATCACATACAATAAGCTCACACTGAATAGGGGGAAAATGAAAAAAGGTTAAAGGAACCTACAGAGCTAAGCTTGGTGATATCCATTAGCTGTAATAAACAGGTGTCAGTGGAGAGTCCTGCCTTTATTCTGCACACAGGCAGGAGAAATTAGCCGTACAAAGCAATACAATGATTGGACCTAATTTGACTCTAAACCAGATGTCAATCAGGTAAAAACCGGTATCTGTATCCATGACAACAGCTATACACAATAAAGAACTGGAGATGACATATGAGACTGAGCTAATTTTACCTAATAGGCTTTATAAGAGGTGAAATATGTTGACATGGGCTTACATTTACATACAAGCACACTGTTAATCAGCTGTAGGGCATTTATGTTTGTTCAAGCTCCATCTAACTCCATCCTCCTTCCTACCCAGCTCAATCTGGCCTCTCTGACTTTATCTCCAAAATATGTAAGCTGCTCCTCTGATGTGTACTCGTTCATGATCCTATCCATCCTCCCAAACAGAACATCAGCATCTTCAGCTCTACCTCCAGCTCTGCCCCAGTGGTACTGAGGAAAAGGCAAGACTCAAGAGTTTTTTGGCGACACAGATATTTAATAAACAACAGTACTTTTCATTTCTTTTATTTTCTAACTAATTCACAGACCACAATAAACTCATGAACAGTACACTATTGAGTGTTGTGAGGCTTATCTGTGCAGCTGTCCTAGGAAAAATATTCAAATAATATTCAAAATTTCTGCTACCAACATGCAAAACAGTGACATGGCCAAAAGTTCAGGCCACTTCTTTTTAACCTTGCGTTGACTGTGACAGCTTGGATGACAGAAAATCGTCACATATTAGTTATAAAAATAAATGAACTGCATTTAACCCTTGAATTTGGCAAAACGTAAGCAGTAGTCATTGTGCCAGCAAGAAACATCTGCAGATATTTGCCATATTGGACACTTAATGAATAGTCCATTAAACCTGTTTTATTTAGAGAGTCCAAAGGTGGCACGTGATCTGCTATGACGCAGGTTTGCTGTCTGAATAAGCCCAAGGACATATTTCTTTGTAAAAAATCAACAAATTTTGCTTTTTCCTATTCAAGATTAATTCATCCTTTGTTAGGTCCCAATTAATTAATTCAGTTTAGTTTATTTGCCATAGACTTTTGCTGAATGCAGAAAAAATTGCTATGTACGTAGATGATTCCACAGTATACATGTCAGCAACAAAAGTAGAGGACTTAAGCATAAAATTGCGAAAGGAGTCAAAGTCAGTGGTGCAGTGGATTAATTCAAATAAGTTAGTTTTAAATATGGTTAAAACAAAGAGTGTCGTGTTTGGCTCAAAATTTCATATAAAAGCTAATCCAGTGTTAAACCTTGTGATCAAATTCTGTTTAATCACATTTCTGACTCCCATTTAACAGCACTGCCACACGTTACTATGTGTTTACTGGCATTTTATGAATGTTTTCGTCTGTTATTAAAAAATGAGCTGTCGCAGTGGCAGTGTGCGCATCGCGTTGCTCACCTTTAGGTCAAGTTTTGTAAATGATTCCACTCTTCTGCAACATTTATCATTTGCCTGGTTATGGAGTCAGTGAAGCTGTGCAAAAACAAATTCCTTTTTTTAAATTTTGAGATGGTTTAAGCTCTTTTTCTTTATTCACACAATGTCTTATGATCCATCAATATTCTTTGTGTCAAGGTCCTGAATGTGCTTCCTCTGCCTGAATGCTTTTTCTTCCATTTACCTCAACATCTTATTTCATTTTCTGTTCAATTTCTGTTGAATCTTAAACCGACAGCTAACAATGTCACAATGTCATGGCTGCCAATTTAACATTAGCAGCAGTGGCTCACAACAGCAGCTGGTTAAGGAGAACATGTGCTGCTCTTTGGTATGTGCTCATGTCAGATCGCTCCCTCGTGGCACTCTGCATCCTATTTGGAGCATGTCATCTTTCCCCAGAGGAGCCCTTGAGACAAGCACACACAATGTCACAGAGGCACATTGTTTTGGCTGATCTCTGCAGCCAACTCTCTCTCAAGTGTTTTGCCAACCAAGTTGATAAATGCACAAAGTAATAGATCTGAGAGTGTGCTGATGCTTTTTCACACCTAAAACCTAAAGTCAAACAGCATGTCTAAAGTAATCAGAATTTTGGACTTGTGCATTATCTGCAACACTACAGTATGTATTCTTATTCATTTGTATTCAGTTCAACCTGTAGACCTAAACCACTCAGTGCACCCACTTACTTCAACAAGTCTTCTTTATAATAACATGGGTAGCTCAGTAATGATCTAAAGTAACTCCACCTAAAATGTTTATTTGTACTGTTATGCTGATAATATATTTAAATACTTCATACTGACAATGACTCAATTTCATCTAACCCATGTTATGCATTTATTGGGGAAATGCATTGTTATAAAAATTTTTATGTGTTTACATACTGTTTTACCTCAGGCATGGCCCTGAGTTCCATGACCTAGAATCACCAACAGGACTATTTCAAGGTTATTGAAATAAACAAGGTTAAAAAGAAGTCATCTGAGAGTGTTTTTAGAGTTAAAGATGGTTCTTCTCATCTAAGAGACTTAGAGAGACTCTAAAAAACGTCCAGATGAACTCTTTTTAACCTAGATGGATCTGGATTAACCTGGATTAACCTCTTCACAGACATTTCAAGGCTACTGTTAACCAACTTGCCAGGGCAGACCCATCCTTTGCCTCTTGTGTTGCCTTTATGCAAGCTACAGTATTATAGAACAGGCCAAATTAAAAAACACAACAACAGAACCTGAATAACATCCAAGACAGTAAATGCACTTTTCCTCATAAAAACAAGCGGTCTACCTATAAAGTAGTCAAATTAGTCTGTTTCTTCCCTAGATTGAGATAGGAGAGAAGGCGAGTACCATTTTAATGCTAAAGTTAGTTCAAATTGAATTGAACATGATTTTTTTTTTTTTTTTTTTTTTTTTATGCACAGTGCTTGTCCTGTAACCATATTTGGACAATCATCATGCTTTGTTACAGCAGACATCTCCTTTTTCCTTTCTAAAATATTCTAAAAATGTTTCCACTGGGTTCTCTGACATCCCCAAAGAGTCTGTCTATTTTCACTTTAGCTATTGAGCAGCTACAGAGGTTTTGCACGCCCGCTCTCGACATTTTGAATTATTAACTCCACTAACACAACATTGCACAAGGTCAACCTAGCAATTATTTTAATTTTCACTTTTCATCACTCTTTTCTCTCTTTCATTTTTATGTAGGGTAGGCTATACACGTTCCTGTATGCTTCTACATTGGTTCATTTTTAACATGACATTGATCGCTAATCCCACTTAAATGTTTCATGATTCAATTTGGAAAGTTCTACTATTTCAATCCTAACACCCACAATGTTACCAATCAGGACCATACTCAGGATTTTTGAAATACTGAGGTCCATCGTGTTGACGGCCAATTTAGTAATTGTTTAGACTTCTTAAGTCTTGGTTTAGTCCTGGTTTGGTCCTTGTTTAGCTTTGGTTCAGTCTTGTCTTTTTTCCTAAATAAGTCCTGGTTTAGAGTATTGTTTTCTGGTTTAATCCTGGTTTAAACCTGGTTTAGTCCTGGTTTAGCCCTGGTCTAGTCCTTGTTTAGACCTGGTTTAGTTCTGGTTTGGTCCTTGTTTAGAACTGGTTTAGTGCTGGTTTGGTCCTTCTTTAGTCCTTGTTTAGTCCTGGTTTAGTCTTTTTTTTTTATAAATAAGTCCTGGTTTAGAGTATTTTTTCTGGTTTAATCCTGGTTTAGTCCTGTTTTCAGTCCTATTTTTTGCTTGGTTTAAAACTGGTTTAGTCCTGGTTTAGCCCTGGTCTAGTCCTTGTTTAAACCTGGTTTAGTCTTGGTTAAGCCCTGGTCTAGTCCTTGTTTAGACCTGGTTTAATCCTGGTTTAGCCCTGGTCTAGTCCTTGTTTAGTTCTGGTTTAGTCTTGGTTTAGTCTTTTTCATAAATAAGTCCTGGTTTAGAGTATTTTTATGGTTTAATCCTGGGTTAGTCCAGTTTTTAGTCCTATTTTTTGCCTGGTTTAGACCTGGTTTAGTTCTGATTCACTTCTGATTTAGTCTTGGTTTAGTCCTGAATTATACCTGGGTTAGTCCTGGTTTAGTCCAGTTTTTTGCCTAGTTTAGATCTGGTTTAGTCTAGTAATAGAAAAATGTGGTGCGTGTTACCAATGAAATTTGTAAATGGTCTGACCAAGTCGGGGCACGCGTTTCTATGGCGACTACTATTTCTTCCGTAACGCAGCGTCCCTGAAGAGTCACGTGACCAGCCCTCCGTCTAATCACGTCGCCCGAACGTCGTGACGCAGGAAATTCAAAGTTGGCAGGCGCAGCAACGTTTTTCTGTGTACACTTTGGACGTCTGCGCTGCTGCGTTTGCAAAAAACTTGAACTGTTAAACTTCAGTATATTAATGTATTCTTTAAAAGCGAGAAAGGGCGTTTAGCTTCAAGATGGAAGGTAAAGTTATTGGTCCTGGTCCGTACAGAGCGACGAAGCTGGTGAGTTTGTTAAAGGCGATCCTGTGTAAACATGTAACGGAATGCTTATTACACAATGTTAGCTTACATTTATCCATAGAAAATAGGCCTACTCTGAACATTTTGCTGGTGAGTTAATATTACTCCTTTACATTGTAATCCCTGAAGATGATTGCTAAAAATGACCCTACTTAGACTGTTAACAAAGGTCAATTGACATTTTGTTTTGAAGCTGAATAGACAGCTATTGGATGGCTGCTCCTCTCAGCTCTCAATAGTCTATACGTGCAACAGCAATTTCTTCTTTCATTGGTTGTGTAATAACTTGGTTTACCTGGGCCACAGTCCATTAAAATTCTATTAACATTATAATGCGATTGCTAATGACTGGACTTTTGCGGGCTGCATAAAAAAGCTAAAATAATAGCCTACTTTACTTTATCAAATCAAACAGTAAGTAAGTAAGTTTCCTTCAATCTATTTGTTTTTTGTTTTTTTGTTTTTTTTTGTATAACACGTTGAAATAATGTCCTCTGATGTAAGCACCGCATAACAGCCATTAAGATCTTTGACTAAAATCACTGCTGTCCAAAGGCCCTTTAAACTGAAGTAAATAAAACATATTAAGATGTTTTTTTTTCTTACCAGCAGGCAGCTTTGAATTCTTTATTTCTGAGTCACATACTTTACTTTGTCCTTGCTGTCTCCAGGCATTTTCAAATGTGTCTGTTTTTCATGCCCACCATAATAATCTGTAATGTTCTGTACAAAACTCTTTCCGAAGTGTTCGCTAAGATAAGATATGAACTATCTTATACTTTTTTAGAGAAAAGTATAAGGTGGTGATTGATTAATCCTGGCTGTACATAGCCAATGTAACAAGAGGTCGACATATTGGGCCGATTTTTGCCCTTTCGAGCTGATTTTTGGTCAGGCACATGTCTGAGCGTCCATGTGACCCCAGCTTCCCCACCCATCTGGTAGCAGTCTGCGCTTTTACGCTGCAGTTCATTTTAAACCTCCAAAAACGCTTTATCTCAGTCTGAAATGCTCAAAATGGCAATAAAAAGATTTTGCTAATTTCTCTGGCATAGAACCTCATAGAACAAAAATTTAACAAGTGTTTTGTAGCTCTCCCCAAGCTCTACCCACACAGCAAGTTTGACTGAGATTGACTTATTGGTTTTCTCAAAAAAATAATCTTTAACTGTTCTCACCTATTGTACGGAAGAGGATTAGGGCCATTGTAAAAAAAAATATTTTTGAGGGTTAAGTGCTGAGAATAAAGTCAGAATTCTGAGAAAAAAGTCAGAATTCTGAGATTAAAGTCAGAATTCTAAGAAAAAAGTCAGAATTCTGAGATTAAAGTCAGAAATCTGAGAATAAAGTCAGAATTCTGAGAATAAAGTCAGAATTCTGAGATTAAAGTCAGAATTCTGAGAATAAAGTCAGAATTCTGAGATTAAAGTCAGAATTCTGAGAAAAAAGTCAGAATTCTTACACTATGTCTGCACATGTGGTTCCCGCCTGCGCTGCACAAATGAACATGACTCAGGTTTGATCCTTCCAGGCTACCGTAGTGAAACTACGGAAGCCTGTAAGGAAGGCTTCTGCTATGAAATATTACGTATTGTATGTAAAAATTAAACATTTTTACCCACAGAAACATACGAGAATGCACTTAAACACTTATTGGGGAAGTAGTCACCTTTTAGTCATTTAATTCGCTGCTTAAGAATTTGCGCTCTGTTTATTGTTGCCACAGCGACGGCCCATCCATTACTGTCACTGAGGCAACAGCGCAAGAGAAAGTGCTCTAGAACGTATAAAAAAATGTATTTTCTGAAACAAACAAAGACAACATCACAACCTCATCAATAATAATGCATTTATATAGTTTATTGTATGGATTTTGTACTCTTTTTCTTGCACAACGTCAGTCCTTACGGGCACCCATACTTCTGACTTTAATCTCAGAATTCTGACTTTAATCTCAGAATTCTGACTTTTTTCTTAGAATTCTGACTTTAATCTCAGAATTCTGACTTTTTTCTCAGAATTCTGACTTTAATCTCAGAATTCTGACTTTTTTCTCAGAATTCTGACTTTAATCTCAGAACTTAACCCTCAATTTTTTTTTTTTTTTTTACAATGGCCCTAATCCTCTTCCGTACTATTGTAACACATTTGTTTGTGTTTAAATAAATATTACAAAGACATGGCTATATAATATTTCTTTCTTTCATAAAATTAAGAAAATCGGCTCTACATATTAGCTCAAAAACAGCAGCAGTGTCTCTCGGCCATCAGCTTCTCTAAATTTTAAAAATTGGCATCGGCCATAGAAAAACCTTTATTGGTCAACCTCTAAAAGTCTCGCAGTGAAATGAGTCCAATAAACCCTATGCCCTGTTCAAAATCATTTCTCTCTTAACTTATTGTTAGGGTTTAAAGTGAAGTAGGATTCAAAGCTACTAGAGTCATTTTGTTGTTGTCATTGCATTAATATAACTCCGTTTATATAATACAAATAAGTTCAAAACATTACTTTTAAGCAGGAAGCTTGTGCGTCTACAGGCAATATCATGTACAAAGGATGTTCTAGATGCAACTATTTTCTGATAATAATTCACCTTTTGGTTTTGTACAGCATTTTAAAAATATGTTTAAAGTAGAGAAGATAATTAAATAATTGCATTAATTTATTTATGGTGAAGAACTGTAAAATGAGAGAGTCTTTTTATAGAGAAATATATGACAGTGGTTAATTATTCATGCCATAATAACACGTTTTTTTGTGTGTCTCGCAGTGGAATGAGACTCTTAAGCTCTTCCGTAGTGGCATGCCGCTGAGAAGGCACTGGGCGCACTTCCGCTACTATGATTGCAGTTTCACGGGATCCGAGGCTGTCGATTACTTGCATGACCTTCTGCGGCGCAATTATAACTTTGGACCAGAGGTGACTCGTTATCAGACGTTGCAGTTACTAAAAAAGTTCCTTAAAGCTCATGTTATTGAAGACATTAAAGGACGACATGGAACAGAAGATTTTGAGGACAGTGGTCATCTGTACAGGTACTGGAGTACACTGCATACAGCACTGTGTAAAAGTTAGGTTTTAAGAAAGGCAATGACAAGAAGAAAGAAAAATCCAAATTAGAAACACTTGGACATTGTAGACCTCTGTCAAGGCACTGATTAAAGCCTGGACTCAAGGTCTTATAGTTCAGGGGTAAATACTGACTCAACTAAAAATTAATAATTTCTTGTTCGTATATAATTTGGTCTGTGTCTCAAAATGTCGGTGACAGAACATTCCTTGATCTCTCAACAGTGGTTTGAATCCACCCTAACCATTTCTTGTTGGTGTTTGTTCTTGTTTCTTTCCTAAACCATACATAATATACATTTAAATTAAAGTCTGTATTTATTAAAGCATTCTAAGTTGATACCATTTTTCACACCTCACTTAAACTTTTGCACAGTATAATGTACTTAACATGCATACCAATAACATCTTACTGTTCAGTTTTGTAAAACAGAATTTTTTTAACCTGCTGACATTAGTATTTTACATTTCTGTCTGCTCTTAAGGTTCCCCACACTATCTCCCTTGAAATCTATTCCTACAAGATCCCTGTTGCGCGACAGCAATGACTTGCCGAGACTCATTCGCTGGGATGATTATGAAGAATTGCCTCAACAGGAAAATATTGCCCCGTCAAAGTCTGCTGCAATGGTGAGATGATTTTCTTTGATTCCAGCTGTCTGCTTTCAAAACGTTTGTAAAGGGCTGGTTGATGAAAATGTGAATGAGCTATATAGGCTATGGCAGATGTATTTATTTTTTCCTTTGTCAAAATCTTACTTATTTCTTTTGTTTAGACCTCTGACTTATGGAATAAAAGACACAGTGTTGCCATAGGGGATGTTCATGAGTGCAAGCTTATACGGAGAAAGGAGGTAACCCCAAAACAAGTGGACCACATCTGGAAAACCATGACAGTCGCCCAGTATGTAAAGAGTTATGTTGAAACTGCTTTAATTAAAAACTATAAATAAAATACTATTGCTGTCTTAGTTTGCAGAGAGTCCTGGGCCTAAAGACACTTGAAGGAGTGCTAAATCCAGTCCATGTAAATGAAAAACATATTGTGCACAATGTGTTCAAAGTCAATAAGACAGGCATTGTCATATTGGAAAACAAAGCAGGTACTTTCCCCTGAGATACTCATAACTGTCCTGTCCTCATGTTATTACTGAACTAACTCTTGTGTCTCCTCTTTATTTTTGCAGAGGATATGCCTTATTGGGTTGTGTCAGCAATGAAATGTCTTGCCAACTGTAAGTATATATTGTCATCTCTATAGATGAAATTACACTTTGTGGCACTTATTGCTTTACTTCAGATGCACTTTCATTGCAAAGATGGGACTATCATTTTTTTTTTTTTTCCTTTTCTAGGGCCTAATGGCAATGACTCTAAGCAGCCAGTGTACCCAGGCTTTGAGAGGGATGTTCTGAAAACTGTTGCTGAGCATTTTCAAAGACTCAAGCAACCCTTACTGACGTTTCATCTGTATGAAGTCTTTGTCAACATTTTGAGTGAGTGCCGTTGCTGTATAATTTGAACCACTCCCTGCAGATAAAGCAATACAAGTGTACATGGTTGTGTACACCGACCAGACATAATATTATAGTGACCTGCCTGATATTGGTTGTTACAATGTTATGTGTTATAACCACCTGTCTATAATGCAGCCCATTTTTAGCTACGGGCCAGCCTTGGTTCCCCACTTGCATCAAATCTCACTCGTTTACCACTGTTTTTCTGCAGAGCTGTAGTTATGTAGAGCGTCTGATACAGCCATCTAGCCATCACAATATGGCCCTGGTCAAACTTGCTTAAATCCTTATGCTTGCCCATTGTTTTCTGCATCTGAATCATCAATGTTTAGGACAAAATGTTCACTTGCTGCCTGATATATCCTGCCCACTGACCTGTGTTATGATGAAGAAATAATCTGTTATTCACTTCACCTGTCAGTGACTGTAATGTTATCCCTGATCTTGGTGTTTGTTCTCCTCCCAAACTCCACCTCCTCTTATGTCTTGCAGGTCTGTTGTCAGAACAGGAGGTGGCCACTGAAGCTCTTCAGATCAGCTGTCTGTTACTGCCCCCACCGAACCGCAGACGCCTCCAGCTCTTACTCCGTCTCATGGCCCGAGTTTCCCAGAATCAACAGCTACCTCCACTTAATGACACTATTCCCACTCGCACACTGGTACACACGGCTTTTTATGTACTACACATTTAGTGTCTTAAAACAGCTTTGGGCTTTGGTATAAAGTAATTGAGTATATTCTTTAGAAACTATTTGGCAAATACTTTATTTCTGCCCCTTTAAAAATCTCTTTGCCTTTACCTTAAAGTTGAGGACAGGATTTACAGCTACTATTTTTGTTGTTATAATCCCATCGATATACTCTGCATACAAAATACTAGGTTCAAAACAATAACCACTTGAGTGGAACGTTCTGTGCATCTACAGGCAACATTATCTATAAAGGTTGCAACTGTTTTCTGATAAATAACTCACCTTTCTGTTTTATGCCGCAATTTTCTAATTAGTTTAATGAAGATAATTAAAGCACAGCACTAATGTATTTGTTTGTGTGCAGATGATCCAGATATTCTCACAGTGCGTCCTGGGATCAGTTGACGAGATGGATTTGGATGAACTACTGTCCACAAAATTGGTCACCTTCATGATGGAGCACTACAGCACCATTTTTCAAGTGCCATCCAAACTACATTCCCAGGTTGAGGAGCACCTGTCCCACCTCCGAAGAGTTCAGGTTATTCAAATCTTTACCACATTTAATTCATTATGTTGTCATGTTATTTGTGTCAGTGTAAGGCAATTATCAAAAGTCCTGGACGTTCTCTAAATTTTATCAACATTTTGAGTGAGTCCTTTTAATTTGAACCACTTGCTACAGAGAAAGCAATTTCCACGTTTTGGAAAAGTTATGGACATTTGAAGAGCTATGTCACTCTCCTAACATTTATGTTCCACAATTTCAGTCAGTCAGTTTTAATGTTTAAAATCAATATAATTAGCACAGTATTATCAATAATTCAATTAAATTGATAAATTATTATCAATATATCAATTAAAAATCTGTTTTTAAAATGATGGTCGAATATTAGAAACCCTTATATTACATATTTTGCCTTATTGCTACTGTTTAATTTAATGGGACTATTTATGTTTGAAGGCCTAAAATAATAGTAGGGCTGCAACAACTAATTTGTTTTATTAATAATTGATCAGTTGCTAACTGTCGTATTGAATAGACTCTGAAACATGCCATGTGCTGAGAGAGGAGGTCCTATTACCTGGACAGAGCAGTAAAGCCACACAAAAAGTTAAAAACATATATCTTTGTGTGTATATGCTCTATCCCAATGTCCTCAAGTGGCATCATCTGGTTCACATTTTGTAAAAATAAATAAATAGGTGATTTTTGGTAATTTTAACACATTAATCCACAGATGAACTGATTATCAAAATAAACGTTAGTTGCCCCCTCACATTTTTGTTTGGTTTAATTTGGTCAGCAAGTGATTTTTACTTGTGGAAATTGCTCCAACACGTTGCAAGTTTAAGTGATTATTTTATTTTTTGTGCGTGACTATACTAAGTGAGGTAAGGCAATTATAAAAGGTGCCGAACATCCACTAAATCGTTGATTTGCTTACAAATTTGACTGAATAACACACTCACAGTAATCTCAATCTCTTATCACCCATGTTAGTTATTGGGTAGCTGTGTGAATCGGCAGAGTGAACCTGTTGAAAGTGACTTTGCAGATAAGTGAGATGTTCAAAAACAATAACACACATAAGAGAACACCAGGTGGCAAAATAGGCAAAGTAATATACTTGAATATTATCTGCAATTTAAATTTCGGGAAGTTGCGTCAACACTGTTCAACAATAGATGTATAACAACACAGTCGGCTTTTGTTTTTGCGGATCCTGCTGGCAACAGTTGGGTGCAGAAATAGAAAAACATATCTCTTGTTAGGCTATAATAGAGTGAGGTGTTGTGGCTACCCTCTGGTCTGTGATAGAATAGGAGTTTTTTTCTTATTTGTGTCCCTATGTGTCCAGTTGTCCCTGTGGAGACTGTGTACATGATAATCTTTTGTTGTCCACCACACATCAGAGGCAACTGTACTGACATGTGTACAGTAGCTTGGATGTTGAAAAAATATATTTAGAGTACTGTGCAAAAGTTTTAGTAAGTTGTGAAAAATGCTGTTGACTAAGAGCGTTTTAATAAATACCTGATTATATCAGGAAAGGTCACTAAAGCTGCCAAATTTTGGTGTGGATTCAGGTCACTGCTTAGATCCAGGAGTGTTTTAATGGATTCTGTACCATTTTAAGGAAAATACTGTCTTCGCTTACTAAAACAGGCTAGCCCCAAGGTCTTAAAAGTATTAATACCTTAAAAGGTATTAAATTTGATGTTGTCAAAATCAAGGCCTTAAAAGTATAAAATTGTATGGGCAGGAATTAAATTTAGTTCATCTAGGGCTTAAATTGGGACATCTAAGTCAAGTTTTTCAGTGTTGTACTTCAACAAAAATCAAAAATATATTTTAGGTCAGTACTTTGTAAGTAGCAACAAAGAACCAATTAATACAGATTTTTTCAGTGTAAAATTAAACGCACACACACACACACACACACACACACACACATATATATATATATATATATATATATATATATATATATATATATATATATATATATATATATATATATATATATAAGGCCGGGAATAACTAACTAACTAATAACTACCAGTAATTGAATCGTCATTAATCGTATTATGAATTCACGTACAAACACAAAATTGTAAATTTAGAACATTTATTTTGAATTAACCTTCACATACTTAACTGTAAACTTGTGCAATGCAAACAAAACTGTAACCTGTAACTCAGACAAAGTTTGCCTAAATAAGGTACAACCAACAAATACACAAAACTTACCTAAAAAAACATGTGTAATCTCTTTTAGAACTTTAACAAAAATATGTTTAATTCTTCAATTAATAACAATTGTTGTGGTTCACAACAGTGTAAATACTATGAACTGTGTTACTCCAGTGGTAATTGAAGTCATCCTTGCATAGACTGCACATAACTTTTGTTTTGTCTATATTGCTGTCTGGTGACGATTTGAAGCAGAATTGTCCATTTAACAGTGTGTCTTTTTGGTCACTCATGTTGCTTTAGCTCGTTCACTTGTTGCATTAGGCTCGTTCCAGATGAACTGCGCCTCGCCTGGATTGTGAACGAGAGTGCACGGCCGCAATGAGAGGAGGGGAAATACGCCTGTACTGAAGTCGGACAGTTTGTGGCTCAGATCACGCAACATCACGCCCGAAATCCACTTCTCGCGTGTGTTGGTTTATCCAGGTCAAAACTGTAACTTTAGTCTGTTAAAAAAAAAAAAGAGGTGGGGGAAGAAGGAGAGGAGGGCAGTGAAGTGTCGTGCGTTACGTTTCTGATCAGCACTAAACTCAGATCCAATCACCTGTCCGTTCACCGCTGACAGGTGTGCGTTTTCTCATCATGCACTGAGCCTTTGGCGTGTTGCTGCCTCTGTCAGTGTCATCATAATATTTTTGTTGTGATCAAATTAATCGATGCGTCAATTGAAATTAACGCGATTAAATCAATAAATTAACGCACTGCATTAACGCGATAATTTTCCCAGCCCTAATGGAAGTACCCTGTAAAAGAACAGATTAGGTCTAGCAGATTCTTAGCATTTACCCCTGAACTAGAAGACCTTCGAGTTTGAGTCCAGGATTGGGCACCATATTTTCACTATAGTGAGATAAGAACAGTGCCTTGGCAGGGGTTGATACTTACTGAGTGCTTCTACTTTTGATTTTTCTTCTATATTTTTGTTTTATTCTTGTTGTGTATTTTGTACATTAATACACCTTTCATTGTTCACAGCCCTCTTAATAACCTGTCCAAAACTTTTGCACAGTATTATAAATATTTTATTATGTAATTTGTGGGCTGAGGACTACACAAACATCAGAAAAGCTTTCACAAGTTATTCCTTTATATAAACTGTAATTGTATGGTTTTAATAGAAACACTTTTTGGCATTCAGAGTCGTCTTACAGTAATCCAATAATCCATTTGTGCTCTTTTGTCTTTCTTTAGATCAAGTATGCTGGCACGGACACAGACTTCAGTGCATCTCCAGCATTTTGTAAACAAATCAGGCGTGTGGAGTCTGAGGAGCCGAAAGCGATCGGCACGCAGACCCCCCTCCAGGAGCTGCTGGAGGGGCTGATCGCCGACAGAGAGCTTCCTGCCAGGGACAAGAGAAAGAGGCTCAAACAGGTAAGCTCTTTCTTGGAGAGACACCAATAAAATAACAACATATGGTTTATTTGAAGTTTATATGGAAACACTTCATAGTTCACAGAAAACACTTTTCAGTTGACAGAGCAGAGTCCTGGCTCAGAGGATCTTCACCTGAAAGTGATATTTTCCAAAAATGTCCTCCTATAATTTAGATGTTTCTCTTCTTTTCAGTTTCAGAAATCTTATCCTGAGATCTACCAAAATCGATTCCCCACCCAGGAAAGCAAAGCTGCTGTTATACCTGAAAAAGCCCCGCGGCTTAAACCTCATCTCATGCTCTTCAACCTCAAAAAACCTTTCCAACCATTTCAGAGGAGCTGGAGTTTCAGAGCATAATCTAAAACTTGTCCTCTGCTGCAAACACATTATTTTGTGTGAGGACCATGACGGTAGAAATGTGATGGTACAACGGGTCACCATACTCCTATAATTACACTCATCAAAGACTACTATCAGGAGTAATTACACCTAACCCACAATGATAATAATATGATATATACAATAACTAGGAAACTTGAAAAATTATGAACCACTAGGAGGTCCACTAATGTTTCTTTAAATTTCTCAGTGAGTGCTCTACAATGGTACATTTTTCTAAAGAAACAAGATCAAGCAGTTATTTGTAGCTAATTTGAATGAGATTAACTTCAAAGGTTTGAACGGGTAACATGTAATAGTGGTCTTAATATTAACCATTATAGCAGCACACCATGCTGTTAAAGTATTTTTATATTCAGAAACATTTCTTTGATATATGGGAAAGACCTACAATGCACTTCAATACTGTATTGTCTTAAACGTCAGACAGGGCTACATCTTCTTATTCAAATATAATTTTATTTTTATAGACACTATAATGTGGAATTTTGCTGGACTTTGGCAGCTCAAAGCATAATTTAAGCACTATTTCTTATCAGAACTACTTAATGATAATGAACATATCAAGGGTTAAGGGAAAGAACGGTTGTGAAAAGTTAAGGTACTGAAATCAAATTTATAATTGCACACAAACCATTCACTACAAAAAACTATGCTTTTGAATAAATTTACTGTTCTTTAATAACATCAACAATCTGATGTTTATATTTTAGTTGTCTACATTGTCATTGTCCCCGTCTCAAACCACAAGACAGCACTGTTTTTGCTGTGGTATGTTTCACTGTCTGTCTATCTAGCAGTATTTCAGTTTCATAATTTTGGTGGTATCAGTGTGTATTAATGTTTGTCTCTTCATTTTTCATTGCTTGTCTGAAGTTACTGTTGAACAGTTGTAACCAATCAACTTTTATTCTATTTACTTTCTCACTCTTGTAATTAGGAAACTATGTTTCTAAAATCTAATGCTGGAGCATCTGTTACTGGAACTTGAATGGCTGGAAAATTTCAAAGCTAATAACAAGGCTGGACATTTTAACTTAGTGAGTAGCTTTTTAATTCACATGTTTGTACTATTTTAAAAAGGGAGGAAACGGGGCATTTAACATTAATCTTGATTAATTCCAATGCATCCTTAGAGATCACTTACTGTAGAACAGTAATAAAATGCACTGAAAATGAATTAGCTGTATTGGTCTGTTTATTAAGCTCCTCGTGTGTGCGGTTAAGGCTGAGCATATAGGCATACAGAATAGTTTGTATAAACTCAGAGCCAGTCACCACCCACACCTGCAGTCACTGGCCTTGGTTAGTTCTCTGTTTCAGAAAGAAAATGAATCCTCATTTACAGTTGTAAAGAGATGTCACCATACACTTTTCAGATCAGTAAATGTATGTGAGAAGCAGAGTAAAATAGAGGTGAACTCTCTTCTTGTAATTAAAGCAGTTTTGTTAATTGGAAATGTTTATTCTGATATAACAAGCTTGTGATGAAGGATTTATCCTTGAGCTGCAGATCTACAGATGGCACCTGCACACTTCCACAAGTACAGCATCTCCTCATGTTTACCTGAGTTTTCATCATTATCAGTTAGAGACTCCATTAAAACCATCTGGCATCACTTGACACAGTCTTACCAGCAGGTGGCGACAGTGTTGGCCATTACCTTTTTGTCTTTCTAAATGACTGAAGTTTTTATACCATTTTCGCAGCACAGTTTCCTTTACCCAGCACCATTATCTGGGAAGGGATCTTGTGGGGGTTTGGCTGCTTAATTAAGATAAAATATTTTCTCTGCTCAAATGACTCACACATATCTAAATTGCTGTTTCCTGAGTCAGTTTCAACATTGCCCATAACAAACTTTTTTGTATAGAAAATAACATGGCCTGATAGATGAACCGCTCTGTCAGTGTGATAGATCCGGCAGCTGGGTTTCCTCCTTTGTGATGCTCCACAGCTGTCTTCAGTCATTGCTTGCTTGTGAGTCTTTCTGCCTTGGGTTTTGTCTTCAACAAGTGAAATTCATGCTCATGTTGAGATCTGTCGACTGACTCAGCCATTGCAGAATATTCCATTGCTTTGCCCTAAAAAAAAACTCCTGGATTGCTTTTGCAGAATGTTTTGGATCATTGTCCATCTGTGAAGCACCGTCCATCAGCTTCATGACTTTCGTCTGAATCTGAGCAGAAAGTATATTCCTATACACTTCAGAAATCACCCGGCTGGTTCTGTCTCTGTAACATCATCAGTAAACACCAGTGACCCAGTGCCAGTGGAAGTTCTGCAGCTCATGCATCACACTGCTCCACCATGTTTTACAGAAGATGTGCTGTGCTTTGGATCATGAGCCGTTCCAAGCCTTCTCCAGACTTTTCTCTCCCCATCATCCTGGTACAGGTTGGTCTGAGTCTCATCTGTCCAAAGAATGCTGTTCCAGACCTGGGCTGGCTTCTTTAGGTGTTTTTGACCAAATCTAATGTGGCCTTTCTATTGTTGAGGCTGATGAATGGTCTGCAGCTTGTAGTGAACCCTCTGTATTTTCTCTCATTGAGGCTTTTGGTTATAGTGGACCTAGACACTGATAGATCTACTTCCTGGAGAGTGTTCTTCACTAAGGGGATGTTGTGAAGGGGTTTTTCACCATTTTTTGATCCAACCACATGATGGTCTGGTTCAATTCCACTGAGAGACTGCATGTTGTGATTTCACAGAAACAGCTTTCAAATGCAAATGTAACACCTGGAATCAAGTCCAGACATTTTACCTGCTCAGTTTATGATAAATTATTGAGGGAAAAACCCATGCAGCACAAGAAATGGCTCCTGAAGCAACTGTCCAAATACTTTTGAGCCCCTGAAAAAAAGGCAGCTACACATTAAAGAGCTGTAATTCCTAAACCCTTTGCCCGATTTTGACGTGAATACTCTTAAATTACAGCTGAGCGTCTACACTTTAAGCACACATGAATTAACATAACTATTAATAACTGTATTTTGAGTATGTTGAAACTGTATTCAATTCACCGAACCCATGCATGTCTTTGGACAGTAGGAAGAAGCCTGAGTACCACAGTAACACTTGGGGTACAACAAGCAAACTTCAAGGTTAAGTGTCAAAGATTACCTGCATCCTGGGAACCCTGTATTAAATCAAATGTCACTATCACTTACAGTTGGTTAGATCCCCAGCTGTCTTATTAAATCCAAACCTTTGTTCAAGAGGATCTAACTTGAAAAGACAGTCCCCATTGGGGTCATAATATGCCACAAGTGCTCCATCAAAAGCACATTAATATTCCTGCTACTGTTGCAAGGTGTCTTGTTCAGGATTATTGGGGATAACTCATCTCTAAGCCGCAGAGAAAAAGAGAGAACCGCTATCATCAGGGACACTGCAGAGCCGTGAGGGCACCATCCACCATGAATACTAAACAGGTTGTTTGTTGAACATCAGGACAGCAACAGTGGAATTAAGTGTGGCTTTGCATGGCTTGTAAATATGGTTAATAAAGTGCCCTGCTGAGAGTGGCCAAGGCATCGTCCAAAAATACGTCCCAAAAGGTAATCTGAGGGCAAAAGAAAAATTGCAATTAGTGTTTAGTTAATGGCTGTCAGTGTACTCAAAATATGTATTGTTATTTTAAAATAAAAGTAAAAATTGTTAATTGGGTATAGGTAAAAAAGTGAAGCTTCTTAGTACAACTATTGCTACTACTACTATTATCAGTATTACTATTACTACAACTGTTCTTTCTTTTACTATTTCTATCTAAATCGTTACATGATTTGTTCTGATCATTTCAGCACCTAAACTGTCTGACTGCCATTATGAGCTCACTTACCTCATGTGTTAGCATCATAATGCTAGTAGCCATGCTAATCTGCCATTTTAGCATGCTCTTTCTGTCCCCCGCTCCTCTGTACAAGCACTCCTCTAATGTCTGAGCTCCTTTAAGAAAAATGTAGGGGAGACTGGGGATCGTCATACATTTTACTTTAGCGTAAATTACTCATCATCTAAACATCTTACAAAAGTCATTCATGTATTAAATGAAAGCTTAAGCTCTTGGCTTCAATTGGGTATCTCTTTATTTGTTTACACCTTATTGTAATAAAAGTGTTTAACTATCTAAGACACCCTGGCCCATTATAACAATCATCTCCATGTGAGGGTTGGTTGTCACAATCAAAATCTATAGAGCTTCAGTGCAAAAAAATATTTTGAAAAAATATCTTTTTTGGAATAGAAAGACAAAATAAGTTTTGAAAAACATAATGATCAATGCCTGATGTGTTCAAACCATGATTTTGACAGACAATTATTTATTTGAATGATACTCTGGGATGAGCTGTAAAATGGAGGAATTTACAGTGGTGAAAAATGTTGCCTTTACCAAAGCTACTGTTTTATTTAATGTGAACATTCATTCATTCATTTTCTACCGCTTATTCCTGTTAGGGGTCACGGGTGACTGGAGCCTATCCCAGTAACTTTGGGCCGTAGGCAGGGTACACCCTGGACAGGGGCCTGCTTGTCTCAGGGCTGACACAGAGACAAACACAGACAGACTCTCACATTCAATTACTAGGGGCAATTTAGAGTCACCAATTCACCTAACACATGCATGTCTTTGGACGGTGGGAGGAAGCCGGAGAACCCGGAGAGAACCCACGGTAACATGGGGAGCACATGCAGACTCCACCCAGAGAGTTCATGTGATGTTGTGTTGGTCGGCCCGGGGATCAAACCCACGACCTCCTTGCTGGGAGGCGAGAATGCTAACTGCTCTGCCCCACCCCAAATGAACATAATATAATATGAACATAACAAATTAATTCAACATTGTTGTAGCCTTGCCATTTATGACTCATGTGACAACCAACCCTGGTTTAGTGAGACCACTAGTGCGCCCTCTAGTGTGGCTGTCATAAGCCACGAGACAAGCAGCTCCCCTCTCCCCTACTCAGAAAGTACATCTTAAAAAAAACAAAAAAAAAACATGTAACAGTAAATTACTTGAGTAAATATATCTAGTTACTTTCCATGCCTGGTCAGAGTTCCTCTACAGTTAGAGTTGGTCCCGCCTCATGCCCAAAGTGGCTGGCATACCCTCCAGCCATCCATGAGTCCAAATAGGAACAAGTCACAGAAAATTAATGAATAGCCTATGGATATATGGACACCAAGCCTGCTCATATCAATAACTACATACACTGAGAACAGCATTGACTAACTGGCCATTGTCCAAGATGTACCCTACCTCATGCCAAAAGCAGTTGGAAAAAGCTCCAGCCACTTGCCAAGTCTAATTGCAATAGGGAAAGATTGCTCAAAAACACTACGGATACCTTGCCAATGACAAACATAATGCTATTTGGAGATGGAGGACAAGTTTGTAATATACAGCGAATAACATTGTTTAGGTGAGTATAGGAAGGTATTGAGGACTACAACATGTTCAGCTTCCTCCACCCACAACCTCAATGCTACCCACTGTGCCATCATGCACCCAGAACAACAGCAGTGCAGTTATAAACCTAAAAGCAATTGAACATCTATTATTGTTAAAGTGTGTGTGTAGTGCATTACTCATAAGCACTTTGTCATATTCCGCTGTTCACTCACAGGCTTTCAAGGGCGCACGTGTCCAGGCCAAGTTTTCCTTCGTGCTTGTGAGTCAGAGTGCACTCTTCAGTAGAGGAAGCCCGCCATGTTCCTCCAAGATGTTTCCGGGAATAGGCACGTAGCTGTGATAATTGGTTCTGCACCAGAGGGGTCTTTTGCTCTGCCCATGTTATTCCAACGCAACTGAGAGAAGGGATGCAGGAGAGTGGAGGAAAATACTGTCTGTACAAAGGCTTCTCTTTCTTATTAGAAATAGAGCACAAAATTGATTTTTTACGTTTTGCCCATATAGCAATTTCATGCTAACCTTGATCTAACCCTTGAAATTCTCTAGTATGTTGAATATTGTGACCTCTTCTTGCCTTTCCTTTTCATACTTATGCTGCATAACTTTTAATAACCACAATTATTATAAAAGACCAGCCCTTAAATATGTGATCTATTCATTCATTCATCTTCTTCTGCTTATTCCCGTTAGGGGTCGCAGGTACAACTTTGGGCCTTAGGCGGGGTACTCCCAGGACAGAGGCCAGTTAGTCGCAGAGACACACCCAGAAAGACAACCATTCACTCTCACATTCATTCACTAGGGGCAAATTAGAGTCACAAATTCACCTAACACATGCATGTCTTTGGATGGTGGGAGGAAGCCGGAGCACCCGGAAAGAACCCATGGTAACACGGGCAGGACATGTAGACTCCACCCATGCAGACTCCACCCAGATTGTGCATTGGCCGGCCTAACCCACGATCTCCTTGCTGGGAGACGAGAACAGTAACCACTCTGCCACCGTGCCCCCTAATGTGTGATCCAATGAAAATAAAAAAACAGTAAATAGTATATCTGCAATAAGAAAGGTAAGCAGGTTTAGACTCTAGTTCTAGTTCAGGAGTAAATTCTCTATTGAGCCACAAAACCCTTATAGGCCATAAAGGTTAAGACTCCACTAAAACTAATGAGTCCTTTTCCTTCACTGACTCCTTGTGATTGAAGTATATTTACCCTATCTTGCAATGCTATAGAGTCAATTAAAAGTGTTACATTTTGCTTTTTCAGGCTTTTTGAAATAGTTTTGGATAGGATACCTTTGTATTAGTATTAGTAAACTTCTTTTTGGGGAGTGCTGACATTATGAGAATGAGTCCGGTGACAAACAAAATACTACTCCAGGAATGTTTTTGAGGTGGAAACAACATCATAACAAGTTGAAGAAAAGCTTAAAAAAGTTGATTTAGCACAATGGGGGATCTTTTAAAAATTGTCATGATTCCGAAGGTGTTCCAGAATCAGAAGAACTAATTCTTCCTGGGCCCCTTACTGGTGTTTTCATAAAATTTCATCAAAAACTAACAATTACTTTTTGACTTATATTGGAAATAAACAAATAGAACGACTACTAAAAAATCCACTTAAGGACTAAGCAATATGAAATTCTGGCATTGATATTGATTTTTCTGTCATCGCTCCTGCTTTAAAATGTATGTTTATTTGCTGAAGCCTTGCCCACATGCGCGCCAATCTTGCCTCCACTACTCCCAAATCAGTCATAAGTTCTCTCACATTTCACTCAATAAAGCCAAATGTCAGGCCAGATTACTCATGACTGCTCTCGAATGCTCCAGAAGTCCCTGTTAGTCGTGTGCTGACTCACAAAAGGTGCTCAAAGTAAAAAGTACAAGTGTAGTTATTTTGAAAACAAACCAAACCTCTTCAAACACCACAGAAAAACTTACTCAAAGCTAAGCCCTTCAAAGTGTTCATCTACCTCTCTTGCAGGAAGAGGTGACCTTTCCGTCAGTCCTGCTTGTTTGATATTGTGGACATACGTTTTATATTTCAGCTACTGCTCACGCTGATCGAACCTAATCCATTTCGGCTCAGTCACAGTCAGTTACATAAGAAGTGTGTGGACGCAGAAAGAAAGAGAAATATGTTTATTTTTTTAATCAAAATATGACACATTTGGTCGAAATCTTTTGGTCGAAATTATGATTTTTTACTCATCCAGTTTGAGTGGCATTACCTTTTGTGCCAAAAGCTCAAGGTGTGCTTCAAAGAGCTGCCTCTACAATGAAGTAATGGGGCTTATGTAAGTGTAAGTGGTTATTCACGTCTTACTAATGGTCATACCTTTTGGAGGATAAAGGGTCTATTACAGTTTAATGATCTCAGCACACTCATGAGTTATTGTCTCTGCTCAGAGATCCTCTTAAGTAACCTCTGATCTGTAACTAGCACGACTTTAGCCTCTTTTCATAATCCAGGAAACCTTTGGGCTCTGTTGTTTTATAAATGTTTATGGGCTAAATGCTGTAAGATTATTACTGTTAGCATTAGGGGTAGAGTCTGCATGTTCTCCCTGGGTACTTCTTCCCCAAAGTTAAAGTTCCATCTCCCCAAAATAAGACATTTCCATACATATACATTATTTTAAGTTATAAAACATAAAATGCTAATGCAAAGGTGTACAAAATTATTTCAAAAAAACTGAAAAAAGCATAATTTAGAACCTTTAAGTGAATTGGTGAATCTAAATTACCCCTACAGCCAATGGTGTAACTTGCTAATGAGGGGCCCCAATGCAAGTTTTAGGAATGGGCCCCATAGATTTGAAGTACATTAAGCTCATGCATCAGACTTCTAATCTATAAAAAATATATCACAGCTATCAGCTGCTTTTATTGCAGTTTATTGCAAAGGTTATTCAAAGAAAATTAATTTTTATTAAAGAACAATTTCACACCTTTTTTTATTTACATTTTTGTTTTAAATAATCTTTTTTATAATCTTTTTTTAGACACATATATGTAAACATGTATATATTCTGTTCTTACAATTTGTAATAAGTTCATGAATTCTGTTTAAATTTATTGTAAAAACTTTCTTCTATAATAAAGTCATGTGTTGCTCTTTTTTATTATGAATATTTCAAACACAGACGTGACAGCAGATGTAGCCTACAAGAGCTCTTATGGGCCCCTAAACCTCCTGGGCCCCAGTGCAGTGGCACCAGCAGCATTGCCTGATGTTATGCCCCTGCCTACAGCCAATAAATATTAGAAATAAATATTAGAGTGAATGGTTGTTTGTCAGTGTTTGTCTCAGCCTTGTGACTTATTGGGCATTGTCCAGGGTGTACCCCGCTTAATGCCCATAGTTGTTGGGAGAGGCCACAGCAAAACAAGGTGAGTGATTGTTGTGTAAGGTTATTGACAGACTTTGATGTAAGTTTATGTGTTGCAGTTACAGAGTACAGTTTGATCTTATGTTGACGTTGGATGTTGCAATTCAACATCTCACATTCTCACCTCCAGTTTCTACTGTTTAGTCCTCAAGATCAGTGTAAAATTTCAGCATAAAATAAGCAAGGTGGACATTAAAACTATAGTCAGCCACTTTGGAACTTACTCAACTGCAACTTGCTTTTCACACTAGAGCACTGAGTCTCAACTGGTGGGACACAGGACCCAAAAGTGTGTTATAGCAGGAAGGTTGAATATAGTTTGTAAAAAGTGAGTCAATAAAATGATCAGGAATAATGGGTCCCACACTCAGACAATTTGAGAACAATTGCTTGAGTGTCCAGAGCTTTAAATGTCTGGAGGAACTTTTTTTTTTTTGGTTAATCCAGATTTGCAGAGGCTCCATATCTCGGTTGATAAAGGCAAAATTTTAATGAACAATCTTCCCTCTAGTTTTACATCAATGAGTAATTTTATCTCATCAAAAACTATTAAAATAAGATAATTATGAGAGTCATAATCATAAAGTTAAATGAAAACTCACACACAAAGAACTTTATTATTATTGCCCTCATGATAATTTAATTGATTGGTGGAAGTTTGAGAGCCAAGTATAAACTTCATAATATCATGAGTTAATCCACTGAACTGAACTCAAGGATTTTTCTTATCTCTCTGTCATTGCAGTTAGCAAGGACATATGGCCAGTGCACTTTACCTCAAACATCACTGATTTTTTTTTATCTGCTGTCAGTAAAATAAAAAATGTCTGGTCTGACAAGACTTTAATCAAATCTAACCTTGACCAGCCAAACCTTTTTACACATTTTGACTTTGTCTAATATGTTAAAGACACAGCCTTACTCTGCACAAAAAGCACAAAGGGTGTCCACAATATTTTATGTGTAAAGACAAAACATCTGGAGAATGATGGATGATTGAGGAAATGTATGAGCTGCTCTTTACATACAAATGACTAAGATTTATATTTGTTTTGCCCACAAAAAAGTGAGTGCCATTCAGAGGAGAAGGGCTTCTGTTTACTGTGCATATATTTTAACCCTAGGATAATGTTTGGACTTGTGCTGGAACATTTGAATGTTATCCCTTTTAGCCAGCCTACACTCATGCGTACATAATGTGTAAGATTATAATTTGGTTTAAAGAGAAGCCTAAACCACATTACAGCCATGTGTCCCATGTGAGTGTAGTACAGTTTGTAGTTTTACTTAAGACAAATATGTACTCAAGTAATGTTGTTTCAGAATAATATTACACATGTAGAAGTAAAAATGATCGACGCAATAATTACTTGATGAATTACTTAATTAAAGTTGAAAGCTTTCACTTCTACATTCCTGTGGCCCATGTGTGTATATAACTAATTTGGTTTTACTAAAGACACAGGGGGAAGCAGGTGGAGGTCAAAACCTGTGTTAAAGTAATGTTACTTCTAGGGGTGTGACAAGGTCTCGTATTCTTGTAAGAATAAAATGTGACAAGATTCTGTGAAGGTGAAAATCAGTCTCGTAATCAGTTTCTGTTTCTGTTCAGAAACTAGTCATCTGAGTTTGTGGCAAAACATTTTGCTGCATAAATGTTCTGTCACTGCTTATAATTGAAATTAAAGTAAATTCCATTCATTACAAGTTGGTTTTAAAAATGTAACTGAATAGTTAAGCATTTTATGATTTTCAGTTGAATAAAACACATTTTTCATTGGTGTAACCAGGGGCGTAACATCAGGCAGTGCAGCCAGAGCAACTGCACTGGCCGGAGGTTTAGGGGTTCATTAGAGTGGGCCCTTGTTCATCGATCAGTCCCTCCAGGATTTCGCGATGTCGCAATCGCAACTATTAACGCAAAATCAAGCAAACCCCATGAATTCAACGCTACCCTGCAACTTTGTCCATACTCAGCAACTTTTCTGTAACTTTGACCAATTATCTCTGAAATTTTCTTTTAAAACTTCATTTTGCTGCACTTGTCCTGTCTGTGGGCCGTCCCCTGTTCCAAGCAGAGCAGCTTCATTCTCTCAGCAGCGCACCAGTAATGCACGCCGGAGGTCAGATTGAGCCACAGACAAAGCAGCATGGAAGGTGCGATGCGGAGGTGTGCACTCAAAAACAGAGTGGCACAGAGTTGTGACGCGGAGGTGCAGCACAGACACGGAGGTGCGGTGCCAAGGTTGGGCACACTCATGAACATATTAGTGTAAGTTACAGATTTCAGGGGACTACTTTGTGAAACGTGAGAGAATATAGCTGAGGTGGAGCACGGAGGGCATACTCACAGAGCGGCATGGAGGAGCAGCTGCAGTGCAGAGGTGGAGCGCACAGGCCTGAGGTCGCAGGTGCTCACCAGCAGCAGTGCGTGTGGCTGGGACTGAAGGAGGAGACGAACGCAGAATGGGGCTATATTTTCTAGTTTTGTCTGGGTTCACTCTAAAAAGCCTGTCTGTGTTGCCATGGTGATATAGTTGCCTAAAAAGTTGAATGGGCAGCGTATTTAGACAACTGTGAAGTTTGAGGTCATTGTTCTTTAAACGTTAATGTTGCAGGCTAATAACCTTCCTGAAAACCTACAGCACAGCAAACTTCTTCTGATTTTTAGTGACTGGATGTGCTACAGCACACGACAGGAATCACCAGAGAAGATCTGAGTGGAACAGAATCAAGAAAGTAGGTATGCTTGGCTTGTTCAAATACAGGTATTGTTAATTAGATTCTTACCACCTCACATATAAAACTCAAGCAACAGTGTATTTTTATCACCTCTGGTACTTTTTACTTTATAGAATTATAGACAAAAAAAAATTCGCAACTTAAAAAAAATCCCCATAAATCAGGCATTTTAGCCTGCAACAATCACAAAAATTTCCTGTGAAATCCTGGAAGGACCGATCTATGATCAAGTCTGTGTTTAAAATATTCATAATAATTAGGAGCAGCTCATAACTGTTACAGAGGTGAATTGTTAACATTATTTAAATTTTAAATCCTGTTAAATTTGTAAACTCAAATGAAAGGAACAAAACACAAATTGTAATAAAAAAACATTTATTTTTTTTATATTGAATATTGTCACTAAATATTCATGAATAAGCTTCTGTTTTTTGTATCAAGCTCAAGTAAAACATTGGCATTTTATAAATTAAAAAGTTTAATGCATGAACCTGGAGTACTGAATGTGTTTCATAACTTTAGGGCCCATTCTGAAATCCTGCACTGGGGCCCCACATTACCAAGTTACACCACTGGGTGTAATCATACATATTTCACTCGTAAAAAAAAAAACTTCCAATCTTTTCAGTGTCTCGTCTCGTAGAAATAAGTCATTAAATGTATCTCAAAAGTTAAAAAACAAAACAAAAAAAAAGTATTAAGGGGCAGCAGTTGCTCAGTTGGAAACGTTTGCCCACTAACCTGAAAGTTGGCAGTTTGATCCCCACTACTATATGTTTGGAGGTGGTCAGAGGGGCCGCAGGCGCACAGTGGCAGCCACATTTCTGTCAGTATGCCCCAGGGCAGCTGTGGCTTCAGAAGTAGCTCACCACCACCGAGTGTGAGGAGTGAATGAATAATGCATCAAAATGTAAAACGACTTTGAGTGTCTAGAAAAGTGCTACATAAGATTCATTTATTATTATTAAAAGTATATTTAAGGTAGAAAGTACTACTGCCACTAATACTACTACAACTATTACTACTACTAATGCTACTGCTACTAATACTACTGGCAATACTACTGCTGCTGCTGCTACCACCAACACTTGTACCACTCCTACGATTAGGCTATTGTGCCACCAAGGTCAAAAACACTTTTACTCAAAGAGGTTTGAAAAACTCAACTGTGCGCACAAGTGAAAGTATGTTTTAGAAAATACATAAAACATGTTCCACAGATGTAATATGATTTGCAAATGTAATTAAACAGTTATAAATAAATGTAATCTGATCTGAAAATATGTAACAGAATTTGCAAATAAATATAACTTACAAATATAGTTCAGGGTTTGCACGTATATGCAACTGGTTTGTACAAATATATTTTATAATCTGCAAATGAAAAAGCTTACATTTGGCGCTTCGCAGCCTTCACATGTGACTGGCATGTCACGTGACTTTTGGCAGTATTCTTTGTTTGTTTGTTGTAAAGAGTAGATCCTCTTGTTCTGTAAATGCAAAGTACTCAAAGTACTTGAGTAAAAGTACCATAGTTACTTTGAAATTCTGTCTACTTATACTGAAAAAAGTGTCCCTATGGAGCTGCTATAGTGCAAAGTATCACTGGAGGAGTGTTTTCGTAGTGCACTTAGAACCCATTGGGGTAACTGGATGCCAGGAAATGTGCTCCACAGTAATCAGCCTAAGGGGAACCGAACTGGTGGGAACTCAGACTGTTATCTTCTCTTCACTGGCCACAAAGCACAGCTTCTAAACAGGGAGGTGATGGCTGATATTTTGTGGTAGAAAAACTCCAGGAAAAACTCCTTTTATAGAAGCCATGGTCCAATTTGGACATGAGAAGACCTAGATTTAAATGTTCCCATTTCAAAAACAGAAAGGTAGGTGAAATAAAGATGTTGATAAAAAGCCACAAGAGATTTAATAAAGCATCAAGACACAAGCAAAATATATTTACATTCCACATTACAGACAGTGTTCACACTGAAGTATTTTTTTTTCCACTGTGCGAATAGATTGACTTCATTGGTAATGTTGAGTTGGAGCAGACTTGAAATAACACAGCATGACAATTTTGGTAATAGCACTGGAAAACTGTACACAGAGTATTTTACATGTTAGGCAATAAATACAGGCAGAAATAAGTGATGAAAGAGCACCCCTCTGTTTAACCAATAAGTACAAGCTGTATTTGAAAAGTACTTTGTTCATGTGCTCTTTAAATGTTCGAATTCAATACAGACAGTAGAAATATTGGGTCAATATTGGGCCCATATAATGATGAAATAATAAGACCAATAAGACATTAAGTGATGGTCATACTGTGTGGCCTGTCAGCTACCTCAAGCAACACCAACAGGTTTGAGTTAGCTATAAAGTGAGAACCCAACTAAGTAAATTTAAATAAGTGGAAAAAGGACTTTCTTTCAGTAGTTCAATTTAAAAAGTTGATTATATACTTTCACTAAACACATCGTGACATATTTTGTTATTTTAATTGTGATGGTTTTAGCTTACAAACAATGAAAACTAAATCCAGCCTCTCAATTTTACATAATATTTCATAAACGTAATCCAATGACAATGTGTCATAAGCCAGTGTACCTTTTGTGTCGTCCCCAAGTCTGGATAAATGGAGCGGGTTGGGTCAGGAAGGGCATCTGGTGTAAACCCTATGGCAAATCAATACACGAATTACTACAAGGCAGCTGATCATTTTTGCTGTGGCGACCCCAAAAGGGAAAAGCCAAAAGGCAAGAAGACATAATATTACATAGTCATCATATTCATTACCATTAAGCCACTCTGTGTGTACTTTTTGAATTGAACTTCTGAAATAACTTCACCTTTTCATGATATTATAGTTTATTGACATGCGCCTCTAGCTGGGAAAAGCTTTATTTATTGTTATTGTTTTATTTATTGTTCATGGTCCACTATTTCTGCTGTGTATGCCAAACTATATTAGTGTTCGGTGTGTACTGTTGTTATCCCCTTAAGTCTTTGAAATAGTTTTTTTTTTTTTTTTGCTTGAACTCAATCCAGTCTTTGAGTCTCTGTAAATGTTAAAATGAGTTGCTTCTCCAGTGTTTGAGCTGATGAGTCACAGCGGTCAGTGTCTTCAGCGAGAAAGTGTATCATCCTCTGTAATTGCATTGGGATCACCATACACAGTATACTGAGGTAAAGCTGCTGTGTAAAGGCTTGGCACAACACAAAGACACAACATTGTTAGTTCTTCATTCTCATTGGCTGTCCTGTGAGAGTGTTTCCATGGTTATAAAGGGTGCATAAGAAGCTTTGTGTCCAAAAGCCTGGCTCAGTCCTACAGCACGACACAATCTGGAAAAAAAAGGCATTCAAATATAGAGTGAAGCTAGATATCATTTGTTATATTTACATGCAAAACGTTCAACTGTGATGGCGATTTTACAGATGCAAACTTTTTTTTTTACATTGAAATTTTAACCAGAAAGTGATATCACAACCACCTAATCCAGCCACAAAAGGGTTACAAGCCAGTGTTCTCTTTGTGCTAGTCCTAAGCCAGGATAAATAAAGAAGAAAAAGCAATTTCAAACCAGTGTACAAATCACTGCATGCTCAGAGGCCAATGATTTTCTGTGACAACCCAAGAAGAGAAAAGCCAAAAGGAAAAAAAGAAGATATCGCACCCTTCTGTTAAAATTTGTTTTTTGTCATGGTCAATAACTTTTTATCTTCATGTCATTACGTCTTTATGACATTTTCAAGAAATTATACATTAGAGGAGGGTTTTTTAAAATGAATTTAAAATGCCAGATATTGTCATTATCAGAAAAAAAGAAATGTAGTGAGCAGAAGATGAGCAGAGAGGGGAGATGATGTCGCCGGTTTATGCCCCCCAAGCTTGAATATAATGAACAGCGCTTATGTGGAATAGTACTGCCAAATCCAAATTCAAGCAGCCACAATTAGGAATAAAAAGTCAATATGATATTACAAACAAATTAACTGTGACTGTTAAAATGCCCCCCAAGCACTCCTCACAAGTCAGACATTGGTGCAGTTGGTGGAGGGTGGCGTTTCCGGCTTGCTACGTATCTCCTTTATATCGTTAAGGGGGGAGTCGCTCGTACCGATCTGGCATTTAAACACTTGCTTGTAGGCTTTCCTGAAGTTCTCCGACAAGAAGGCGTAGATGACGGGGTTAACGGAGGAGTTGCTGTAGGCCAGACAGTGAGCGGTGACGCGCAGCACAAAGGAGGCCTGGTTCAGGGGGAACGTCCCAAACTCCACCCAGAGGTGCACCACGTGATGAGGGAGCCAGGAGATGCAGAAGACCACCACCACCACCAGCACGGTCTGGGCGGTCTGAGGAGAGAGAGAGGAGCAGGAATTAAGGACCTACACACGACGTAAATATATATATATATATATATATATATATATATATATATATATATATATATATATATATATATATATATATATATATATATATATATCCGAAGCATCTGATTTTACTATAAAGAGTTGTTTTACAGGATTCATACACTTTTTTCACCAAGAATTTGCCACAACTTTTCCAAAACATTTGACTAAATTTCCAAGACCCAAAAAATGCCTTATACATTAATAAATTAATAGTATTCAAAATTGAATACTATTGAATTGGAAATAAGTCACTTGAAGAAAAATATTTATTAATTTACACAATTTTACTAGCCTACACAGCAGTGATTAAAAGGTAATTATCCTTGGTAAATTGTGGTCATTTTAAAAAAGTAAATTAAAGTATAAAGTAGGGGTGTAACAATACAGTAACTGTATCAATTTATTGATTTTATTCCCTGTGATACAACTGTATCAATACACATTGCCTTGTTTCAAATCATATCATTTTCTAATAAGTGTATATCGATATAATGGGAAAAAAATTATAATATAGGAAATATCAATATCAGAAATTTGCATGTTAAAATAAAGGCAGATAGGGCTTTCTGGTATGGAGGACCGTGAGTGCCATGCGAAAAGGAATAATGCTTTTATTAAAAACGTTTTTAAAAGAGCACTTAATAAATAGATTACCAAATAGTTTTATTAAAAGAGTGTTTAAAAGAGCCTTTAATAAACGGATTACTAAATGGTTTTATTAAATGAGTTTTTAAAAGAGCCTTTAATAAATGGATTACTAAATGGTTTTAATAAAAGAAGGATTAATAGCGTTATTCATTAATCCATTTAGGAAACCGATTTCTAAATGCATTTACAAAACCTTTTCGGAAAAGCATTTGCAAAACGTATTAGCTTCTCCAATTAGCCTCTCCTTTTAGCTTTTCCGTGGCGTTCCTGATCCTCCTGGCTAATGTTAAATAAAATAAAATGCAAAGCGATGTAACAAGCTCTGTGATTGGTCAGAGCTACTCGCACTCTGATTGGCCAGACAATAGGGGTTATCCGCTAACTACTTCCGCATTCGGCTAAACAGAATGATCCACTTCCGGTCACATCTTGTAAGCGACCAGCCGGACAACGGCAGCTTCAAAAAACATATTTATGTATTACACATCGCAAAATAAAATAAAACATCATTAACACAACAATATCCCGCATCTGCACTCAGTGATTAGTGAACTATTTAACACACAAATGCTAAAACCCTTATTTGAAGTATAAAACTGCATTAGTCCATGGCAGCTTTATTTTGGTGATTTTATTTTGCGATGTGTAAGACATAAATATGTTTTTAGAAGCTGCCCTTGTCCAGCTGCTCGCTTACAAGCTGTGACCGTAAGTGGATCATTAATGCGGAAGTAGTTAGCACATAACCCCTATGGTGGACAAAGACGTGATTGTAAGTCACAACTTTACTCTGCTACGGGCACGTAGCTCATTTTACCTGGTTTTATGAATAATTATATAGTTGGTTACAATGCAGATAATCTGAAATGAAAATATGTGCTCATATTATCAACATATTTCATAGAACTTTCGAATTTTCTGGCCAATCAGAGCGCGAGTAGCTTCGACCAATCACAGAGCTCGTTACATCGCTTTGCTTTTTATTTTATTTAACTTTAGCCAGGAGGACGAGGAACACCACGGAAAAGCTAAAAGGAGAAGCTAATCGGAGAACCTAATACGTTTTGCAAAATAAATACATTTAGAAATCGGTTTCCTAAATGGATTAATGAATAATGCTATTAACCCTTCTTTTATTAAAACCATTTAGTAATCCATTTATTAAATCCTCTTTTAAAAACTCATTTAATAAAATCATTTCGTAATCCGTTTATTAATCATATTGTCAAATCATATTGTTCCAAATTAGCCAACATTGTTCTTGAATCGTATCAAAACAATTCTAATCAATACGTATCATATCGTTGCAAAAATGTATCATTACACCTCAGTATAAAGTATCATCTATGCGTTTTTTATGAAGCTGGCGCAGGTTAAATAACCGCGGCCGAACGTTACTCACACTGTTTAAATTTTCAAAACTTTTCCAAAGCTTTACACTAAAATATAAAATTCCAAAACTTTTCCAGGTTTTCCATGACTGTACAAACCCTGTATTTAAGTGTTCAGTATCTCACAGCAGCCAGCTTTAGTAGTTTTGGCAGACGTACAGCAAAAACTATTACCACTAATACCACTGCTGCTAACAATATTACAGCTATTATTACACCGCTACTCTCCACATCACCACTACTAACACTGCTGCTGTCACGGGGATTAAAAGTATTACAAGTACATTTAGGAAAACAACTTAATGTTATCAAGAAAACAGAGAAGCAGGGTAAACCAAGGCCATAGTGCGATTGCATTCAGTAAGGTTGCTTTAATGGACCAGGCAGGATTACATATACACTGCTCATGGACAGACTAAGTTTAGTGGAGACAGTGCTAGACAATAATGACATGACAACAGCCAGCTAACAAGCCACATATGGTGATGGTCAAAATAAGTAGTTGCTTCATAAAAGGAAAAGCAGGAAACTTCAGGACATCCACAAGTTACTTTCCACCACTGTAAATCAGGGGCTCTTTCATTGATAATTGCTGGATCACATTGTTCTAAGGCCAGAAACAGTTTGAGCATATTCAAGGACATTGGGATTACATGACCCTGTGCATGCAATTTGTATTTTTACTAAGATCTCAGATGGTTTTATGTGTGCAAAATGAAAACGTAAAATACTAAGTAAGGAGACTGACAGAGCTGCTTAATATGCTTCAGTATATTTTAGTTTTGCACAGTCAAACTAGGTAGGTGTTTTTGGTTCTGCTGAAGTTGTATGTATACTCAAAATGCAATTATTACTTGAGGCTCTTTGTTGCAAACTAAAATGCAATTTCCTATAACTCTACATCAATTGAGAATATATAATGTGGAGACAATCTTGGGCTTCCTGGCTTCTGACCCACTGCTGATCAAGGATGGTCATCATCAATGATCACATCAACTGCAAAAATCGTTAAACTGTTGTCTCCCTTTGGTTTAACTTTCCTCCTTCGTCCGCATTTATCCTTTGTATCTACTGTTTCTCTCTGTCTACTCTTAGCTGTAAAGTCTAATATACGCCCACAAACAAATCTCAGTGGGAAAGACTGGATGGACAGCATCTCGCCAAAAGGACTTAACTCCAGCACTGTGCCATCAGAATATAAATCACAGCTCGCTCTGCCAGGGTCTACTCAAGTCAAGTAGTGATGTACTGTAGAAAGATTTATTCATCGCAAATCTCTTCACTTATAATTTATTGCAAGAAGTTTCCGTGTCATTTTTCACTGAGATGAGGCAAAACAAACCTTAAATCATGTTCCAACTTGAGCTCACTATACTGCCCTACAAAGGAAGAACACAGTAGTCAATCTTAAAATGGATCTAAAGTTTTGATGTTGTCCCTCCAAGTTTGTCACAGGTACATTAATGGTAGTGTTTTAATAAAATACCTTGTCATAAATAGTTTTTATAGGTCACAACTATCACCACCAATTTGACCTTTGACCTCCTAAATGTGGAATTAAAGTACATTTTATGTTGTGTCCTAAAATCATATTTATTGAGCACTTCGACAGTCAACATCAGAAAGTATATTAGCATGTGTGTGGATAATGGAAGTGTCCAAGTTTTGTACCTGAGTTGTGTCCCATTTCAGAGTCTGAACAAAAATCGTTTCAACATTTTGCAGTAACTGCAGTAGTCTCTCAGTGATACAAAGGCAGAGTGCAGTAACTGCATTTTACTTTTGCATCAGTGTGAAATTTGTAGTTACTACAAATTTAACAACATAATTTCTCTAGAATGGGACACAATCAAGCCATAAACTTTGTCTCTAAATAAAACAGATGATATGATACATGATAACTCAATTTTGACAGAATGTAAAGCTACTGTGTATTAACTTTGTATGGCAGTATAAATCCTGGGTACTGAGGAAGTCATTGCTTTACACAGTGAAGATAATGGAAGTATTTTTCTTATTGAAGGAAAGATTACATTTTCCATTGTCTATAATGTGTCATGTGTATAATATTAATGATGGATTCCCTCCTGTTTCATGGGCCGTGTTGTGCAATAAACATGTTCAGTCAGATGTGGTAATGGACTTAATTAAAAAATCTTGTTATCTAAGTTTGTAGATTAGTGTCAGCACCATAACAACTGCGATGGTGATGGACGCTATTTTCTTTCATAAAATATCTGCACTCAAGTTACTTCAAAGTAATATTACTACAGTACAAGAGATGAACTACAAAAAGTAAAAAGGCAAATTTTACTTTTGAAAGATTTTACTACCACCACTGCTACTGTTCGAAACCTGGCCTCAAACCCAGGACCTTCTGATACCAAACAGAACACGCTGCTCAGAGGTAAAAATACTTTCACTCATTTAGTAACACTGAGAAATAAAAAATAAGTTTATAAAAAAAGTATTCAGAAATGATCTAGTTTTCAACACTGAACACTAACTACTACATGTCAATTTTTTTGCATGCAAATTTTTTCAGGACTGGCACATTTTCTTTTGACAAAAATGTTTCAGTGAGGATTTAATATAAACCTATAATTAGTTAAATATCAGAGCATTTAAACTGGCGCTAAATGCCATAAAGCAGCAGGATATCTTAGGGGAGGAATCTGACTCCCACTTGGCCCAGGTCCTTTGCTACTCAGTCTTTAAAACTCTAGCATAAAACATAAGGTTTCCCCAATTCTTCTGACATTAAAAGCAGCATGATAGAGATGCATTTTAAATTCTAAGAGCAACTCTAGTCTTGTCTTCAGAGCAATCACTTTGAGTTTTTTGTGTCCTTTTCCTGATTAGTACAACGTCCTTTAGTCAAGCCGTTTAGTGCTCATTATTGTCTGACCTGATGTGAATGGTTACACTAACGGTCATGTGGGGTAACGTCCCCTGGATGATCTTAAAGCTTTTCACCGGGCAGACATTATGGGCATCACTGAACAAAGACAACATATTATATTTTCAAAGTGTACTTCAACTTCTTTTAAGGCTCATTCAATCAATCAATCAATCAAACTTTATTTATAAAGCACTTTTCATACAGTAATGCAGCACAAAGTGCTTCACAAGGTTAAAAGCAAAACACCCCCTCCCCACACCCCCTGTCCCCACATCCCCTCACACACCAATGTATACAGACCCATCAACACGTGCACACACACACACACACACACACATTAAAATACCAACGTCATTGGAAATAAATCACTTGGACAGGAATAAATGCCAAACAATAAATTTAGAGGTGCAATGTTACAGATGACATGCAGAATATTAGAGTGACTAGATAATTTACACAAAAAGGGTATAGGACACTCATCTTGCAACTCAGTTTTGAATAGTAGTAGTTAATCTAATTTTTGTCCCCCAGAGTCTAGGAACAAGCTGGACAATAAATTGATGAAACAGGTGATATTTTTTGCTTCTTATATTATATAAAAACTGTACTGTGCTAAAAGGACTGCTTAAAGATTAAATAAAGACATTACATGTCATTTTTACTCCAAAAATGTTTAATAAAAATAATTTTATTAAGGATAAGTGTCACCAGCAATCTGTGGGCAATACTGAGTATAGTTGTAGTAGGAGCAGTACTAAGAGTATAAAGTAAGTATAAAGTAAGTTTTGTTGTGCATTTGCGAAATACTACATATGTTATATTTTACATTTTACTCAAGTGCTAATTTTGCTGAGTACTTTTACTTCTACTTGAGTATTATTTTTAATTAACTTTTTTTTTTACTTCAGTTCTTCTTCCACGTTGGCTTAGTAGTCTCTAAAGGCCATAAACATATCATGTTTTAATAAAGGTTACACCAAGTCTGATCTGCGTAATTGTTAAGTTGTAATAAATTATGCCTTATTGGTTTGCTCTTTCCAGTATCAGGACAACCACAGCCTTGCACAGCTAAAATGGCTCTGTGTTTAGAAGGATATTTGTGAGAATATGTAATAATACTTTTTGACAAGTTAACCAAAAAAAAAACAAAAAAAAACAAAAAAAAAAAACAAAGCGATTAAGTGGAAAGTAGTGAGTGTTACTACTTTGGGCAAAGCTAAAGGCCACAGTTAAAAGGCTTCATGTTTAAATGGCAGAGGCTCTTTACTGCTTCTCCAGGAACAAGTGCACATACTGTATACTTTCAGAATTAATGAGCTTCTGTTGTTGGAAATGCTGAAGAGATGAGAATGAATGCTCCCCAGAGGCTCTGCTTTGTGTTTATATTGCTCAAATATATTGCCAGGCAGTGCACGTTTGAGTGAATGCAATATATTTGACAAACATTGCATCAACCACCATACAGTACTTTTTCTTTTAATGCTTTTGGTTTCTAAATATAAGTAGAGATGTAGAAAGTACAAGTAAATGCTTCTGTGAGGATTCAGTATTATGATCTATTTAGCTAAATATCAGATCATTTTAACAACACTGAATGATAAGCCGTGAAACTGCAAGATATCTTAAAGGAGGACTCTAACTCCCCATTAGCAAGGGCCACTTGTACCTGAGTCCAATAGCTTCAAGACTCTCTCTGTTGGCACTGTCAAACCACAAGCATCACGAAAACCTCTCATTTCCATTGCAATGGTATAAATGCCGAGTCTTACTTCGACTATTGTACTCCTGAAGGGTTCACTGGAGGCCACAAACCAAAACAACCACTCCATCATTTCTTCATAACAGCCCTACCCAGTTCATTTTTGAGCTTTTACATCCCATAACTGTATCTGTTCAATTTCAGAACTGCAATGAACCTAATTTCCAGAGGCAGAGAACAGTCATTTTCTGGCCTGTACGCTCCCAGCCCTGGAGAGGAATAAAATTAATTCATTACAACATTCAGTGAGTAGATTTGGACAGCGTCTATTCAAACCATCCATTCACCACGCCAGGACAGCTGAATGATAGTGATACCATTTATATACACTAATCAGCCATAACATTATGACCACCTGCATTGTATTGGTGGTCATAATGTTTGTGATATCACAAATTTACTTGAGTATTGTACTTAAGTATAGTTTTTGAGAATCTGTACTTTACTTGAGTAGTATTTTTAAGGGAAAACTTACTACTTTTACTCCACTACATTTAAAGAATTATTGTAATACTGTTCACTCCACTGCATTACTAAAAAAGCAAAAGTAACTTCTGCAGGGATATTGTCTTAAAACCGAAAGACAACTGACTTACACCCTGAAGATAATTATTTACTAGTTTATACTTTAAGACTTTTTGTAGAGTAAATTTACACATATCTCTAAACTGTGTGAAGTGATTTAGCTTTTGCTTTGAACATTATTTGGACAATTCTATAATAAACCAATTTAAAAATAATGAATTAGTATGTTCATAAAACCCAGCCTTATTTATAAAGGCTCGTTTTGTGTGGCTCATTTTTGCTGAAAAACATCTATTTACATCTATCTATCTATCTATTATGGTTTTATGACTTGAGCCTCACATGCCCTCACTAACATGATGTAAAATGTATTTTATTTATATTTTTGGAGCTACAAATTTGTGACTTGAAGTAGACATTTTCCCAAAAATTCTTGACTGCACTCATTCGAATACATTGTGAAAAAATGTTGTTGTATTACAGCAGCCCTAAACACAACAAACTGTATTCTGACACCTTTCCATCAAAACCAGCATTAACTTCAGTAAAGTGAACTAAAGTAGACCTTCTGTTGGAGTGAACCACACAGTCCAGTCTTCACTCCCCAAGTGCAGTCGCCAGTTCACCACTGTTCCTTCCTTTGACCACTTTTGAGAAATACTGACCACTGCAGACCGAGAACGCCCCACAGGAGCTGCAGTTTTGGAGCTCTGAACCAATCCTTTAGACAATTACAATTTTGCCATTGTCAAACTTGCTCAAATCCTTACTCTTGCTCCTCTCTGTGAGCTTCATTAGTTTGTGGGCTACCAGCAGCAACCTCTTTACCTTTATCATGGACACTCTTGCTCACTAGGAGTGACATCATTGTATGAGATAAATGTCACTTACTGAAAGGTCAGTGTTGTCCTGAGACACAACAAACAACACAACGTTAGGAGATGTAGCATGGGAAAGGCTGCTATAGTTAACTGTGTGTGAAGGACAATGTTTACTCTGGACGCTGTTCATTTATCAAGTCCACATTGGGGTCATAATAAACTTACTTCCATTTAGCCACAAGATAGGAAGAAAATTATGTTTTGTTTTTTCCAATTCATTTTGTTGTTGACAGATTGTAATAATAGATTACAATGGATAGCACCAGATTCATTTGTGGTCTGCCAAACCTCTGTAACTACTTGGCCTGTATAACATGAACATTCTGAAATCTATTAGTTCGTCTTTTGCTTATATGCTAACTTAGTATGCTAATTGGTAGGGTGACAAAATTTTTAGACCCAAAAACTGGGACACATATTTTTTTTTCACTTATAACGGTGCATTTGAACTGACCAAGTGACAAAAACTTTTCCAAAGTCCATACAATTTTCTGTCCTGTCAATAAAGTACATGACGCTTGGGCTTAAGTTTTGAATTTGAATGGCAACTTATTAATAAAAATATATATATTTAAATTGATAATGATGAATTTTTGTGACAATCAAATGTCTTTAGACAAATGTGTTTTTAGTTTCCTGTGTTTTTCTATGGTTGTTAAAATGGGGGCAACTAGGACATGGTTTGATGAAAACTGGGACATTTGAGTGTTTTTACAAATGTGTGTTGGGACATGGGAGAAGGAGCCTAAAACTGGGACTGTCCCAGTTAAATAGCGACGTCTGGTCAACCTACTAATTGGTAAATCAAATAAAATGGCTTCATATCAATAGCTAATGTTTTCTAACCATGCTCAGACGGTACATGTAGATGACAAGTCGATTGCCAAAACCATCTTGCTGACTCATAATTTGCAATATTTGGTGGCTAATGCTAACTCCTCCCTTGTAAATGTGTTGCTGTCTGATAAGCTTATGCTGCTTTTTTTTTTTTTAGAACGCCACCATATTGTTTACAACCATCTAAATGGTCCACACAGCTCATCTAGATGGATTAAAAGCTCAGAAAAGTTGTTAAATTTGAATTTGGAGAACCGGACACAACACAGATTTGTTGTTAGAAGTGCAGCTATTAACGCGCACAAGGGAGTTATCAGGATGTGATGTGCTCTGCAATTTACTGTGCAATTCGAAAGTCTATTGGGAACAGTATGTTTGTTATTTATGTAAATAGCTGGTTACATATGAGGATGTCCCAGGTTGGTATCAATGGTCTTATAAAACACTACCTTGTGACAATAATTGCATACAATTATAGGATTTAAGAATTAAAAGGTAGCTTTCAGTGCAAGGTTTATTGACTGTTTTATTGTTCACAGAGAAATACTTTTATCCATTAAGGTGTTTGTGTATACTTCTGTTTAAAATGCTGCATGCTGCTGTGCCAGTGAAACACAGTGTACCACAGTGAGTTTCCCTAGAGAGTGTGGCTATATTACTAAGCTGAATACAGTGTCCCGACTTGACCTTGAGCCAATTTCCAAATTGCCCGGTCAACTTTTCAATCAAGTAGCCCCAGCACAAAGAACACAGTGACTGAATGAAGTCTGGGTCAAGTGGGAGTACATAAACAAGGCCAGGGTTTAAGTAGCACCAACTTGTGTTCACAAAAACTGTGGATTGCCAAGGGATAAAGTTTATTTATTACTTGGTGTACTCATTGAAAACACTCAGTATTATGGTGTTACTGCAATTCATAAACTTGACTATTTGTGCCGCAATTCACCCACACTATAGGCCTTTATCAAAGGTGGAAGAACTTCCAATATAATGTGGTTCAAATCCCGCTCCTACTGTTACTGTTGTGTCTTTGGGCAAGACTTAACCAATCTTGTTTTCAGTGTCTACGCACACTGGGGTATGAATGTGTGAGTGATGTAAAGTGCTTTGAGGTAGAAAAGCGCTATATAAATGTTACGATTTACTATTTAGTACAATTGTGAGTATTAATACTGCTACTACTATGACTACTGCTACTACAAATACTATCGCCATGGTCAAAAACTTTACTTTTACTTGTTTAGAGACTTTTTATTCTTCAAATGATTACCCTGGTAAAAATAAAAGCATGATTTAGATAATGTACATGGTTTATAGTGAGTGAATTGTTTTGTATATAGAAAAGCATTGACAAAATGAGACTTCAAAAACACAAAAATATGAAATAATAAGCATACCATTGTTTGGCAAATAGTGGCCAATTAAAATGAGAAAGTTTTGTCATTTCACAGTGACATCCTGCATACTGGGACCATTTAAATTTACATCTCTGCTGAGAATACTATGTCATTTGCTTTCTAAGGAATTTGTCACCACTGTTGCTTACAGACGCTGTTGCTGAAATGTTTCAAGAAGACACAGCCAAATATTAATTTTCATAATTACCCATAACCATCTGTACAAACCTTCTGGATGTCTGACTGAGACACTGTGACAAACACACTGATGCTACAGTATAACTGGCTTTTAATGCATAGTTCTGAGTGAGAATCCATTATGAACGTGATTACTTGCCAAGAAAAATGAACTCTGGCATTGTTGCTGTCTCCACAGAGAGGCCATAAATAAGACTGTGACATGAGGATTGTTTTTGTACAAGACTATTGCAATGTTTCATACTTAACGTCCAAAATACATCTTCATTTTATAGTTTGATTCCTGTTAAGATGTCTAATGTTGATGAGGAGTTTAAGAGGTGTATTTCACTATAGCAGTGGGAGTGACCTTGCTCTTAGCAGCTGTCAGTGACACGATATTTCACAGAACGGCCCAAGCAAGCCACACAAACTATTGATTAAACACTTACTTGTACAAATGCTCGGCTTTCCACCAAGGACACTCTGTGGCCCATAGCAATTTATCAATTTGTCACTTTTAATTTTTGTCATTCTTTTAAGGAGGACCTCTTGTGGCATCTAAATACTCACTGATCAAATAAAGCCACAGGGGGTTCACAAGCCAGTGTACTCTTTGTGCCAGTCCCAAATCTGGATAAATCGAAGGGTTGTGTCAGGAAGGGCATCCAGTATAAAAAATTTAAAAAACTATGCCAAGTCATTAAGCACAGGTGAAGGTAGATGATTTGTCTGGTCAGTAGCATTTTTACCTTTATGTGACATTTTTGAGAAAAAGTTTACTCCAGGAAGTGTCACTTCAGCAAATGTAAAACTCCAAGGATTCTCATTATCATACTGCAAACAGATATTCCAGCCACAGGGGTCACAACCCAGTGTACTATTTGTGACGGTCCCAAGCCTGCATCAATTTAAACAGATGGGTCAGAAAGGGCATCTGGCCTAAAACCTACATCAATATGCAATCCACTCCACACTAGGAGTCAGAGGCAAAAAGCCAAAAGGAAAGAAGAAGACATTTATTATGACTATTAAAATAAGTCAATTTGGCTAAAGTGAGAGACAGTCATTAGGTTGCTATATCTTAATTTAATCCAGTGCTCACTTTAAAAAAAAAACATTTATTTGATTTGATTTATTCACGTTAGTTATTGTTTAACAGTAGCTCCCAAGGTCCTTTGTGTGTGACAGACTGTGGGTTTATTGCAGAGTTTGTGAGCTGTTTGTCACACAGCTGTCACACAGCATTTCCCTTTGCCTCCGCCATTTCCATCATCACTCCGCTCTCCAACTCAATCATAAATCATCATATTATCGGGAATGCCTGTTTAACCCCTACAGCTTCACGCAATAAAAGCTTGTGATACATATTAAATTACAACGACATGGGTTATCAAAGTGAGCTGCTGTGTGAGACCACGAACAACAACAGAAGCTCACAAATGAAGCTCTGGAGCCTAATTGCCTTCTTTGACTTTAATTAAAACTCAACTGCAGTTTAATAACCTTTGGGAAACTTGTTGCACATTCAGATAAGCTGTATAATATTAATGTCCACTGTTTGAACCTGGAGGGAAATGAAGGATGATGGTTTCTCAGCCTAATTGAAGGAAATGGCTGCATATGGTACAGCCTTGGGTCAGAGCGGCACTGGATTATGTTTGCAGGATAGGGTCACTGGAGTCATGGTATACATCTCCCTTAAGAACAGTTGCTTTGAGTCAAACCATATGTGAAAACATGAGATGATGTGTACTTTTCCATTTAAGTGTCTTTACTATTGAAATACAGTAAAACCCTGTTAGCACAACATATAAGGGGTAATTTTTCCTCAGGTACGTGATAGTGGTTTCTGCACCACTGAACCTTTTTATATGAGGTCAAATTTGAACAATAAAAAATTAATGAGGGTCCAATTAAAATTGCATTGTGCATATTATATTTTGATGGGTAAGGACTGAATAGCAGCTCGCTGCTATTAACCTATAGTTAGCCCAACTAAATTGTAGCTGCTGGGTTTGATTCCTGCGTGGGCCAATTTGCTCCATGTCATTATCCTATATTTCCTTTATGTCAACTATCTCTATCCAGTAAAGGCAAAAACTCATAAAAATAAATCTTGAAAATTGTAATGTGGCTTAACAAAAAAGATTTGCCTTTGTCTCTAAGTGTTGAGGCTGTATAATGTAATTTAAAAACAGACTCTATGTGCCACATAAAGACAGAGTTTGGCCATTGGTTGGCCCCAGGGCCAGAGCTTGTTCATGCCTTTACAGCTCACCTAAGTTGTAGCAAAAAAAAAATAATACACTTGTGGTTGTTTAGTAAGCAGATTATTTTAGGGAACACAATTTACACTGATTTGATCATGGCTAAATCGTACAAAACACAATACATACCTTTTTCTTTGATGCCTCTGACTTTTTGGACATATTTCTGAGCTTTTTGTGTAAGTGATTTAAAACCTAGAAGAAGGGAGTAAAAAAAAGGAGTAAGAACCCAAATACAATGTGGCAAAACTCTAAATGGTCGTCTCGTGCTTAATACATGCGCTTACCTTCGCATAACAGAAAGAGATGAGGAGCAGGGGCAACACATAACCAAAAACAAATGTGCACACGACATAAATCTTCTTGTGGTTTTGATCGGGCCACACTTCCCAGCAGAAAGTGTCGTTATCTTTCTGGAAAATGTTCTGGTAATACATGATAGGCGCAGCCATGGCCAGCGACAGTATCCAAATGACCACCACTCCGATTAAAGCATATTTGGCCACGCGGATAGACGAGGACTTTCTAGAGTGCACAATGGCAATGTAGCGGTCCACGGACATAGCGGACAGAGTAAAGATGCTGACAAGCATGGACACTGTGAAGAAATAGTGAATGAATTTGCAAATAAACGCGCCCAGGACCCAGGTCGGCATCAAGTAGACAGTTGACTGAAAGGGGATGCAGAAGAGCAGGTAGGAGAGGTCAGCTATGCTCAGATTGAGGATGAAAATGTTGGTAGTGCTCCGTGGTTTTCCTGGTTTGCTTCTAGCCAACACTGTTATGACCATAGAGTTTCCAAGCACTCCGAGTGTGAAAATAAGTCCAAAAACGAGTAGCGTGACGAAAGTATCCGCGCCAATGCCAAATAAAAGTTTCTGGTCGTCTTTGTCCGCTCTGCTAATGTTTAAAGGCTCATCATAGAGCCACACAGCATCTGACAAATTCATGGTTTTGTATGTCAGCTAAAAATTAGGAGAAAAAGTCGCGATGTGGACGCATGGCACAGTTTTTAAAAGTCGTAGTTGAAGGTCCTTTCCATTTTACGCACGGTGTGGCTGTCCTGCTTTGTCATATTTTCTCGTTTAAAAGCTCCCATTTGTCTGTAATTATACGAGTACACAGGGTCATGTCTCTTCTCGGGCGAATCTTTACAGCCTCTGTGCGTCTCGGTGCGCACCTGATGCTCCACTGCGCTTCGACCGACGCGCAGATCCAGTCACTATAGACCCGCTCTTCTGCGTCTGGACTCTTCTCCCTCTTATTATAGCGGGGGTTGGGCTGAGCGCACAGCACGTCAGCACCGCGATACCACCTCCAAAGAAATGCCGTGGATATGAAAACGTCTACCTGGGTATTTTTCCAGACTTTTTCTTGTTTCATAACAATGTCAGGGGCAGATGTAATTCTTCTCTGTCAGACTAAATTACTAATGAGAAAGCATTTTTTTAATGGATTCTGAAAATTGCTCCATGAACTTATTTGGCAGTCTATTGTGAATGAACACTGTGCATATCTGAATGCATTATAGTGCAATAAGTCGTACAGTAAGCATTTTTAGTGATTCTGCTGAAGCGTGGAACCAATTTAAAGAGTGAGAAGTAGATGAAAAAGACAAAAAACAGGAGAAGATAAAGTCTTGAGCATGCAATTTGTAAAGAGATAAATCCTCATTACCATACAACTGACACTTAAATTAATCATTATCAAGAGTCACTATAACAGATGCCAATTGTGTAACCACAAACTATTGTACTGTTTTTTGTTCATTGATTTAGTGTGCTATCAAATCCACTAACTGTATCAAAGTAAAAGTATTGAGCAATGAAGCAAACAAACAATATGGCAACTAATCAGATTCAATGTACTTTATTAACTAAGAAATTCTACAAATGCCAGTACAATATTTTTTCAAAAATTTAAATTATATAGTCAGCTCCTAATGGCTTATCTGGGGCTGTGGTACATGGACAGCAGCCTAAGTAGAGATAACTTCTCTCTTCCCAAACACTGCTGCCAACCGCTCTAGAGGCATTCCTTGCAGCCAAGAGACATAGCCCCTCCAACTGGTCCCTTATCTTCCTTGAGGCCTCCCTCTGGTGGGACAGGCCCTGTACACCTCTCCAGAAGGTTTAACACAGCCGTCTCAGCTGGCTCCTCTACTTCAGAAACATTTATTATTTGTTTATTATTTTGAACTATTTTTGAACTTCTCATGCGTGACCAAGGCCCTAACTTTCAAGCAAGCTCCTGACTGCAAAAAAATTATTTCAGATAGGGTATCTACAGTTTTCTTCTTCTGGTCATGACCCATAGGCGAGAGCAGGAATGCAGAATAAGTAGGAATGATGATCTCAGAGCTTTGCTTTAGTGCAGCTCCTGTCCTCATTCATAAATAAGATCCCAAGATACCTGAACTCCCCAAACCTTCATCCAACCTGAATGGGGCAAGTCACCTGTTTCCAACTCAGAGCTATGAATCAAAAAGTGAGTAGCTGTAACTTGATACTCTCTCCTGATTATAACTGTACATTAGTATGATTCTGCAATTGTACAACTTATTACAAATTACGCTTTTTTAATAACCCTGAAGATTATTTTTTGAACTTTGATTAAATACAAAATATCTTGAAGCTAAAAATACTTTTTGACCCCTGGGTCATGCTGTACTCCCTAATGTAGTTCACATTTCCCACAAGGTCTTAGATGAAGCGGTAAATGTAAATTCAATGCGTGAACTTGTGGCCTATTGTTCATCTGGAATAACTTTGGTATGCAGCATCTTGGTGAAATGAAACATATGATTTTTATTCTGGAGGATACGCAGCTGGGGGCATGACTGTTCGTGCAGACATACATAACAAACTATACCAGAGGGAACTGAGGCACTGACAAATAAAAAGCATTAATTCAGCAAACACAAGATGCAAATAGATTCAATTTGTATGCTTCAAAGACCCTTTCTCCTCTAAACTTATTCACATCTTTTAGCAGTCAATGATCTCCCTTTATTCTCATCCCATTTTACACTACAGTGGGTTTCAGTTTTTCTTTTTTTTTTCTTTTTTTGTCTCTGTCAAAAGTCTTAAGCTTGTTCACTTCACATTTTCTCCTGTTCTCCTATTTGACTGACTTCTCTTTTGTCGCTGCTTGTGTACTATTACACTCAACTGTGCCAGAAAATGAAAAAAATATTCACAGAGCTTTGCTGACATATGGAGACAAGCTCAAGTCAAATGCGTAGGGGTAGGAAGGGTCAGAATGAAATAATTCAATAGTTTGTGTTGAGGGTGGAGTAGTTGGAGAGACTCTGACTGACTCTGAGACTTTGACACAAAGCTGTAGACAATAGAAAATCAATGCACCTATAGCACGAAAACTATTTGTCTGTTATATGATTGAATTGACCTCTGAATGGGCTAAGAGGGGGTGGGGGGTTTATCATTCAAAGGTCAGACACACTGCAAAGACAAAACAAATTGATAAAAGGTCAGGCCAATATGACAAACCCTATTACAAAAACAAATGACATTTTGTACAGTCCATCCATCCTTTATACACTAACACTATTTGTTCCATTTTAAAATAATTAAAATGCAAGGCACTTCTTCTAATACAACATGTGTACAATCAGTTTATATGATCACAAAGCTTTCATTCACTATTATATCTCTTATATCTCTCAACACATCCAATTTTAAATGTGCACTAATTTAATTTCATTTAAATGAGCAAACTTATACACACTAGCAATAATCATGTTGTAATGCTCACTTAATTAACATCTTCCACTAGATGGGGCTATTTTTAGCATAGGCTTTCATTAAAAACTTCCATAACCGAGCTGGGAAGGCAATCCTATTTTCAATTGCATAGGTAATATGTATTTTAGTGTGCTTAGTCTGTGCATAATGGCTTTTTACCAGGTCATTTCCTGTCTATGTATTTGCAGAGAAGTGGTGAGTGGAAATAATGAAAGCAATGTACCAGCCAAATTGTTTATGTAAGGTCACACAAGTGTAATAAAGCAGCAGCTATACCAGAATTTTGCAACTATGGGCCTTAGGTAGGGCACACCCTTGTCAGTGTAGTGTTAGACGAAGGGGCTGACACAGAGACATACTGTACACTGACAGACGACCATTCACTCTCACATTGACTCACAAGGGGCAAGTAAGATTCACCAGTTCACTTAACACGCGTGGGATGAAGGTGGAGAAAGCCGGAGAGAACCCACATTACTGGGAAGGACATGCCCTTAATGAATCTTAGTGAGAATATCCCCATAAAAAGAGCTCAACACACAAGAGCATGTTGAAAAGTTACCTATTGTTGCAGATAAGTTTTAATGTAATTGTACAGTTCCCTTGAAGCAATTTACTTCTCATCTGTGGTTAATAAAGTTTACAACAAATAGGCTGCTCTCGTTTATTGTATTGGTTTAGTCAAACTAATGTAATAAAGCGCTTTCTTCCCACAACATAAAACAGTATATGTCATTATTTGCATGACAGCTGCAGGCTCTGCTCTGAGTTTGTGGCTGTTTCTGAGTTTAAACACATAATGTGCTTTTCCCACCACATAAAGAAGAGGCAGACTGTAGCTTTAAGGCTTATTGGGCCGCGCTGTTTGTGGTGGGTCTTTGTGTGCTTACCGCTTGAATTTGGGGCCATGGCTGGTGGTGTGCGGCTGTGTGTGAGATCACAGAGATTGCAGCTTTTTCCCTCTTGATTAGAGTCAGCAAGGGGAAACCAGGCAGTGGGCTTTAATATTCACTTTGTTACATGGAGGTCATTAGCCAAATGTGTGCTTGAAGAGGAACTGTTCTTCTTTTGATGCCTTTGACCTAGGTATAAATCTTTAAATCCAAATTAAATCCAAAGTTTAATCTATGTCTACTTTAAAAATAAGGACATGAGTTACACTTTAGTTCAAGGTGATGTAGTCTTTTATCTGAATGATGTCATAGACTTGATTACTCAACACTTTTTAATGACCAGTCATGGCAAAAGTTTGGCAAACTAACTACATTTAATTAAATATGGAAGACATCAGAGCAATCACTGGTGTCCTGCCCATGAGCCACATCTGCAAAGTTCTTAACTAAATCCTTCAGCGACCTTTTGAGCTGGCAGACTTTTAGTGTTCAGCTTAAAATAGAGATAATGTTATGTATAATAATTGGGTGCACAGTGACATCTCAGAAAAGGAAGTGTGTGGGTTCAATCCTCAGTTCCGGTGACTACAATCTCTCTGAGGGGAGTCCTCCTTGTGTTACTGTGGGTTCTTCCCGGTAACTGCAAAACTTTACCAAGAAATGCATGCGTTAGGAGAAATGGTGAAATTAATTTACACCTAATGAAGTGTCTGAAAAGGCCCGAGTCACCCATGACCCCTAACAGGAATAAGCAGAAGATGATGAATGAATGAAGGGTGTACACTGCTTTAGGCCCATAGTTACTGGGATAGGCTTCAGCCACCTGCGACCCCTAAAGCAAATAAGAAACTGAATAAATGTTAGCATGTTTCTACCAAGCACAAGTACTTAATTTTTGCTTAAGCTTTAAATGTTAGATGACCCATATAAACCAATTCCAGAGTAAAAAGTTCACATTAGGTGAAAAATGCAATAATGTTCATGAGCTGCTATGCACATGTCCCAAGAAAACATTTTTTAACAGGCCAGTCAATATGCATTCATCAGTTTTCTTTCCAAGCACAATATTGAGAGAGAAAAAATAAATTCGCTGTGGGAGTGCCAGCGCTGATCTAAAATCCAGTTGTGTCAGACCCCTAGACAAGAAGACCCTCAGGACAAGAGTCTTAGGACTAAATGGTACTGCACAATACTAACAACTAACACAAGGAAAAAAAATGTCTTGCAGATTTGCAGACAACATCTAAATTAAGCTTTTAGTTAAGGATGAGAGGAAATCCATCTTGCTACTGTAAGCATGAGGACTGTCAATCAGGCTAATTACATTCACCACAAACAAACAAAAGCAAGGCACCTGGGTTTATTTTTCAGGCGGTAATCAAGGAAAATCAGTGTGCGATACATAAAATCATGAAATCAGTAGGATGTGTCTCTTTGAGGCCTTTTTAAAACAGTTCACCATCTGTCTTTGTGTAAAAATGACTCACCTCTGTTTATCCCTATGCCCCTTTGCTTTCAAACTGAATATTAGGAATTTATTTTCATATAAAGTAAACTGATGACCCCATAATATTCAGCTGGTAAACATCTCCCCTCCGTTGTGTTTGAATGATGGATAATCCACGCTGTTTCGGCCCCATTACCTTTACTGAAGCCTGGAGATTTCCATGACAACAAGTTAGCATATCGCTGTCTAAATCAATCCGGGCTCTACGTTAATGGCCCATGATTATGAGCGACGTTTGTTGAGTCATTTTCTACCCTTGGGCTCATCTCCTGGTCTTCCTTTCCCCACCTCACCCCACTGTTCAGCTAGACCTCTGCAGTTGAGATGGGTTGAAGCCAGTCCTGCAGGATACATTATCATAGGCGATTTTATTTCTCTGGCTGTCCTTGGCTCATTGTATTACAGCTGCAAATCTTATCATCTTTAAGTGGGATTACTGTGTAGCTCAACAAATAGCCTTATGACAGCCTGAAAAGTTGCACTATACACAAGCCATTTCTCAAACTGGGGTTGTTTGCAGTGATGCAGTGTTTCATCAGCATTATATTTACAGTACCTTGCTCAACAAACTGGATTCTCGCAAGATTTGTGAATTCACAAACTCACAAAAATAAATCTTGTCAGGACGCCTCTGTAAGTTCTCAGTCATCCAAGAGAATTTACTCATCTGGTGACCAGATAACCTTCTTGTTTAGCCTTTTTTACAATTGGTTTGTTCACTCGACCAAAGGCATGGCACTAGGTTATAAATTTAAGGCATTATTATTATTATTATTATTATTATTATTATTATTAGCAACAAGCACTCTTGCAAACAACATGGCAACATTAAAAAATGTAACAAATACTGCTATACATCTACAATAAATGTAAAAAATACATTTTTATTGTTTTACTATTGTATTGTTTGGCTATATCATATGAGTTGTTGCTATGATTGATATAATGGCTAAAACTAATTGCCTCCCCTTTACAAACCTTTTCAACACGAGACATCCCGCATTGATAGTGTAGCACAAATCCATCTCGCTTTTGCCAGGTTATCATTATACTATTGTGAGAGTGGTCAACCATTTATAGCACCTGAACATAAACGCACAAATGTTTGTGTTATCACTCAACCCAATCAAGGAAATAAAATAAAATAGGTATTTGGCAATGTTCTACCTCTGCTGTGTTACTGTCATTAAATATTTACAGTGTTGAGCTGCAGAGGAGAATGCCATAAGGGTAAAACACAATCAAATGTCAAACTAACCAAAAGGGTAAATAAAACATCTTATTAAACTTTCAGGCTAATGTAGTTCACATTTACAGCCACATTCACTTATCGCAAAAGTGGCTAAATATATTTTGCAACTCTGGGATAAGGCTTGTTTTGCTGTTTTATCTGTTCCTTGGTACAACAGTCAATACTAATGGAGAGGTTGGAACAGATGGAGAAAAGTGATAAAAGAGAAAGAATGAAATGAAAAGTGTAGAAGACAGCAGTGAGGCCAGCAGTGCAGTGTGGTTTTGGCACTGTGGAAAAGACAGGAGGCAGAGCAGGAGATGTTGTTGCTGTGTTTGGCAGTGACAAGGGTGGAGAGGAATCAGAGGGACAGCTCATGTTAGATATTCTGGAGATAAAGTCAAACAGGCCAGAATGAGATGGTTTGTAGGAAGACCAAAGAGGAGATTTATGGATGTAGTGAACGAGGAGATGGTATTAGGGGTCAGAGAAGAAGATGCAAAGATGGGGTAAATGGAGGCAGAAGAACTTCGAAAGAGGACACACAAAACAACTGATCCAAAAGGCTGGAGATGTCAACAGGAGTGCCATGGACTGCCCTCCATCATGGACAGTCCCACCCACTTCACTGGACTTTAGAGGGCATGCTTGATTATGCATTAGTTAATTCAATCCTACTCCAGTCAATGCATCTTATTCACTTGTTCCACATGACTATGTAAATACAGTTTATAATGTATTTTTACTTCTGGTTTCTACTGTAGATTTGTTTATATGCAAATCTTACATTTTCTGCCTGATATATAGCATTTTATTTTGTATTTTTATCTTGTAATTTCCCTTGGGGATCCATAAAGTTAAAGTCTAAATCTAAGTTTTTAGGGTCTGAATATCGGGCCTGGGACAGCAAATGAAACCTAGCCTATAGGGCTAATTCGCAAATGTTTGACAATACTGTTAGTTAATATGCACTGTCCTTGTGAATACATAAATGGATATATCAGAATACCAATGCACTTCCATGTCCTTTGTGAGCTCCTGTCACTGCACCTTGTATAGACAAGCTTCATTGTGCATGCTATACTGCATTTTAGGCTATAGCATATTGAGTTATAAAGTCTGATCACTGTTTATTGGTCCTCACAACACGGCTATTTTAATAGCAGTTTTTTTATGTCCCAAGATTTGTTTTTATCAGACAATGTATTTTTCAGATATTAGGACTTTTCTGCAAAACATTTCATTTTCAGGCTAAACTAGGGTCATTGTTGTTTTATCTTTATTGTCTTCATTAAATTTTTGGTCCAAACTTTCCTAAATGTGGTGTAACAGCAAACAGTACTTACAGATTTATTTTACCTTCAAACTGTTCATCAGCAGATCTCTGAGAGAGAACAGTGAGGAGAATAATTTTCTTATGGATCAATGCTGAAAAGAAAGATACAGCTATCATCAAAGCACATGACTGCAACTCATTACTTTGTCCACTTCAAGGCAAACTAAGTTTGACATACATTTTTTATCTGGGAGAACATAGACTTTTCATAACAGGTAATTCTAGGCTATTAACCTTTTGAAACTAATGATGTCTCATTTAAAACTTAAAGTCAAGTAAACTTTCTATTCCCAAGAAGAAGCCATTGATTGCCTCTGAATACACACACAACCTCACCAAATAAACAGGGCAGGAGTTGTCACTTAAATCCAGTTTAGTGGGCTTATATCTAAATCTAAAACTGTATATTTCTGTCAGTTCAATTTTATATCACATGTAGCAGCTTTGCACAAGATAATGTGCAGCAGAGGTAAAAGTAACTATACATTTTAACTCAAGTAATTAAAGTACAGTTTTGAAGAATGTGTATTAAACATAATTTTATTTGAGAACATTTTGGTGAAAAGAAAATGTTAGATTTACTCAAGTAAATGTAAGAATTTAAGAATCTAAATATTTCTAGCCTAAATATCGAAGTATTTTTGGACCTCAGTGGCAAAGTGGGTAATATCAGTAATAGTAGTAGGCCAAGCGTAGTGATAGTAGTGATATTAGTGAGAGCAATAAGAGCAGTATTAGTAACACTATAGGTAGTAGACTAGTAGTAGTGGTAGTTGTAAGTAGCCTACCTTTTACTTGACCTTAAACATTCAATTGTTTACTTTAACTCAATTTTGAGTCATTTTACTTCTAGCTACTTCTCTAAAAATGTTTGTTGCAGTATTTTTACTTTTTTGCAGATTTGAGTACTTCTTTCACCCCTGGTGTGCAAAGGGTCTGTATCTTGATATAGCTAAATAAAATAACTAGTAAAGACATAAATTTTGGCATGATAAAAACTAATTATGAATGATTTGTCTGGTTTTGAACTCAGGCTAAATTAGGTGTTTTAAGACAGCAAGATGGTATTCATTCTAAAAAAAGTACTCTGTAGTCTTTAGCCCATGCCCATTTTCAGTCTGTTATTTTGGCAACACAAACACATGTCATTTTTCATAGGCTAGCCTAAAATAAAACTCTATTCTTGTTCAGGACACTCTGTTTAAGTAGCCTATTCGAGATGTTTTAAACGTGTATTAACTTTTTACTTACAGTATAAAAGGTGAATAAGGTCGGCCCACCTATATTAGATATTGGAGTAATAGAGAACTGTATGTCCTTTCTCCGCGGTAAAGCCAGTTGTAACACGCTTTTACACAACTATGTGTCACTTCTTGCTAGCTTGCTAAATATTGAGGACCCACCTTTCATGAAATAAAGTAGGCTACACGCGTAAAATTCGCTTAAGAGGCGTGATTTAGTTTAGCTCTCGTATCTTGGCGGCTTATGGCTGCATTCCGCCCCACCCCTTTACAAACACCATCATCACCACTGTACCTAAATCAGGAAGCACCACCGACACACGCTTCTCTCCGTTTTTTTTCATTTGTTTTATTAATTTATTTTAATACGGACGCTATCGGGTGACCAAGACAACGGCGAAACCGCAAAAGGGGGGAAGAGGTTGATGTTGTCGACGACCACCGACGACAAGCCGAGAGGAAGAAGAAGAGGAAAACTGACATTTGGTTACATCCAGTACAAGGCTGCGCTTTGGATGCATTTGGCACAGACTAACCGGACGCGGGTATGTGCACTGCAGCTGACAAAAAAAAAAAAAAAAAATGTCAAAACAAAATGTAAGCGCCGTTGTTAAATGAGATGCAAATATACGGGGGGTGAAGTTTTACGTCTTTTTAGTCAAACGCTACGTACGCACGGTGTAAACAGCATTTCCACGTCGACTTGTTTACAACAGCACTTTCGAAAGCCGCTGCTGGCAAACGCGCTAGGAATTCAATATTGGCGCTCCTCGTGTTTTGCTAGCTTGTGGTAGCCGCACGTAGTAAGTATTGTTTATTAAGTCGCGTCACTGTCACTGCTGTCACCTTATTTTAGTCATGTGCTCGCCTCCTCCGCCTCCACACTACTCTACAACCCCCTACTACGCCCCTCGCAGCTGCCTACTACTCCCTGGCTCCTTATCCGGTTGAAAAATATGACAGTTTAAGGTTTGTTGGCTTCGTTTTAGTAAAGGAAGGAACTGTGAATATCAATATAGACCGCGTACCATTTACCTGATAGTCCACACTAATTCGGCAAACACAATGCCCGACAAACAGGAACATATCGTATAAAACTAAGAGCTTTTAATCGATCCGTAGCTAGAGTGCAGCTGTGTAAAAGAGGGCGGTGAAACAACAGGGTAGCCAGTTCCCTTATGGGGGCTTTAAAGTGCATTACACCTCAATTTAAAAGTGACATTGATTTGTAGTAATTAGTACTGGCACATGTTAATTTAGTTCAGTTCAGGTCAAAAAGCAGAGCTAAATTATCTACATGTAGCTATATTGGCGTTTTGGTGGCTATAGGGTGACAAAGTAGGCAACAGGCTGGGCAAGGCAACTCTGCACGTCCATCATCACAATGAACAACTGGCTCTGCTACCCATGCGTTTAGTAGCTACAAGATAAGAGGACTGTTGTACTTGTAGTCATCAAATTGTGCTGTGTCCTTTCTGGAGAACACACATTGAAGGCCTTGAGCACAGTGTTAGTGTTACATCACTCCAAGTCTTAATCAAGGACTGCTTTGCGATAAGCACCACTTGTTTCTGTACTGATCACTAAGCAGCAAGCAGAGTCTACAACATCAACTCTCTCAGGGTCTATAGGCCTTAGAGCAGATGTAGAAATAATTTGACAAAGCTGAGGGATTGCATCTCAAAGCCTCGGATGATATGTTCACTTGCCGTTCTGCAGCGTGTACTGGGTTATAAATAAAGTAGAGGCTCATGTCTGAAGTGTGCTAATTTATTTAAGGCACCAGACAAGGAACATTTAGTTCACAAATTTGCAATCTGTATTGTACACTCTGCAGTACATCAACATCAAAATATGATCCTCACCTTCCTGCACAAATCAAATGTTAGCTGAAACTGTGAGTCATCTTATGTGGACATATTATATCCAACTTGAAACTTTGATGTAATTCAGTTGTCCTCCCTGTAATGTCAGAACATGATCCAGCTTGTATTTTACTCTCAGAATAAAAATCGTTGGCATGCTCTATTGAGTTTTGTGGATTACGAGCTCGTAAAAAGCATGCACTGGCGTTTGCATGGTGAGATGTCATCAGTTCTAGATTCACATACTTTCAAGAGAAGGCTATGTTTTCTTGTTATTACCTGGCTGGGAATAGTGCAGGAATGCCTTCCTTTGTATCCGGCAGGACTGGCCTCAGCCCATCCAGGAGTAAAATATCTCAAAAATTGCTAAGCCGTCACATGCCGTACATAGCATTCCTTTCTCATGTTTTAAAACAGCCTGTCCTTCTACCTTTCTGAGGTTATATTGTCTGCCACCATAACCATAGTTGTTTTGACTCTGCATTCCCTATGTTTGTTTGTTTGAAATGCACCAAATCCTCATGCTACGTCTGTGTTTTGCAGGTGACGTTTGTGGTTAGTCAACATCCGTCCCCACAGACTGACAGGCTTCCTGTCTTTTTGCAGTTTCCATCTTGTCAGTGCCACTGGTTCTTGGCAGACAGGTTGAGTCACATTAGCTGCTCTGATACCACCTACTGTGTAGCAACGCTCTAGTTTAGCCCAAGGCGTGGTTTTGCTGACAAACTCTCCTGACTTCTGCTATGGTGTCATAGTATGTAGCATCTTAGAAAACTTACTGTGATCTCAGCAGATGGTGGACTATAACATTTTCACTTCTAATATAGATGGTTGAGGCTGGATGAGAAGATGGCCAACCCCATGAGGCAGTTCCTGATAAGAGTATTTATTAAACTCTGCCTTTGGTTAGTGCACCAAGGACACCCTAGAGAGAGAGGGTGCCTGTGAATAACCCAAAACAAATATTAGCTTAAGTTAGTATTGAACACAGCCTCGGGATTGCTTTTTTCAGGTCTAAAATTCCCTTTCTGCCACATGCACGCTTTCAACAAGAGTGTCACAGTGCTTCAACTTGAGAAAAGTGGTTTAACTCTCTGTCAGGCTGTCCTGGTAATCAGTGTGTGTGTCTAAAAGGCTGTCACATTTGCGGTTTGATATCTATATATTAGAGGAAAGGGCACTCATTATAATGTCATGAGCTCATGTTTCACCAGCGTACATCAATGTTTCTGGGTGGACAGCTGAAGCCTTTGGGGAGACTTCAGTTGTGTAGTGGAACTGTCCGGCTGGACACTCATGGCTCAGTGGTCACAGAACTGTCCAAACTCTGCGCGCTCCAGTCTGCTCCCACTTTCAACGGTCAACATTTATTCCCTGTGATATCAGCCTTTGTTAACTAGGCTGTGTGTAGTGTCCATTTGATTAAACTGACCATGTGGAAATGGTCGCTGAGCTCTTTTTCACTGGCCGCTTGTCCTGTTGCTGTGTTCATTACAATTCTATTTTTTTTCCAGTGTGAGCCCTAGTTTTGACACAGCTGGCTCCCTAATCACTTTATTCTATATTCATACAAAATGCCGGTTTCACGCTGGCAGCCTTTAATAATTGGAGCCTGCTGTTTCAGTTGTGTCATTATATTTTTGTACCTGAAGTTCTCTTGCTCTGGCATCATCAACTCACAAGAAGCACATAGAGAAAGTAATTGAATCGAAAAGCATGTGTGAAAACTCTGTCTCTGGCTTGGTTTTGGTCTTTCATGTCGTAAATGTTTAAAAGAGAAAGCTGCCGTTGATTATGATACTTTTGGTAGGTGGAGTTACCAAGTAAGAAATACAATTTTTCTTACTTTGTTGTGTGCAGTTTTGCAAAGTCTTGTTACAGTTGATATTCATAACTATAATTTTGGTATAAAATAGCCAGGTTTAGCATTTAGAGCTACAAACAGTTAGCGGCTGGCTTACTGGTAAATACACAGACCACATGTGCTGGATGGGAATAGAGTAGTACTTCTCTGTCATGTATGTTAACTCAGACAAAGGTGAGAAATCCTGCTATGAGGGCTTAATCAAGCTATGAAAATAGTTGGAGAATGTTCTGCATGTTAAAGCAGTGAGTGCATTCAATGGTTGTATATGGCTGGATGTACATTGACTACTGTTTCTCTTGTCATCACAGCCTCCGCTTCCCCTCCCCCGCCCGCTCATGATACACCCAACAATGCACATGCTCTGTATTATTACGTAATTGACTCAGCACAGTCACAGGAAGCAGCAGAGGGGTTAAACCCGGAGCTGTGTGGACATGTCCAGAGAAGTAAAGGAACTACTGACAGTAAAGTTCACATGTCACTTCCAGCTTTAGTGCGGTTATTATGTAGATATGACAGGCTTAGCTTTGTTTCAGTGCCAGTTCTGTACATTTAGGGGCCAAGCCTTTCTGTCTATTTGAACACAAAGTAAAATTTTCCACTTTATAACTTTTAATACACCAACTATCTTCTTCTACCAAGGTTCATGAATGCTTTGAGACATTTTTGACTTGCAGACTCCACAAACTGAGCAAGAGGTCAAACATTTAAATGGCATTGGTCCCCAGTTTCAAATTAACCTAACTAAAAATGACTAAAAATAAAACTGAATAAAACTAAAAATAACTTATTCAGTTGCTAAAAGGCTTAATCATGGTGCACCCCCAATACCTTTTGCAGCCTCTTACATTGCTTATGTTAAGGGCCAGCCCTGCTTTGCTTCACTGTTACATTTGCAGTGAGAAGAAAAAACAACCAAGGCTAGTTTATATCTGTATATTATTGAGAAAAAGTGGCCTTTATATGTTTTGAAACTTCTAAATCTAGTTTAAAATTCAGTGTAGTGTCTCCCTAAAACAAAAAAAAATTCTCAGTTATGCATTACCAGCTGACAGAGGCACAACAGCTGGTCCAACAAGTCAATAGCCACTCAATACTGAAAAGAGGATGTCCACTGAGTAATGTGATGGTCGGCTGCCAACATCCATAATGCAAAACAACTCACAGCTTTGCATATAATTTCAAGATTTAAATTGCTCAATTTATTTGGTTAAATACCATTCTGAGCGTGTCTCTATAGAAACAGCATGATTCCTGTAGCTCTCTTGAGTCTTTTTTAAGAAGTTAAAACCAATAAAACTTCTCCTCTTGGTAAATCACTTTTTGTTTCCTTTCCCTTATTGGTTTTCTTACTGCTTTGAGGGAACACTCGGATGTCGTGCGCAGGGAGAATTGCACCTTGTTGTTTACCTGCATTCATCATTTTCCTAATCCCATTCTTACGCCAGTCACTTCAATGTTACCTTATGCTTTGTCCAAGGAAATATCTTATACACACTCCCCAGATGGTGTATTGTAAATAGTTAGCATAGCATTATAGGTGGATAAAGACAGCTTTTTAGTGCAAATGGGATTGTTTTCATCACCTGATTGCTCCCAAGAGTTTTATTGCTGGGGCTATTGTGAGGTTATTCACTCTCCAATTTGTGTGTCCTATAAAAAAACTCCTGTAATCCTGACTTGGAAGACTTATGTCACAAAACCTTTTCATCTTTACAGACCTAAAGCCTGACATAGACGGCTTTAGCACCTCTTTGTTCAAGTATTTTAAAATTAATTCTCTCCTGAATCTTTAACACCGCTCTTGCGTTTCAGCTCGGTGTGCTGAAAGAATAGCTAGCTACCATCTTTGAAGTGTTGCACAGGAGACATATGGGAGCAGGTTTGTCTGAATATCAAAATGCAGTGTATTCTAATCTAATGAACTCCTTACCGTCTGCTTGTATAGAGGCTGTCTGAAAACAGCAGTGGCTTTATGAGATCTGGGGTTTTAAACAGCCTCAGGTAAAGTGCTGCTCAGACACATGTAATTGCATATGGACTCTGCTTTGACTTGCATTACGGGCTTTTTTTATAGTTAGCTTTATAGTAGCATTCTGTTTATTTTCCATGATCCTCCAAAGGAATTTGAAAGTCATTCCAATAGTATATAAGCCAGGCTTGTTGCAAGAGCCTACACAAACTGTGGTATCTTTAAAATAGTAGAAATGGTTAATCTCTCTCATTTTAACCAACAAATTGGTTTTAACACACATATATGTGTTAAAAAAAATAGCAGGCATTACAGTCTCACTGTGATCCAAATCATTCGTTCATCCTCACGGAGCTTATCCCATCAACTATGGCCCTTAGGCGGGGTACACCCTGGACACTTAATCACAGGGCTGACACAAACATTAGACAAAGACAAATGACTCTGCACGAAACAACAAACGCACACCTCAAAATGAATCATTTGCTCCGTTCCCTTTTAGTAATCTCTATTGAAATGTATTGAAAATCTGCTCCTAACATTTTGAGTTATGTTGCTAACAGACAAAATTGGCCCTATATCGCAATGATGAAGAATCTCAAAAACAAAACAAGTTGTTCCTTGCACTATTGATGACCTTTTCTAAAAATTTCAGTGAAATATGACCATAACCTTTTGAGCTATCTTGCTAACAAACAAACCAATGCTGTCACAAACATTACCTCCGCAGTGAAGATAAGAATAGGAAAGCTAATGTTTTTTCATTGGTCTCTATTTGTGAAATATAGTACAGTCCATTATACATCAGAAATAGCAAAAATTGTTCAAACTAACCCCCTGTCTGTGAAAAACTCTGTGGTAATGGGGAAATGACCTTCATACAGAAGTGTTAAAAAGTTAAAGAGCTATCCTGGGGTACACTCATACCCGCCCCTTTTCCCTCTGTCCCCTCCTCTCGCTGCATTATGCAACAGCTTTTTTTCCTTGCATTTCTTCGCAAGGATAGCAGCTTAGATTGTGCAACACACCAGAGTGAAACTAGCTGTAAGGGCTCTCATTCAATCACATACCATACCAGTGCAAGGCCAAAATATATGGCCATTGTTAACACAGCTGCTGTTTGGCTTAATTGACCGTTTAGGCTGGGTTCAAATAGGATTCAGCCCATTCAAAAAATATACACAATAATGGTGTTTTTCCTCGCTGTTTTGTTATGGATTGAATGGTTGCCTAAACAGTTTACTCATGACTGTATTTGTTGTATTGTGAAATGCACGCAGCTGGTTAACAAGAAACATATCACTTAAAAATTCAAAAATACAAATCTAGCCTAAAAGTCATATTTACAGAGTGACAGTGGTTCCTTCAGTGGTGGGGCAGTAGAGTTGTGTGTGGGTGGGTTTTAGGTTTGGTTCTTAGGGTTACTTGTAAACAACATGGCAATGCCGGAAGACACTGCTGTAGATGCTACTTTGATAAAAACAGAAAAAACTTTGCAACCAGTTTGTTGTGCACTTGGGCTTTATGTCATATGAGTTACTGCTATGATTGGTAGGCATCATCCTTAATTCATCTTCCAAATATTCTGCTGAAAGTGCTTCCCAAGTGGTTTTGCGTATTATGTGAGAGAGACCGTTGCCAGATTATACGTGGGCTTCTTCTGGTGGTACTCAGGAGCTCAAGTTCTGATTTAGCTTTATTTAGAGCCTGATCTGGTTTAGTCCTGGTTAGGGCTGCACAATTAATCAAAATCAAATTGAAATCGCAATTTAAACTGTTGCAATTAGCAAATCGCAAAGACTGCAATTATTTAAGTTGTGTAGACCTGGACCTGGTTTAGCCAAGTTTCAGGCCTGGTTTAGTCCTGATTTAGTTCTAGTTCAGTTTGTATGGTTTAGTCCTGATGTAATCCCTGTTTTGTGTCCTTATTTATTAACGCTTTTTCAAGATTAGACCCTGGTTAGTCCAGATTTAGGATCATTTTAGCCAGTTACAGATGTTACTTTGAAAGCCAGTGAACTTTGGGGCTATCAATTACATGGACTATTTTGATTCCCCATTTTATCTTGTAATAATTGAACTCAGAACATGCCTTTGTAACACGAGAGAGACATAAGTGCTCAAGCCAGTCTGTGATGAGAATGTGTCAGACTCTTGGTTAAATTACTAATAGTGAACTGTCATCCCAGTTTTCTCAGAGGGGCAGAAGTATTGTTACAAATGGGTCAGAGCGTGATTCTGACTCAGCGGCTCTTTCGGGAGTAAGAGCTGAGTCATTGTTATAGCTTTAGGACTTTACTGTAGCACTCTGGGCTGTGAGAGATATCAGTCGTGCCCACACACACTGACAACATCAATAGAGCAAGTGTTTTATGACTGTTATTAAGATTTTTAATAAAGCAAAATACCCCCAAAGAAGTGGTTGTAAAGGCTTCTATTATCATCCAGTAGCATCCTTAAATCCTCATGGATGAGTTGCTCAGGTCTAATAAAGGCAGCAGGCACTGTTTCAGACCTGTGCAGCTGGTGAGAACAATATGTCAATGTGAAGAGGTTTATAGAGCGCATTTGTCACGCTTCTCTCATCATCCCTCTGTGCTGGGTTACTATAGGTTAGACAAACTTGAAAACAGGTGAAAATAGAGGTAATTTAACTTACTTGAATAGTTTATTTTGGTACCAGCATAATCAATGGCCTCTTTAAAGGTGATATATATTTTTTGTATATCATAAAAATGACCCACATGTGTCCCAGGATATAGTTGATCTATTAACAATTAAAGATATATTTTACATAATGGCCAAGTTGTTTTTGGTTCTAAAACTGCACTGCCGATCGTCCAATCAGAGAAAAGGAAAGACCCACAGACCATTGTTTTGATTTACACTGCACTACTGTTTTCAAACCACCGCAACGACCGCATGCTGCTTACAGTTCCTTTAAATATTTTACAAATATAGTTTTTAGTAAGTAAATTACTTAAGTACTTACCACTATTACACCTTATTACCATTTTAAAATATCAGTTCTAGTTATAAGCTCTTTCTCTCAATTCTGTGCATAGTTTGTCTAACAAAGGTGTGGAGAGTTGAGTTACTGGTTGTTTCCGGTGACTGGACGGTTAGTAATCAGATTAAATATATGCACACACTGGCTGAGACAGGACTCTGCTTTCAGTGTGACGCTTCAACATTAGTTTTACATTGCAGACCTGATTGAACCTGCAAAGAAGCTACAAGTCTTGTCAATAAGTGGTCTGAGACACTCAACGGGATAGTACTTCAGCACAATTGCTTGGCTGATGAGCTAGATGAGACTGGCTTTCGGGGAAAACCTCAAAAACAGAGACGTGTCTGTCTACTTTTTTTGAAAAAGGTACTTTGGTTTTTGCTTGTTGCATATTGTGTTCTTGCAATTTTGGTATAACCTTAAACATTCAACTCAATATTAGTCACATTTTTTCTTCTCTTCCTCACCATAATTGCATAATTGGGATTGCATTGTTTAAAAGGCTGCTCTGAGTAAACAGTGCTTCCACTCTGTGTTCTTTTTTCAGAGAACAATGCGTGCAATAACACTTCCCCTGCAGTTAATCTTTATTCACTGTGGAAGCAGGTATTACTCTTAATTCACGTGACCTGGCCTCTTTGGTAGTCGTGGGTAGGCCAAAGTCGGCCATTACCATAATTTAAAATCTTTTGGCTCCACTGGCCTGTTGTATGAGTGTGAGCTGGGGATTTGCATGCGGTCTGTAGCATTCTCCAACAGATCAGCTTAATCAGCTGAATTTTTGAATTTTTGATGCATAATGTGCATATTTTTGTTTTTGCCTATTTTGGCCTTTACTGTACTAAAGATAGGGGTGCATGGTGGCAGAGTGGTTAGCATTCTTGCTAAACAAGGCAGGTCATGGGTTCGATCCTCCCTCCAATGTGGGAGTCACTGCTCAGTGGAAACATTCCAAACAGATATAAAACAGCCTAAATGTAACTACAAATGTCTCATTACCAGCGGAGCAAGGAGAGTGAGCGGTTAGTGTTAGTAAAGCGGCCATATTTAAAGGACCACTGCTGTGGTCCTGACTCTCTCGTGTCTGACCCATCACTGTCAATGACTGCAGCCACAGACAGTGGATCACGTTTTAAACCTGAGGTCCAGGGCCCAAATTCAGTCCAGTAAATCACACAATCACAATAAAAATATGAACCATGGCTGCTACAGCCTAATAACTTACTACCAGTTATATAAAATGGAAACCGGTAAACTGTAATTAAACTTTATCTTTGCGGAATCATATATCATAATCTGAAGTAATTTTGGATCGGTGCAGCGTCTGCAGTAATGCGGTCATTGTATCGGTCTGTTGTGGTAAAGAAGGAGCTGAGCCAAAAGGCGAAGCTCTCGATTTACCGGTCGATCTACGTTCCTACTCTCACCTATGGTCATGAGCTTTGGGTCATGACCGAAAGGACAAAATCCCGGATACAAGCGGCCGAAATGAGTTTCCTCCGCAGGGTGGCTGGGCACTCCCTTAGAGATAAGGTGAGGAGCTCTGTCACCCGGGAGGAGCTCGGAGTAGAGCCGCTGCTCCTCCACATCGAGAGGACTCAGTTGAGGTGGCTCGGGCATCTGTTCCTGATGCCTCCTGGTCGCCTCCCTGGGGAGGTGTTCTGGGCATGTCCCACCGGGCGGAGGCCCCGGGGAAGACCTAGGACACGTTGGAGGGACTATGTCTTTCGGCTGGCCTGGGAACACCTTGGGGTCCCCCTGGTAGAGCTGGAGGAAGTGTCTGTGGATAGGGAAGTCTGGGCATCTTTGCTTAGACTACTGCCTCTGCGACCCGGTCCCGGATAAGCGGAAGAAGATGGATGGATGGTATACAAACTACCCACTGTATTATTTATCATTGTGTTGAATAAAAGATCATCATGCTGTGTAGCTGTGGACTACAGAGGCATCAGAGTGTTCTGTTGGAGGATAAACTTATAACCACTGCTTGCATAGAAAATATAAGTTTGAAAATTTTAACAAGTATGCTACATATATAGTAATAACCTAATAATATTATTCAATACAAAATATTGTTTGAATAATATGGTGGCGTTAAAGGGGTCGGTTATAGCCTATGTACTACCTCAAACATTCAATGAAAAGTGGTCATTTTTGTCACCATGGAATCGAAATCAGTATTGAGTATCGGGTTGTTGTTTTTTTTTATTTTAGTATCATGACAACACTAATTATTTCTTGATGCTGTACTGCTTTTATGTTTTGCCTTTAAAGGAAGAAAAGTTTGAAACCCAATCTGTCAAATAGGATAAAAGTTTTTATCGAACAAAAGCTAGAAATCCATGCTGTGATCATTCAAAGGAAAGGAGAAAGTATATTTTCAGAGCTGCCCCCTGAGAGGAAAATATTTCCTCTGAGAGGCAGGTTGACTCATGCAAAAACCTGTTGATTTAAACTTTGACTTAATAAAATATTTTCAAATTACACACACAATAGATTGTATAAGACAGGGAACTCAACACTGACCCTGTGTGATTTTAACAGCAGTAATGTTGGTTGGTGTCAGTCAGTTATCTGCACAACAATGTTTTCAGCCTGACACGTATTTCAAAGGGTCAAAAAATTATTTTATGAGGCAAAGTATTACAAAAACATGGTTTTCAATATATTTTGTGAATTATTTGAATAGATCACAATATGACAATAAAACAAATGTTCCCTTGGGCATAATAAAAGCGTTTCAGTTGAACTTAAAAATAGTTTAGTATCTTTCCTCTTAGCTGCTAACAGACCCAGCAGTGAGTTGCCTCTCAATTGCACTGCAAGGCTCCAATTGACTGGACAAATATTTTGACATACAAAGGTTGATTGCCTGGCACACGGATACCACACTGGTATTGTTTGCAAATGTTGGCTTAGATATTGCATGCTGGTTATTATAGATGTTGAGTATTTTGTGTTGCCTTATTAGGCAATATAATTTTGTCATCTTTTAATGCTTTTATTCCGGCACAGTTTGGCTGGGACTTTCTGACTTTCCCATTTGGCTCATACTGAATTATCCGATGTGAAAGCTCCAGTGGACCTTGGTTCTGCCCAAACAGCTGGTCAGGTGTTTTGGTAAAAAGAGGTGGTCTCAATCCTGTCCAAGGTCTGCTTCACTTGTAGTCTGAAAGATAGACTTTTGAACCAAATCCAGAAGAGAAAATGGTTTAAACACACATAGTTCTGTGTCCCTCTTTTCCCACCTACATTTGTCCATCTGAGTACGGTTTAAAAATACAGTGGACTCACAGATTATGTTAAGCTACAACCTCCTGTGCAGCTGAATGTTTCCTAAGGAGTTTTAATATATTGATTTAAGTGGGTCTTAAGTAGTGCATTAGAAGTTTATGCGATTTGTGTTAATTTCATATCAATCAATCAACCTTGCTCTGAAGTGCAGACAAAATGAGAAAACATATCTCTAGGGACAGCATTGGTGAGAATTGTATAAGTAAACCAATATTAACATACTATTTAAATAACAGAAGATCAATAATAAATAATACTAAATACTACCCCACCTACACCCCATACATACCCCCACATATCATTGTCTCTATTTAGGGTCTAAAAGTGCCGGTAGGTTTTAAATGACTAGTACAAGTTTTACAATGAGCAGTAAAGTTAGTGTGTGCTTCAGCAGTCTCTCAGCATGTGGGAGGAAGCTGTTGATCAGTCTTGTGGTTCTCCCTTTTATGCTGCAAAACCATAAAAAGAAATAATAGCAAGTCTCTGCAGGATCTACATCATACCCGATTATTATATTTGTTAAACTCGTTGTTATTGAGGCACACCCCCATTGTCATAGTGACGGTAATGCTGATAATGGAACAATTTGGGAGTTTTAAGTGCAGACCTTGGTGTGAAAAATTTATATAAACTAAAATGCTTTCCAAAAAAGTAGTACAGATGCAAGAGACATTTAGCTGAAGAAGATGCATTTCTAATTTATTATTTAAACTCTGCTAAAATAAACATTGAATAAGTCACTGTTTGTTACACTTTCTCCTACTGATTCAAGAGCTAGGTTCATTTGCTTAGATAAGGAGGAGTATGCCATTTACATTCTTCTCACGGACCTATCCCACTCTGTGTGCTCTCTTGCAGTCTCTGTCTGCAGCATGGGCCAACATCTAGGAAAGAGGGAGTCTCCCATGGACAGCAAGGTAAGAGAGCACCAGGAAATAAAGCCCTTCAGCCGTTATATGTTGCAATAAAAGCCAAAGTGTTGGACAATTTAATTTGGCCTTTTCCATTGGCCTTTATCAGTTGGACTCTGGACCCTGCCCTAAGCAAGGCAAGCCATCCAACTTTTCCACTTGTTTTGATTTATTACCTTCAGCGAGCCTTCGAGAAGCACTGAGGTCCTGAATCTCACACTAAAGAAAGAAAAATGCCAAGTATATGTAGAAAAAAAAATTGACTCCTTAAACCGTTTCTGCTTTATCGCAAGGCTATGCACAAAGGTTATTTTTTATGTTCTGGAGAATAATTTGAACAACTTTGTACTTGTACAACTCCTTATACTATCTCAGCTCTTGACACAGCAGTAATAGAACTCTCACAGGCAGTGCAACAAGTCTACTAATCTCCCAAATGTGCAAGACACTAACAATAGTGCTTCCAGCCACACACTTGGGTACAAATGTGTGAATGTATGATTATGGTGGATACATATTTCACATAAATGTTAAAAGTCAATAAGGACCCTTTAAGTAAAAATGAAAGGGAAAAAAGTGCTGCCATTAGGAACTGCTGTTAGAGAGGATGCCTGTGTCAATACTGAATGCAGTAGGTCAGATACAGCATAATGTGAGGATAAGCCTTGGACTGTAAGCACTGCATCTCAGGTTTATATTTCATGATATACTTGTAAATAGGCCAGAACACATTATAGGATGTAGATGAAGGTGGAGAGAAGGTCCTGTGAGTTTTGTAGTTTTAAATTAAAGCATTAGTTTTTATTACTTCTTTTTATGTCTTATGCTAGACGCATTTTTAATGGCCATTGTTTATGACCTTCTAGCATCATTGGTGGTTATCTAAAATATATTCCAGTCTAATTTCATTACAGAGATTTTATCGTTATTATTGATTTCCATTTAAATAAATGATTAGGATTTGTTTACTAAAAACAAATTTCTTAGAAATCTGTGTGCATTACATACTCAGTAGCAGCAGGCCTACATCTTTTATTTAGTGATAAGAGAGGTAAAAGTTGGATGACTTTTAGTTTATACCTCCACAGTCTCCAAAAAAGAAAAAAAAAGTTTCATTTGCATATTAGTTTTGTTACAAGATGCAAAATGTGTTTTGTTAAAGAAAAGTACATAGCTAATTTGCATTTGTTGTTGGATAACAAGATATTGCACTTTGCATCAAGCTAATAATAATTAAAAATGCATGCCTGTAAAATCTTGTGCATATTCTAGACTAGTGTACTTTCTGAAGTTTATTTGCATAATTGCTGAGAATTACCAAAGGTAATATTTACCATGCAGTATTTTTTAAGTATTTGCGTTTGCCACTGTCAGCGTACTGCTTTAATTGAGCTTTGTCTCCATGGTGACGAGGGTGATGAGTTTCGTGGCTCTTAAGTGTGGCTCGCTCTATAATAACCCTGTGATAGCAGCAGTCCAGAGCTGCGGCTGTGCTCCACATGAGGAGCGGTTTGAGCTCAGCGCAGTAAATACATGATGGAGAGCATCAGGGCGGGCGCTGGCCTCTCCAGGTACACGTCTCATTTAGACATTAGACCCAGACCTGTGTGACACTACTCATCCCCCTCTCACTGTTAGCCACCATTTATACAGTTAGATTAGTATTTTACTAACACATCACCAGTACTGTTAACCAAAGTTTATTTTTACCATGGGCACCCACATTTTAATATGAATGTACGTAATCTAACCTTTCACAAATGCATTATATTTGTGAAAATACATGTTTGAAGGGGATATATGCAAAATTTACTTTTCTGAGCTTTCTACCGTGTTCTAATGTTGTTCTCTCTTCAAAAACATACCTGGAGTTGGATTTTGCTTCAATCATGTCTGTTTGATTAATCCCCTATTCTCTGACATGGCTATTCTGACCCCTCAAAATGCTCGGTTGTCGCAGTTTTAACTTGTAAATACAGAAACTTACATTTTTTGTGAAATGTAGTTATTAATTTAACTTAAGTTATGTGCTATGTTCAAAAAGTAGGCTCTATTTTCAAATATCGCAATTTTCAACATAGTTATCGAATATCACATGTCACTAGCTTTTGCCAGGTTAGTTTCCACTTACTCACAGCCATTTTACATTTTAAAATGGCCGCATACATAAAGTTTAAGGAAGTGAAGTGCTCTTTTTTTGTGTTAATGTTCAAAAGACTGAAACACTCAGCTGCACTCTGCTGGTCTTTCTAGTATTTTTTAACATGGAATAAGAGAGCAAAATCTTCATTGATCTCATTTGGGTGCCCGTGCACATTCGGCAAAACACTAATATTCTTCTATTCTTTTCAGCTTTTCCTTCCTACTACCTTGCAGTGATTTGCATTTATAAGTTAGCATAGGTTTTACACCGGATGCCCTTCCTGACACAACCCTTGCAGTTTAGCCAGGCACTAAAGTAAAATGAGCTGACTCCTTCTGGCTGGATTCTACAATACACCACTGTAGTATAATATATATGTAATTGCAAGATGCTGTGAAAAACTGAGTGGGTGTAAAATGAGAGTGATAAAGCTTTATGTTGTAAAAATGACAACTTTTTCTCATATTAAATAATCTTTTTGGCAAAAGCCTCAAGGTTATTATGACTCAAAAAATGATAGTTTAATTTGTCACAAAGTAAGATGCTCCGCTGTGGTACAGGGCAAGTAGACAAACATAGATATAAAATGTTTATGTGTATTAGCAGACTAATCAAGATTTTAGTTCTCCTGTTTGAACACTGAAATTACTTGCCAGGCGTCTGCTCTGTGTGCGCCATGTGGGTGTACTGGGCTTACACGGAGATGCTGATGTGTTTTAATAGCATCATGCAATTAACCCTAGCCTTTGCGAAAGCTCCTTTTGTCATAGCTTTTCAAAGTGACTGCAGATATAATGAGTTAGCCCATTAGCCCCGAGGCTGCAATCAAATTTGAAGATGTTGCTGGATTGTTGTCAGCTTTCCTTACCCTGTACGGGAGAGTACAAGGGATAGATCAGGAAAAAAGGACAAAGAAGTATGACAGATAAAAGACCTCATCAGTGTCAGAAGCAGCGACGGCGGGCTGCGGTGTGCACCTGGGCTACAAGTCTATGGATGTCTGTAATAGACGGAGTGATCATGCTGGGCTTCTGCAGATCAGGGGGGAGCTCCACCCAGCGGGGAAGCTAATGGTGCAGCCCACATATCATTTGCTTTCTTTGCCTTCGAGCACAAAGTGAACAAAGGAACTTGAAGGAGGATACAGTTGGAGAGATCCTGCCATTACTGTAGTTCCACTCCGCTGGCTGTAACTTTTCTATAAAACCAGATAAATATTTTGCACCTTAATATCCGTCTGCATGTCTTTTTCCCTTCTCTGGGCTGACAATCAGAGTCAATTCGAAAAGGTCGGCACAACAGCTGGTTGTCATAGCGACAGTAGGAGCAGAGCGTGACAGAAGGAGCCAGGTTTGTGTTTAGGAGTCGCAAGCCCACTCTTATAATCCCAGTGCTTTTGAACGACGTTGAATGAGGCTGTATGATATGTAGACGCTGCTCCTGTGTGGCTCCTCAGTGGTGGCTCTGGAGAAATGCCCCCTTTTCAGATGCCTGGGATGTTTTACACTGGTCATATTCAAGTTCAGTGCTGCTGACCACGGCTGCCCAAAATTACATTACTGATACAGACAGGTGCATAAAAAATGGATTTTCAAAAAGCGAAATATAGACTGAATATTAATAGACTACGTACAGTGTGAAATATTTCAAGTATTACTCACATTTCATGACATTCTGAATTTGTTGTTTTTGTTAACTAGCTAAAATCATCACCATTAAAATAAATAAATGCTTGAAATATTTTACTAAATATTTCACTAAATGTAGGTGTGGGACTTTGAATTGACTTAGACTTAGAGAGACTTTATTGATCCACAATGGAAATTACTTGGTCACAGTAGCTCAGTTGCACTTAAAAACACTAGTAAAATGGAAAAATAGGTATAGGATAGTTATAAGCCATAAAATAATATAAATAAAATACAACGGGAAAAAAATGACAGATTTGCATAATCTACAAAGAAATAACAAATCTACAAGAAATAAAAAATGAAGTGAATATACACTATATACAAACTGGTGGGGTAAAAGATATATATATATAATATATATATATATATATATATATATATATATATATATATATATATATATATATATATATATATATATATATATATATATATATATAATTTTTTATTTTTTAGTTGCATTGTGCTGTGAGTTCAGTTCAATTTACGCTGAAATACAAGTTTACTAATCAAAACTGGATCTAAATTCAAAACTTAACAAAGTCTAAACTAGGACTAAAACAAAACTAAAGAAGTAATCAAGACTAAATTATGTCTTTTTTCTTATATAATATGCATATTGCATTTGCCGATACCACAGTAAATTTGCTACTTAAATTGTGCAGGCCTAGTGCTGACATGGAGCCTAATTCAGAAAACAGATTGGAAGCAAAACTTTGAAATGACAGTGCATAAGACAAGAAGGCTAGGTGCTGCTTCTGCACAGCTTGTTATAAATTAATTCAGTGTAACGTCAAACAAAATATGAGAAGGCGCTTGCGTATGCAGTAGATTTGTGTATTTGTCTTTTGTGAGTCTGTCGGCTTTCTTCAGCTCCAAGCAGCTTTCACATAGTTAATTATTTTAAAATGTCACCAGCACAGTGTTTACTGTGCCAACAAGTTGACATCACATGCCTGAAATGAAGCCTGTTTTTGAGGAAATTAGAAAGCTTTCTGTCCCTGCTGCCTCTAATATAGTGTCAGTATTATATTCCAAACATAACTGAGCTAGGATTGAGGACGCAGTCTATAGTGTCGCAAAATACACTACAGTAGCATCTTATAGCTGTAGGTGGATCATTGTAGAGAAACATTTTCACACAGCGATGATGCCTTTTGGCAACTTTAGCAATTCATTTCTTAAAGTGAGGACCAAACTGGAGCACCTAAGTGTTTCAGGAAAATCAGGACTCCCTCTTTAATACAGGCAAGAAATTAAATAATTGTAATTTAATTAATAATTAGTAAATGGCCTTTATTATTGCGGTAATTACGACTCCTTCATAAATGTCAGAAAAATTATAGTGCATTTACAGAGTGTCAGGAAAGGTCAGAAACACCAAATCAACCTTGTAGAGGCTGATTTTTCACCCATTTTTCAGGTCTCACAACAGCAATTAAAAAACTCTGGTATATGTTATAAGGGCCTCAGGATTTTGAAGATTTCTTGTTGTTGATCTTCAGGCAGAAAGTCAAACCAAGCAGAGAAATCCATCAGTTCAAAGGCGGAGCATACCTCGAGCTACCACTGCTTTCTATGTATTCTCAGATGTGGCTGAGCTGGTGCAGACTACCAAGATGGCTGCAGCAAGAGTCAAACCTGAGAGACACTTTTCTTTTCTTGTACCCAGTTGTACAGTGGGGAATACTAAGAAGCTCTTTAAAATAAATTGTCTATTTCTGTAAACTCTCAACCTATGGTAAAATAATCAGTCTCCCGGGTATAACATCTCTAATTAAAGTGGATCCAAATGTATTGAGATTCTCTGTATTTCTTAGTCTTTTGATTATACAAGGGCTGAGTTATTGCTGTGAAGAGGCTCTGCAGATTAATGCGAACCATGTAGAGGATATTAATATGCGCTGTGACTGTAGTTTCAAATTAAGAAGCTGCTTTGTCAGTCCCTTTGCTAATGCTGACCTGAAGACTGCAGTCTCCAGATGAGGGAGCCTGAGACTCAGCCTATAGAAATCCTCAACTAAGGTTATTGTATCCAGTGAGTGAGTGGGGTATATTGTGGCCAGCTAAACCACCTCATAGTGATCCCTTGTGTTCCCGTCTACAGGGAAAAAAACACTTGTTTTTTCACGCAGTTCCTTAGTTACAATTACCTCTTTCTTAAACCACACTTGCAATTGGAAGACTCAAAGCCTTGTCTCCAGCACTGCTTTCCTAAAACTTAGTAAAAAGGTGAAATGAAGTGTGCTCTTTTTGTCTTCCGTCTTTTAAGTGTATGGACAGGATGGGGCTCTGAAGGGCACACCTATCACTGCACTGCAGCAGATGGGCCGGAGAGCTAGGATTCCTTTGATTGTGTCAAATCACCCAGGCCTTTGAAAGGTGTCCAAATCACTGCACTCCTCCAGCATTCGCCTCTCGAGCGAAGGCTGTACCTACACTTACAGGAGTTCATCCACTGGTCTAGCACGCAATAGGGATCAAAGGCCTGAGTGGAGATGGAGCGTGACTGTGTATTAGAGCACAAAATCACCCCAATACAGTAACTATAAAAAGGGTTTCAAAGTCACATTGTTTTTGAATGTCCTATAGAGGAAAAACATAAATATACAAAGCAAACTTAATGAGTTTTCAGCTCCTATTTTTTTCCAAAGTAAAAATGGTTAATGTAAGATTATATTGCAGATTGGATTGCTAGAGGGAGTAACAAGCTGTTGTACTATTTTTGCTGGTCCCAAGCCCATTTAAAAGTGTAGCATTAGGAAGAGCATCTGGCATAAACCTGTGACAAATCAGTAATGCTAATCACTGCGTGGTAGGAGGCAGATGATTTGCTGTGGCAATCACAGAAAGGAAAGGCGAAAAAGAAAAAAAAAGACTTGTATCTGTGTTAATTGTTTACCTTATCAAACAATATGCTTGTTAAACAATACAGTAGCTATGACAATATGACTAGCAATATCTGTATTTATGTTAAATTCATGGGTATTAACTTGATATTCAAGTGTGAAAGTCAGTCAGTGCAGCCAGTACAGTGTAGTGTGCCTGCATATTGATTTGGCCCCATATTTACTACATACTTTATCCAGTGTTTTCCCCAGCCCTTGATAGTTAAAAGTGACTATGGCTATAAGCACCTTGACTATGGGGAGGCTTTCCATCCCACACCTAATTTTATTGCCTTTAGGATGTACTGTTTTTGTTAAGTTAGCTTTTTGTAGCATTTAAGAGATTAAAGTGGGGTGTATAAATTAATGAACTAATTTGTAGTTTAACAGTTGGAGGCAATATGAGTTGACTAACCCATTGCTTCATCTATCAGTGCTTTGGACCTTTGTAATTTTGTAGCTGTGTGTAGAACAGTGTCTAATATTATTGTGAATATTTTAAAACTAATTGTCTCCAGGGGATGCTACTTAACAAATCCACTTGTTGGATGAGAGCATAATTTAGTGATATGAAAATGCTCAGAGTCACTGTCTCCTGCACACTTGGCTCTCTACAGAAGCTCAGTTTAACAAGAGGAGCAGATTTTATGAACCCCAGTGTTGAGTAGGTGTGAAGTCACTTTGACAGCTCCTGCCCAAGAACATCACTGGTTTGTGTGAACTGGAGCCGGGCCTATTCCTTAGCCTCTATAAAGGAATAATGAGGGTCACAGTGAAGGAAAATGGCGGTATCATTTTACTAACAAGCATAGGACATAGGAAAGGCATTCACTTTAATTGCCTTATAAGACTTTTTAACAGTTTAACCCTGTTTGTGTGGAAAATGTCAAGATGCTTATGTTGTTTGGATTTGATAATAGTGTGTGGGCTGATGCAACACACCCAGTGATCTGAAGCACACTGCTCAGAAGCTGCAAGGATCTGCTGCTTGTAGTGCTAATTTTGCACTTTACAAAAAAAGCTGTCTTCGGATGGCGAGGCAATCAAGATGACATTTAAAATTTAATATCTGAGGCTGATAGCAAACTAAACTGTACTTTAATCTAATTTATCAGCTTTAAAATGTTACTGTTTCAGTCTTAGTGAAATCCAAGAATACAAGAAAGCCATCCAGCCACAAGGGGTCACAAGCCAGTGTGCCCTTGTGCCAGCCCCAAGCATGGATACATTGAGAGGGTTGTTTCAGGATGAACCCCAAGTGGTCAAATTCCATAAAGGCTGAATATTGATAGATTTTTAATTGTGTCAGTTTTGATCTTTTGCAGCTTCCCAGTAGATCTATTTTACATGATGCCTCCGGGCTATGCACAGGAGCAGCCAGAGGCATAATATGTTCATCCAGCCTCTGCCACAACAAACATTTGGATTTATTCAGTATTTTTCTGCAGAGACTCCCACAAGTAATGCAAGGGGTAGACTGCTCTCTTTCTCTTGCGACAGTTACACAACAAAAACTCAAGTTACCTGGACAAATGTTTCTCCTATATATTTTCAAGGCCAACAGAATCACAACCCAGCTTTCTTGATTAGCCTTTATTTGTTAATCTTTTGTTATTGGTTTGAGCTCTAGGGTTTAATTATTGAACTGATTATTAATAATTTTTTCATTCTTCCTTTTAATGTTATTTTTCAATCATTTTATGGTTCTTCATGATTTTGTTCATTTCAGTGCCATTTGGGCTAACTGTATGTTTGGCAACCACTTTTGGGTCCTGACCTAGTGTTTAGGAACCAATGATTAACCAGCATGCTTATCATAAATGTTTCCACTGACTTATACCCCTGGGGGGTTTTGCCCAAGGGCACAATGACAGTATGCACTGGATCAGAGCAGCAAACGAACCTCTTGCTCCACTGTCACTCCTAGTATCAACATTTAAGCACTCCTTTAAATCACTATTTTAACACAAATAAATGCAATGTGGTCCACATACTTTTTGGCAGTGTTACTTGTCTCACATTTTTAGACTTGTCAAAGCTACATAATGGCTCAAAGATGACTGATGAATTAATTATACTCATTTTAGCTTTGGCTATGTTAATTCCAAATCTCACAAAAGATAAGCGAGACAAATGCAGTTGTAAGTAATGATGGATGAGATGTTCTTATCATTTGCAATTTGCTATAGCTTTATTTAATCACTTCATCATTATACACCAATCAGGCATAACATTATGACCACTACCAAGTGATGTGAATAACAGATCTCTTTGCCTTGGCACCTGTTAGTAGGTGGGATATATAGGCAGTAAGGAAACATTTGGTCCTCAAAGTAGATGTTAGTAGCAGGAAAAATGGGAAAAAGTAATGATTCAAGTGAACTTGACAAGGGCCAAAATGTCATGGGTAGACGACTGAGCCCGAGCATCTCCAAAACTGCAGCCCTTGTTGGGTGTTCTTGGCTTGGGGTGGTCAGTGTCTATCAAAAGTGGTCCATATAACGAAGCATGAACTGGTGTCAGGTGATGCACGTGGGGAGTAAAGGCTGTCCCATGTAGTCCGATCTAACAGACGAGCTTCTGTAGCTCAAATTCGTGAGAAGTTAATGCAGGAACCTCACCTTGTTGCATATGGGACTGCATATTAGGCAGGTAGTCAAAACGCATAACATGATCAGTGTAAGTGGAGAATTAACTCAGTCCTAAATTGAGAATGTTCCTGTGATTGCTGATTAACAACATTATTACAAGCTCTGAGGATGTAGAGCCAGGAGAGATGCCCACAATGTGAGATTAAGTCTGATGAAAGATTTCACCAACAGTAAGCTGCATCGTCACAGCTCCTCCTGCACAAGTGCTGTGGGTATTTGGGAAAGCGAAAGCCTCACCTGCCAGATGTTTGTTTTTGTTTTTTTGTTTGTTTGTTTTTTTTTTCACTAGCCTGATACTAAGTACTTCTTTGCTGCACTAGATTGCATTTCCAAAGTAAACTTTTCTTTCTCCAGCCATTTATCTACAAATCTTATTTTTACTTCTAAACTCAAATTAAGTTAAATCATCAGTGTCCTTTATAAAAGACACTACATTATTTTACATTGCTGCTCTGTTTTCTTGAAAACCAGGGAGTCAGAAATAAATTGGGCTTAATGTTGACATGATAAATTGGAGCATCCTGTTTATTTGTGTATGAGTGTATGCACTATTGCAAAACAGCTCTGCCCTGATTGAGCGTTAACTTGATGTTTTTGGTCAGTGTAGCTGAACAAGCTTTTTCACAGATGGCTCACGTGGTTGTAGTATTGTTATAAAGTAATTTCATGCTTGAGTTTCCATCAGCTATGAACAGGTGCACACAGACAAATGTAGAGGTAAGTATGTAAATGCTAAAAATGGATATTTGGTATTTGTTTTAAACAGGAGCAGATAAAATAATAAAATAATATATTTTGAGCCTGAACAATGTCTCTTTTAAAATGAAACAGACTCACAACTCTTCAACTGGACAATATAAGTGGACAGACAAATGGAAAACAAATTTCTTTTTACATTAGCTCTCTGCCCACTGAAAGGTCCCATACGGCCCAACACAGCGTGGCATATATTGGTAACTTTGAAATGGGAACAAATCAGTTCTTACAGTTGCTGAGATCAAATATGAGGAAGCAAAAGGCTGGTGGTACAGCAATATTAAGACTGCACCAACTTCTTCTCCCTGCACTCACTTTCACTATGCTATTGATTGTTAAAAGATATGCTTGCGTTTAATTAAATAAAGGCAGTGATTTCAGTGTTTTTGTTTCAAAAAACAAGATTAGTGTAAGCCCAGTCTATCTAAAACTTAAAATGCTGATGCAAGATATTGATACTTTGTTTGAGTTTATTTAATAAGATAATAATAATAAGAGTGCAATATTTACTTTTTGGAGTTTTTGTAACATAATAGACAACAGAAAGTAGGCAGACCTTATTGTGTCCGTAGGGAAACTCTTTATTTGCATTTGACCCATCTATTCAATTTGGCTGGAACAACCCTTCAGGAGCAGTGGCCAATCACGCCGCAGAGCCCAGGGACCCTTCTCCACATCTAGAGCCCTGAGCCAGGATCCTGGTCAGGAGTGCCTAGCTGGAGGATTATCATATATTGTGCATTTTCTGAAGTGGATGAGGCAGACTGGGACACCTGGGAAGACTTTATTGTTATAATAACTTTATAACTTTAATTATTTTCCAAATGAAGACACTCTCTTCCCCTGTTAACATACTTCAGTGTAGGTCCACCTTTACCAAGCTTTGCCCTGCTCTCACTTCACCAAGTAAACACCTCTAAAAGCTTGCTGAACCCATATAACCTGAACTGTACTACTTATGTAAGTAGAAATGCAACTTCACACACTCCAACTTCATCTAAAACAGGTCTCAGTTCCCATGTTAGTGCACCGCTGCTCTTACCACTTTCAGTTATTGGTGGCTTTTCATTTTCACAGTTTCTTGGGTGTCCAAGTGGTTACTTTTGTTTCTGTGATTTGTATGAAGTGCACTTTCGTTTGAAATGTCATATGGTTGTTCTTATGTTTTCCCTATTCTGGGGATTCCTGAGAGAACCACATAATCTGCCTATGGGAAGCCGGGGGGTAGTGTGGCCCAAAGTGACCCCGGGGGTATTTGCCTTCTCGATGTACACTAGAGAAAACAAAATATGAAAAGGCTGAATTTTGAAATATCATTTAACCTTTACTTCGTTTGTTTATGCCACACAATTGACAAGCTGAGTCACATATCTTATTGTTTTGTTGAGAATCTAAACTTTGTATAAGCATACGTTTAAGCAGATACATCTTTATGAATCCAAATCCAACTTGTGATGAAGGAGAAACTTGGAGGAGAAACTTGACACTTGAATATATATTTGAATGTTTCAAAGGAGCGGCTTGCGTTTTGATTTCAAAGTATAATGCATTCTTCAGGCCCACATACATTTACAAAGGTATAATGTTTTTTCTCAAAGCCCAAAGTGAAAAAAGTTTAAGCGAGTTATGTTGTGTTGAGTGCAGAAAATAGGATTCAAAGTCAATGTAACAGCAATGCAAACCGTTTTAATTAGATTACAGATTTCACATCAAGACATTTGCGCATTAAGGGGTAAAGAAAAGAGCCTCTATCTCTAAATGCTGCCTCTATCATTTGAGTTTCATTTTTTGCTCGACACACTCCTTTGAGATGCACCACACATTTCTCACAAATGCAGGAATTATCTTTCAAAGGCAGTCTTTTATTTGAAGATCAAAACAGACATCACAGAACTCTTTAGGCACAGCACGAAGATGGACAGCAACAAACCCCACTATAGTTATATCAAAGTAAAAGCATTAGTGTGTAGAATTGTTAAATCATTGAGATGTCTGCATATTTGACCTGAAATAGCTTGTCAAATCAACTTTTTATTATCAAGAATGGCAGCTCAAGAAATGACATAGCTCTAGTTGGTCTCATTGATTTTCTTTTGATAAAGAAATAAATCTTATCCACATTATAGACCCTTCTATAAGCAACATAATCAAAGAAGCGTAGTGTAGTGTTTTTTCCCATTTATTTTTTATAACAAAGCAAACTAAAAACCTTAATTTGAGTTTTAGACTGCAAGAATTAATAGTTGTGGTTGATATATAATTTACTTTGAATTAAAAGCATCCAGATCTGATAGCTAGTTCCACTTAATAAGTTAAGTTAAAATACATAGGTTTTGTGGTGAATGATAAATTTAAGCATACACTAACAAACTATTGGAGTCTGCCACATTTCTGTAACTACTTGTCCAACATACTCTAAATATTTGGAATAAGAGTGTAACAATATCATATGTTTTTGCAATGATATGATGCATATTATTTATTTGGCATAATTTTGTTAAGATGACAAAATTATTTTGGCTCATTTCATTGTTTTGATATGATTCTACACACTCATACTGAGTCAAACGATACATAACTTTACAGTAACTTTTTGCCAGAAATGCCAAAAGTATGGAGATGATTATAACTCTGTATATAGATTTTGTATTGAAATAAACTTCCTGTAAGCGAATACAATTCAGCACAAGGCAATGTACATCAATAGAGTTGAATCCAACAGGAAAAAGTCGATACATTGATGAAGAAAAAGAATCATTACAGCCCTAATTCAGAAGCTTATATTATTGAGCCTTTAGCTTGCTCATTTTTACTTGAACTATGCTAAAAGGCTATATGCTAATTTTTACATTAACTATTGTTGATGAATAGTTGTAAGTTTCCAAAACCATTGTGATTATTGATAAGTTGTGACATTTGGTGTCTAATGCTACTTCCTCAGTTTAACTCTATTGTGGTCTGCTGAGCTTATGGCACCATTCTTTCAAATGCAGCCATATTGTTCACAAACCGTAAACTGCAGCAGTCTAAAGCCCTCCAAGACTAAACTTTACCTGTTTTGTTTCTGTTCATTTTCCCAGTGTTTCTTTGTCCTTTGCTTTGTTGCCATGGCACCCGAGAGCTTCACCTATTTTTGTTTTTCCATTACAGGCACCTGAACCCAAACCAGCCAGCCCCACAGAGGCAGGAGAGGCTGATGAAGTCTTTGGTAAGATTACTACGATTTAATTTGTACTTTGTATAAACATTTTTTAGCAAGAACCTGAAGGACAGTACTGTAAAAAAAAAAAAAAAAAAAAAAAAAAATACATTACTAGATTGGTTAAGTTCTTTTATTTGTTGAATGGTTACATCAGGGGTTAATGCTGATACATTGCTGCTCCTGTTTTTTAATTAACAGTCATTACTCATAGTCTGTCATAACTTCAACTGCTCAAGTTTTAGAAAGTTCTCCCATACTAATGTAGTCTCCATTGACCTATTACTGAAGTAAGTGTCCTTTGCAATACTGCAACTCAGCAGATGAGGGCAGAGTCCATTGCACAACTGATGTAGGTCATTTGTAGGTTGGTCCATCTAATGATTAGTACTGTATGGCTTAATGCATGCACATAATCAAAGAAATTATTGAGTTTAATCAGAAAAAAGCTCAAAATTTAATTATTAAAAGGTGCTTAGCATAAGTTTAAGTATTATAGGCTACTGCATGTATAATAAATCAAACTATCATAAATTGCACAGCCAGATGGAAATGCATAGATCCTTTAGCTCCCCACTTTCCTGAGAGTTTGAGTAAAGACCACCCCGAAGCCTCGACCAAGGTGAAGCAAATAACTTCCTTTTATACAGTACATCTGCCATATATCAACTGATCAGCATTTTCTAGCAACTGTAAGCAACTGCAGGCCATTCTTTACAAATGACAAAAAGTAATCTTGCTTGCAATGAGCTCAGAGAGTGCAGGAAAGAGTATTAGCCATATGGAAAGTAGGAAGTCACGATTTATGATTTACATTTAAAAACTAGGGGTGCACGGTGGCAGGGTGGTCAGCGCTTCTGCCTCTCAACAAGGAGGTTGGGGGTTTGATCCTAGGGCTGCTCAACACACAATTTTGTCAGGTGAAATGATGAATCTAAATTTCCCATATAAATAAATGAGTTCGATGAGTTTATTGCTGTGTGTCTGTGTAAATCCCACAGTTGTTGGGATAGGCTCTTAATTTTTTTCATTTCATTTACATCACAATATTTACTCATTGACATTAAAGCCACAACAATTTAAATTCTAACTCTCAGTACAACATTGAACTCAAATTTCACTCAAAATTATGGAAGCATTATCCAGATGAGTTGGTTAGGAAGTGTTGTTATCTATTGTCAAGGTTTCCTTTATTGTTACCTTAATAACTAGCCAGCATCCTACATTAATCTATATGAAGTCCATATGAGTCTATATGAGGTACTGTTCAACTTTCCAAATCCAATGACCTTTGCTTTGGACTAAGGTACAAAGTTACTTATTGCGCATAATGTTAAAAATCTCTTTTAACTAATTAACTAAAGCTGCCATTGTTAAAGGTCACTACACAGCTATAAAAAGTGTGTAATATTGGGAGTACCGTCCTCTTTCCTTTTTGCTTTTCATTTTTTGGGTTGGCTACAATATGATTTGTATAATGATTTGGCATAGGTTTTGTGTTTCCTGAAACAACCTTCTCAGTCTCTGCAGCTATTAGACGTTTGTATCACATTAAAAGTTGTATACAGAATCTTAGCAGAGTATTTATTTTAAGTTGGCCAAGTTTCTCAGCTCCACAGTCGATATGTGATCAGTCAATGAAGTGCTCATTTTAAAATCATTCAACTAATGCAGAGGCACAAACTGCGTAATGCATAACGATGTAATGCCTTATAAGCCGTTAAATCATCTATACCTGTACATTATGTTTGTAGTTATGTAATTATGTAGTGAAAGTATGTCTACGTAGCTGAGATTGCGCCTGACTATTGATGTAATGTCATTTCAGCTCAGTCCGATGTTATCTCTGCTCTTAGTGCCTGGACATGTTTACCAGCGAGTTAGCCACTCATCAGGAAAAGTTCTAGCTTTCCGAGTCCTCACCACATTGATCTGTTTGTCAATCAATGCACTCCCCCCTCTCAGTTAATTAATGTCCCCATGTGTTAATCAGCATGCAGCAGGCTTATACACAGTCCGGCTTTGACATACGTGATACTTTAGCCAAGCCCCTCCCAGCGCACAGTCATTTCCTATGGCCCAAGGGAAAGAACACTTCTATATCCTGGACATAAAATGGTGTGATAGTGACATATAGAGGCTATGAGTAATGAGGAGGCTTGTTACATCCAATTTTATGTACTGTACTGTGAATCACAAAGGTGTGAGAATATTTAATTTTTAATAGGATGTCCTCTGCTTGAAGAGAACTGGTTTGACCCATTTAAAGCAGGGGTGGACAGCGTGTAATGCTCGAGGATACACTCCAGACTTCTTCAGGGTGATGTAGAGCTCCCACTGGTCATTAATAAGGTATTCTCAATATGGGAGTTAATATTAGTTAAGATACATGCTGTTTTTTTATAAAATGAATGTTATGAAAGGACAGGAAATCGACTTATTGAGGACTTGTTAGTGGTCTAGAGCAATTTAAAACTCTTTTTTAGTGCATTTGGATCTCAATAAATGAGAATATTGTGGAAAAGTTTATGCATTTCAGTAGTTCAATTCAAAGCAAAACAAATATTATATTCAGAGCACACAGAATGAAATAATACAGCCACAAGCCTTTGTAAATAGAAAGGGTTTTGTCAGCAAGGACATCCAGCATCATTTTTTTATGCTGGCACGGTGGCAAAGTGATTAGCCATCTAAGTACTCCTGAACAGTATCCTTGCTCGAGATCTGGAGGGGCCCAGGGCGCTGCTCTACAGTCACCCACTGCCCCTGACAGGTTGCCCCAGCAGCATTGAAGCATTAGTTACAATAAAGTCTACATTAACCGATACAAATAACTGCATGCTTAGGAGGCAAACGATTTTCTGTGGCAACCCCAGAGGGGAAAAACCACAAGGAACACAGCAGTGAAATAGTGAAGTATTTTAGGTGGCAGTAGCTCAGTAGAGACATTTGTCATAATCATCATCATAATTTATCATCATCATCATCATAACCAATAATACCAACCATAATTAAAATAAATAAATTCTTGAAATATTTATGTTTACTTTACTGTATGATCATGGGCGTAGCTAGACCAATTTTAGGGGGGCTATAGGACCACAGTGATTTTAGTACACTGTATAAAAATATACAGTACCATTATTGATAACACGCAAAACTCACAAAGATATATTTTTATAAACTTTGCCATAACATTTCTAAAGTTTCTACTAGGCTACCCATAATCCTACACTATAGTCAGCTACAACACTATAAAAGGTAGAATAATATCACATCTTTTCTTTTTCAGCTGATCTCAGCACCCTTAAATCTCTAATCCTAAAATCATCGTTGTGTATGATGCATTTTACTTTAAATAAACTACTGAATTATTTTACTTTCCACCCTATTATTTTTTATGCACTTCTTGTATGTCTGCAGTAGTTTGTGTGTTGCTAATCTTGCTTTGATGCTTAATGTTTAACTGGTTGGCTCGGTCACAGTGTGAAAAAAGGCCATTTTCTTATCAGTTTGTAAGTCTTGTGAGTGGAACATTGCCTTTATGAAGGATACATTTAAAACCTGCCTATGACCTGTGCACCAGGGCCTAGCTAATTTAACACCATTAGGTCGACTCGGGGCGCTAGTTCAAAAATAAATAAGAGGAATTTCCAACAAATTGAACCAGTGTAAGCGTTTTATGATGGACAGGTTAGCAGTGCTTTAGAGATGTCATCAGCAGGCGTCATGAGTCCACTGTCTGGGGATGTCTCCGTGCAGCACTTCCTGTTTGCTCTACTTTTCCACTGAAGGGCAAACACCACCATCAGCTGCGGGGCAGTTAAAAGCCCATTACGGATCCATTACCTGGTCTTGTCCTGCTGCAGGCCCCCACCCAGAACAACAGACCCCTCTATCTGTCCGGCTATCTGCCTGTCCGTCTGTTGGCCTGTTGCATCATGGCTGTCCGGGTCACTGTCTTTATGGTCACAGATTACAATTGACCTTAATGTGGTCTCTATACATACATGAAAATACATACATCTACAACCGACTCACAGTTTCTCTTGGCGGATGTATGTGTTGGGTAAATTAGTGAATCTAAATTGCCCCTAAGAGTGCATGAATGTGAGAGTGAATGATTGTCTGTGAATATCTCAAGTGTCGGGCCGTCAGCTAACTGACCATTGTCCAGAGTGTACACCTCTTAAGGCCCATAGTTGCATTGATAGACTCCACCCACCCAGAACCCCTAGTGGGAATAACCAGAAGCCTGACCTGAATCCAGTGTTTTGTTGTAATAAATAAAATATTTTATCTCATTTCTGACCTTGCTCGAAATAGCTGCAGAAATGAGCCGCTGCTACTAGAGCTCTGAACATAACTCTCAGTGTAGCGTTGTGTAGTGTTTGCTCTCGAGATCATTTTTTAATTCTGGCTCATCCTCCCTCAGGGATTCACTTGAGCCTCTGCCAAGAAAATTAGATGATATAATGTAAGCCAGTTATCACAAGTTTCACATTGCAGACGGGAATCTTGAAAATACAGACTACTACATAAGCCTCAGACCTGGGCAACCTGCTCAACTTTATCTGTGTGTGTGCCATTCTCTGAACTGCACTGGTCCATATAGGCTTAGCAGTATATTTCTCTGCTGCCAGGTCTGTATGTGCCTTCATAGCAAAGGAAAAATATTTATTTGTACACAGTAAGGGCTTTCACCTGAGCAGGTTGTGTTTGCAATGGATGTAGAAACGGCAGAAATGAAAGAAAAGGTATACAAGACAGAGGCCAGACCAGCAGTGATGCATGTTTTTTTTTTTTTTTTAAGACAGTGGCCAAGAGGAGTTTGGATGTGTACAGAGGAGGAATGGTGAATATATGGATGTAGAGGTTAGAGCTGCCAGGTAGGAGGCCAAAAGGACATGAAGTGTGTCGGTGTGATAAGGGAGTCCTGTAGTGAGCCCTGAAAGGTAACAGCTGAAATGAATAGAAGAGTGAACAAAAATGCAACAAACAGTGTAATGGTATTGCTGATTGAGTCATAAATATAGAAACACGTTAGGTGGCTATGACATACTTGGATGATTTCCTCCTTCAAACATGGCATTAAGTATAAATTGCTTATGCTAATCACAAGCAGAAACAGAAAATGCACCTTACTGCAAGCTCTGAACAGTGCCTCCAGAATGTGTCATGTATAATCATGTTTTTATTCATTTTTACAGTTTAAAATAATGCTTAAAATGAAGTTGAATTTATTAAGTGGCAATATAGCTTCGCTTTTATACAGCCATTTAAGAATAATCAGTTTTTAGGCTCTAACTGCAATACCGTGTTACTGCAATATTTCTGGTCAGTGTTATAGTACTGACAGATTCTTATACCTTCCTATCTCTAATCAATATCCAGCTGATTGTTAATATTGCTTAGTGTGCATATGTCATCTCTTAGAGGAATGCGTGTCCGAGTGCAACAGCTGAGACAGTCACTTGTCTCTGTGGCCGAGGCTGACACTGGCCGGTACGGGCCCTGGCACTGCCAACTCTACACCCCCGCCCTCCCACCTCAAAAGCGCTGATTGTTAAAGGGCAACATCCATCACTGGAGCATTGTCTTCAGTCTTTCTTCTACTTTTCTTTCTCTGCACTTCTTATGAATGCTTTTTGCTCACCTTGATGACTATGTTCCTGCATTAAACATAACATCCATTTATTGCCATTTGGCATTGCTTTTCAGTAATGTTTGCAAAATTGTGTGTCCATGAATTCAGGAGCACCACGTCATCCGCTTTGGACCATCTGGCAGGACAATTGGCGTGTGTGTGTGCGTCTTAGCAGCTGGCTCTGTGGCTATAAGAGTCCAAGGGGAGGGAGTGATGAGTAGCCAACAGAGAACAAAAGTACTACCCGCACTACTGCATCCCATATGTCAGACAAGATGAACTCAATGCATTTCCCCTCCGTGCCAAACAACAAACTCCTCTTAAAGTGGATGTAAGAGCAACAAGTGTTTGTCATCATTGTTTGTTTTATCTTGATCCAGGTCCGACTGGTATAGATTACATTTCACTCTCTCCATTAGATAATGTCCCTCATGTCTGGACCGGTCGATGGCTCGAGAGGGATTTAGCTGTACAACGACGGCTCATAGCGGTTGTCTTTGTGTGTCCAACATGGCAGATGCTTCCACATTCTTGCATCTCCTAACACAGCTGGCAAACAAGTCCACAGTCTTTACTCGGGAACATGCCTCGGGACCAAATTAAAAATTGTTTTGTCTGAGTTGTTCAGCATCAGAAATGTGTGCACTAATCTCTAGACATCACACTGAAAATGAAGTTCGAAGTAGACACACTACTTGAGGGCTTTGGTTTAGCAGATGTTGGTTAGCTGTCCTTTGAGACTGCCCAAGATTAATATCAGAACTGAAGTGATCAACCTTTTAATCCTTCTTATAAGCTATGGAGCTGTTTGGCATCGACACTGTGTTAGTGTGATAAAGGCCGTCAGTGTCCATGGATGATCTGTGGTCAATAGTCACAGAAACATAAGCTTGTCTTGATTATCTAACTATTAAAATGTTATATGACGAAATATTTTATTGTGCGTAGTGACAGAGTGGTTAGCATTCCTGGCTCATCGCAAGGAGATAATGGGTTCGACTCTCGTCTATGATCTCTTTAAGTCTACATGTCCGCCACATATTACCATGCGTTATTTTCCTCTGCCATCTTCCCAGCATCCAAAGAATTGCACGTGAATTTGCGAATCTAAAATGGCTCTTTGTAAATGAGAGAGAATGGTTATCAGTGTATGTTTCTTTGTCAGCCCTATGACTAACTGGCCATTATTTAGGGTTTACCCCTCTTAAGGCCCAGCTTGTATAGGCTTCAGCCTCCCACGACCAAAAGGAATAAGCAGAAGAAGATGAGTGAATGAAGAAGTTTTGAAAACACTGACATTCTGACATTCACAGCAGCTTCTGTGCTCAGTCCAGTCTTATATCCGAGCTCCTTCATAAGTTCCTTGAGGCTGGAGGCACGTACAGGAAATCTAACTTTAATGTTTTAGTCCAAGCATTTGACACAAGCAGCTGGTTGTCTAAGGATCTCCTGACATAAGCCACTGCTACTGTGAAGTGAGCATGTGCACACGACTGAACATTTTGGCCCTTCATAATACACAAGTCACAACACAATAAAAAACAGCATCTTTCTATTTTAATTGGACCTAATTGATTTAAAGTCTCTTTTTGTGTGTGTTTGTGACACCATCTTTTTTTTTTTTTTTTTTGCCTGGTAGTATGCAGAGATTTGCATATTGGTTTAACATAGGTTTTACACTGGATGCAGTTCCTGACCTAATCCTCTTCAATCCTTATCTAGGCTTGGGACCGGCACATTAAGTACACTGGCTTGTGACCGTCTGTGTCAAGAATTCTATGAAAATCTCAGAATGCAAAATAGGTACACTATGTTGAAAACTATATTTTGGCCTTTTAAATAACATTCAATCAATGTGCAACCTAATTGCAACAGAGAATATGTTTGAACTTAAAAAAACAATATTGCCCCCAAAGTTTTAAAGTGACTCAAAAAATGATTACCACAGGTAAAATTATCTCCAAAAAGGTTCCAGCAGAACACAGTCTATTCAGAGCACTCATTTTTAACTTTAAACTTCAAACCAGCCAGATTTAATGCTTTTTTTTATGAAAACTTGGCCTTTCTCAATGGCGAGTGGTAGCTTTGAAGAGCGCTACTAGGCATAATTTCCAATCTGAAAAATACTTTGTGGCAGTTAAGCATTGAAAATGTTTTGTACAGTGACCTTAGCTGGTCATGCATTTAAGCTAGCTGGGAAGAAAGGCATTTTATACAAGCTTTTGGTCATTGTGTAATCCTGTTGTTGGTCATTTGCTCCTTTTGGGCTGGAGACAACCATTTTAAGCTATACAGAACTTTAACTTAAACTGCCTAAACTTCCTTTCCTACAACTTGTATCCTGTTTGAAACACTTGATTTATGCTCTAGTTCTTACAATGTATTCAAATAGCATCAATCACCACAGTCTGTTCAAAGGAGAGCCATACATTTTTAATCCAACAATGAAGAAAAGCAAAAGGATATGAAAATCCAGTTGAGGACAAACAGAAGGAAAGATGGCTGCCGCGCTGGGCTGATAGTGTTGGCGAAGTGAATAGGAATTGATCATATTTGGGGGTGCTGACAGCTGCTGGGGATTAATGCAGGAGCTTTGGCCTGATATTTATGCACAGAGGGTACAGCTACTTTATATCAGATTCAGGATTTGGATTGTAATTTTACCTGAAAATATATTAATCGCAAAGTGGCAAGTTGTTAAATGTTGCTTGTCAGTCAATTGTTTCTTTCAGATTTGATGTCCAAAATCATTGTAGATGCACTTTCTAAAGCTGTGCATTTTTTCATTCATTTGTCGTCTTCTGCCTATTCTCATTAGGGGTTGTGGCTGTGGCCTATCCCAGCAACTATGGGACATAAGCAGGGTACACTCTGGACAATGGCCAATTAGTCCCAAAACCGACGCATACAGTCTTGCATTCATTCGCTATGGGCAATTTAGGGTCACCAATTTACGTAACACGTGGATGTCCTTGGACAGCGGAGGGAAGCCACGACCTCTTTGCAGAGAAGCAGGAGCGATAACCACTCTCCTACCTCTGAGGGACTTTCATATTCTCAAAGATGAAGAATGGTTTGAAAAGACATAATTTTTGTAGTGTGGATAACGGTCAAAGAGCCACTCTGCAGGCTCTGAACACTTAAAGACTTCCAGGGATGCTATGAAGAATGGAAAAGTTGCAGAGGGCTTTGTGTATACTCACTAAGTGCATAGTTTAAAGGAGACTTTAAAGTTACTTTATGATTTTTTTTTTTTTTCCTGTAAAGATTTTAACTTTTTTCATCAAGGCAAGTCTAGCACATATTAAGTTAGGTAAGCATCCAACACTCAGCCAGCAGCTGAGTAGTGCCTAGCCTACCATTAGTAACTAATGATCCTGAGGTATTGCTGCACAGTTTCCTCTTGGTGCAGAGGCCAAGATGAATTAGTCGCTTCGTGCAGCTGGGCTCTCCTACACTCTTCTGTTAGTCAGACCAAGTGCAACAGTGGAACAGTGTTTGTTTGCTATTTTGTCCCAGTGGGGTGATTGCTCATTGCTCTTGTGATTTCTGTACAGCTTAGCTACCTAACTGTTGAAACCTGGATTTATTGTCTGAGGATAATAATAATAATAATAATAATAATAATAATAAGTATCCCTCACTTCCCTCTTGGATTTCTTAATAAGGAAAGCTACTGTAAGCCATTTCATCTTTTGTCATTCCTAAATCAAAGAATAGATTAAAGGTTGTGAACGTGTTCTGGGTCACAAATAGGGAGTGGTTCTTCTGTGACTCTTATCTCGTCCAGAACAATCTCCGGAGGCCAAGCATCCTGAATGCCAGATGGGGCTTGACAGACAGAGAGAGGCTGTTTTCTCCAGGATGGTGGGTGCTTCAGATCCAGCTTGAATGCTGTGGCAGAGGAATTGCCATTGCCGGGTGGGAGGTTTGGTCCACAGCCACATAACTATCGGTGTTTTTTCAGAAAAATGCTTCCCATGCTTCATCCCACTGCTATCTTTGTTGTTGTCCCAGATGCTAGGCTACACATCCTCTTCACACCAAAAGAAGAGGAGGAAAAATAGGGAGATTGGGCCCACAACTTGCATACTTCAGTGTTGATCTTGTTCCTTTTGGTTTTCTGGTTTTGTGTTTTTATCAACTCATGATGTGAGCTGAACACTTATCTTAGGTTTCACAAGTTTGAAGAGTTAGGATGCTGTGTAAAATGTAAATATTAAATAAATTGGTTTGCAAAATTCATAAAAAAAAACCACATTTGATTCAAATTTGATATTTTTCCTTTATATCATGACATCTTATTTGAAATATTGCCATTTAACTAAATTAGTTGCAAAATGCTCCTGCAGCATTTTTTTTTTACAGCATTTTGTTGCTCCATCCCAACTTTTATCAGATGTGTTGCTGCCATAATTGGAAATACTATTATTTTTGAATTAAATGTTAAAATAAAAATAATTTAATCATCTGACTGACTGAAAGTTCTATTCTGAATGAAATGTGTGCATGTGAGATTTTATTTTATTTTTTTATATTTTAAACGGCATCCAATTTTTTTTTATTTATTTATTTTTTTTTTTTTTTAACTGGGGTTGCACCTTTACCATAACCATGTTGAGCTGACCTCATTGTTTGGGTTCCCTGTCTACAAAAGCTGTGAAAGCTGTTTTGCATGAGTCTAGCTTGTGTTTATGTGCACTAGTGCTGACGTTGCTACCTATGCAGCTCTTTACGGCCTATTCTGTTCCTGCGTGGTGGCTCTGAGGACACCTGGGGATATTGGCACATAAATAAAACTTAGTATTTATGAAGGGAGCAAACAGAGCAAAGCCATTGCATTTTGAGCAGACCCCTGCTTCTCCCGGCTCTGTTGTGCGTCACACTGGTGGGTAATTGGCCCTTAGTGTTGTTTACAAGTCCGGGTTTGAATCCTTTCAGTGTGCGTCTGGAAGAAGAGACCTCTATAATGTAGCAAAGGACTGATAATCCTATATTATATATGTATACAAAGACTAGACCATTATATTCTGCCTTTTATCTCAGTCGCATTCACTTTCGGTGCTGAAATAATGTATGACATGGAGAGCTAATCTGAAGGAACAGGGATAACAATGAGATGTGGCTTTGAAAATAAGTAGAGCAGTGAACGACTCAGAAAAAATCAGTTTTAGCTGGGGAAAATTTTGATAATGTCTTAACTATTTCTTCATTAAAACATTGGTGTTAGAAGTCGCAAAAAGAAAAAAACAAAGTCTGTACAGAAGTGCCTGATCCTCTTCCTGATGTATCCCTCCATCATCCATGCTTGGGACTGACACATATTGTGGCTGGAATTTTTGATCCACATAGAGTAAATAAAGACTTGACTTCCCACATCTAAAAGCAGAAAACTTCCTCTCCAGGGGGACGGTGGGGTTTGTCACAGGGCTGACACATACGGACAGACAACCATTCACTATCACATTAGGTCACAGTAGGCGATTTACACTGGCTTGCAAAAGTATTCATCCCCCTTTGCATTTTTCCTTTATTGTTGCCTTACAACCTGGAATTGAAGTGGATCATTGGCAGATGTATGTCAGTCACTTTACATCACATGACAACCACTATGAAGAAAACATTTTTTTTATTGTGAAACAAATAAGAAATATTACAGAAAAATGGAAAACTTGAGCATTCAACAATATTCATCCCCTCAAGTTAATACTCTGTAGAACCACCTTCTGAAGGAATATGAGCTCTAAGTCTTCTAGGATAAGTATTTATGAGGCTTATGATGCTTGGTTCAGAAAACACTTTAGCTCTTTCAAGTTGGATGCATTGTACAACACAGTTTGAGTAACTTTTTTCAAGAATTTTCCTGTATTTAGCTCCATCCCTCATCCTCTCAGTTCTGAGCAGTTTCCCAGTCCCTACCAATGACAAATATCCCCACAGCAGGACCCTGCCTCTACCAGGCTTCACTTTAGAGAGGGGGCACCGTCAGGTGTTGGGTTTTGTGCAAAACATAGCATCTGTCATTAATGGCTCATTTTAATTGTATCTGACAAAGGATGTGTCCTCTAAGTCTGTATAATAAACAGAAGCGACAGATCAAGCGGCACATCTTTTCCGCTCAGTTGCTGTATCATTCATACTGCATTAACTGCATCTCCATGGACCATAGTTAACACCTGTGCCCCATAACAAGATAAGCTAATGAAGATGAATGAATAAAATTTTCGGAAAGTTATGGAAAATTGTTTGGCAAACTAAAGATTTGTAACTCTCTTTAGATGGAATCTGTTGGTACATCAGTAAAGTACTAGTGCTTTCATGTATTTTGTATTTCCTTCAGTTAAAACTCTCTGCTGGTTGTCACTTCACTTCACCCCATCATTAGCTGTTGAATTTTGTTGGAGCATGACAGATTAAGGGGGAGTGAATTGTTATTAGTCAGAAAACGCCAGCGCCTGGACGTCCATTCGGTGAGTCATCCCAACTGATCAAGAGGGCCAGGAAAAACGTCCCACATCCAAACCCTAATGGACCTGTGATGACACATAAGCAGTCAGTCATTAGCACATAACCTGGGCTAAAGCCAAACATTGTAAACACCTGGACGATAATACAGAAATTTTAAGAAAAGTTCAGAGGCAGATCAGTGAATGACAGAAAAACACATTTGTCCATTTTTGAAGATTTTTCATTTATATATGACCTGAAATGCAAAGTGGATTTAAAAAGCTTTGTCACATGTTGTATGGTTCAGTCCATCTTGTTACTTTAACATACATGACGGCCAAAAAACAAGTGGGTCAGTTTGTCCATATGCATTTGGTATATTAATAACCACATTTCAACTACAAACAGATGCAAAAAAGAACACAGTGACTTTATAAAAGCCACAAACCAATAGTTGGAGCAATACAACTGAAGAAACAGCATAGCTTGTTGCATAATACCTTGTACTTATTTAAATGGACATCAGCTTTAACATACGCTCTTCCATTGTCAATACCTTTGGCACTAAATTATTTTAATTTACTCAGAAATTTGAGGTTAGTCCTTTGTTATAAAAGAAGAAGATTGTGGGTTCACCTTCTGGGCCTGCCATTGTCGGCATGTCCTCCCCTGTAGGTTCCCTCCTCCCACAGTCCAAAGACATGCATGTAAAAGTGAACTTGTACATGTCTTAATTGCTTCTACTGAATGAATCACAACTAAAGGTTTAAAAAGAAGTCATCTGGACTTCATTTTCAAAGTTTTTAAACCTTTTGTTATGATTCAGTTAGCCTGGAATAATGTGTGTGTCTGGTGAATGAATGTGAGAGTAAAATATTGTGGCCATTTTCCAGAGAGTACCCTGCTTCATGTCCATAGTGGCCGGGACAGGCTCCAGACCCACCGTGAGCCCAGGAAAAAAAATTAATCATTTGAAACCACATGTTGAGAATATAATCATGTCAGAAATAGTTATTTTATTACATTTTTTTTGACAGCCCCAGGTGCAGTGCACCTCCACTGACTGAATAATTAAGCTGTCATCTAAATAATGCACACACGTAATGTTAGGAAACTCAATTGTGAGGTGTATATTTTAAAGTTTTGCAAATGATGTGGAGAAAAAAGCACACAGTGAACTTGTCAGAAACTTCTTTATTAGTTTTCAAAAGCCAAAGGGGAAGTCATGATGTACTGTGCAATAATTACAATGACACCATTTCCAGGTAATATGTCAGGCAATGAGTTGGTTTACCATCAAGAAAGGCAATGACATAGTTAAAAATTTTTGTCAAGATGCAGCCTTTAAGAGTAGTTCCTACTAGCACAAATGTGTTATTTGGCAAGTTAAGGTAGGTATACTTTATGGATTCCCATAGGGAAATTCATTCTCTGCATTTGACCCATCCCTCAATGCCGCTGGAGCAACCTGTCAGGAGCAGTGGGCTGCCGCGGTGCAGCGCCCGGGGGCCCTTCTCCAGATCTTGAGCCAGGATCCTGGTCAGGAGAATCTAGCTGGAGGTTTTAGCCTATTGTGTAGTTGTTGATTGTTGTAGTTGATGGGGGAAAACTGGAGCACCCAGAGGAAACCCACCCAGACATGGGGAGAACATGCAAACTCCACACAGAAAGACTCCACACGGCCCAGGAATTGAACCCGGTACCTTTTTGCTGTGAGGCGAGAGTGCTAACCACCACTAAGCCTCAATTTCACAACAATGGAAAGTGATTAATATGTGGTTAATATATGGTGCATGTAATGCCTTTTATTTTGACACACACTTTCACCACCATTGTTTATATGGTTGGTTTGTTTTGTTTGTTAACAAAATGACCAAAAAAGGTAAATAAAAATTTCATAAAAGGTTAGTAATGGGCCAAGGAAATGTTTCAGAGAGAGGGGGCAGGAACATCAAAGCTGCCACAAAGATTCTAGTTTTTGGTGTTTGTGAGGTATAAGAGCTTTTTGGCTCTATGGCTAGAGCATTTATCCCTGAACTAGAAGATCCATGTTTCCAGTGCAGGCAATATATCTTTACCAGTGCATCTAGTTTCTTATGCCAGTTCCATAATTAATCTTGCTTAGCTGGTAAGATTACTATTTTATTTAAGTGAAATGAAGACTTGACTTCCCACATCGAAGGCAGGGAAACTACCTCTTCAGGCGAAAGGCGGGGTACACCCAGGTGATGGCCAGTTAGTCACAGGGCTGATACATATTGACAGACAACTATTCACCATCACATTAGTTCACAATGGGCAATGTAGGAAGTCAGGATACCAGAAAATAACCCGCGGTAACACAGGGAAGAAATGCAGACTCCACTGAGAGATCATAGTCAGCCAGTCTTTCTTAGATGGTAGCTGGTAATACTGTTTTGTTGTATTTCCCAAATCCAAATGGTTGTTCACAGTGTGATGTCCCATGCAATGGGATGTATATGACCATTTAATAGTATGCTAAAGAAACGCCTGGGGTCTCATGTTAACACAAATGACTTTTGTGAGGTATAAGCATGTGATACAGAAAAACATAAATTTACCATTGTCAGAGAAGCCTGGCAGCATTGGGACCGTTTCTTATTATAATGCACAGACATTTTGTATAATGGAAACAGTGGAGCAACAGTTGGAAACCTTATGTATATGTAGCTTGAATGGAAAAGGCTCTGCAGGCATCTCTCTGCTGCTGACAGGAACAAATCTTTACTCCTGCCGCTTGGGGAGTGGAGATAGACTTGGAGATGAAACTTTTTCAAAAAAGTCTGTTGTGGAGTTACCCTAGAGAGCAGGCTCACTTTGTCTTATGCACCCACATACAGATTTCTGTTAATTTGATGAGAGAAAATGATGGTCTGTAAACTTGGTAAACAAAAACATTATAATGGGATGTCTTATTTGCTGTTCACCCAGTGACAGCAGCTTTAGCTCTCAGTCCCGAATCAGATAAGTGTCAGTGTGCATCTTGGTGAAAATCCATACTTATAGGAGTTATTTTAGTGACAGTGGCCCCTTTGTTTTCTCTGTCATAACTATGTAGCACTCACAACAAGCCTACTGTTTGGCCGATATTAGCATGCAAGTTCTCTGGTGTAGTGCAACGCCATTTCTGCTTGCACAGTGTGGATATTGTGTCGGGACAGGAATGCACTGGATGCTCTCCTTGGCTGTGGGAGCCTAATGGATAGCTGTCAACTGTGGACGTTTGAGGAATAGCTCGACTCCCAAATGAATGGATGCCATATGCTGGGACATGCCACTGATGGTTGAGATGATTGACCTGATGGAAAGAAGTACAATAAGAAGCCATAACCCTAAGTGCCCCAGACCCATGCATTGTCCCTGCCCTGTCTTCAAAATGTGGATGTAAATGACAATTAGTTATTTTTTGTAAAGTAAAAATGGGCAATACAGAATGTAACATATACAATAGAGCAGTATAGCTGACTCCAAAAAAAGAGCTGAACATGGTAAAATTAAACGATATATTAGGTTATATGCCTTGTTAAATACTACTTTTTATTATAATTCTTGTAAATATTCACCAAAAATAATGTGTGTCTTGTGTCTAAATTTCCATTTTTGATAGATGTGTTTTTTAAAGCTTTGTCCAATGCAACAGTATTACTTTAGTTCATATGCAGCTGTCTTGTTGCCCATACCTATCCATCAGGTAAGTTTTGTTCCAGTGAAAATAGAAGTGTTAGCTGTGCTGTTTTGTGCAGCAGCAGGAAGGGCACAGAAAGAGCCCTTTGTCCTGTGTACAGTGTGTTGTGTGCCATGCAGGCCTGAGCCCATAGATGACCCTTTTTGTTTCTCGCCTAGGCCTGTGTGAGGCAGATGCAAACCAGAACAATGGCTGCATCTCGAAGAAGCCGGCGGTGACTGACTCCACAGGCACAGAGAGCCCCCACCAGCCCGGGACCCCCGCCAGTACAGCTGACCCTGACGCCGTCACGCCACGCCCCCACCTGGCCCGCCTCTTCTCCCGAGATGCCCCGGGACGAGAGGACAACACCTTCAAAGAGCGACCCTCTGAATCGGATGAGCTGCAGACCATCCAGGAGCACAGCGGAACGGCTTCAGAGTGCGGGTCGGAGAGCCCTGAACAGGACCTAGATTAGGCTAGCTTTTCCCTCCCTCTCCTCGCTTTTCACGTCTCCCTCCTCTGCTATCAGTCTCTTTATTTAAGAGACAAAACGAGCCACATTTGACAAATACAAACGTCCCACAGACTACTACTAGCACCATGGCTTCTGCAAGCAGCTCTGCACAGGCCGCCTTCGGGCTGGGCCGCAAAAAGAAGAACCCCGGAGTCCTGGATCAGATTGGAAAGTTCTTTGGAGGGGACAAAAAGAAGAAGAGCAAGGTGAGGTAGCGGGAAACGATCTGCTGATTCACTCCCAGAACCACTTTTAGCTTCTTTTAAACAAACCTTATTGTTGAGTTATATTGTATATTTTAAGTTTTGTGTATGTTTATGGTGAACCCAAGTTGCCAAGACATTGTCCAAAAACATGTTACAACTGGACTTTGGAAAACGACTTGGGGCGGGGTCAGATTTAATTCAATCATTTTAATGCAGGCTGTGATTAATATTGATTTTCTATATAATTCATATTTGTATTTTTTAAATGGTACTGACATTAGTAGCAATGTTGTTTTAAGTTTAATATAATATGTGTGTTGTCAAATGCTCTAGTCTTAAGTAAATGGTGGATTTGTGGCTGCGTTTGTTGAGTCAAGTGCAGTTTGGCAGACAGCTGTATTTCAGGTACTTGCCAACAAGATGAGGAAGGTTGTCCCAGTACGAGTCATTACGGTGTTTGTGTGGAGCCGTTAGGAACTCTTCATGGACTCACCTTACAATTAGATTATTTTTCTCCAGGCAGAAAAAGGTACTTACTAAGCAGTTGATGACTTTATTATGATATAATGATCAAAGAAACCTACAATGGCTATTAACACTTCCGCTTTAAATGTGGTAGGGGACTACTGATCGAGAATATAAACAAGAAAGTACAAGCTGGAAAATAATCTTGTGCTACAGAAAGAGTTTATTAGTTTTTTAAAATCACGAGATAGAGATACTAATAGTTTTGGCAGAGAGAACTGCTAAAATGGCTGATTGCACAGATTGTAGCTTGGGCAGCTCGTTTGCTATGAGCCATGTACTCCATAATGCCCTCTAAAGATCCTGAAAATTGGAACTTACAAGCACTCAGCTGTATTGGACTTGTACTGTAACTTTATGGCTAATACAGCATGCTTTAGCTAAATCCCAAAGCCTCTTTATTGAAAATACAACTATCTCTCTGTAGCGTTTCCAGTGTAAGGGAAGCTATAGACCTTAATCCTGTAACTATACTACACAGTTACCCTCAAAAAAATTATTGAGCAAAAAAATATGCATTCCCCCATGCCTTACATACTTCAACTATGTACAGCAGTTGAGGCTACGATTCAGGAATAAGATTATATTCTGCAAATGCTTTTACCGGTATAAATATTATTTTGCTTTTAAGAAATGTTACTTTTAAATTGTTCAGGGAAATGTCAGAAAAGAACAAATTGAGATTTTATTTGACTCTTCGGCTGAGGCTAGTGACCAGTTCCTGCTGCAGTATTTTTTTTTGTTCTTGATGCCAGGAAATTGTCTGCTGTTCTCCATATTAATGCAGTGTTTACTAAAAATACAAAAGCTGTACAAATATATATTTATGTATTCACCAAGGGTTTGCCTTCAAATGATGAGTGTTGGTGTCTCACATAAAGGACCGGCAGGCTCGCCCCACCTCGGTCGTGCCTGACAAACAAACTTAATTTTTTTTCCAGACTTTTTATCAAATAATTAATCTTGGAGACCGTCTTATCGTCATTTTGAACCCCACCTGCCTGTCTGTCTGTGCACGTCCCCCTCTGATTTCTAAACTTCAAGGCTGCAGTATTACCAAGAACTACTGTGTCACACAAAGGCAAAACGCAGTTTGCAGTAACTACCTGTACAAATTTTACAATCACCCAAACAAAGGCAGAAATCAGTAACTGCAGCTTGTAATGTACTGATTGGCAATGTCAAACTTTGCCTTTGACTGTAGATTTATGTTGCTACTGCCAGATTATTAAATGTGATGTTGTGTTTCTTTCTGAAATGGCACACAGCTGAGCCATGAAACTTGGCTTCTTCAGTAATCACTTTATGATGCAGTCTCCGGTAGTAGTGTTTTTTTTTATAAAGTTCTATATCTCCACATTTCCAGGGTCAAAGGTCAAATTGTTGGTAAAGGAAATTATCTGTGACAAGGTATTAATTACAAAAATTCATTGCCAATGCTGTGACATACTTGGTGGAACTGCTAGCTTCACTGCTAGATACTACAGATACTGTGTTCTGCTTTTGTATGACAGTATTGTGTCATTACTTTGTGTTCTGTCTTTTAAAAGCATGCTTATTTTCTGTATATTTTAAATATTTGTCAGGTTTTAAAATACTGCTTTTGTGCTTGCTATGTTTCTTTGTTGTAATTAACGCATCGTTTTCTAATCCAGGTTAAAAATAAGCGCTAACAGCTGTTCTTGGAAGTGAAATTATGCCAAAAATGATAGAAAAATCTCAGGATGTAAAACAAAGAGTGGGACATTTGCATATGAAAGCTAACTGGGGGTTTGATCATTTCAAATTAAATGCTTAATTATCTGGTTATTGAAAGTAAATTAGCATTGCATAAGAATTGTCTTTCATGCAGAAGTAGTCATAAAATGGAGCATATTTTAAGTCTTAATTTGCATTTGCTGAATGGCAGACACAATCACAATCGGGATCTGGCTTCTTCAGAACAGCTAACGTGCTAATGTACTGTAACCCCAGTGTCTTGGATGGGGAGGGGCCTCTCTCCCTCACATCTGTTTGCTCACCTCAGGTTCACATGTCTTTTTTGGAGGGTTGATTCAAACCAGCTTCATAGAAAAACGCCTTGTAACTTGGATTTCTGTTTGTATCTGCTGTTGTGACCGGTGACCTGTTCCTAACCTGATCCTGTTCTAAGCTTTTGGATTATTACTGCTTGATTAAATCTCTTTAACAACACCCTGAGCGTTCTCTTTTGTTTTATTTTTTAATATGCTTGGCTTGACGATTGTGCTTGGTTTCTCATGTATTAAAGCCACACTGGAAACTTTTTAATTACTCCCCTAACAGCTGGTAAAAGTAATGTTTGGTTGTGTTGGGATCCAGTCATGCAGCAGTGATTCCAAGAGAAATTTGAACAGTTATGCTTCAGCCACTAAACTTAACTCCAGTATGGGACAAAACGTTTCCACCTGAAGTAGCAAAAAGTTTCCAAAACATTAATCCCAAGTTAAACTAAAATGTGCGGACTAAAGTGAAGATTAGACAAATGGGTTCAGTGATGTGAGAAATATGGATTGTTCTTTAAGGCATGCTAACACTAACACATGGGAAATGTTCGGCTCTAAGTCCTTAGTTCGGAGATTTGGACTAATTTGGCTCATTTCTGAGACTTTTGACTTAACTTGGGCTTAAGCCATTGTTTTAAGGGGTCAGACTTGGACTTGGACTTGTCTCTTGTCGCACATTAGGAATCTGACAGCATCCCACTCAAGACCTGTGTTGCATCCTCACTAGTAACTCCACTTGGACTTGAATTGATTTTTTTTTTTTTATGGTAACTCAGACTTGAACTCAGACTAGCCCTTCAGTAAAAGATCTGGCCTTGAACTTGTCTCGGGCCATCTTATTTATTTGCTCATACATAGACTCCGACTTGGACTTGAGAGTGACTTGGACTGGAAAAACAGTGACTGGACTATGACACCATTTTGATTAGATTCAGATAAAAGACCCATGAGCTATAGTTACGACAGCAACAACAGACAAATTAATATATATTCCATACAATGAATGTGAGAAGGATGCAGGAAGTACTTAAAGCGTTAAGTTAATAAAGATAAGACTTAATAAAGAGCAGCGCTACTTCTTATCTGCTCTCGGGAAGTGCTTAGAAAAGGATGACTGACTCAACAGATTTTTTTTTTTTTTCCAGTTGCCAAGACAAAAACAAAAACCCTACTGAGCATTCATAACACACAGCTTTGCAAATTGAAAACCAGACTGCTAACTTGAAAATAACATTTACAAATATTTGCGAGCATGGTTCAGACATAGCATACCAAGCACAGTCTTATACGGCTTAATACCTTTAGCTTGTCATGTCTGTGGAGGTTTGACTATATGCTATAGAGAATACTGTGCACCATTTACCCTGTGGAAAATGACCAATAATCTCAGTACACTAATTAATATATGACTGACATTTACACAATAACCACACCATAACCAATAACATGGATGTAAAGGGGAATTAATCAAATCTAAATTGAGAGTGCATGGGAGACTAAAGTGAATATTTGTTTGTCTGTGTCTTTGTGTTAGCCCTGTGACTAACCAGATATTTCCAGAGCCTGAGGGCTATAGTTACTGAGAAAGGCTCCAGCAGTAACTAGATACTTTTACTTTATAGGTAGATTTTTAAGAAAAAATATTTGAAATCTCTAAATGAGATGGTGCAAAGTAAAAAGTAGCAGTAGTAGTATTAGTCACAATAGCATTAGTAGTAGCAGTAGGTGTATGTACTCTCTACTTGGGTAAACTTTACTGGCAATACCTTTTTGTACTTTTGCTTTTTACTAATTATGATGACTAATTTAACTTCCAATTGTATAATACGTATTATTTTGAAGTACAGATTTGGAGTGACCACTAATGGTAATATTGGAGAAAGATGGATGACAAAATTCACACAATACCAAAAAGCTTCATGAAAAGTTATTGGATGGAACCATAATACTCCTATTAGCTCTCCATCTTGCATCTTAACCATCCTTTTGCTTTTCATTTGTCATTGTAAACATTAACATCCCTGGGCTTTTTGAACTCGTCCCATTGCATCACAAGAAACTGTGGACAATCCCCTGAGTAATTCTGAAAGTCCAGGGACAACTGCCAATGAAAATGATGCCACCATGCAACAGACTTGGTTAAGAAAAAAGAAAAAAAAAAAAACTCCAATCACTCAAAAGGCATCCCTGTCCCCCATGTTCTTGATTCAAGAAACCGATCCAGCCAAGTAACTCGACACACACTTGCTTTAGCACCGTAATGAAAACAAACAGCTTTGAGCGACAAGCGTTGTGTGAAGCATGCTGCAAACAGGCGATAGTTCAGGTTGTACAGCCAGTCCTGTTTCATCCTTGTCATTTGCTGCCAATGAATTTAAAAACATTATAAAAATCTTGCATATCCCTTAAGGGCGCAGCACAGAGCATTTTGTCTTTAATAAGGAATTGATGAGTTTCCCTTTGCTCTATTTTCACATTTGTCTGCACATAAAAGAACTTAATTGAGTCTTTTTAATCGTTTACTTTGGCTCTGTATCTTGTGATGTGGGTGCTATCAGTGTGTCTGTGAAGGAGGCCAAAATTAGTTTAAAAAGCTGATAAATAATTGTGCATGCCAGAGCTCCACTTCCCCCGCGTCGCTATTGTTTTGACAATAATGCGCAGATGGGAGGCTGCCTACACGGTTTAGCTGAGGAGAGGAATGACTTTCCACATATACTTTTCTGAGTCTAACTGCTGCTGGGAGCCAAACGCAGGGGTAATTAACGAATGATAATGTTCAGTGGCACAGTACAGAGAAGTCTTAAATAGAGCTGTAGGCAGTGAGCCATAGAGCTGCGACTAAGTTTTAGTCTTTGTTAAGTCATAACATTTTCAGGCCTGTTTCCTTCCAAATTCATTGTTGTGTTCCTTCCAAATTTATTCTTGTTGTAATAAAATATAATGTGCCAGGAAAATAACCTTGACCCCCTGTGCCCTGTTATACTGCAAAATAGGAAACATTGGACAGCTAAAGCAAAAGTTCTATGTCAAACTGTGTGACTTAAAAATGTGATGAAATCTGCGGTATACTGTAAAGTTTTTGGCAATCTCAAAGGATTAGCAACTTGGCAGTGCAACTCTGGAGGAAGTTAAGACCCGAGTCTTGACATCCGTCACACACCACTGAAGTATAAGCTCCAAATGCAACCAAGTGGCATCACAAAATGGAAGCAAAATTTGTTGAGAAGAAATTTGTTTCAGCCGAAAAATTGCAGGGTAAGTCATTTCTGAAATCTGACATTGTGACATTACAGATCACAAAGACAACTCGAGTTGCAGTCAGTGTTGCATGATTAAAAACAGTGTTAGATGCTTTCAAGCAAATAATAGTGCACCTTTTCACTGTCTTATAGTATCGCTGTATCAGCACTCTTTTAGTTTGATTGGAGCATCCTTACTTTGCCAATAAGCTTAAATAAAGCATTCCAAAAGTCTCCTGCTGCTGTAAATTATAAATAGAAATATAAAGGTGTGACCAAGGAATGAATGAATAATGGACCAAATTGTAAAGCGCTTTGAGGAGCTTGACAAGTTTGTAAAGCACAATATAAATCCAATCCAATCATTATTATATATTGTACTAAAGCTGTTACTGCAGCAACACTGCACAAAGGTATTCAATATCTCTGTAACAGATGATTAATTTATTTATATGTCTTCAAATATAGCTGCAGTAGTCATTTAGCTGCACTGTGATGAGATCTTCAAAACAAAAACAGCCTGATGTAATTAAGACAGCACAACCTGCAGATTCTGTATCACTGTGTGCTGTATTTTCATTCGCAAGTGCCCTACTTCTACCTTTAACAAAAGTGTTATATCTACCACTGGTGTACATGTCCTCGTTCCTTGGCCTTTCAATTTCTTTTCAGAGTTACAGCTGCAACAAACATGGCTCCATGGAAACACACACAATGACACACACTTATGCAACAGGACATCATTAAGGGCCACACTGAGATTGATACAGGAGCTCTCAACATAAGAAAGCAGTATACTTTGAACAATAGACGCCAGTCAATTTGTTGTCCATGCTACTTTTATGTAACAATTTCCCATAAAAATACATGGCCAAATTTCTTTTCTTTGGTGGTTTTTGTGCACCTTTCTGCTAAATTGCCCGCTAGTCCATAATATCTCACATAAAACTCATAACATAGACACAATAACAATATCATGGCCTGCAAATGGAACTCTGGCAGGCACTATTTTTGGCTACCTAGAGCTACTTTGATGTGAGATAATGGATGGAGCACAAACTCACACTTCTTCGCTCCATTAAAGGGTCAGATAAAAAGGTATGAGCAAAGTGACATTAACTAAGAGACTAGAGACAGCGAGGAGGTGGAAATGAGTTTGTGCTCCCGTGGGTGGCAGGTGGCTGTGTTAGCTATTAGCCAAATTATAAGTCTGTCTTTTTATAGTTTTATGCAGGGTAGGTTTTTGTTTCAGGTTTGTATACCCACGAGCCACAAAGTGAATGATATTGACCTCATATTAACATTACTGATGTGTATTGAATTGTTTTTTTGTTGTTGTTGTTTGTTTTTTTTTGCGAAACGTTATAAACATCTCAATCTCTAGGTATGTCTCTGTATCAGAGAAAGGTCAATGTTTTTCAGGATAACCCATCACATACAGTATCACATAGAGATTCAATACATAGAGTGAACTATTTCAAGCATTTATTTATTTTTGGGTAGTCAGCCATGCCATTGCCCAGGATGTGTTCTGCCTTTAAGTTGGTAGTAGCATTATTGATAATAGCATAGTAAGTAAGTAATAGTAGTAACAGTAGTAATACTAGGCTAGTAGTGGTAGTTCAGTTTTTGTTCAGGTTTTGTCTTGCAAAATTTAAGACATTTTTAAGACTTAGAATAAAATTTAATGACAAGGTTGCCAGCAAAACAATAATCTCTATAAACTTTACACTAATAAAATATCAGCATTAGTCTGAAATACTGCTGAAATTAATAGTTCTACATTAAAAATCTCAAAACGAAATAATACATTTCAGTGGCAACAGCATTTACTGTACTGTGGGGATAGTTTTTGCAACAAATGTGCCTGCAACATTATGCAGCAGCCCATATAAACAGTAGACTTAGCTTCCAAAATGTACTAAATAAAGGCACATTAAGATATTTGTAAAACCACTTTTGATAGAATACGTTTAAGGCCTTGGGGCTGCCTTGTTGTTTTATGTTTTTTTCTTTCAGCTGCAGTCCCTACAGCAAATCAAGCACACACTGATTTGGCAAGTTTTTTCCCCTTCCTTTCCAGCCACATACTGGGCAAGGTGTCAAGTGTCTTGCTTAAGGACACAACAGAATGCACTAGGTCAGAGCAAGAATCAAACCAACAACTCTCTGGTCACCTTTGCATCACTGTCACCCTAAAAGAAACAAAAGCTTGATATATTTCACTGAATCTGAATGAGTTCAACTTTTTGTACCCAACTATAAAATAATTTCACTTTTCCACCATATTCAAATTTGCCTGTATGTGTAAATGAGATGAGATGTCCCGGGTCATGTCGGTGTCCAAGGCAGCCATATGGTGTAAGCTCCCATTTGAATTCATTGGGGGTCTGGCTTCACGGGACCCAGAGCATTGCTTTCACATTCCTTTTGTAGACTTCAAATGATTCAGTGATCCATTGTGCCCCATAGACTCCCAAAAGAAGACGTTAGATGTTGTTTCAGAGGATAAAGGTGACTGGAAGCGACCTCTCCCAAACTACATTACTTTGCAGGCTGTGGCATTTGCACCGCTGATATTTTAGTTGTGCATCCATCTTTGTGAGTCATGGCAGTTCCCTCCTGTGGGTTCCTGACAGTTTGTTTATTTCTGTATTCATCTCTAACAAACATATGCCTCTGTGCCTCTTGTTACTAATTGAGTTGGCTTTGTTAATGCCAACAGATATGGAAGAGTTTGTCTCGAGGGAGGGCATCCAAGATAATGGGTGCGGACGTTTTGAATGTGCTCAATGATATTTAGTACAAATTCTGATAAAATTTGGTGTCCTTTTGGCTTTTCTCCTCTGGGATTGTCACAGCAAGTCATATTCACATATTAATTTGGGTTTTAATTGAATGCACTTCTTGAAGTTATACCTTACCCATTCATCCAGGCTAAGTTCACTACACTGGCTGTTGTAAAAAAACAAAAAAAAAAACAATAAAAAAACAAAGTTACATTGATTTAAAGGCAGAACATACTAAAGGCCCAGTTTCATTCTCTTTTATGTGTTTGTCTTTCTCAGTGCTAAATCTGTCAGTTTAGCCAGTGATCCTTCTGAGTCTTTGGGATTTGTCTGTCTCTGCACAACAATAACATCTCTGAAATAAAATCTTTGCACTGAGAAGTTGTCCAAGAGCATAACTTTTTATTTTATTTTATTATTATTATTATTATTTTTGTGAAACTAGCTAACAATGACACTAGAACTCTCAGATTTCTAAAACCGCTCTTCCCAAAGCAGTTAGCATAAAAAATTAGCAAAAATTTTAATTGTGATTAAAAAAAAAAAGCACTTTTATACTTCTTTATACTTCTACTAGTATGCACACTATGTTTTCAAATGTTTCTGCTTGAGTTACTATTATACTTCTTCAAAGAGGTGTGTGTCTGTATTTTTACTCACTCACAAAGCTAATGCTAGGCTAGGCTAATGCTAGGTTAGGTTAATCCTAGGCTATAGGCTAATGCTTGAAGCAACACTGATGTTTTTTTAATTTTATCCACTAAAATAGACGTGTCAGAATCCTATAGGTAAGTGTGATTATTATAATGAAGGTTTTTACACTTCAAAACCATTAGCATTAGCCTAGCATTAATTCTGTGAGTGAGTAAAAATAGAGATAATTACATGCACAGCTTTGAAGAAGAATCCCACAAGCAGAAATATTTCAAAACATGGTGTAAAGGAGTAGAAAAGTGCTATTGTTTATCATTTATTTCATGCTAATTTACTGAAAGCTAATCTAGTGAGCCTACTTTTAGAAATCCCAGAGTTTTACTGATAATAAAAGGCAAGAACAGGTAAGTAGACTTTGACATTGTTCGACTATCACCTGTTTTTGTTTTATTTCATTCTTGTATATTTTATTGTGTGTATTTTTACTGTCCCCCCCCTAAAAAAATAATCAATCCATGCACCAAACCCTTAAACAAGCACTTATTTTGCTAATTATACTTGTTCTGACCAAAAATGTAAATTAGGTTGTAGAAAAATGTGGTTTAAAATATTAACCAAAATACTAAAAAGATTTCAAGAACCCCCTAAAATGGCATTTCCACGTGTCCACCTTTCTTAATGACAAACTTGCTTTGTAGATTTAACTATTAAAATAAGTTTTAAATATAATTTCTTTTTTCGTATTGGTGTGATCTGTGTTTCTTGTAACTATTGATACAGTTTATTTAATTATCAACATAATTTAAAGACAATTCACTGACTCAGTAAAATGAAATGTGTATGTATAATTTAAAGTTTGTGATATATTATTATATTTTCCAAAACATAAATGGCTATTTTTTTATTCATTTGTTGCCATCAGGTATATATTAATTGTATAGTAACTACCTGGGTGAGATTAATTACTAAACATGAACTCATTAACTTTTTTTTTTTTAATAGAAAGTATTTACAATCAACATTTTACATTTTTAATTGATTTCAACAGATTTCTTGCACACCACCAAGCGCTGCTGAAAGCAGAGATGCTACCATGCAAAGTAATGTGTCTGTTCAACCCTGTTACCGTCATTTCAACCCTGTTACAATAACATTTTTGAAAAAATAATAATAATAGGTCAATACCTGTCTGAAATTAAGTGATTATTTAATGTAAATGTGACCTTCTTACTTATTGGTAAAGGATTCATTTAACATTTATCTATATAAATCCTTTTTAAGGTTCCTGATTTTTGGTAACAGGGTTGCACTAAGCACAGTGCACAAGAAATAAAACATCTTATAAAAAGTGTACCGTTGATGCTTGAGCTGGACAAATCATTGTAACTGACAGTTTATTATATTGTTTTCTTAAATACATGATAGAAAACTTAAAAATTAAGAGTAATTTTTTCCAAACTTTTGATGCCTAAATGTCCTCCAATTCTGGAATGACCCTTTTATAGCACATATTTCCATAGTCAGGCTCCTATGGGATAAATATTTTTCCCCTTCTTGTTGTCTGCAGGGATCTTTCCGAGGAGCTCTGTCTCCAGCTCCTCAGAAAGCCTCAGCCTCTTCCCATAAGAAACGTGGAGCAGAGAACGCTGTGGTCACTTTCTTCCGTACCATCGTAAGTGATACACAAAATTCAAACTAAAGTGTTGTTTTGTTTCTTGATTCTCTTGTCTTGTCCTGTGAACTTTCTTCTTGTCTTGGATTTGTCTGACCTTTAAACTTTGTGTGACTAATTCTTTCTCAGGTGTCCCCTGCCCCGCCCAAGTCTAGGGTGAGTCACATCAGAACAGTTTTATCAGTGAACTGGATAAAGAACAAATTCCCAAACGTCTTACATTGAAATTATGCCATTTTATAATCAGACTTCTATTACAACTAAATATTTTAATGTCATTCTGACTGTAGACTACTTTTTTTTAATTTTTTATAAACTATTACTCACAAAATAGCTAGTAGCTACTACAGGGGCGTAACATCAGGCAGTGCAGCCAGTGCAACTGCACTAGGGCAGGACATGAGAGGGGTCTATTGAGAGTCATATTGGTGGGTTATGTTCAGTGTGGGCAGTACGCAGCAGGCATGACTCATTAAAAACAAGCCTTTCTAGTGACAAAAATATATAAAACATTTATTTATGATATGCATAATTCCTTTACATTTTTTACTTAGTGCTGACAAAGTTTAGTGAAACAAAAATAAACAACAAATTGTTTAATGTTTAAATATTTTAAAAGAAAGTTTTTTCTTTTAGTCGACTCTAAGAAAGTACACTGCACTTTTTGTTACTTAAAACTATGATATATATGGACAGGCCCATCAACAGGAGGGGCCAAAGTGGTCTGTTGTCCCAGTCCTCAGGGTCAGAGGGGACCAGAAATGGTCCCTCTTCTTATATTTTCTATTATAATGGGCCCATAGGAAGCCTTTTTGCCCTGGGCCCTGGCACACTGTCGACGGGCTTGTGTGGACATATAGCGATTCATAACTTTAGGGCCCATTCTGAAAACCTGCACTGGGGCCCCTCATTACCACCTTACACCACTGAGCTACTATTTAAAATATTACCTGCAAATAATTATTTGAATAATAAAATGACAAAAGTAATCAATGATAGATTAGATCCAGGTATTATGGCATTCTTTATCTTAATGCCTATGTAATTTTATGTAAAAAAGATGAATATGTTTTACAAGATAAGTAAAAAGTGCTATGCTTCTAAACTAAGTGTCACTGAATGAGGATCCAGGATTATTAGTGTTGCATTGTTGCCAAAAACTAATTATAACCTATAAATCTAAAAGCTATTTCGATTAAGGGTGCTCCAAATTAGCAACATTTAGCAACAGGTAATTTAGAAAACGCTCATAAAACCGAGCAATGTAATAGCCTACATATGTATTGTCTTTGACTCATTTTCTTTGTGCTGTGATTCACTGTGGATATGTGCTTTGCTGCTTTCCACCCCCCCCACCGTCCTGGTCTGACTCCTCCCTCCTCCCCCTGGACGGACCCTTGCACCACCTGCCTCTTCTCTCCTTCCACTCCTGCTTTTGCACCGAGTAAGATCTTATATTTCTACTCCTCCGCCCTCTGTGTTTTACTTCTGTGTCCTTGTCTTTTCTTCTTTTCTTAGTGGAGAGGGCTAGCCACCAAGATAGGCCTGGTAGGTTGGGTTTTAAGATGAAAAAAATAAAAATTGCACCATTGAGGTATCATGCCTAATTACGCTGACACACACACTGAGAAGTGGGATCAGCCCCATGGCTTTTTACCATTAGCGTCCGTGGCCCATCAAGCACTTTAGCCGTAGTAATCTGTCCATACATCAGTGATAATGGCCTCATTTGCTTCAGAGCACAGACCATTTTAAAATATTTCATTCTCACTGTTTCTCACTCCATCCATATCACACGTTTCACAATAACACAGAGCTTTATCCTAAGCTTCATCTTCTTTGTTTTGTTGTTGTTGTTTTGTTCCTTTTGTCAGTGCCGTTGTGTATTTTGTGGGTTTCTGTGCATTTGTAAGGATTGTATGAGGTGAAAGAAAAATGTAAGGAAAAGTATAATACTCCTAAATCTCAAAAACTTACAATAGAACATAAAACTAGTTTTTAATGTGAAGGCAGTAACACATTTCAAAAATATTGCAATAGGGGCAACAAACGGGTAGTGTAAGTGGTAAGTAAGTGATAGTATTAAAAAAAAGAGCATTTGTAACTAATTAGATTAATTGAGATGTCAGAAAGAAGAAGTTTTTTGACTTTCAACATTATTGCTGCTTTATGAACTGTATTTTAAAAGAGTTGCAAATAAATTGACAGTTTAATCAGCCACAATTGCATGCTTGGGCATTAAAAATGACATTAAAAAAGCATTAAATTACACTTCCTGATGACTCCAGGAACTCTGATATGGAAATGTTACCAATTAACCTAATTAGCTAACATGCGCAATTAAAATCATCTGCATTTTGTTGCCCCTGTCCTATCTTTTTGAGAAGTGTTGCTGCCATTGAATTCAAATAGAGCTATTATTTTCAACATCATCCCAGTTTCAACCACTTGATATGTAGGTTATATTCTTTTGTGAAAAAATACACTGTTATGAGATTATTATTTACATTTTACTGTGGGTCTTAACTTTCATGTGTTGGGGTTGTATGAGGTGAACATTTAATGGAGAAATGTGACTATAATGGCGAGTTTTTATACAGAATGGTGCGTGAAAAAAGACAAAATATAGAAGTAACTTTTGGCCCCTAATTTATTTTACATTATTTTGTGACAAGTTAATTAAGGTTTTGAAAAATCTTGTGAAACAGAATGAGCAGGAGCATATGGTTGATTGCATCAACTCGCAGGAAGTAAATAAATCTTCCTAAATGCCGTGCGGTGACAGAAAACAGACTCACGGTAAACTAATTAGCATGTCACTTGTAGGTGGTGTGACTGTACAGTGTTGGTAAGCTATAGCAGCACATTACAATATAGTCAAAATGCAAGGGTTTTTATCTGATTAGACTTAGAGAGGAGTGGCGTGGCAGAAATTCACCCTAATTACCAGCTAGTTTTAGACCTTCTGTAGAGCTTTTCACCCTAGCGACCCACAAAGAAGTGCAGTCCAGTCTCATGTCATTTATTCTTTAAAATCTTCTATTGATAAATAAGTCCGCTTATTCTTCCTACACATTTTAAGAGAGTTTTAACACACTTTTCCTCTCTTTCAGGGTGATCAGAAGTCACAGTCTGCCAAAGCCAAGAAGGCCGCTGCAGGAGACGGCAAAGGGACCCTGACTAGGATGTTCAAAATGGTAAAAGAAAAACAGAAGTAGCTTTGACGATGCTCCCTTTTGATGCTCTTTGTAAACCTGTCTCTAATGGCGTCCTTGCCCTTGTTTCTTCTGCTCCAGTGATAATAACAGCACAGTGAGTAACCGAGGCGAGATGGAGGGAACTTGAGTCTCTCCACACTGATATACTTAGACGACCTCCTAATCTCATTACCATCATGGCCGCAGCAGAATAATAAGAAGCTTTTAGTGGCCAGGAGATGCTTAATGCTAGCAGCTGATAGCGAGATCATGTGTACATCATGTTGGGATAAGGGCCTGCCCGGGCTACATCTGACCCCCAGAGTGATTGCTTATGCACATTTACTAACATCATTATGCATTAGATTCATGTCAAGCAGGTCATGGCGCTTCAGGGCTCTTCAGAAGCCCTTGTGCTAAACCAGTGATGAAACAAATGTATGTCCAGTGACTGCGCAACGAATATCAGTCATTCAATAAAAGGAATAATCAACAGCATTAAGCAACATGCATAGTTGGGTTTAGGCAAGAAGAGTGGATCGCTGTAGCAGAAACTAACCAGATATTTTTACTCAAGTAACAGACTTCATACACTTGTTAAGCTTATTTTATACTGAATAGATTTTAGAGGAACCATTTTAAAGTCTGATAATGAAGATGATGCACAGGATAGCGCTAAATGGAGGCAGAGGGTGTACTCTGGAGACCCCTGAAAGGATCAGCCCAAAGGAGAACAAGACTGTTTACTGAAATTTATCTGAGAATGCGGCTTTGTTACATTATGTCAGAATAAGATGAAAAAGATTTGTTACAGGTTATCAATGACAGACCTAAAGTGAAAAGATTTAAATTTGAGTTTTCCTAAGGTGCATCAGACAGTGGTAAATTTTCAGTTGTAACAGATTAAGATAACATTTCCGTTCCCAGTTGCATGAATTTCAGATTTCGAGAGCAGTGTTTTTATGCCTTGATTTGTTTACATGCATCTCGAAAAGGAGTGGCGGCTTTCACGCTCTGCCACTTCTCCCCAGCCTGTTTTTAATTAGCGACTCATTGTGACTATACCTGAGATGAGTTAGACTTGCAATTACCAAGGCAGAGACAAACCAAAGTTTCTCAGAGGTCGTCTCCTCATCAGAAACGGCTAAATGGTTGTCACACAAGCCACAGCAAAGAAAAACAGCTCAGAAAAAGACAAAACATCTTGGACACTGGCTTCAAACAGGACTCATTAGTACACAAACTGGGATTGCTGTCCAAAGGGAACGCTATATTAGCTTCTAATTACACTTTGTCTTAATCTTCTTCATATTTAAATCTTAGGACAATTGCACAATATTGATATTCAGCCCAACTTGGAGAATAATGAAATTTACCTAAAACAAAAGCCCAAAGTTTGTTTATGAGGAGGCAGCTGCTGTATGGATTATCTACTTATGCTGTCCATAAAGATTTGTCTCATTTACATAAGCTTTTCCCCTTTTTAAAGCCTCAACTCTATTCTTTGTCTTCCCTTTTGAATTTTCTATTTTAAAAAGGGCATTGAAACAACACTAAGACAACATGTTTTTTTTGTGCTCAAGGCAGAGATGGGGTCCTGGACTTGAGCCATTCGGACTTGGAATGGAGTCATTGTTTTGAGGACTCAGAGTTGGACTTGAACTTCTCTCTTCACCAAAACCAGGACTCTTGACTTGACTTGTACTTTTGAACTGATTCAGACTTAGACCTCTGGACACTAACTGGGAATTAGATTTGAAACACTTTTTGCACTACAAGCAGAGGCAGCATTGCACTATTTTAGTATTTAAAAAAGAAGCAATGCTCATCTTTTTCTGGAGACAGGTGTTTAGCAGAGGACAATGCAAGCCAAACCTCAAAAAAGAAGAAATACTCCCTGCACTTTTATATATGATTTTATATATGAGCAAAACATCCCTCTCAAAATGTAGATTCTTTTGGAGTAGACACTTCTCAGACTCAAGCCCAACTCAAGAAGACTCTTCTTATGACTCGAACCTGGACTCAGACCAGTGTTTAGTGACTCAGACTTGGCCTTGAACAGTAAGGACAGGAGCGCGACTTGAACAAGTGCCACTGCCTTTATAAGATAATAATGAAACTATTAAACGGAACAATGTAAAACAATAATTACATGATCTCCCATAAGGCCATATCAAATTATACTTTGAATGAGTTATCTTAAGAGCTATACATACTCAAATATCTGCACTTCATTTAAGGCTCTTTTCTTTTTCATTTGCTAATCTAACAGTTTAATTTGGCAGGTAATGGTTTACAAATTCATGCTTCTCAAAGGACATCATGGCTCTGATTGTTACATGCTCTTAGCTAAAAGCCTTTAGACAGTTATCAGTGAATATACTAATCACTTAATAACCACCATCATAATCAGCCGAGCTCCAGTGTGCGTCACTCATGAAAGCTGTCTTTGTGTTGCAGGGAAGCAGGAGTGCGTCTCCATCCAAACGCTGAGGCCTCTCTAACCCTGTCAGCATCACCGGGGCAGGCGTCCGACCACACAAAGAGGGGGGAAAAGAGAAGAAAATTAAAAAAATATCACCACCTTTTTGCACTTACCTCTCCTTTTATCCACCAATAACCATCTAACTTTCTTTTATCCCCTTGCCCTTGATCCGTTTTGGCTGGTAGATATAGCGACACAATCTGTTGTTGTACGTCATGCTAAATCGTTATATACCACTGTCTTCTGCTCAAAGTTATCCTCGAAGCCGCTCACAAGTGCAGCCTGAATGACCCCCGTGACCCCCGCCATGGCTCTCTCTATACCCGAGTTCTTTGTGCACGTCTAAGTTTATATTTCTCTAACGCTGATCGGCTCAATAGGAAAGCACCTGGGAGTAGTTGAAGGTCACAAGGCCGGTTACAAGTCACAGTACACTTGACCGTCATCGCCTTTTAGAGATGAATGAAAAGAGTCCAGGGCGTTTTTCTGTGAGCGAAGAGTGCTTTTGTGTCTCGTCTCAGTGTCTTCGTCTCATCTATTTTCTTTTCTCCTGAACATATGTTTTGTCCTAACACTTTATACATTACAAATCCCTTTGTAATTAGTTAAGTGTCTTGGTCTAAATGTTTGGCATCGTTGTCTTAAAGGCGTCGCCTGGCTAAGAAGCGTGTGGATTTGTTTTTAAATCTTCTAAATATTCTGGGAAAGTCACAGATATCTATCAAAAAATATGTTGTACACTGTAAACCAGATAAAAATACTAATATATTTGTACATAATTTATTATCAAGGCTTTTAGAAAATGCCTGACACTCCCAAACGTTTTATGTAAGTAATAGTATGTTCACTCTATGTATCATTTGCACAGGCTTTTACTCAAAAACATTTTTCTCTCCACTACCAAAGCCACGTGCTGAATTTCCCATTGTGGATAATTCAAACACAATTTCAAAAAGGTGCTCTCTATCTATCTTTCTGTCTCTCTTTACATGAAATAATACTTCATTACGAATGTGGAAAACTCCAATATTTATAAAAGTACAGTACTATTACTACTTAGTGCTGTGTTTTCCAAACAGTGCGTGTGATCCATGTCTCTGATGTTTGTGTGTCTCGCTGTACAAAGAGTTTTTTTTTTCCTCTCTCTCAATATGAATGAATGTAAAGCCCCCTTTTGCCATTTTTGTATGTGTAATAAACATGGCCAGCCACTTAACGGAAAATAAAAAAATAAAAATTATAAAACCTCCTTGAGTCAAGTGAGTTTTGTCTCTTGGTCCTTGGGTAATGAGGAATGAGATGTCAGTGGGTCAAAAACACAGCAGCACCCAGACTGCAGTATTCATAAGGCATTGTACTGCGAAGCTCATGCCCGGATTTTAGAGATACTCGTCCCTGTGTGGAGAGGTGCATCATCAGGAAGGCTGTGTGCAGGACGTGTGTCGAAACTGTGAAAGTACAAGTGAAAAGGAACGCTGTTTGCACCACATGGAAAGTCCTAGTTATTAGTTATTTATAACATAGTCACAAAAAAGCTGCTGTGGTTTCCTTTTACAGAAGTGATAATGTACTTGGTGTGTGTGTCTCACCCTTGTCCCATTTCAGACGTGGACAGCAACTAGATATCTAAATGTTTGAGTGGAAAAAAGTACTTTTACTCAAGTAAACTTCAAATCTCTAAGTGAGTGGCAAACTGGGTAATAGTAGCAGAAATAGTAATAGTAGTAGTAGCAATGGTGGTAATGGTTTTTGGCTCCTTGTCCCATGTCCCAAGAAATATCTGTGCCAACACTCATATGTCCCACTTGTCCCAATTGTAACTAATAGAAAAGCATAGGAAACTTAAACCACATTTATTTAAAGACTTTTGTCACTAAAATTATTTACCATGTCATTTTTTCTATTAATAAATCATCATTAATAATCAAAACCTAAGACCTAGCATCATGTACTTTAATTACATGACAGAAAATTGTATGGATTTCTGAAGCTTTTTTGTTGCTTGGTGAGTTCAAATGCACCGTGATTTGTGTTAAAAAAAATGTGTCCCTGTTTTTGGGTCTAAAAATCTGGTCACCCTACACTAAAATTATTTATGAAGTAATTTTTTTTTAAGAATGAATATTTATGAATTGTTTTTAAATTCAAAACTTAAGCCCTAGTGTCATGTACTTTTAATACATGACAGAAAATTGTATGGATTTCTGAAGCTTTTTTGTTGCTTGGTGAGTTCAAATGCACCAAAATAAGCAAGAAAAATAAATGTAGCCTAGTTTTTTTGTCTACAAATCTGGTCACCCTAAGCACTAGTAATAAACACAGTAGTACTGGTGGTGTTGGTTGTGTTATTATTCATAGTAGCAGCTGTGATAGCACTAGCAGAAACAGTAGTAGAAGCATTAAGTACTTTCTACTTGAGTAAACTTCACACACTGTACTTCCAAGTATTTTTTTGTACTTCCAAATATTTTGAAGTAGCTCCAGTGCATTCACATATTTTTAACACGCTCGCACTCACAGTTTACCACAGCTTCCTTTTTAGACACGATAGCTGTGTTTTTGTTTTGCAATGGGCAGTTACTCCAGCCCTTGTCACATTTCTATCCTGAGCTAATAAACAAAATACTCACCACTCCCACTACAAATTGTTCAATTAGACACAAGACAGGATTAGGGTGTAGTGAAAGCTCAACAAGAAGATTGAATCTGTCTGAAAGATGGAGGCACATCCTCGAGTGTCTTTAAGGGAGATTAATTCTGCTGCTGAGTGAAACCCTGAGCCCTGTGGCGGTCCAGGCCTGAGAACTTATTGGACTGTGACAGCGCTAAGCAGAAATTTAGTCTCTAAGTTAAAATTAAAGCACGATACGTCAGTCTATGTAGTCCTGAGAATTACTAGGCAGTGGTATATATATCGATATGCTATTATAATGACTGATGGTGAAGTGATTAACACAGATTATCTCTTCATCATGCCACCTGTTAGTGGGTGGGATATATTAGGCAGCAAGTGAACATTTTGTCCTCAAAGTTTGTGGTAAAAGCAGGAAAAATTGGTAAGTCGTTATTTGAGCAGGTTTGACAAGGGCCAAACTCTTGCGTGGTGCTTCTGGTCTGTAGGGTTCAGTAAAGCAGTCCAAGGAAGGAACATGAGCTGTATACATTTAGGAAATCCTGGGCATACACAGATATCCACTCTTTCTTAATGACAAACCAAAATCAGTCAGCTTTTGTAAAAAAATATTTATCCTTAATTATTAATATTACTATTCCCAATAGAAAAACAACTGCAAAAAGAAAAAAATACTTCAACAACATGTCTGTACATTGGCTTTGCATCAAAACAAATCTTTGCCCTAAGCCTTAAGTTTACTAGAAAATATATCAATATACATAGTTTAACTACAATATTTACAAGTGAACAATATGTCTACAGTAGCACAGCAAAGTTTATGTTTTAACATAACTATATACAGAATAGTTCAGGGATGACTGCTGAGGTACAGTATGAAGCATATCTTTTGAAATATTAACGCCATGAGTATGTAAACATTGTTGTATGTAAACATCTGAGAAGCTCATCCCTTTGCTGTTCGCTGACAACGGTGGCAGTTGTAGCAGTATCCCTCGCTGAGACAAAGTCATCGAGAGTGCACTTTTCTCTGGGTCAGCATGTCCTCAACAACACTGGGATGTCTGTGTTTATAAAGCTAAAGCTGAAGATTTATTGATGTGGATAGATGTAAACAGATGAATGTTATTAGGCCACTCACAGAAAACCAGACTCTCATTGCCTGCAGTCTTCATTTGGACAAACAGAGGGGAGTGCCCTCAGTGCAGCGAATCAATAACTTTATGTTTCTTCTCACAAAATAAACTCTTGTTTTGTTACAGTCAGCACTGATAATACTGTACAGTGCGTGTTTATGTGAAGACGTTGTGCCAGTCTCCAGAGGATTCAGGGACTACTTCCAGGTCGAGTTCAGGACCGACTTCGACCTGAGAGTGCACTGGGTCGTCCTGGCCCAGAGACACATTCTGGAGCTGACCTGAAATGAAACACAACAAAATAAAATAGACATTAAATAAATGTATAGCATAGAGGTTGACTGACCTCTGATGATTTTTGGTCAGGCACATGTCTGGGCAACCATTTGACTGAAGGACCCCAGCTTCTCTGACCATCTTGTTGCAGTTTGTGCTCTTACACTGCAGCTCATAAAAAACATCCTAAATTGCTTTATCTTGCCTTGAAAAGCCCAAAACGGCAATAAAAAGATTTAGCTAATTTCATAGAACCTCGTAGAACAAAAAATTCAAATTCATTTGGAGCTCTCCCCAATCATCTACTTGCACAGGGTTTGATTGAGAACAGTTAAAGATGAGACAATCTTAATGTCAATTCTTACACATTACTAAAAACCATTACTAAAACAAATGGCTATATTAAATCAATTTCTTAGATTTTTTTAATATGTAGGGACAATTTTCATAATTTAATCAAAGTGTTTATTGGTCAATGGATGCTTTGGACTTTAAAAATCGGTATAAAGTGTTACAGTAGGCTCAACCTAAATACCTTAAGGAGAAAACTGTAATACGTCAAATTGGTGCAGGATGAAATGTTACAATGCTGCTTTGAGGCTTGTATAAAAATGGGTTTAGAAAATGTAATTATGTTCCTCTATGTTTTGCAACACTTCAAACACATATCCATTAAAGTTGCACATCGTAACCTGCAGTGTTTTCATTGCAAAGTGACTGTAGTGAGAAAGAAATGAAATCTAGTTAGCAGAAGATAGAGGCTATTGACAAAAGCAGAAAAACACCAAACACTGGGCTGAATGTGGGTTAAGAAAGCAATGTCGTTACAGTCATCTCTTTGAGAATGACCATGAATATTGAAGGGCTCTCTAAGCTTGGTAAGTGTTTCTTTGACGTGGTTTTTGTGCAATTTTTTATTTTAAACGTTATCTTTTCTCTGAAATACTTTCTCAACAGCACCTGAGCCAACACTCAGCTTGAATAAAAAGAATGACACAGACAGCAATTAGGCATAACATCATATCAACCTGCCTAATATTGGTGGTCCTATTATTTTGTGTCATTATCACCTACCTAATATACAACCTCAGATACAACAAACCTTTTTTTTTTTTTTTTTTTTTTTTAAATCAGAACCAGCATTCATTTCTTCAGTATGTTGAGTTACAGTAGCTTGTCTTTTGGATCAGACCAACTTTTGCACTCCACGAGCATTCACCAGTTCACCAAAACTGGGAAAGGCCCACAAGAGCTGCACTTTTGTAGATGCTCTGGCCCAGTCCCAGTCCCTTTTCAAACTTTATGCTTGCCCATTTTTTTCTGCTTCTGAGACATCAATTTTGTGGACAAAATGCTGCGTAACATATCCCATCCTCTAACAGATGCCATGATAATGAGCTAATCTGTTATGCTCTTCCCTGTCAGAGGTCATAATGTTATGCCTGATTAGTGTATGTGACTAAGACTAACTAAAGGAGGGACATAGACATAGAGCATTATTAAAAGAAATGATTAATGGAAATTCCAGACCCACTGCTCTGGAGAACTCAGGGGGAGAGGTGATGATGGCTCAAGACAAAGTAACCCCACAGTCCTCTCATCACATTTTTCCAGCTCTGTAACATCAGTGATGTGAAGCCAGGGAGAAATACAGCGTGTGTGGGCATGCATATCATCGGTGAGAGCCAGCAAAAAGGATTTATTTGGCTCAATCTGCGATAATAAAGAGAGTCATCAAGTGGAAACGACAGAATCAAAACCTGCGTAGAGGATAGTTAATGCTCCTCAGGGGAAGGCCACTGCAGCCTCTCAACTGAGCGAAGCGCCAAGAGCCACCTTTTAATGAGATGTGCCTTCCTATAAAGAATTAGACTGTCTCATAGAAATAAAAAAGAAACACTGGGTTCATTAGCTCTAGGCCTTGTAACTTTGCAATACTTAGCCAGAGAAAAGTAATTGGAAATAGTGATGCTGGTAGTTAATAGCACAGACAGTAATTTAAACTCACCATAGCCGTGAGATCGTTTCATGTGGTGTTTCATGTTGCTCTTCTGTGTGAACCGGATGCTGCAAACCTCACACTTGAAGGGCTTCTTCCCTGTGTGTTTCACCATGTGCACCTGCAGGGCACTCTTCTGGTTAAAGGCTTTGTCACACTGCGTGCACTTAAAGGGGCGTTCACCTGGAAAACAAGGTCAATTCATTTTATTAGCTGCCAACGCTGTCATGCCATACATCACAAAGAATAATGGCTACAGACTACGGACGTTTACACTTGTCTTTTGCATCAGTAACCTTATTGCACATTCATATTTTCTGTTTTCTTATATAATAAATCTTTGCAGACTGTGGGCACTGCTCAAAAGCTTTCATTTACACATCAATACATTTAAATATTGTGTGTTTTGTGTTCTCATTTGCAACAGACCCTAAAAACCAGTTCATTCTGTCTACTTTTAAGAATTCATTACTAACTATAGCGCCTGTATAAGATGCTCTGAACCACACTCACAATGATAAAGCCATAACAAATGCGCTAACCTGATTTAAACTAATTTCATGGTAGACAGCAATTAAATTATTATACTTTTAGTAATGCTATGGTTGAATGGTGTTGATTCACTCATTGAGCAAACGGTGCAGGTTCATATTTTCTGTCTGGGCTGTTAAACCTTTTGCTTGAGTCTGGCCACAACAGCTCGAGTTTTGAAAAGGCTGAAGTTTAATCAGATCACTTTCTAAAGGGATTGAAATGAGTTGACTGAAATGATAACAGGATAACAGTCACCACACAGCTGTTTCCTTACATACTTCGGGACCTCATAATTACGTCTGGATGACACATGCTGCACCAAATGCCGAGCCATTCACAGTTTCCAGCTGCTTATTAGTTTTGCCTGAATGAATTAGTGAGTCTGACGTGGATCGACACTGACTATCACTGGATTTTTACATTCAACCTTCTGAAGTGGGCTGTCATCCTTTTAGTACTAAGTGATGTTTCGTTTTGGCTTGTCATCATTTTAACAGAAGTCAAGATATTTTTACAGAGACAAACTTTGCTGAGAATTGCAAAAGGTTATTGGACCAAAGGACTGCTTTGATAACAAAATATTTTGTAAAAAAAAAAAAAAAAAAAAAAAAAAAACACGTATCAATTAGGTTTGCAATTACATCTAGACAAATGACACTGATGATTATCCACCTTTTGGTTGCTGAACTTGAACATTCAATCTAGTAAGTACTGTGTTCTGTGTTGCTTTTACTGTGTTGCTTTTACCAACAACATTGAGTGAAAGGAACAATTATTAGCATAGGTCATTCAGTTCAGTATCTGCACAGGGTGCTTGCAGTCTTTTTCAAGAACCCATATTTTTCTATTATTCGTTAGCAAGTATTACTCAAACATATAAACAAGCTTCTGGTTGCAGCTGTATGTGGACATTACTTCTGATGACACTTATATCTTGCATGAAGATAACAGTAATATAAGTCTGACCTGAATAAGCATAAATGACAGTTTTCTGCATACATTACTGTAAAAAGTCTTAAACAGGTTTTTAAGAAAGCCTATGAACATGCACAAATGTGTATCTTATAAAAATATCTAAACTAGAGGCACCCGGTGAGCGCAGACTTATGCCAAGATACAGCGCCTGACCTGAAGATAAACTTAAAGAGCTTCTAGTTCAGGGTCTTACCACCGTGCCAAACCCTTATCTGATTTCTCACAATGTTTAATAATCTATTAAAATTTATATATATTTGTTTTTTGTGAGTGAAGTTAGTGTCTTCAACTGTATCTCAATATGGTACAGAATCCCTTAAAACACTCCTGATCTGAATCCACACCAAAATTAAGTCATCCAGGCTAATTGAATAAATAAAATCCAGATGACTTATTCTTAATCTTTTTGTTTTTGACACATTTGTATAAGTTGAAACAGATTTTTAAATGTTTTGCCCTACCTGTGTGAGTTCGGTTATGCCTCTCCAGCTGACTGCGTTTGGCAAAGGCCTTGGCACAGGAGGAGCAGCTGAAGACTCGGGGTTTCTGAGAGCTGGGGGTGGGGCCTGGCTGATGCACCCGCTCGTGTTCCTGTTGGCACATCCAAAAAATGAAATAAACTTGTTTTGCTCCATCACATAGATCCTTTGTGAGATGTCAGTCGGTTGCATCTCTATAGAAACTAAAACCTGGCAACACAATCTTCATTTCTCCCTGTTGATTTTTACCTTCCTGTGTCGTGTCTAAATCTAGGTTGTCAAAATGATAAGTTTTGTGGGATGTATATTTGTTAACTTTTACTGCAGAAATTATGTTTTTGTACTTTAAGCAACCTAAAATGATAATCCAGTAAATTCATTATCTACAGAGCATCTCTTCAACATTAATAAACACCACTGAGTAAAGACTAAATAACTAAATACCAGTTTATTCATTAAATCATTGATAATTACATATTTATTCATGTGTTATTACTTCTTAATAGCGGGAAGTTATTCTAAACTGTTACCAAGTATTTTTGCTGAAGAGTTTGATGACAACTGAGGTCACTGTTGCTGTCTGCTGTCATCATTTTACTAATGTGTTTTTGCAAGTGGAGCTGGCAAAAAGGCAATTAAAACACATCAAAGGAGGATAATGGCAATTACCTTTAATTTATTATGCAAACTGAAAATACCGCAGAAAAGCTTTGCCTGACCGTCTGATCTATCTGTCACACAATGATGTTGGCAATTAGTCCTATAACTTCAAAAGTATTTTATCTATGCTCACAGTTTATCAAGCCACGGTTTGATTGTGCAACTCTAACTAAATGAATATCTTCAGGCAGATCAAATGAAAAACAAAAGTTAGTTCAATTTATTACTCATCTATTTGTAATAAATAAATGTGTATTTGAGAAGGAGTGCCAGCCGCTTGATTTGTATGTGACACTCTATGCTAATTTTTCACTTTCCTAGTTCATCTGCAAACACCACTCAGCCCAAGTGTTTATCTTCGTAAGAAGTTAAGAGACTGTCAGCAGGCGTATATTCAAAATACAAGCACGTTTATCTCCAATAGAGAAAATAAATGTATTTCAGCTGTTTCAAATCATCTATTCCTGCAAGGCTTTTATGTCAAGAATACAATTAGTATCTTTTGGGTGGACTCCTGAAGAGAATACTGTTGCCAAAGTGATGACTGGTCTTTGTAATCTTACCTTCAAGTGTGTGGCTCGTTTGAAAGCCTTGTTACAGACAGCGCAGACGTGGCAGCGGTCCTTGCCGTGAGCCTGTTTACAGTGGCGTCGAAGGGAGTTGGCGTTTTGAAACATCTGGTTACAGTAGAAACACTGGTTCCTGGTGTCTGCCTCTGACTGGACATCTTTGATCCCCTTATGGCCATCATCTGCAATCTAGAGTTCAAAGAGAGATACAGGCATTTACATATTACACAGATTTTTGATGGAGGATTGTAAGTTAATTTCTTTCCTGGTTTGTGGACTGGGATGGAGGGCTTACCAGTATCACCTGTTGCCCCGAGGCAGTTGGTTGTCCCGATAGCGACGTATCATTCAGCACTGTAGGAAATGTCTGACCCTAGGGACAATAGCATTTTTAAAAGGACATCAACATTAACTGTAATTTCCTCTCTTTGATGTGTATGTTTTGTTCATGAATACCTGTGCATTGAGGTTGAGAGTGACACCGTCCAGCATACCCTGAGCGTCTGCTAAGGTCAGAGTAACACTGCCATCGCTGCCCACGGCTGCCGGGGACATCACCAGACTCTGGGACGCAGCGCTGTGGGACAGAGCGGTGCTGGCTGGAAGGCTAGTGACTGCAGGAGACAATATTAGTGAGTTTATGCCTTTCTAATGCAAGTCATTTCTGCTATGCTACACTTATATTCTGTTAAATACTGTGTAGTATTATCTAGCTGCAACATTGAACTTTTTACCGGAAAATGCACAGCTTCAGAACCACTAAAATACATACATTCATCAACGCTTAGTGGGTAGCTCAAGCCTCTTCTAGCAACAATGGGCCTTAGAGAGTGTAACATCCTGGAGTGTGGTCAGTTATAGGGGCTATATTATGCAAAATCGACTTTTCTGAGGGTTCTACCATGTTAAAATGTTGTTTCCTCATCAAAAACATTGCTGGAGTTGTGTTTTATTTCATTCATGTTTGAGTAATCTTCTATTCTTTTACATAGAGTTTGTGAGAGGCCAAAACAGCTCATTTCACCATTGTTTGCCTTTTCCACCTGACCACGCCCCTCACGACCCAGTCCCGTTCAGGAAGCACTGCTATAGCTCACGCCTCCTCTGCATCAACCAAACAAACCCACCCTAAACTGCAGCAGACACCACTCAAACACTGCTTCTCTACCGACATGGGTTTTGTGAGGTGCGCTGAGGGGGCATGACAGCAGCGTGACAGTGGTGAGGGAGGACTCTTAATGAGACAGGAACCTAATCTGAGCATTTGTCACAGTCAAATGATGAGTTTCTTCAAATAAGGTTTTTGCAATAATGATTGCATTTTCTGACCAACAAAACATAAGATGCGGATCTAGATGTGTCCTAAATTAATTTAAAATACTCACAAAAAGCATAATATAGGCCCTTAAATTACAGGGATGACATACAGTGTCAGGTAATCACTGACTCCCACATTTACTCACTATGAGCAATTTGGAGTCACCATTTCACCAATTTCCAGCCCAAGGTTTGAATCCATAGTGCCAACCACTCTCCACCCCCACTTTGAATACATCTTTATAATATCACAAAACCCCAGTGCCCCCATTTGAGTTTGCAGCACAACAGGTCTAGACCTCTATAGGCAGATAGGCAGTGTTTATTCTGAGAATTTATTTATGTTCTGGACTTATGGTGGTTTCTATATGTAACAAAAGGCAGTGATGTGGTGTTTCAATGGCTCATTATTAACACAGATGGAAAAAACAGTAATTACATGGTAGAGATATAGGTTGAATGTTTCCATACTAACAATAAGAATAATTAGCATTCAACCTTTTGATTGCTGAAGGGGCTAAAGCCTTTATATTAGCAGCCATATGTTAGTATGTGATATCTCATTTCAAAAGAGGGCTGAGCAGTTTATCAGTCAATTTATTTGCATACAAAGTGATGGGAGGGCTTCAGTTAAATCAACAAAAGCTACGATAGCTCTGGTGTCTTTGAGGCAGTGAGGATGCTTTTCCACTCGAGTTAAGATGGTTGGGTAATTGAGAGCAGGAGATGGGACTGGAAATCTGATCAAGCCTCTCGGTGACAAGCATCAACAAGTCAGAAAACAATCTCCGACAAAACCAATCCTCTTTGCTCACTTCACAGCACACAGGCAAAATTACCTTGGTGCAAAATGGGCAATGCAGTTTGAAGTTGAATGTTGAAAGAAAATGCAGGCACTTAGCAGATGCATGTGTATTATGAATAATCTTTAATAAATGTTATGCCACTAGAGAAGAGGAGCTGACATCTGTCTGGGTGTATCATTGTCTAATGTGAGAGCATGATTTGTGGGCCACTCACAACATATCATTTCAAGTTTTCAATCAGAAACAGTCATCACTGTGCAGCCAGCCCCATGTGATGCACAAGAGAAATTATGGGAAATTCAGTGGCTGCAGCTCGCACTCACAACCCCTTGCTGTGCCATCAACCATTCAAGCGTATATGACACATTGCAGCCTTTCAATTTCCTATCATGTCTGCCCGAGGGAAACCTAATTTTTACTTTTAAAGATTATTTTTCAGAATATGCCAGCATGCTAACATGAACTATGTGGAAGATAATTGACTAAAAGTGTAATTTTTACTGAGATTTTTTTTTCTTTTTTTTTTGTTGCTAAAGCCAATGAACCGAGGGAAGACTTATTAAAAACTTGAAAGTCGATCTTGCAGTCATTTCCGCTTCCCACACCCGCTCTGATGACCTCAGTGTCTAAGCGAGCACCTGAGTGCACTATTTCATCAAAAGCCATTGTTGGAGAGACTATTGAAGCCTCTCCATCAGTGCTTTAGTTTTATACCAGGATTCATCATCAGTGAAGCTTTTTCAGGATCATTTCTGAAAAGCCAAGAGGCAAACGGCTTGCTCCTAAACTAGATGAACATGTTTTTTTTTTTATCTCAAAGGACTTTCAGGAATATGGTTGATACTAAGATTAAGTATAGGTTTTATTTTGCATAACATTTTTTAGAGTCAATTCTTAACATTAAAATGCAGACGAAAATATACAATATACAATACAAATTTTTCTTTTATTTTATCTTTTCTCTTCTGGGGTCACCTACCTCAGTGTGTAGTTATTTACATATTGCTATACCAGATGCCCTTCCTGTCGCAACCCTTTCCATTTATCCAGGCTTAGGAATGGCAAAAACAGTACATTGGTTTGTGACCCTCAGTACCTGGATTTCAAATAAAAATATATGCAAATTAGTAATGTACGTAAGAAGTAATGAAAACCATCAAAGTATCTATGTGTGATATGTGAACAATGTTTTTGTGTGTTTTCAGTACCTTTCATAAATCTTTACAGAAGGGACTTGCATATTTAACTTCCCACTTATGGTGAATTCAAATGAAAAAGTGAGATATTTATTTTTCCAAAACACCAGAGTAGGACATATGCTGCATGGCTGGCAGTATGATAAAGGATGAAGCCAGGAGCTTTGGCAAACTGTTACTCATGCCTGCTTTCCTCCACATTGTGTGTGTAAAATATGTGCTGGCAGTCCTGCTTTTCCTTTGGCATCCTCCACAAAGTCAATCAAACCAAAGATGCTAATGTCTTTCATTTCTTACCACAAACAAATAAACACACAAACACACCACTTGTACACTGTTTACATGACCCAGCACGCTTTGAGCCTCCGTATGACTAAACAACCTGCTGTCTGTGTGAGATATACACACAACAGTAAATGCCAGTGCTAACCTGCCAGTCCAGTGTTGGCGGGACTCTGAGGTAGGAGGTGATCATTAGTGATGGTCAGGGTCGCATTAGTGGGCTGACTGTTGAGCGGCGATGCCAGCCTGATGCTGCCATTAATCTCTGTGCCACTGGTGTTATTATGCTGTGGCAGTAGATCTTGACCTGCAAAGTGGTGGAAAATTAATATATTGTACCAAAATGAACAGAGTGCCTTATGTAAGAACTAGAAACTTTTTAGTGCATTTTTTTTTTTTTTTTTGCATATTCCTTAAAATGGATAGGTTTACAGTACTGTGCAAATATTTGAGATGTGAAAAAAAGCTGTTAACTAAGAGTGCTTTAATAAGTATAATTTCAGGAATGGTCAGAAACAGGCCAAGAGCAAAACTATTAATTATGATCACAAGATTCGGGTGTGTTTTAGAGGATTTTGTGCTATTTTAAGATATGAACTACTAAATTTACTCAAAGAACAAATGATTAGTAGATTTACCACTGACACATATATGAGTTTCATGGCTCATTGAGCATTTACTCCTGAACTACAAGATCTTCAAGTTTAAGTACAAGTCCAAGCATTATCTCTTTACCATTGCCTTCTAATTTAGATTTTTCTTGTTTTTTATTATTATTATTATTATTATTATTATTTGGTAATGTGTATTTTTGTACACTGACAGACCTTTCTTTGTTTATAGCCTTTCTTTAATACCTGTCTAAGACTTCTGCACAGTTTTCTGGAATTAAAGTTAGAGAAAATGTTTTAAATTAGCATAATAACTTACACTATCATTGGTACAGAAACGAATAAAAACTGACAAATAAGCAATGGCTTCTGTAAAATATATCAGTACAAAAAAGCCATGGGGAATATCAACTGTGCAGGAAAAAAAATCCCTTGAAGGATTTAAAAGTAACTCTTCTACAGATTATAGTGTTCCTTGTGTTGTATCCTTAGCATACATACAGTAGAGCTGAATAAATCCAATTTTACACTACGCAGTGCTTGAGGATGTATGAGAAAATTCATTTCTTTCGCTCCCTTGGTTTTAAGCTTGGATTATACATGCAAATGAAATAAATTGGGATTTAAGGGAAGTATGTTTTCTTTTTTTGCTTCTCTCAAGAATTGTGAAATATAACAGATGTTTCAGTGTCAATTCTTGACTATTTGTTGTTTTATATTGCACCATCAGGCATAACATTATGACCACCTGAGTAATAAATCAGCCCCATACACAACAAACTTTGAACCAGCTTTAACTTCAGCAATTTGTTCCACAGTAGCTCACCTTTCGCTGGTTCACCACTGATTCCTTTCTTTTGATAGATACTGCCCACTGCAGACCGGGAGCGCCACACAAAGCTGCAGTTTTTGTGATGTTCTGACCCAGTCGTCTAGCCATCACCTTGTTAAACTCGCTCAAATCCTTATTCTTGCCCTTTTTTCTTACTTCTAACACAGGACAACTTATTTAGTTGCTGACTGAATATATATATATATATATATATATATATATATATATATATATATATATATATATATATATATATATATATATATATATATATATATATATATATATATATATATATATATATCAATCAGTGTACGTTTCTGCAATCCTATTGAAAAAGGTTGAAGACGTTATGTTGTGTATATACATGCCTGATATGGTAAGTGTGATCTCCTGAGTGTTTCCTGTTGCAGAGCCTGAACCAGCTGCAGAGGCCTGGGCTTGTACTTGGGCGAGGGCTTGTGTCAAGCTAGAGTTATTGAAGGTGAATGTAATTTCTTGACCGCTGCTGCCTCCGGATACAAGGCCAGAGCTGCCCATCACATGGCTGAGGTCCTGGGAACCTGGGTTAACCACAGAAAACATTAATCTAGCTCAAACATGAGGTTGTTATTTTTAAGCTGAGGCTTTCACACATACCTGCAGTATCCTGGTCCGAGAGGCCCGCCATTGTGACCTGGGCCGGAGCGATGGTGGAGGGCTGGAGGGGCAGACTGGTCAGCGGGTGAATGACCACACTGGCCGATGACGTGGGGTCAGTGCTGGACATGAGCTGGCTGCCCGAGTGGGAAACAAGGCCAGAGTCGACACTGAGGGGCTGGGAGAGGAGCCCGCCCTGCTGCAATGTCTGCTGGAGGAGGGTCGGGTCAATCTGTGGAGAAGCACAATCTTTCATGTCAAGGCTCAAGATAGAGACTGAGGATGACAGTTACAAAATGATGGTGGTGCCATCATTAAAAAAAGACCAGTGTGCTGTCTGAAAAACTGACAGAAATACACAACATTTTTCAAGGAAAGTGCAACTAACATTATTGACCAAAACCAAGTCTAAAAGTTGCATTAAAACCTATTATCTAATAAGATGAATACATTTTTAAAACACAACAAATAACTTTTGAGTAAATGGTTTCAGTCTAAATTATGGAAACCACAGTAGTAATTACAGAGTACTCTCATTCAGTAATTAAAGGCACAATTAAATAAATCTTGAAAGTTACATAATGTGAAAATGGGATTGGGATTGTCATGGCTATAAAACTGAAAAGTGTGTGTAACCTGTAGTGTGATGTTGTTGATGTTGCTGGTGTCAATGCCAGAGATTTGGACATTGGGGCACACCAGGTTGGTAGGGGTCAGCTGAAGTTGGATACCCTCCAATGTTGTCAAGCCATCGGACAGAGAGACAGTGAGGTCTCCCGCTGCTGCAAAAACAAAAAAAAAACAAAATAAAACATGGTCCTTAAGTTTATAAGCTGTTCAATTCAGTAACACTTTAGATTAACTCACACCATTAAGAATTAGTTAAGGCTTAGTAACCTAGTAACCAGTTTACAAAACATAACCTAATTAAACACAATTGTGTTATAAACATTGTTATTAATGTTTAATTCGTGAGTAATAAGCTCATGTAAATGAATGGAAAATCATAAAAACCTGTGTTAGGTATCTATGAATGGTTTACTTATTAAAGAATTGCTAATATATATATATATATATATTATATAATTATTATATATATAATATATATTATATAATTATAATATATATATATTCATTACTGGTTTATTCTTGCTTAATAGATGTGCATTATTCTAAGTGTTGTCTATAGTTCTGAATATAGTTATAAAAAGTTATATAAATACCTTTGGATGTAACATACTACATTTATTTTTTAGCTCCCTTTCATTTATTTTTTATCATTATACACTGACTCCACAAAGAAACAAATGCTTAGATAAAAGCTCTTTAATTGAAATGTGTTATTGTTATTTTTATTATTAGAACTTTTACATTAAAGACTTTGCTGCCTAACTGTTAAGATAGTTTTTGTATTTTATTCAGACACTACAATTTAGAATGCTGCACATATTTCACTGCTCTGTTGGATGTACCCTAGAGATGCATTTAAACTGGGCACAAACATTATAAAGTGTTTGAAAGCATCATTTGTGCACTTTAGGTGGCTAGTAAAAGTGTTTATGAAAAAATGTCAAATTACATTGTAAAAGAAAAATATGCCTGTGGTGATAACAAAACCTCTGCTTCCTGGCACTACCCTCTGTCTCTCTGCAGGATTGTAATGAAATTCAGTCCCTAAACAGCAAGGTGGTTACTGCCACTTGACTACAATCTGGCTGAAAGTGGAGATTATGATTCCCAGAGCTATTTTGTACCAACCTTAAACACTGTGGATTTATTTCCATTAGAGAGTCCCACTAATGTAAGTCCAATATCATTTAAGTGTATACTTGATATCTTAAGCCAATTAAATGCTAATTTAGATTGAAAATGGTTCCTTTTGGCCTTTTCCCTTAGCATCTGCCTCCTAGCATAGCATGGAGTGAGTTGCATTTTAATGTGGCTTACATTTTTAACAGATGCCCTTCCTGAGGCAACTCTCTTCTTTTATCTGGGCTTGAGAACGTCACAATCCTTCCTACTCCCCGAAGCAGGATTTTTTTTTTTTTTTTACCAGTGTTTATTGTTCTCAGTCGTCCCGATGATCATCAATCAAAAATAGGTATAAAAACTTTATCCAGATGCCTTCCTTTCAAGCGTTTTAATCAAAATGCATTTTATATAAATAAAGTACTGAGCATATGTTTAGTAAGATGTGGAAAGATCGCCTATAACTAGAAGTGCATACAGAATATATTTTAAAATTTTGTGATGAAAATTTCAGGAAAGGTCAATAATGTGCAAACTGACAAAATAATTTTGGTGTGGATCCAGGAGCGTTTTAAGGGGATGTGCACAATTTTGAGATACAGATACAGACCTTACTTCACTCACTAAAAGAACAAATGATTAGTGACGGTTTTGTGGCTCAATGGGAAGAGCATTTATACCTGAACTGATCTTAAAAACCAGTCTAGGCTTTTGCACAGTACTTTACATTGGTTGCATTAATGCCCACCTGACATAGAGGCTGGGAGGATGGCCTGTCCCACGAGCCCTGGCTGCAGCAGATTCTGGTCCAGCCCGGTCAGGTTGGTCTGGAGGTAAATGTTGGAGTCGCTGTTGGGTGTCTGAAGCAAGCCCACGGATTGTAGTGCATCTGTAGCTGCTGATTGCTGGCCCTGCCCTGAGGCCACATTGTGTGAGGTGCCCGAGTCTTGACTGGAATGACTGTTAGACGAAGCTGAGCGTTTTGACTTGCGCTCGCTATTTGGTCGGAAGTGACATTGGATGTGCGTTTTGCGGTGGCCCGAAGTTCTGAATCGAAGTTCGCAGAAAGGACATTTGAATGGTTTTGAGCCAGTGTGCAGACGCATGTGGACCTTTAAGCTGCCCTTTGTGGAGAAGGAGGTGTTGCACATGTGACAGCTGAACAGTTTCTGGCCTGAAACAAGACAAGGGGATTTTAATGAACATGACCTATTGCTCTGGTTAAATAGTAGTGACTTGGATTAAAAACAGCAGACAATTTACTTCTAACACTAACCTGTATGTGTCTTAACGTGACTGTCCAAAGTAGATTTTACTGTAAAGCTCTTGCCACATTCATCACACTTGTATGGCCTTTCACCAGTATGGATTCGAATGTGCCTAAAGAATAAACCAGATAAATAGAGGTATGATTTAAAAGCAGAAGGCGGAAGAACAAAAGGTAAATGGTGAGAAAAAGAAAGAACCAAAGAAACGTGTGAAATGAATGAAAAGCAACTCATTTCACTGCTGACTGAGCCAAGGTTTGTTGCTTATCGACACTTTTCCATCTCAGACTCCAAAGTGAGGGACTGATGGACTTCCAAGAAACTGTTCATTAGATTGAACTTTTAACTGATTAAGAAGTATTTTCAAAAATAAGCTCCAAGAACAAGAGAAATAATTTTTCAAATGTGAGATCAAAGATAGCACTTGAGTTGATATTAAGAATTTTCTTCTTTTCTTTTGGCTTTTCCATATTGATGTGGCATAAGGTTTTAACAGCAGATGCCCTTCCAACACAATCCTCTCAATTTATCTGGGCTTGCGACTCCATGTGGCTAGATTGATTCGATATTAAGAATGATCTTCAAACAGTAATTTGTCCATCTACCACATCTACTTATACAGTACTTGCATGTCTACTCAGGACAGGAAAAAAAAAAAAATAAAAAATCACTGTACAAATGGTTCGCTGTGGCGACTCCGAAAGAAAAAAAGGGGAGCAAAAAAACTCAGTGACTTGAAAATCTGTGCACTTATTGTACTTATTCACTTCTTATGTTTTGATACTGATGTTTAAAATAACGTTTAAACATCAGTATCAAAACATAAGAAGTGAACTTAGAAAATGAATGTGTGACCTTACAATATAAACTGACTGGTTTAATTAGAAGCCTCAACATCGCTTCAGTGAAGAGTATGCAGAGGTCGGCTGATGGGTTGACCTTTTATTTGCTTTCATTAAATATGGTTTATTTATGACTACCTGTGCTGCCAAAGCAGAGCAGCTGTTAGATGAAAATCATGTAGGAAAAGTGTCTCTTTGTGGTTGGAGATGAATGCCAACTACACCATTAAAACATCTTTAGAGTAACTTTACATGCAGTTTGGAAGATTCAGTTCAGTTGCCCTGGTAAAAACCTTCACTCAACAATAGTGTCAAACATTACCTGACAAGATCACTGGGTTTCTTGAAACTTTTGGGGCAGAAATTACAGCAGTTAGCAAACTTGGGCTCTGTCTCCAGCTCCACAGCCTTGTCTTTGATTTCACTGATCCGATCCCTCTCGGCTGCAGACTGGGCCAGGATCCGCTCCGACACAGAGGCGTCCTCTCCTGGGTCCTTGGCCAGTGCAGCGGTCTGCTCCTCAGTAAAAGTGATGATTCCCAAGCTTCTCCTCTTTGAGGCCTTCTGATCGTCATCTTCATCGTCTTCTTCCTCCTCGGGATGACTTTCAAGACCTGCAACTACTCAAATTAGTGTCCGTGTCTAAATTAAGTGTTACCAGCTTCGTTTATAGAGATGCTTAAAAAATAATGTACAGTATTTACCTGATTCCTCTATAGAGTGCTCTTTCTTCAAGTGCTTCTTACACAGCAGACTGGTCCTAAAGCTGTCATCACAAATACTGCATTTATAAGACTTGATATGGGTAATCATGTGTCGGCTCAAGCTGCCATTGGTGGTGAATGTGGCCTCGCAAACACTACACTTGAAAGGCTTCACACCTGACAATGAGAGGCATCAAAATTAAACATACATAGCTAAAAAAGTATTATTTCAACCATACTCTTCCAATATTCCTTTTAAAAAAAATTATCTGAAACTTTCCAGTGTGTTCACCCTGATTAATAAATAATGGGGTCCTTTACTTACTACAGCTCATATTCTGCTGCCATTTGTGAAAAACTCTAGGGTCCAAGTTTTAAAGTTTTATCCACTGTGAATTCTGAACTTATTAATTAACTAAAGGCATTCCCCCTAATAAAATTTAAAAAGTGCACCAGATACTGAGAAACTTGTAGACTTGGCTCACCAGTGTGCGTGTTGAGGTGGGCCTTTAGCACGCCGGCTGATACAAATGACCGCCCACAGAGATGACATCTGAATGGTTTCTCTCCTGTATGGGAGCGAACATGCTGCTTCAAATGGCTGGACTTTTTGAAACCCTTTTTACACCAATTGCACCTGAAAAACACAACAAAAATGGACATAGTGACATTTTGTTGGTGGTTACAGTGACTAATAATTTAAACAATTTGTTGTTTTGTTTATTACAGTTAAACAGGCAGAGTGGAAAAGACTGTTGTAAAATAATGTTTTTCTAGGTGTAAAGGATTCAGGGCTATTGTTCTTCTGCAGTTCCAAATTACATTCTACTTATAAGGTCAAACACTTCAGCTGTTAGGTCAGGAGTGAATAAATTATAAAGTGTAATTAGCTTCAAAATCTAAGCAATGGTGGGCTGCCTTGTTGAAACGGATTTCTTCAGCCTTTAGCCAAAAGTAACTTCATATAAGTGAGACTGAGGAGGCTACAAAGAGCATTTAAGTTGCCTTTTGGAGCCAAGTCATACAAATATCATAATTCACTACATTTGTTGCTGCTTGGTAATGCTTGCCTGATATTGCACTACAGTAGCAAAAAGCTAAGTGGTCAAAAAAGACAAAAATTAAATATGTTAGGGTTAAGTCACTCACTTTCTTATCCTCTTGAATGTCTGTTCACAATCTTAAGCTCAAGAATATTACTTTTATGGAGAAACAAGTTTGAATAAATTGATAAAATAGCTCAGACACTATACAGAAAACTATGCCTGGGTAGAAAAGTTATACACCAATCTAAATTGCACTTTTATACCTATTTGGCCTATTCTGAAATCTCACACTCTCCATTTCAGCTAAACAAATCAAACAATCATAAATAAACTCCAATATTAAGCCCTCTAGGACATCTTAAGAATCCAGTATGCAGCGCTCCTTCACAAATTAAAGACAATTACTATTTTTAGGTTTACTGTAGGTTTAGGTTTACTTTATACTTATTTCATGCCCAGAAGTCAACCGTGTTGCACTGTTTTTCAGTCTTGAACTTCGCGTTTTCATTCATCTGAAGCTCATTTGTTTTTGTTGACTTGTTTAGTTTTCCATACAACAAGTAGCAAGTTCCATGGAGGTTCTCAAGGCCCCTACAAACCAATTGGAGTGCGTGACAAGTTTTCCTTCAAAATGTTGTACTACAGAAAAGGTATTTGCAATTCATACTTATAATAATATATATATATATATATATATTGTATGTATTTCAATTAGGTATTATTTACCACCCCGGTGTATGAAAGCTTTGCTGGCACAGGCCATCCTACAAGATCAATGTAAAAAAAACTATTGTATGCTAGAAACTCATTGTGTTGATTAAAAAATGTCAAATGTTTTCAATTTCTTTTTGTTACTTTGTTTTTTCAAGATTGCAGTGGTGGCTGAATGTTTAAGACTTCAGCGAGAAAACCATATTTCAGCTCACATTGATGCTGAAGCCATGACTGATCTGCTGCTGAAAGAAAGCAAAAAAATCCTTCGGAGTGATGTGAGTTACACATTTCAGATTTCCAGACTTTTATGTCGTTCTTTTATAAAAGTAAAACAGAAAGAGTAGTAATAATATTGTATTCAGAATTTTCTGTCTCTCTGAACAATGGGATTGTGAAATTTAGGACATGGATAAGGAGGCGAAACCACTTCTAAATCTGGTAGGAGGACAATCATCAAAGCATATGTTTAAATTACAGCACTCACTGAAGCAGTATACTTGTTAACACTGTTTCATGTCTGTCTTTTACATTCAGGGTGTGGGAGGTGATCAGTGACCTCAAAATGAGAGATGTTGAGTTTGAAGCCAGATGGTTTCTCCTTTCTCTCGGCATGCCTCATCGTTTCCAGTAAGTCTGTTAAATACTTTTGAAAGTTAATTTCTCAGTTATGTAACAATATAAAACTAACTTTGTTTTACTGTCATCTACAACAGACATCCAAAACTCCTCAGCCTGGCTAAGACCTACAACAGGACCTTGTCTAATCTACACCAGGAGGGTCCTAGCTCCAAGCCTGAAGAACCCCAGAGAGGTTGTGTTGGAGGTGGCCCCTAAGGACTTTCAGAACCTCTGGTTGCCTAGCACCTCCCTGATCATGCCTTCCCAAGAGCTGAGCATGCAAACTATTGGGCTTACTCAGTCTGTTGTGGGCCGCGTCTCCAAAACCCTGCCTACAATGGACCAGCAGGTCCCCTTCGCCATCAGCCAATGACCAGGAGCAAACCTCTGTCATAGAGTTAGACAATACTACTATAGAGTACTAGATGAGACAAAGCCTACCAATGAAGGAGCATATGATATCTTCTCCACTGTCATCAATATGAATGTAAAGGATACGACACAAGACCTGCCATCAACTATTGACCACCAGCCAACCTCTGACCCAGACTTAGACACTATTGCTCAGTCACTTGATGAAACCCTACAATGGCCAATTTCCTAGTGACAATCCTAATAGCATCATAACAACTATAGAGGATTCAACACAAGACCTGTCCAAGCTAACTACTGAAAACCTACTGACCAGGAGCAAACGTCTGTCCCAGAGCCAGATTCTAATGCTAAGTTACATGAGACAGAGCTTAACATTGAACCAACATCTTCTACGTCCCCCAGTTATGTCCCTAGAGCCTCTACTTCCACAGAGGACTTGACACAAGACCTGCCTGATTTTGCCAAACCATCAACACCAAACGGCACTCCACCTTCACCTGCTCCTAGTGTTCCCACCAATGTTGAGGCTACAGTAGCCAGTCTGATCCAACCCACAGAGCTAGTCACTGTCACAAAAGGACCAGAAGCCAATCTATAATACAGAACCAGACACCATCGCCCAGTTGCATGTAAAGGAGTCTATAGAAGAAGGTCTGTGATGCTCCTGCTGCCGATGTCCAACCATCAGTGCCACGTCAAGACCCAGCTGTCTATGCTCCACTGTGTTCTGCCAACACCAATCAACCCACAGTGGTGACAGCGGTAGTCACCCCACAACCTGCTAAGATGAACAAAACTACCACCTAATAATGGATAATGGATAATAATAATAATAATAATAGGATAATGCAAACACCAGAGGATGGAGCAGTATTTTCAGCTGGTTCCGAAAGAACTTTTGATGAAATTTCTGCTGAAATTTACATTTACTTTATACACAACAATGCAAATTTCAAGCATTAAAAATTTCAAGCATAATTCAATGAACAGCTTTAATGTCTTTTACAGTAATATTTGTTACATGGTGAATATTTTTGTGGCTATAGACTGTTTCCATCAACACACAATGGAAAAGAAAAGGGAAAACTTTCAGCATCACTAAAAAGCACAGCACCCTAGTATAAATGAAAAAAAAAATCAACTGGAAAAGTGCCTCAAGGCAACCAAGGTTTAGATGATAAAAGAAATCCCAATGTTACCCAAACTTTAAAAATCCCACTTCTCCAAAAGCACAGAAAAACCTTCAGGCAAGATGCAAAACAGTTTGAAAAACAAAGAGACCCCCCTTGTTACAAGATTCAACATTAAGTGACTAACGATGTCCCAGTATATATTAAAAAACAAAAACTTTCAGAAAGGGCCAGCCTTTCATAAATAATACATATCTTACGTATTTGTTGTGTAAATAAGTGAAAATTAAACCTGTGAGCCCGCTTGCTGTTGTCCTCACTGTCGTCCTGATAGTCCTGTGCCTCTGTGGTGAGCTGTAGCTCACTCTGACTGTTCTGCAGAAGACCATTGGTCTACAAAATAAAAAAATAGACAGTTATACAGTATAGCTACAAGATTTAAGTCTAAGAACACTAGTAAATTTGAAAATAGATGTCGTTACTGTAGTAGGTAGTAAAGTTGGGGACGCAGGACATACCACCTCAGCACTGGGAACAAGTAGATTTGGAGGAGGATAGCTGGAGGACAGAGCTTGTGATTCAAGGGTACTTGAATCCTGCAGCTGCTGGACGGTGGAAAACTGATTCTGATTATAGCTTGGATCTGTTATTGTGAATCCTAAACAGGTACAAAAAACAAAAACATTTACAATTACAATTTATTTTTATAGTGTTTTAAAACATAGTGTCAGATCGCAACAAAAGTTTAAAAAGCAGTCATCTGGATTAGATTTTTCAAGTAGAAGACGTTTCACCTCTTATCCAAGAGGCTTTCTCAATTCTGAAATGAACTGGTGAATGAACCTGAGTGAAACTGGTTTGTTTTGTTTTGTTTCACTCAGGTCATTTACATCTGAAGGAGCTGCCCAGGCTGGGGAGGGTTAACGACTCTCACTCCAGCTGAGGACAAAGGACTCCTAATGACCCGAAACCACTAGGCTATTCATGGTCACATTGACCAATAGAATTTAGTTTCAGGACTCCTCCTTCCTAGAAGAATATAAACCAGCTCTCTTACCAGTTCATTTCAGAATTGAGAAAGCCTCTTGGATAAGAGGTGAAACGTCTTCTACTTGAAAAATCTAATCCAGATGACTGCTTTTTAAACTTTTGTTGCGATGCATTTACCCTGGACGAGTGAGAGTCTTCACAGACATAGTGTCAGATGTAAAAATCATTTTAATTTTAAAGTGAAAGACCTAATTTTGCTCGTGTTCATGGACAAAGCACAGCACACAGGCCCCCAAATTTAAAATTTGGAAGATGAGATTTATAAATAAATATTTTAAATATCTTGAGGGCTTGTGGCCTTGTATGCAATCCCTGACTGTTGTAAAAGAAAAGTGTTTTTATCAATATTAGTTAGAATGGAAAAGGTACCACTGTTACACAGGCACTTCTTATAAATCACATTTCCTATACCGTCAAACCATCAGAGTCGTTGTAACCTGACAGTGGCTGTGAGATCGTAGTATAGAGGTGTACCTTGTGTGAGAGACTGCTGATCAAAGCCTGGCTGGGGAAGTGCCGGTGTCTCAAATTGGCTGATATTCTGAGGCAAAGCATGCTGAGTGCTCACATACGAGTCTGTAACATCACAGGCAGTGAAGCAAAACATAGAGTTTGTCACCAAAACAACAAGTGGAACCTCACTGGTATTTATAAATACACTTAAACACTGACAATGCTTTTAAGAAAGAATATACCTAATATTTTATAAGCTAGTTGATAATCACATATTTTACTATGTATAATGTTAAAGAAAAAATAACTTTGCATTTCTTTGATTCTCACAAGAGGCAAATTTTCTCACACTAAACTAAAAGATGGGTGTCCTGACTGTGCACTCACACATACAGTACAATAAAGTCGGATGAGTTTTTTTACCTTCTCCTTGTACAAGTGGTTGATCAGCCAGCGGTGCCTCCAGTGTCACTTGGCCACCATTCACAACCTCTGCCTGGCCCAATCCCAGCATGCTTTGTTGTTCAGATGTTGTTGTAGACGGCTGCTGCAGGGAGCCATCCTCTATTTCTACCTGTATATCATGACTCACAGTTGACCCTCCTAAGGGGTCTTCCGTTGATGGGGCCTGCAGCTGTTGGGCCAGTTCATACCTGATTTTATGGGAAAAACACAGTCAGGACTAAAGCTTTATAAACCTTGAAGTGACAAAACTATATTACACCAAACCTGTGTGTTTTCATGTGCTTCCTGCAGTTCGGTGAAGACTTGAAGGTTTTCTGGCAGTAGGGGCACATATAAGGTCGTAGGTCACTGTGAGTGGTCATGTGACGTCGCAGACTGCCACTTGTAGTGAATGTCGTGTCGCACATAAGGCACTTATAAGCCTTAAGGCCTGAGTGAGTCCGAATGTGAGCTTTGAGGACTCCTGAAGAGGAGAAACCTCGACTGCACTGCACACACTTGTATGGCCTTTCTCCTGTATGTGACCTGGGGTGAAGCCAAAAGAAAAAGGTTCTACCAACAATGTGAAGGTATATCTTATTTATGTTTGTGACCGCAACAACCCTGTAAACACTTAATGACGATATGAAGTGACAGAGAAGACATTGCAGTATTGAAGGACAGAGGTGTCATCATTATGCATGATGTGGCGTCAGCTGTCATGGCAAAATACTACTTGGCCACCCAGCCATATGAGGACAACCAAGGAAACTGTAGATCTAAATATGGACCTCCTGTTTGAGATAATGGAGCATCCTCTCAATCTGCCAGAAAAGAGGAGCGAATTGTAGGACATTGACCATCTCAGAGCAAAGCAAAAATGACAGGGCCATTATTCAGATTAGCCTCTCAATTGCAGATGAAAAATGTCGCACATTATAATGCCAAAGAGTTCAAGAGTACAAGGGTACACAGCTCAGTGGACATAGATCAAAGCCGGTTATTGATTGACTTGCTTTTCACTTATGGCTTAACTGACAGAAGCGTTTAACAAAATTATTAACAAAATCATGGTCTAAGTTATTTATCTCTATCACGTATCAAAATAACAAAGCAATACCAAAATAACTCTCAAAGTTACTCTGAATGACCTTAAAAACAACTTGAAAATTGTTACAATTACTGCGATGCTGTATCATCTTACACTTATTCGGCCTTGCAATGATATAATCTAATTTCTCCCTAAATCATTTTTGTTTTTAGGAATTCAGTCCCTTTGATCCCAGCAGACTCCAAACTATCTGCCATGTTTCTCTGAACAAGCCTATTTTAATTTAGAGTAACTTTCAGTTCTAAGATGCTGTCAGACAAGATTAACCTGGCTAAGTATTAAGCTCCATTATTTTAAACACACCAATAAAAAAAAAAGGCTGCCACACTTATTAAGGCTTATCCTTCAGAGACTACAGAGATAATTAACACATTTCATACCAGTCCAAGTGACTCTGAGACAGACACTTCAGTGGGGAGGTGTAATATTTGACAAAGTGTTGATATATTAAGCACAATTGGCAGATTTTTATAGTCTAACCTGACATGCTGTTTCAGATGACTTGATTTCTTGTAGGCCTTATTGCAGAACTGGCACTTGAACGGTCTGTCATTAGCCACCACATCTAGGTACTGTTGGAAAGCCAAGCGAGGATTCTGGGAGAGGATGAGACCTGTTACACACAAAAAAATGTTTACAATAATGCAGTGAAAGAAAACATTCATTGCCTGGCACAAGGAGCCCTCTCTTACCAAAATCAGTGATAAGTATTGGTTCCTGTAAAGGAATATCTGGCAGAGGTAGGCTACTCTTTGACACTTTGGCTTTGTTGTTTTTTCTGGGAAACTTGTGCTTCTTCTGTTGGGAGTTTTTGAAGTGCGAGGCGATATGTGTTTTTCTGTGGCCTGATGTGCGGAAGATCTTATCACAGTGAGGACAGGGGAACGGTCGCACACCTAAGAGGGAAAAGACAAATAAGATAAAAGTTCACTGCCAGATTTTAGACTGCTTAATCCAGACGTGTCCAAAGTGCGGCCCAGGGGCCATTTGTGGCACGGTTTGAGATTTCATATGGCCCTCCAGCACTTTTGTACAGTGTTTCTGTAGCTTTGTCTGTACTTTTGTGCATCTCATCTAATACTCTCTGCCTTGTATTTTCAAATTGTGTTGCAAAATAATTGCAATTGTAGTTTTTATGTTCAAATATATTATTTTTATTAGATTAGATTGAGCTTTATTAATTGCACAGTAGAGAAATTCACTTGTTCAGGCAGATCTTATACAGAATAAAGTGCAGAAAGCAAGAAAAAAAAGTGAGTATGTATCACAGACAAAAAGGTGCAAGACAAAAGTGACTTCTGATAGATTGTGTTGTCAGAGAAAATAATTTATAATTATTTGGCTTATAATTATTTATAAATACTTATAAAACAGTTCTGTGTGCATTCAGTACCTAGAAAACATCAGGAGCGACTGTTGGCCCTTGAAGATTTGCACATCTTCAGATCTGGCCCTCATTGGAAAAAGTTTGGCCCTCCCTGGCTTAATCATATTAAAAGACTGAAGTAATGATGATGAGACCATGTTTACAGCCTAAATAGCGCATAAATCACAACAGACAACCTAAGCTTTCTTACAAACACAAGGGTTTCTTGGCACTTAATGAGATTAATACACACTAGATCATTTTAAATGGGCAGTTAATTATTTGTGAATCCAAACACTGACACGTTCAGAAAAAGATGAGTTAAGATGATCTCTAAAAGGCAAATACAAAATTGATCAAATCGATATAAATACAGAAGTTCAGCTTGTGCATTGTGTGTATCATCATCATTTATAGCTGAACACCAAATGATAAAGGCCACCAGTCATAAACATTATCCTGAGTACTCTTCTAATTCCCCCCTAATTTATGCGCATATTGATAACTTGTGTTTGACGTAAAAGGAATAAGTAACCCTTGTCCATATGTTCATATGACTCTGATAAGTGGATCAGTGCCGTACCTGTATGCAGCCGCATGTGCACCTTCATGCTGCCAGAAGTGGAGAAGCACTTGAGGCAGCTCTGGCACTCGAAGGCCTTGATACCAGTGTGCGTTTTCATGTGTGCTGTAAGGGTGCTCTTCACTGCAAAAGCTCTGAAGCACTGTTTGCACTTAAAAGGCTTTTCATGGGTGTGGATGCGAATGTGGCGCACAAGGTCAGCTAGGTTTCTTGAACTCTTTAGAGCAGTATGGACAGCCGTGCCAGCGAACGCCATTTTCCTCCCTGATGGAACCTGAGGAGAAGCAGAGAGAGGTAGCAGGCTTGTTTTACTTTGTTTGTTACCATTCATTGTAATAGATGAAACAAGCTTTGATCATTAAAATAAAGGGAGTTCAAAGACTACAAATCAGATCAACCTTCAATCCTGGCCAATTTACATTATATAAGGGAATCTCACTAAATTTGAATATTGTTATTTGGGTGTGAGAGTTTATACTGCATATTAAGAGCCTCACGTACCTGGCATTTGTATAGGTTTTTTGAAAATACTCTTTTTCCTCTCTTTGAATGTTTTCTCTGGCACTTTCTTGTTTTGTATCGGGGCCCCCTCCGTATTATTGCTGTTGCTGCTGCTGTTTTCTGCCGGTCTTGGAGTTGTATTATCTTCAGGCTGAACAACACTTAAGCCACTGTTTTCCAGAGCTTGCTGAAAAAAAGATTAAATAATATAACCAGTGATGAATAGTTTGAATGGTTAGAGCAAGGCTGCACAATATATTGCAAATTTATTGTTATAACAATGTCAACAAATACAAAGACAAGACACAAGAATGGCAAAAAAATATATGTGTTGAAATAATTTAAACTGGCAAATCCTTTTCCTATTAAAGCCTCAAATTAAACGGCACTGTATCCTGGTTTAGCCTTTGTTAGGTTTTAATTTGGACAGGTTGGACTTGTATTTCATCTTACAAACCACAGCTTATTACAAGCTTTTTCTAATATTGTGCAGCCCTAGACTAGATTTTGGTGCCTATGCACTCACCTGCAGGATATCCTGATTGATGGCCGTCTCCATGGGCATAGGCGGTTCAGGGGGCTGGGGTTGGCTGGTCTCCCCGCTCACCTGTTCAGACAGCTCCAGTAGCTGCTGGATGACATCCGTGACCCCTTCCCCACCCTCTGGCCCTCCTGTTGCCTGACCCGACGCCTCAGTTTCCTGTGAAATAACAGTTATGTAGGCAGGACAGAGAGGAGATGGAAAGAGCGAATGAGAACCAACATGATGAATAATTGAAAATCTGGTTGATGACTAATAGCAAGTTTCCAGAGCATGAAATAAGCAGCGCACCGTCAATGATTGAACAAAACCTGCATGCACCTTACAAAAACAACTGACATAAAAAACAACACAAACATTAATTTTGAATGAGGTTAATTAACTATAATGGTGAAGCCATTAACCATAACAGCCTGTGCATTCTGTTTGAGGTCATGGGGAAAAGTTTTGAGTGAAACAGAAATTGTCTAAAATCTCAAATTTAACAGTGAGTGCTTTGTGCTACAGGAGCTATTTCATCCCAACAGCTATGTTTTTCTCACTAATCATAGAGTGTCCTGACAAAATAAGCTCAATGTAAAAAAATACAGTACACAATATGTAATAATTCTGGTAATGTCTTTTCTTACCGATGCACTGGAGGGCACCTCAATCACAGATATATGCATTTTGCTGATGTGGGCGTTTAGGCTGCCCAGTTTTTTGAACACACAGCTGCAGTCCATGCAAGGGAACATGCCACCTTTTGCCTGCAAGAAGAATTAACCACAAATTTAGCAAGAGGTTGAAGTACAATAGCGTTTTAGGATGGCAAATAACATTTTTTTTAAGAATGACAAAAACACTTCTGTCCAAATATTTTTGTGTCACCAGCATGTTCTTGTCCAACTCCTGTCACGGACCTGCAGGTCACTTCTCCTGCTGAACATCGACACTGTGCCATGAACAGCCATGCTTTTTAAACAGATGCTGAATTTACACCAAAGAGCCTCCTGCTTCTGTATCCTGTCGGAAAGTACTTACTTTGCTTTATTTTTGCAGTAGATCCAGTAATATTCACAATATGTTACTGTAAAAAATAGATTTACTCTGCTTACGATCCCCTATCCAGATACTACAAGAGTTGAATATTTTTAATATTATTTATTGAAGAAAACTTTTTAAACTAAAGTTAGAGATTGTGAAGATTGCAATAAATGCAAATAAACATTGCATTTTGACAGAAAAATTAACTAAAAGCATATAAATGAATTATTGGCAACTTTAAACCATCAAATATCCCTCTGTTAGGAAAAGCATCACCATAAAAACTGGCATTACTACGGTACATTGCTCTGACCGCCTCTGAATATATAAACATCTGCCTTGAGGGAACCCAGACATGCAATACAGATAGCAATGAATCAAACTTTGGATGCATTTTAACATCTTGACAAGTGCTCAAAAAGTTGCATTGAAAGGCAAATGATAAATGTAGGAGCAACAACAACTATAATTCAACCACGGGGGAACAGCTTTATTAGTGTCAGTCAGTCTGGTTTGAGAGCAAAAGAAAATATCTACAGCACTTTGCAAAGGTCTTATACAGGTTCTTAAGAAAGGCTAAGAGCAAAGAGAAGTGTATTCATGTACAAAAACACATACAATTACAAAATAAGAAGAAAAATTAAAACTAGACACACTGGTCCTATCTCGCAATGGTAGAGTGCACAGACCTGGACTCAAACTATCTTCTAGTTAAGGGGTAAATGCTCTTTCCATTGAGCCACACAACACTTTTATCTCACAATGGTAATGAACCCACTAAAACTAATCATGTGTTATTTTAGTGAGTGAAGTTAGTATCTTTAGTTCGTATCTCAAAATGGTACTACATCTCTCAAAACACTCCTGAATCTAAACAGTGATATGGATCCACACTAAAATTAAACAGCTTAAAACGTTTCCACAGTACTGCATAAGAGGCTTTGAGGACCCACGCAAAAATGTATTTCTGTAAAACAAAAAGACAGTGTTGTGTCCACATACTGTACAGGGATGACCGAAGTGGTGGGAGTTTCAAAAGTAAACCCCACAGTGTCTTGAAGGTCATAATTTACAGTGTTTTTATAGCACACGGCAAGGCTCTAATAAGATAATATGGTATGCAGCAAAGAGTGAGCACTAATGTACAATGTATGATGGAAGGTGATTGTAAAGGTCACTTCTGAAAAGAACAAGAAGTGTTTCTGCCGCGGTTGTAATTATGGAAGTGCTACACAGGAAGAGGTGCCACATGAGAGTGTTGACAAAGGTGAAGGAAAAGTGTGTGTGTGAAAAATAACAAGCCCCAACTTAAACCCACAATTGTCCAAGTCAGACGCTACTGACGCATTCAAAAGGTATAAGGGTTCAAGCTTGTAGCATAACAATCACAATATCACAGATATAGCTTGTGTGACTTGTGATATGAAAGGACAGAAAAAATACAGCTCAAAACTTGTAAGAGAGTGGCCACAGTCACACTGGAGTTTTGAAAAACATCAATCTAGCACTTTAACAGAAGCTTTGAAAGTAGATCTTCAAAATGCCACTGGAGAGCTCGCTGTCGGTCACAGACACACAGTTCTCCAAGTGATTGAGTGTAAAGAAAAAAACATTAAAAATAGTCTGTATTTACCTCTGCCAAGGGAGTTATGTTTGGCAATGGTTTGTTGTTTAGTCTGTTAGTAACATCTCAGAACTCAAAAAGTAATCAAGAGCACTGTCTGGATCCAGGATTCTTCACATGACAAAATATGGCCAATTTTGTCTGTAAGCCTCATACAAGTAAAGCCCAAACTTATTCATACCCTGGCCGAATTTTCAGTCAAAGTGAGTTTTACTTTTTTGGATCAGTTCTGGCTGGAAATGACACAACAAAGACATCGAGGTAAATATACAACTGGTACATTTTTGTTATTTCTATTTTATTTTACATTTACACACAGTCCATGTCCAAATAATTCATACTTTTTCTCAATAATCAGTGGCAAAGCCTTTATTTTATGAAACAGCTAAGAAGATCTCCAGGTCCTTATGTTAGGAGGCTTTCTTGCCTTTACTCAGGTCTTCATCTCTCTACACAAATTCGCAATTGAATGATTTACAGTAGGTATGGACTCTGGTCTTGGTCACTTCAAGATGTTGATCTTATTCCTTGCCAACAATTTCGTTACCACTTTAACTGTGTGTTTTGGGTTGTGTGAAGAGCCAGGGTAGGAAAATATGTGAGCTTAACTTGTAACTCAAAAAATGTTAGACCAGCAGCTCATGAGGTAGAGAGCATATAGAGTACAAATATATCTTAGCTGGCACAAAGATACTACAGTCACTGGGGGCAAAGGAACAAATGACTTGTTTTTGTTGTGGTTAACAGGGCTCATGCTTCTGTGAGCCAAGCCACTCTTCTGCACAAGGTCCTTAAACCAATATTGACTGTTTAAATTAATTAAATCTTTTAGATCCAAAATATTTCAAACATGTCTCTTAATACCAAGAGTTTGAAAAAGTTATAGCTATGTCCTATTAAAACATAACATACAGAACACAACACAACATAAGACACAGCATTAACCTACTGATTATTACTCATACAGAGTACCACTATTGAACAAGCTTAAATAAATTTAAAATTGTAGGACAGAATCCTCTACAATAAAGAAACTTTAGATGTAAAGCGCGCCACTCTCTCAACATGCCTTTATTCTGCATGAGGGTGACATTTAATAAATTCAACTATTATGGTTTTATTCCCATGGCTGCATGAATATAAATCTGCACATGAAACCAACAGGAAGAAACGTCTGACCATATTTATTCATCAAGGCAGTCAGTCATGAGGACAAACTCTCTCTGAAACATGAAAGCTAAAGTACACTTGTGAAAATTAGATGCATTATTCAAATTGACCGTCTGCTTGGCTTTCTATAAGTAATTCTGGAAACATTGTGGGCTTTTCGCATGGAATACACAGTTTTGTTTTCAGTCAGTGAGTGAAGTCTGAGCCTCATTAAAACAAAACCTGCTGTGTTAACACAAATAGTATAAATGTAATGACCAGCTTGTTCTGTATTTGCATTTTGCACTCAAAACAGCATATTTGTAAGAGCTTTTCAAATTAGACACAGGAAGCCACAAGCCACAAAGCTTCTGGGAGAATGTCCTTTGTGTTCACAGATGCAATTTGTGCACAGTACAAAACTGAAAACTATTAAGGGGTGAAATGTTCTGCCCAGTGTTACACAGCTTAGTTCCAGTCACAGGTCATGGGTCCTCAAGTGGCTTTTATTTTCCTGGTCAATTCAATTTATATTAGTTAATTTTCAGTATATTATAATTTATCATTACTTTTGTCAGTTTCAAATTATTTCAGTGAACATTGTGAGGTTTCTTTGTTTTATGAAGGGTACCAACAATACATAGACCCACATGATCCCAAAACACCCATCCAACTTAATTATATAGTAACTGGTTTAACTACACACAAAACTAACTGAATATAATGAGACATTACTAAGTACTATAAACAGATTAGAGCCTGAGAATGGAGTTTGTACGCAAACATAGAACTCTGTAGTAAACCACCTGAATGTGAGGAGAAATTAGGCTGAAAATACTTAGGTCATTTTGAGCTAACATCTCTATGAAAGCAGTAGTGAAAGTAAACAGCTCCAGGCGGTGAATGCTTATTACTGGACTTGCTTCACTAACTACTTTCTGTAAAACAATAATGGGTTACTTTTCATATAATTTCCAAAAAAAATTTCTGCAAGATTTCTAGGCAAACAAACCTGGCTGTGTGTTCCATCCTGTCATTTAGTACTGATTAGAAAGAAAAACTCAAATCTAAGCTTAGTCTGTTTTTTGAATGGACTCAAGCCACCTGTTGTTGTTGCATTTTACATTCATCTGCATGTGACGGTCCTATTCAAAAATGTTCCTCCAATGTAAATTAAAAGGCTAACACACAACAAACACTGGTGAACATATACTCCTCTACATTGTATAGAGCCATAGGTTTAGACACAAAAACGTTTTCATTGTGTGATTCATTGTATTTATTTAATATTATAATTTTGATTTCAATTACTTCTTCTTTTCCCATTTACAGGTCGCCACAGAAAAATCATCTGCCTGCTAGTGTGCCCCTCCTGACACAATCCTCTCCATTTATCCAGGCTTGGGACAGGTACCAGGAGCGTGCATGGCTTGTGACTCATTGTAGCTGGATTACTTTTAAGTTGAATGAAAATAGTGGGATTACTCATACAAACCTGCAGCTTCATAGAAAGAGGCTGCCAAACTTTAAAAACCATTTGGGACCTTATTAAAAACAGCCATTAGAAACAGCCATTAGAAATGTCCGGAAACCTCCCCCGCCATCCTCATTACACACGTTAATGGCTTTTTATCAATACTACCTACTACACTCATTACGTGTCAGTGTGGGTATTTTGGTATATGGATGGATGACACTACCAACATTTTCAACAACCACGTAAACAAGAAAGCAAGAGAGAAATGGAATGGGATGAGACCAATGATGAATAAACCGGGGGGGCTTGGCTTTACTGTCTGCTGTGAAGTGCTTACAAAAGGAGAAGAACCAGATGAGCACTAAAGAGCCAGGATTTTGTGTCATTCCTTTGTCAACATACAAACAACATGGCAAGGTGTCCTGCCGCAATGAATGTAACAAGCAGTGAGCCGACAATTTAGTGTGTGAGGAAAACATGGTGAATAAAAACAGCACAAAATAACACAATCTTTAAAAACAGCACTGGGTAAAATATGAGATACTGGAAAAACATGGCAAATTAAAGCATGACCACAGAGTGCTGTATCAAGGGCCTCAATAGGGTTTCAAATAAGTGCTGTATTTTAAACATGTTAAAAGTGAAGATCAAAAATTATACACATTAAAGGGAACATGTTTTTTTTCAAGCTATTTGAAATAAATCTTTTGCATTAAGATTTCATGCTTTATAATGTAAAAAACATTGTATATTTATGGAAAAAGTCAATATTTGACTTTGAGATTTCATTTTTCAGATAACACTTGGATTAGATGACTGCCACTTTAAAGCCCTGCTGGCCCCGCCCCTATTACTTCGTCAGCTCCAAGCCCTTTGGAAACACTGTTGTTTATATCCATAGAGGGCGGTGAAGGATCGCAGGGCTGAAGCCTTGCTCTGACTAAAGTCCTCTACAGACACTACTGCCTCTTGTTCTTCAACTGTTTAGTTCACATGTGAGTGAAGGTGGGACGATTTGAGATCAGACATACGAGGAGAATCTCTGAGTGCTTGTACTGAACAGTGGGAGATAGACAGAGCATGATAAATTGGCTGATATGCATGGCTATTAGCAACATGAAGCTAATAGATAAATGTGCTGACTGCTTTGTAGTGACAGCAGTGTGTGGTGGAAACAACATTATAACATAGTAAAGCTCAGAAAAGTTGATTTAGCATAACAGCTCCCTTTTAAGAGTGAAGATTCAATATTGAAACTATATATCTGCAATATACTGTAGAAAGAAACCTATCAGAAACTAATGCTTGGGTCTTCCATCTGGCACAGATTTTCAGTGTCAAATCCTTGTCCTATTAAAACCTGGAATAAACAGCACTGTGTGACCATATAAAAATATACAATATAAGACCTGATTTAGTCTTAATTCCTCAATTTATCCCTGGGTTATTCTTGTTTTAGTCCTGGTTTTGTCTTTAAGTTGTTTGTTTACATAGAAACTTATATATACTTGAGCATCATTTAAGCAGGCCTTACACATTCTAACCAGAAATGTATTAAGTCTTTCTGTAGTTACCAGTTTAGCCAAAACATAAAAATGTTAATGCAAAATACAAACTGAGCATAGCTGGAAAAATAATTTAGGTGTGCTGTATTTCTCCCAGAGAGAGTGTTATAGCTGAAATAGCTTGAACAGTTGTTATTCATTCAGAACTGTGTATGTGCCATTCTGAGTGCCTTACCTCAGAGTGAACTCTCTGTACATGGGAGTGTAGGTTGCCTTTCTGGGAGAAAGAAGCGGGGCAGAACATGCAGAGGTGAGGCTTCTCTCCAGTGTGCCTCACCATATGGGTCTGCAGCACCACCTTCTGGTTGAAAGCTTTGCCACAATGTGAACATTTAAAGGGCCGTTCACCTGAGGAATAACAAGTTCAAGTCAACACAACAACGTCTACTTGTTAAATTTGATTTTCAGATACAGCATGATGAGGTTATGTGAAGGGCTAATGAACATACTCTAAAACTCTAAAAGAATGACTAATTATATGCAATGACTATGAGGTTTTCCTGGGCTTTTGTATTTCTTGTACTATGGCCTCTATTGGGGGTTTGGGGATCCCCCTTTTTCACTTTTTCCTAACCCTAGAGGAGGGTATAATAACTATTGGCTTTGTCTTCCTGTCAAGTCCTTTTAAGCTAATTAATATTATGAAAAGTAAGCATCTTGTTTTATCTATAAGCATGTTATATATGTGAACTTGAACCCGTCGGGTTGTGCTGAAAATACACTGCACTTTATTTAATATCAGTAAATTAGCCATAATGACTGTTACATAAAGACACACAAATGCTAAAGCGAGAATCCTTCCACTCGCAATAATAAGGCTCCCAAAGTGCCTTTCCATCTCATCAACATAAGAGCTCTTTGGGATTCACAGTGCTATCAAAATCATCTGCCTCAACTATTACTCATCCAGTCGACCATGAATTAACACAGACGGATGTGTAAACAACATGTGGGTGGATGCTACTGGCTACAAGACCTGAAGTCAAAGTGCCATTAGAGTAATGTTAAAGACTGAACTCAAGTGTATAGTGCTTCAAACAGAGAGGAAATAAAGTACTTGAACTGAGCTAGTGGTATTATTTCATTCCAAGAAAATCTTAAGCTTGTGTCTGCTTCTGAATAATAAGTGCAAAACTCTATAAACAAACACTTTGCTGAATAAAAATGTAAAACTAACAGAGGTTGCTGCCATTTGTGTCAGTTTCAAATATGTAGATCAAGAGATGTGGCTCAAACCAGCCAAAACAAGCTGCATTATCCAAAAATCTTCTTTTCTTACCAGTGTGTATCCTTATGTGTCTGACCAGCTGACTGGGTTTCTTGAATGTTTTTCCACAGTGAAGACAGCTGTTTGTGAAGCCACTGCGATCAATGTTTTTCTTGTAGTTTCTAGAACTAGAAGGATGTGGTCTGTGTAGGTAAAAAAATGTCATGATTATTTTGATTAACTGTAAATACTGTAACTAAAATAGTAATACAATGGTAACTTTCCAAGTGCTCTTTTCTATGATTACTGTGCCTTTGAAATAGAGAGTTAGCTTATGTAAAGGGGGGTTACTGGAGCCTATTTCACAAACTACTGTATGAGCCTTAGTTAGAGGGGTAAACAAGACTAAGCGGAAGAAGATAAACTGAATGAATGTTTTTATTGTACCTTTTTAAAGTAGAGCTCAGATAATCAAAACATTTGAACAATCCTATCCAGTTTCCGTTATGAATAAACTACTTAAAAACAAAGGTGTTTTGCGTCATTCTGTGCCGTCATAATGCTTTATGATTTTAGTCATCCTCTCATTGCTCTCCAGTGTCTGACATCAAGTCATTTTTCCATACACCTCAAATGTCATCAGTATGTGACACTCAGCCTGACCTCATCTTGACATGGGTCTTCATGTGCTCCTTGAGAAGCGCTGACGTCTTTAACTCCATGTTGCATGTCTTACAGGTAAAGACCTTGACACCTGACAGCTCCTTACGATGCTCCTCTAGGTGCAGGGAAAGCTGGCTCTGAAGAACAAATTCATCTCCACACTCTGCGCAAATCAAGTTCTGCAAGGGAGAGAGAATGGCTTGAAAGTACTAGCAAAAATCAAACTAGACATGCTTTTTCAGATAATCAAAGCTATGAACTAACCTCCTCCTTTTCATGTAACATTAGGTGAGATTTGAGGCTGGCAATGCGTGAAAACTTCTTATTGCAACCGGGACATGAGAAATCTGAGGTGCTATGTGTTGACTTGTGAAGGGTAAGGTTGAACTCCATATTGAAGCTCTGTGGGCACTCATCACACCGATGAGGCTGTAAAAGGGGTGAGAAATATTAGGAACAGTGTTATGACCAACAAAATTATCTATTCAATCACACTTACACACAAACATATAAATGAAATCATTTTAATAGAATAAAATTTTAATTTATTTTATAAAAAATACTTTCCACACAACTTCTGGACCACAATTTTTGCATATTGTGTAACAGTAATTCCTTAATTTCCTCTAGATTAGTGAAACATCACCAACAGCAATAAAACCAAAATAACTTGACATTAAGTTATATTTTTATTCAACAGCACTGACATAAACACCACAATAATTTATGAAACTGAAATAAGTAAATAACCATAGATGTGTGGTGCAGAAAGACAACTGAAGACAATTCTCCAATACAATGGGAAAAACAGCATGTGCCAGCTTTAGATGATGCTGAAGTACCAGCATTATTCAGAGCTGTCTTGTTGAGTTTGGCAGTGCTATTCCACAACATTTACGCTCCTGATAAAGAAGATATGTGGAGCACAAAAGAACATGAATTCCACTTATGCAATATACCTACGGCAAACACAGCAACTTTGACTGGTTATTCTCTACAGTGCTGACAATATTAAGTACAATTGCTGGACACATCTAACCTACAAAGCATCTCCCACTGCACACTCTGTTAAAAGGTGGAAGTCAAGAGGTTATTTTCCGTTTAAATGCCAGCTGTACTTCACATAGCTCATATCACCAGTGCTCTACTTGATCCACCACATAACTCATGCCTCCTCTGCACTTATGAATTGGGTCAAATTAGAGTGCTACCTTAATGTCCTGTTAAGATAACCAAACACTAGCTAATTACTGGTTACTACCAACAACTTTCAAAATGAATAGGTAGAACTGTACAATTATTGTAAATATTAAGCAGACTATATTAACACAGTTTGATTTGTGTTTACAGTGCCACAGTGGACTTGCCTTGTCATTACTCTCATGTTCACGGAGATGCTTCTGCAACTGGCTCTCTGTGGTAAAGGTTTGGATACATGTTGTGCACTTCTTGTCCTTGAGTTCTCCATCGCTGAAACTCTCACTTTTATTAGGATCTGCATCTGATGAGGAGGAAATTCAGTCATTTCAGTTTGGGTCAAGAGGGTTTTCATGACTCAAGTAGGTATGACTTCAGCTTTCATGGTGTTTGCAAACAAATTAAGTATTTCATTTCCACAACAAAAGATGGCCCATATAATATAATTACTGAGGGCAATATAGGGTGGGTCTTTTTTTAGGTTATTAGCTAATAATAATTATTTGAAATGCTTTTCTATTTTTGAATGACATGTTCAGAGTACTTCAGTGTACTTATAATGTAACCTTTGCACATACAAAATAGTCAGCCCTGGAAAATGAAGTATGTATCTTCTAAGTATAAGTATATTGTTATAAAAATAATTAAATGAAGATACATTTTACTCATAACTTTTTTAATGGGGCCATGTGTGCTTTTTACAAACAGAAAACAACCATTTAACATAAATGCAAATAAAATCATGCATTCAGGACACAATTCAAATGGCTTAGTTTGGTTCATTAACCACATGACAACTTTGCCTGCAGAGTTCATGATGGAACTGGGCACGCACAGTCATCTGCAGAACCAAAACAATGGACAGCATTTTAGCACGTTAGCCTTAAGCTAACGATAGCCAATTGAGCTAGTTAGCAAGAATAGGCTAGCGATAAATTTCTAAAAGCGTGAAAATAAAGGCAAAAAGCATACTGTAACTATCACCGCGACACGCCACAGTTGTTATCCCCGCGGACGCCAATTTAGACTGGAAGCCAATAAGAAGAGCCACCGAAATGTTATTAATATCATTCCGCCTCAATCACTCCTTCGCCGCACAAAGCAAAGCCCACCCGCAATACTATATCCGGGGACTATATGCACTACATTCAACTATTAATATATAAACTACGAAAATGTTTGTCTGAACGATTCAAAAATATTTAAATAGCTCGTAATCTTTATTTTTTATTGATCTCATTTTGGCACTTATTACCTGTATCCTCGTTGCTTTTAACTCTCAGTTTGCGAGGCCGGCCCCGCGGCATAGTTCCAGTATTCAGGGCGGGTGTGCTGTGAACAATTTGCTTTTCAAAATGGCGACTCCGTCATCTGTAGGCACCAGTGAAGCAACCAGGCACAGCTACATGGACAAGGGAGACATCTACTGTTTGCTTTTTTGAACATACACCAACTAAACTTTCTCATGGTAATACACTCATAAGTATTTATTATGCACGTATTTTATTTATATTATGTTTATACAAATATTTGTATTTATTAGTTTTTTTTACTTTATTGATAATAAGCCTACATTTATATTTCATAGAAATTACCCAGATGTGTGCCAAGATATGGTCTAAACATGCTTAAATCAAATATTAGTTTTACTGATAACAATGGTACAGCTAATTTATTGACAATGAAAAATATATTTTAAACAATGGCCAATGTTTTTGTTAACATTTTTTTTGTTTGGTTCTAAAACCCTGCATTGACGATTGTCCAATCAGAAAAGCAAAAACCCACTGACCCACTGTTTTGATTTAGACTGCAGTACCATTTTCAAGCCAGTGTGAGCGCATGCTGCTTACATTACCTTTAAACCTCACAATTACAATGTGAGGGTAAGCGAAAAAATATAGCTTATAATAGGCCTACTTCAGAATAAGATAACAACACATCTACAAATTGCCTATATATGCAATAGAGAGTGAAGCTGCTTTATGGCTTAGTTATTATAGCATACAAATTTAGAATATTGTGAAATTGAACTGAATAGTAAACTTAAGATTTTAGTGATCAGGTTACACCAGTAGAGGGAGGCAATAGGTTGCAAAATGGTTTAGTCATTTTTGGCCAATAGACCAAGCCTTAAAAGCAACAATGCCACTGAGTGAATTAGTATGGTATGTTAAGGACTGGTAGACCTCATGCTTCCTTCAACAGTATTATGTGGGTCATTTGTTCAAATCACTATAAAGCTAGGAAAAGGCCTACACCCTGTGCTATCGACATAATAAGTAACTATTATCACACTGTCACAAGAGTAATAATGGGCTTAAAAGAGTAGGCTGCGAGTCCCTTGTTGCAACCGCATGTTACCCTATAACAAGAAGGCTAATGTAATATACTATGTAACTATATTTCCCACAATACTAAAACATTAGTTTTTAATAAAAGAGGACCCACCAGTGGTCTTAAAAAGGAAAGTTTGCTGTAAGCTTGCCTTATCTCAAATCACAGCACACACACCAGGTATATGCTGGTGTATTCTTATGCCTATAAATAGATGACCATCTGTTGTAGGAATCTATCTTTTGCAGGATGAAAATCATAGGTAAGCTTGATTGCCTCAGCAACATTTTATCTCAGAGATAAGCCCTTAGGTGAAAAAGTCGTGACTCTTTCCTGTATATTACTTGGTTCTGAAAAAAGAGACTCCACCCCCTTGACTTTCAGTGAATACATAGCCAACTATAAGTGCATGTTCATTGTGTAAGAACATCTGTTCCTGCCAGGCTGCCACTTGCTCTGCTTGTCCCCTAGTGGCTGCACAGGCCACTGATCTCACCACTGAAAACAAAAGACTGGACATCATTCTGACCTTGTGGAATTGTCCACACCCCTCGGTCCTCCCTGTGCATTTTCCTCTCTCTATCTCTCTTTCCTGTTAGCGCAGTCTAGAGAATGATCAATCATTAAAATTGACATATGCTGTAGGAGTGGGACTGTCAGTGGGATTGCCTATTTCTACAGGAGATATTTTAAACCCATGTTGTGAAAAACATGCTGAGAGTGGTATCTGTTGTTGTTATATTGTTGAATCCAAACCCTTGTCTTGTCGTTGATCCTAACAAGCCACATCAACTATCCTGACATCAGTGATACTGGTTGTGCTTTTCTACAGACAAGGCTAGACGTGACTCAGACTTGAAAATGTGGTGCTGGTTTGCACCACTTTGCAGATGAGGTCGTGTGTCTATTGAAAAACTCAGCTGAAATTAATACAACATTAATGGATCTTTTTAACAACAATAACAGTAATCCAGCCAGGTCACACGCCAATGTACTGTACTCCGGTCCCAAGCCCATATAAATGGAGTGGGTCAGTCAAGTAGGGCATGTGGAGTAAAAACAGTATCTGACTGTGTTTTATTGACTCCAGACTTCATAATTTTTTTTCTTTTCTCAAATCAGGACAGTGTGGCCTATATAGATTTCCCTCTGTCTTACTCAGAGCCAGACAAAGACACCACACTGCCATCTTAAACAAAGAGTAAATTCAGAGACAAAATATTCTGTGTATGTAGCACAAGGCTATTCCTCAGTAATGGTGGAGACTGGGTGACAGGTCTTACCATGACCCCCAGAATGACCTTGTTCAGAAACATTTCACATCCTGCCACTGCTCCTTCTCCCAGGTGTGGCAGACTCTTCCCCCCGTGCTGTCAGAGAGCACCATCCCGATTCATGAAACCAATCATTCTTCAGCATCGTGAAAACAGCATCTGACAGCCGCGGTCGTCATGGGCGCCCTCCCCTGTGACCATGCTCGACGGGGGACCGCCAAGGTGAGGCCATTCTCCGCAACACTCTCAGGATTAGACAGGGCCTTCATAAAATCAGTTATAACATGCATATCATTTATATTTTCTAATACCCCCAAGGAGCAGGATCTAATTGAAAATTGCAGCAGTTTCTCATACTGTATAAATAATAAGTGGATTATTATTAGCCACTTAACCATTTGTGCAATGGACACTTCACACAAAGACATAGTGCTGATGTAGTGCTAGTACTTTCTTTTCTTTTCTTTTCCAGGGTCACCACAGTAAATCATCTGCATCTTAGTGTGCAGTGATTTGCTTTTTTTTTTTTTTTGGCATGGGTTTTACCCTGGATGTCCTTCATTACACAACCCTCTCCCTTTGTCCAGGCTTGGGGCTGCCATAGAGAGTACACTGGGTTGTGACCTTTTTTGTCTAGATTGATATGTGGCAGTAAACATTAAAACATTGATTTGACATTGATTTTTTATTTCTAGCAAAGACACATAATCAGGTGTGTTAAAGAAATGGTTTTGTTGCTTTCTAATATTATACACTACTTCAATAACAGATTCCTTATAGTTTAGTTTTGTGTAAGCTGTACACTTGTAAAGGGAGAGAGAATGGGCTTACGGGAGTTGTTTCTGAATATCTACCAGTAAGGCTCCCGCTGGGTGTTATGCAAAACGGGAGGGGAGGGGGTGGTGGCAGTATTTTTACAAAACCATGCAAGCCAATCAAAACATATGCCCATGCTCAAGACAAACTAACTCCAAGCCAGTATAAAGTGAAGCCCAATTCATGGTCAGAGCTGTGCTTGAAAAAGATGAAATAGCATCGCAGGAGTGTTTTGTAATCAATAATGCATGGTTGTCCATCTTCGGTAAGAGAAAGCCCCTCTAAACACACCAGAGGCATCAGACACTTTTCATTTCAAGCTGAAGGTCAGAGGAGCAGTATGTACTATATCCCTACAGTGCATACGGCTGCATTACACAAGGAAACAAATGTACACAAACACATACCTGCATTTTCCCTTTAGGATTATCAGAAACACAGTAGATATACCGGGTGGTTTGCAAGGCTTGTATTGATAAAGGATTTTTCACTAAGTGTTTTAAGGTTAGGTAATCTGATGCCAAATTGTTATCTACTTTGCTAATTATAATGCCATGCTGTTTGGAATACCAATATTGGCATTTGCCGTGATTAGCTGGCCTTGTTATAAACTTATCCTCACTAAGCAAACCCATCTGCTCATTCCAGATTATTGTTAAATATTAATCCCTCTCCTATCCCCACTGCATTATGACACTGGGCTCATCACCTGGGTTCGGAGTCATCGTCTGTATTGATTTCCCTCTGGCTTCCACACATCTGGATGTTAAATTATTCTGACCGCAGCACAGCCTCTCTCCTCTGCCACTATAAATACAAATATACACTCATAAAAATAACCCCTAGTCAGCCTTTGTACCCAGCGATACAGTGCATACTCACCTGAGACCGCCGGCAACCAGACAAAAGCACAATAACACCTGCAATACCTGGAATACAATGCCAACAGCGCCTACATATACACATTTGTTCAGTATGAGGGCATATACATGAAAAAATTTCAATATGATGGCAAATTCTGTTTGTTTGTAAACGCATACAGTACTGTGCCAAAGTTTTTGTGGAGGTGTTATTCCTGTTAAAGCACTCATTTTTGGTAAAACAGTTTCAGGAAAGTAACGGGTAAGGTAATGGGTAGAAATCAGAAATCAGTAATAATGAGTGATGGGCCAAGGACAAAATTATTAATTTTGGTGTGGATCTTTGTTTTTTGTTTTTTTCAATATGGACCAACAATGCTGACTTCAAACTATAAAAACAAATGATTAGTTTTAGGAGATTCATTCATCCATTGTGAGATAAAAAGGTTTTGTGGCTCAATGGAAAAAGCATTTACCCCTGAACTAGAAGATTTTTGAGTTTGAGTCCAGGTCTCGGCACTATATCTTTAACATTGCGAGATAAGACCTGCACCTTGGCAGAGGTCCGTGGTCTCTGAGTGCTTCTTATTTAGATTTTTGTGTTTTGTTTTTACGTGCATTGATACTCATTTCTTGTTCATAGCCTTTTTAAAAAACTTGTCTATGACTTTTGCATAGAAATGTGTATATTAGTACACAGAGAATATTTTATTTATATGTTATTATTTTCTTTTATTATAAGTATTAGTATAAATATTATAATAAGTATTATAATTATGGTTTTCATGAACTGTAAACTATAATCATCATATTTCAAATAAAATAAAATAAAGTATCTTATAAAATTTGACGCAAACATTACATAATCACTGTAATCATCACATTAGAATAAATAAATGCCTGAAATATTTCACTCTGCATGCACTATATCGATATACTCCTCTTTTTTAATGAACTTTTCTACCATATTCCAATTCACTGATGTAGGACTGCAAGTGCTGTGCTAATTTTTGAGTATGACACGTAGAGATAATCATCTTCTTACCACCAGAAAAACAGTGGCCCCACGGCAGCCCAGATCAATTAGACACCATTAAAAGGCTGGTCCCCGAACAGCCATGGAGACTTCTTAATGTCTTCCCTCTCCTCTGCACGGCGCTAACAAAATCCATCTTCTCCCTCATCCAAACCTAATTACAGGTAGGGATGCACTGTATGAGATGAAAAGCTAAGAGACGCTTTGATGGATGGCGGGTTCCTGCAAAACAGAGCAAACAGGTAATTAACATGACAATAGGGATGAGGCAGGGGTCTCATACAAAGACACAGGGACGGTGGTTGTAGGTATATGGGAGCTGAGATGTGCATATATATGGTACGAGCAACAAAGACACTAAAAATAAAGCAAAACAGAATCTGAAAACTTTAATGCCTTTGTGTCACTCAGCTGTGAAGTGAAATGTACAGCAACAGTCCTAAAGAAATGCACAGGGGATGGCCAGACGCTTAATGGAGGTGTTGAAACCTTGTGCAGGGATAAATAATGTATCCATTGACAAAGTATACCTCATTCATTTTTCATTGCGACATATTTTGAGTTGAGTCGAGAAGATGCAATGGCTGTATCAACCGTCATCGTAGATCTACACAACATAAAGTAATTTCTAAAACAGAGTTAAACATTTCCCTCCTAAAATAATAAAAAATAAATGTATAAAGGATTTGTTAGGTTTTAGTAAGCACTTAATGTATGATTGATAATTAACAAAGCATTACTTTACTTTACATTAATAATCACAATTGAATTAAATCTATATTTAATTTTGAGTAACAACAATCTCATGTAAACCAATGCATTAGTGTTAATTCAACATCTCTAAACTGATTGATAGTGGTGAGTTATTCTGTTACCTACATTTACTAAGCATTTACAAATCAAAACATTTTCTCATAACTGTCCAAAAAGTATTAGAAGATAAATTGAATTACACTCAATGTTAATTAAAGTGAAGAGATAAAGTATCTACCTTTATCGTGAAGTTCTGTATAGTTATTACATTAAACAACTAAATAAATGTACTGATTAAAGGATTCACCTCATTAGTGACGTGTGTCTGAGAGTCAGGCTTTAATGTGACACTAACATGTGACACAGGTTGTGACATCTGCTATTGTTTGCAAAACCGAAAAGTCTCAGGATTGGCTGCAATAGTTGACAAAAAGCACTGTGTGTAACAGACTTTCTGGTTTGAAAAGGAGCACCCTGTTTTGTTTAGATGTTATATTTTCATTTCTGTTTATCTTTGGCTTTGTTGGTAAATGTACCCCTGTTGCCTTTAGAAAAATATGTCCATTTATAGCAGTATCTCCCATTGGTTTTACATGGACAGATCCATTTGTTGAACTCTAAGCATTTCATAACCCACTCAATTGTCATACCCTTGTTGTATAAGTAACACTATAAATGCATTCTATTAACATGCTGTAATGTGTTTCAGGTAGAGTCTCCATTGTAAGAGTAGGACCTCAGGGCTTGCCAGCTTCATTCAGATCTCAACACACAAGGTCTTGCTGTAAAGCCCCCCTTGTCTTGCCTGTCACATGTCTTAAATACACAGTAAGTCCCATTCTGTGGCAAAAAAATGTTCTTGCGGGATTATAATTGTGAACAAGACTCCTTTGTTTTGGGTTTGAGTTCCGCAATTCCTATTCTCTCAAATTATTTCACTCCTCCATAATTTACAAGTACCGTGCAAAAGTCTTTAGAAAGGCTGTGAAGAAAGAAAGGTGTCTCAGTGAGTGTACACACAAATACACAAAATTACAGAATAATTAAGGAAGAAAAATCTAAATTAGAAGCACTCTGTGAGCATAGACCTCTGTCAAAGAATTGGTCTTATCTCTCATTGGTAAAGATATAGTGCCTAGAGTGGGACTCAAACTCAAAAATCTACTAGTTCAGGGTAAAATGCTCTTTCCATGGAGCCTCAAAACCCTTATATGTCACAATGGTAAAGAATCTACTGAACTCTTTGTTAGCGATGTAACAATTATTGTGGGAAGGCTCATGAAATTGTAGAAATGCTCATGATGAAAAAACGTGCTCTCTTAAAATACCATGATGAGCCTTTAGAGCATTAATTGTAATATTTCAAACGATTATGACTTAAGTCTTTAATAAATAATAGATATGTTGTATTGGCTGCATTGAAAAGGAGCAAAGAATCATGGTCAGTGTAGTTCCCTCTGCTTTTTTACCATTCCGCTGCAACAAAACAATGCATATTATAACCCTGGAAGCTTACGATATTGTGAGACTTTTTATATTGCGATATCACAATATTGCCAGTATTGTTACATCGCTAGTCTTCATATCTTGAAATGCCACAGAATTCCTTAAAACACTCTAGGAATTTATAATTTAGTCTCTGGCCCTTTACTAAAAAATTTATGCAAAAAATAAAAAATACAGTTCTGTATTCTTTTATTAATGCACCCTCACTAAAACATTTGCGCAGTTCTGTATTATCAATTAATTGCAATTGCACGCCATTTTAGCATGTGGTTAAAATAAGGCAATAACAAGTCTTCCTAAGTTATACACATCTTTTTTTTTTTTTTTTTTGGTATAATAAGGTTTAGAATAGTGTGAATAAGGGACTTGCTTTAAGGAGGGACGCTCTGAAACTTTCCATTGGACATTTGTCATGCTTTTAAGTGATTTACAAATGAGAGGCATGCAGGCATTGTCCAGGAGACCAAGACAGAGCAGTGAGTTTTCAGTCTGAAGAGCTTTGTGTGTCCCTGCCTACCCACAGCATATAGATGGAGATGGAAATGATATTGTGCGTCATCACTAGTGATTAAAAAAGGAGAAAAAGCAGAGCCACTTGTAGTGTAAAGCAATGAGGAATGGAGATAGGATTGGACACAGTTCTTTCATTGTAGCAACAGATGAAATGCATACTTTTGAATGTAAATACAAGAGGAATTGGAGATGATTGACGTATAATGATAATCCTTTAGGGGCTTTGTAAGCTATAAAACATAATTGAAATAGTCTTTATTCACTTACGTTCACTTCACAACACCTCCCTTGACACCCCACCCACTCATCCCCATGCATCTACTCCCTTCAAACACATACCCTCATTCTCAACCACAATAATAATAACACTCAAAATCTCCGTGTACACAGATTGACTTTTTCTTTCCGTCCACACACTTTTTGACTCATTTATTGTTGACTTGCTTTCAGAATGGCAGGGATAGCTTGTTGTAGCCAGGCAGCCCTTGAACAAAGATGAGAGAGAAGGGTTAGAGAAAAAAAAAAAAGAGAGACAGGGGAAGAGGGAGGAGGGACAATCTAAAAAGCCACCCATCCCCCCATCTGACAAAAAAAAATGCAGGCTTGCCATGATTTCCTCCCTCACCTTCCTTTATAGAGGCTGATGTTTTTAAACTTCTATTTCAAAATAACTATTATCACTATGATAATGCGAAACACTCACACATGACCTGACATGTTTGTCCTTTTTGCCCATAACACTCACTTGACTCATTTGTAGATAAGTTTTGCAGCTTGAGGCAACAGGTTTCCCATAACAATGAAGTTTGATACAATAATGAAAGTGATCTGCACACATAAAAGTGTGACTCTTGTTCATTATTTTGGTATAAACATGTTTTACTTTTCAGCAGTTTTGACACTAGCTTCCGTGTGTGGGACTATTGTTACTGGCTGTCTGTGAGTGTGGGGTGCTTTGAGCTCAATTTTACAAAAAGGATTGGGGGTTGGTAGAGACATGAAGTGAGTAAAAGTTGGATGCTGCACTTGGTATTGAGGTTAGGACAAAGGTGTAGGTTTCCTTTTTATCTTCTACTGATTTCCGTGGCTTATTTAAAGTACAGCATAGATAGGACTAATTACATAGTCAGTTTGAGCACTCAGGGCAACACAAACAACAGCTGTCTATGGCATAAGCAGGAAAGTCAACACACAGAGCAGCGTACACAACTACACAAAGAACACACACCCTTGCCTTAGATATAATTAGTGAGATCAAGCTGAGTGGAGGGCAATTCAAGACGCCTGTTATATATGTCTGTGTGTTTTCAGGGAATGAAGAACACTTGCCATAAGGCTGCTACATGTCAATGATAAAGATCGCCAGCGAAAACAGTGGCACTCTGCTGCTGACCGTGTTTGTATAGCAGTGCACATTGTTCCATTTATCACACAGAAGGATGATGAATGTGTGGAAAAACAAGGTAACCCAGCTGCAGGGCTCTCAAGCTGAAAAACTAACTGTGGAGAAGGTAATTTTACCAATTAGCATTACTTTAACCACAGTGGAGTAAGTATCATGGCAGCATCCTGTAGAGAGAGTGACAGCTTGCTTTCACACTTACAAATGGATGCTGTATCTCCTTCTCTCTAAAGATTTGTCTGTTTACCATAGAAGTAGAACAGCTGTGATTAATGGTTATGAGATTTCTTACTGTTAAACTATTGATGAATGTAAATTTAAATATTCAAGATTCCATGATTTTTTTCTTTATTGTCAATCTCATTTTATGTACAGGGGGTTCACAATGATGTTTTGGCTCGCTCACATATTGGTGTTTCAGAATATGCAATACAATTAAAATAGGTCTAGGAAAAAAAAGTAAACACAAAATAAGTATAGTACAATATACAACATAGTACACTGAATACTATACCAAAAAGTCAAACCTAAGCAGAAAATGTTGTGTTAGGTAAACATTCAAGGACACATTAAAAAAATTCACATCCAAATTATACTGGGTCATAAGAAAGAATACGGTCATTTTCGCTATATCTAAACCACTACATCTGAAATGGAAACACCAATAACTAATTTTGAGTGGTTGTGGTTGTGGTTGTGTAATCAGGTTTTAGATAGGCCTATTTTAAAATTGAAGTGCTGGCAGAGTTTGAAATATTGGCTTGAACTTTACTGCTGCTCCAGCTAAAATCATGTTTCATGGATGACTACTATAGCGGTGGGCAATGAAAATTGATACTACAGTTTAACATCTGAGAAATGTCACTATTTTCTATTGTTGCCAAAAGTTTAAGGGCAGGTTTTTATTTTAACAAACGTGTGGAAAATATTATGCCTGTGACATTTGCACTTTATGCCTGGGTCAACAGACACAAAGTTGTTTTGCTGAAAATAACATTTTGAAACCAGTGGTTAGAGTCACTTTCACACACATATACACATATAAAGTGGCATTTTTATTTGGTTCTTGTGGTAACAGCATTTATAATGCACTTGAAATTTGGCTGTGTCTCAAGAAAGAAGTACAAAACATGCTATGAAAGAGTTAGGGTTAAACTAAGCATATTGATAAATTAGAAAATAATAGCACAATGTAGTGAACATTTTTTGTTGCTGCAATATCAGCAAATGTAACATCCAAAACGCAAGAAACTGAATGTATCGCAAAAAATTACAGAGATTCACACTGTCAGAATCCTTGCCCTATCATTTCCCTCAATGAAACTGCACTGAAACTAATTAAAATCCCAAATTTAGCCCTAGTTTAGCCTTGTTTTAGTCCTGGTTTAGTCTTTGTTAAGTTTTGATTTTGAACAAGTTTTGAAAAGTAAACACAACATTTTTATTGCAGTTTAGAGTTAATTGAACTTACTGTTTCAATAGGTATATTTTGTCAGTATATATAGTCAATATTGTTATTGCAATATTCAACATACATGTTCTTCTGTTATCCTGCCCTATACTAGAAACCAACATATGTATGACTAAAACATTTTGTGGCCTTGTTATTGGATCTCCAATCTACTTTTCAACAGTAGTGCATTTACAGCTGCTTGGAGGGCTCACTAAATTGGAGTTATAGAGCCTCATGCCAGACAATAATGTGAGTTAAGTCCTTTAGGGCAAGAAGCTGCAGAGATAGCCAAACAAAAGATAATCAATATCATATGGTGTGTCGCCTGGAGTCTAGACCAGCCTCCACGGCATACCCATCACATGCCTCTGAGCGCTTGTCTACCGCCGGATTCAATGTCAGACACAATGTCAAACAGGCAGCACGTCCAGAGCAACGTGTTAATTACAACATCATCACACGAATAATGGCAGCGCTAATATGACAGCTCTCAACACATGGGGCTGTGGGGGATAAGTTTCCACACTCATGGTGATGTATAGACACTTCAATAAGTCATAAGGTTATATATGTATCATATTGCTTGTATTCCCTGCTCATAAGTATTACTTTTAAGAATAGTACCCTAGTCCTTTCATATGGCATCTAAAATCACTAGTTAGATGCTCTTCCTGACACAACCCTCTCCAATTATCTTGGCTTGGGACTGGCACAAAGAGTACATTGGCTTTTGACCCTTGTGTCTAGATTATTTTAACACATTAAGCATAACTTTGCATATTATCCTATAGTTGTTTAGTAGGGTATCCAAAGTCACCAAATACTTGATAACATAGCAGAGTGTAAAATACAGACTTTAAAATTGCAGTGTGCGTCCATGCAACACAGTATAATATTCTATGTGCAACGTAAACAAGCTTTAGGCACCTTTTCCTGGCCTTTACCACATACACGCTCCCACCCTTTCCCTCCCATCTCCTTTGAACCTGAGGACAGACAGAGCCGGCTCTGTGTATGTTGAATTAAAGGGCTACGACAGGACTTCCCTTCCTCTGTGTGGAGCCGCATGTAACAGGGTCTCTGTCACTAGTAAAATAAACCGTGCATGCATGCGTGGCAAGGTACAACGACTGCTGCCTGCTTCACTTCCTGTTTGCCTTGTTAGACAGACATGGGATCTTTGCAGTGGTGTGTGAGTCTTCATGACAACACAAAGTGACATTAGATTTGATTAAATCCCTGCTGTGATAGTCCCAATGCGCTTTTTGTTTCTTTTTAAAACACCTTGTCTGGGAGCATGCATGGCTGCCTGAATGAGCTGGAGAGTGCATGTGGGTGTAATGTACTCTATGCAGGAACAAGGAAGGAGGAGGCAGGTACATTACTTTTGCTGTAGGGAATATAAGCCATTTGTTCTCCCTTTTGAACTAAACACTGTCTTTTCTCGTGCAATTTCTGTAAATGCTGTTTTTATAAGGATGCATCTTTTATTGCACTTGCATGTGGCTGCACTCTCTCCCGAATCTGTGTAGTTTTTTTTTTTTTTTCCACAGATAAATCTGCTGAAAGGCAAGCAGACAGTAAGGGAGGGTGAAGGAGGAGGAAGAGGAGGAGGACTGAAGACAATGTCAGCTCTGCAGTATGATCCTGTATCCATCAGGGTGCCTCCTGCAGTCACCGCTGCTTAAAATGCACTGCCACTGTACGCACCCTCACACATACACACACATACACACTGACAGGAAATGACCACAATCACTGTCGTACACAGTCCACAGTTTTTCATTCCAGATGGGATTAGGATGTTATTATTGCACGATTACGCCACATAACTATATTAGCAACAGAACACAACCTGGGACTTCTCAATCAGTCACCTTCCTTTGTACGGAGGACATTTCAACAACCCCTCCCTTGCTTCACTGTACCCACACCCTGAACTAACTACAGTCAGCCATTTATCCTTATCCCCAATGCTGATGTGAATCATAAGCAACATTTATTCTTTTTTAGCCACTTCTTTCCACTAAAGTGTTTCTTTTCTTGATTCTTTGCGGGTGGATGCTGTTTTCCTGCTTAAGAACAATAGCATAAATGATCACTGATGTGGTTGGATCTGTAATCACGCTGCTTCCCCACCCTATGGAATTTGATAAGATGGAAAGGAAGTGTGGTCATAAAAGAGAGGTATGAAATCAAAGGAGGGGGGAGCATTGAGAGAGATAGAAAGATGTTAAATTAAAAAAATGACATGTGGGTATGAGTGTGTTAGCAGGAAGTAAATGAATTCCAAAAGCAGTTTGAGACCGAGTCAACAAGAAACAGAGTGAAAGAGAATGAGCCTCACTTCCTTATGTATAATTTACAACAAAATAGAAAACCTAAGCTGGCATTGTAATACATTAGTCTGTGCTCTAACAACACATGAGAGACAATGAGACAGGTTACAAAATGCAGTTATTAGCAGAAGAGAATGTGGTGTCAGTTTGAAGTGAGAGATAGAGAAAATAGTGCTTCATCCAAAAAAGGTAATTTGATATCTTATAAATATTTCACATGGCAAAGATCTGGGTTTCCTCGTGCTGTTCCAACACACTGTACGGTATAGTGCTCGTACGCTAGTTAGGCAACAAAGCACATCACCACCAGCCTCTCCCCAACCCCCCTCCCACCCGTCCACCCTTCTCTCCTCCACCAATGCTCCCTGAGGTATCTCCTCAAGGGTTCTCCTTACACTTCTCTGCCAGCTGACAATTAGCATGCGGTTGCTAATGCACTACAAGCTAATTGAGCACAAGGGGGCTGAGGGTGTCAGTCACCAGAGGAAACATGTGAAGGTGGCGTATCCAGGTAGCAAGCAACTACTGTACAGTGCTTTTGTACAGTGCATATGCTTTTGATAATTGTGAAACCATTTGGATGATCAGGAAATACAGGCTGTACAATGGAAATATTTGTTTTGTTATGGTTGACATTTAGTTATAAATGTTTTATGATATGAGGAACTACTAAAGGTCACGTATATAAAGATTACTGACTACTTTTAGTGTTGCACTTGAAAAAAGGCCTTTTTATAAATGATTTTGTAGATTTACAGTCATATTCTTGGTAGCAAACAAAAAATTACTAAACTGCAAAAACAAAAACTTTGGCAATGCTATTATGGTTTATTTTACAATGGCAGTAATGTGAATTTCCTCTGGCTAAGAGTATAAAAGTGTTTATTTTACTGAGAACAGGCAGCTATTACAGTAGCTGCCTTGAGGTGAAACTCTGTCATGCATACATAAATGCATATGCTGAGTGTTGTACTGCGTACATACATAGTTGATGCTGTTATGATAGTTAGCATCTGAAGAATAATTTTAGTTTAAAGGTGACAATTCACAGGGGTGTTTTTTAAAATGCGGAGTGAGTGACTGCCAGAGTGAAGGGCATTCGAAGCAATGACATAGGAGCTTTTCTGTACGTGAGTGGCTCCATAGAGGCAAAGACTGAGGCAGAGGGCACCTTGGTGTGTGTTTGTCCTGACATTCTCTCTGACATGGGAATGAAGAGAGCAGAAGGCTGTTTTTGAGGCTGCTCTCTTAAAACAGGAAGTCTCATAACAGTGACTCACATGCACTACTGTCCTGCCCGAGCAGGGAGGCTCAGCTTTTTGAGTATATTTGTATTTTATGAAAGTGAGTTAGTTTTGGTGTCTGAAAAACTGCAATGCTGCAATAAATTCAGGATTTCCCAAAACCTAACAGAGTATGTGTAGTATTGAAAATAGGGTGTGTAAACATGGAAGTCCGTGTGCATACATTAGTATGGGTGTGAGTAGATCACATTTCAAGAATGCACCACTGCTTTTAGTCATGTCTTTTGCACTAGAGGGCTTTTGGTGTGTCTTTTATGTTTTATGTCTTTATTATCAGTTTGGTTCAGCAGTTCAGATTTCATCAAGGGCAGTTTGATGAAAGTGTGTTTGTGTCCATGCATACCAGTGTGTGATTGTCATTAAAACCTTTATTGTTGGCCTCTTGGGTGTGTGTTCAGATCTGAATGCTCTTGTGCTGCTCTAGGGCAGTGTACACTCAAGCTGGCTGCCGTTACAATTCAAGGCTTTGCTGCTGATAAGATGTCTGTATGTCTTAAGTCACTGGTGCATCAGCAGTCCCCAACATGGCTCCCTTTCAGCGCATGCATGCTGAGCAAACAAGGTTGACCTCTGCCCAACACCCACAACAACACCATGGAGTGACACTTATTACAGATGACTTCAGCACACAACAATAAGCGGTAGTACATTAAAACTGCAGCCCACTGTAGATGCATCGCTACTGTATAAGCCCTAATGGATTGAGCACCTGGAAAAAAAAATCAATGCTGTGGCATAGGGCAGGCACATACAAGAGATATGCATTGTTAAAGGAGGCCACATGTTATTTGTCCACTCTTTTCTTAAGTGATCACATTCATTTTCAAGTACTCTAGACTTTCCTGTTGCACAAGTCTTTTAATCTCACTCTTTTTATATGGCACTAGGCTGGTATGTGTTAAGCTAACCTGAAGCTTTATTTGTTTTAATGACTGAATCAAACTCTATCTTATACCATGTTTTTGTAAAGTAGTGTTAGTGTATTGAGTGTTTTCTCCAGTCTATTATCATCAATCCAAAGATATGTAAAAATGCTGTGAACTGCTGGACATAGGCTAAACTAATTACATTGTTGCTATGTTTGTCATCCTCAACACAAATCCCAGAGTTCAACAGGCTTGAAAACCTGCTCAAAGTAATTACTGACATGTGCACTCCCAAATCAATATAAGTTTATTATAACTTATATAACTGACAAATGCGACAAATTATGTTTTTAAGGAGCAGATATACACGTTTAACCAGTCCAAACTGAGAAATCATAGTGACAGTGTAAACAAGTTTGATTCCACTGAGAGATAAGGAGAAGTGTGTTTCCTTTAGTAAACTGCTAAATATCACCAGCCTCGTTGATGACACGAGGTGGGAATTTCAATCCTCGTCATTTATTGAAATATCATATCATAGATATGTGGGTGCTGATAACTGAGAAGACAGCAGGAGTTCAAAACAGTGTAATTACAAAAAGTGACACATTTACACATTGTGAATGAGTTTTTATTTAGAGCTTGATGGCTTTTAACTGTATATGTATCGTAATAGCCGTCTAATTGTATATTCTGCCATTCTTAACGCACGTCTCCGATCTTAAACAGAATCAACAACTTTTCGCTGATGAGACAATAGCAGATAGTTCCATTTAATGCGGGACGAGCCATGTTTGGGCTTAATAGGGGTGTCAGGAAGCAGTAGGAACAAATGTATATTGAGCTAAACCTATTTTGGAAAAGGAGATTTGGATTAGCGCAAATGCGTAAAAACGTGGAATTTAACGTGATTTTTGGAATAAAAGTTAAGTCTTGTAAGCGGTTTTGCGCGGAGACTGGAGCCTGCTGTGCGCCCCCCATGTGACCGAATGGACTCGCCCTACTCAATCATGCACTTCAGCATACACTGCAAAGAGCATGCTTTCACCTTTAGGATTGTCTGCGCTTCTTGAAGTCACCCTGGATTATTCTTTCCGACGAGGCAGGTACGCTCATCGCCGAATCCGTGTCGTTAAGATACTGTACTCAGACGGGATAAAGTGAACCATCACTCGTGTTTTACAATGGGCTGTAGGTGGATAGCGATTGCCTGATGTTGATTTATAAATAGGTTACTCGCAGAGAGGCAGGGTTGCAGTGCTTGATAGAGAAAATAATCTTGTGTGACCTCTTGACAACTGACGACAACAAAAATAAGTGTTGGTAAAACATATCATCTGTCTTCGTAACTCTAACTACACTAACTACTTTTAGAGTGGTAGGAAATGGATGTCACTTGAGAATTTTCAGTCAGTTGTGAAATTAACCCTCAAATCAGTCTAAAATGAATTTTGGATGGGCTATCCTTAAAAAATCTTCACTCAACCAAACTTTTAATTGGTGCACTATGAGTGTATCTATATTTGTGATAAAGTTGCTTTTAATCATGCAATCGCACAGTCTATTGTTAAAGCATCCCAAAGAAGAAGGAAGAACTCCGTTAAAACTATTCAAACGGACAGAGACAGGCTCACTGGGTGGAGGTGGACGGGAGGGGTAGTTGGTAGTGTGGTGGTGCTGGGGGGCGCATATCCATATTAGGAACTCGTGTCCTACATAATAGACAGGGCACAATTGCCACTGAGCAAGGCACAGGTGCCTGTAGGCACACATCCGCAAGTCCCGAAAAGAAAGGTGGTTGTTCTTCTTGTAAACATTTGAGGATGTGAAACTAACGAAAAGGTATTATAGTGAGCTGAGTCGTCGCATTTTGGACGACCCCTGCGCTCACAACTCATCTGCATGCGATGTATGTGTGTGCGTTTGGGGGTGCTTAAACATGTGGCAGGGGAGGAGGGAAGGGAGGAGGGAGGGAGCGGGTCTGTCCTTTTTCAACTTTTTTCTCATAGATGATGCACCTACAGGATGTGAGCCTGCTGTTGTGTTAAAGGACACAATGAGACCACAGTGCATCTGTTTTAAGGGGCTCAGTGCGAACCTGATCCAGTTTAATGACGTTCCCTGCTTCCTCTTTAAGTCCTTTATCTGATATGTGCACCACACACAGGTGACTATAACCCTCAACGTGTGAGTCAAAGTAACGTCTCTTTTACGCACGGAAGAGATTGCGTATTTATGTAGTAGTGAGATAAGTAGGCGAGTAAGAGATAATTGTTCAGTGTCGCTTCTCTCCTGGACAGTTTTGTCACCTAATTCCAACAGCTGTATTATAAGAACCTTTCTGAAACATAAACAAAAAACGGGAAATACAGGATTTGCTTTGGTTGGCAATGAATGCACCACGGGGCAAACTTTCTGCTTGTCTTTTTTGGCCTTGTCCTTAGTGTTTCGCACAGGGCTTCTTTCCATTCAAGCTGCGTTCACTTCCTTCCGCAAAATCAGAATTTCTCACGCATGTCATGAAATATAACGAGAATATAACGCAGTTGTTCCTATTACAAATCAAACCTAATTCTAATCTGACCCACCTACCGAATGTTAAGTATTAGCTGAAAATCCCCCCTTTTACATCGGACATCACAATTTTGTTCACAATTAAAATGTCCTACAGCAAGTGAAAGCAGCTCAAGTGAAACGACAGAGACGCGAGAGAGACAGGAGGGGAACCTGTAGTCCTCTATACTACACAAGGAGGCAAGAATCCGTCAGAGATAATTATTTTTACGCAATGTTTTTGCAAAGTGAAACTGCACGAGCTCGCTGTTGCCAGTCGCAGCGCTGGCACAGACACAGTGTCCGCTCTTATCTCAGCTGGATCTGCTGAGCTCCTATAAAGGCTTTCTTGGCTGTTTTATGTTCTGAGTATTGTTTGAGCTCGCAGCGGCGTTATAAATGGTAAGGAAGTGAGTGGCTGAGTGTAATTGGCGTTGTTTGTTATGTGGTGTGGGTGTGTGCTCCGGACTGCTCAATCTTCTTTTGGTATTTAACTCATTTGTTAAAAAGTGTGTGGGGTGAGAGGACTGGCTGCAAAGTACATGTGCTACAGTGAAGATAAGGGTCATTTTGAGGAATGTTTGAGTGATAACAGAATGGAACCTTGTGAAGAGGAGCCATGACGATATTGTTGTACATGTGGAGAAATGTGCAACTTTGAATCACTATACAAGTATTTACATTTAGTTTAGATACTTATAGTGAATGTCTTTGAGCCATATTATGTATTAACCATGCAGGCTATATGTACCACGTTTTAAAATATGCATCAACAAGAGGGTCTAAAATTATATGAGGCTACAAGTGAGGTCCTGCAGTGGTATTAGTGGTTGAAAGTACCATGTTAAGCAATGAAATAGTGTAAGGAGATATCAGCATCCATATTGAGACATTGTAGGATTGTCATAATGAGTGCCTCTTGGGAGCACAGTGGCACTTATCTAAAGACAGTTATGTAAAGCCACAGTTCACTGCATAGAGTATAAGAGACATACTCACAGCCATTCTGTGTGGAGTTAAAGTTGAAATAGTGCAGGTGTATATTTTGTTTATACAGTGAAGTGAGTGAATTTGATGTCACTGGGCCACACAGTGGTTTCATAACTTTGAATGCTCACACTCTATTTGCAGCACAGTAATTACTTGGTCTTTTATACTGTTAATCATTGTGTATGGGAATCTGAAGTGAGTACTCTTTCTTGCACTTGATTTCCTCTCCATCTCCTTTAATATTGACTTTCTGCTGTGCTCAGTTTTTCTTTGTAGTTGTTGGAAAAACACACTATTTTCTCTCTATGGGCTCACACACACACAGGCAGAGACAGGAGACGTACAGAAAAAAAGAGGAGGAGAGAGTGAGAGGAAGAGGCTGTGCTGTGTTGTTGTTGCAGACAGGATTACATTGTCTCCCCATGTCAAATTTCAGATGTTATGTTAAATGCTTTTTTTTCACCCTGTGGTAAAACAAAGGACTGCAACTTCTCACATCACACACATTTCATTTAGTTATAGCAGATGACAAGCGGCATATGTTTTCCACAAACTTAGGCAAAGCGTTGTAAATAAACATAGTATATTTTTGCATTGTATGGCTATAGTTGCAGACTTGAGGTCATACATGTTTTTCAGCTTGAGGGAGATCCACCAGCTATAGTTGACATGTGGAAGGGTGCTTTTCAGAAGAGTTATGTCATCAATTCTGTCACGTCTGAGGTTACTTGCTGAGTACTGTAAAGTTGTATCTAAGCTATGTTTAAAAGTGACTCATTGTGGCTATCATTGATTCACGTCAAACATTTACAGCAAGAATAAGATTTAGTATTTTTATAGTGAACAAATTGTTATATTCAGCCACCAGTTTTGACACACCATTGTGTCGCTACATAGCGTACATTCTGTCAATAGGACTGTTTGTCTTTTGTGCGCTGCCTGTGTGCTTACTTTACTGTCGCCATGCTTATCGTGATCAAACTTCAGCTCTTTATCTCAGGTTTTTTTTTTTTTTTTTTGCAAAGTCTAGCCCCCTTCTCCATTTCCGTATATCAGTAAGGGTTAAAATTAACAATTACATTTTTTTTATGTCCTGTCCTGTCACAAATTGGAAGTGTTTTATTGGTGTGGTAAGAAACAATGAGCACAAGGCAGGGCTTTGTGGTGGCAGAAATGCATTTTTAACCCATGCGAATGAATGGTGCCTCACATTCCACAGCAGCAGGCCCTTTACTGAATGGCAGCACTAACTCGGCTGTTTTCATTACTCATTACTGCCTTGTGCCTTTTCACCATGGTCATACTCATCTACCTTCACCAGATCAAGGGGGGCACTATAAAGATGTGCTTATAGGCTTTTTAGTGTCAACTGTAAAAGGTTCAATTACATTGTGCATTCATTGCTCTGATATTTCTTTGACTTAAACTATTTTGATATCAAATTACATTGTATCATGCCAAACCACTAACATCATCCCTCAAACATCTACTCAAGTAAAAGTACCAAAAATGTACTCCACCCTTGCACAAAACAATTTTTCAGGGAATATTGTGCAATGAATGTAGATGCTAATATTTAGATGATCTCTTCAGAAGTTGCTCTATAATGTTTACTTCTTGTAATCATTTAGTGACATAGACCAAGCTGTTACATCCTTGGTCTGTGTGTTCATTCATGTTTACCAGTTATGTATTGTGAAATTATGATGAAAATTATACTTCACATAGCAGGTGTTACCAATGAATGAAGACCTTCAGAGTATAAAAGTACATCTAAATTGACAAGCACTAGGGTAATAATACATAAAAACTGTTTGTCATTCCCTGTTGACAAAACATGAATGCAAATTATATTTATATTATATAAGGACTGTCCCTCAGATGGTATAAACTTTTAATTTACATGTGTTGTCTGTCATTGTCCCTTATTAGTTCTTAAAAGTGAATCAAACGCTAAATGGTGCCCTCTTCCGAATTCGACAGCTGACATAAAGTTGTGCCCTTTTGCTTTGTCTTTTATCCATCTATTACACAGGCAAGCAAAGCATAATTTGAGGTATTGTATTGGTGAGAGGTATTGGTGCATTTTGTTATGAAACAGTTATCATTAAAAATCTTCTTTCTACCGGGAGTCCAGACAGTGCCATTATTTCAATGTGAGGTTTTTGTCTGTTAGCGACTGCATTGATTCTCTGCTGCATGGTGGGGTTTCCATTCTGAAAGGGCAGTCTCTCAGTGTTAGCCTAGAAACACCGAGCTCCTAGATTAAATAATAAATGAGCCCTCCATGGGAAATGTATTCCTTACTGCCTTGAATAATGACAAAGTGTTTATATTTGGGTATCATCTTAAGTTCATGCTTATGTTCTGTTGTTTTTCCTCAAACATCAGTAACAGGTGGGCAGTTTATCCCTTTATTTGGGTCACACCTGGACCCTCCCCAACTTACCTCGCCTTATGGAAGTCAATAACATAAAGGCAGGCTGTACAGGTAGAAAGCTAGAGAACACCTGATAGCTGTTCACTTTATATAAATGAAATAATGTATAGTAATGAGAGGATTAAGCTACGAGTAGAGACGGTGAGGGGTAGAGGAGTGGCGGAGGATTTATGCACCAAGCCATTATAGCCGTTATCTGTAGTGTCGTGCAAGGGAGGAGTGTAGCATACATTTCAATTGCCTTGTAAAAGATGTAGATTTGAGGTATTTTTGATGGCATGCAATTCATTATCTGCCATCACAAGTCTTGCTTAAAAAATGCCCACCTTGCACAATATGTTTAGTGTGAATTAATTGATGTAAACAACCATCAACTGTGATCACATTGAGTCAGCTCTTATAGAGATGTGGGGGTGTTTCATCACACAGCTCCCCTGATTACTCAAAAGTAACAGCAGTTAAATGTGGGTGTAAACATCAGCCTCCACTTAATAACTGAAACTATATCCTTTTTTAATTAATTTCCCCCCAGCTCATTTTATGTAAACGGCTTATTGTATTATCAAAGTGTAATAAATCAGCCAAAAGTGAAAAGAAGAAAAGGCTGTCCGCTGACAATAATGAAGTATATGACAAACGTTTCAATTAATTCAACTCCCACATGATAGTTGTATTCAGACTTTGTAATAGACACAGTTTTTGAATTAGCTGCTGCTAAAAAGCTTCATCACACTGTGACAACTTAATGTGCTTTGACCTTTATAGTTGCTTGTCCTGTCACACAAAGACAGACTTGGAAGAAGTACTCAAATAAATACTGTACTCAAGGAAAAGTACTGTTCAAAATGAAGTACTCAACTTGTTACAAAAATTAAAATTAAACTTTTCTCAAGGATTTTTGAATATTGCACTGTCAAATCTGTAACTACTACACTACCACTACTTCTACCCTAAATTTCCTTCACCTGAATTTTCTTTGGAATCATTAAAGTAAATCTATCCAATCTCATCTACTACTATTAGCAATACTACTAATGCCTGTACTTATACTACTGTCTCCAAACCTGGCTCGACCCCAGGACCTTCTGATAATAAGGCAAGCAAACTACCCACTTTGCCACCAGGGGCAAAAAATACTTCAGTTACAGTATCTAGTTAGTTTCTACCTCAGCACAAAATATTCATCTGACCGGATTTACTCATGGAGTTATAAGCTATAATTGTTGAATATAAATGCCAATATTTAGATAATGTAACTTTTCACATAAGCTTGCAGAGAGTTTATGTCTCTCTTTGGTTGTTTTTTGTAGTTTCAGAACAGGTTTGCATAGATCCAAATAGTACTTGCTTGATGTATTAATTTGCTTGTCCAGATGTCACCAACAAATACATTTTGCAACTACATCAATGATAAACCAGTTGGCCTTTTTTATTAGTGCTTCAGATGGGCCTTGCAGATATCATCAGCTCCAGTGGATAAAGAGTGCTGTTCTTTCACACAATCTCACTGGAGTTTTAAATGGAAAGCCTTTTACTACATTACACACCGCCTTATCTATCACTGTCAGTCATGTTGATTTTCCATCTTACACCTTATTGATGATCCAATGAAATAACAATCGCTGCGCTGCAGCTGAGTGCCGCGGATTCATTAGGAGCTTATCAGGTTTAGCTGACATAGTGATCATAGTTAATAAATTTCTTGCCTGTGTGTCTGTGAAAACGGGTGCTTTGGCATTGTTGCTGTGATTGCTGCGGGATTAAAGAAGAGAAATAAGCTTAGCAGGGAGAAACAGCCCGGAGGACCACGTGGCTGTGATCAGGGATTGAGAGCCAGAGAAGGGGAGAGCTGCCGGGGGAAGGAGCAGCACTCTTTGTCCTGCCCAGATGTCACTGTAGTAGACTACCGATATTGATCCACCGCACACACAAGCAGCCTAATTAAATATTTGTTAGTAATAATCTTTTGTTTACTCTCCCTACCTCATTTGTAAAACCAGCTTTTCTTGCCCCATCACCTTTTCAGTGTAGATACAGACTATGTGATACTTTCTGCAGCGAGATACCAAGTGTGTCCTTGTTCGTATATCTTTGGTAGGGGTGATGGAAGGACTGGGTTTAGGGAGGGGACATGGCACCCAAACTTAATCCAAACTCACAGCAGCCCAGAGGGCATTAAGGATGGGTGGGGGTTGGGTGAACTCTAAGCAGAGAGGCTGCTTTTTTGCATTCATCATACTGTTGCAAGCAAGCAGTCTTCCATTAGGACACACATGAGTACGGAAGTGAAATCAGGTGGAGAAATGTTTGTATGTTATTGGTAGTTGGGAGCTATTGATTTTTTGGTCTTAGAAAACAAAAGCGTTGAAGCAGTTTTCAACTACCACTCCTGTTCCAGAAACGTTGGGACATGTGACATGTAAATTAAAGCACAATTAAATTCAATGATTAATTCAACTTAATGATTTAAATCATAATTTATTCACAATAGAACATAAACAATACATCAGGTGGTAAAACTGAGATGAATATTTTGCTATTTCATAATAGTTGGTTTATTTAGTGTTTATTTTGAATTCAATGGCAGCAACATGTCTCAAAAAACTGAGACTTTATGCCCTGTCATGTTACAGACCTTTTTCCAGTAAACCTAATCTTTGCTAAATACTGCTCCAGCCTTTTGTAGCCCCTGTGCCATTAGATTCAAAATTAACATTTTTATTTCATGGAAAAATATCTTATGTCAAGTGATAAGAATATCATTGCAGTTTTGTTTACATTTTACAGTGTCCCAACATCTCTGGTGGTTTGTTCCAAGTAGCCCCAAATTCTACCATCAAGTAACTTTAGCCCCAACAAATTCTACTTTACCTTGAACTGAAGCAAACAGGGCTTTTGTTGTATCAAGTCTGACAGAGAGTGGATGTAGTTAGTGCAGATTGAATGCCAGTGATGTTGCATGTCTGACTAACTTAGGGAAACAAGCTGGAAATGTCCCCAGGCTACTGCAGCTAATCATTCAGCCCACAGAGGAACTGATCGTTAGCCGCTGATGTCAGCCCAACCTCGTTGCGTTGCCTTTTAGCGAATGTCTGTGTGTGCACTGTGTATGTGGAAGAATATAATGTAGAGGCTTTGGTTAAAGAGACATTGTTATCATACATGGAAATGTGTGCAGTAAAAACATGTCGATCTTGTTATGTCCCTTACATAATGAAAAGAAAAATTTACTTAGGTAAACAAACTTGAGCAGATGGAAATAAAGAAGGTAATATAACCTCCCCTTTCTGTTAGATACTGTCTGTATAAAATGAGTCAGTAGTATAAAGATGCAGTAATGAGTAAACATAGATAAAACTGGAAAATTCCAGTGTCAGTCTATTACATGTCATGGTTAAGTAAAAGTGTTTTCAAATCTTAAATAAGATAATAATGTTGAATGCTTTTGGTAATTTATTAATTTGGCACTATCAGCCAATCAATCTTTACTTGAGAACATTTCACAATAACCACAACAATAGCAGTAGTTATAATTGAAGTTGTAATAGAAGTACCAATATTAGTGGTTGTAGAAGAAACAAGTAGTAGTAATAGCAGAAGTAGTTGCAGCAATAGTAGTAGCTTTTGTTGTGTAACCGCAAAATAATTTGCATTTGCTTACATTGTGTTGAGTGCTTTTACTTCTACTTGAGTAATACTTAGAGTAACACTAGAGTACAGATTTAGACTACATCTTTCAATTGAGCACTGTATAATAAACTATTCAAATCAAATTAAAAACACATATAAAACACACCTTTGTCTGTGATTACATTTTCACCCGTCATTAGCAAAGCTGTCTTAATAATAAGATAATGAACGTAACTAAATATACAGTATATGGTTGTGTGTTTTGAGTGCAGTCAGGTGTTAGAAGGCTAGTTTTAGGAAGTGAGGGGGATTTTGGGGTCAAGCCTGGCTCGGGGGTCAGTGAGGACAAAGGTAAGGAGGAGAGGTGTCGCTCAGGGGTTAATGGTCTCCCCCCAAAATCCACATGTGGCTAAAAGCATACAGTCTGCACCAGCATGTGAGAAAATACTCCTCACCTGTTCCCTTTGTATACTCTGTACTTCAATTTGTGTCTATTACAACCTCAAGTACTTCATTCTCTTGTTCAGATTATTGTCTCACTTAGCGTTTCCCGGGCTGCTGTTTTGCTACTTAGCTCAGTTCCCCCGCTGCCTTTCGCCTTTCTGTCTGTCTGTTGCTCAGGGCTTTAGCAGCCAGCAACACAGGGAAGGGGAGACCAGACCCCCCCATCCCACCAGACACTGCCCCAGCCCATATCTACCAGTAGCAGCAGCACTACTACCACCTTGGCTCTTGATGTTTGCTATAAGAATCCCCACTCAGCACCCTCCCTTCAGCCATCCCCTCGGCTGCCCTACTCTGTTCTCACATTGCATCCAGATGTGAGGAGGATAGTTGCGAGGAACCTAGGGGCCCCTGGAAGTGCTCTCTCACCCTTTTTTGTTTTGTTGTGTATCCTCCACAGCCAACCCCAAACACACCATCACTATTAAACAGATGGAGGAAATAAATAGGACATCACACAACTTTACTTTCATCTTTTCATCTGCCTCCTAGCGTATTGATTTTCAAATTGATATGGCATAGGTTTTACTTCGAATGTCCTTCTTTATGCCGCTATCTTCATTTATCTGAAGTTGGGACTGGCACAAAGAGTACATTGGCTCCTTTGGCTGGGTTATGGTTATCATACAACATAACATACAAAAACGATGGATATCCAAATGTAAAAATACAAAGTAAATCTGTCCCTCTCGACCAGCAACTGTGGCATTTAATCCCTGGTTTGCAGAACTCTATTTAAAAGGAGCAGAGCTGCTAATCCCATCAGATTATACCTGACCAACTCCACAAAATCACCCAATTAATAGTATTAGAAACAACCACAAAGCCTGTCTTCCCTAAAAAACAAAATGTAGTCTCCCTGACCCATATATTCAGTCCTAATCTTCTGCTTAAGACACACAACAGGCAAAGTCATTACCGTACCAGCCAGCATCTGAAATATGACTCACATATAATGATATTTTACTAACATTTATTTGTTGAATGTTGTTGTGATAATTACACAAAACACATTTAGTTGCAGCTGGGAGTCCCATCAGCAGTTGGTAAGCTTAGTTTAAATACCTGGGCACTGGGCTCCACAGGCATCGATGTCCTAGATAGATCTGACACATCCACCACTGAAATTGCTTTTTTAAATGCTGGAGCTGGCCAATTTTACAGTTTCTGAATAAATAGATAATTTCATTCAACCATCACTAGATAGTCCCTTATACTTTGCTGTTTTATCACCACACTCTTCTTATAGGCCATACATATCCAAAATGTAGTGCAGGGACCAGTCAGGGCACCAAGCAAGACTTCACATAGCGCTTGGCTTGCATCATAAAATGTCTTGCTTATGGCTGTCTGGGATCATCGAGCAGCTTTTCAGTATCTTTGTCTTGCGCATATTACTACTGTTCTCAAACAGACCTTTTAGTTAGGTTAGTTACATATTTGGTGGTTGTCTAAAACAATAAAAGCCTGAATTCATACATTCCTGCGCTTAGACTTACATTGCCATTTAAAGAAATTATCAAGTTTGATTTCTGAAAACAAACTTCTTAAAAACATCAAGATCACATTTTCTAATCTACACTTAATTAAAAAAAATAGGACACCCCTGTTTTAGACGAATGTGTCCAGTGTAGATTTATCTCCATTTTCAGTAACTCCCTAAAGTGTGCCGTCCACTGGTGCGACGTAGAGAGTATGAGAGAGTGAGTAAGTTGTGAGTAAAGTTTCTTGTGTGACAGGCCGGTCAGTTTAGTAGCATTGGCAGAGCTGGTTTGGCAGAGCTGGTTTAGTAGCTGTTTGGCAGATGCTAGTTAACTCCCATTGGAAGTGCCTCTCTCTGGGTCTCTTGGGGGGGAAAGCTGCACAAACACTCCTTGATGCAACTTTTGCTTTCTCTTGTATTTACTCCACACTGCTCGGCTCAATTAACACTTACACAGTGGTCAGTAGTAGTAGTAGTGTGCACATTGCAGCTGTTGCTTGTGGGGTGATGTTAACATATGCTCCAATATTTCTACACATGTTGCTCCAGTATTACTGCCCCAGGAAAGTGTCTCTCTGTGCTGAATGCAAAGAGGGATTGTTTTATCATGTAAAACACTGTATTCAAATATCTGCTGTCAAGTGTTATTGAGGCAGGCAGTGTTTCTCAAAGTGTGGTACGTTGACCTGTTCAGGAGTCTTTTGAGGTCTTGAATTAATTTAGAGCTTGATCCAGCAGTAGTAAGTGTAGACCACAGCTTAGATAAATTGTGGTTTACTCATTGTTTGGCCCTGGTTTGGTCCTTGTTTGGTCCTCGTTTAGTCCTCTTTTTTTCTTGGTTAATCCCTAATTTATTTTTTTGGTTTAGATATGGGTTAGTCCTGATTGAGGCTCATTTTAGTCCAATAATTTGTACTTGGAGAGGCAAATATTTTCTGAGGTGGTATTTGGTGTAAAACATTGACAGCCACTGCTCTACATAGATAATATACAGTATTTGCATATCCACAGAGACGGTTCAGTCCCATATTTGAAACTGCACCTTCTTGCACCCAGTATTGTATCCACACCCAAATAATAATTATAGTCATTAATTTCTTGATTTTACCAGACGTGTCTGTCAGCTTGACATTCCTGCCTGTGGGCTGGAGGGACTTGGTCTGGTGATTCCTGTCTTGTATAAACACAGCAACTGGTGCAGAGCTGGTTGAGCTGGTGAGCTCATTGCAAACAGGTGGGTTGAGGAATGCTTCTTGCTAACTGACAAGCATATGTGATCTAGATTTTGAGACCACCTGCATCAAAATGGCAATGACACATAGGGTATTTTATTGTGAAAAGCTGTTTGTTCACTCATATTCAATATATCTTTTAGTCAATAGAACATTTTACGTACAGGCAGCATAAATCAGGATGTTAATTTCTTTAATTGCTAATGGCTTTTAAACTACAACATCTGTCTAAACATGGAAAAAAACAATTGGACTCACTCTTTCTCACATTTATAACCGCCCACTCCATATCAACGACACACCCGTATCCATAATCTTTCACCCACATTTGAACTATACATGGCCACTTGGTGATTGATTGTGGTGAGGTGTGGCTCATATTCAGCATTGTTTCTGTAGGACTCATATATTGAAGTTGCTGAGTAGACAGGATTGAGATTGGTAATTTGGGGTACAGTGCTTGACAACAGACTTGAATTGATTAAAAATAAAAATGAAAAAAGAGGCAAGCCTAAGATTAAGACTCAACTATTTGTGTCATATCCATGTGTCATATATGTGGGCTGTACAAGTCAGTGAACTCTTTGTGCCAGTCTCAAGTCTGGATAAGTGGAGAGGTTTGCACCAGGAAGGGCAGACAGCATAAAAACCTATGGAAAGGGAAAAGCCGAAAGGAAAGAAGATAATTGTACACTGCTTGTCACAGTTGTGGGTGGTGGGATATTTTGAAAACTATCCTTAATAGTGCTTGCTAAGTACACCTCTAGAAAGTTATATAAATGTAACTAAAATGTCTTGTTTTGCATATTTTGTTCTTTTCAGACATTAGAAGGGCTAATCAGTAGTCCAAACTGTATTTTTTGTGACATGCGCAGCCTTCATCCTGCCTTTCTGCCTCTCATCCCTTTACATCTGCCTCCTTCAGTCATCTCCTATTATCTCGATCCATCTCCTGCCATGACTTTACATCACTATTCACCACTTATCTTGTTTCCAATCCCCTCCCTCTCTTTATTAGCTCCTTCTTTTTACTCTCCTCGCCATGCATCTCTCCTCTCTGCGTTCAGACCCGCCCTTGTTTTCCTTCTACTATTAGTTTAGGGTTTTCCACTGGGCAGGTTAACAAGCCACCATGATTTCATCAGTGTGTATCAGTCAGCTTGATAAGATGTGACCCAGATGGGATCTTCAGCTCTTTTTATACAGCCATCCATCATCCGTCACAACCACAAAGCCACATGAGTGCTGTGTGGCATGATATTACCTGTCAGTCTGACTCGGAAGGAAGTGTGTCATGTAAAGGTGTACATTATTAGGTACACCTTGCAGATTCTTGGTTGGAGCCGCTCCTGCCCTAATTCTTTGTCTCATAGATCATGCTGCTGGAGAATCAACAAGGCATTTTTACCACAGAACCACTGCTCATTGGACATTTTCTCTTTTAGAGGCCATTCTCTGCAAAACCCTAGAGATGGTTATGTTCGTGGTTAATCGGTTGATCCAGCCATTCCCAAAGACAAGAGTGTTGTGGCTCCCTTAAAGTTTTCAAAATCCCATGCGGACCCCCAATTATAGAAGTTCTCTATTCAAAAGACTGTCATGTTTTTCCATATTAAAAACCACTGGGTTAATCGATTAATCACCATTATGGCCATAATCAAAAAATACTAACAATTAATCAGTGTCCTGTAGAGTAAAAATACAGTACCATTAAAGAGTAAAGAGCAAATAAAACATAAAATTAAGCAACTGTTTCCGAAAATATAGATGCCTATAGCTACACTTTAGTCTTTTATTATAGTTCATTGCATTTTGAATTTAATAAAGGGCTGTCTTTTTAATAATGTAATAATAATATGATAATAATTTGTCAAGACTAAGAATTAATCAATTGAAGAAATGTGCATCCCTAGTTATGAGTAAAAAAAATCCCAATAAATCAGCAGTTTCTGAAATACCCAGACCAGTCCATGTCATGTTTTTATTGCCTGGAAAATCCAGGCTGATATGTCTCTGTATTATTCTACAGAGAAATATCAGTCTGGTCACCACGTCGTCCGCAGTGGTTTCCTCAAATCCCAACCATACCGTGCATTTTGATTCGCTTATTTAAGTCACGTGTTCTTCGCGAGCAGCGTCCGCAACAACAATCAAGGTGGCGCACTGAGGAGCCGAGTTTGTTTCATTCAGCGGTAAATTCCCTTTTAAATTACCACAAACACATCGAGTCATTAAAACTACAGCAGCTTGCAGCACTAGAAGCCTTTATAAAAAAAAAAAAAAAATGTTTTCGCGTTGCTTACTTTCTTGTCGCTTTGTTAACGTCACATCCGCCATTTTCTGATTGGCTAACTCCGCTGCCCGTTTGCTCCGCGCTAGAAATTGAATTGATTCTATGGCGACCAGACTCGTCCGCTGGTACAGCAGTGAGTCTGGAATTTCCAGGCAAATGTTTTTAGTCACTTAAATATTATTTTTTTTCTCCATTCTGTTGCGTGTTTTGAATTTCAGCAGCATTGTCTTCTCTGCTGCAATGTGATTAGCTGATAACATTTTTAACAAGAATTAGAACAGATGTACCTTATAATGTGGCCACCGAGTGTACCATCACTATAGACACTGGGAACAATATCAGTAGTGATCCTGTATTTTGTTTGGGATTCTTGGCCATGGGCTCGTAAGCAGATGTTTCAGCTCATACACTTGTGGCTACTTATACATGAAAGTGAAGCTCTCTAAGGCTACAGAATTGTGTGTAATGATTTTCTAGGGAATTCTTTGGTATTTTTCAGTTGTGAAGATATCGCTTTCATTATCCTTCAGCGATACAACAGGGACCATTTCAGGGTGATGTAATAATAATGACTAACACAATTGCTATCAAGTCTAGTGTCTCCAAACGCTCAATAATCTTTCAGTATTAATGTACAGCTATCAAATTGTGTGAAACATTGTCCCTTAGTTCTCTGTCTGGAAACCAAAACCTGCCACATTAGTGACACTTGTGGTCATTAGGGGAAAAGTCTATGAATACAGGCTGGTTGTTTCCTGTTTTGAAGATCATTGTTGCATTGTAAAATTAAAATAGGCCCTTGAATTGGTGTGGCTACTTTACCTGGCATTTTGAATGATATGTATTGCTTTTTTTGGGGAGAATAAAAAGTTATTTTATGGTACTACTTTTGTAATTGTAGGCCCACACCTCTATGCAGTGAGGAATGCAGTATGATTCATTATGTGTTTGACTTTGTTTAAGATTTAAATGTTTTTGGATATTTTAGTTTGAATATGTGGCTTTCAATTTGGTTACCATTATATGATGTTAGTGCCACATGTGGTCAGAAAGAGAAGACACTGATTATAAAAATGTCGTGCTTTATTTCAAAATAGACAAAGAAAGAAGGTGGCTTGCCTGTAAAGCAATAAAATAATTAGACTTTTTTAACATGTGGTTATCTCACTTGTTCATGTTTCATGCTCTTAAATTACACAACTTCCCATTTTATCAAGCTCTTCACGCATGCATGGTCAATGTTAGAGAACAAAATGCAAATTTAAGTATATGTTTGCACTAATATACAGTCAGGTCATTTAGATTTAAAGAACCCTGAGCTTACAAGTAACCTTTAATGTCTTTCCTCATCTCTATTAATATTTACATACCTTCGATTTGAGAAAGGTAGGGCCTGACATGCAAAAACCTCTTGCCAGTTTCCAGTTGTTTTTCTTTCTTTTTGGCTCACAGACCTGTGCTTTCGAACAGTGAGTGAAACACCTCTGGAAAACAAATGCCTCTTTAAACCCACACAGGCGCTCTGTAGTAGAGCCATTGGAGGATTTCAGTGGGAACCCTCTCGTCCCGGCTGTGGGAGAGCAGCACCGTGTGTGTGTGTGTGTGTGTGTGTGTGTGTGTGTGTGTGTGTGTGTGTGTGTGTGCGTGCGCGTGTGTGCAGTTAAAAGCAGATCTATTGGCCTGTTATGCTCACATATCTGCTCTCAAAAACTCTTACAGGATGTGTTCTTCTGTATATGCCTGAAGGTAAGAGCAGGTTGAAAACACACACAGCCATAGCCAAGTTCACAAATAGACACAAGAAAAGTTTTGCAACAAAGTTTGCATGTTAAGTTGTTATATAATGCATATTCATACTTCGGTTTCTTAGTTCATCAACCCTCCCTACCTACCTTGTATGCATCAAGTGTGCAACCCACTAACTGCGCAGCCCATCCTGCCACAGCAAGCGGCAAAATAAAACGGTTATATCAGAAAGTGTGACAGTGTGAACGACTGGCGGGTGGCTTTGAGGTCACTGGTCTAATTACACTTCGGAGAGAGTGATTTGAGTTCAGTTGCTAGGGTTGGACGCTGCTGTAGATGGATGTGTGGAGCAAGGGCAAGTGGACAGGCTGTCGGGCAGGAAGTGGAAGTTTCAATTTAGATTTAAATCAAACTAGTCCTGCCTTTAGACTGGGTGCTATGTTACATCAACAAGTTTAGCTTTCCTCATTGTCTCATCTGTAGACTTGTGGTCAGAAAAAGGGAGTAGGCTAGAGTGAAGGAGGTTGTTATAGCTTTTGAATAATACTTTGTGGCATCTTTTGTTTGTGAAATCTGAGGTATAGCGTAATGGTAGTTCAGTAGACACGTCTATAAGAGTGTGAGAGGAATGCTGTTGTGGTGTATGGGGGGGGGGGGCTGCTGCTGCTGCTATGGGCCGTCCAAAGCAGGCAGCACCCAGGGGTTAACGAGCGGTGTGAGAAAAACAGGCTGCGTTGGAAGAGGAGGAGGAGGACGAAGGGTGTCTGTGTGAGGCAGGATCACACACGTTATAAACACTGATTTGCAAACACACACAGCGGGTCCCGGAGGAAGCTGGGGATGACTGGGCCCACAAGAGCAAGCCATTCTCGCTGACTTTCATTTGAGCTGAATAATGGCAGCAGACATCACTTTGCACTTTGTAATGCTAGAATTAATAACAAACAATGTACAAGTGTGAAATTTATGCTGTTTGTGATTTTCTAATTTAGTAGTAACAGTAGTAACTGATTTATAATCCTGAGTCACAAGCCAGTTAAACAGAACAAGGCTCCAGCTGTTTCATAATTTCTATAGCGGCATTCCAGTCATATTTATCCATTTGAGTCGTGACCTTTGAACTTTCAGGCTAAATTCACATGTTTTTCTTAGCCTGTTGATAGTAATAAGGAAAAAGCAATGGTTTAGACTTGTGTTTGTTGCCTAGTTGTCTTTTAATAGTTATTTTTGCCAAAAGAAAATACTTTTTGTGTGTAATTTAGCATTTCAAATTTTGCAGCATGTTTCGACCCGCTCAAGGTCTTCATCAGGACTCATATAAGATCATGTCTGATGAAGACCTTGAGCAGGTCAAAACATGTTGGCTTTTTAATAAGTTGGTTATCTCTTTTTTGAAGTTCCTGGCTCTCCTGTTTTGTTTTGCTACCTGTCTAACGTTCCCAAGAGCACCCTCCATTGTCTGTTTTAAGTAGGTGTGGAAAAAACAAAAACAAACCCAAAGTAGTCACGCTGTTGATCAGAAAAAAAGTAACAGGTTGATCTTGGTGTTCAAACAAACACAATGTACTTAAACCCAAAGTAATATCACTTTGTTAACACACCCTCCCATCTCTTACATTGTATGTCTTTATTGTGAACTCCCATACTTTTTTCATTAATCAGCTGTGGTAGGAACAATCCATCCCATAATCCCCAACACCTCGGGCCAATCCCCAAAATGTGAAATGACAGTATTGACCCAAACACCTGCCACTTCCTTCCACATACACACAACTTGCTGCACTCTTCTTTTCCCATCCCAAAGCCCTTCTCACACAAATAGACTGGAGCAGGCAGGATCGCCTCTCAGCCTATTTATCAGGACTGGGGGGGGTGTGAGGTTGAGACAGGACAGACAGAGCAGACCCCCGCCATTGTTCTGGGCCGAGTGTAAGGGATGGGGGGAGGCAGAGATGGAACCAGGGCTAGGATGGGAATCAGAGAGCCCAACAATACCACAAAGCCCCCCACTGCTCTTCCTACTTATGAGCATGACCCGCTCTGACAGACCAGGGGCAGACTTAGACTCGGGACAAACGGTACCAAAACTACATATAGCAGTACTCAAATAGGTCACCTTAACTGTTTCCAAAGTAGACTCCAGATGACTTTTATCAAGACCAGTCAAACCTGTATAGTGTGGTAATGAGTAGAGCACTTCTCTTATCAAAAGACATGTTTCCTCCGGAGTAACTAATAAGATAAAGTCATTCCCAAATAAAATGGTGGACATACTTTTTTACATTTACTTGAGTATTACTTAAGTACATACATTACACATACTCCTAAACATAGCACTATTAAACCTGATCCAAACACAAGACAAGTAAACTGCTCCCTTTACCACTCGGAAAAACATAAATATTTTACTCATTCACTCATTTATTAAAGTTTAAACAAAAAAACACCTTTTGTAAGTAGTAATGAGTTTATTCTTATACTCCACCCAGCTTTGTCAACACCTGCAGTTGAAACATCAATGGGACTTTTTTTCCTTTGTCACTCTGAGCTCATCTTTCCTAAACCTGCTTGAAGTGTGTTTTATTGCAGCCTGTAGGTGGATATGCTGAGTGTGTGTGTGTGTGTGGTATCCAGCTGTGTGTTACCCCTCTTTGTGGTGCAGCCTACAGCATACCTCTTTGTCTGCTGGTTTTGCAGAAGGGTGGGAGGTGAAGCGCAGTTTGTTCATAATGGACTATTGATTGGTCTGGGAATACACTGCCTGTATGCTGCATGTGTTTGTGCATCGTCCCTAGCATTCCCTGTATCCCACACTTAACACTCAATGTCTTCACTTTATGAGCAACTGTAGCGGGACAGCAAGTTGTCTTTTTATTTTATTTTTTGTAAGTGTTTCTCTGTAGGGTATTCTGTGTCTGGCAGTGAATGTGCAAGTTATGTGTGTGAGCTCTATCAATGTGGCCTGTATGAAGCAGTGTTAAAAGCCCATACTGTGTGCATTTAAACTTTGAAAAGTAATGTGTGGACAACATTAAAAGACCCCTCTGTTTTTGCTGCTTGATTCCTCAGTTCCCTCCTTTCCAGATGCGTGTACTTTGACACAAACACAACCCTTTATTTATCACCACTGTGCATTTTTGTAAAACCTCAAATGCAGCTACTGTGTGTGAGAGAAATGTCCCTTCACCAGCTCAAGATTCAAGAATGACCCACTGTTGTTGTCCAAGATCAGATGACAGCGTGCAATATCTGTAGCTTTGGCTGAAAATGTTTGTAAAGGTGGAAGAAATACTCAAAATCCATGCTCAAACACTTCAAATACTTAAAAATATTATTACTCTCGGGCAACAGGCATCTGTTTTGGCTGCCTCCTGAACTCCTCGCTAGGGAGGTGTTTCAGGCATGTCCCACTGGGCGGAGACTCTGGGGAAGACCTAGGACACACTGGAGGGGCTATGTCTCTCAGCTGGCCTAGGAACGCTTTGGGATTCCTCCCCTAAGAGCTGAAGGAAGTGTTTGGGGTGAGGGAAGTCTAGGTAAAGTCTAAGTCTAAGTAAAGACTGCACCTCCGTGGCCTCAGATAAGCTGTAGAAGATGGATGGAAGTATTTAACAAAAATTGTACTTGAGTAAAAAAAGGATGGAATGTACTTTTAGCAACAGAGTATAAAATTTACTACTAAAATCTACACATTACTGCTACTTTTACAACTACTGCTGTTATTACACCTATTACTACAACTACACCTCCCCCCACTACTACTACGAGGATTACTACTATTGCTGCTGCTACTAGCACTAATCCTACCACTTCTTCTCCTCCTTCTACAAGAACTATTACTACTACTACTACTACTACTGCTTAACATGATTGAACATAAGGCGAGCATACTACCCACTTGGCCACTGAGAAAAAAAAAACTGCATTATACTCTCATTCAGGAATTTAAAAACTTTCTTGAGTAAAAGAAACATTTTTCCTCCAAAACCTACTCGAGTAGAAGTAATAGTATGTTCTAGAAAAATAAAAGTATAGGTATAGTATATGTATAGGATGTAAATTACTTGAGTAAAACAGTCTAGTCACTTGTGCCCACTGGTTATGGAGCACTTGGTATTCTTTGACACCTTTTATAAACTTGATTAACTATATTTTCAATTACAAACATGATAGGCTGCATTTTTAAGTAGAGAACACACTTACACGTATCGGAAAAAAATTGTACAGCTGTAAACACTTGCCCTGTTGGCTCACACGGACACTTTGACACTCGAGACCCAGTCCAGATGTGAACATCGGGAGACTTTACACCAGAAATAGTCGGCCTACACTGAAGGGATGAGTGGGAAAATAACAGCGGATTTCCTCCTCTTGCTTGGGTCCGGCATGTACAGTTTAGTGTACAGGGAATAGTTTGTTTTTGTTTAACACTGGTGGCATTATTCATTATCAGCTCAGTCAAAACGGCAAAGTGTGGAGCTGAGAAACAAAGCAAAAATGATACTTGCCCATTTATGTAAATTCAAGCTAAAAACAGACTGAACATGCAAATGCAGTTAGTATTCAACTCTGCTTCTTTTTTCCTTTTAGCTTTTCCCTTCTTGAATGTGACCACAGCAAATCATCTGCCTCTTAGCTCCTAGGTTTTTATGCTGGATGCCCTCCCTGACGTAACTCTCTCTGGGCTTTGGACCAGTGAGAGTTACTCAAGGAGTAAACTAGCATGTGACTCCTTGTGGCTGGATGGTCCAATTGTATTTGCTATTTTTTACAAGTTATATTATTATTATAAGTTATATTATGATTCGCAGTGTAGAGCTGCTATTTTTAAATTGACTTTTAAATGACCATTCTTACACTTTCATTTTTAAGGGTAATTTAAAGTCAATAATTCACCTATACATGCATGTCTTTTGGACAATTGGACATATCGATCCATTGTCTTATTATACACCCCACACAAAATCTTTATCTTCAAAATGAACAGCCTCTTTCCACAGTGAACCTATACTCTGCACCATATTAATTTTCCTGCGTTAGAGGTTAATTAGCTCTAGGGTCTCAATGACAGTCAAGCTTTACAAAGTCATCTTGAACTGTTCTTGAAAGCCATTTGAAGACGTATGCATTTCCTTTAATAGACATTTAGATTGCTGATGTTGTCCGTGTCTCCTATATGAACATTATTATGTCTATTTGGCCTCTATAACCAAGAAGCCTTCTGCATTGTTTCCCTTGTGCTGACTAATCTCATTACATTTCAATTTGCACATGTGACTGTCTGCTGGATGACAGACTTAGCATTGAAGAAGCTGTACCCCCTGCCCCCATAACCCACAATTGGAAAGGCCATTTAATAGGAAATAGGATCATTATCCTCTGTTTTTAGCGGCAGAACTGGAGGGAACCACTAAGTATTAATGAGTAACTGGGAGATGTGGAGACAGGGAGCTGAGCAGATGGAGGAGGGGCATTAAGTGGGTAGATGAATGGGACAGTTTGTGTTATCTATGTCACCTTATGTTCTGTTATAGATAATTAAACCATTTTAACAGCTGATACTATAAACATATGAAAATAAAAAGAAATTATTATATTTTTATAATTTGAATAATAAAAAATTCCCCCAGTAAATGAATGTGGGAAATGATTGTATCTCAGGCTTTGCCATTGTCCAAGGTGCACCCCTCCTAAGGCCCACAGTTGCTGGGATAGGCTCCAGCTACCTGTGACCCCTATTTTTGGGGGGAAGGAAGGTTTTCTTAATAGGCTATAATAGATGAAGTTAATAGAGCATATGATAAATCAAATGAATGAAATTTGGGAACACAATTTTTTTCATAATCTCATAATTATTTGTTCTCCTCTAAGAAAAAAATATCAAAAATCCATTTAGTTTCATGCTTCGGTAACTTGAATAAACATATACATTTGTCAATGTATTATTTAAAGGAAGGCCAGTTATTACATATTGTTCAAGTTTTAATTAAGCATATTACTATAATGGACGTGTGGTCAAAATAGTTTGAAACATTAATGCCTTTATCAAGACAATGTAATAGTACCTTAAAGGTCAGTTCCTTTTAGTGTGAGATCAGTCAAAATTGGACTTCTGGCTTGAGAAGTGCCTCGCTAGCTGCAGCTTACTAAGCACTCCAGAGAAAGGAAGCATAGCGAGGCCCCGGCTGATTTCAATAGCATAAATCATCAGTAGATAGATAGGTGCAGGGTAGTCATTTTCGGTGCCCGAGTTTAAGACATATGATTGTTCTTGCACTAACTTCCCTCCTCCACCACCTTATCCTCTTATGATTATGATCAATTATCCAGTTATAATTATACGCTGGCAGTAACTCAGCTTATGGGCCCTGGCACTTTATATAATAGCCTGTAATAATGCTGTCAGTCACATTTCACGTAGACCACGGTTTCAGGCGTTCTCATCAGCTGAAATTAATACTACACTCTCCCAGCAAAATATCCTTTTAAGTTTCAAGGCTTTGATGGTGATGGCTTTACAGTGTAGTGGCTGCTCTGAAGTTTATTCTTGAAAACGTGCCAACAAATACGCAACAACACGAAGGTGCCGTATATTGTGATGTTTTAATGCGCTGACTGACCTGACAAGGAGGAAGGAATAAAGATGTGGTTTACTCTTTAAGTGCTTCTTGTAAAGAGATTAAGACATACATCAATACATAATTTAAAACATCTGCTTTTTTTCAGTTAACAAAAGACAGGCAGTAAATACAGGCACATGTCCAAAAATGTCTATATCGTGGAAAAGTCTATTATATAGATTCAGTGCGATATTTCACACATTTATTTTAACAATGATGACTAAGGCTTACACTTACAAAAGAGAACGATCTAATTTTTATTATCTATGCATAATATTTTCCTCAGTATGTAAAAAAAGATATCCTTGAAATATTTGTGTGCACATGCATTTCACTTTTTGAATACTGAAATAATTGCATTTTTAAAAAATATTTTATTGTATAGACACCTGTTTAGAAATGCCTCATTGCTGCAGAAATTCAGCTTCCCCCCCCCCACTTTTTTCTTCTTTTTGTTTTGACTTTTCTGTCTCGTTGACCCCATTCAGTTACATTTTGAGAACCAGAGCAAAGCAAACTGTCTGAAGAGCCACTTCCTGTTGTGTACTTAAAGATCCCTGTCATGTGATAGTGTCTGTTGAGGCGACTGCACGAGGCCGGTGTGGGGAAGGAATATGGTGGCACTGCTGATCTTGCTGATGTGAACGCAGCTCCCCCCTCCTCCTCCCCCACCCTAATTGTGTAAAGTGTCGACTCAGCCCGTGTGGTGTGGCGCACAGCTCTGCCACAAGCATACCATGTCTAGTAGTATAGATGTAGAATGAACTTTTAATTCCAGTGGACTTGATATGTGATGGTATAATTACTGCGACAAATCTGAAATAAAAGTGAATTAGCCTCATGTCTTGGATAGGTTACAAAAACATTGAGCATTTTATCTCAAAATTGTTTAAATCAGAAACAGTAATATGCTATAGATAAAAATACACTATGTCACATAAATAATATCAGAACTGCCGCTTTGCTTTGACTATTAACATGGTTTGTACAGTCATGGAAAACCTGGAAAATTCATGTAATTTTAAAATGCAATTTCAGGGCCCTGGAAAAGTTTTGGAATTTTATATTTTGGTGTAAAGTTTTGGAAAACTTTTGGAAATTTAAACAGTGTGAGTAACATTTGGCCACTACTATTTAAAAAATAAATAAATCTGACCTATATTTTTTGTCAGATTATTTGAAATTTTTTTATTTTTTATTTTTTATTTTTTTTGCTTTTGGTTTTGGTAATGCTTTAAAACAAGATAGATGATTACTTTATATCTTTATTAGTTTCTTTTTTTATTAACTCTGAACCAACTTACCAAGCATAATTATGTTTTAATCAGTGGTGTATAGACTATAAGTCAGTAAAATTAGTGGAATAATATATTTCTGAGTGAAGAGCCCTAACTGTTTTTCAAGTGACTAATTTCCAATTTTAACAAAAGCGTATTTCTAATGTACCATGTTGGGAATTTTGAATACTATTTATTAATGTGTAAGTTATTTTAAGGTCTTGGAAATTTAGTCAAAAGTTTTGGAAAAGTCATGCAAAATTCTTGGTAAAAAAGTGTATGAACCCTGTATTAAATATTTTCTTCATCCGTGCATCACTTTCTGGGGCTTGATGTAATATTAGATTATGATAAAAGCACTTGTTGTGAAGTTGATTGCTGTTAAACTAACCAGTCTCTCTCTTGTTATTTCCAGGTGGATGATATGCGTGCAGTCCTTGCCACAGAGACCCTCATGACCTGCAGGTCCTGGTGTGCCTCAAACTCATCAGACAGAAAGGAGAATGAAGAGAAACTGTGGATATCATTTGGAACTTTTGACACAATGAAGACTTGTTTGAACACCTACAATGTTGAAACATATTAATCATGACAACACCATATGTTAAGTCATATACAAGGTGCTAATTTTGCTAGTTGCACATTAGGTAATTAGAGAATGACAGTAGCAGCTCATTAGCAGCTCAAACACTATATGAGACTTTACTGATGTTAGGAGGTGCCTTGGACGCTGCTAGATGAGCTGCAGATAACAGTAGATTTAAGTCTGAGCTTGTGAAAGGCCATAAAAAGAGGTCTACAATCATGAATCCTAGAGACAGTGTGGAGGTGATGGAAACCCAGGCAGGAGGGCAGAGCAAGAAGCTTGTTGATGAAAAGGCTGTTCCCGAATCTGAGGTTGATGGTGAGAATGACAAAGACAACGGTTCCTTTAACTGCAACGTGTGTGGACGCAGTTTCCCGTTCCTCAGCTCTCTGTCGCAGCACATGAGACGGCACACTGGAGCACGGCCCTACAAGTGCCCCTACTGCAACCACAGGGCTTCACAGAAGGGCAATCTCAAAGTGCACATCCGCAGCCACAATCTCGGGACACTTTCTACTCACCATTCAAATGAAGATGAAGTAGTGGAGGAAGAGGAGGAGATGAGCGTTTCCGAGGGGCTTGATGGGGGGACCAGCCCAACTAAAAGCAGTTCAGCGTGTAACAAGATGATCAATGGTAACGGGGCTGAAGAGAGTCGTAGAAAGTTGCCTGTAAGGAGTTTAAAAAGAGAAAAATCTGCGTCTGACCAGCGGCCTTTCTGCTGTCGCTTGTGCGGTTTTGAAGCACAGCGGGAGGACCAGCTCCTAAGCCACATAGAGAAAGTCCACATCACAGCAGATACAGAGGAGGAAACTGCTGTAAAGGAAGAGGCATTGTCTGAACTAGATGCTGCTGCGCCTCAAGATGATGGGAGCTTCCCATGTGAGACCTGCGGGCAAGTCTTCACACAGGCCTGGTTTTTAAAGTCACATATGAAGAAACACGCTGGGATCTTTGACCACTGCTGCCGTATCTGTGGACGACGCTTCCGGGAGGCTTGGTTCCTCAAGTCTCACATGAAAACTCACAACACAAAATCTAGATCACGGTCGAGAGCCGACTCAGCCGAGCATCCTGCCACAATCAATGATGTAGCCCAGGACCCTGACATTGTTTCTGGCTCTATTACATCCATCTATCATATGTGCTCTAAATGTGGCAATCTGTTCCACAGCAAAGAGAGCCTCAGGGCACACGATAAAGTTCACAGTTTCAGCCATGGCAGGAAATCCCAGAACCAATGTAGGCCGTGTGAAGATGAGGATTCTCCAGCTGCTAAGAGACGTTTCCTTGACTACTTAAACCTACGGCCTTTTGAGGAAAAGACACTGAATGAAGAGGAGGAGAATAAGGAAAAGGTGCTGGGTCAAAGGATCCCAGAGCTAGATCCGGTTTGCAGCTATCAGGCTTGGCAGTTAGCCACGAAAGGGAAGGTGGTGGAACCAGTGGAGCCTAGTTACAAGGCCTCCAACGGGGGAGGAAGCAGTGCAGAGGAGGCCCTGGCTTCAGCTGCTGTGGTGTTTGAAAAAGAGAGTAGCCGTTATGTCCTGCAAGGCCAAGAGAAGAGAGGCCCAGGCCGGCGCAGCAGCTCTGGACTCGTGAGCCAGGCCTCTTCCGGTGAGCGGACTCCGGAGAGCCTCAGTGACTCTGAATACAGACCTGCATCTCGCCAAGACCGACGCCGGCCGTCCCAGTCCCCAGCTCCTTCAAAGTCCAACGAGTGCTTCGAGTGTGGGAAGGTTTTCCGCAGTCGGCATCAGATGATTGTCCACCAGAGAGTCCACAGGAAGGACGGAGGAGGAAGGGCATCTTCGGGAGGGAAGGACAGTACCACAAAACAGGACCGCTGCGGCTCAAACAGTGAACCAGAGTCAGGCTCCCCAAGTCGGCCCAGCACTCCAGGCTATGGAGACTCTCCCCCAGCCTCAGCTCTGGGACAACTGGCTTCAGACATGGGCTCTGCAAATGCTGGAGTGCTGGCAGGTGAGTCAGGAGCTTTTTTTGCCTCCTTATAGCTTGTGTATTTGGCTAAAATACTGAAAACATTGATGTAGTGATGTTTTGACATATTGGATGTCATAAGGCAATTCCTTTCTGATTAACACCATCATAATCATCATAATGTTATACTGTATAAATATTTAAAGTATGAACCATATCAGAATTGGATTACACTGACATAATGTTGTTAATTAACTCTACAAACATAATGCATTTTTTTGTCACTTTGATTTCTCAACACAGAAATGACTGACACTTTTCAGGACTCCCACACAGGACCTCTCACACTGTCTCTCTATAGTAAACATCTGTTCATGAAATGTACTTTGTGTGGGTTCAGGGCTTTAGCAGTGTGAACTGGAGCCCCCATGTGGTAATTTGCTATAATTACATTTGATCTCTGCTCTTTTATGGAGCGCTAAACATATACAGAATCAAACAGTCAATAAACTTTCACGTGTAAACAGGAACTGTCCTTACAGCTCTGCTTCTCATCAGGATCATGCAGTAGTGAGATTTACACTTAAATTAAAGTGAGCTCTTTTCAATGGCTTGTCAGCACAGGGCATTTTTGGAATGCCTATCATTTTTTCACCTCCACAACCAATAAACACAGCAGAGCAAAAAAGAAAGCCCAGCCACGCAAGGTCAAAACCACCCGCAATCATCACTAAAGAACAGAATGATGTAGATAAAGTGTTAATAGCTTTATAGCTATAGCTTTTCATTTCCGAACTACTGTAACTGGAAACACAAGCTGTACATTGCCAGGATACAGTACTGTGCTTAGAAGTGATTGTTTCCACTCTTCCCTGTTAGTAGAGACTTTCAAAAATAGCCACAGCGTTTCTTCAGGCCTGATCGAGCTGTGTGCTATTTCAGGTCTTCCTGTCTCAGGAAACTCCCCACACCCCCCTTATCTCTGTGTGAATATGTTTTTTGCTCTCCTTTTTGGTCTTTGCCGTGAAAAATATGGCTCAGTGTTTACTTGTTAGGTCAACATCACTGACATTGTTTGTAGTATCTCGTGCAATTCCCACAAAAAAAGGAATGGCTAATTTTATCAAACAAAGACTTTGATTGAAACATGACGTGACAAATTGTGTCTTACTAAAATGTAAAAGTTTCTTGTATTATCATTATAGTCTGTCTCTTTAAGGTTACTTTGTGGGACACCTTACTTGTTTCTCATCCCTTCTTAGCAGTGAGGGAGTCAGGCTGCCTGATGTCTAAAGGATTGGTTATTTATAGTCCCCTCCCAGTGGAGTGAGATGCAGGCAATGGGGAAAAGACAATGAGAGGACAGAGATGTTAGTCCGAAGTACCCTACTGAACTATTAGGGACATTATCATCCTTATTGTTGTTGTATTTAAATATATGATTTCAAATTGAACATACAGACTACAGGAGCATTTGCTATTGTTACTTGCTCTAAAACTTTTGTGCACACTTTTTTTGTAGAAAGTGTAGAATTGGGGTCAGTTGGTTTTGGTGGAGTCAGTGCTGTGGTTTATGGATTTTTAGGCCATGATTCCTGCAGTAAATCTTACGTGTTTATTAGAACAAATTTCATAAACAGGAAACTTTGGCCTGTTTGCTACAGCTGAACAGCACTTGACCTTGGTGGTCTGAGCTGTGAGGGTTTGCCAACAGAAAAGCCAAATAAAAAACAGATGTCAGGTTACTACTGTTGGTGGAAAGGGGCAAGGAAAGTACAGTTGTAAAATCTTTAATACTTTAGATTATATTCAGTGCATTTGTTGCCAATTACCTCTCAGTGTCATAGTTGTTTTTCTCATTAACAAAACTACTGTTAAGTATTATCAGAGTACAAACCTTAACCTTTCAACTTGGGAGTTAGAACAGGCCATGGCTGCCACCCTGTGGACAGTGTTTGTGTCTATTCCATTAGGAAGAGAGAATATTTAAGTATTGTTTAGTATACAAAGCTCCATATTCTAAAGTATGTAAATGAATATGTTTTGTATCTTTACAGAGACAAGCAACACAACTTTATTTTAACTTTTTTCGATCTGCCCAGACTCAAACATGACCTATAACTAAACAGCACTATCGTAGATTTTATTATAGTTATTTTTTCTCAAAATCTTCTTGTGTAATATGTTTGTTTTTGTTTATTTCACAATATATTGTTTTCAGCAACTCTCCAAGTTATTTTTAGTTAATTGTTGCATGTAGTGAACATAAATGTAATATTGTTAAATGCTGCTCCCTGGTGGTAACTCAGTGGAATTTCACCCAGATGACAGAGTGAGATGAAGACACATTGCAGTGAAGTAATGAGCTCTGACTTTTGGCTGGTAACAACAGGAGCTCTATACACTCCTCCTCCACTGCAGTCTGACCTTTATGTTGTGATTTCTCTTTCCCACAGATGTGAAGCCCTATGTCTGCAGCCTTTGTGATTTTGTTACTACTGAGTCCAGTGCTTACAAGACTCATGTCCGTGCCCAGCACCCGAGTTCCCATGAAGACAGTTCCAGCCTGAGCTCCAGCTCTGACCGAGGGACCCCCAGCAGCTTCTCTAAACTGAAGAAAGCTCTTCTTCATGGCATGAACAAGTCTGTTTCCTCCACTGCTGACCTTTCCCCGAATTCCTCCCCGCTCGATCCTAGCATGACCCCCGTAGATCTGTGTGTGAGAGCGGGCCACAGGGGTCAAAACACCATGGCCTTGGACAGGAAGAACCTGCCCAGCCACAAGTGCTCCTTCTGCTCCCACTCCACCCGCTATCCTGAGGTGCTGTGGATGCACCAGACTGTGGCTCACCGCATCAACAGCAGCAGTTCTAGTCTGGCTCCTAAATGGGCCCCAAAAAGCACACCTAAGAGCTCCAAAGATAATTCACTATCCTGGAAGAGACGCACGGGCCCACCACCAGTTCTGGAAGGAAAAGAGTGTCCACCTCTAGCACCACCATCTAGATCAAAACGTACTCAACCCCCAAACAACTCAAGTGATTCATTTAAGAAAGGTAGACCCAGCAGTCATGCCACTACACCTTCATCATCTTCATCTTCTGTGTTTTCAAAGAAGACATTTGCGGGCCAAAGTAGTAGACTTGCACATCCTGGAGGCAGCACCAGCAACATAAGATCCACACCAGACCAGAGTCACCAGGCTTACTTTAAACCAAAAGTCGATATTTATCCCCGGACATTATCATCATCATCTTTGGAGAAAAGTACTGGATCCATATTGCGTGGGACAAACTCCAGTCCCAGCTCTGCCCAGGCCACCCGAACCTCTGAGCGTTACGTGATGCCTCAGGAGGGACTAGGCTTCATGTTGTCGAGTAAACAAGCATTAGCTGACTACAACAGAGCCAGAGGGTCACAACACCAGCCTGTGTCCACTTCCCACAGCCAAAGCCGCGCTAATACTACAAGGCCTAGCACTATCACGCACAGCTCTACTCCCGCACACAGCTATCTGTCCTCACAGGCGCACAGAGGAGCAGTGCAGAACTCCTCACCTGCGTCTTTGGCCTCAGAGGGTCACAAAGAGGTCAAACAGGAGCCGATGTCAGAGACTGCTGCTGAGATGCCGACAGATGTTCTCAGCTATCTTAAGAACTACAGCCCGCATGAACTGGCAGCGCTCTATCACCGCTGGGGAGCAGCAAATGCCCTTCTGGATCCTTCAGGTAACTTTTTCCTCCTGCCCTACAATAGGGGAGGGAGAGGTTTAATCATTTGAGGGGCAAGTGTATCCACTGATGTTTCAAACTGGAAAGATAACAAATACAGCAACAAATTCTTCATATACATATCTTACAAAAGCCATTAGCTAGATGAACTGGTCCCTTGTTTGATAAAATGTTGCCCTTTTTGTATTTTGTAATTAAACAACCTACTACCCACATCTTTTACAAACTGCATGCATGTTTTTATGAAAAAGATAGTCACATAATACTATAATACATATGTTTCTTCTGTGGCACAAACACAAAGGGATGCAAGCATTGTTACTGGGAGTAAATGCTCCACTCCAGTATTGGACAATCTGCTGCCATCAGGAGGTGAAAAGTGGAACTGCATTTTGAACCTGTTGAAATAGCTTTTTAGGGTGAAGACAGTCCAAATCAGATCTTGTGAGTATAGGATATGTTGCTTGTTAAAAAGGTGAAAGCAGAGTAGAGTTTTACCAATATTGCATTATGAAATACTCTCACTTAGATCATGTGTACAATTAAATTACCCATTACCCATTGAAAAGACACATAATTGTTTGAAAAAAAATGTCACATCTACAGAGGTCTCTTGTTTCAGGCTGTTATGAACAACAGTTACTAGATTTGACAGACTAAACTAGGACAAGACACCTGCAATTACAGATCCACATATAACACTATTAGCCTCCTGAGCAGACTGTCGGCTCTCACTCGCACTCACCATCTGGCAGTGCATGATTGACAGACACGCTCGCTCCACTGTTCTGACAGGGCTTTGAATAATCTAAATGGTGCCACATGCATGTTTGTTAGGCATGCTAAAAGGCTGTATCTGGGGCAGCTTGTGTGTGTGTACTTGTGTGTCCATATGCGCTTAATATTTCAATTGCAAAATGCGTGTATTTTTTTACTGTGAAAGATGTGAGAGAACCTTTGCTACTCTCAGGTCTGCAAGGCATAGACTGTAGCTCTACTCTCCCAGAAAGCTGTCACAAACAGTTTAGGTCACGGCTCTGCCTGATGAGAGACTCGCACAGATGCGAATGGAGCGAGGCGAGGCACACAGAAAGGCAACATAAGAGGAAAAAAGAGAGATGAGACAGAATAATTACCCTACCAGCTGGTTTGGAAATGGTCATTACCAAACATCAGTATTATTTGCCCATTTTCACTTGTGTCTCTAAGGTCAAGTGGGGCTGCACAGAGCCAGGGGTCAGAAACAACAGCCCCGGAGCAGGCACTGACATCGCTGTCACCCGTCCAGGCAGATATCGTCACAACCCGCCTTAGCCCTTTGAGTCAAAGGCTATAAAGTGACCTTTTTTGAGCAACTGTGTCTTTCTCCCTCTCTCTCTAATCTGTGTACGAGTGCGTGTGTCCGCCTGTGTTTTGCATCCAGCTCTGTCTTGTCTTTCATTAGTTCCTCAGTGAGAAGGTCTGGCAGACCGGAGTACAAGGAGAGTATCCAGAGGCCAGCAGTCGGGCTGCCAGAGACACTCTCTGTCACCTCCGCTGCAGCCGAGTCCTCGTCTCACTGTGTCCCTCCAAAACCCAGCCCCTGTTCATTTCACCCACACTGCTGTTCACATGACTGGTGCCACTGCCCAGGTGCACCCCAGCCTAATGCTGTGGGTGATAGCATGTCTGGTTGTGGTTGGTTTGTGCCTTCAGGCCTATTATCTGTCAGGTCCAGAGGTCACAGAGAGACGCTGTCATACCCATTTTTCCATGATGACCACAGGTTGGTCTTGCACTTGCTTTCAGCACAAAGTTGAAATTTGTGCTGAAAGTGATTGAATGGTTGCCTTGTTTTTTGACAATTGGTCTTAAGCTAAACGTTTTCTTTTGCCCAATTAGCAACTCCTTTTCCGAACGCATTTAGGCTTCACTTCCCCTAACAATTAATTTCCTAGTGGCATTTTTTTCTTGTAGTGCCTCATTATACTTTCAGAACTCTCATTAGCTGCATTAGTCACAAGTTGGTTGGGTTTGCCATAGTTTCTTTTGGTTGTTAAGTTGGCCCTAAAGTTAACCATAAAAGTTACACCATTAGGATATATTCAGCTTTGTTTACCAGAAAGTAGCACAATTACACTTCTCTGGATATGTTTTTTTTTTATTCAAAGTTAAGTTTGGTTAATTCAAGGATTAAAACTTTAAAACTAAATTTCTACTTTCTTGTTTTCATTTATTAAGATAATAGTTTGAAGATTTGAGCTAAATATAAGCTTTACAAAAGCCCAGTTTTCCTCAAAGGCCTGTTGCCTCTGATGCTAAAGTGACTAAACTACAACAGCAGTGTGTGTGGGGGCCTGCGTGCGCCACAGTCCATGCCTCACTTTCTCCTTTGGACCAAACACACAGAGCGCTGCTGAAGCCCGTACACATGCACACACCTGACATGTGACATGCGGGCAGCGGAGCGGGCACATCACAGCCAGAGCGTTTTAATTGCCTGTAATTTATGCAGTGTGTGTGTGTGCTGTATGTGTCTGGCTGTCAGACTCTGAGATGATGCTGTGTGACAGCTGCAGCCCAGCCCCCGGAGCTAGCCGCTCATAATGACACATTAGACATACTAATGATGCCGGCACTAGTCCACTACTGATGCTATACTAGCTCCAACTCTCCAGCCAGTCTCTGAGCGACTGCCCACTTGTTCTGTGGCCATTGCTGCCCTTTATGTCTTCATTCAGTCTAGACCAACAATTGCACGGATGTCAATGTCTATCGTTTTAGACTCTGACAGAAAAGTGTAATAAAATTAAATATTCACAGCTGTACAGTTTGCAAGGAACCCCAGATTTTAGATTCAAATGACAAGATTTCTCAGTCACAACAATTTTCTCCTTAATTTTAAGTTTCAGTCCTAATTTTTATTCATTGTTTTGTTTTTTGCTTTGTTTTTTTTCTCAGGGATGCTGAGATCTCTAATGCGGCAAGGACAATACTTCTGTCACGAGTGCGGCAAGAGTTTCAGTCAGCCCAGCCACCTGCGCACACACATGAGATCCCACACAGGTAAACACATAAGCCCCTATAAACAGAAAACATAGAACTTTACACTATCCATTCAAAAAGTACAGGACATTTTTGAAATTCTCCAAAGTTGCAACACTTAACTTGTTATGAATGTTTTCCGAGACATTTCTTAAACAGCCACTCTTCACATGCCACCTGTGAACACGTAGCGTCTCCCCTGCAGCCATAAATCCACCTAGGAACATGCACATGAGATATAGTGAAAATATGCATGGGGGGATTCACATTTGCCACAATATTTCATCATCAAAACCTCTATATGTCTGCTTATTCCCAGCCTTTTCCTAAATAAATCAAAACAGATCTTTTTGTTCACTTGAGTGTGACAGCCAGTCTGGGAGTCCTTCCCCGCCCTGGGCTGGGCAGCTGTCTCTATTTTTTAAACTGAAACATGATTTGCTCCGGATACTGACCTGTGACAAATTGTATACATTATTAATCACATGTCAATTAGAGAGACGGAATTGTGCATCCTAATGAAGCAGAACTGCATTTGTCTGTGCCAACCTCAGGAATCCATTTGCATGTGTCCCAGTGCCATTCACCAAACAGCTTAATTTAGACATCTCCCTTGACTTCCTCATCTACTTTTTCCTATTCCCTACACTCTTGTTCTCTCCCCTTGGTTGCCTTCCTCCTTCCTCCTGAATTTCCGCCCCATCCTGTCATGTCCATCACCCAGGCTGGCAGTGATCGCACTAGACACTAGAGATAAGTAGCTTCTTTATAGAGAGTGTGAATGATATGTGGCACGGCCAGTGATTCTAAGTGACAGAGGCCAAATGGTAAGTGATGCAGTGCTAAGCTAAACCCCCCTGCCCCCCCACCCCCCAAAGCCTTATTGTAAACACACATACACAGTCCGGCCTCTGTAAACAGTCGGCAAAACTGTAATTACTGTTGTCACCAGCGCTTGTCTTCGCCGTGGACGTGCACATGCGGAAAAGGCCAGCCACCCCGAGGCCCCCTATTAACATGCGTCACATTAAATCACTGACTTGCCTCTACCAGGTTGCATCATCATCATCACTGCCATCATCATCATCACCATCATAATCTTCATCACTGCCAGCCCACTCCCCCACCCTCCCCAACTCTTGATTTAGTGAAAAGGGGTTGCTGGTGGCTGCTTTGCTGGTGGTGGAAGTGGGAAAAATTGAATGAAAACAATCATAAATGCTTGTCTTGTGCTAGAGCTTTTAACCAAATGCCCTCCTCCCTCCCTCCCTCCTCCTCCTCCTCACCCCAACCCCCTCCCTCACTCCCTTCACAGTTGGGTTTGATTTTAACGGACTCCACAGAGGCACTGACGCCACTCACGCCACCGCTTCTGAAGCTCCCAAACAAGTATGTGGCACTACGGCTTAATCACTGGGCACCCTCATGGCTTCTCCTTTTTTTCTGCATGTTTTCTGATGATTATTGTCTCACCTTGGCATGCCTCTCTGTCTGTATGTGTGTGTCTCTTCAACACCCCCTCCTTCATCCTCCCCCTTTTTTTGTGTGTGTTAAGCATGTGTGGCACACTCCACACCTGGCATCAACACCTGGCACTCACACCTGAATTGTTTTGCTGGATCAAACCACACCTGACATTTAAAACTCGGAAAACTCCAACATTGTGCCTCAAGTTTAAATCCTACGCAGCACATTGGAATTGCATTATAGATAGAAAGAATCTATAGGCTTATGAAAAAGATTAGGACTCAATACTCTCAAGTTTTTGAGTAGTTTTTTTTCTAATATGTGAACTTAAAGTTTAGCGGTCTTTGCAGCTTAAGCGCAGAACAGAAACTATTGTACAGTACTGGTATTTTGAACCTCTGTAAAGTTTCCTCATTCAAATTGTTAGTAAAGGTCTTTTTTTTTATTTATTTTTTTATTGTGAATCCAGGCTTAGTGGGTCACAAGACAGACTTTCTGTGTCTGTCCCATGCCCAGATAAATGGAGAAGGTTGCATCATCAGGCAGTGTAAAACCTGTAGAAAATGAAATCTACAGGAAAATGATTTGCTGTGCTGTTACTGGAAGTGAAAAGCCAAAAAGAAAAAAATATATATTTGTAAGCAAAGAATATGGCCATATCTCTTAAAGGGTCATTTAATTTTGACTTATAATGTAAGCCTACAACAACAGAAGTAAACAACATAAAAATTAAACATGGTCCAGACAAGAATAAATCTGTAGTTGATCTCCATAGGTCCTATTGTTTGTCCAAGTATATTAAAAAGAAAGAATGAAGCATTGAGGTAACTCAGGAGTAAATTTGTACTGCTTTGACGTTGGTGTAGAGTTAGCTTCTACGCGGTGCTCCTCCATCTTAATTAATCACACACATGCATGGACGTAGATTTACCACACACTGTGAATGATGGGACGAGGCGCAGCGCACAAGTCCAATTAGATGTAGTGTTGATGCTGCTTTACGGCGACGATAACCTTTAGTATAATGTAGTGCTCCGGTGCCGTCATCCATGTTTCCTCCAGGACAGTGTCTTCTATAAGTTTCTTCTCACGTAGCAAACCTCACGCCATCTTTCCGACTTTTTTAGATTTTTGTATGATTAATTATACCTTTTTTGTTTTTTATCTCTCTCTCTCCTCTTCCCACCCCCCATCTCCCTTTTCTCTGTGTTTTGTTTCTGATGATGTATGATAACAGCTATATTTCCCTGTTTCTTCTACTGGGAGAAGGGTGCGGGAGGGGCATGGGGAGTCATTTGTTTTCCCGGCTTGATATTCTTCCATTTATCAAAATGATAATTAGGTGCAATTAAATGGCAATCTCATTTGTTTTGTTCAGGTGTGTGTTGCTTATATTTTATTATTCTTCCTTTTTTGCTGCAGAGGTGTCTATGCCATTGTAGGTCAGTCTAATTAAAGGAGGGACCAGAGCGAGTATAGGGTGGTATATGTGGGGGTGCTTAGGGTGATTGAGAAAAATACACAGAGTAAAAAGTAGGACTGTAGTTGAGACAGGATTGTGCAGTGCTTTTCTCCAGATGGCAGTAACAGAGAAGGGGAAGAAAGAGGAGTAAGTCCATCTGGGTCAGAATAGAGGAGCCGAGTTAATGTCTTAAGTGAAATTAGGTGTATAAAATGAAATGTGAGTGCTGCTTTTTGACCTGCATAATGTTTTCCTACTTGTAGATGAACACCGTCATGTGTCTTAGCTAATGTTTGTGGATGTTGTGTGTGCCATTCCTCTCTTTCTGTTTTACATTACTGTGCCCTAATGCATTTCCTATGTATAGCTACTAATGCTGCATTCATGTGCTTAGTGGATGCTCCTAGTTTTAGAGTTGAATTTTGATGTCAATAAATTAGAATATCACTAAAAAGTTAAAATATTTTTGTCTTTCAGTTCAAAAAGTGAAATTAATATATGATATAGATTCACTACATACAGTAGAGCAAAATTTTTCAAGTATTTATTTTAACTGTGATGAGTATGTAACATCATGAACTATTCTAATTGATGACATACTCAGTGTGGGTTTTTATTACCTGGTTGCCATAATCATCACAATAAAATAAAAACTAAATAAAAAAATAAAATAAATAAAAAATAAATACTTGAAATAATTCACATAGAACTGCAAAAACAGGAATATCTACGTTAGTTAAAATGACTTGAATTCATAATATTAATATTTATTTGAATAATTTGGACTAGTTTGGATTTATTTACTTGTTAGGCCAGATTATTCCAGGGTTTGTGCAGTCTATTTCCAGGCCCTGAAAAAGTTTTGGAATTTTATATTTTGTTGTAAAGTTTTGGGAAAGTTGTGGAAATGTAAACAGTCTGAGTAAGATTTGGCCACTCCGAGTTATATTTACTATGTTCTAGGTGGGCAGGTATAAGTGTTCAGTAGAAACGCTGTCTTCTTGGCCTCTTCTTGTTCTCACTGCAGGAAAAAGTGACCAATATCTATTTTTTGTCAGAATATTTGAACTGAATTATTTTTTTGGTGCTAACATAATTATCTTTGAATCACTGGTGTGTAGGCTATTAGTCAGTAAAATTAGTGTATTCCTGGGGAAAGAAGCCCCTGACTCTTTTCCAAATTTAACAAATGAAATTGCAGCAAAAGTATGTTTCTAATGCACCACATTGGACATTTTGAATACTATTTAAACACATGTAAGTAAATTTTCAGGTCTTGGAAATTTTGTCAAAAGTTTTGGGAAAGTCATGGAAAATTCTTGGTAAAAAAATGTTATTTGACTTGTTTCAAGACATTTCTGACTGTTTCAAGGTATTATTTTCTTATTTCAAATGCAATTTTCTTACTCCATTGGCAGATAATTTAGATTGAAATAACAAAAAGTACCTTGAAATAGTCTTAAAAAGAGTCCAATAATCTAACAGAGTACATAAATCCAAACTAGTCAAAATTACTCAAACCAAGATTAATAATCTGTCAAGTCATTTTAACCAAGAAAGGTATTACATTTTTACTGTACAATATTATAATTTATTGTGTGCTTTGTATTTACATGTTGCAAGCTCTGTTCAAGCTACACCACAGCAGCACAGAACCAATATTAGGGAGCCTAGTAGTTTAAACTCAATGTTGTGATCACGTTTTACTTTATTTTCATAACAATACCACGATGTTTCCCATTACCAGTTTCAATCTACCTCATATTTAACTAACGCAAGCAGGACATGGCAGCATGGAGATATTTCTTCCAATAACTCAAACTCCACATGAATGCAGCATAAATATAGCCTTGTATCCTATATACTGTACCTAACTGTGACACTTCTTTTCCTGGTCCCATAGGGGAGAGGCCATTCTGCTGCCAGCTCTGCCCATACCGAGCCTCTCAGAAAGGGAACCTAAAGACGCACGTCCAGAGTGTCCACCACATGCCCTTTGACAATAGCCAGTATCCGGAAAGCAAGACGCAATTGGACCAAGAGGAGCAAGGAGGTCTGGCTGCTAAGCCTGTCCCGAGACCACAGCAACAATGAAAGATGGTGAAGACTACATTTAGTACTGGTATTTTGGAAGACTGACTTGAAAAGAGCAATTATAGTTCCCAGTTTTTTGAATGACATGGAGCAGATTTTTGGAGGAATTTCTCGTATTAGAAATTCCAGTGCATAATGATAAATGAGAAGTGATTTTTTTTTATATTTTAATATACTCCCTTGTCTTTAATTGGACATAAAGGTTGAATAATGGAGCACCTATGGGTTGTTTACATCACCTTTAAAGATAGAAGTCCTCATAGTTCAAATGGATACCTCTTGCTGCCATATTGGAGGTACAACCGAATACAAGCTGTCTATATTCAAAGTGGATTTTTGAGGATTGTGGCATTGCATAGCTGCCCACTCTTGTCTTATTTTTAGCTTTATTGTATAAGAGCTTGTGTATTGCTCAGGATACCAATCAAACCCAGAGGACCCACACTTGAAAGAGAGCGAAAGAGAAATCCCCCTGCAGTTCATCTGTAGTCTACGTCCCCCTGCGTTTTCAAATCACAAAGATGGAGACTTGCATCCTGTCTGCGCACTTCTTTCCTCTCCACTCTAAAGTCAGATGATAGGAGTGCAGTGACCACTCGGAGGCTGGGGACCTGGCGATGATTAGAGGAAGAGGTTGGCTAAAGGAGAGAGAAGAAGAAGAGTACGCACTAATGGGGGTGTCCTCTTTAGTGCTCATTAAAAGGACTGTGCGTTTTTTAATAGCCAATATAAATGAGCGTTGGGGTTTTTTATGGTCATTCAATTATTGTCCATTTAAGAGGAAAGGAGGACTGAACGGACATAGTTTTGCTTCATAACTCCTTCATATTACAGACTTTGAATTAGTGTGACCCCAAAGCAGTTGAAGTGACCCCGAGATGACGGATGTGCACATTTATATTCCAGCTTTTGTTTTTGCAAAAGATAATATGGTACGGTTATTATTAGCCAGCTAATATTTTCATTATTTTAACTGCTGTAACACTGAGGTGATCTGTAAGAGCTGGTACTGAAATAATCATAAAGGTATAATTGATTGTCATTATGCTTTTATTAGTCTGGCCATACATTATTGTAACCCCAGAGTTATTTTAACCTTAATTTCATTACTACAAAATTGAGAATTGGATAAAAAAACTACAGTTGCATAATAGATGTTGGTACTGTGATTATTGCCTGATTGGATTTTTTTCCCAGTGAGTGAAAAGGTCAGCAAAATGTCAAAAGGTTAATCTCCCAGCGGGATCAGAAAAATACTTTGGAGATGAAGACGTGTGTATTATAGTAAATGTAGAGCCATCACAGCCTTAACTCAAGTGTGTTTATGTAAATGTGTGTTTGTGTATTATCTGAAACCTTTACATTGTATTTGAGGTTGACTAACTTCTAAGTACTGTCTCGCTTTAGACGCTTCACCTACTAGCCTACCTCCTTCCTGGAATCCCCGTTTTGTTTTTGAGATATTTCTTTTAACTTAGTTTTGCCCCTTTGTTTGCCAATGTTTAAAAAAGCCATGTCCAGTTACGAAGGAGGAGAAATGGTAGACAATGAGGTCACATATTTAAGACAGCAGACAGAGCGCTATTTTAAAAATGCATAACTTTTTACACATGAAATGCTATACCCATGGGTCGTCTAGTTATGCATACAGTACATGTGTGCTTATTACCTATTAAAATACACACGTGTGTATATAGAAGGTATGGGTAGTGAAAATACTTGAAAATACTCTAGCCTTTGAGGTAGTGTAGTACTGATACCAGTGTTGTACAGAATACCCTTTAAGATGAACTCCTCAGTTATGAATTTGTACTCCGAAGTGTGACTTAAAAAATACTATGATACAGGAGCAACTGTATGTAATATAGACATGTACATGTGAAATCCACTGTTACCAAACCCTTTATACACAGCAGTAGAAAAACCAAAAGGGATTACTAGTGCACTTAGACTAGCTTTAACTCCTCCCATCTCTAGCATAATATTTTTTTTTTTTTTTTTTTGAGAATGTCTTTTTGAAATCAGTGCCGCTTACTACACTTAAATGTGATTTCAGATTTAGACATTTTATTTGTTAGGATAGAGATTATAAATAACAAATTGCAATGTTACCTGAAGGAGGGTTTGATGATGCTAGATGCAGAGTTTTTCTTTTTCTGAGTGTGTTGCTAAGCTGTAGTTTGTTGAGTAGGTAGTTGGGCTGCCCTCCCACAGGGGCTGGCAGGTGTTCGCTTTTCTTTTCCCCCTGGGTTTATCATGCCTTCTAAGTTGTATTATTTGTGTCGCTATTTGTTTTTTTGTTTTTTGTTTTATTTGCTTTTGATTAATTTACTGAGAATACATTATTATTCAAAATGTTGTTTGGTTGTTATCTGTATTTATTTTCTCTTCAAAAGGATAAGAGGACAGGAGCAGTTTGTTAAATTTGATTTTTCTGGGTTGTGTTTTTTCTTTCCATTTGTATACTGTGTCGTTTTTAAAGCCAGCAAGCCGATGTGAAAGCTCTACCTCGTCTGAGCCAGTTCTGTTACACTTTTTGTATATCATTTCAAAAAGATGTAATGTCATGTCCACAATAAAGACACACAAAATGGCACCTGTTGGCTGCGTTTCATCTGCGTTGGCTCTGTTTGTTTGTGTGGTTCTTACCTGCGACTGGATATGTCCTACTTTAGATGAAACAGCTTCAAACATTCACAGCGTTCACATTGTTTTTCACTCATTTCCTGCAGTGGCATTTACAATGAACTGAGGCCTTTATTTGTCAATAGAAACAAAATGAACAGAGTTTTCTCTTCTCTTTGGTAAATTATTCTAACATACATGGAGCCTCTGTAAATTTTGAAGAGCTTAAGGCCAAGCAGATGCAGTTTATTGGTTTGTTAAAGGATTATTTGTCAGATTAAACACAACCACAAACAATTTTTTTCCCCACTTATTTCCGTAGTAGGTGACTGGAACCTATCCCAACAACTATGGGTTTTAGGCGGGATACCCCCTTGACAATGGCCAGTTAGTCACAGGCCTGAAACAGAGACATACACTGACAGACAATCATAATTCTCACATTTATTCACTATGCATGTCCTAAAAAGATTTGACGCTGGAGTACCTAGACAGTATTTTCTGTTGGGGGGCACATTGGCAAAGTTGTGTGTTTGATCTTTGGGCCGGCCAGCACACAATCTTTTTGAGTGGAGTCTACATGTCCTGCCAGTGTAACAGTGCAAAGACATTACAACAAAAGGTTTAAAAAGCAGTCACCTTGACTTGGTTTTTAAAGTTGAAGACATTTCACCTCTTATCCAAGAAGCTTTCTCAATTCTGAAATCGAATTGGTAAGAGAACTGGTTTATATGCTCCTAGGAAGGAGGAGTTTTTGACCTGAAACTAAATTCTATTGGTTCAGGAGACTAAATAGACTATGAAAGTGGTTTCGGGTTATTAGGAGTCTTTTGTCCTTGGCTGGACTGAGGGGGGGGGGGGTCGTAAACCCTCCCCAGCCTGGTCAGCTCCTTCAGATGTTAATGAAACTGGTTTGTTTTGTTTGGGTTTCAGGAGACTGTTGTAAACAGATGAAAGTATCTATCTGTATCTGAGCCCTCCATTTCTGTTTGAAGATTTATCTTTTTTGACTAAAATTGCTTCTTTGACTCCTCGCTCAAACTATTCTTTCTCTCTGGCTTCGCACCTTACTGTCCTTAAAGGAGTGGTTTGTGACCTTCAAGTGGAGGTGTACTGCAGATTCTGGTCCACTGGAGTTGGTCCTGTGGTGCTTTTTAAACCCTTAGTTGCAATTCAGTTAGCCTGGGTGAGTGGGAGTCTTCACAGAGTGCAAAGACATGTATGTATGTATGTGTTTGGTGATTGAATAGCAGTCAGTCAGTGTATGTCTCTGTGTCAGCCCTGTAACTAACTGGTCATTGTCCAGGGTGTACCCCACCTAAGGCCCATAGTTGCTGGGATAGGCCCGTGTCACCCCTGATCTCTAATGGGAAGAAGATGAATGAATGAACAAGTTTCTACTAACAATTTGTGACTCAGCTATACCTTGTTTGCCAAGGAACTCCATTTCACAGTCAAGTCAAACTACTTCCCCACTGTAGGCCTTTCACTCAATGGCATGCAGACCCAAAGTAAAGAAAAGAGCTTCTTCTGAGTGTCTTTCTGACTCCTGTGTGCCCTGATTGGTCATCATCACATCACATTTTACATGCAGAACAGAGTGAAGTGCTTGTGACTGATGATGGATAAGGTAAAAACAGATCAGACTCGAGCCGTGCTGCTAGCTGTTCCCTTTCATAGCATGTGACCCGTTTGATGGATTGGCCTTTGATGTTTGCCTGCGCCCGTTGGCACCTTGATGTCCGTGTGTGGCCGTGCCGGTTTGAGCCGAGCTGCCAAGGCAACAGTGATGAAGAAACTCACCCTTCAACTACCGGGGGACCACCTAGGGATTGGGGCAGGCTGCTATACTCTGCCAGTCTCTTTCATGTTCGGCGTCTATGTGCGCCATCTGTCTGTCTGTTTGAGTGACGGCTGAATGACAGGTTCCCTCCGAGAACATGGCACATAACGCTAATGCCAGGCAGGCCCGCAGGCTGAGGGAAGACTGCAGCTGCCCGTCACTCTCTCTGCAACCTCATCAGTCACTCCGGAGGCAGACGTGACGGCCCTGAGCTCCCTGAAAAACCTGTTCGCTGACATCTCTGCTTTCTGTCACACAACACACAGACGTTGACTGACTGACTGACTGACTGACTGAGGAGTGAGCGACTGAGGAGAAAAATACGCTGAACGTCAGACTGACTCAGATTTGATGGATAGGTGTGTTGCACTTGTCTATGTGTCTTTATAGAGAGAGGTTGCATCATTTGGAAGTCTCATACTGTTAGCGGAGTATGGCTGTGGGCATATCTTTTAGTCTGATTTTCCAATGAAAAAATCATCCTTTATTTTGAGAAAACTTAAGAAAACTTGTAGATAACAATTAGTGAGTGTATTAGTTTTAAAAAGCACATCATTTTTGACCCCTCAGACAGTTACCTTCTCCTGGTCTGTCTGTCTGTCAGGTTTCCATTCACATCTTGTTATTATGTTTGTGTATTTTTATACCACTGGGAGTGTTATAAAAATAGATGTTGCTGACATGTGACAGTATTATGTTTTATGTGCTATAGGTGACAGTAGCTATAAGTACAGAGCTGGTAGGGGTTGGTCATCTGATTCACTAATTCTGAAACCTTCAGAGTAAAACCTTTTGCATGATTTATTTCTTTGCTCACCAAAGTTTGGAGGTTCTTCTCCTGTAAAAGAGCATTCACTAATGTTGAATGGCTGTAGGTGTCCCTTGGAAAATAGATCTTTCATTTAAATGTTTGTTTACAGACATTTTTTTTAAATCCAATTAAAAAATAAACTGTTACACTGTTTTTCCTTGCTTGTAAATTGAACAATCGTCTCCATGCCTTTTTTCTATCCCTTGGCCATTGGGCTTGCATCACAGTCAGTTCAGAGGGCATGATCCATCTCAACCACTAGGGAGCACTATTTTTCTCTAATGTGTGCTAAACAGCCTTCCTCTGGAGGACAGGGGCCACAGAAGGCTCCAAATGGCACTTGTATATGTACAATGGCAACAGTGGCGTGGGCGGCCGAGGGGTAAATATACTTAAAGCACACATGAGAGCGAGCATCAGTGAGGCAGCCCTGACTACAGTTACCACCAGAGAGCCCCCGACTCCTCCGCATTTCCCAGGCAAAAGGCCAAACACATTTACAACACTTCAAGTGTCTGCGACACAAGAACGCCCTCTCTACTGTGAAATATGTAAATATTGCACTAATCAAAGGGTTGTGGAATCGCAAAATGCCACGGAAAGGTTATGACCCGGAGCCTGTGCTAATAGGGGAGAGGGCGGGAGGAGGTAGAGCAGGGAGGAGGACGCTGGGCTGGGGAGAGAGGGAGAGGAGCCCGGGGTGCAGCGGAGTGACAGCTACCACAGGCGTTTCTCCAGCCTGAGGAGGACCTTCACATGCTGACCTCCGCCTCCTGCACTCCAACGCTCTGACAGTAATGAATAGGAAGGGGCTGTTTATGCATATCAAATGTTATTTACTCTCCCACAGTCAACTATAGCCACAGAGGAAGCAAAAAGCACAGGATATTCCCCAAGACCGTGGGCTGCCATTAGAACAATGTGGAGAAGAATGCAAAGACCTGGACGGTGCACTGAGGTTAATTCATCTATCTCTATGAATTATATGACATGGATATATTTCCTGCTGTTGGACATTCCTTTAAAATACTGCATTGTTCTTTCTCTTGATTTGTCTTCAGTCTGTGACACATTCAGAGGACCTACATGAAAACAAGCCCTACGCAGAACCTAAGTGAACCTGACAATGAACGTCTCCTGATATCCACCGCACATGATTATCTACCTCAAGTATCTTATGCTCTGCCAAGCTAAAGTCTATATCCTCAGACAGAATCCGGGGGATGTTAACATACATTGCAGTCATGTAAAATATATTTTAAGCAGGATTAATTCTTCTCCACGTTGACATGATTGGTCTTAAATAGCACAAACCATAAAGCCAGAGGGAGAAAAGGCCTGAGTGGAATTATTCACTGAAACGACAGTCCACGACAAGAAAATAACCTTGAGCATGAACAATGAAGACTGAGCTGCCGGTTTGTTTTCTCCTGCTTCTTACTCCGAGCCTTGCGTGTCATCGTCATTGGTTTTACGGCTCGGCTCCATTTCCCATCAGCCCCTTGCGAGAATTAAGTTGGATCTTAAGTATGTAAATGAGAACCCACCCTCTCTTGTACGAGTCCCAGGACAGACCATGACATTTAACATCGCCTTCACTAATTTGTGCTTAATAGCCAAAAAGTGATTAGAATTAACATTAATGACATTTCATATGTCTCCCCTTTCTACATTCATTACCCCTTCTCTCCAGCTGATACTAAACCGGCTAATACTACTGCCTGCTTATTACAGCTTAAATTTTATGATGCACTTTTGGCAGTTTTTTTTTTCTTTAGGAACAAGAGACAACAAGAAAGAAAAGTGTTCTGATAAATCCTTTAAGTTGGGAATCTATTCTATCGGCTACACATTGGCATTACACCAGATTAAGAAATAGGACAACCATTACTTTTCTAATCTATCACCCTCGGCCTTTTTCTTGTAACAAACGCTGTCCAAGACTCCTCATCTCTTCCTGCTCTTTAAGCCCACAGTAGAAGAAGAAATCACAGGATAACAGCCTCCAGTGATGTTGACATTTTATTATTATGACTTCCTGCTTAGATCTGCATACAGCATGGATTATGGCAGTAGTAGCGGGCATTATGTTTCTATCAGGAGCGGGCTCTGGAGTAATTAGTGATGGTCCCTAACCTTGCTCAAGGGCAGTGAGCTGTTCCCTCATGTGTTTTAGCAACACTTGGAGGTCAAGTGTCGGTATAGCATACGCTAAATTGGCTGCAGTCCCTCGTGTTATGGGTGTTCAAACTTTAGTCACAAAGGAATGACAGATTGGATCGTGTGAAAAGACCTGAGGGACTGACATTTTCAAACTATCACAATGATATGATAATGAAGAACAAACACTGATGTTGTGTTTTCTTCAAATGGTAATAAATTGTGAGCCTCTTTTTATGCCTTACCTCTGCGGTCACTAAATAAATACATAAATAATAATAAAACCTTTATTTGTTTATATAGCACTTTTCAAAACAAAGTTACAAAGTGCCAGAGGTGGAAAAAATACTGTTACACCAAAATTTTAGTATTTTAGCGAGAAGCAAAAGTACTTGAGAAAACTGTTACATAGGTTAAATACTGTATAGTGTATTATAGTATTTGTATAGTATAGTAGTATAATAGAATGTATATAATCATTACTAGTACTACTATTACTGCTAAAACCGTTACCACTACTACTACTGCTTCTACTGTAACTACTACTACCACTACTACTGCTATACTATCGCTGCTGCTATTACTAATGTTACCCTTTGCCAATGAGGTCAGAAATACTTTTACTCGACTTTTCTTTTTAAAACTGGAAAAGATGAAGTTCTTTGCAAGGACATATTAAGTCATTTTTATCAAAAAAGGAGTCCATTTCTGTCTGCTGTAAAGAAAAATATCCTGCTGTCTCCACCATCCCCCTAATGGTGACATCTACAATGTTTATTTGAATGAATGCTATCTTTCAATTAGCTTTTAAGATTTTCAGCAGTATTTTGTATTTTTTTATTTTCTACTTTATTTTTTCTTTTTTTTCCTCCTTTGTGTTTGTCCTCGGTGCTACGTGTAGTCTATGTTTACCTCTGTGTTCATCATAATGGAATAAAAAGCCCCCAAATAAGAAGAATAAGAGAAAAAGTTGAAAAAATATTAGCAAAATAAAATAAAAGTATGTTTTAAAAATGCACTCAGTAAGTAGGTTTTTAATTACCACATCTCCATAAAACTGTATTGTAAATGAATCCTTTCATGCGACATTGTACTTATTTTGAAAGTGACTTTTATAAGCCATTTTAATTACATCAAATGAAAATACATTACTCCACAAACTCATTACTTCTGTGTGTGTTTTTTAATATGTCGTCTCATTAAAACGGTTAAACAAGAGGGCAGAGTTTAACAACAGAGGTGCTAACAACATGGCTGCCTGTTGTAAAAGTGTAGAAAAGCAGTGGGACATAGGGGATAAATCACCAGAAGGGGGTGGGGTGGTGGGGTGGGTGGTGATCACATGTAATGGGATGGGTGTAGTCCCCGCTGATGGACAGGACAATCTCTGGGCTGGACACACTCAGGAGAGATGTGTCAGTCTGCACAGGCACCTCGGGCCAGCGGCACCAGTCAGAGGCTAAATGTGTATTGGCAAAGTGTCTGTGCCAATGCCATTAGCCAGCAGACTTAAATTCCCCTGTAATTTTCTATGGTGTTCATGCTATTGGCCTCTCTGATGAGTGGAGTATTTGAATCCTGCTTGAGTGTTAATGGATAGCTGCTCGAAGAAGCCTGTTTGTTATCACTTTTACAAGACCATATGCTTCACACTGCAGTTCCTGATGTCTTTCAGTGTATTTTTTTTTTTGAGAATAAAGCTAATTTTGAAAAAGTTGGGACACTGTGTAAAATGCATTTAAAAAACAAATAAAATTGGCTTTTGGCTTTCCGCTCTGGGATGACCACCACAAGCCATCTGCCTCCTTCACTGTAGTGATTCACATATTGATTTGGCATACACTTTATGCCAAATGCCTTTCCTGACACAACCCTCTCTGTTTATCCGGGCTTGTGGCAGGCACAAACAGTACACTGACCTGTGACATCTTGTGGTTTGATTGGAATGCAATGCTTGTAAAAGTATTCTTTAGCTATTAAACTATTAAAACAGACCATATATACCAGGTGTTGAAACTGAAATATTTTATTATTTTACCAAAATCAATAGCCTATTTCATTTGATGGCAGCCACACATCTCAAAAAGATGGAATGAGGCAACAAAAAGTATGAAAAAAGAAATGAAAGCAAAAGAGGGAAAAAAAAGAACCAAAGAAAGCAGAGCTGAGTGAGCATTTTGCAAATAATTATGTTAATTAGCAACATTTCATATCTCTGGGTGTAAAAGGAGCATTTTGCGCATATAGAGAGTCTCTGTTGTGTAGTATTGTAAGTATTGTATCAGGCCTCAAGCTTTACATTAAAACATTAAAAGTCGTGATTCTGTACTGAAAATCACTGCATGGATCAGGAACACTTCCAGAGGTCATTGTCTGTGAACACAAGTTTGGATAAATGCAAGTTAAAGCTATTATGTTTACAAAATGGTAAAATATCTCAGTTTCTGCCCCTGATATGTTATTTATGGTCTATTGAGAATAAAATATATTGTAGTTTCTGAAACTTTTAGAATCAATGCATTGTGTGTTCATTTAGATTTTACAGAATTGGGTTTGTAAATGCTTGGAATAAAATTGTGGTTGTTATTGAGATACTTGCACACAGTAAGCGTGTTTTATTGACTTCATTCATGTAAAAAATGCTCATATTTCCTCTGAATAAAATGTAACTAGTTTTACTATTGCACATTATCACTCAGCCTCACTCATTAAGTCCAACAAGGACAAACCTCACAGACCAATTGCCATTAGCACCACATTCATCCACTTTCATTTGGTCTTTTAGCTTAATTCTCCCTGGATCATAATACAATGAGTGCGAAAACAGATTTTTTTTGTTTCCTCTTACCATCTGTGACCTAAAAACACATTAAAAACTGCTCGCATTTTCATGAGCTAACGATTGTTGAAGTTGTTTTGGACTCTGCTGGGATTTGTAGCTTTGTACGTCTTTCACATTTTTTTTTTTTTTTTTACAAATGTCTCTTCACTCCGCTCCCTTCCGGCGACATTGCCCGTAATGCATCGGGGGAATTGAGTCTTCACCAGGCCAAGGCAAAAACACACACACACAAACACACACACACATGAGCTGCAACAAAAGTTAAATAACTATATACAGGAGTAATTTAGCAGCAGTGTAATTTGTGTATAGTGTTTGACAACCTTGCTGGAGAAGTTTTCACCCCAGAAATGCTAAGTAGTCCCAGCAGGAGTCAGTCAGGAAGAAGAGAGGGGCTCTTTGCTGTTTAATGTATTCTTGGGCAGCCTAGAGGCCTCCAAAACGCTGCACGTCTTTACCAACACACACAGACACACACAGATTCACACACACTCACACATGTATCTGTCGACAGTCAGGCTCTGAAGGAACACTGCTAATGGGGCTGTTTTTAATGAGGCAGGAAGAGTGGAGTGACCCTTCGAAGGTGAATATCTCTATCTTTCTCCGCATTTGGCTAGTGAGGAGTGTTACGCATGTCTCAGTCCTTTAGCTCTTTATGCAAACATGCGAATTTAATCAAGTTATAATACGAGCTTATAACACTTGTAATTGCATTAAATCCTTGGCGCGCTCACTTATCCTGTTCCCATATCAAGAAGCTAGAAAGGCCTTTTTAAACAGATGGAAATTTGGCTTAATTGGGTTTTGCCAATGCATTGGTTTCCTCAAGTTCCACTTCACACTGCACTGGGGAAGAGTACTCATACTGTTACTTCAAAGTATTATTACTCAATTAGTACAAGTACTTCACAAAAATGGTATATTGTAAGTATAAAAAGAAGTGTGCGGGAAAGTGCATACTACTACTACTACAGCTACCACCAGTACTATTAATACTTCTACTACTGTTACTAATACTCTCACTACTTCCATTACTATCAATATTACTATTTCTACCTCAGCTGCAATCACCCACTTTGTCCCTGAAAATGGTTGGGAAAGTACTTAGGTAGAAACTGCTACTACTACTACCACTATTTTTTATAACTACTACTATTGCTACAGCTACCACTACTTCTATTAAAAATACTACTACTGCATTACTCCAACAACTGATATCACTATCAATATTACTTCTTTGTGCTACAATCACTACCCACTTTGTCACTGGAAAAAAAAAATTCTGACTACATGTTTATTGTCTTTTGCAAAATGACAAAGGCACTGTTTTGTTCCATAGGTTTAATACACTTCTACTTCTTTATAGAAACCATATGACTATATTTTAACTGATTTAATGATGTTTCCACTACAAAGCAGAGCATGTATTTACCGTAATGTCCAGAAGATGGCGCACTGTGTTTAGAAGGCACAAGATTCAGATCGTTGTTGTTAGGAGTGGCGCTGTGTGTATTTAACCTAGAACCCAGAGAGGAATCTTCTAGGATTTGAGTAAGAGGAAGAGATAGGTAGGATGTCATGCTACAACAAGATACTATGGCTGCTTTTACTAAAATGAGCCCGAGGATATATGGTTTTGACATTTCGGGTGAAAGCTCCCGGTTCTTTTTGTTCAAGGAAAAAAGTGTTAAAAAAATAAAAAAAATCAGGCTAAAAATAATGGTTATTCTAATGATTTGTCTTTTTAGCTTCTCACATTGCAAATATATGCAATAACAAAGCAGATTAGACATATTTTGGGGATTTTTAGAGGGAGCTGAGTTAGATGACGCCATACATCACTGTTGAAATGAATGTATCAGGATGCATCCTCATTAATCCCGGCAAAATTGTCTTTTTATGGGAGTTGCTAAGTTCATTTCATCACTCCTTCCTCACATGGGCCCACTTTTATGTCTGGCGTATTTCTTTCTGCTGCACATTAATGACTGGAAAGCCCCTTTTGGTTTGGATTGTGACATTACAAAAAGTACACACTATTTTATAAATGAGATATGTATTTTTAGCTTTTGCCAATTAGTGATCATGGTTGCTCACAGATCACATGTAAACCAGAGGTGGAATAAGTACTCAAAGTCTGTCCAAGTAAAAGTACTCAACAAAATCTTACTTGAGTATAGGGCTGGGTGCCGTTTAGATTTTTTCAATACCAGTACATGAACAATACCTTGTTTTCAATACCTAAGAGATACGTTTTCTGATACCTATGGTGAGCTAATTCATCTTCTACAATCATAAAACACAAAAATACTGAATAAAAGACAATATTTTGGAGCAAAATTCTTAGCTCTAAGTTAAGAACAGTAGTTGTAGTGTATAATTTATTCTGTAATTTATTTCATTCATGCATGCAAAAGATCATTAAAGGTCCCACTAGGTACTGAAACTTGGTATCGAATAATATATTTTTTCGATACCAATGGTATTGTAACTTTTCTTTTGATACCACAAAAGCATTGTTTAATCGTACCCAGCCCTACTTCAGTATAAGTAAAAATTCCTAAATATTCTGTGACATTTCCTTAAGTGGAAGTAATTATATAAAATTATTGTAATTGGGACTTTTACTACTAATAATAATACCACTGATGCTATTACTATTACTATACTTTACTGCAGAGGTTACGAAATTCAGAACATTTATTTGAGTTTTTTTTTTCCTTCACACATTATTGTCATCAAGTGAAATGGCAAATGTACTTCATAGTATGCACTATTTAAAAATGTACTAACTAAATGACATGAGTAAAAGTATGTAGTTACTTCCCACCTCTGGATTTAACAGTCCCACAGTGTGATTACAGTCGCTCTATTGCAACACAAGAGCTTAATATCCTCGACTCTGTGGAAGCTTCTCCTTCACCACAGCCACACACATGATCCCAGAGCACTGAAAATCAATGTGACAGGTCTCAGTCGTCCCTCAGTGTACGCATCCCCTATCAGACTCTCTCCTGACATCTGCTCCGTTACCTCCTATACCCCCCCTCGAATAATACCTCCCCCCTACACACACACACATACATCCATACACAGAGAAGACCTCCCTGTGGCCGTCCTAAGCCCCTCTGAGCCATATGAAATGTAGTTTGTGCAGGAGGAGGAACCAGATACTGCGGGTTGTGTCACATTGGGTTTGCCGCCTCCCGTCACGATCAGGGGCCGTTTGAGCTGCAGACATTATGACAGCGTCAGTCATCAGCCCAGCGGCAGACGGAGGGACAGAGAGAGTGAAGAGGGGGAGGAGGAGGAGGAGGAGGAGGAGGAGGGGAGGTAAACCTGCAACATGAGCTGATGATGAGGAGGTGCAAGAAGAAGGTTTTCAACAGGAGCAGGTGTTCCATCTAAACTGCTACAGCATGTACTTTTCATACCCCAGATATGTGAGGGTAAATTCAGTCAACTCTTCACAGTACTATTTAAAAACACATCTTGAACCTAGTATCCAGCTGCTTTTGCTCAAGTACCTTACTTAAAGCAGAACTCAGTAACTTTTTTCATTTCTTCGCTGTTCTTGTCATAGTTTTCTCTATGGAGTGCCCCCTGTATTTCAGAGTAAAGCACTATCATAAATGCATTACTTACAAGTCCAATTAGGCACTTTTCCACAAGACAGAACGGTACAGGACATGTCGATACAGGACATCTTAGAATGGGTAGCCCCAAACCTGCTGGTGATTCCATTACTCTTGGTCTTGGAGACCAGTGTCTGTTAGGTAAACACTGATGTCACACAAGCGCAACAAAAGTTGTGTTAATAAATGAGATTAAAAAATGTGTTTGAAACTCACTTTTAAAACATTAAGGCACTGGCAACATTTAATAAAAAGACGAGCGTAAATCCTAGTGCGTGTCTGTGAGGCTGGTGTGTGTCTGTGTGAGGCCGGTGCGTGTCTGTGTGAGGCTGGTGTATGTCTGTGTGAGACTGGTGTGTGTCTTTGTGAGGCCGGTGTGTGTCTGTGTGAGGCTGGTGTGTGTCTGTGTGAGACTGGTGTGTGTCTGTGTGATGCTGGGGTGTGTCTGTGTGATGCTGGGGTGTGTCTGTGTGATGCTGGTGTTTGTCCATATAACATGAGTTTAATTCAGTCTAAACAAAAAATGTAACATTTAGATTCTCGAAGCGAGATCCGTATTTTGCTAAAAAGGAAACAGCTGTTGCTAATACACTCTGGCTTTGTTTTTAGAATAAATAGCCTCAACATTAGCTCGTCCTGTCTTGGAATATGACTATTTATCACAAGGACAGGTATGTGTTTGGTTAAAAAAAAAACATGCTCATTTTATTTGTGTCCTTTAGCTTGTTTTTTCCCCCGAGTGTGGATTCTCACACATCCATTCAGTTCGCAGCAGTGCCCACTTTTAGGCATCCTAGACGCTTACCCATGCTGGATCCCATCAGGGAGTACCGCCAAAAGTTGGACAGTTTGGACCACTTTTTGGGACCACTTTGGAACTCTTTGGGAAGTGGAAACACCCCCACACCGCCATGTTCCGACCTAATGGAAAAGCGCCTATTGACCCCATTATGACCCCACGCTCAGCTTTACTTTCGCTTTCGCCTCCGTGTATCCGTACAAAAGATTTTTCTTCCATTTGGCTGCTCTGCCATGGCAAACACTGAGAAATAAAGCCATCGCTAGCATGTTGTTTGGCTAACCGCAAAACTTGCAAAACTTCCTTGACACTGGGTCGGTGACGCTCATACGTGCAAGTGTTGTTTTTGGCCCACAGCAACAGGGAGAGCTGCCAGATGCTTTATTCACCACACAACAAGTCATTTAACCATCGCATGGACTCTGAAACAGAAAGTTATTATTTCTTGAGGTATTACACATTTCTTCATTTCTTCACTTTCTACTTTTTACATCTGAACATATTGTAAGCATCTTCAGTTTTACGGCAAAGCACAGTAATGGATTTCCAGGTTTGAAAGATTTTAAGCCCAACACTGAAATGCTCATCATATAAATCTAAGTTATTTCAATAATTTTCAGCCAAAGTTGCTTCAAAAGTGCAATAACTTCTGAGTAGAGAGAGAGAGCTAAAAAAAAAACCCCAAAAAACTTGTATGATTTCCAAGGACACACAAACACAGGTGGCTACATACACTTCATGCATGCGCAGGACACATGCATGTAGCGAGCGGACAGCAGCGGAGTCTGTCAGGTACTCCGACAGCCCCATGAGGTCCCATGTGGCCTGGAAGAGAGTTTCCAGACAGCAGGACAGTACCCCCCACCCCCCTCCCTCTACCCACAAGCCTTCACTCCCTCACACACCTCCGAACTCTCACGGACCAGGACAGCTACCCTCTGAAGAGCTGGCAGGATGAAAGGTGATGGACGGGACGTCTCTGGTGTGAGCCCCGTACCTCCTCTCACAGCAAAATGGACGGACAGTGACAGAAAGCAACAACAGGAGGGAAAAAGGAGCTTCAAATATTGTGCTTTTGTGATGTTTGCTGGTGCCCACTGACAAAGAAGACGTCAACGGATGTTTGCTTTATGCATCTTATTAGGGACTTCTGTGCACTTCTAGTATTCGTGTGTTTTGGCCCTAAATGGTCTGATCCAATTTTATTTTATAATTTTGACCCACTTTTTACAATATCAAACTTATTTTTCTCAATTATTTTATTATGACTATAATGGCACATTTATTTTAAAATTGGTATTAAATAGGCTTATTAAAACAATATTCAGCCTCACTGTGACCCACTTTTGGGCCCTGATCCATCAATTGGGAATCACTGACACTGAAATTTGCTGCAGCTTTTCTATCTAAGACTATTAAATTGAGAACAACATAACTAGCAAATACCAGCTAGGATTTCTACTATTCAAATTCTATAAGTAAAGCCATTCATTTATCTTTGTCTGCTTATTTCCGTTAAGGGTCACAGGTGCATATCCCAGCAACTATGGGCCTTAGGAGGGGTGCAAATGTGTGTTTTTGGGATAAAAAGAGCACCTCATATATTTTATAGATCCTAAACTGAAGCAATTTATATCTCAGTAAGTTGGCAAGTTAGAGTTGTATTTCAAAACATTGATTTCTCGAGTCGGTCCCACCTTGTCCGACCAAATTGCACAACTTGTCCCACTTTTAGTACTTTTTGAGGTGGTCACCCTACAATGTACAATCTCTTAACTTCTAACCGCTTTGCCCCAGTTTATTCCTCCAGCAGCTTGAGACCAGGCTGAGTTAAGACGTACGGTAAGAGAAATTTCAAGGCCATTGCTAGTCTTTGTAAAGTAGAATTCAATGTTCACTGAAAGAGCTCTGTAAAGACTGTAAATGTATTTGAATCAAAGATTAGACCAAGACAGTTTTCAAGTACAGTGACAATAGTACAAATGCAATAGTCCATAGTCGCTTGTTGGACATAACCAGTATAGGTGAATGTAAGTCCAATAATTAAAATCAATACTCTTACAAATTGTGCACCCATAAATCCATGCTTTGTCACATAAATCCTACCAGATTGTGTCAGCCTGCCTAATTCATAGTATGAAGGCCTACTGCTATGAATGATTAATAAACAAAGCTATTAACAATGCGGCAGACATTCCACAAAAAGGTTCATTTTGGGAAATACAATCTCCTTTTTGTTAATAATGTCCATTAATCACACGAGGATGTCACTTAACGCAAGGTTAATGAAACACTGCTAATGCGTGGCTAATCTATCCCCAGTCAGGACGCTGTTGTAAGTGCAATTCCTAACCCTCCCTCCTCTACTCTTGTGGGGGTCCCGCGGAGGTGATTGATGGATGCGGGACAGGGGATGTCCATTATTTTTAAGTGGAACACAGAGGCAGAATGTGGGGTCAGCTCTGGGCCGAACTCAAAAAGCTTTACCTGTCCAAATGGCTAATGAACCACTGACAAGATATATGGGAACACTTTGGGGGAAAATTTAAGTATGACATAACAACTTGATAATGGATTTATTGTGCTGCTTTGAACCATTCATTCACGATGGAACATAATTTTTACAACGTCTTTTCCTCTATAATCTTTTGGCAAAGTATCAATGGTGCTTCGATGACTGAGTTTGTGACTTTTGTTTTAGTTTGTTGAGATTTTGGTTCACCAATATCCACTGTACTTGACAATACCTTTTTGCCATGTTTTTAAAATCTTAGGTTGATTTATTGCTTAAATAAAAATGTCAATAGGCAGGGACTGACAGTAATAACACTTGCCAACCTGCAAAATGTGGGTAGATGGGTAGATTTTAATTTTGTCTGGTAACACAAAAATTCCCACTAGACACTTTGGCCGGTTGGTTTGTTTACACCTTTATATATAACTTAGAGGTTAGGCCTGAATTTATGTTGCTCAGCTTGAGTGTACACCATTTAGTTTGTAGTAATTCTTCATGATTAAAAAGAAAAAAATCTATAATTTAAACAAAATAACATGTGACGCCACATGCACAGAGATGCAAGTTATTCTATTTGATAAAATCATGTTCATATTAAAAAACAAACTACATTTCTTCAAGCTTACCATGTAAAATACACACAAAAACTTCCCGCCAAGGGACCGCTGAGCAAAAAAGTTAATATGTGAAAAAGATTCCTTCAGGGTCACATGATATAAAGAAATATTAGGAAAATCACAGTTTTGAAAAGTTAAAAATAGATTTATGTAGGTTTGTGAACTCAGAAATCTTTTGAGACTTGCTCTCCTCTGCAAGTAATAAAAAAGTGTGGCTTGATTTGAAAATGAAACCCACGCTGTAGCTGCAGACTATATATGAGGATACAACAAGTGCTTATTAATTGTTTGAGAAGGTAACAAAAACAAGGACATTCACTCTCCATCAAGGGTAAAAAAGTACTAAACTGATTTTTATATCTTATACTTATACTTATACCACATAGCGCAATGATATATGGATTTGCTGGTTCAAAAGTAACCCAACAAGAAACTAAAACAACTTATTAAGAAAAAGGTCCCGCTCAGACACAGTATATATCCACTTAAAATCATAAACATTGTTGTATGGATGGTGCTTTGCCTTCGCAGTGGTTTGTTGTGGCTCTGATTCCCCAGCTGTCATTAAATAGATATAATATTTTTATGTGTGTGTTTTTTCTGTCTGTGAGCATGGCGTGGTGTAAGAACAACATTAGCGGAGATGTTTATTGTGATGCGAGTGTGTGGTGCCAGCTGAGAGGAGCTGCAAGCTGTTTAGAGAAGCAGATCACTGTTTGATTGTTTGATGACAATGTGAGCCTTGCATCTCTCTCTTCCTTTCGTCTGAGTCTCTGAAGAACACTGACATTTAATGTTTGATGTTGGCATGCCCAACTGATGTACAAATACAATCATACCAGTGAGACGTGTGTGTTTTCTTCTTTTATTTGACAATACATTTGTTGTTTGTTGATTTGATTCAAGTTTACCTTTTCGCCCTGTTTTTAGATGAGGAAGATTTATTCAGGGTCACATGATATTAGGAATTAAAAGAAACTGTTTGTCTATGAGTTTGTGTATTATTTATTTTTTATTTTAACTAACTTGCGAAAAGGTGGTTCATCTGAATCTATGTATAAAGGCGTTTATTACCGGTATTTAGGTGGTGACCATTTGGTTAAAATTACAGCTTTGTAAAGGACATAATGTTTGTTTGCGACAAATCATGTGTTATACAAGACAACTGACAGATATAATATAAATATGTGAATAATAAAGGTCTAGCTTGATTTTAAAATTAAACCTATTATGTAACTACATAGGAGTACCTGTGTTACCGTGGGCTCTCTCCGGGTTCTCAGGCTTCCTCCCACTATCCAAAGACATGCATGTGTAAAGTGACTCTAAATTGCCCCTAATGGATGAATGTGAGAATGAATGTTGTCTTTCTGTCTCTGTGTCAGCCTGCAACTAACTGGCCCCTGTCCAGGGTGTACCCCGCCTAAGGCCCAAAGTTACTGGGACAGCCTCCAGTCACCCTCGACCCCAAATGGGAATAAGCGGAAGAAGATGAATGAATGAATTAATGTTACTACATAGTATACATAACTATTAGACTAAACATGTCCTCATTATTTGTTTGTTTTATTGTTGTGCTACTAGAAGAATAGCAAATGGCTGCAATAAAATAGCTCTTTTCTACCTCAGTGGGCACTCAAAGCACTTCACATCAAGGAACCATTCATCCATTCACACTCACAAGCACTCATACATTCATACACCAGTGTCACAGACTGGAGGCAAGTTGGGTGATATGTCTAGCTCAAGGACACAATAGCAGTATGAACTGGGAGGGCGGGGATTAAACCACCAACCTTCCGTTTACTGGACAACCTACACTTCTGATCCTCTAATGCAAAAAGTCACTGTCCATTAAAGAAAGAGTAAAAAAGCTCCTTCAATTTTACCCCACGTTAAAATCTTTTCACTTCCTTAACCTTTTTGTATGATGCCATTTTACTACAAAATCAAAAATAGCTGTGAGGAAGTGGAAACAGAGCTGTAAACATTTTTTTTTTTTTTTTTTGGTGGTAGCAGACTGGATGTAGAGGGCTTGTCAATTGGTCAGTGTTTCCTGGAGTCGGCGGGCTTCATGGGAGTGGCAGAGATTCATGGAACCAAGTGTTTTGAGGCCTCTGAAAGGACATACCAGAGAATATAGGATTACTTAAACATGCCTGAATGAAACAAAGCAAAACTCCAGGTATGTTTTTGATCAGAAAAAGCTCAAAAAGATTGATTTTGTATAATATATTCCCTTTAAAGAATAAGCCCCACTCATGTATATCCACTAAATTGATGATGGTGATCCTGGTGTTGCAAAAATATCAGAGGGAGATGTTGTTATTAACATGTTAGCAACTTTTGATGCCCCTTTTGATCAATATTACGGTCTAATTGAAAATATGATCAAACAGACAAACTCTCATACTTCGAGTTTTATTCATATAGATTTTTTTCACTCCTATGCTCTCGGCCTAAGTATACAGCATGACGGTGTACAGAGTGGAGGTGGCGCTGGTGGAGAGGAGGCAGGTCAATATGAGTCCTAATAAAGCCTGAGTTCATTTCCCCACTGCTCTCCCCCCTGGCCACGGGGCGCTCCATATACAAGTCAAATCGGCTTTTTGCCTCCCAAAGCCCCGTGATTTATGACCCGGCGCCATTGACCAGACCAGCTAGTTTTCATTTTTGTTAAATCACGCGGCCCCTTTAAATGAAACTATTGATTTCAAGTCAACTTACTGAGGATTTAATTTGTATTTGGAAAATTAAAGCAGGTAACGCTTTATAATTTCACACTATAGGCTGGAGTGGACCCAGTTATCCACCGTGTCCCTTGGTCGGCTCTGTCCCAAGTATTCACACAAACACCTATTCTCCCCTGTTTTCCCCGCTCCATCTGGCTTCACTGACCACTTTGTGTGGCCATTAATGAATTTTGGACAGGGGGAAAGAGGGATTTATAGCCCTGGGACTGCAGCCTGGACCATCCCATACTTAGCGTCCCAACGGAAAATCAGCACTTAAAAGTCTGTCCCGTTGATTTCTTGTGACCTTGACTTATATTAGTCTTGTCAATGTCTTCACTTGACTTTCCCTGGTCACCATTTCACCACCAGTGTTCTCACTGCAGCTGCTGTTGTCATTTTATTTAGAAAAATCAGATGCTCTCGCCCTTTTTTTTTTTTTTTTCATGTATCAAAGGGATTATTGTGTCAGTGCATTTGTTTGTTCACAGCTTCTCAAACACCACTGCTCCACTTTCCACCAAACTTGGGGGAAATGATGCATCCTACCTGTGTCACTACACGAGCAATCACAGACGAGAGAAAACAGTAAAAAGTCACCACATATCAACCGCTTGCATCTTAAAAATGGCACGGCGAGAAGCTACTTTGTTAGTCTCTCCATCATGAGTTCTCAGACAAGACCGCCTCCCATTTTTGACAAAACCAGGGAAGGAAAAAAAAAAACGTACACTCCTTGGCCCGAGACACAATTACATCTCAAAACACAGTGACATATTTGTTACTGATTGTCCCTCATTTGTGGAAGGGAAGACACAGCTCACTGTCGCCTTGTCTTATAGTCCAAGCTAGTCTGGCTGCAGGTTTTGGTTTCGTGCTCGTCTTTACTGCTGACACCGTGGCATCCACCCTTTCCTCCATCCCCCTCCTTCCTTCCTTCACTACCTCCTGCCCCCTCGTCCTGCCATAAGCTCCGTCACCAAGCCCCTCATTAACCCCTCCCGTGCACCCTGCTATTGAAAAGGCGCTGTCTTTAAACCTGTCGCCTGCATCTTCAACACACTTTTCAATATCGTCAGGAAAGTGGGCGGATGGGTGGATCCTTCTTTTTTCCTGCGTGCCCCCGCATCTGACTGTTTTATATTATATTTAGTAATAATAATCACAGTCATTGAGCCTCACTACCCTCCCTCCCTTCTTTTTTTTTTTTTCTTTTTTTTTCCTTTTGGTTGGCGGGATGGCATGGCTTGTCTGTGCGGCCTCCTCACCTCCGAATAGGGCTTATGTGTGCGCGGATCACCCTCCATAAAGGCGAAGGAGGAGCAGCGGGTGGGGGTGTGAAGCTCTAGGGTGTCATTAGCTCCTTTTCTTCTTCTCTTCAGGAGGAAGTAGCTTGTTTGACGACCATGATCCCATTCTCCATCCACTTTTCCCATTCGAACCTGACTTACAACCCCCCCTCAACCCTTAAGACTCCATAACTGTTTATTAACACGTCTTATAGTCTTTTTTATAACAGAGCGCACCCCTCCACCCACCGCCTTCACTCAAGATGTCAGCATATGCCCTTTCATTATCAGGACCTGTTCAAAGTGTAGGGATTCTTCAGCTTACTTGATGTAGAGAGGAGTTTTCCAACACTACTGTTTATTTTCTTCAGTTGTGGTTTTTCTCTTAATGTGGATAGTGCTATGTTTGTAACTTGTCAAGAAAGAAGCTTACCAACCATCCACAATTTTTCTTTACATCAGGAGTGACAACAATGAAATAAGTTAATGATGGTTGCCATAAATAATGTGCCTTTAGGTTGGGACAGGCTCTGTCTGCTCATGGGACAGACTTAGTGACTGTTGTTTACAATGTAATTGACCTTGTGACTCTAGCTAAGAATAGCACTCCCCTGCACTTTAACAATTATTAGCAAAGTGAAATAATTTCCGGTTTCTGAATAATGTAACTCAATATGATAAAACAGTCTCAAATAAACACAGTCTCTATGGGAGAGTCCATTGAAACATGCTCAGATTGAGTACAGCTGTCGGTCATGTCTGCCTTTGATTGGCTGGCTCTCAGTGGGAGGAAGTGTGTCTGCGTTCAGGACGGTCTAGGACAGTAGGAGCAGCGCCTGACTGTATGAGTGTCCCACAGGGAGATCGCACAAGGGTCTCTGGGCTGGGGCTGCCAAGCTCATATCTCTCTCGTCCCATAAACATCAGTGAGCGCTCATGTCTTTAAAAGGCTCTGAATGACATCTGGGAGTGGAGAACAGTGTGATTAATCACCGCGCTGATTCTCATGGAAATCACCGCGGCTCCAGTGTAGACGGAGAGGAGGAGGAGCTGCTGTGGCGTGTGAAAGCAACTCTGGCCAACAACACAACCATGATTGCTCACAAGGGGATTTTTGTTATCAGAGAGAGAATTGTGTATTGTACAATAGCTTTCCTCGTTTGTCACTATTTTACAGTATATGTCTGACCTATTGCTTAAAAATTGGCATATCTATTCATTATGTCTTTCTTCTGTCAGTCTTGAATATACCTTCCAAATAATAACATCCAGTTGTGGAGGAAGTACTTGATTTTATGTAAAAGTACAGATAAAGGTGCTGATTATACTCATGAAACTATCTACTATTATTCTGAAGTTTCTAAAAGAGTGCAACTTTGTGGCCTGTTTTATATTTAGGTTTTCCATACTTGAAGGAACAGCAAAATCAAACTATTTTAAACCTAAACTCAATGTAACTGGAAACTAATAGTAACTGAGATTAAAAGTACTTCTTATGAGATTTATTTAAGTACAGGTACATGAAAATTATACTTTTACTGCAATGCATTCCACCTCTGATAATTTCATATTGTCCACTCCTCGTTGCAGTAGGATCACATCTAGACGTCTCTGTGTGTAATTTACTGAAGTTTATGTATCTACAGTACAAGCTGCATGTCCTGACTAAACAACATCAATTAACAGTCCAGTGTTGTGCTTAGGGATGAGTGTTAGCAGTAAGGTAGGATTACAGATGATTTACAGTGGCGAGTGGCTATTGAGTCTCTGAGTGATTTCCCACAGGAACAACCATGATGTATTGTAAATGGTGTATATGTACCAGCATGGGTAATTTCTCTAAAGCATCATTCAAATAAACAGATTTCTGGGATAAATACAGGGTTTGAAATGGCTTAGAGAAATGTGTATCCTTAAAAAAGTGGGTGCTGTGTTTGAGGAATGGTAGGTCTCACATCACTAGCTCTTTATAACAAAGCCTTGAAAAGTTGACATCTTCCCAAATGAATGAAAGTCCAATGGCTTTCTGAATGTTTGTCAGGAGGTGTGCTTTACACTGCTTGGCATAACTGCCTTCCCCAAAACATAGGTCTATGCCACCATTAAGAACAAATAGCCTGACAGAAAAAAAAGCTAAGAAGGAGAAAATTTGCCAAAGTGAGAAATTGATTTTGTCTGACCCAGGAGAGTACTTCATTCTTGGTCCCGGCAGCAGGAGGGCTCGGAGATGTGTTTCACTAACAGGAGAGCAAAGGCACCCATGCAAAACTATTTTTTAACAGCACATGGAAAAATCACCCACTTCTGCACGGGACTTTTTCTTCTTTACAGATGACACAATACTTTCCAGTCACTCAGTAGTCAGCCAGCAGCACCCAAAGGCCACTTTTCAGGTTTAAAGCTGCAGTGGTGCAACATGCCAACATCTTTTTGCCGGAAAAATACACTTGGTATGTTAGATTTACAGTAAAAGTGTGGACAGGACTGGTGTGGAAACAGAGAGGATTTCCCACCGGAGGCATATATGTCAAACAGTGCGCTCTACCCTCCAGCTCTGCATGTATCGTGTGCTGCATTTATGGTTATGGAATCACCTGTGGTTTTTTAGTGTTAAGATATTATTCGCAACAGGCTATAGATTTTGATTCTCGACGATTATACCAAATGATAATACAATTCTCTCCTTATTGCCTAATTGAATATCTCCTCTTACTCTATCAAAATACAGCATTCAGATACAGTGTACGCTCGGGCTGTCACTGTTTCTGTCCACCTCAGCAAAAGTGGCTGGTTTTATAGGGCCGGTAAGGAGTGGAAAATGTGAATAAGCGAATTTAGAAAGGCTGACTCTCCTCTGCAGCGCTAATTTAGTGTGAGAGCTAAGTGGCTCATTTTTATGTGAACACCATTGTGTTCCTAACTGTGCAGCAAACAATCAGCCGTTCCAAGGCAAAGAATGAGGGCCTTTTTCTCACTGTGTTGCAGCCTGGAGGAGAAAAAAAAAGATCCTTACAAAACAAAAAACTGGCTGCTATAATTGTTTTCTAAGGCTGTGATCCTAAGATGTTATGTGTTTTTTTCTTGCAGGAGGGAGGGACGAGACGAGATGAAGATTGTGAAGTGTGTGTTGAGGTGACTCCAGACACACAAGTATACAGGAGTAACACAGGTGTACACAGCGCCGCCTGATGTCATGTGTGTTACGCTGTATGTTGACAGGGATCAGCGATGGGCCCCTGCTCTCTCCACAGCCACGGCACTGACAGTGTGAGACCTGCCACTGAGCAGCCTAACCTGACACTATCTATCACTGGGAGCATGCTCCAGTCAATGCTACACTGCACACACCGACACACAATCTCCCCTCTGTCTCCTGCACTCTGCCTCACTTCCGCTCGCTCGCCTGGCTACTGCAGTTCTGCTTTTTGTATTTTACCAACAATAGAAATAGTGGACTAAAGTAATTTATTTATTCATTAGAAGTCGCGGGTGGTTGGAGCAACTATGGGCCTGAGGAGGGGACAATGGGCAGTTGCCGCAGACACACACAGACAGACAACCGCTCACATTCATTTACTATGGGAAATTTGAACACTTTTTTGGTGGATTAGGCAGGAGCTCTAACCTTTCTGCCACCATTTTTATATCATTATTTTTAACATCTGAGGACCAGTTGAGTGGCAGATCATACAGTCATTGGTTTATGTTGATGAAATAATTTCTATAAAATAAGACCAAATACTAAAAGCAATTTTGATTACAGGTGTGACGCACATATCATCAGAGCATTGTTTTACATTCTTTATGTTTATGTTTTACACTACAATACTTTCAACCAGAAAAAGACCTGCAATTTCATTTTGAGATTTCAAGCTCAGTTGTGCTGTTAGCATCACTAGGGCTGTGTATTGGGAAGAATCTGGCAATACGATACAGATCACAATATAAGCATCACGATACAATATACAGCATACTGATTTTTCACAATACTGTAAAAAGGCAATATACCCTAACCCTAACCCTTTGTTTTTTTAACAATAAGATAAAAAAACACCTATATACTTGTACACCACTACATGCACAACATTTTAAGAAATGCATTTTATTTATTAATCTGAACAGTGAATGTTCACACTGTATTTCACAAACAAATGCTGCCTAAATTTGGTTAATAAAATAATAATAAAAAAGAATAGAAGAAGAATAGAAGAAAATAATAAAAAGTATTGTCAACACTCAGCAGTGTTTGATCCTGTTTTTAAAAGATATTTTTCAGTAAAAGAAAATACCAAAATATCAATACAGCCTTTTTTGATATTGATACAGTATTGTCAAAATATCGTGATGTATCAATATTTCATTATTTCTTTACAACTTTACTAGCTTACCATTCACTCATATTTGTCATGCTCCATGCTTGCTAAACTCAGTTATACAACTTCTGCTTTCAAACTTTTGTATGTGCAGCCTACTTTTCTTTACTGTTGTCTGTGTTTATTGTTCATCCATGTCTTTGTCTTTCCAACTCTGCAGCTTCATTCATAGATGCTACAATATATCACACACAAGCCTGGAATTCCAAGAAGTCTTGCATGAATGTTGCCAATCGTTGTGAGGACCGATGACACAATAGATTTCTTCCTCTCTTGTGCTTTGTGAGGTACTCACTGTATCAAACTTTTTTTTCTTGTCTCACTTTCAGTCCCACCCACCGAACACTTCCCTCTTTCCAACAGCACCCCCGGGCGTCTTGTAGGCCTACATCTGTTTGTGATATACAGCGTAATACAACACCTCACCCACACACTACAATGTCACAGATTCACAATACAACAAGGAATTGACACACAATGTACTTTTCCCAGAAGGTCTTGCTCTTAACGCCTGTGTGAGACCAACCCCCCTCCACCCTCAAATTCTCACCCCGGTAACATGGACAGTCCATAATAGCAGACATGAATCTGTGTCTCCCCTTGCTCCAAACAGATGCTGGCTGTCCATAAATCACATGCCTCCATTTTGTTGAGGAGAACAAAAAGCGTTGTTTCAGTGGGCCTGGTAATAATCCCTATGCCCCATGTTGTGTTTTGTCTTTGGGCCGGCTCTCGTCTCCCCACTCCTCTGTCACGCTCTGGCTTCTCCACATGCATTACAATAGGGGCAGCCTGGTGATGAATATTTGTGTCTGGCCTGCCGTTAAGATTTCATTAATCACCCCAAGACTTGAGAGCAAAGTGGCGTACCTGGCCGGCCAGCAGGCAGCAGGCCTCACTATACAACCTCCTGGGGACCACGCGCAGCCATGTTGTGTTGTGTTATGGCAAGGCTTATTTGTTGTATTTGTCTCTCTCATTTCTTTCTGTCTCACTGTTAACACGGTTCCAAGTTACACACTTTTCTAAAAAAGAATAAATTTGCTGAAAGGGGCAAAAAAGAAAAGTTTTTACTGTCCAGTGTAGCACAAAGTAGCCGTGATATGTCAGCAGTGGCTTGTTATGGCTGTTGATCAATATCAACTGACTCAACAATTATTTGGCCAGGTGTTGGGATTTCTGGCTTTCAAGTGTCTTCAGAGCAACTGCAGAGATGGAGATTAATGCCAATGAACATGGAGTCTCTGCAGAAGGAGGCCACACTCAGGCCTTGCAGCAGTTTTTTGGGAAAAGTTTGACAAATCTTGCCTATAGTGCAAACCAAACCTGGTATCATATCATTCATTGTCTTTTGCTTATTTCTATTGGAGGTTCTGGGTGGGATGGAGCTTGCACCAGTGACTATGGGTCTCAGACGGGGTACATTGACTCTGGACAGTTACTAGTCGCAGGGCTGACACTTAGAGACTCATACTTAGGGCAATTCACATTCACCAACTCACATAACACATGCATGACTTCAGGCATTGTTGGTGACTGGGCTGGGGATTGAACCTATGGTTTTCTTACTCAGCCACTGTACTTTGTGCACAAACACCACATGACTACTGTAGACTGTTGCCCCATCCAGCCTTCACATGTGGATATATTAGTTATGTATTGAAAACTATCAAGTATGGATGTGTTTCCTTTTAACCTTGTAGTTTTTATGTCTGATCAGAACACATTTTATATTTAACACTAAAAATAAAAAGGATTACTGGAGGTTCACCATCAAAATAGTGTTTGAAAGGTGTCAAAATCATTATGTTCATTTGTTTACCTTCTTTCATGCATTTCTGTTATAGGTTGCTGGGTTTCATACCTAATGGAGGATCTATGGACAGAAGGTGTTGTGTTGTAATGTCTGTTTGCTTATCTGTTTGTCAAATTTTATCTGTGAAGCTCTTTGATGCAACTGTTGTTGTGATATTGGGCTATATAAAAGTGACTGTCTTGTCATTATATTTTTGGATATCAAGGTAACAATATTGCACGTCTTTCTTCAAACAAAATTCTGTCTTTTTTATTTGATAATCATCTCTTTTAAAAGTTCTTTTTCTCCCTGCAATGAAATCTAATAGGTCCATGTAACCGCTTAACCTGCATAAAACTTTCAGCACACCACGCTCCGTCGCAGTGTGTGCCTCTTTGCGTCTCTTCTGGCTTTTTTATGCTCTGTTTTTTACGGCGCTGGTGAGCGACTAACAGATGGAGAGACAGAGTGCCGGGATGATGAGGATGTAAAATGTGCAACGTTTACTCATTGGCTTTTCTTTATTGTCTTTGCTCCATGGGAGGAGTGAGGCAGCGGCAGAAAACAAACGGGTGGCTACAAGGACACGGGCCTCGCGAGCCTCATTCACCAACCAATCGGCCTTGATAGGATCCACCAGCTGCCAAGGATACACACACTCCCCCTGCCTCTCCGTCTCTATATCCACCCCTGACTCCCCACCTGTTCTCGCCCTGTCAGTCAATTTTTACTCTCTTTTTGCTGTCTATTTGCTCGCCCTAGCCCTTGCTTTCTTTCGTCCTGTCTGTAACGCAGGGTGGTGATGGATAGACATGTGCCGGCGTACAGAGGAACCTATTTGGACTGGTGTGTCAGCCCATCTTTATCAAATGTTGCAGAGGTATATTCTCTTGCTATGCTTCATTACTCTGGAATGGCGGGCCCTGAAATGTTTGACTGCTCTGTCTTCCCCTTCGCAGACCCCCTACCCCTCGCTAACCCCCCTCCTCTACCCCCCCTCATTTAGCGCCTGTGAGCTGTAGTGTTGGAGCAGCCCTGTCTTCCCACTGCCTGGCTGCCTGGCTGGACGAGGGGAACACAGCAGCGCCTCAGGGGGCAGATATCGATTCCTTCGCATGGCTGAGGTGCTAACGAAGCCCCTCCCCCCTGCACTGGCCCGCACTTGTGACAACCAGCTGCCACGCCGCCATTGGCCGTACCTTGGCGGTGCCTCTGCCAATCAAAACGGCACTGACGAGCTGCGTTTCTGGGGATGACCTCAGGATGACATCACTGGAAAGACATTAATGTAATAAAGAGCTCACTAGTACAATACTGTAAAGGGCAGCGTAACATAACGATGCATCGATCAAAGACGAATCTAAATGGAGGTGTTTCGCTTACAGTTGAATGAGAGGTCAGTTCTCACTAGGTAGCCCCACTCTCTCTTAGTAAAAAAAAAAAAAAAAAACTTCCTCCTTGCAGTAGATCAGTTGTGTCATAACAGTCTGCGTATATCTGCACGGCACACCTTGGCAGTGGATGTGTGCTGACGAAAAGGTAGATCACCCCGCAGGAAGTGGGGATCAATAGTAAATCCTCCTGAGCTGGGGGTATTTCTCCTGAGAGGTGGGGACTCTAAGCCAAATCAATGTGGAGCACTGGCAGTGACTTGATGAAAGTTTGGAGTGATGGGTATTAGGCCCACTGTCATCTTATACCAACTGTCATAATGGAGCAGGAGACACATGTTTGAAGTGCAGGTTTTGGTAACATTGTGTTAGATTTAAACCTTTTATTATTCCAAAAAGACTGCACCTTCGCACCACCTGAAGTGGTACTGCATCACCTTTAGCATTTAACCAATTTGGTGCATTTGAAACTTCTTTTATATACACAAAATGCACACTTTTTCTTAGTAGGCAGGAGGCATGAAATCAACAACTTGTTCCCAGGTGACAAGGGTTTGCAATGCCATCATCAATAATACAATGAGAGGCCACCCCAATATCATCACCTTGCCAGCAACTGCAACTTCAATGAAGGTGAGGCTAAACTTCTGCATAAACTGGTAGTGTTAGATACCCAGCCACATGACGTTCACTAGGGCTAAAACCAGGTAGCCAGCAACATAAATGATCCTGAAATATTGTTATGTGACAGTTCATAAGGCCCACAGCCACTACTGCCATCAACAAAAAAACAGAAGGAGAATCCAGAGGCAGGCAGAGTGATGAACGACAGAAAAAGAGCACAGGCCTAGCCCAGCCTGGGACTGGCACTACTATGCCACAAAAGTAATTTTAATCTTGTTTAAGCATAAAATCACACAATGCATCTGATCACACATATGAAAGCTACCGAATAGTGCTGTCATAGTGAGCTACAGAAAGCATTTGACATCACAACACAACTTAATATTTGTAATGAGAAGGGGTTGCAACCCTAATTCATAATAAGATCAGCCACAGATTGTGTTATTTTCAACATTATTACAAAGAATGATGAGCATAAAGCCCATTGGAGCCAAACGGGAGGGCAGCCAGTCCAACTGTTAGATTTGTTGCGGTCATATCGCAGTCCTCCCTCAGGCCAGTGGAGACTGTGTTCCTCCACCAGCCTCATTTGGACCTGACTGGCCTTTCCCCAAATGTCTTTTTGGCCCTATAATCTGCACACAGTAGAGAGAAAAGCACATTGGGATCAAAGCTTGAGACCCTTAAAGAAGCCATAACTCTTTAATTGTGTTTCAAGGAAATGTCAGAGCACCCCCAGACGTCTGGGAATCATTGGCATTGCCTTTAACATTGCTGATTGTCATTCCATCATACATAATCACATTTGGAGCAAAATATTTAGGAAAATAGCATGTGAGAGATTCACTAAATTAAAGGATGAATATAAACAGGGAGCTGTTTTATGACCTGCGTTGTAAACATGCAGTAAATTTGACTGTCATTGGTTCATTTCTTTAAGAAGCTGCAGAAATGTTGAGCTGTGGGTGGCTTTAGTATCTATCTGTGTCTCATGTGTCAACAAGTATATGCTGTTTTACACAATCATCCAGACAGATAAAGATGAGATGAAACATTATCAAAACAATGAATATTGTGAATATTGTGATATTATCAATATTTCTGTTTCACATCCCAGACCTTCTCATATTTTGACAACCTATACAGTGCATTTAACCTTCAGTGTCTGTTTCTTAAAATGAAATTGCACGGCGCTGAGAAAAAAGAGAAAGAGTCATATTACCGTGAAAAAAAGATGTCTTTTCTCTGCAACAATAAGCAGTCCTTGAACTCCACGTCATTAAAGTGAACGCCATCATTTCCTTTCATTAAGATGACTGTGTGCAGACACATATTGCAGTTGGAAAGGCGAAGCTGCGGCAGGAGACTCATTTAAAAACCGCCCTAATCTGGAAAATGATTCTAATGTTTCTCAAATGTTATATCCTTGCAGCCGAGCAAAAGGGAGCTGTTACATTTTGAGGCATTTAAACAAGTGTTCCTTTCAAAAAATGCACCCTGAGAGATGCCTCCACATATATTGCCAATATTTTTGACTATACATTTTGCAAAAACGAAATAAAATCCATTTCTCTACACCCTAGGAACATTATCACATGCAAAGGCCTCCATAAATTGTGTAGCTTTGTTGATGTCAGAGCACAGAAATAGCCATGCCCTCTCCTGTTATACTCATTTGACTCAACGGGTGTGAAACAGTCATATTCTTGTCTTGTCTATCTGTACTAAGAGATGAGATGACTTAAAGTGTGCAGCGTTGCCACGGGCAGGCGAGCTGAAAGGCTATTTCAGGAGAAATGGACATGGACATAAATATCCTCATAGGGTGCTTTGTAATAAAAAAAACACAATGTTATGAAACGCAGTGAAACATAAAGGCAGGGGATGTGTATGGTGGCAGCGGAGAGGGGAAATATCCATCAAATTAACACATCAGTGGCTTTGATTGTAATCTCCCCGCCCTGGCTCTTGCTCTGCCACGCTAGACAAGCAGCCAAACGTGATTTATCAATGCAAAGCTAATGGCATCAATATGAATCTAACTAAAAATCAATATTTCATTACCAAATTGTTAGGGAGAATGAAGAAAAATGGCAGTGGCCGGAGTGTTCTCCAGGGTAGGAGCATCTGGAGTTCAATGTGACAAGATGAGCGATGCCTGACTCGGGGCTCGAGGAAGGACACGCCGAGGACAGGACTCTGTCTAAAGACACTCTTTGAACTCCTTCTTCCCCTCTTCCCTCTCCTCCGACAATGTTCCTCCCCACTTTATTATGTTTTTCACTTCCTCTGGTCCCTTCCTGCTTTCATATCTTTATCAAGCCATTTCCTCCATCAATCTCCCCTTATGTGTCAGCCCGGGTGTCAGCGCAGGACCACACAGTGTTGCACATTCCTCCTCAATTAATGACCAACTCGAACGTGGAGCCACTCAATCTCGCCCCTCCTGTCCGCAGCACCAACACACATACACTCCTATGCTCCCTCCATTTCAATTATTTTTGCCTTCTTTGAAGACAAGTCAGCATTTTTTTTTTATCTATTCCCCTTCAGTCTCTCTCTACCTTTCTCCCTCCCAGTGGATATATCTCCCAAGGCTCATCACACGTTCTCCTAAGCAGCGCTGCATGGCTTCTCCTGTAATGAGCGTGCAAAGGGAAAGTGCATGAGGAAGGCGGAAGACAGAGGAAGTTGGAGGCTGGGCTGACGGCTAAGACACCTAGCTCTGGACTAGATCACGCCTCCTCTCAGACATGACCTTCACTTTATTTATATTCCACTTTTTAGTAAGGAGTGTTTATTAGGGAGGGCCTGTGATTGTGGCACTCTGTCAGGTAAGTAATGATGCACCTTTGTGCTAGAGCTGCAGCCCCGATCGCAATTAAAAACAAACACTTCCTCTCTTTTTTCTCCTTCCCCTTTATCACCCTATCAACAGACACATACATTTATAGACGTTATTCAGTATATAGAAACTCTCATATTGTTACTGTAAACGTAATGTTTCAAGTAAACACACATTTAGTATATGAATTATGTCCACAGAACAAAATATATAATTATCTTCCATTTAAATAAAAATGGATAGCTTGTGCTGTGACAGGAGTTTGAGTCTAATACTGGAGTTTTATAGGCCTTTAAAGGGGACCTCAGCAACTTTTTTTTAACCTTAATTGCAGACAGTAAATTGCTTTGGAGTCACTGTAATGGCTGAGTCTCTGTGTCTATACCCTGAAACTAACTGACCACTGCCCAGTGTTTACACTGCCTATAAGGCTCATAGTTACTTAGACAGGCTTTAGTCACCCACGACCCCTATCAGGAATACGCAGAAGAAGATGAATGGATGAAAGAACAAGCTTAGCAATGTCTATATTTAACCCAAACTTGAAATACTGTATAAGCTCATGTCTACAATCAGCTGTTGGCGAAACACATCCATACATTCATTTTCACTTTGTCAGTACTTGAAACTTTTCATTTATAAAAGCTCACAAGCAGATCATCCAAAAAACAGTAAACATGACTACACTATGGTTCAGCACACCTTCACACTTTGTTTTTTTTTAAGACTTCGTCCTTACAGTTTCAGTGTTTTTCTACCTTCTTCCCTATAGTCTCCTGCTTCTGCCACTCGCTCATTTATGTCTCTCATGGGAGAAGCTGGTAATGTCCGAGAGGCCCATTTCTCTCCGGCAGCAGCGGACAGGTCCACTCCTCCGGATGAAAAGGCGAAGGGGGTGATTGTAAAACATGTGTCATTACTGTGTCAAAACACCACGTTTGCACAATGACTCCATCCTCCATCCTTTGCCGGGGATGTTTCGGCGGAAATTCATCCCCTAATTTATGGCTCATGAGATAAGCATCCCCCTGAACTGTGCTGGTGTGCTAAAGGGCTGGCAATGACGAATATCATACATAGGCCGAGCGGCTAATATGAATGCTAATATCGCTCCTGACATACAGTAAATCGACCCTGGTGTGAAACATATGCAGCTTTGGATAAAGTGTTCATGTTTCCATTGGTGGGAGATTAACCTGCTATGGATTTTATTGACATTTTTGTTGCATAGAACGAGGATGTGGGAATAGCAGCACGTAGATGGATGGAACATGGTGAGTTGTGAGGACTGTCACCTAAATTTGGTGGGAGAAAAAAATTGACAAAACATTAACGATAGATTACAACCCCCGCATGTATTAAAATGCAGCTCAAAATCAAATCAAAATCACTTTAATCACCCGTTAGGAACATTATTTGCGAGAAAAGTGCCATACATTAAGAGCACATACAGTAAACACTTCACATACAACAAGCCAGGTTTAATAAATACTGTTTGAAAATACTGAAGGTATATACAATATAATAAACCATATGTATATAATTCAATGGCAGCAACACATAAAAACAAAAACAAAAAAAAGTTGAGACAGGGCAACAAAAGGCTGAAAAAGTAAAAAAAAAGTGGTGTTAAATAAAACAGCTGAAGTAACATTTTGTGATAAAGTATTTAATATGGGACATTTTAGAAAGTCTCTGTCATTACAAAATCTTATAAAAACATATTAAGCAGCAGCACATCTCAAAAAAGTTGGGACTAGGGAAACAAAAGCCTGGAGAAGTATATGGGAAAACAGCTGGAGCTTATAATATTAACTGGGAACATTTAGTAAGATGACTGGGTATAAACAGAGTATTAGTTATTGGATGTATGGTATGCTTTTAAACTAACTGATATTATTTTACAAAGTTAGCAAACCATTGCACTGTTTTTCACATTTTACACTGTGTCCCAACTTTTTTGGAATTGGGGTTGTGTATAATCATGCACTGAGGAAACATACTTAATTGGGATTGCTATAAAAACAGACACCAAACCCTTACATAAGAAGCATTCAAAAACAAACATTTTTAATTGCATGCTTAAGTGGAAGTGAAAGCATCATTGTAATGTTGTATATCTGTGTATAAATAAGAATGTGTGCAGTTGCATGGCTTAGGCTCATGTCTAAGAAATGAGGCTAACAAGACTTTCGTTTTGTCTTAATGAATAAATTAGGGAAGGTAATGCATAATACATTGAAGATCTCGTGTTGGATGGAGTGATAGATAATACATATCTTTCATTTTTTATTTTTAATGACATTAACTTTGTTGGGAGGTTTGGAGCCAGGAGTCCAAAGTATAGAGACTGATTAGCAGACAAAATAGCCTCCTGTCTGGTCACACAATGGCATATGTGGCTGTTAAGAAAATATTAGGAGCACTGAGAACAGTTAGGCGCTAAGAGAAATAGGAACCAATGACAGAAGCAGCTTTATGAAAGCAGGCCATAGAGTTTTAATACTGTAGAGTTGTTTGGTAACATTAAGCAGTTGTAGTTTTAATCAGCTGCACAATATCCATTCACCTGCTTTTTAAGTTAAAACAAGGCCAGGCAGATAAAAAACCTTTCGAGGAATTCAAATCACAGTCTTTATAAATGTGTCTGTATGAGAATATTCCTGACATCAGCATTTGAGAATCCTATTAGAATTTGCAGCATTTACCTGGGGTATCTAACCAATCAGGCGCTCTGTGGTCTGGGGCGGGTGGTGCTGGTGCGTTCAGGGCCTCTGGGGTTTATCTGTGAAACATTGAAGGATCCTCATAGAGCAGCATGGCTTGATGGGCGAGGCACACTTTAGTGTATGTAAAGGCAGTATGACTAATGTGTGGAATGGGACATTTACATAGGAGAGGCAGGCTGTGCTCGGAGCCTCCCAGAGGTATGTAAGAGTGGCCCAGCACTGTGTCTGCGCCTGTCCTCAGGGCTCCCTCTGCCACTTCATTTCCATGCTCCATTTTAGATCAAGGCTTCTCTAATATTTCCACATTATCCAAGGAGGCAATCTAAGATTGGAATTTGATCCACTTTGAAAAGATGTGCTGTCGCACACCCGATATTTCTGTGTATACCTGTGATGAGCCTCAGTCCACAGTTATTGTACTTATATTACAAATGATTCCAAATATGAAATGATATCTCTACATACATCCCTAAATAGATGCCGTGTTTGATCGTTATGTGACAAATATTATTGAATACAAATGATTTTCTTAGCACCGGGAGACAGTAATATTGCATTGGAAATTGAAAATTAGGCAGCACAACAGTAGGTATTTATTCACACTTTGCAACTACCATAACTCATTCTGCGGGAAGTAATTATTACCGACAAACCTTCTCAGCTTGAACATTATTAGTGCACATTAACAAGCACTCCCCTTTGTAATTGTACATGGCAAAAGCAGCAGGTTGGAGGGTAAATTAGAGGAGGGGGAGTCGGCGAGGGGAGAGGAAGTGGTGGAAAGTTAATCTCCAACAGAAGATGGAGAACCAGAGTGTAGAGATGGAGAGAAAAGGAAATGTATAGGGAACTATCTATGTGAATATGATAAACAACAGCGTGGATGAAAGTGCGTGTTTTGCAGGCCGCCTCCCTTTGGACCCTCTGTATACCATATTGCTGTTGTTTTAATTAGCTGTGTGAGGAGTGTGGACACAATATGAATGTGTGTGAATTTATGAAAGGTTTTCAGGTGAGATGGATGAGGAGAGAGATGTAATGAGAGTTCCCCTGTGTGTCTCTAACATCTAAAAACACTCAGCCGGGCCCACAGCCTGCTAAGCTGATGTGTTGAAAAGCTGGAGTCTTTTATAATATTTTCATCTGGCCCAAACTGTAATATGTCCTCTTAGTGTTACCAACAAAGAGTTACCACACAGAGAGGAGAGCAATTGCTTTCTGAGAGAATAAAATAGGTAGTTTATTTCCACTTTTGTTGTGGATTTACCAATAGCTGTCATGTAAATGAGGTTGGTGCAATTTTAGTTGTCCCTGGGGCTCAGATTGTGCTCTTGTAAGAAAGAAAGGAGGATAATATTTTCCCCGGTTTAATAGCCAGTGTAATGTAAAGCTGCAGCAAAAGAAATGCATTTTATGTCTGCATTAGTTCTTGTATATTTTACCATGTGTCACTTCAGCATATTCACTTCTGTCACCTCGGATAAAAAAGCAGAGTGTTTTAGTAATAAAAATAGAAATGCTTTGCAAAGTCATAGTTTATATCAGTAAACAAAGTCCTCAAGTAATATAATGCAAATTTTCAATAGCAGGCCTAATTCCAGGAGGCAGCGGCTGGAATGCCTTGCTGTGCAATCAGCAATGTTTAGCCTAATACTGTCCAGATGGTGAAGGTGAGGATTGACGTCCACAAGAACCCACAGGCCCAAATGGTGCTGGTGTGAACACACTGGAGTCATTCAGGTTCCTGGGGGACCACCATCTGCAACACCATTAAATAGGACACAAACATCTCCAATGTAATTACCAGGGCCCAACACAGGATGTTCTTCCTGCGTCGACTCGGACGAACATGTCAACATGTCACTGTTGAGGCCGCTACAGTTACATCACCCACAATTCCCTGCTTTTCCATAACTATACTGTCATGTCATGGGTCTAATGTTCAAACTTTTTCAAAGAAGAACACATCTGAAAATATATGAATATGTCCTTATGTTTTAACCAAAACCAGAGTTACATATTTTGGGAATTAAAATAATAATGCTCTCTGGATAATGTTCAGATTCAGTTTTAGACATTGTATAATTTCATCTATTAGAAAGTAAAAAAAACAGAAACAAACCAAAAAGCACACACACACACACACACAAAAAAACAAAACAAAAAAAACATTATGAACTTTTAGACATAAATGTTAATATCATCATCCACAGGAGTGTAGGCTAAATCTTTTGCAAAGTTGATGTAGTGTATATTGTAATTATAGTACGTTTTCAGTAGTGACAATGCTTAGTTTATGTAACCATTTGGTAAAACAAAATGTACAGAAAGGTAAAGCCAAAGCTGCTGAGTCTGTTGGTACTGAAGTGCCATAAAGATTTATAAATTATACATTTTATAGCAGAAGCTGTGGGCCTTTGGAAATATCTGCTCTATGGGAAGTGCACTGTTGCCTGCCCTCTATCAAAGACCTCATAATGGCAGACCAGAAGAAAGATGTCTGCTGGCCCTGGACAGACAAGCTCCTTTTTGACCTCTCAGTCTTTAGTATAGGGTTCTAGTGCATCAGTGTTACACAACTGGCCACATCTACAGTTTTCTTCCTAAAGGATAATCCCCATCCTCAGTCTGGTCTGCTGTGCATCATGTCCCACAGTGCCCATGTTGTTATAGCTTACAGTGCATTTGTTTGTGGATTGTTGAAATATATTTTTCTTATTTAGAGTCTGTGTTTTGCTAAAAATCTTTTGTTTCTCAAGAAGTTTATTAAACTACAAACCATCACCATTTCTGTCATCCATATGGCAGGAAGCAGTAACGCAGTGAGTATAGTATGTACGGGATCATACAGTGCATGTCATGTGTAACAAGTCAATTAGCCTGGTCATATTTCTGCTGAAACCATGTTCCCTTCTCAAAGTGATTGATGGCTGTAATGATGTGACATGAAGTGCACAAAGCTCCACTTCCTCTGTTTCTTAGAAAAGTGGGGAGGAGTTGTTAGATCTTTTCTTTTTTCTCAAATGGGTGATGAGAAAAAGTGACCAAATCCTCTTGGAAATGTGGATTCCCAGACATTAAATGTTTTAGTTTTAATTGTTGTAGAAATGTAAACAACTACATTAGAAACTATTTAATTCAGATGTTCATACATAAAAATGATAGGACAATGTTTTCCATTAAAACGCTGGGTTAAACTTATTTACATATACCAAAGTTGCCTATATTGGGATGCCTGTCTTTGTATTACATAAACGATTCAAATCTAATTTAAAATTATATTATAGATAATGCCAAATGTCATTCTTTTAGCTTTGTTTTTATCCTTGTCTCATCTTTTTGTTCCAGAATTATTAGAAATGCACGTTTAGCACAGGGGCTGCAGACCAAATAACAAATATTACCAATAAAATAATGTGTCCTGGCATCCTGGCATAAAAAGTACACAGATGGACTCTGGTTACAGAATGTCCTTTTATTGAAATTTAGTATAACACAGCTTTAAATTTTACACATAGGGCTTTATGTTTAAAAATCTTAATGTTTTACTATGACAGGCAAAAGAACAAAAACATAAGAATAACAGAAAATAATTGGATCAGTGCCTAGTTTCATTTTGCTTGTCCAAATGAGATGAGGAGCTGTAGTGGGTAACCTTTAACAAACATAGCAGCTCCAGCAGGAGTGCCTCAAAGACAAACATGATCCCAGTGCACTGTGGGTGACACTGGGCCAACGGTTGGCAGGGACTGAGGAGGGAGAGCGTGGGCTGGAGCCTCCTTGACCCCTCGTTACTCAGTGGGTGTGGACGCGCGTGTGGGCGGCCTATTCGGGGGGCGCTAAGTGCTTTAGCTTGTCCCTCCCTGGCAGGCGAACTGGCAAGGGCTTCACCCCAAGGTTGGAGGGTTCAGAGGCGGACACTGGTGGCAAATAGGGGGGTTTAGGGACACGCCGACATGACTGAGCAGCAAGTATACATCCCAACACATGCTCATTTGCACCTTTGCTGTGTGCATGCTTGTGTTGAGCCCCTAAATGATGAGCAGCCTAGTAGTATCACTTGGCAGATGGGGACCCTAGCCCTCTCTCAGCACATCTAACAAGTGACTGTTTCAAAAGAAGCTCAAGATCCGCTGGGCCCTTTAACCCCTCTGTCGTCTCTGAGCGGCCGGACCAAGCCTTAGCGTTGGCCTTTTCCAGTAGAAAGGCCCTAACCCTCGAACCCTGCATCTCCACCTGGCATGCAGTGACAAAGAGGGCAGGAGGAGTCACCTGATACAAGAGTTCACCTGGACAGGACTGAGAGGAGGAACACGGCAGGCTACATGGACCTGTATGCGGAGCTGACATGATAAGAGCTGTTCCTGAGAGCCACTTTGACCCGCTTCTTCCCTTTACCATTGAGGAGATAATCCATGCCCACTGAAACACGCCTGATGCCCAAGTGTGTAACACCTCACAAATGGATCCTGTCACTGCCGAGCTGTTCCTCCTTTGCTTTGATTGCATCTTTTATATTTCTTTGCTCAAAGTCACACACTTTTATGCTCCCACCTCACCATAAACACGTGTATGACAAGTTTATAATTGTAGCTCCAAATCGCGTGTTGGTGTGTGCCACATGGAGGCAGAGGAGGCCATAATTGGCATTCCTACCTCTGTGTGCCAGCCGGCTCTCTCCCCTCTCGTCAGAGTGAGAGTTGACAAAGAGAGCGCCAAGCGTTTCCAATCCCACATCCCTCACTTTTTTTCTTCGCGGCCTGTGACGAGAAGAAGGCGAGAGATGTGTGTGTGTCTGTTAGTGCCTATGTACGTGTGTGTTTTGGATTAGTGTCTCGCTGCACAATAAATCTTTGTTAAACAAATGCAAAGCAGATGGCACCGTGGTGTCTCCACCGTGAGGAGAGAAAGAAAGAGAGAAGGAAAGAGAGGAAAAGGAGAGAAAAAACACACGCCTACTCCTTATTCTCATCCTCCACACACACACGGATGGAGCACATTACACAGACGGAGACTGTGTTAGCTGCAAAACACTTAATCCTGGAGTGGAAGTTAAAGGTGGTGCCTGGATACTGACGGACACCCAAACACATTCTGTTCATGAGAGAACATTTTGTTTATCTCAAGGCTCAGTCAGCGCCTGTTGATACTAATGATAGAGCAACATCTCCTGTCCTGTGTCACAGACAGACAAGGCCAGCAGCCTGTTTAACAAAGACACACTATGATTCAGGTGCAGTTCCCACTAGTAGTCAGTAGGCAAACATTATCTTTTACATTACATTTTCAGCTGGTGTAATGTAAAAGCTGGTTTGTGCTTAGACTTCATAAGACAGGTGCACTGGAAACTTAACCTACCAAAAACCTATACACTTGGACACATTTCAATCACTGCAGTATTTTACCAACTGGTTATTAAGGTCACTCACAATTCACATGAACGTTAGTACAATGTCATTTATATCTAAGCAATGCCTCCTGCTCAAGGTTGGTTAGCAATAGAACTAGATTTGTAATTAACAGATTTGTGGCTAAGAGAAGGATAGTGAATAAATGGGAAAAACATGGGGGTTAGAGCTGCTGTGTAGTACCCCTAGGGAAAGACCAAAGATGGATGTAGAGAGATAAGACATCATGTTTTGAAAAAATCTATGTAAACATTTTCTATGGAGCGCTTTTAAATATTTAGAAGCCTTCATACTTCTTAGAAAATTGTATTTTTACTGGCCCCATTGCTAATCATACCTAATCCTATGTCATTGCTCTGTCTGCGTCTCTTGTACAGACAATTACACATGTAATGTTGCCAATAGTGTGTCTTATAGACCACTTTACTTTGGCATTAGTCTGTTGTGAAACTGGACCCTGCCCTTGTGGTGCACTAACTTACAGCAGTGTTAGAGGAGGTAGACAGACTCTTGTTATGTCTCTACCTTTTCATGTAGAAGTGGCCTTTTCTGCGTGAGGGCAGGCATGCGTGGCCCGGCCTGTCTCTGGTAGTTATAGATCCTTCTCCGGAGCTTGTGTGTTCCCTGACACAAAAGAACAAGGAGGCCCCTGGGCTATGCAGCGCACGGGAGCAACATTACAAGACGGTCGTGTGGTGAGACTGATTTTCTCGTCATAAAAAGACATAGGAGAAATCGGGTGACCGTTGTCCAGATCAGACAAGGCTCAGAGACAACGGGAGGGCTACTATTGGATCCAGGGCAAATACAAAAATTCCTCTGTTTATATTTCTCGATGAGTTATTTATTTTTGCTCATTATAATATTCAACCTGACATCATGTCCAGTTGGCCTTGTGTAACCCCTCTGAAGAATCATGGGATACACATTTTGGAATAAGGAAACCAGAGAGGGCTGTGGTAATTATGATGATAGGTGACAGTGCTACCGAGCCAAACATCATCTCAAATGACAGTGGTCCGTGTGTTTGTATTTGTATGCAGCAGCATTATACCACACAAAGTGGAAAACTGCTTCTTTGGATTACCGCGACTCAGCTCACAGACATGAAACTTCCACTGATGTGAACTCCTCTCTGTAGTACATGCATTGTATTTTACCTTCATTGACTGTGGATGGTGATTAATGGACTTATTATGCAGCGCACACCAGAGACTTGATTATTTACATTAATTCAAGAAGTAGCCGGTCTAATGGAAAGAGCCATTACCCATGCTGATGATCCTCACATCAAGGTGCTGTTCTCTTTGTCTTCGAATGCGAGTATCTTCCGTGGCACATATTTTTAGCAACAGTGTCTAGGACGAGGAGGCCAGATTGAAGCACGTATTTCAGCAGTGTAGTCTTTACTCCTTTCATGTCGCCTGCAAATAGAGGGAAAGCATCACTTAACATTGCAGCTTACCACCACAATTACCTGAGTACCTGTTCTCACTGCAATTACAAGCCCAAGACAAATAATTAGTCTGACAAATGACTGCTGGGCACATCGCCCTTGTTGTGGTTGAGCCGTGTAATTTAGAGCCCCAGCTCTGAATGCTGGCACTGTGGCGGTAATTAGCGATCGGCGATGTAACTTTACACCCCCTGTGTGTGTCACTGTGTGTGTCACTGTGAGTTCATGTGTCAGCGCGGCCTCGCTCCCATCATCAGCCTCTGAACCCAGAGCCTGGTTGGTGGATTCTCTGCATGTCGGCCCTGATCTCAGTCAGTGACACAGACAGCAGCAGCCCACCTGCCAGCCTGTCACGTCTCCCCAGCGAGAGGCTGACACCATATTGTCAATGCCGCAGATTGAATGGCGATCTTTTTTTTTTACAATCCCCCCTTCACTCCATCTGCCATCATCTGTGATCTGTGGCACATCAGCATGTGAGGATCTGCTCTTTCCTACCTTCATTCACTCAGAGCGGTGTCACAGCTGACAGCGCCTTGTCAAATGCTCCTGCAGCTGCAGGTTCATCCATCATTAAATGGCTGAGGAGAATTGAAATCATCTCTATCAGAGCCCTCAGGTAATGTTGGCACCATCGCAGACGCTACTGTGTAGACTACGAGGCCTGGCTTGTAGAAGGCATCATTACTTCCACATCTGTCAGATTTGAGTAAAAGGTTACATGGTTAGAGGAAAGAGAAGACTACACTGGCAAATTCTGCATGATAGACTAAAGTCATAAAAGTAATTTGAACTGTCTACTGTGATACATCAAATTGCTTTCTTACCTGCTGAAATTTGGAGTCATATTATCACACATATGGCCTTTTGTAGAGCTTTTACACAAACAAACAAACACTAAGCATGTTTTGGACTCCTGTGGGGCCTTTTTAAGAACATTGGTTTTCACAAGTAAATAGAGGCAGGTGTTTTCTTCTGCACTAGGGAAAAGATTTAGCAGAGCAGAGGAGCCCTGACCTCTCTGTGGGGATTAAGCGCAGGTAAATCCGAGGTGAGTTCCGTCCCTCAGTCTGGGAGGGCCTTTGGTGAGTCAGCAGGGCCCTGGAGCCCGAGGAGCAGTGGACCTCCACTCCTGAGGCCAACACACATGCAGCAAATACAGCAGCACAGGTGCAGAGGCAAGCACAACAAAAGTACACCTAATTAGGTTATTTTTAATCTATAGAGGCGAAAAGCCCAATTACTGCAAGGTGTAAATACCGACGTTTTACCACTCATGAATTAACAGCAGTGTACGGTAAAACTAAAAGGATGGTTCAGGAAAATTAAAGACAACACAGAAAAAAACAATGACAATTAACAAAAGCCCTCTGTTATTCTTATCGTGCTATCTGATCAATCTATTTTTGTTCCAGAGAGCTCTAATCTCTCTCCCACTCCCTCCCGTGTTGTGGTGAGAAACATTTTTGCACTTCACAGATAAAATCACAGTCTTCTCATCCACTCCTCTTCTTTTGTCTCCATTTCACACAACAAAGAGATAACACACCCACGTGTGACAAGTCCACCCACATCCATCAAACTTTGCTCAAATCCGGCAGTACAAAACAAAAGGATGACTCTTTCATCAGCGTGTGGGCCAGAGAGCATCGATCACTGTGAGAGGCTCCGCAGCCAAATGGACACCATTTGGAAATAGCTTTATGAGACACTTGTAGCAGGATAGTTCACATTAGGCTTAACATTCCTCTGTGTTTTCAGGCATTTTAGCTTTAAGTGATGTATTTATTATGCTGCACTTCAAAGCACTCACTTCAGTCACTCTGTCTGGCCTGTATCCACTAACGGGACGTTTTGAGCTGCTCTTTTGTGCTAATTATATAAGGAACAGCTTCTATTATCTGTCTTAAAATTCTTCTTAATTAGAATGTCATCACTTGTAAACAAATTATTTCACTACATCCATGAATCTCCTCTTTGGTCTTCCTCTAGGCCCATAGTCACTCTCCATTCCCTGTACATGTCAAACCATCTCATTCTGGTTTCTCTGACTTTATCTCCAGAACATCTAACATGAGCTGTCCCTCTTATGTACTCATTTCTAATCCTGTCCATCTATGTCACTTCCAAAGAGAAACTCAATATCTTAAGTTCTGCTTAATGTTTCAGTTGACATAAGTTTTACATCAGATGCCCTTCCTGATGCAATCTTTTCAATTTTTCCGCAGTCAATGCAAATTTGCCCAGGAATCTAAGGCCCTTGATTGCTCAGCTGTGTACAGGAATCCTGGCCTTAGATTTAACCAAATCCTTTTTGTGATGCATTAGGAAACTTTGCTAAAGGAGATGTTTTTCTAAAACCCTGAGATGATCTGGAGCTTTGATAATGATAAAGAAGAAAGAAAGATTTAATTCCAATGTGTTTAAATTGGCCACATTTGTTTGTACAGAGAAATGTTATTATTTAGATTAGATTGTTTGGATTGTATATTTTTGTACATACACTATAATTCCAAAAGAATTCACTCATCCACCCAAAGAAATGAATTCAGATTATGGTGTGAGGTTGTTTTTGGGAGCTGGGCTTGGCTGTTTAGTTCTAGTGAAAGGAACTCTGAATGCTTCAGCAGAGATTTTGGACAATTCCATGCTCCCAACTTTGTGGGAACAGTTTGGGGATGGCCACTTCCTGTTCCAACATGACTGTGCACCTGGTGCACAAAGCACGGTCCACAAAGACACAGATGAGTGAGTTTGGTGTGGAAGAACTTGACTGGGCTGCACAGAGTCCTGACCTCAACTCGAGAGAACACCTTTGGGATGAATTAGAGCGAAGAATGCGAGCCAGGCCTTCTAGATAGATGCAAAGGATCGGCCAACGTCATATTAAACCCCATGGTTTAAGAGCGGGATGTCACTTAGGTTCATATGCGTGTAAAGGCAGCTAATATTTTGGGAAATATGATGTATCTGTGCCTACACTCTGGGAATTGGTCTTTTGCATAATTGATGGTGTCTTATAAGCCCAAGTAAGGACTTGGTATGTTTGTGTGCAAGAAACAATAATAAAAATGTATTTGTTAATTCATTGATTCATTCATATCTACACATGGGACTGGCACAAAAAATGCACTATGACCCCATGTGGTTGTACAGGTATAATTGTGATTAGTGTTAGGAGTATTGTGAGGGAAACAATAAAACTCTGTCCCATAGACAATGGTCACTTAGTTTGGCCTCCCTTCCAGAGCTAATTCACCCTTCTATGTCATACTTTTATTTCTGCAAAAATAGCCGCACTCCTCTATAAATCTCACAGTTAGTCAAAGCCACGCCAACAGTTAAAAAAGACACTAATACTCGGCAGCTCACGAGGAACAAGTTATATGATACAACAGAAGAAGAGGAAGCAGAAAGGTCAAGGTAAGCTGGACCCAAGATTTAAAATGTTCATCACAATCACAGCTTGCCATCAGCTATTAAGCGTCCGGCAGTGGACAGCAACACAAATCCAGGCCTGACTGCCTCTCACAAAACCTCCTTATCTCACCTGTCCACCTGTCCCGCTCACTCGTCCATCTTCCGCCCGCCGACTGCCGTGATTGCATCTTTAGTGTTCGAGCCCGAGAGACAACTCCACAGCAAAAGCAACATAAAGTCAGCCATTAAAAAGTATATTTATTATTTGGGAGACACTAGAAGACAGCCGAGAGGATTGGCTCTTGCTTTGGCATGGAAGGATACGACGGTGACGGAGACAACAGGGAAATCAACAGTTTATCAGCAGATGTGGCTGAAACAGAACAGACGGATCAGCCACTCTTTATTTACATTGTGATTTTGAACTAAAGCAGATGCGCCTTATGAAAAGCTTCAAAGCAAATACTCAACCGTCTATCAAAATATACAGTATAATATTTTGACCAAGACAAGGCAGTTTTCGAGCAAAAGCTTTAAGAATAAGCATACATTTGTATTGGTGTTAGCTTGTTTATAGATTGGTTTGTTAGTCTGATGGTGATAGTTTTAGGCAAGAGCAAGAAAGAAATATTTGCATTGTTTTGTTTTTTTTTTGTGTGTGTGTGCGTCCAGTTTCAGGCTTTTTCAAAGGATACTGTACTATTGCGAGATAGGGATACCCCGGGTGGGCCAAGATACCAACCACAAAGGGTCAGTAATAGTAATAACAAGTTATTACGCTTTTCTGTGGATCCAGATCACTGTCTATAACCAGTTATTTTGGTGCATTCTTTACCATTGTTATAATAAATATATAAGAGTTTTGTGGCTCATTGGATTGAGCATTTACCCTTGAACTAAAAGATTCTGTAACATTGATAATATACAAATGAACACACACAAGAAAACAACCTCTCAGTTATGAAGGTTGCTTTGTGTCTTTATTACAAACGTTTTGGTTTTTTAGACAATGAATTTATGCAATTTTTTTTAACTTGACACATTCTAATGACAAATTTAGTGAATAAAACTTTATAAGGCAAATACAGTGTTTTAAATCCAGCGTAAAAATCCAGTGTAAAAAAATACAATGTAAAAAAATTCAGTGTAAAAAAACAGTCTCAGCATCCCAAACTCACAGAAACAAGGCCAGCTGACAAATTGAAAAAGATGTGTCATGTGACTGTAAACTTAAAACCTGATTGGCTGGCTTAGTTTGATGTGTGACAGGATTGATTGCTTTAGTCTTCCTTCTGGATGTAGGTCCTGCAAATTTGGGACATTGTATTTTATTTTGTATTTTATTTTTATTTTTCATAAACTGTATTTGGCTTATTAAATTTTATTTACTGAAATTTTCATCAGAATTTAAAGTAAAAAAATTATAAATTTCACAAAATTTGATTGCAAAACTTCTGTTACATAAATTCATTGTCTAAAACAGTGGTTCCTAACTTTTTTGGTTGTTGCACATCCTGGAAATTTTTGTCATGCATGCTGATGATTATTAAATACCTTTCCCTTCCCCTATTTAAAAAAGTGGTCATTAAAAAAAATCTTTGTCTTTGTTAATTTGACATTTTAAATGTTCTTTATAATTTAAAATTTTCCTGCATTTTCCATCACAAATTCAAAATAAGTAATAATCTGGTTTTAAAATAAAAAAATAAAAACATTATTTATTCATTTACTTATTTTATATATTTTTTATGATAAAATATCTTAAAAATTTTAACAAATCTTAAACTCAATAAATTTACTACTAATAAAAATTGAAATAATTTGAATTGCTCCCCTTTAAAACACAAAATATGTAACAAAATATAATATTCTAACAATATTTTTTTTATCAGTTTCACCTTCTTTTCATCAGCCAATGAGACGCTTGAGCTTGTCTTTCATAAGTTTAGTTCATTCATTCATATAAAATTATTGCAAATCTTTTTTTTATTTTTTTATTTGTAAATAAATTATGAAATAATTCCAAGTACCCCTGCAAAGTGCTCGTGTACTCCCAGGGGTCCCTGCACCCCTGGCTGGGAAACACTGGTCTAAAAAAGGTTTTGGTAATAAAAACACAAAACAACCTTCATACTCCTTTGGCCTCTGCCTCCATTAATTTCTTTTCATCTGTTATGGAGGTCACAGTAATAAATTGCGTATTATTTGGCCAAAGGTTTTCCAACAGATGATCTTCCTAGGGTCACTCTCTTCATTCATGGCTTGGGAGCGGCGCAAAGAGAAAACTGCCTTGTGACCTTCTATGGCTGGATTTGTAAAACCAAATTCTTTATAATCTCCAATTTTAAGCCAAAACTATTTAAATCTTCTTACTTTAATGATACAGATCTCATGCTTTGCCTCCAATAAAAGCTGGTTCCACTAAAGGCGTTGTTTCCTATTTTAAACTGACTCTATCAGTAGTGTCTTGTTTGGTGCTGTGGGGCTTGAGGGCTGAAGTTAACGGGTGTCGTGCTATTCCCACCAGGCAGCCACCCGTCTCTGAAGCTGGTGCCTCTCATACTTATTGACGCAGTAAAATCCCCACGTGTTTGAGTGGACAGCGCTGTCGGCCCGCGCTAGCCCTCTGCCGCAGAGAGATACATCCCAACAGAACGAGGTCAAGCCTGCATAATGACCGTAACGAGTCAAGATTCGCTGGATTAGATTATCTCAAACTGTTTGCCGAGCTAGCGTTTTGACAACAAATATCCCCGAGCCAGAGAGTGATGGTCATTCCCGGGCTGCTTCCGACATGGCAAAAACAATGTGTTGATTTGGATTTCATGTTCGGCCGCTCGTTGTGTCCGTGCGGCTTATGTGGAGAGATATGTCATTCCAGGGGTTAGGCTAATTTCAGCCAGGCCATTGTACATGATGTCACTGGACGAAAATGTAGAAGACCTCTAACGCCCTGTGCTGCTATGCCGCGTTAGACTTGCAGCACAACAAATTTGGTAAGAACATCTCTGGCAAAAAACAAGAGACCACAGCAAAATTATCAGTTTCTCAGGTTTCCTTTGTACAAGGTGCTATGGGTGAACTGCAACATGTTGTCTTATTTTCTGTCCAGCTGACAATATTCCTCCTTATTTCCAAATAAAGCTATTTTTAAACAAAATGGCAATAATAATTTGACTGAAGAACTAGAAATCCGAGACGTTTGGCCACTAACCCAAAGGTTAGCAGTTTGATCCCCGCTACTGGCATCGCATGGCATCATTGTGTCCTTGGGTAAGACACTTCACCCACGAGAGTATGAGAGTGTGTGAGTGTGAGAGTATGTGATTGGTGGTAGTTGGAGAGACGCAAAATGGCAGCCACGTTTCCGGCAGTCTGCCCCAGGACAGCTGAGGCGACAGTGTGGGGAGTGAATGAATAATGCTATGTAAAGCATCTTTGAGTGTCGAAAAAAAGAGCTATATATGACAAATACATTATTATTATTATTATTATTATTATTATTATTATTATTATTATTATTATTATTGGGTAACTTTATACCACTCTCGCAGTGTTGGTCTATCATCTGTGAGCTCATAAAGCAGAGTAAGGTGTGTGAAGAGATTTAACAGACACTGGCTTGAAATTTTTGTCAAACTTGGAGAGAAGCGGATTTATTTTATGCCAAAACTTTATTTCTTCCAGTATCCACTTTGTTATAGTGTGTCTTGGGTGTACTTTCTTCCCTACAGCCTCTGCCTTCCCACTGCTCCAAAGCAATATCTGTATTTTGGTTCATGCATAAAACACATTGCTTCCTCTGTCAGTCTCCTCTTCAGGAAGCATTTGTTGAAAACATTGTCCTAATCTGTCTTGTCTTTGGCAGTAATTATCAACTGGTATACTATAACCGGCCTCTGCTTCCCTCTTCTTACATTGTGTCTCTTTGTGTTTAGCTTTTCTCATCTGTTTTTTTGTTCCTCTTCTGTCTTTTGATTCCAGCGGATTGAAGAAGAACAGGGCTGATTGTCTCGCCTGAGGTAAGATTTCATAGGTTTACATATCAAAGTCTATAAATAGATAAGAGCTTTTGAAAGGGAAAGTGAGCAAAGAGAGGAAAGTGTGTATTTGTCTGCGTGTGTGAAGACTGAGAGGCTTTCCCACTTGCATACACAGCGGAAAGAGCCTCCACCAAAACAAAAGGGATTATGGTGTTTCAAGGGTGTTGTGTTTGCTGTGTTTATTCACATAGCTCATGGGGCTGCGCAGGACCGGCAATGAATGTCAATGTCAGCGCTGCAACGCAAGATAAATATGATGAACAATAAACACAGATTAAGGCTGAATATGTCACGCTGCATCATACACTACATCCCGAGTCTCCTGACATTAAGTAACCCTTGAAAGTGTTGACATGATCATGTTAAAAACCATGATGGCTGCTCGCCTCCAGACGAGATGTTATTTTCATGGATAGTTGGTGAATGCAGTGTCACACCTGGTTAATACTGCAATGAGAGTCTAAGTTGTAGTTGTTGCAGAGAGTGGACTGTACAAGTAACGATCACGGCGGCCCAGAGGGGAGCAAAGATGAATGCATCAAGTAGCGTAGTTGATGGAGGTGCTTTGAATAAACTAATTAGTCTGGAGTGTGCATTATGAAGCAGGTGCAGGGCCGTATTGCAGGTGCAGCAATACTCTGTATTAATGCACAGGAAGTACAATATCTACGTAATCAAAATGATGCCTCAGCAAACACACACTTACCTGGACATTTTTCCAAGTGGGAAAAAGTTAGACAGGAAGCGGCGTCTGAAAGATGACGCCTAATGTGCACAATATTGCAACATGTTCGTTAACAACTGTAGTCTTAACTTTAACTTAACCGATTGCTTTTCCTTTTCCCCTTTTTGTATTTCCACATCTAATTACACTTTCATTCATCAATGTTGATTAATAGGTCCTGTGGCACGCCTGCCTCATTTTACTCTCAATTAAGCTGGTTGATGCATGTTCTCATCAAGCAAGATGCATTGGCCTGGTTTACTTGAGGCGCTATTAGTGGACACTGTAATTAGTATCCCGGCACATAGAACTTCCCCCACCTCCTGAGCCCCTCTCCCCGAGCTGCCATCCCTGGCCTCTTTTAATGCCTTCCAAATAATGAAGATAACAGAATAGATGAGGGACGAGCGGTTCGGCCTACGTTAATCATCTTCCTCTCCGCTGCTTTTTTCACTTCTCTTTAGAGGGAGAAATATGGCTTGTAAAATCACCAAAGTCCCCATGTCTTGACAAACCTCTTTTGTGTGCCAGCCTGTGCTGCTCCTCCCCACGTTTCCCTTATCAGCCAGAGATGTATGTCTTTATCACATTTCACACTCAAAAGGGAACCGCCAGCCTGATATATTTGCCAGTTTCTAAATGTGGGGCTTTATCAAAAAATATCAGTCTAAGTTGTGCACATTAGCCCTTGTGCGCTTTGAGATGCCACTTTAAAAGAGAGCTGATTACACGCTTGTTGCTGTCGTGATACCACTCTGGAGCGGGGCCCCATATTTTCGCTCAGCCAGCCTCATCCCAAAGCGCTCTTCTGCCTCTGATTTCCCTGTACTTCAAGAGATCTCTGTGAGGAGGGCTCTGGGGGCCTGGGAGCGCGGCTGGGGAGACGAGCTCTAAAAGGAACGACGGATAGAGATGGAGAAGACTGGAGAGAGAGAGAGAGGCAACAATGCTTCTAAGTACAATAGAATAAAAAGGCAAGTGCTAACGCTGCTGCCGTGCTCTTTGTGCTGGTGTAACGGTGGCCACGTCTTGTCCCCTTGTCTGCGCGGACTGCTCCCATGGGTCCCCGAAGTGAGCTTGTAAGTGCTAATTGGGCCGGTTAGGGTCAGCAATTAGCAGGCTGCTATTGAAGGATCATGACAGGCGAGCCTCTAACAGCCCCTGTCATTCTTTTGGGGCAGAGGGAGGATAACTGAACGCGGATGAGGCTGACGATCAGACAAGCAACAGACAAGTAGCCGAGGGAGAGATCAACCAACAGGATATCCCACAATGCATTGTGTTGGGGGCTAAAGGGGGGCGGGGAGCGTATGAGGCAACACGGCGCTTATTGACTTCACTCAGAACTGAAAGGATTCTTATGCTACAGTGTGTGACAATGATGCAACTGGCTCCATCTTCAGAAAATGTGTAAAGTTTTGGTTGTGAGGAGATCCTTTAGTTGGCCACAGTTTGACTCACTGTGGTCTTTATGTGTGATGTGTGAGTGCTGTTACTGCTTCAGCTGCAAATATTCACCGCTGCATTATTTGACACAACAACACACCAGTCAGCAAAGAATCAAGTTATAGTCTTGCTAATTCAAATTTTACTTAAAGGGGCTACAATTATGCAAAATCGACTTTTCTGAGCTTTCTCCCATGTTGTTCCCTCATCAAAAACATACCAGGTGTTTTGTGTTTCATTCACGCCTGTTTCAGTAATCCTCTATTCTCTGGCACAGTCGTTCTGAAAATGCTGAAAAACGTTTGGTTCCACGAGCCCCTGCCTCTCCCACGAACCTCCGCCCACTCCAGCAGCACTGACCAATCAACAAGCCCTCTTCATCCAGTCTGCCCTCAATCATTTATCAAAACAAACAAACAAACAAAAACAAAAAAAAAACAAACAAAAAAAACAATGGCAGATAATGCCTTTAAAGGTAAAATGTGCAGTACTGTTCAAAATGTGACAGAATTGGTTATATATCCATTTTATTGTTGCTGTCTATATATTTGCATTGCTCCAAAATGTAGTATTTGTATGATCTCACACATAGTCTATAGCAACTCTTATTGGTGTTTAAAACTGGGATAGATGGGAGTTATTTTTAATTACTAAAGATCACAACAGTAACCCCCTGCCCCCCGCTCCCAATGTTGGAAGCAATTTTCCCATTTACATTTCCCATTGACTGTTCAAAAAATTTGTATTAAGCGTTTAAAAGCTTGGCGGAGGCTAATCAGCTATGTGGTACCCAATGATGATAACATGATTATTTTTATCAAAAAGATTAACGAAAAATTAAAAATTCAGCAAAATATGTTTGTAACTTTGCCTTTTGACAAGTTGCAGCTACGTGTTCCGAGCGAAATTAATCGTTTTATGGCCATGAGTTAACACAACACTGATTAGCCTCCCTCGAGCCGTTGAACTCTTAATATACAGATTTTTCGAAAAGTCAATGGGAAAAATGTATGGTAATTTTACTTCCGGAACCGGACGTGGACAGCCACTGTTGAGGTCTTTAGGTTTACTGTACGTGTTTTTTCTTGCTCTAAATGTTGTTAGGCAGTGACAAAACTGACAACATCTGCATGTGTCATTCTTTTATGATGTGTATATGTATTATGTCCATCCATAACCACATACTTTTTTTTTTCTTTGAGCTGCTTCCTTTTTTGTCAGGATTTGCCACAGTGAACCAGTCGCACAGTGATTTGGCAGCTTTTCATTTTATTACCTAAATGTTACCTAAACATTTTATTAATTTTATCAGAATTATTGAATTGGCCTGTGTATAGATTTCATTTCTCCAATACCAGCAACAGAATTTATATAGGATGAAAAAAACATGAAAGATATTAGGCTTATTTGTTAAACTTTGCCTTTTACTTGATAGAAACAGTATTGGAAATAAGGTCGAAAAACAGGGGAGCAAATAGGTCAGAGCTGGTAATCAAACCTGGGCCACTTCTGTACATGAAATGTTCTATACCAGGTGAGCCATAAATATGTTTTATTAGAGACTAAAAGCATTTGGAGGAGATCTGGGGCCTTTAAGAAAGATATTGCTTACCAAAATGTTCTATTACAACAAAAAGTAGTTTTGTTATTTTGGTGTATTCATTCATTTTGTGTTGGCATTTTTCTAATTTTTTCCAGACCTCGGTATTTTTCTATTGCTAGACTAAATCAGATCTAAACCAGGACTAAAGCAGGCAAAAAACAGGACTAAACCAGGTGAATGACAAAGGTGTATTTAAGGTTTCATTCATATTAAATTAGTCTCTTTTTAATCTCTTTTTTGTGGACGTATAAAAATTCAGAAGAAATATTTAGTGTCTTGAGTGACCCTTGTTGTGTCAATTGTTTTTCCGACATCTTGACGAGCAGCTACAGGTTTGAGAGACTTTGGCCAGGCGTTGTCATGGCAACAGTGTCATTGTTTTCTTTGTGGCTTTTCTTTTATTATATAGCTGAGTGAAGAGGTAACTTTATGTTTGTGTGTGCGTGCATGGGGACTTGTTGTGCTGTATAGAGAGTGATGGGATAGACAGGATGACAGTCTGGCACAGGGGGCAGGCAGGAGGCGACTGAACATGCTCGGATCTGGGGAGAGGTGTCAGTCCTGCAGGCAGCCATGCAGAAACACACACAGCGGCACTTAGAGAGAGGTGCTTCAAAGAGGAAACAAACAGGCGCAAGATCCACTTCAGATACTCCTCAAGTCTGTACAGCTGAGGTGACTGGGTTTGTTACTGAGAAAACTTTTATCTATTTAATGATTTAAGTTATCAGATACTACAGATGTTTGTGTAATTTTAGAGTGTTTTGTTAGAGTAGATGTCAATATGGAGGCAGGCAAACACGTGGAGGAAATTGCTGTTAAAGTATCAATACACAGATGTTTTGGCACGGTTTATGGTTAATATCTCTGCAGTTACTGGGTCTTTATGGTGCATTATTTTTGCAACAGCCTGAGTTCAAGCAACAATTGCTATGGGCCTTGAATTCTCTAATAAAAAAATTGTGTATACTGCAGTGATGCTTTGTGAAATGTAGTTATCATTCTCATCCTTATATGGACCTGTACTCATTTTTCTTTGGTAAATATCATGTATTATTTTCAATTCCCCTTGATTTCCTCAGTCCACTGCCTAACAAAGACAAAGAAAAGCCAACATTTCTTTTTAAAGAAATTAATTTAATTGATTATATTTTTCTTCTTCATTATCAGAAAGTTGTTACTCCTGTCAAGTTGCACGCATAAGCCCAAACAGATTAGTTCTTCTAACTCTGGCTGCTGCATATATAAAGTTATCCCCATCCAGTAGAAGAAGACATAGCTGCTGTTCATATTCACAGGTGATGAATGATGCAGGAAGCCTCTGGTTATCATTTCTCAAATAAAAAAGTCTTCATGGTCACCATTCATTTTTTACATGAAACAGCATGGCGGCTTTTAAAGAAAGACGCTCCACTTGTACTCTCTCTTAGTCATGTCTAAAGACCGATTTTGCTTTGGCTTCATCGTTTACGTGGAGCGAGGGAGGAGGCGCGAATTAATCAAAGCCGAAGAGTGATTTTTTTTTCTTTTGCATGCAGCTCCCTTCGAGAATAAACATCAATAAACATTACTTAATACCCTACAACACAACCCCACAGGGTCCCATTTAATTTCACTGGTGGAGAACGCCTAAAGTGCTACTGTTTTACACCAAATTACATACTCTAAAAGTTTGAAGAGGCAGCTAGTTTTCCCCACCCTCGAGAAAGAAATTAAATTAGCTCAAATAAAACTGGGGGGATAAAAAAATGCATACAGGAAATACAGCTATTTGTCCTTAAAAGTTCAGTGTGACACCTGTATTGTTAAAATTATGCATGTTTGTGTTGTGTAAATAGAGAATACTTCATGTTATAGTATTATTTATGACATGTATTATTTTTGCTGGGACTTTCAGCATTGCTTTGAACTGTGGCGTTTTGCCTCTGCACGCTGACAGCCGTCACAACACTTCACATTGTATTTTTCACAACACACTTTTTAAGAAATCTGTGTTAATTAATTATAGCACAATTACCTGACGCGGTCCTGATATGATCCCGGTGTGAGAACTAAGCTTGTTGAGTGCTGAGCTGTCGCCTTTAACTTTTGAACACCCAAGCTGTCATTCACTCACACATCACTATTTGGATCAAGAATAGACTGGCTGTGTAAGTTTAATCCAATTTGACCTCCTCTCACACATTCATTGTGTTTCTCTCATACTATTTTCAGAGAGGACCAAGTTGTCAATCAAAGCTGTCACACACTGTTTACTAAACTGTCTAACTTTAGTCTCAGAAATGAAAAGGTCACACGTCATATTCAAGTGTTCTTCTGACAGTGATGGAAAACAACCTATAGACCAAAAATCTTAAAAGAATGACCCTTTCTTTATCATTTAATTAATATTAGCTGGTTAAGTCACAGTAAAGGCACTTAAACCTTTATTAACTTAAGCATCAGTGTGTAACAAGAGAAACGCACTGGTAATAGACACACATTTTCACTGTAATTATTAAAAAACTTTTAGTTCACCTCAATAAAAACTCATATTTATTTTTAGTCTGTTTTTTCAGCAACCTCTGCTTCTTGATGTAATGTTTCGCTGTTTTATTTTCCTCTGTGACCCATGATTGATTGTCTGATTAGTGTCTCTGTAGCAGTCATTCCCAAAGTCAAGAGTGAAAAGAATGACAAAATCCAGTGTGACCCAGACATTTTTAAATCTTCACTCTAATCAAAATACAAGACTAGGTATTTCCAACAAACTTTTATTCAAAAAACAACTCAAACATGACTGCTCCAGCGTGTGACACAAGGGGTGGTGGGTCATTTTCCTTCTTACTGTATTTTGATGTAAGCACCAACCCACATTAACAAACAGATGGAAAGCTACGCTTATAAAAAGCACATAACAAATTCAGGTTTTAGCTACACTGTTGTCAGAAGAGTATGGTATTGTCCAGTAACAAATAATCATTACATTGTGAGTCCAAAAGAGAACTGGTAAAGCTAACATTTTATTAATAAATATAATTTTATGAAGTTACACAAATATTTAGCTTCAGTGATGCTTCAGTTCTGAGTCTTCTGAAAATGGCCTTGAGTTTGCAGCTGTGTAAGCAAGTATCCCGCCAGCAAAGGGGGCTTTGATCAACACAGACCATGACCTTTGACCCCACAGGAGACACAAACAGTGCAGGGATTAGTGAGCTGTAACAGGATTTTACTGTTTTCTGATAGTTTACAGTTATTGATGCAAACTAATGAGCAAACATTGACCAGGCAACTTAGCGAGCAGTCATTGTCCCAGGTATCATTACAATGAAATACAGAAGGCATTTCATGGGATTTTAATCCCAAGGATCCCCAGGAGATTAGTTGTAGCCTTTTCAGTTCATTTTTTTACCTTATTTTTTACCTACATCTACCTTCCTGTTGGCAAAGGCATGACAGAAAATACAACTAAATTTGATTGGCAACCTTTCAAAGTTTCATTATTACATTCCCACTGATGAGACATTTTCTTCTTCTATAAAGTGAACTGTAGCTCCAGGTTGATTTGCTATAAAATTTCTAAATAAAACACAGTAAGTGTGAAAAGATCCATCTTAAATCTCACACTGGTAACACAACAGGACAATAATCTGCCCTTGTAGGCTTTTAAGGCTTCTGCTGTCATTAAATAATTTTTTTATCACAAATTTTTGTACAAGTCTGGCACAGATCATGGCACAACATCAGAACCTGTTTTGTCTTCATATTGCATGCAGGTTAAAAATACAATTGCTTTCTTCAGTTAGTTAATAGTGGTAATTTTGAGGACTTCTGTTTGTATATTTAGCTTTATTTCTGTTTGAAGACACCAGACATATGCAGTTATACTATTGTTATCCTTAGAACGCTGATGGTCTTCATACCTGTATGTATTTTAAAGTGTGCAGGACTCTGACATGTACTGTCCTCACCCAGACGGATCACTTCCTTGTTCTTTTTCCCCTCCCCATTGGTAATCTGCAGAACAATCACAGCGCAGCCACACATCACTGTGACAGAGATGCACCTCCTCTCTACCTCTCTGTATCGATCTCCTATCCAATCTAAATGACCCTGTTAACCATTCCCTTTAAGCCCCCACCACCTCCTCCACGCCTTGAGTCCTACTTAGCGACACCACTAGCCCCCTGCTCTCGCCCACGCCGCCTTATACTGCTCTTAGTTTAAAATGGCCCGCTGCGAAATAACTCACATCCCTACAAGAGGGATGAGGTCATTAGAACATGTGACGCCCTCTTGAAACAGCCAGCATGATTGAAAAATCAATTTTGATGCCTGTTTTTTTACTCTCCTCTGTCTTGAGTTTGAATTCCTCTCATTTTCTTAGACTATTGTGTTATGGTACCTGTTATTAAGTTAGTTAAAGGTAAAAATATGCATGTTTTTCTTTAATTTGAGAAAACAGTTTAATCACACAGTGTTATATCACGAATCAGTAAAAAAAAAAAAAAAAAAAAAAAGTTAAAATCCAATCACTGCTTTATTATCAAGCTCCCATTAATTGGTCGACACCATTTATCACACAGAAAACTAACAAAGTCAGAGCTGGTTTTGAGTGCCTTGGAGCAGCAGAGATTGATGAAGTACTTGTGTAAAATTACTGCTACTTACTGCTAAAATACATAAAGTAAAAGCAGTCAACTTAATTATTACAGAGTCAAAGTTAAACAGTAATAAATGTAAACTTTAAGAAGAAAATGAAAAAGTATATTTTAAAGGGGCTATAAGATACAAAACTTTTCTGAGCTTTCTATTATGTTATAATGTTCCCCTGTCAAAAACAAACCTGGAGTTGTGTTTGTTATGATAAAGTAATCCTTTTATTCTCTGGCATGGCCATTCTAAGTCCCTCAAAATGCTATTACAAACATTCTCTTTTAGTCAGATAATGTTTTTAAAGGTTGTAAAGTGTGCAATGCTGTTCTAGAGGTGACCGAGATACTACTACTACTACTACTGCTGCTACTACTTCTACTACTACTATTATTTTAGTATTTTATTGTTTTATACATACATTTTTATTAACAGGAAACATTCAGTGGCTATGCTGTTGTTGGGAAGGACAGGTAAATAAATTTTGCCATAGTTTACCTTGAAGAAGAACTTACGTTTTATAACTGAACAATTTAGGGGAGACCTGGGCTGCTTGTCTCATGGGTTGGTTGTCTCATGGCTTATTACAGCCACACTAGAGGGCGCTGTGATTTGATGTTGTTATCCAATATTTAGTTTGACATTCTGCTTATTTTGCGATATTAATTTTTTTAAATTTAAAGTAATAACACTGAAGTGAGGTGATATATTGTCATTTTTATGGGTCTGAGTAATTTTTCATGTTGGTTTTGTATTTGTTTTAAAAGCTTGTTGGGTATTGTAGTTTGTAGCTTCTGAAAAATGTAACATTTAGCAAAAAGCCAAATATCATAGCTTTACATTAAGTCATCTTTTAGCTTGCAGGCTAAAGCCATTGTGTTTGTGAGCTCTACATTTTTGTCCTGGGGTCATTTGGGGCTGGTGGTCTCACTGAGCCAGGGTTGGTTGTCACATGAGTCATAAATGGCAAGGCTACAACAATGTTGAATTAATTTGTTGTTATGCTCACATTTAATAAAACAGTTGGTGAGCGCTATGTTCTTCACCACTGTAAAGTCCTCTGTTTTACATTTAATCCCAGAGTATAGTGCTAATAAATAATTGCCTCAGTTCAAAATCATGGTTTGAACACATAAGGTATTGATCATTGCATTTTTCAAAACTTATTTTGTCTTTTTATTCCAAAAAAGAAAAAAGTTACAGATATTTAAATAGTGACAACCAACCCTCACATCGGGGCTGATTGTTACAATGGGTTAGGGTGTCTTAGATGGTTAATAACTTTTTATTACAATAAGGTGTAAATAATAAAGGGATGCCCACTTGAAGCCAAGAGCTTAAGCTTTCATTTAATATATGCATGACTCTTGTAAAATGTTTAGATGATGAGTAATTTAGACTAGAGTAAAATCTATGACAACCATCCACTGCAGAAGACAACTTTTTAAACACACACTCAAATGCTGTTGTACCAATGTTGTCATGTACTCATCCCCCATTTTATACCTGATCATACTTCAAGCCTCCTCATTACTCTTCTCTTTACCACTGTGGTCTGCTGGGAGTGGAGCGATGCGTCTTTGAGTGATTCCTGAAATATTTTTTGATCTTTTTAGCTTGTAGCTGCAGGTTTAGCTCTTCTGCTCACCTCATCTTCCATCCATTAAAACACAGTCGTTTCCAAACGTGTTCCTATTAAACGGCTCCTGTGTTCTTTTTACAGGACGGATATTTTGGTCGGGAAAAACCCAAGGACAGGGTTTGCCCACGGCCAATGAGAGAGACACAGAGAGAGAAACGTCAGTGATTCTTTTAATTTTTTTTCTATATATATATTTTTTTTCTTTACTAGCCGTCAACCTTGCTGGGTTTCAGTGTAACTTTCATTAGAGAAGGAGATTTAGTGCACTTGAAAAGACAGATGAAAGAGTTAGAGGCTAATTATCAGGAAATTGAAAAAAGATAGATGTACTGCAGCGACTACAATTAGTGAAGCACAGAATATCAAAGACTTATCAAGAGCAAGTGAAAAGGCTGCCTTGAAGAGCGAGCACAATTAAGGCATCTGCAGCCCATGTGAAATGAGCAAGAAGAGGAAGGAATAAAAATATGCCTGCTTGAATAGAAGCTTTTTTTCTTTTTTTTTTAGGGATTTAGCGACATCAAATCACAAGGTTTGATGAGACTTCACTGGCAGGGGCTAACTTCCCCCCTTTCCATCCCTGCTTCTGAACATTCACCAGCTAATTTTGCTCTGTCCCATACACACAGTGGGTCTAAATGGGATGAGAGCAGTAGGGGGTGCTCGGGTGGCCTCTGCTCTGATGGGACAGTCTCTGGGACGCTTCATTGCCTTACAAATGTGCACTGATCGACAGTCGCAGGTCACACATGGCTCACAGATCAGGTCGTTTTGGGGATGTGTGTGTTTGGACTGGATCACCGTGATTAATTCAGTTGTAATGATATAATAATAGTAAGTGGTAGGATTACTTTAGTACCAGCCATTCCCAAAGCCAAGGGTCTCGCAGCCCCCTTAAAGACCCTGAAAATCGCATGCGGACCCCCAACAATAAAATTTCTCTCTATTCAAAAGTCTATGTCAGGTTTTTCCCTATATAGATTTCTATTATAAACGTTAAAAAAAACAGTCACACTTTAGAATAACTCACACTATTATGCATTATTTAAGGATTAGCTTAAAATAAGTAACCAGTTAAATGAATATTTACAAAACATTACTTCAATATTTATAAACAACACAGAGTGATAAACGTTGTTATTAATGTTCAATTCTTTAGGAATCTGCTCATGTAAATCATTGCACAATTAAAAACATCATTGGTAATTCAGGATCTGAAAATGTTATAAAATATTCTAAAAATGTTAGTTGTTAATTACATGTTTATTAATGCTTTATTACTGTGAGTTATTCTTAAGTGTTACAAAAAAAAGCAACAGGTTGTTGGCTTCAAAGCAGTATTTTAAACACCTATATAACTGTACTTAATTGTAATTTGTATACAAACTCATTTTTTTTAAAATGTATTTTATGTAGACAACCTCTGGGGGGCCCCCTGCAGCACCTTTGCAGCCCACCAAGGGGCCCCAAACCCCACTTTGGGAACCACTGCTTTAGATAAAAGACATAAAACATGAGACGTGTTTAATGTTAATTGTTCTTGCAGATAAACATTTAGGCTTTCATTTTTATAGAAAAGTGAACTGCAAAAGCAGTGGTCATGATCTAAATCTAACTTTCTAATCATGTGTATGTTTTGTTGTATATAATGTTTTTATAGACAAATGTTTACAGATTTATTACTTTTATTGTTGTTATTGTGTATATATGTCAAGATGATTCACTTAACACTATTAACCAAAACATCAAAATAATTAGAGGCGGTCATCAATCAATCAAAATATCATAAAAAGCTTTATGTACTGCTTTAGTCAGACACTGCAGGTGAATAAGGAGAAAAGAGAAACCTTTCCTGTAGATCACTGACATATATATATATATATATATATTGCAGGTTTTTATGTTTTATATGCAAATTAGGCATTATATACATCAAAACTGGCACACATTTCAAAAAATAAACTCTGATTATTAGAAAGGGCCAGGGAGTTTGGATATCTGATTTTGTCTTTCAGTACATTTGAAAATACTGACAATATAGCTTTAAGAAATATTTTTATTTTGCCTTGTTTTTGGAGTAAAATGACCAATAAATCAGACTGGGAATGACATATCAACAAATTCTTGCTGGAAATGTTAGTGCTTGTAGGAGCTACTGAAGTGAGATAGCAGCCTTTAAAATTTATATTTTCAATAGAAATCTATGGACACAACGGATAAATGGATTAAAATAAACACTTTAATTTGTAATTTTGACATTTCAGTGTTAAAGCTGGAACGTTAAAAGAGCAAACTAATTGAGCTACTTTTATTAAATGTTCTATTTTATTACTGTACACGTGTTTACTAATTTCCTATGTAGCCCTAGGTTTGCAGTAAAAGTGGTTTTGTTGGTTTCTATAAAACACCAAGCTGAAAAACAGAGAATCATTCCAGTAATGACCAGCATCACTGGTCTCTCCTGCAGCCTGGCCACAGACGTGACTCCTCAATATGTGAGTGATGCTTCGGGGTCTGTGCACTTTCCAGACAGGCTTTTTACATACACTGCATCACGGCACAGGGCTGGCCAAATCTACCATCTGTTGGACCCCTCTCTCTTTTTTTCTGTCTTCCCTTCCATCCTTCTGTCTTTTCTCTCCCTCTCTCTTCTTTCCTCTTGATTACAAACACAAATCAAAAACCATTCTTAGTGCTTTTGCCGCTTGGTTAAGTCATCTACACAGCATTTGTTTCCATAGATCTTGAGTCAGAGGCTTTCTTGCCATTAGTACAATGATATAAAACATGACAAAAGAGTGTCTGTGTGAAGCCGGGTGTTAGACGGGACTATTCTCTCCGGGACAGATATGTAGGGCAAGAGAGGAGCAGCAGGAGCGAGAGAGAGAGAGAGAGGGAGAGGGGAGGGCCACACATGAGAGCTAGGGGGCGCACTAGCTTCTGCATGCTCCACTGTGGACAGACAAGGGCTGACAACAAACAAAAAGATCATCAATTTCTAAGCAAGTAAAAACATTTTTTTCTTTTTGTTTCAATTTGGGGCCTTAATATGTAAGCTTTCACACTAAAATAAAGAAAATGGCCAATCTACACAGTAAGGTGTTTAATACATTACATTTTATCAACTAAAGAAATGAAATGATTAAATTAAATATAACTTTAAAGGCAGTTTTCTATAAATGAGTTTTTCTCAGATTATGTCCACTTTAACAGCACCTACATTCTCCAGTCTTATACTTTTGAAGGCTTTTACTTTTATTTGTTGATATCATTCAAAGCCTAATTTATTGGGAATTTTACTCCTAAAGGCTATTGAACGTATTCTCTAAATTATTGAAACATAAAATAAAATATACAACATTTCCTCAGTTCCTCAAACAAACAAAACACTTTTATCTAATATGTTAACAAAATTAATCAAGAATTTTAAACCTGGGTCCATCCGATATTTAGATGTGCAATTTTGCAATATTAAAGTGGATCATGCCTGATTTCCATATCAAATATTAAATTTCACAAAATTTGAAATACATTTTTTTAATGTTGACACAGTAATCCGTAGCCTGGCCAGCCAGCTCCTCCTACTTTCTTTTCAAAAGCAGGACAGTCTGGATCCTCAGCCATAGATGTCATGTTCGTCTGTGTTTTTGTTCTGTGTGTTTTGTTTCCCTTGTGTTTTATTTTGCAGGCTAATGCCAGATTCACACTGAATACGTTGTGTGTGCAGTACATCTTTGCTACAGTATTCTGAGGGACTCCAATTCACATCAAGTGGTTTGTGTGTGCAGCACTCCGACCAGTGCCAGCTGGGGACACTGTGAGTTCTTGGGACAGTAGCGAGGTTAAGCTGAAGTTAAGACTTCATGTGATAACAATAATGTATAATGAGACCTACACTTAAACAAAAGCCATGTTTGCATCTGACGACGATCTCCTGTTCATTTGGAGATTATTTCCATGACTTTTGTGCTTCTACCCTGGGTAAGGACGCTACATATATAAATACTTTCTTTTTAACCACGTTTAATGGTGTTCTGTCTCATCTGAGACCCGTGTCCTCAGTTAAGACGTAATGTTTACATTTGGATCTGAGCTGCTACACATGCGTTTTTATTTTGAAATTTATCAGGTCCTCGTCACTGGACTGGCTCTGACTTCCTGTCTGGCTCCATCTGCATGATTGCTCTGGCATCCGACAAAAATAGAAATGATAAGTATTTCTGTCGGAGCACCAGGACACAGAGACGTACTACAACACAGCCGGTATGAACTCATGCATTCACCTGCATTGTGTCTATTTGTTGCAGAGGTTGTATGGGCCACGTAACGGGATCAGTGCGGATTTGGCGAAAGTTAGTTCTTGTGCTTTTCTGTTTTACTTCCTGCCTCCTGTGATATCCTGCCCCACCCTAATGTGTTTCACCTGTGCCTTGTTCCTGGTGTATATAACCAGGGCTGAAAGTAAGCCAGTAAGGCCCGGTACTACAGTACCGGCATAAGATTTAGAGGGGGTACGCAGTATGGGTAGAAAGAGATCAGCTGTCCAGCCGGTCTTTGCAGCTTTTACACACTATTAGAAAGCAGCGGCGGACCGCGGACGCTTTTATGAAGGAAAAAAAAATCTGACGCTAAAGCATGTGATCCAGGCAGTGCTTTATCTCATCATATCTGTGTCTGTGTGTTTTTTAGTGGCTTATGATCGCTCCGTGATGTGATTTAATGCACAGAATGTCCCTCTCCCCTCTCATCATTCACTGATTGTCTCGCTTCCTTAAACAAACGCATTGAGCATGCGCGTCTTAAGCCCAAAGCACACCTGGAGTGCCGCCTAAAATTACACCAAACGCTTGAGATGGTTTTAATCAGTGGTCCTCAACCCGTTGATCGTGATCTACCGTCGATCGTAAAAGCAGTGCGGGTAGATCGCGGAGCCATGTCTTTCCAAATAAAGTCATTTGCCTATGGCGTTTGAACGCCCCGCAGATGGTTCAGTCTGAGATTCTTTCTAAAACACGAGACATCGCGGAAGCGCGAGGAAACCGCACGAGCTATGAACTAAACAGAATACAAGCAACTTAATAACAATCAGAGTTCTGGCCGCTTTCACTTCAGTTCCGTTGCGGAGGCTGCGGGCGGCTCGCGCTCCGCGGCCGCTCTGAACACTGCCATGGGGCTGACGCGCACACGCACACACGAGGAGAGGCAGCGGTATCAGGGAGGAGACAGGTGAGGAAGGTGTCAGAGCCTGATGTATGTCACCTGTTTACTTTGTTTTTGTTACTGCAGAAGTACGGGGGCCATGTGTGCGCCTCATAGAAAACAATAGGGGCATATTTTTTGACGTGCGTCCGGTGTGTGTTGGCCTTTATAGGGTGCGTTTGATTTGTTTTCAAACCCTGTTAAACCCTGTATAAGCCATGTCTATATTTTTCATTTATAATCAAGATTCATTCTTAACCTCGTATATCTGCTTTTTCTGCTATTAATATATATATATAAGCATAATTTGTTATAGTACCAGCATAAGCAAAAATCTACTTTCACCCCTGTATATAACCCCTGTGTTCTCCCCTGTTCTTTGTTGGATCATTGTCCTGTTCTGTCCTGTCCTGTATTTTGTGATTTCTTAGCTTTTAGTTTGGGGATTTTTGTGTTGGAGGGTTTTTGAACATTGGGTTTTCTTTTTATTAAAGTTTTCATTTTCACAGTTCTGCAATTTGGATCATTTTCCCCTTGTGCTTCACGCCCCTTATAGAGAACTGTTTCCAATGGAACTGCAGGATACTGAGCCTATCACAGCCATTTTATTTCCTATCAGAAAAAAATAACTGATGGCACCGGCTTATATGGGAATTTTATAACAGTTCTCTTTTACCTATGTTTCTCTGATTGGTTACTCCACCTGTGATTGTTCCACCCATGCAAATGAAACTCAAACAAACGGATTCGAGACTAACTTCTTAGTACAGAACAGAAAAAGAGTTAGTCAGTAAGCTGCTGAAGTAGTTACATAATTATATCTGCTAAAAATGTACTCAATGTCATGCTGAAAATGTTTGTAAACAAATTCAAAATTAGTCAGTTTATACAGACATTAGTAAAAGTTATTTTTGTGTTTTGCATTCACACTCACACATAAGACAGGGAAAATGTAGTGGGCTCTGTGACTCTTCTGCCTTAGGCTCTAGCACAAAGGATGGCGGTAAAACAAATGTTAATATCTTGGAGCCAACTAGCACGCACGTCGAGCAGGGGGAGAGGACGCAGAGATGGATTGGCATGTGTCTGTTAGCACCACACAATCTACGCTGCATCGTTGTTTGAATTTCTCACTTTTTTTTACAAGCTCCCAAATCGAGGTGCCAGCAAAATAATTACTCTCTTTGGGAAATTTCTTCTTTGAATCGGATCAATTGCAAAAAGATGAAATGCATGTGTGAAATATACTGGCAAATATTCACTCACTCAAAATAGAAAAGTAAACAGCACTGCCTACTTTTGAATTATGACAAACTTGGAAATCCTCCCATTACTCCCATTGTTTTAAAAGACACAACAACTTCAGTGGCACCGAGAAAATATTTGTGATATTAGAAGCTTTTGGAGCAGGATTGCATTTTGAATTTCTTTTTTATGTGTTAGCATCTGCAAATGGCTTCACATGCACGCTTTTATGCACACATTAACATCTCCGGTGCATGTGTGGACAAACCCAGGGCTGCTACAATATGCGCCGTCGCCTCATTCATTCCCACCGCTTGATCTCCATCTGAATTGACATCTGTAATGCCGACTCTTTTCATCTGCGCTCCAGTTGAAAACAGCCAATCACCAGCGAGCTCCGAGCCTTCCCGCACATGTGTGTCACTCACTGTGTTACAAGTCAGCCTGTATTTTTAACTCATCTCAAGCAGAACTGTAATCTTGCCCATTGAACCTTCAAATTGTTGGATGTTACCTGAAAGAGAATTGTGGGAGGAAAAAAAAAACATTGCCTATTGCTTATCACCTCTCCTGCCTCTGTCAAACCGGTGTTTTCCTCCCCCTCACGCTGTCCTTTCACAAGATTATTTTTTCTTTTTTTTGTTTTTCTTTTTTTTCTGAATGGCTCAAGACTCAAGACATTGTGGACATGATTGAACACAGATTACCAATGTCATCCAGCACTGACCATCAAAGTGCAAATTAAAAATATCTCTTTGAATATCTAGATAATTGCATTGATTAGTGGACTCATTTTGTGTTTTATTTTATTGTTATAAACAGGCAAAGACAACACTTGGGGGTTTAGGGTTACAGGCAAAAAACAGTTGAGTAAAATGAACAAAATGCACAGTATGCCTAAGCAAAAGCAATCCTAAAAAATCCTCAACAAGTAAGGTATATTAGTGTAACAGTAACTTCTCTCTTCATTCTACTGTATGTAACCAGTGCTTCATTTGTAAATCAAATGATGCCGGAACAAAAATTGTGTTTTGACACCAGAACAAACACACAACACAATACGTAGGTGCACACAAATGCCAAAATACCAAGCAACTGCTCATTTCTATTAAATTTTAAGTTATATTTTAACATATTTGTTAATATTATTATACATTCTAGCCAGGAAATCCTTTACTGTATCTAGTTGTTTAATACATCCCACACCACAGCCATGTCCTGGACTCCTCCTTGCATCGCACTTTACTCCATGTGTCCTGGGCAGTCCTGGGACTGTCTTTTTGACTCTGAGTTCTGCAGTTATTTTTGTTTTTGGTGAATCAGTGCCTTTGGTCTGTGTATGTGACTTACATAAATTACAAATCAAGTATTTTTGTCTTTATCAGAATGTCTATAAATAATGATAATCCAATTTATATTAAAAACATGGTTTCAATATTTGTACAACTGATTAAGCTCTTAACTTAGTGTGACAGAGATGTAAGTAGCGTGGCTCGTATTAATAAAAATATGATTTTTTTGTGTAACTGTTTACACATCTGAACTTCAACATAGGTTTAGGAGCTCAAAAGAGTCAAATGTAGTCAACTGTTGTTCTGAGTTGTGCCTAAGTTACCGGATCTAAGCAAACAATTACCAGTGTTTCGGCAGGACCCAGCTCAAATTAAGCACTGTATGTAACTGCCTGTAACTGTATGTAACTGCTGATTGGCCAAATCTATTATAATTACTGATATGACATCTTAATCTCTTGTTTTTTGCTAATTCATCCAGCTTCTGCTTGTGTGACCAGATCCTGAGTATACTCTGAGCAATGGCGGTCAGTTGCAGTGCTGACACGGACACATAACACTGATAAGCAACCATTCACTCTCACATTCATCCACAATGGGCACATTTAGATTCACCAACACCCATGTCTTGATGGTGGCAGAGACCCTGCGTACCCCGGGACAACCACAGTAACATGCAAACTCCGCTCAGCACTCCTATCTGCATCATTGAACCCACAACCTTCTCACAGAGAGACTAACCAGACTGCCACACATCAGTGGTGGAATGTAACAAAGTAAAAGTATTTAGCTACTTAACTTAAGTACAATTTTCATGTATCTGTACTTTACTTGAGTACATTTTACATGGATACTTTTACTTTACTACATTTTAGAGCAAGTATCTATACTCTTTACTCCACTACATTTCTGAGTTGGTTTGAAGTACAAAGTATTTTGAGTTTTGGTTTAAAATCATATGTTTTTGTCATGGCCTCATTGTAGACACACAGTACTTAAATATAAAAGATTTAGTATTAGTACTCCTTTAGAAACATCCAAATAATAAAGACTGTTCACTGTTTGTTTATTTCATCAGTAATCAGCCCCATATTTTTCAGGAAAATCCCTCACATTTAGCTCATTAAATGTTGTTGTGTCTGTGCAATATATTTTACTTTTTACTTCAAAGTACATTTAAAAGTACATTAATACTTTTACTTAAGTAGAAATTTTAAGTTGATAGTTTTACTTGTACTTGAGTAAATATTTGCTCCTTTAGCTGTACTTTTACTGCCCCACATATAACATGCTATACAAAAAATATATTCAAAATAAAAACTGCCCACTTTCTGTTTAATCAACTTGTTTATTATAAAGTATTAAGTGTAGCCTGTACTTCTTCTTTCTCTTGAGCTTCACCCCCTGCTGCCTCTCTGTCTGCAGCCTCTCTGTGCTTGTCTTTGTGTTTGGTTCCCTCTCTCTGCGTCTCTCTCTGTCTCCAGTTACAGGATTATAGCGCCGAGGGTCAGAGCCGATGTGCACTGGACTACGAGGCAGAGATTAGCTCCCGAAGTTCCTGCCCAGCACAGTTCATAATAGGAGGTGAGTGTGTGGAGGGGGAGGATTAGCAGTGAGTCCCTCCTGTTGCAACAAAGTGGTACAGTCCACGTGTTTGGGTTTGTACTTGTCGCCTTCTCATGGTTTTTTGGCAGAGTCCAGTCCAGGAGGAATTCTAACTCATGTCAAGGCTTCTGGGCCCGAAACCTACAAACACACACTTACATTTACCACTGGTTTTCATTTTGCTTGTCACTGCTCCTTCACACTGGCTAGTAATTAAACTCACACTGATTTATTGAATGACATCCACAAATCTCAAACCTAGCCTTTTTTTTATGACAGACCTCCTCAGGCAACAGTCTCCATCTTTCTTTCATCTCCAGATTTTTTATGTTGTCTTGGGGGCAAGGAAACACCAGCATGAAAAAGAACAACAGAGCATCTTTGTTAACCCTCATATTGAGTTAGAAAGCAGCCCACTTCTTGTGTGCAGGTCAAATTAGACCAATTGTCATGCTCCTGCCCACTTTTATTGTGCCATTTTGATTCCCATGAGTTAACTCAGAGGCAACTTGTTCATACACACCTAAACATGATTTTATTTTTTGATAGATACACGGTAAAAAAAAAAAAAAAACAACTAAAAGCAACAGGATCCCTCATTTTATGTTCATATGTCTAAAAACATTTACGCTCTATATTTTTTTAACTCATCCTACAGCCAACTTACTATCCACTCTTCAGAAAAAGTTTTATTATTGATGTTAATAAAAACTAAATATACTAAATTTAACACATTTTCACAAGCAGGACAGTCTGGTTCCCCTCCCAGGGCGGCGCATTTCTCCAATTCAGTTTGGAAATGGCCAGTCACAGTCGTTTATCTGTAGCGCATCTTACGAAAGCAGAAGAGCTAACGAAGCACTAGCTAGGTAGCTAGTAGCTCTGACCTGAGTAACAGCATTTTGTGCTTTTTTTCGTCACCTGTTGTTTCTGCTGAAGTCCTTGTTGTTGTCCAGTTCTCCATAATTTTTTTCTTCGTCTTGTTGCCATTTTAACAACAGTTAAGTCCAGGTTGCATCTGATGATTAATGAAAATTAAAAAAAAAAAAGACCAGTTGACTGGCTTCTGCTGCTGTCCACGTTCAGAAATAAGTACAGAACTGCTCATAATACAACGTATGCTGGTGTTTTATGAACAAACAAAAAAAAAAAAAAAAAAAAAAGAAGAATCTATGTTTGTTTGGGTCAGAGGCACTCAGCTTATGTCCCGCCCTTCGTTTCTCTGATTGGTTACTCCGCCTGTCATTGTTCCGCCTCAGAAATAAAATGTTACCAAAGAGGTACCAGACTAACTTCTTTGTATAGAAGAGGAAAAGTTTTTATCTGGCAGGACAGGCTAGTAATTTACCAAGACTGTGACCTTTTGTGTGTGTGTGTTGCTATGGAGGTTTTTTGGGATATATCAGTCTTGTTAAAATAAATAATCAAAAATGCATAAATTGTCCTTTATACTTTAGCTTGTCTATGAGGCAAATTTGACCCTAACACAACATTCGGGTTAAAGTGCCATCCATCTATCTCTCATCTTCAAATCATGATTGAGAAGTTTTAATAAATGAAGCCTGTTATAAAACCATGGGAGGCCAAAGCACTCCTCCTTCCAGCGTTTATTGCCAGAGCTATAATTAACCATTCCTTGTGACAGGAAGCCGCGTGGGTGTCAGGATGACCACTGGCGATGACACTGCTGGTACCATCACCTTTGTAATTACAGTGGACCGGCAGATTGGCAGCTCAGTCTTTGCCATCATCTCAAAAAACTCCAGAGTCTGAAACGATACCTGCCATCACCAGGCCCTCAATGCCAAAACCACAAGCTAGACATGTTTGGTGACAGGCGCTATCATTTATCCTACCTCGGTCAGAAAGCATTAGGCAGATGAGGGACTGTCTGCCTAATCTGATCCCTCTGTAGGGGCTGGGGATGGACGGGGAGCAGGCATAGATCCTCGACAGCTGCCAATCACTCTGCTGAAAACACTATTTGAAGTGTGATCAATATCATCAAGCGCCTCATCAACCCGATACACCCATGATGAAAGCTTGTCGTGGGTTATTTAGCGAGAGGTAAGAAGACGGGGGACAGGAAATTCAAACTGAATCTCAAAACACGTCCATCACTCAAACGGTTCCTCTATTGAGTATTTTGTTTGATGCTTAGCTGTCACTAAAGGAAGCAGCAACAACAGCGGCTATAATAACTTTACTTTCCAAACTCACCTAAACTGACATCTTTGACTGCTATTTCAAACAGAAAAACTAAAAATCATTCATTCATCTTGTTCTGCTTATACTTGTTAGAATTTGAGGTTGACTGGAGCCTATCCCAGAAACTATGGGCCTTAGGCGGGGCACACAGTGGTGACACATAGGCCTTCACTAACAAACCATTCACTCTCACCATCATTCACTATTTGGCAACTTACACTATATTGCCAAAAGTATTTGCTCACCTGCCTTTACATGCATTTGAACATAATTCTTAATCCATAGTATTTATTATGACGTTGGCCCACCCTTTGCATCTCCCACAGCTTCAACTCTTCTGGGAAGGCTTTCCACAAGGTTTAGTGTTTATGGGAATTTTTGACCATTCTTCCAGAAGCGCATTTGTGAGGTCAGACCCTGATGTTGGATGAGGCTTGCAGTCTTTGCTCTAATTCATCCCAAAGTTGTCCTATCGGGTTGAGGTCAGGACTTCGACAGCAAATTTGCTTATCCATGTCTCTATGGACCTTGTTGGAACAGGAAGAGGACATCTTCAAACTTTTCCACAAACTTTTCCACAAAGCTGCATGCCTAGGTGCTTGATTTTATACACCTGTGGCCATGGAAGTGATTGGAACACCTGAATTCAGTTATTTGGGTTGGTGGGCAAATACTTTTGGCAATATAGTGTAGGTGGGAGGAAGCCAGAGTACCCAGGGGGAACCCATGTCTCTACTCAAGGAGAACAGCTCAGGGATGTAGACCCACAACCTCCATGCTGCAAGCACTGCCATTGTGCAGCCAGCAAAAATTGTAGAGGTAATTATACTTATAACAGGGTAAGATTGCCATTATGGAAGCTAATAATCCATTATTATGCATATTGCTTAACACTTAACTTTTAAATGTCTCGTTTTTACATTGTAGGGTCACATGCAGTCAAGGATGGAATATTGAGGGCTAAATGAAGCTTACAGTCCTACAACCACCTAATGACCAAAATTCAGTATCACATCAAATTACAATATACGCTATATTTTTAAAAGTATTAGCTTACCTGCCTTTACACGCAAATGAACTAAAGTGACATCCCATTCTTAATCTATAGGGTTTAATATTTCGTCTGCCCACCCTTTGCATCTATCTACTTGTCCAACGTCACAGTCACACTGACACATTCATACATAGGCAAGGTGGGTGAAGGTGGGTGTCTTGCTCAAAGACACAACAACAATATGCAATGCTGGTAGTGGGACTTGAACCACCAACCTTTGGGTTAGTGGGCAAAAATCTCTACCGACTGAGCTACTGCATCACCTTGTCTAAAGTAATACATGCTACAACAATGAGAAACTAATTTTTTGAATTAAACTACAGAAATAAATACACTTTTCTAACTTATAATTCATTGATGGAAGACTGTAAATTCCTTTACTATAGCACTAAAAAAGTTTTGGATTTCTGGAGTGGTGGGTGTGGGACTAAAGGTGGGTCACATGGGCGGGGAGGAGGTGTGACAGAGCTGAGTTGACTCTGACAGGCTGCTCACGGAGGGCCGCCGGTTCCCTCCTGACAGTGAGCACAGAATACTTAATGCATACCTGAGGTGCTACAGATGGAGAAGTCAAAGACAGAGGATCTTTTACAAGGCATTTTGGAAGGCGCCATTAATATTTCATCAAAACTGCGTTTACACACGCAAACAAACAAAAAAGGAAGTGTGTCGCCTTAATCCGCCCCGCAGTCTCTCCGTCACTCACAAACACACAGCTGCTCTGTTCTAGACTTTTGATCCCACTTCAGTCACTCTTCTCTCTGTACAGCAGCCTCAGCCCTGCACTTTTGTTCTTACACTTAGTTCACTCTTTCATTTCATTTGCTGCAAGTAAATACAGTTTTTTTTTATATTATATACAATTGGGGTTTTAATTGAAAGCTGCTACAACAACAATCTGCTCCTTCTACATCGGTTTTACACATACATCAAAGTGAATGAAAAAAAATACCAAGTTTACCAAATTTTTAGAAGTAACTTGACTACAATACAACAATAAAACAATCTCAATGAAAGGAACCAAGGGTAACAATGACGAAAGAGAGAAGAGTTTATAAGTCACCAATCCAGCTACTTGTCCCAACCCCAGATAAATGGAGAGAGTTGTGTCAGGAGGAGCAGCTCGCGTAAAAAAAAAAAAAAAAAAAACCTTTGCCAAAATAGGAAAAGAATCAATATTAAGTTCACCATCCCACTAGTTTATTTAATTGTCGAGTTGGCCTCTACAGTACATTGTCAGTATCTTCACTATGTTTTGTTTGAGTCTTGGATCGTTGGCTGGTGTGAACTGAAGTTGTCAAAGTTATTTATGGAAGTTGTCAGTAAATGGAAAAATCAGTAACACAGTAGAGGCACAGTAGGGGTACCCTGGTATTTTTAACAATAAACTTTGAAATGTTTACATTAGAGATTTAGAGAAGTCAAGAATCAATGCAAAAACAGTCCAAACAAAGTAACCTGACCCACAATAAGTAGTGTATTTAGATGGTTTCTGGAGAAGCCATATTATGCTTTGTTCAGGCTTTTTGAAATAATCTTGGACAACTTTGCATTAATATGAAAAATGTCTTATTTTGGGGAGCTGTCAAATCATTTCTTCTTTTAGTGAGTGAAGTTAGTATTTTTGGTCCATATCTGAAAATGCTACAAAGATAAAAAAAATTAAAAAAAGAATCCTCCTGTTTCCTGGAATTTTCAATACAAAAACTATAAAATATATTCTGTATTTATTAAAGCATTCACCAGCATTTTTCACACCTTGCTAAAACTTTTGCACATCACTGTAACCTCTTTTTGTGCACAACAGAATAACTGGTAATTGCATGACAGAAACCCTCTATACTACAGGAAGTTGGGGTCACATATGCACAGATTGCCAATGCACACGTCTCTCATACATACGCTCACAGACACACATGGCACAGTGGTAGATCAACATGTGACAGTGAAAGATAGCAGCAGCTTGCCGTCTTTGCCGGGAGCAGCCATTAAATAAACATGTCAAGTTGTGTGCGTTTTAATGATGATCAGCCCGAGCCTGTTTCTCCCTGTGAAGCGCCAGCCAAAAAGGATCGACGGCGTGGTGCGACTCCCCAGACCTCCTCTTCCTCCTCTCCCTGCCTCTCATCCACACTTCTCCCCTGTATAACGTTGACAGAGATGGAAAGAAAAGCAAGAACAAGAACAAGAGAATCAGGATTAGGGGAATGGGGGGGTTGTTTGTATGATGATTTTTGATTTGAAAGGAAAGAACAACATCATTCAAGCCTCTATATCCCCGGTAGTGTGTGTTAGTTCAGAGTGCTTTGACATAAGAGTGAATAACGGGCTGACTGGTAAATGCTCTGTTTGTGTGTTTGTGCACCCTTAGGTGAGCCGTCTCTCTCTGTATTCCTTACTTCCTTTGAAGAGCAGGGGCCTCGGCGTCGGATTAAAGTTTGTTTGTTTTACGTTTAGCGTGCAAGAGCTGCCATTTTTTCCCCTTCTTTCCGTTCTTTCTCCGTCTCGGCCTTAGTGCACACATCCGCTGTATATCTCACAAACACGCCCCCCCACCCCCTCCTCCTCTCACACACACGCACGCACACACCTCAGATCAGAAGTACTGTGGAGTGCTGAGGCTGCATATGTAAATGGTGAGAGATTGTCAAGTGTCTGGGTGTGCATACATCAGGGTAATCAAGCCAGCGCTGATGGGGAGAGCTGGCTCCAGGAGAAGATCCGCAGTACTGGCAGTCACACAGCCGTCACTGAACTGCTGCCAATAATGGCTTTGAGAGGTGCTGGAGGAGGGGTACGGAGTATGTGTGTGTTTACCCGCATACAGACATGCCCATCTGCAACGTGCCATCTATTTTGTATGGCGTGTGTGCATGCATGTATGTTAATGTGACACCTCTATGATAGAAAAGCTGATTGAGAGTGCGAAGGTGAAGCCAATCTGCCCACAGAGACGTTTGCAGTTGTGGTTAGGAATCTGCTGTGGAGTTACAATCTGATGGAAAGAAAATGGAAGGAGATAAACTTGCCTTGCTTCACTGTCCTTTGCAATAATAATCCTTTACTTCAAATGCAACCTCGTCCTGTCAGAGTGGACTAACTTTGTGTGTTTGTTAATATCAGTCTTAGCCTAGAGGATAAAAAAATGAAACTGTATCGAGCAGTTTATTTGTGTCAATCTACTTGAGACCCAGGTTCAAATCCAGCTTGTGTAAATTTTCTCAGTGTCTTACATTCTCTCTCAGCCTGTTTTATATCAATCTACACATCTTAAATGAAGGCTAAATATGTCCAAGTATACAATGACTATACTTGTTATAGGACAAAGTCAACTTAACAACTGCTTGTATTGCAACTCATGGAGATTTTGTGTAATATGAAAACAGTGAATTGATGGTTTGTGTGGTAAAAAATAAAAAGTTTTTTTTTTTGTTTCATTTGTGAAGGTACTATGGGTATACTTCTCACTCAATTTCGCATCAAGTCTGTGTAATATATGCCAGCCAATACCAGTCTGCAGAGGTACCATTTTTTAGGGCTGTCACACAACATTGAGGGGCTATCACTATCTTTTTCATTTTTATCTTCTACCTATAAAATGATAGGAATGCTGTCTGTTATCGAACCACCAATACCACAGATTGTGTCAAGTCACCAAGTGAAGTTTTTCTTGCACTTTTGGGAAAAAAATGTCAATGATGTTACCCACAAAAAAGGACTGCTAAATTTTACTGGGTAATTAAAACTTTATAAGAGAAATACCATATATATCTTTCCTATTTTCCTCAGATGTTGAAGTGCTATCTGTAGGGTAAAGCATATATACAAGATATACATATACATATATATTTTTTACATTTGTACATATTAAACTTGAAATAAATAACATTATAATATCGTTATTGTAGCTGCATCCTGTGTTAGTTTCATTAGTTCAGTTATCCATTTATTAACATATATCATCGCCCAGCCCAGCACATTCACAATTTTTATCATGTAGACCTGAAAAGAGCTTCCACTGTTTGCGAGACCAGCACTGCCTTCTTGATGTAACCCTGAACATTTATCCAGGCTTGAAACTGGCACAAAGAGTACACTGGCTTGTTACGTACTAAATTATCTTCTTCCTACCGCATACTTCATATCATTGACTAATCTAAGCTGAGCCATGGACTCCCACCTTACCATATGCCCACTCAAACCCATGCCAAACAACACTCCGGCATCTTTGCCCGTCCTTTGCCCGCCGTATGTTATTCATGCTTAGTCTTACAATGATATTCTACTCAGCAATATCCTTTATCCTCGACTGTCATGCTCCACTCTCCCTATTGTATCCCACACCGGTTTATTCCCCAGACTGGGTGAGCGCACTTCTGCACGTCTGATCAACTAAACAGATCCCCCAGCAGGCCTTGCTCCTCTTCCCTGCGGAGCGACCAGAACTGGGAGGAATGTTAACATTGCATTACAGTACGCCTCCACGTACACAATGTCCTCGATGAACGACACGGTTTTATCTGAGTCTCCCGGGATGCTACTAAGGCCCTCTTTCTCTTCGTCTTCGTCTTCTTCTTCTGTTTCTGTGATATTGGCCTCCTTGCTCACCTCCTCCCCCTCCTCCCCCTCCCTCTGAGGCGCTCCTCTCCACACATGTGCGATAGACAGAATATCAGGATTACAGTATGAGCTGACACAGTGACACCGTGTTAATCGTCAGAGTCGTGTTTGTTGCCGCCCAGAAACTGTCACCCTCTAATAACGAGGCCCCAAAAACCCAACACAATTGGCGCCGGAATGGCAGGAGTGGCACAATAGGCACAAAAACCCAGCAATCTTGTCAACATATACAAATGGAAAGGCAAAAAAGGGAGGAAGCGACTCGCATCCTCTCTTCTGTTGTTGTCATAGAGAACACATGCGTGCCCTTCACGTCTTCTTCCTGAGTGGTGTCAGCTGAGGCCTGCAATTAATTTGGGTAATTGCTCCCCCATACACTCATATGTACCCATCCCAAACCACACCTACCTATCAGTCCTATTCTTTCAGCCATCCACGGATCTGGCACCATAGTCCTATATTAGCCCACACATGAACAAGACCATAGCCTTCTATCAGGACTTTGACTGGTTTACATAAAGACACGCGCTGACATTTATTTTAACTTAATGGGTTGTTTTTATTGTGTGATGTGAATGGAGCACATATGTTGGGGTTTGACATCTGTCAGACCAGATCCTTCAAGTTCTTTTAGTGAAATTTGAAGGGGGCGTATTTATTCTGTAAGATTGCTGGCCTGCTATATGCACTGTGCTGGGGTACACTTGATTTTATTTTCTAATTTCTTTACATTGGAGCGGCGGTTCTAAACTGGTCTGATTATGGAACCCATATAAATTCTTGATTATTTTATTACAGGCTATTTTCTGAATTGCACTATTGTTCAAACGGAAACTTACTGTACCAACCTGGCAACAAAAACAATTACACTTGGCTTCTTTATTTAAGACGTCATTCAGACTTTTCCATATATTTAAGTTGCGTCTATGAGTAATGATTTTTTTATTTAGCGCATATTATACAATAAACCTTTTAACACGACTTGGAGTTTTTCATCATTATTTTTGTTTAATATTTTAAAGCACTTCTACCAACATGTTTGCATTTTAACCAGCATTTAAAACATTCGTATTGAGTAGTAGTAGTATTTTTAGCTTGTATCAAATGACGTACACAAATATTTGGGTAGTTGAATGCATTTTATATAAATATATATTTACTTACTAAGCAACATACAATGATTTCAGTTCATTTTAAGACTACTGCGGAAGAAACTAGATTATCACGGGCCACCATAGTCTTTTGAAATCATGGGAAACACTGCAATTTTTGGGCAAAAATAATGATGATAGAAACATAATTATTATAGTTATTTCACTAAAAGCTTGTTTTTATATCATTGAGTAAAATCATGACATTACAGGAATTTGTGTTAATTAATTTGTTTTTATTCAAAGTGTAAAAACAGAACCTGGCTAATAAAATTCAATGTTTATGCACAGTGAGCCACCAGCCTGCTCAATGTCAAGGTTGGCATCTTTATTTGGTAACCCACTAACATTAACAAGTGATTTTATCAAGGTAAAAATTGTAATTGGCTGTGTGCAATGGAAATGAGGTTTCTCATGCTTCACAGGCTGCATCACAAATATGTCTTTGCCTTTTGATTAAGACTAAACCTACCAGACTCCCAGAATCTTACCATGTACAAAAATTATAAATAAACATGTGAAAAATAAGGTTTCCTGTCTAAGTACTTATACGTGCATTAGAAAATATGTGACGATATACTTTTAAAAATCTTCCCATATGCTGATGTATAATTCGATAAACTGCAGAAGGCAGGAGTGAAACATAATTTGCAAGATGCTTTTTATTCCACAGTGGTGCCCATCAAAAGTATTTGAAAACTAACTGTGTGGATTTCATACTTTCCTTCTTGGATTAAATTGCAAGGATCTTAAAAAAAAAAAAAAAAAAATCCATAATCTGATTATAGGACATAATTTTAATCCCTGATCATCTTATATTAACCAATATTACAAAAAACATACTTGAATTTACTTCAGGATCAATAGAGTATCTATCTAATCTAATGTGTTTTTTTTTTAACTATCATCTAGCACATGCACTGTAAAGTCTGTTCTGCCATTTTAAGTTGAAACTATATTTAAGGTTCACATGAGCTGAACATTGAAACAAAAATATATAGCCCAGAGAAATCAAGAGGGTTGTGTCAGGAAGGGCATCTGGGATAAAATCTTTGCCAAATCATAATGCACACCACTACACACAAAGAGGCAGATGATTTGCTGGGAGAAGCTGAAGGGAAATAAGATGGTAGTTATACTAAGTTGACTTTAAGAACTTAGTTATACTAGCACACAAAGGTTTTAAACAACAAAAGTCTAACTTGATAATAAGATTTAGCTGCAGTTTTAACTGTGGTTTGAAAAAGACATCTGCTGATATTGTATACCGAATATTTTTGCATTGTATTATTCCTCAGCCTCATGGATTATGCTGTTCGGCCAAGATCAGATATTCAGAGCTCTGTGTGTTTGTGTTTGTAACAGTGCTGCTCTGAGCTGCCATGGGGAAAGTATGTGGAGGAGCGGCAGCTGCAGAGACGGGCCTCCCAAACCAGACCAGGGCTGAGGCAAAGTGACAGCCCTGTATATCTCTGTACTGGCACTGACAGCTGACAGATGGATAGCACTCATACACCGCAGGAGAAAGAGGCAGAGAGAGAGCGGGGGAGGGAGGGAGGAGGGAGGAGGGAGGGCACGATGGAGAGAGAGACTGAACCAGAGAAAGCCCCCAGGATGATTCGCCAGCACTGCTCTCTGTTCAGAGGGCCGGCGTTTGATTGAGTGCTACAGAGAATAATAAACCCTCCACTACACTGTAAAACTCAGTGGTGCATCTTGCTAAAAGAAGTTATTTGATCCTAGTTATGCTAAATAGTTGAAGTCACTTATTCCAGATGTCCTAATTAACTCAAAACTAAATATGTCACATCACAACACCTGTTTTGTTTGCATTGTTTTCCATTTTAAGTAATGTTGTTGCACTCTCTGATTCATTTCTTCAGGTTATACTTTTTGTTGTAATAAAATAAACACAAGAATATTAACAATTACCCTAATGCCAGTTAATTATCCCATTCAGAGACTCACCAACTAGAATGATTTAGATATTATAAAAAAAAAAAATTCATAAAAAAGCTATAATAATAATAATAATGGACACATCTTAGATAGTACTTTTCTGGACAATCAAGTCTAGTGAGCTACTACATATATAAAAATATATACATATATAAAAAAAAAAAACAATGTCAAATTTATAGACACTAATAAAGCATCTAGAGCTAAAAAGTTTACAAAAAGCTCTCCTCATCCCTTTTATGTATTTTGCTGCTTTTGTTGTAGTAGAAGTAGTAATCAGCACTGGAATTGGTATCTTTTCTGCTGGACTTTCCATTACCTTTGCTCCAATGTTTAAAGACGTGCACAAGCTTGGACTCAACCAATGAAAGTGTCCCTGATTCGAATGGGACCATCCCTCTTTGTTCTGAGCATGTGATTGGTCAAAACATTCAGTAGTTCCCCCTTCTGTCCAAAACATTTTGTACTGTATAATGCCCAGGATGAGTCACATTTATATCTTTACCTATATCACTATTGGCTGAATTTGAGTTTTCCTAAAATACAAGGGTTAAAAATCAGGTAGTGCATCTTTAAATTGTTTGAGTTCATGAAAATCAGTCAGTTTCTACACTTTATTTGAGTTGCATTAACTTGTTAGGTTTTACAGTGTAGCCAGTGCAGTGCCAAGCCTTTCTCTCCCTCCTTATCTGTCCCTCCTTTTTCTGCCTAACCCCTCTCCTCCTTTAATTCTCTCCCACTCTCCCCGAGCCTTTTAATGTGGCCCCTCCTTCGGCACTTTGCTTTTGCTCCTTTATGCTTTGCCTTCTATTCCCCAGGCCCGTCAACACCTCGTGCTCTGTCCTTTTTCTCCCCCCTCCCCTCTCTCTGCTGCTATCTGGCTCTATCTGCCATCCTCATGTATTTGTCTGTCTCTATCTGAGGTGTGAGAGACAGGGGTAAGAGGTCCCTGTCAAACAAACCAACACTACTCACTCACAGAGATTCCCCGGTGTATTTGAGTGTGTTCAGGCCGCTCTGTTTCCATTGCCACAGTACACACAGTACACACAGTACACACAGTACACACATGGCATCTCTCAGCTCAGTAAAGGAGATGTGATGTGCTCAGGCAACAATGTCATATCAAAGAGCTACAAAATGTTCAGCACATGAGAAGACTGATTGGTGATCTTAACCTTACAGAGTTTACGTCCTATTTTGAGAAGTTGCTTTTCTAAGACTGCTTATACATCATACACACGTCAAAGTAAAATGCTTGCTTTTTATGAAGAGACATATTGATGTTATTAACATCTTTGACTTAAGATACGATAAATATACAGAACCAAAACATGCAGACAGAGAAGCTAGTGGATAAAACCACTAGCTTTAACTATCACAGAAAATAAAGGAGATATATTATGCTTTTATTCATATTTTTAAACCAAACCAGTCCTGGTCACCTCTAGACAGGGTTTGACATTAACACTAGCCAACTGGACAAATGCAGGTAGATTTTCATTTTGGCTAGTGACACAAATATTCCCACAGCCAGTTTGGCCACTTGTATTGAATTGTATGCATACCTAGGCATATATCTTAAATGTATATGTTAGGCCTGAATTTCTGTTGCTCTGCTCGAGTGTACAGCATTTATTACATAGTAATTTATCATCATTAAACAAAGAAAATTTGCCACTTAAAAAATAAGACATGTTGCACCACATGTACAGAAACAGTTTATTCTGCCTATAAACATGTTTCCAGTATTTGATAAATCCCTGTTCATAGCCTACATTAAACAAAATTTAACTTTTTTAAGCTTACTCTAAAATATACACAAACAAACTCGGTGACACTTTATAATAACAAACCATTAGTAAGCAGTAATAAAACATTTATAACAATAATTTAATAAATAAACAGGTTTGATTCTAAATAACACTGTTTATAGTTTTGCACTGATTCACACAAGTTTATTACTAAAGAAGTCAACAGTAATAACAATGTTTATAACTCAATGCTGTTTATAAATGTTTTGTAAATAATCAGTTAACTGCTTTACCCTTAACTAATACTTAACTAATGCTTAAATGCTTAAAAGTGTGAGTTATTCCAAAGTTTTACCAAAACCTCCACTAATTAAATTGTGGCTGGTAACAACACTAAGTGGCGAGCAGTTTTTGACAAAGACTAGCCACTGTGAGAAGTAGTGAGAAAAAAGTGTCAAGCCCTGCCTCTAGAACAGCAGCATGATTTACAAAGTTTAAAAACATTATCTGACTAAAAGAAAACATTTTTGATAAGTACTCAACTGGTGCTATAAAGAAACAGGTGAAGAGACCAACAGAGTGCAGGAGAGTGCAGACTGTTGTGGTCTTCTGAACATAATAAAAAAAATAAACTTCACTTTCTTAGGATGTGTTCACACTTATTGGTTCGCAGGACTCGATGCGCTTTGGGGCAAAAGTCCGCACCTGTGTTGATGCTGTCATTGGTCTGGTTCTAGTTCACATTGAGCTCTGTCAAAAGAACTGAATGAGAGATCAGTAACAAACCTCACCTGTGGAGGCAGCATGTCAGTATTTACTCAGAGAAACTGTCAAAGTAGAAACCCTGCTCATCTATTGGTCAAAGGTCTGCTTCTTCAGCTCCATATATTTTAATAACATCATATGGCACACTTTAATTAATATTCGATGATGTATTAGGTTTAGGGCATCGATATCGGCTGAATACAGCTGTGGACTCTCTCTGGTGATTAATGTGCAATCTCTGTTGTTTCAGCAGTGTTTTAACATTTGTTTGCTAATGTTAGCAACCTTTTAAATACATTTCATTTGCAGTATTTTTTCTTATAGTCACGTTAGATGTGCATGTTTCTATGCCCCTGGTAAACGCACGTGTATTCCACTCCCTGCTGTTAGTCTGTAGTTTGGTCTGAGTTGCGTTTGCACTTCACCGGTACCAGACCAGGAGGGCACCAGGGCTCAAAGTGCACCGCACCGAGACCTCTGATTTCAGGAGGACCAGAGTTCACCTGTTTAGTGCACACCTGAGTTTGACTGTGCGTTCACACCTGCTCAAATGAATCAGACTTTCTCAGGAAGCGCACCAGAGTTTGATTGAAGCGAACACACTTTTAAACTCTAAATGAATAAGCAAAGACTGGATGAAGAGAGCTTGTTGACTGGTCAGTACTTCTTCGAGTTGGTGGGGATTCATGGGAAAGGCAGAGGTTCGTGGAGCCAAGCGTTTTAAGGGCTCAGAACAGCTGTGGATGGAACATGGAACACATGAATGAAGTAAAACACAACTCCCAGTATGTTTTTAATGAGGGAACAATATTATAAGATGGTAGAAAGTTTAGAAAAAATTATATTTGTATAAAATACCCCATTTAACTAATTATACATGCATGCTGCAGACTAATGATTCCCAACTGGTCTGGCCCATAAGTGGGTCACAGATGAGCTGGATATTGTTCATCAATCGGTAAAACTGATTTTGAACTACAATGTACATGCGCAGCCAGTGAAATACAATGTACATGCACTTTAAAGGTAGTAGTAAAAACTTAAAGAACTTAACTTAACTTAAATAAACTATGTTTCTGCAAAATGTGGGTCAAAATTGAACCATAAAACATAACAAAACAAGACGTCTGTACATTTAAACAAACTCAAATGTCTAAACATTGTCTATCAGTTGTGATTGATGCACAACATGAACAACTTCTTAACTTCCTTATTCTTTCCTGTCTCTTTGTGGCTGGATTATGTACAAAATATCTAACAACAAATGAATTGTCCTCTTCACTGCTGCTTATATCTGACTGTGAGAGTGCAAACCAGTGTCTGCAATAATATCCACTATCAGGCTGCTGCTCCTAAATTTAAATCAATGAATGAAGGTTCAGCACAAAACAAAACTCAATCTGCCCACCAGCGTCTCACACACACCACCCCAGTCCTGTGTCCTCTCTCCCTCCATCGCTGTTATTTAGTGTGAAGGAGAGGATTAGCGCTATCTGTTGGAGGTACTAAGAGAAGAACCACAGACAGAGGAGAGATAAAGGTGAGGAATGTTATTGTTTTATGGCCAGATACAGAAAAAAACAAAAACAAAACATTGGCAGCATATTGGGTTGTCAGCAAACACCTCTCTTACGACATGCACACACTCAGGAGCATGTTCAGTTCCGCTCTATTTTCCATTTCCACCATGAGGGTTAATGTGTGGATGTGTTCCAGTGCCCTCTCTCTTTCTTTCTCTGTCCTCTCTCCTTCTTTCCTTCTCTCCCTCTCATCCTTCTATCCCTTGGGTACGTCTGCGGCCTGTTTCTCTACATCCCGACATAGAGAGAAGCTTAAATGCTGTTTGGCTGGCCCGGCAAGTGTGGAATTGAAAGATGTTTACTAAAGAGCCCCCATGTCCCTGCGCCTGGCATTCAGTAGTCAGGACTCCACGTGCGTGTTATGAAGTGGGAACGATTCGTAGCCTGCAGTAGTGACATGTGGCGTACATGGTGTGCTCCTATCAGGCGTTGTGTTCACAGCTTTTTCAAAGATCTCCTCAGAAAGTCTTCAGAATTAACACTCAAGCCTTGGAATATGTTTTCTAAGCTTTATTTGTCAAGGGAAACACCATACAATAATTTTCACCTCGTGCTACACCCTGCTCCACATTCACTGTGACAGAAAATCACATGGGGTGCTATTCATGCTAATGCACAATGAGGTTTGGAGACTGATACAGATACCTTTTCAAAAATACACTTTTATTGTTTCAATTTTGAATATTTGTGATACTGTATTTGAACCTTGCTGTGTTTTAAACCATTCTCTGGTGAATAAGACAGGGAGACATCTCTAATGCCACATTAAGTTTCTTTAGTCCACAGAACGACTGAGTGATGACTCACAGATCGTTGGTCTGTGGCCATAGCTTGATTAACACTTATAACTAGATTTCTTTCTTGGTTCAAATTCACAGGAGAGAATCAAACTTTTCAATCCATTGTGCTCCGAACTGCATTTCTCTATTCTGGGTATTTAACAGCATCGACTTAAAAAAAGACAAACAAGCAATGTGTTAAGCTTTTCCGCTATGTTGCTGTGAAGCACGATCACAGTGCTGGTTGGAGTGAGCCTTAAAGACAGTCAAATGTTAGCAATAGTCCAATAATGGCTGACAATGAACCAGAGTATCCAGGCACGCACAATTGGAGTAAAATGTTCATATGCACCTCAAAACTCCAGTTATTATTATAAATGAATTGAGTTTTTTTTCGACCACCTGCTCTGTGATCTCTCAGCCTGTGAATGACTCTGTTGTTAAAAGCAAAGAAGCTGGTTGAGACAGAAATCCTACTTCTAGCCTAGTGGGGCCAGTCTTGGCTTGTAAGTTTTAAGTTTGTGTTAATAAATCATTAAATTACAGATGCTGAAAGGGAGTGAAAATATGTGTTTCATACTAGAACTTGTTGAGTTGTAGCACAAATCAGCCACTTATTATATTATTATATTATTATATTATGTTTTTTCAGGCTTTTTAAAATAATTTTGGATACTTTGCATTAGTGTTTCACATTTTATTACTTAAAATAATATCTACTCTATGTGTGTAAATGTTTTTTGGGAAGCTGTTGACTTTGCAGTGAACGCTTGGATTAGTTGTCTGTTGCATTTTTACCTTTATGTTCATAATGTTTGTACTGTTAATGTTATATACATTTGTATCGTGAATTATTAAACTGTTTATTTATGCTAATGTAATGTTGCTCGGTGTGAAAAAGGTCTCTCTTGAAAATGAGACCTTGAGTCTTAAGAGATTTACCTGTATAAATAAAGGATTAATAAAAACATATATAATAATAATAATAAGAATGCTCCCTGCTGGTAACGGTGGGGAATGGTCAGAGCATAAAAAATGGCTTTTTTGCACATCTATGAACAACATGACGCTAACAGATAATGAGCTGACTGTTTCGCAGTGACGGCAATTTAAACTCTGAAATTATCAGAGCGAGTCTGGTGGCAGTGTATGGGCTTTAGTACTGGAGAACATCATGGTTTCATGTGTCTATGTAGAGCAGTGAGAGCAACCGCTTTCAGCTCAGCAACCACGATTACTCAAACAAGTGTGAATGAGACAAAATATTACCCCAGGTATGTTTCTAGTGTACAAACAATATTATGACATGGTTAAAAGCTCAAGAAAGTCAAATTAGCATCAGAAATTTATGATTTTATGTACTGATGCACAACTGTTAACACCAACCCTTGCTATTGGAGATTTAGATTATTATTTCACCTGTGCATGTTTTTGAAAGTGTGAGGGAGTCCAGATTAACCCATGGGGGACATAAAGAGTCTGTACATCAAATCCAAAGCCATTTTGCTATGAGACAGCGGTGCTAACCACTCTGCTACCATGCATTGGTGGGTTGGGTGACTATGGTTTATTACTTATGTGCTGTCCTTACCTTTACATGTGTTTGGACATTGGCTAACCTGACCGACTAGCTCTCCTCTCTTTAACACACACACTGTTCAGAGCTGCCCACAGTGGCTGGGAGAGGGACAAACCGGGCTCATCATAAATCAAGATGATAAATCCTGATCATAAGTCAGTCATGCTGCTGTCAGAGGCAGCAGGCGGAGACATGCCCTCAGACGACAGGGACACCAGTGACACCCATCACCTTCACATGTCAAACACACAACACACACCTATACACGTACACACACAACCATGCACTGGGCCTCTCTGTCCACTAATACTTGCTCTGTTCGCCTTTAAACAATGGTCCAAGGACACAGGCTAACACACATATTGTTTATAATAGTGCTAGAGAAATATTCAACCCTTTTCATGGGAATTTCATTGCTGAGTAACAGAAGTGGCCTCAGCTATTAGCCTGAGCTGACCCTCATTATGGAATCGTCATTGATTCCTCCCAACTAGCGGTTTACCTAATTAAAATCTGCACCGGTTTGCCTAAATAAATACAACTAATAGAGTATTATTTCAGGAGCTGTTATTGTGGGCCGAGCAGATGAGAGGCTCATTCCTCAGTGCTGCGCTGCCAGGCTTTGAGCGGAGACAGGAGTTAAATCAGCCTCGGAAAAAGGCAGAGGAAGAGTGTTTGACGGACCTGGTCCTTGTGCCGCTTGTCACGCACATTTGATATTTTGATAGCTTCCCGTCTCTTCCCATTAGCCCCCGGGGTCCTGAAACCATTTTAGATGTTTATCGGCAAAGCGCTGGGGGTTAATTTGGTGTCTCGTCAGGAGCGCCGCCACAGAACGGTATCGCACTGTCACCCATCGTGCACAATCGCCACAATCGGCCAGCTTATCAGGAAAGAGTTGTGTTACACTGACTGACACATGACAATGACCCCAGTGACTCTCCGAAGGCTGATAGCATCGAGGTTTTCTTTTCTACTACACTTTACTCGGTGGCTCCCTTCCTGCCCCCACCTTTCCATCCTTGGTGGCTCCAGGCGACGGTGAAATTGGGACTTTGTCTCTGGGGAAGTCTGGAAGAGTAGGAGGGATGGTCTATGGTCTTTGTAAGAGTGTATTACTCACAGCACAGATAACACACGCAGTGAGCCCAGTTGCACAGACTCACACATACACGCATCAAGCAGACAGTGTGTGTTAGGGATAATATGCATGCATATCTCCGGCAATCCAGTTTTATCAGCAACAAAATGGTATTGGTTTCACTGTTTGGTGTGGAACGGCGTGGAGCCACAGGGCATGGCTGCTCAATAATCTGCTAACACACCACAAGAAAACACACACACAGGTTCACAGGTGCACATGTAGAGAGAGAATGAACATAAAGACACAGTCCACACACATGAACAGGCACACGCACTTTAAATACTGTACGTTTTTGCATTTACTGATGTGATGCAGCGATTGATTAACTCACTGTGCTATATGTTGCATTAGAAAATTACAATATCATTTGTGAAATCCAGATTGTTTTGGGGATAGAAGCAGACAATTAGTTAAAGCTGCTATCTATTATGTCCTGTAATCAAATGCTGGTATCGTTCAAAACAAAGAGTTGTCTTGAACAAACATATTCTTATTTGTTCAGATTTTTCTTTCTGCAATCACCATAAGAAATCACCTGCCTCCTTGCGTGCAGCCATTTGCATATTCATTTGGCATAAGATTTGAGCTAGATGCCCTTCCTGATGCAACCCTCTCCATTTATCCAGGTTAGAGACCAAAACAAAGATTACACTGGTTTGTGAACCCCTGTGGCTATATTTGTCATATTTTCTAACACAATCAGTGTATATAAAGGTTTCTTGTTGTATGGCACAAAGACATACTCAATATAATTATGTGCATTTGGTGCAGTAGTTTTCCATGTGACAGTGTGTGTGTAGTGTTTGGTATATGTGAAACAGTGTGTGTGCGTAAGTGTGTGTATAATTCTTTGGGCGCCAGCCATGTCAATCAGCCCCCTGCAGCGCCGCTGCCCTTCACACTTGTGTTTATCTGCTGCTGCTGAGGACTGGGAAGACTGATAAGAGTACATCACTGTGCGTCTGCCTTCTCTTCCCTCCTCTGTCTCTCACACACACATACGCTCATATATAGACAAACACAAAACCACACTCACCCATACACAGTCGCGCCTTTTAGCGCTCGTCGTCATCAATGAAGTTCAGTTAGGTTATGTTTCAGCCCGATTATATGCTGCAACCTGCCGTTTGATGCACAACCTGTTCATGTTGTTATTCACCACACATTGTTCTCTTCACATCAAATTTACATTTAAAAAGTTTTACATTGAGGACATTATTGACAGTGATCACAGCGGTCTAAAAGAGATCTTGATTTCATTCTTGAGCTTGTTTCATATCATGCACCATTATAATGAAGGATCAGAATTCATTTCCCCTATCAAAGCGTTTGCTTCTGGCGATGTTGATTAGCACAAACCACCTAAATCCTTTTTTATACCCCTACCTTAGAAAATCTCTTTTCATGTTTGATGGCTGGCGACTGCAAAGCTCCACGTTTCCCTTGAGCCCTGCCATTGTTACCATGGTTGCCTGACAATATTGGCGGCCATTGTGTCACCCATGTCCACCTGTCATTCAAGGACAGAGAGGCCACTTTGGGCACACTCCATTGGGGTGAATGAGAGACTATGCATAGTGTTGAGCTTGTCCATGCGTTTGTATTGAGTGGGTAAACTCTAGTGTGTGTGTGTGTGTGTAAGTGTGTGTGTGTGTGTGTGTGTGTGTCCTCACTCAGTCAGCCAGCTGAGTCTGCAGTCAGTTTACGTTTGACTGCAGGGCAAAAGCTCCAGCAAGAAATGAATTCTGACTCGCCGAGCGCCTCACACAAATTCCTTTTCTCATATTCCGACACAAAAGACAACATATCTGCATTGCATTAGCCCAGGGACTGCTTCCTCATTCTGATGATGATTTAGGGATGTGGAGATCTCCCTGTGAACATCAGCAAAAGAGACGCAGAAAGACAGAGATAAAGAGGAAAGGCAGACTGGGGCAGATTTGTGCTGTGGCAGAAGGGGTTATTACAAAGGAAACGGCAGGAGAGGATGGAATTATGTAGTTTTTCTCTGTGTATTCATTGCCAGTCTGTCAGGTTGTGTGCGATTAAAAGGGACATACAGTATAAAACCCTCTGTGAAATGTTAGCAAATGTGACTTACTTGGTTTAGACAACATCTGACACACTTTTGATTACAATATAGCCTTTGTTCATCATTAGAAGCTTCAAAATATTAAAGTTAGTAGATGACTATGCTGCACTTAATTTTAACAAGCTTTGGTGTACAATAACACACCATTGCAAAGGCAGGCTTACTCTGCTGAAATGTGTCCAAGCCTTATACAAATGAATGTTTGGTCCACTGTCTTTCTTTGTCCTTGAGGTGTTGCTTTGTTCCTCAGTTGTCATTTGGTCCCAGTGATGCCACTGTCACTGTGACAGACTGTACTAAGCGAAGGAGGAGGTACAGATCTACAAATTTATTATTAAATATATATTTAAACAGTTTAAAAAGGCTGTCATCTGTGGCAGTTAGGACAATGAAAAAAATCAAGTATGTGCTCGCATGACATATTGCCAGAACAAATAGTACCTAGCTGCAGTATGCAGTTTTAAAACGTGATAATATATTTATTACTTTTATATGCACCTCGATGTTCCCTCAACTCTAGACTGTTATTTGAATAGTTTCAGATCTTATTTCCTTTCTGCTTTTCTTTTTCTGGGGTTGCCACAGCAAATTACCTGCCTCCAGCATGCAGTGATTTACACATTGATCTGGCATTGGCTTACATTGTATGCCAATCCTGATGCGACCCTCTCCTTTTATCCATGCTTGGGACCGGCAAGAGTACATTGGCCTGTGACCTCTTGTGGCTGAATCAGTGGTGCCAAGAACTGAAAAGAATCCATTACAATCTTGGTCAGACTCACAACTAGTGGTTAATTTGGGTGAAATTATGTCATAAAGGTAGAATAGTGGTGTGGGCTGCATAGAGCACATCTTTAATCAAGGTCCAGAGATTGGGAAACAAAATGTAATTGATTTAAATCTACTGAATACCATTTATTAGTTGTTGTACTTATATGACCCATAGTATGTAACAAGGTTATTGTCGCACTCAATCCATTACCCACATCGTCTATACGAATGAGAAAACACTGTTAGTATCTTGTAAGTCCATTATGAAAATCTGACCTTTTCCCATTGGCATGCTTGTTTGCTGATTAGCCCAAAGGGTGACCACCACATCATTGCCACTTAACTACATTTTTATTTGCCGCCTGTTATTATTGTCATGACATGGGCAGAATGAGGAAGTTGTCACCGGGAAAAGGGTTGTAACCTTCACCAAATGCCCCCGGCTGTGGTGGTGGGTCTCAGTCAGTTCGTTTACGTGGGTGTTTTAGGGAAAGAATCCAAAAGGGAAGGGTAACATGCAGGTGTGGACCTCTCATTACACAGTGCCATGTGGTCTGTCACTCATCTATTGTTACTGGCCACGTTCACATCTGAGCTCTTTCACATTACTCATCCTCTGTTTGCCCCAGCTGACCTCCTGCACACACACACACACACATTCAATACACACATACACTGCAAACAAGTATCCAGGCAGACAAAGCCTCAGTGTAGTGTAATATTTATACATCTCAGCTGTTCTTGTGTGTGCTCGACTTAGAAATGGGAAACTGTTTTACAAAATACTTCTAATGCATTATTTACACCCCCTATTTTCATTTGCTCTACTCACTCTTGCTTTGTAGCACCACTTTTAAACACAGAAAAATCATTGAAATATTATATGCACTGAAAGATATATTTAACCGTCTTAAATCATGTATGTCTTTATGTTATTCCCACTATGTAAAAGTGAGTAAAACTTGCCCCAGTAATGGAGGTAATGTACAAGATTGACAGTCAAATTAATTGTTTTTTACACCAGTTGCCCTTCCCGATGCAACCGTCTCAATTTATCTGGGCTTGGAATTGGCACAAAGAGTACAGAGGGACCCCCTTGTGTCTGGATTGTCCAGTATGTTACCTTTCTATACAATTAACAGGAAACTAGTCTGCTAAAGACAATGCTTTTTACCTTATTCTTGTAATATCTAACAAAGCTAACAATATAGCAACTATTTTATTGTAACAATATACAGCAGATTTTGTGATGACCCAGATAAAAAAGGAATGAACAATGTACAAGATCAACTGTTAAATGAATAGCTGTCCTCTATGTAAGACAAGCTTGCTTCATATTTGGGATATCAATGGTGTTACGTAACGAATTTCCGTGGGGTCCAGAAAGGAAGTTATCAGGGTGAACTATCTTGTACTCATCATTTCATGGCTGGGTGACAGCTAATGCAGAGCCCCTCGTGGGTGCCTCCTTGTGCTGCTGCTCAGGGGGACCTTGGGGATTGAGAGAGTTAAAAGAAGAACGGTGAATGTGTGTGGGGGAACATGGCGTCACATGGGATGGATCAAACCACAGCTGGTTCGTTTCATTCGTCCCTTGCTTCCGACTCTTTCAAGCCACCCTTTCATCCTTGAGAAGTCCCTCCCGTTTTTTCTTGTTTGTCTACAGAATATGAGCAACAGCACATGATGACATTTGTGTTTCCTGTTGATCATTCACTACATGTAGTCAGTGTCTGATCATACCCTGTTGTTTCAAAGTCTATTGTTTGGGTGAACATATGTATGTAAAAAGGGTGATCCCAGTGCCAATCCTAAGCTGGGCCTAAATGTCCATGTGATTTCCTCTCTTTTCCTTTTGTTGTTCAAACAGGTTAAATAACAAAAGTGTAGCCTTGACACTTGAAGCACTGGAAGAGCCAGACATTTACCAAGGAATTACAGATCCTGTAATGTCTGGCGCAACCCTCTCCATTTCTCTGGGCTTGGGATGGGAACATACTGTGAGTGGACTTTTTTGTTTCATGTTGGGGAAATGAAGCCCTGAATTAGCCACTTTGCAAAAGTAGCAGAGTCAGCGTGAGTGTTTGGTGATGGTTGGAGTAGGGTGTAATATGTGTGCGCACACGGTGACTGCCGAGCACCCACAGTGTGACTGTCACAAGCACATACTTTACCATTTGAAAAGAAACTAATAATTTGAGCACCTTTGTTCCAACTTCAACTCTACCTACATGCTTGCTCAAGGTCTACCTAGGTGCGCTCGCACACGACAACTCATTCCTGCTTGCAACTCACTCGGGATGGCACAGGCCAAACTATGATAGTAACAAGAAGGACAGCCACTCACAGACTGGGATTCAGAAATGTTTCTAATTGGCTGTCTTATACCCACTCAGGTGTTGCTTTATGAAAGCCACACCTGGATGGCTGATCACGTGGGTTTTGTTGTCAAATGAAGACCATCACGGAAGAAGACGGCACCTGTGTTACGGATCTACTGGGGGTGTAGGTTAACTGGGGATGAAGCAGATGTTTTGTGGCCGTGTATCATTAGTTCCCCACTTTTCCAAACCAGGAAATAAACATTATATTTTGTTTTAAATAACATGTTAGTGTGTCTGTTAAGTGCTTATCAGTCTAACACGCTTTAGCATCGATGAGAAAATACAAACAGAGATTTGTGGCGCTGTGTGCTTGGCTGTAAACACAAGTGCATAGTCCCCGAGTTAATCCAGCCCACTTATGAACTACGAGCAAGCGTAACATAAAAACTACTCTTTATATCAAGAAAATACTAAGTTACTAATTATTATTCAGCGTGATAACATGCCTCATGATGTACAACTGTTAATAAACTGCGATTTTAAAACTTTGTGTGCATGCAAGTGATTTCTTTGCCATAAAGTGATGTCTCACTGCTGTCTGCTATCTCTTTTTTTCTCTACGCAGAGCAGAAAGAGCAGAAAGGGAATGTAAGCTACTAATAATAGTCTCAGTCACTGATATGACTTTTATGAACCTAAACTGGCTCTCAAAGTGAATGATGTGAGCTGTGTTTCCCATTTAGTTTCCAAGGCTTTAGCCCTAATCTAGTAAGCAAATGCACATGTAGGCCTATATAGGCTACACTACAATCTAAACGATTGGATATAAGACAGCCAATCAGGAACATTTCTGAATCCCAGTCTGTGATTGGCTGTCCTTCTCGTGACTATCGTAGTTTGGCCTGTGCCACCTCGAGTGAGCGTGTAACCAAAGTTGTGAGCAAAAATGAGTTGTCGCGCGAGCACAATGTTGCGCGAGCACGTGGATGCCTGCTCATGCACCTAGGTAGACTTTGAGTGAGCGTGTAGGCAGAGTTGAGCGCGCACAGAACAAAGGTTTGTGTGCTTAGATTATTATTTTCTTTTCAAATGGCAAAGTATGTGCTTGCAACAGTCACACTACACACACACGGACGTGGCACAAATATTACACCATATTGGAGGGGCTATGGGTGTAGAATGGCAGCCACACTTGTGTAAGTCTGTCCCAGGGCAGCTGTGGCAACAGCAGAAGCTCACCACCACTGAGTCTGCCTGAGGAGTGACTGAATAATGCACCTAATTGTAAAGCAACTTTGAGAGTCTAGAAAAGCGCTATATAAGACCAATGCATTATTATTATTATTATTATTATTATTATTATTAAAACTCTGGCTGTGATATTTTGCGTTATGTTGCTAACAGACAAAATTATCTATATCCTGAAAGAGTAAAGAAAATTAAATTTAAAAAAATCAATCAATCAATATTTATGATTAATAGTGCATTTTAATTTATCACACGAGTTGAAGAGTGTCACCAATAAAGTTATAATGACCAAAATTGTATAGTGGCCTTGTGTGTGATTTTATTTTTCATTTTGTTCTCTAACATTAACCCACTCACCTATTTGTTCCTGATCCTAACGACATTTTGTCTGACGTTGCATGCTTTTCTTTAAACCATAATCATAGCTCATCAAACGCCAATCCGTAACAAACAATGAGGGGAACCATGGCCACATGACCACTGGCCCTTGGCTATATTTCACTCAGTGTTGTTACTATACCTCCTACGCTTCCTGCCCTCTGTCTCCTCTGCTGTTTTCCACTTAGGGGAGGTGGAGGAAGGAACGAGGGATTGGACCACACATACAGAGCCAGGCCTCCACCCGCCTTTTCCCCCACCATCTGTGCTCATCCCTCTGCTTGCGACACCACAAATAAGGCCCTGGATCTCCGCAATGCTGTCTATCCATCACCAGACGAAGAAGAGAAAGGGGGAGATTGAGAGAAAATAGTGGGGAAGGTGTGGAGGGTTCTTGAAAAAAGGAAGAGGTGAGGAAAAGTGAAAGTGAGATGCCATGAAACTTAATCACAGAAAGGGTCGTGTCGGGCAGAGGAGGGGAACAGATTAAATTAGCATAGCATTAGATATGGAAAATGATCTCTGTCAAAATCATCCGCCGCACAATTATAATATGTTAATTACTTATTTCATTAAGGAAGTTTATTATGGCCCCGCAGATGAAATCATGCAGGCCAAAGACACCTGGAGGAAAAGCACTGATGCCTGAATATCTCACTCTCTCGCGTCATATGGCAGATTCGAGCAGCTCCTTCACTCATCCTGGTGTACCTTCGCTCAGATGGCTCTGTGCTTCACCACATCATTCTCACACTCACACAGGCAATTGCAATGTTTATTACAGTGTTATACTGAGCTAATTCACACTTAGAGTAGCACTGAAATCAATTATTCCATGTCTTGTTAGTAATGGACATACTGTATTTGACTGAATAAGCTTCACCAGGGTAGACAGTAGGTTTGATGTCCAAAATTGTGTTGAATTATTTGACCAGAATAAGGTACAAGCCCTGCACAAGCACAATATGATTAGTCACATTAACAGTTTTGATCTGTTGTGATTGGCCAGCAGTCTTTTTTCTGTAAAATGTTTGGAAAGCTAAATGCTAAAAAGACTACTAATTTAACAATACTCACAGGACACACAACAAAGTCAGAGAAGCCCAATTGTTATTTGGAAACTCTGCTTCAAGCTTTCACTTTATGAACCAAAACAACCAAAACTAGCTAGTCAGTGACTCAAAAGACTGTCAAAGAATACATGTATTTGCTAGAATAATGAAATATAATAACTATAGCAATGCAATTTTAGACTTGACCCAAATAAAAACTCCTGTTTAGTAGAATACTGCTCTATTTAAGTGAGGATCATTACTTTGAATTTTGATAAAACAAAAAACCAAAAACAAAAACAAAACCAAAAACAAGCAAAAATAATAATAATAATAATAATAATAATAATAATAATAATAATAATAATAATAATAATAATAATAATAATAATAAAAGCTTGTTCTGGATTTTCTGAAGATATCTATTTTTTTTTTTTTTTTTTTTTATTCAATCATAGCATAGAATCTGTGTGACAATTAAATGCAAACACAGAGTACAGGGCACTGTCTGGAGCTTGGCACAGTGCCTTCCTGGCTCATCACCCCAGCAGCTCACACAGACAGACAGACAGACATGATGATGATAATAATGACAGTCATCACCCCCTTCATCCAACACAGGACCAGACCAGGGCAGGAGCGCACACATCCAAAACAAAAGAAGGAGTTAAAAGGTTAAATGAGGATAACAAAGATAAATACTTGAACAGAGATCAAATATGGGCAATTGCACAAACATTTTGTTAGGTTGTCCAAATACCAGTACTCATCGGTATAGGAGCCTCCTTCACTCCTACTTGTGTACCTTTCTGCCATATACAAATACAGCTCTACTTTTTCACTATACATCGTTTTCTTCTTCTTTCTCTTCGGCTTTTCTCTTCTTGGGTCGCCACAGCAAATCTGCCTCCAAGCATTCAAGACTTTGCTCATTGATATGGCATAGGTTTTCACATCAAATGCCTTAATGCAGCCCTCTGAATTTATCTAGGTTTGGGCATACAGAGTACACTGGCTTGTGACCCCCTGTGGCTGGATTACTTGTTCACTATACATTATTCATTGAAAATACTGTGTTTTTCTGCAGATGAAGATGATTTAAGCATCTCTACTTTGTATATGAGAACATTAAATTTCTAAACTGTCCCAATAGTGTGAGAATGTGAAAGTGAACTGTCTGTCAGTGCATTTCTTTGTGTCAGCCCCTGTAACTAACCACTGGCATTGTCCCGGGTGTACGGCTAAGACTCATGTCTTGCTGGGTTAGTAATGACATACTGTATATGTTTGGGATACATCATCACATGGCATGTTACTATTATCATGCTCAACCGACTACACCACTGCTTTTAAAAGCTGGTTTTGATTCAGGTTGTTCAGAATCACACATTCAGATGTTTGCTTGTGAAATGAAATATCCCACTAATGAAGTTGACCTACGTGAACCAGATGCCCTAGACGTCAAACTTTTAGATTTTAGTTAATTATTATTCACAGATTCTGAAATGTCTGACCAATCTTCACTTTTTATGCAGTGTTGCTTCCAAATGATTTAAAAGTGGATTTATAGATGTACTAGTATGCATATATATATATATATATATATATATATATATATATATATATCATTTTGTAACTTTAAACACTACATTCAAGATGCAGTGATTTACTAATAGCTTCAAATGCAAGCATCAGAAATATTATATAAAAGCTAAAGGAAGATCAAAGTGTGGCGATAAAAAGCTATAACATCTGATGCATGTACAGTGTGCAGCTGGGAAATAGGAAAAACAAATTCAGACATTTAACATTTCTCAGATGAGTCCAAATTTTCACAAACATCTTAGCTGTTTAACATGTTTAGCATTCCCAACTTTTAAAAGAATCCCATAGCTGCACTCAAATTGGCCGCAAGGCTTCAAGCAAAAACCGTATTGATTGGAAAGTGAGCGGACTTGCACAAGATGAATAAAAAGGAAGAAAAAAGAAGATGAGAGGGGAATCAGGAGATATATATGGCAAGAATAAGAGAGCAAAAACAGCCCGAGACAGGCCAAATAAACCAGGGGCAATATCTTCAGTATCTGGGGTCTGTTCAGTAAGCAACTCAAGAAGGAGGGAGGGAAGAGAAGAAAAGAGGAGGAGAACATCTTAGAAAGAGTGTACAAAGAGAAGCAAACACACACATATTTAAACCCCGTCGGCTGGGGTCACCGTCAGAACACTAGAGAGGTGCAATGGAGCCGCCAGCGATGAGCAAACAGGAGCTGTTACTGCACTCTTCCCAACGCAAAGATCTCAAAACAGATACAAACATCGACGCCCCCAAACGCACACATACTACTGTTCACAAACACACTCTTAAGCTGAGGAGACCCCATGCAGATGTGCTGTAGTCCTGTTCCGTCGAGCTCAGAGGGTGGGAACGGCTACACTCCACAGTGGCAGCCTCTGGGGAATAAGAGAGGAGTCTTACATATATTCTAAATACACTCTCTCTCCTCGTGCACTTCATATCTCGATCTCTCACACACTCCGGAGGGTGGGGGAGAAGTGAAAGGTAAGCTTTTTGTATGGTTTCATGCATAATTCTGCCTTAAAGCAGCAAGCATTGAGATGAATTTTCACACCAATTGTTTTTGTGCATGTGTGTTTTAAGGCCATGAGGTGTGCCGATGATAAAAGAGCTAAGTTGGTTTGGGCAAAGGCTTGTTTTCAATCAGGACATTTATGAGGGTTGAATCATTTATGCGGCGGGCATCCCGGGTGTATGACACATCCCTCAGAAACACAAATTATCATGTTGACTCGCAACAAACACTGTGTAATTACATCATGGCCTGTCGAGAGGCATTAAGGAATCTTCTTCTATCGCCGAAGTAATGAGTCGCTAATGCAGCCACATATGACACAGTCATCGGCAGTTAAAAGAGTCGCCCAAATACCGGCGCCAGTGAATAATTGTAAAATATCACTCTTTTATAGGTTATGATATTAGAAGGTCTCCAGACTGTCAGCTCTGCTTCAATAATAGATTGACTATCAAATGGCACAGCACACAGTCATGTCTGGGCACTCTGTTCTATTTAATTTATACATTTCTATTCTTAGGTGAAGGATAAACTCCTGTGCTTTGGGTCCTATTTGAAATGTCCCATGTAAAAGAGCTCAAAATGGGACACTTGTGCTGCATGTGTTCGGGCTCACTTTGATCCATCAGGCATCTATCTATTCACAGAGGTCTCTTCAGGAGCAGACCGCTCAGGGCTGTTTGCATTCCCTGTAAGTGTGAGAGAAATTGGGAGGCCACAGCTCTTAATGGTGTTGGCCCCCCCTCCACGCCCCCACGCCCCCACATCCTCACACCCCCAGCCTCCTATCCCTAAATCTGCAGGGAATAAAGAGTGCTGTTAAACTAAACTGGAAGACAAATGGTTTTGTTCAATGGGAAGCCGCCTCCATAAATCCCCACTTAATGCAGTGGAAGAAGGCTGCAGCAGGAACAGGTGAGTATGGCTCAGAGAGGAGAGCATCCGTTAGCTCTCTGGAGAGGAGAACAGGACAATGAGGTAAAGGAGATGGACAAGTGGACAGACTTATGCAAGAACTAAAGGATAAGGTATACTATTTTAGAGCAATGTCTTATACTAATAAAAAATCAGTGTTCCTGACCTTTTTTTTTTTCTTTTTTTTTCCACATATTGTGATAACAAACAATGTGGTGATGTTAGAGACAGGTGAAAGTGAAATATGTTTTAAAGGCATTTTCCTGGGCTGCCTTTTTGACCTAAAAAGGTTGAGGCCATGGAAAGGATAAGGACATATACCAACATTAAAAACTCTCAATGAAGCTATGTTTGTATGATAAACAATATATGGAGTCACTGACCAGTGCTAGAGGGTTTTGATCTCTATTCAATGTAAAACAAATGAGGGTGCTTCAATCAAGATTTTTGAGTCTGATCACAAATCAGCGTGTACTGCTCAAAATAATGCTATTACTGTTTGATCAAACCTGTATTTTTTGCATGAAAGTAGATTTGTGAGTCACTGAGTCTGCTTAGTGTCATTTGATTGTGCTTTGTGATCACTTTATTTAACCAATCACTGTGTTTTGTCCATCACTCAGAGAACTGAAAAAACAAAGTGTATTGAGATTTTGTCCCCAAAGTGATGGGGCAAGGATAAGACCAGACCAGCCACTCGGAGAAGGGCTAAGCTAAGATAGAAATGAAGGCGCAGGGTTGTTGAAACTGTGGAGAAGTGGAGTTCGAAGTGAGTTATATTTAAACCATTAGGCCGCTTATGCGCTCAGTCCAAATGCAAATGAAGCAGCATTATCATCACAGCCTCTGGAAATCGAATGGCTCCGTAATACCTCGGCACAAGTGGACTGGTCGTGAACCCTCCTCCTCTGCAGCAGTGGCAGCTACAGCCCTCCACTGGCCTACATAGACAACCACACACACATACACACACACATACATCCAGAGACACACACCCACACAGCCCCCTCCTCTTCCCAGGCACCCGCCCAAATCAGAGATCAAAGGCTGGATTTGTAAAGCTAATGGCTGCTGCGCGGTAGCCAGGGACAGAGAGTGAGGGAATAGAAGGAAAGAGGGCAAAACAGACAGCAATAGCACACAGACAGAGCGACACAGGCACACATTGTCTTTTGTATTTTTGACCAAAATTAGCAAACAATCGCAGCGTATGGCCGACGACTACAAATGCCAGAACGGCTCTATATAATCTAGTGGGCGATATGTCTGTAAACACCTAGACAAACAACACACTGAGGAGTTCACACTTTAACTTTTTTATTGGGTACAGTTTTACTTTTAGGCAAAGTGATGAGCAACACATCCACAGATGGTGAGTATATCTCAGCACTCGTCACTGTGTGGGACTGTGGGATTGATGGTGTGGAAACAGACCTTTCTCTTTGTCTCACACATGGCGCAAGTGCTGCTGCTATTCCCACAGTGCACTGAGAGGCCATTCAGATAAATGGCGTGGATACAAGACAGGAGTAAAAAAAAAAAGGTCTTAAAAAAATCACATGCACACTGTCTGTTTGTATGCATTGTCCAACATTTCATACATTTCAAACCTTTTAACAGTAAGCTTGTCAGTCACTCCCACTCAATGTATTCAAACATACAGCGCTATTTTTCACATGCAATCATTTGGTAATCATACAAACATATTGTTGAACATATTTACTGGCTAAATATAAAACTGTATGCTGATTGCCATATAAATTAACAGCTACAGTTCTGTACTTCACACAATTAGAAGCCATTTTTGTAGTTGGGCTGCTCACACTGACAGTGACAAGCGAGGAGAAGTACTCCTCGCATGCATTAGCGGTGGAACCAGGCCAAAATGCTAGATTCCTTCTGATGACAACAACACCGCAACTTCATTATCATGACAATAAACAAGCAAAATGAGCAAAAATAAAAGTGTCAGAGCGGCAGAAAGGCGTCGGTGGTTATTGCCATCTCCATTGATACCTTTTTCCAACGTGTTAATCAGGAGCCCTGTAATTCTTAGAAATTTGATGGTTACTGTATTTGATGAAGTTAGTGCCAGTGTTTTTGTCTATGTATCTTTGTGATGGGACACTGAAGCCTTACCATACCCCTACGAGAGAGACTGGATGATGCGGAGGGATGAGGGCCAAAGCCGGAGCTCTTTGTCAGGTGACTAAAGCTTTCCAGCACAACAATAGCTATCAGTCACTCCCGTAGCCTGTCGGATTATACGGATCACTATACAGCAGCAGTATGTGGCGGTACGTGGAGGTGTCTGTGTAAAGGTTGAGGGGTGGGAAGTAGGGAGGGAGGAGGTCTGAAAAGGCTGGACATGGTTACAAACTGCTTGGCTCCTCAGAACAAGGAGATGACTATCGTTGCTTATTTACCATGCAGTGCTTTACACTGGATCAAAAGCTGATAGGGTTTGCTAATGAATTGATTTTTGAAATGTAAAGATAAGTTGAGATTAAAATACAATGCACAAAATTGTAAGCTGTATCTTTATTGTCATTAAAGGTCGTTTCCCTTCCAAATTGGTCACAGCAAATCCTCTACCTCCTTGTGCGCAGTGCAGCATATTCATTTGGTATATGTTTTTAGGTCACTTTATCCGGTTTTGGGACTGGCACAACGCATAAACTGGCTTGTGACCCCTCTGTGGTTGAATTTAGGAATAGGAAAATAATATTTAAAGGGGTAATATTATGCAAAACTAACTTTTCTGAGCTTTCTGCCATCTTATAATGTTCCCTTATCAAAAACATATCTGGCGTTGTGCTTTACGTGCATGTTTCAGTAATCGGGGCGATGGTGGCGCAGTGGGTCAAGCATTTGCCCAGCAACCAGAGGTAGCTGGTTCAAATCCCATCTGAAGCGCCTACTGTCGTTGTGTCCCTGGGCAAGACACTTCACCCACCTTGCCTTTGTGAATGTGTTAGTTTGGTGGTGGTCGGACGGGCCGTTGGTGCAGATTGGCAGCCATGCTTCCGTCAGTCTACCCCAGGGCAGCTGTGGCTACAGAAGTAGTTCACCACCACCGAGTGTGACTAAGGAGTGAATGAATAATAGATCAAAAATTGTAAAGCGACTTTGAGTTGTGTGAATATATAATATATATAAAATTGATGTATTATTATTATTAATCCTCTATTCTCTGGCACGGCCGTTTGTAAGGTCTCAAAACGCTCAGTTCCACAAACCTCGCCCACTAACCAATCAACAAGCCCTCTACATCCAGTCTGCTCTCTTTAATATATCCAAAAACACAGTGTACAGCTCTGTTTCCACCGTTTGCTCACAACTATTTTTCATTTTGTAGTAACTTTAACTTCAATAAAATGAATTGCTTTCTTTCTTTGATTATGTAAGACAGCAACACTCTGCTGCCCTCTGCTGGTTTCTTTATGGCACTTGCAGCGCTTATTAACTACATTTTCTTTTAGTCAGATAATGTTTTTAAAGGTTGTAAAACACGCAATGCTGTAATATATGTAATAGAATAATATGTTTTGTGAATTGACAGTGCTGTGTTTCTAAACTCAAGTGTCACCTGTTAAAGTTAATACAAGTCTGCGAACATTTAGACATTGCCTTACAACTAGAAGAAGCAAGCTGTGCCATGGTTGTGAATGTGAGCTTGATTGGGCAATGACAGTGACCCTACACTCCACTCCTTCTGAGGTCAAAGTTCACTGTGAGTATGATAATAAAGGATGTAACTAGAGGGAAGGGGGTCTAGGAGCAGCAGAAAGAGGGGTACAAAAATCAATGGCTGGCCAGTGGTGGGTCTCCTTCTCAATCAGTGACCATGACAGCTGCTCCAGATGGCCACTGGGTAAGTTTGCTGTCAGGCCATCAGTATCATCATTACCCATAAGGCCCTGTGCGGTCAAAAGGTCAAGGGGTGGCCCGAGTGGATTTGTCAACCTGAAACGCCACGGGAAGCCACAAATATTTGTATCACTGTCAGCGTGTGGGACGTTTATCTATTATGTGTAAATGACAAAAGTGGATGGTAACTATTTACTTTCACTCAAGTCATTTATTGAATGATGAGTACATTTTAACATACTTTCACTTACTACATAAATTATGTAGTGAAAGATGCTCAAGTACATTTTAATAATCTCAAAATGAGTAGAAGTATTTTTTGGCTTCAGTAGGAAAGCAATGGTAGTATTATAGTAGTAGTTGATAGTAGTGGCAGCAGCAGTAATAGTAGTTGTATTTGTTGTAAAAGCACTTGTAGTAAAAATATTAGTAACAGAGGTGGGTATGTTCTTTGTAAATTTTATACACGTTTTTTATTTTATCCAAGTAACAGTTTTGTTGAGTACTTTTACTTCTTTTGAGTAATATTATACCAGTACTTGAATACATACAGTACTTGAAAAGTTGGCACAATGACAAATTTAGCTGTCCATTACTGTAAATACATGTCTAGCTTTTGGTTGAACTTCGAGGAACACCATCTTTAACAGGACGGGGAGGGATATGAATGGCCGCTGGGGGCTCTGTGTGTCTTTGAAGTAAGTAAGCCCTTTGCACTCAGCAGTAACACCGCCATGATGAATCTGAGGACAGTGGGTCATGGCGAGGTCAGGGGTCACCCAGAGGACTCCTGTCTGACCTTTGGCACTGTGTCTCCCTGATAACCTTGCAGTGGTATGAGGAAGCAGAGTGTGGGGAGAAAGTGCCTTTAGTCAGTGTTGTTGTGGCATTATTTAGCTTTGTAGGTGCGGGTTGTACTTTACATGCCTGGTTAATAAAGGCTCAGGGCATGCTAATGTAAGAAATGATCATTGTCATTAAAATCTAAAAATAAATAACATAGCCATGGTAATATATTTTATTTATATTCAGAGTGTTTTTCTCTAGTGTCCACCCCCAATCCTTGATTTTACATTTTTGAAACAAGGCAGACTTTAAAGCATTGTAAAAATGTTTGCATTGCTTTTACATTGGATGCCCTTCCTGATCCAAGGCGCTCAGTCTCTTAAGGCGCTTTTCCAACTACAGTGTTTATGTAACAGACGTACTGACACGTCCCGTACCGTTCTGCCTCTTTTATCCACACTAGGTAAGGCACAAACAGTACACTGGCTTGTGGCGCCCTGTGAATTAGTGGCAGGGTACAAAAATACAAGTTTCCATACAAGTTTTCATTCTACAATAGCATAAACACAGAGTAAAAAGAAACTATATCAAAATACATTTTTATATAGAGTATTTTGATATCACATGATTCACAAGCATAGTTGGCATTAGATATTACCATATGCCATTTGGCCTTTATCTTCAAAAAACATCCACATTTGCTGATAAAAACGTGTAATTATCATTCACTACCCACAAGCCCCATTAAAGTAACTACATTCAACCTATGCACCTTCATACGGTGTCTAAAAGATTAATTATATCGACTATCTCATGTCAATTAACTCATTTCCTTTGAACACTCATCTTAGTGAAGCAAGAAGTGCTATTTTAGAAGCTAATAAGAATGACAATATTGTTCTAATGGCACCTTTGACAGACAGCTATAATGATATATGTTCAATGAGGCCTTGTATTTATGAATATGGGCTGTTTACTGCCCTGAGTGGTCATCGCCTCGCTGTGGGTGCATGTAAACATTATGGGCTGTCTCTCACACACATGGGCGGCTGTATGGGCAAACAGCAGTGGTGTGGGAGGGAAGGCTGTTGCTGTATATCTAGTAAAGCCCACCGAACAGCAGATGCAGTCACACGTACACACAAAACATACACACACAAATGCACACAATGTGACGAACAAAAATAAAACATTTCCATACATTGGCAATTGTATTCGGTATATATACAGCCTGTGACCTTGCCCTGACAATAGCGCACTCCCACGCTACAATCTGTGACAGTGGAAAAGCAGAGAAAACATCAGATGCCCATTCTTTCACTTGAAATTATGTTTGTTGCTTGGATTTGTAGCACTATGTGTCAATAAATAGATGTAAATTAAAGTGACAGAGTTCTATGTCTGTCATTCTGTGTAACTGAGGAGTCCAATACTGTTAAAGGTTCATTATTATGAAAGAAATTAATTGTAACTTTAATCCAGCCACAAAGTTTCACAAGCTAGTGTATTTATAGTGCCGGCCCCATGCCCAGATAAATGGAGGAAGGGCATCTGGTGTAAAAACCTATGCCAATTCTCTGTGTGAATCACTGAAAGCTTTTGAGCAGATGATTTTCCCTGACAACCCCAGAAGGGAAAAGCAAAAGAAGAGAACATTTGGAACTGTAACTTAGTTTGTAATGAAATATGTGCTCTCTAAAATTCTCAAAGGGGAGATTTGTAGTTTTTCAAGCTGTAGTTGTTTAGCTTTATTATTGTAGAAGAACTGTATGACACTCTCTATCCCCTGTTAAAATGGTGAATATTCCCAACTCTGTATCTTGTGACCCATGCAAATGATATTTTAGCTTTACCACAATCAGTTTGAAATCCACTTTATTTTCAAGATTCAAGTGCATTACAGTAAGAAAAAAGTGTCCCTTTTTGATGAAATTCTTCCTCTGCTGTCCACAATGAATGCCATAACAATCAAGTATAAAACAAATACATTGTAATAAAAATAAGATATCTTAAGGAGACACAAATAATAAGTGCAGATATCAATTTTAGGTTCATCCTTTTTTGAAAATCTCTTGTGACTTGTCGGCAATATGACAGAATCTCAAAATTGTCTCATCTCAATATTTTCACCAAACCTTAAAAATTCTTTATTTCTTAAAACCCTTATTGTTTGGAGCCATGATCTTCATAAACTGTGTGAGACCTGTGTGGAATAAAAAAAAGAAGAAGAAAAGTGGAGGAGTAAATAACAGAGAAGCTAAAGGCTGTTGAACTACATTTGTCACCTCCAGTCTGCTCTAGCAGCGAGGAAAACAAGGAGCGAGTAGAGGGGGGGGGGGGCTGTTGTATGTATCCTGCTCCTCACAGGGGGGAGTGGGGTTCTCTGCCATGTTATTGAAATCTCCAAGTCCTGAAGCACTCTGCTGTACTTCTCATTAAGCGGCACAACGTTCGCTGGGTGTCTCTTTCCTCTTTAATAATAAAACAACGCTCCTCTCCTTTTTCTGCAGACTTAAAGGATTTCCTAATTTAATCAACACGGGCAGGAACAATAACAACAAAAGCATCAACAATGGTAACACGGCCTCCGGTGTCTTGTCGTACTTTTTTGCAGAGCAGAGAACACGGATGTGGGAAAAAGTCATGTGAGCAAAGTATGGGGGAGGAAAGCTACTTTGACATTAGCATCATTGTGTTAAAAAGAGCTGTCAATCCATCAAACTGTTGTGTGAGCATTTAGCATTCAACAAGTCACTTAAACTCAGAGTGACCACTGGTTGACCCTCAGCGTTGGAGTGTACATAGGCGTGACCCGGCTATCACCCCGGGATATGAGCCCTACACACACACCCCAACCCCCACCCCTAGGCCCATTAAGTGGAACTACAAGTACACACTTCCACTGTTCAGAGGGTCTGCTGACCTAATGATCACCCCTCATGGTCCTGCCGGCCTCTCCGTCACCCCTGACCTCTGGATGACCTCTGGACTGACCCCCAACTGCACCCTCAGAGAGAATGAGGGGGGAGACACTGCGGCCATCTTCTTTTCGGCTGGTTTGACAAGACAAGGAGTTGCGATTTTAGTGGAAGGCAATTATAAAATATATTTTATTTATAGGTCTTAACCAAATATTTTTTTTTAATTTTGATGTATATCTATAATTAGCGTTTGTGGTAATCTGGTGTTTCAAAAAGCCAGCAGGAACCACAACAAAAAATATGAATATCATGAAAATCCATTTGTTTCAGTATCAGTTCAAAGTGAAACTCATATTTAACAGAGTCGGTAGAGATAGAATGAAATATTTTAAGCATTATTATAGTTTTCAGTCAATAAAAAGCAAAATTTAGCATTTTATAACATATATATATATATATATATATATATATATATATATATATATATATATATATAATATTACATAATCCTCATAAACATCACTGTGTTTACAATATCAATATACTCATTATTAAAATATATTAATTTAGCATTTTATAGAAAATCTATAGTGGCGAATACTCACTTTTTAAATTCAACAAAGATAAATTTACAGTCCCTAAAATGAAAATGTTTTTATAGGTTTTCTACACAATATTTGTATCACAACAATATATGTGCTGCTAAGTTTGTGTTTTGAGAAAAAGGACCCTGAGTGACCCTCTTCTTCTTGGGGTGAACTTACTTCTGGCATCTTCAGGTTATCTCACTGCTAGTCCACAAAGTCCCAGTGGGATTTGTAGTACTTATGTACAGTATGGATGCAAAGAGACTGTGGAAAACATGTATTGTGAGTAATAGGAAAATAATTTTGTCCAGCCCTCGAGAAAAATATATACAGAATGTGGAGAAACACTGAGGGGGATAGGAATTTTGTGCACAATATGCAATTGCTCTATCATATTTGAAATGCAAACTGGCTCTTTTGGTGAGAGACTAGTGGGAGTTGGAGGTGCACTGCAATGGCTTCTGGGAGTAGAAAACAAACAGCGCTGTCAAAACAAATGCTTTAATGCCTGCGGAGGCTGTCCTGCACTCTGCAGTTAGCGAGACTGGTCCGTAGCAGCCGGCTTAATGGGCTAATATGGATGAGAGGGCCCTTTTTTCTCCTGCTTTTGTAAGCTGAACTTTACATCAAAGACCCGTGATTAATTACTGATAAGGGGTTAATAAAACATTAATGCTTTTTGTAATTAACTACGACTCTGAGATACAGTGCACCCCCATTTGCCACCACTTCTTCTCTTCATTCACCCCCAGCTACGTCTTGTCTTCATCTTTTTGTGTCACTTTCTGCCGCATCGTGCCATCTCCACGCTTTTTTTTTTCAGGAGGTTGAAGTGAAGTGAAATCATTAAAACAGAGTATAGGATGGGCCAGAAGGGAACAAACACAGCCCCACATTTGTTTATGCTGCTCTCGAGGAGGACGGGGGTTGGCGGGTTTTTAATTAAAGCCTTTTGAATATTAATTTGGAAGGGTGATGGAGGCTCCAACAAGGTCAAGATAAAAAACAAGAGCTTCATCACGCTGACTTTTACAAGAACTGAGCCTCCAGAAAACAAAACACTCTCATTAATTGTCTTGCCCAGGCCAGTGAAAAGTTGAGACCCAAAAAAAGCATAAAAAAGTAATGTTGCATCATCACAATTGGGTTTTCTTCCACCTGAGTCAAGGGAAACAAAACAAAACTTAAGTATGGGGATACAAACAACTCACAAAGTGCTCTGTGTGTGTGTGCTCTGTGTTGTATGCAGACCGAACTATCCATGCAAAAAGTGTGAAAACAATAGCACTGGGGTGATCTGATTCTTTGTCATTATTTGTCAGTATTCAGTACTTCAAGCATAGCCATTACAAATATGCACTGTAGTTTAAGTAGTTAGTAAAATTGTTTATATTTCCTTAAACTTTCTTGTTGTCTCAGCCGATCATAGGTAGAGGGCACATTTTACGAGTTGCTTTGATCTAACGCTGAGTCAGTAATGTAACACCACAAGAGTTAAAAGTGACACAATCAGTTAAATACAATTATCTTTTGTAATGCAAAACAAGGGAAAAGACTCATTATACCATTTGTTTTATTTGATACTGTGTAATTACATGTAGTGAAATATAACGGAGTTTAAGTCAATTGAAAGGCCAGTATTATTATACTAATTACCTGATGTTGCAAATTTCCCAGATTGTGGACACTTGCTATGCTTTGAAACAAGCTTTTAAAATGTACCACAACATTTAGTAGTGGTATGAAACAAGCTGAGAAAGAGGCTTGATGTGAAATGAATACTTTGTTTTTACAGCAGAAAAACAACATGGAAATCAGCTGAGAAATATTCATACTTCAAATTCATAATACTGTTTATTATTTAGGGCCTCAGGTGATTACGTCTTTGATGGGACAGTACTCGACAACATAATTACTTGAATAAAAGTAAAAACGTATTACAGTTAAAGTTTTCTTAAGGAAAAGGTATTCTGAAAGTATTTTGTATTTTGCTCCTACTTTCATTACTACCATTACTACTACTACTACAACTGCAAGTACTACTACCACTACCAACTAATGCTACCACTACTATTCCTACAGTCAAAATATATTAAGTCAAATTTATATCTCAAAAAATACTTCAGTAAAAGTACAGTGTATAAAATGTACCCAGAAAGTACATTTTCTTCCCCCAAAGTTTTTAAATTACTTGATTAAAAGTCACAAGTTACTTTCTACCCCTGAGATCACTTTAAGCTCCTAAATATCTTTTGTTGCTCTTCTTAAACTAATGAGTGAACATGTAACCTATATTCCTCAAAGCTAAGCTGTTAGCCACTGATGCGGTTCGGCAGCACACTTGATGCACAAATAGAAAGGTCACCCACATGGCCCTGTGTATCTCTAACACACACCTCTCCTCTGTGGATGAGACAGCGGGACTGTGTGGTTAATATTTAACAAACGCAGCAGAAATAGATGGGTTTGTGAGTTCAGAGCTGACCAGGATTCAGCCGAGTGGCCTCTGTGGCGCATGAAACATTTAGCACACTCCACACAGTAAATCATAGGAAATAGAAAAGTAAAGTTTACATCCAGATAGACTTGTAAAAAAGCTTCCACTGCACTGGAGGAAACCGGGACGTGACCCTTTATCTTTTCATGCAATATAGGTTAAAAAAAGCCTTTGAGCTGCTGTATAACCATGTCAGTCTATGCAGTTGAGTATGTTATGAGCTTTAGAAATAAAAATAAAAAAAATAGAAAGAGAAAAACACATAAGTGAAATCCTTCAAGCTTTTCTTTATTTTAATTGTAGAGTTTTATGATGGTCTTCTTTCCTTTTGCTATTCCTGTTTGCGGTCTCCACAGCAAATAATCTGCCTATTGACTTGGCATAGATTTTAAGCCAGATGCCCTTCCTTGCACAACTCTCTTCATTTATCCAGGCTTGGGACTAACACAAAGAATATATTTTGGTCAAACTTGTAACCTTTTGGGTCTGAATTTACCAAAAATCATCAATTACAGAATGACATAATATTGCATAATCATCACAATAATAATAATAATGATAATAATTGAATACTTGAAATATTTTACTCTGTATGTACTGAATGTTTATAATATATGCACTTTGTAAAATTAAATAAAGTAATTAGACTTTTAGAGGTAAAAAAAAAAAGAAAAATAGAAAGTGAAAGTCAGAGGAAATACTGTAGTGTATATACATTATCGCACGCCATGACTTACCTTCATGATTGCAAAAAGCCTTACAGTTTCTGCACAGTATGTAGATTATTTCCAACAAGAACTTATCCAAACATAATTTCCTTTCCGTTGTGGTGAAATAAAAGCATCTGGTGTACAAGTTTGTGAGCTGTTTGTCGTTGCTATTGGAGGCAGCACATGTGCAATACCTGTGTGTGTATGATAAATCTGTTCGCTCCCATAATCTATGTGATTCCAAATGTGATATATGTGAGTGTGAACTTTGAATTATGACCCAAACAGTGCATCGTAAATCTCTCCTCTCCCAAACTCTCTCTGAGTATACACTCGTAGACTCTTTGGTTTGGTCCGCTCATAAATCTCTGCAAACTGGAACGGAGCTGCAGACTTGTTCTTTCTCTTCAACAAATATAAGACTTTGGATAGACAAAACAGCAGAGTGGAAAGACTAGGAAACATAATGACAACTTTTCTTTGAATCAGTTTGTGGAAATAAATTAATACTACAAAATTTTAAATATGAAATCAAAATATTTTAAACTTTCTGTTGAATTAAAAGTTACCACAGCCAGATGCAATACTTCTCTGCAATCACAAACAGAATTTACACTCAGACACTCACTTCCTACATGGTATAATAGCACAATGAAAAATAGCTGTTATTTTGGCCAAAATCTCCAACAGCACCCAGACTGCCCACTGGTTTCAGGATGGGGGCCTTGAGGGTGTTTTCCACACAGGGTTTTCTGTGTGTGTGTCACAGCATCAGCAGCCTCAGACCTGAGTGGTGAGAGGGCAAAAGAGTCATCTGCCATTGTGATGCTGCCTTTCAATAATTTGCAAGTTAGCATGAGGTGTGACATGGCAAACAAACACCTAAACTTGTAAATATTAAATGACAACTGCAAGCAGTGATAAAGGGCCCTTACAATGACCGAATGGCACACATAAGTCAGAGGGATGATACATTAAAAAGACCTATATTATCAACTTTTCTGAACTTTCTGCTATGTTATAATGTTTCCTCATCAAAAACATACCTGGAGTTGTGCTTTATTATCTGGTACAGGAAGCACTGACCAAACAATAGACCCTCTACATCAAGTCTGCTCTCATTCCTTTATCCAAAAAAACTGTGTACACTGAAAAAAATGTGGAGTGACATTTACTGCTAAAGCTGGGAAAGGATTTCCACACAGAAAGTCCTAGTAATCTTTACTTAGATAACATACTTCTCGTTTACACTTACTTTTTATAAGAAAATATCAAGTAAACCTTACTAGCAATATTCACAGAAATTACTCTCAAATTTCTAGTAAATTTCACTGAGATTACACACCATGACACAGGTGAACAATGCCACACATGACCTGATGTCTTTGAGATAAAAAGGGACTACATTCTAATGCACTCACTCCCATCATTTAATGGGCAGTGATTGAAGTTTCTTTTTTAATGTCACTTTAAGAAATATCTCATTGCTGGGGAAATGCAAAATGCTGATTGAGCGGTTGTTATAAATAATTGTAATATTTATTTATTTTTTTGGAAGAAAAGATTAAACAAACCTTTCAGCTGTGGTTAAACTTCAGTTATAACGTGGTCCTGTCTACATCAGTCATGGTGCAACCTATGAAAAACTTTGTCTAAGTTTGTGGGAGCCATGTTTGCACCATGTTATATATTGTAGCTTAAGTACAGCTGATAGGTTTTTATTTACATTTCCCAAAAACTCACCATTTTTAACTTCTTGATACTAGTTTTAATTTTCTTTTCAACAGAAATATAATGCTCAAAAACTACGTTTAAAGCACCAGTCAAACAAGTGAAGATTTCACTCAGTGCCCTTTAAATGATGGGAGTGAGTGCATTAGAATGTAGCCCCTTTTTATCTCAAAGACATCAGGTCATGTGTGGCATTGTTCACTTGTGCCATGATGTGTAATCTCAGTGAAATTTACTAGGAATTGGTGAGTACTTTCTATGAATATTGCTAGTACTTGATATTTTCTTATAAAAAGTAAGTGTAAATGAGAAGTATGTTATCTGAGTAAAGATTACTAGGACTTTCTGTGTGGAAATCCTTTCCTAGCTTTCTCTAAGTAAATGTCACTCCACATTTTTTTCAGTGTACAGCTCTATTTCCACTGATTCCTCTGCTGCTTTTTTCACCTGTTTCTTTATGGCACAAGTAGAATACTTATTTAAAACATTCTTTTTTGTCAGATAATGTTTTTAAAGGTTGTAAAATGTGCAATTCTGTTCTAGAAGTGATGAAGATTGTTTTAAAAATATGACTAAAAGCAGAATATAGCTCCTTTAAACTCTGGCTTATTCCAAAACATATACATGGTTGGATCTGAAGTGGTGCTTCAGTGTTCTCACAGTAGTCTACATCATGCAATTTCATGTCAATAGTGAGTGTACTGTATGTATCAAGCCTGGTTTAGGTCTACTGTAAGCCGGGTTTAATCTTAAAATAAGTCTGATTACTAAAGTTTCAAGTGAAAGTCATGTACTATATAAACATAGCTTAGTTAGCTCAGGTTTAGAAAATCCGGGTGCAATTCTGTCATGCAAAAATGTATGTGAGTTTAAATAAAAAAATAATGAAATTGAACAGATGAAATCAAGTTTTACTCACTATAATTTTTTTAACTCATCCTACAGCAGACTTACTATCCATTGTTCAAAATATGTATTGTTATTTTGTTAAATTTAGCATATTGAGTTTTTATTATTATCAATGGTAATACTTTTTTCTGAACATTAGAGAGTAAGTTGGCTGAAAGATGAGTTAAAAGAATAATGATAGAAAGTTTTTAGACAAATGATCATCAAATTAGGTGAACAAAATTTTTTTGTTGTTGAAAAGTTGAGATTTTGAATTGGCCACAAAACTCAAAAATCTTGAGGGATCCTGTTCAATTGAGTTTTTAAGTTTTCGCAACATATTTTTATTTTTATTTATTTTTACAGTGTTCTAACCTTTGTACTCTTATATTAGTTTGCATTTTTCTGTAGGTGTAAGAAGAAATACCTTCAAACATTGTGCATAGATTACAATAAGATGACAGTAAAATTTCAGTTTAAAACAGTATGGCCACACTCAAACTCCCTCAGTTATAAATATGTGATGTTTTATGTTATTATTACTCTTATTAACTCTTTGAAAAAAGTACTTGGTCTAAGCAAGAAGCCTACTGATCCATTAGATGTGCCATTATTCAAAACAGTCTAAAAGCACATTCCTGCATATATTATTGAAATTATACTTGATACATGTATATGTTTTGCTATATCCCTGAAAATGTAGCATTGCTGTTGCTATAAACATGCCACTTGAAGAGTACCATTACCAAACAAATCAGATGCTAGCACACTGTCAGTTGGTATTTAATCATATTTTTTCCACATTGGGGCCTATCAAATCAGAAATGTGGATTTTGATATTGCACACAGCTTGCGTTTAGTGAACTGCTGCACCTGATATGCTTCATTATGATTGCCATCTCCGACTGGTGCCAATGCTGCCGTTTTCTCCGCCGGTAACGGTGCTATATGGAGTAATTAGCATGAGTGTGTTGCGGCGGGTTTTACGGGACGCAGCGTTGTCGCCTCCATTACGCCTGACATTCATCGCTCATCAGTCCACTCACAGATGATGATGATCAACATACGGAGCATCATCGCCGCTAATGAGATGCGCTTTGCTGATGGAAGCCATTCGTCGAAATTCAAGCGGAAAAAAACAGAGGGAGAGGGGAAAAAAAAAAAAAAGACATAGACAGGAAGGCACATTCGGACAGCGCTCATCGTTCAATCTAATGGTGTTAACTAAGATTCATTAACCAGCAGCCATCTTTGTCCTGCAGGAATCTGGGTGTTGTGTATACTTTGTTTCTCTTCCAGATATACTTGATACGGTCATATTATTTGAGTGAGCAGCCACGGGAACGCTTACAAAATTAATGTGTTTCAAAAAGGGAAGGTTCACTCCGTGTCATTATCCATAGCAGAAAACAAATTCACAAATGACTTGCTCCTGGATACGTAGCTGTATATGTGTGTGTGTGTGTGTGTGTGTGTGTGTGGTTGTGGGTGTGTGTGGGTGTCGCCGGTGCAGACGGGGTGCTCATCATCTCCTGGAACGATTGATATGAACATTCTGTCACTCACGGGCAGCACAGATGGCTAATTTCCGGAAAAGAGCTGATTTGAGCCAGGTTTTAAAAAGAAAAAAAGAAAAAAAAAATAGAAATGGCAGTTTTTCAAAGTGCATGTGTGTGTGTTTGGGAGACAGAGCGTGTGTGTGTGAGTGCCTATAATGTAGCGGGGGTTCAGTCAGGCTTGACCACTGACAGATAAAAGCTTTGTGTTGTTGAGCTGCCAGCCCAACATGGCCGCCTGTCAGAGTGTGACTGAGCAGTGTGATCCGTGTGTGTGTATGTGTGTGTGTCTGTGTGTGTGTGTGTGTGTGTGCACTGAAACCTCCAATGTGATCTGGGCGCCCACAGCTGCGGAGCTCTTCCAAAGTGCTAACATTTAGACAAACAAACCCCACTCCACATCCATCGCGGAAAAGAGAGAAAGAAATCCAGATAACGTCACTTCAATAGCCATTTAACACTCGCGCCTCTCGCCACAAAACATTGGCTAAAGCTTTGCAGAGGGAAGGACGAGGGGTTTTGACAGGATTATGGTGCTGTTTACAGTAAATAACCAATTTAATGACCTTTGGCAAGCTCCAGGCTCTAGGCCAGAGGCTCAGAGACAGAAAGAGAAATACAAATGCGAGTCATCTGGTCGACTAGCCATTAGGAGTTTAGCCGAGGTACTTTGGAGCATGTGATGCCATCAGACTTGGCCAAGGAATGAAATACTTGAACAGAAGTAGCACATTTGCATAAGAAGAACTGGGACTTTCGCTAAACACTAAATGTTTGAGCTGGACTGTGGCTGATGGGGTCCTGCCAAAACCTCAAGAGTGACACGATGGGTCACAGGGTGCAGACTGAGGGTATGGTGCATTTATTTAGTAGACTCCTAATTATTCTTGGCACAAAATGTGGACAGATGCTTCTTTCAAACAATCTATTATACTAAGACTGTCTATTTAACAATGCAATTATCAGTTTTGTCAACCTTTATCTCTCTCTCTTTTTTTTTTTTTTACCATTACATGAACCACATTTGAGAATTGTGTCAAACGTTTCTTACTATTAGTCATTGTCAGAGGATGCAGGTGACTGAAGCCTATCCCAGCCACTATGGGCCTTAGGTGGGGTACACCACGGACAGTGGACAGTTAGCCACAGGGCGGACACAGAGGCAAACACTGACAGACAACTATTCACTCTCACTTTCATTCATATATACATGCATGTCTTTGGACGATGGAAGGAAGCCAGAGTATCATAACCTCCTTGCTTCACTTTTAATGTATTCATTGTGACATTGTTTGAATTTGGGAGGAAAAAAAGTATCAACATTGCTAAGTATGTGTGTCTAGCGGTGTGAGGGTTTCAGTGAGTTCATTCAGGCAAACGCTCAGACATTGCACTTCTTGTCCTTGCCCTTGTCAACATGGCGCAGTCCGTTATCCCTCACCTAGCAGACAAAGACACGTCTTACAGGAGGGATCATCGGTCGCCTTTGCAACTCTGCAGATTCACTCCATAAATCCTAATTACACCCCCCCCCCCGCTCTTTTCCCGCTCCACAAATAAATGGTCAGAAAGTGTAAAACATCTGCTGTGTGCATCATCTCAGCGGCTGCAAAGGTAAATCATTATAAAGGCTGAATAGTCCGGGGACTTCAACTCTGCTCATTGTGAAGCATCACTTTAGCAGCATTACTCAACACATCACACCTCCAGCTACTGAAGCAGCTTTTTAATCGTTTTCTTGTTTAACCTTTTCACAGAAAAACACATATTTTTGCTGTCAATAAGCAGTCTGTGTGAGCAAAGTAAGAACAATATTGAGTTATACAGAGAGAGAAGTTCTGTTTTGAGTGGCATTGAGAAATGAGATATGGTTGCTGTGAATCTTGTCTCTCAGCAAACCATGAGCCTCTTATCAGGCATTTTTTACACTGGATCCCCTTCCTGACCCAACCCTCTTCATTTATCTGGGCTTGGGACTGGCAGAGAAACTTCACTGATTTGTCACTATCTGTGTATGGATTATTTGGTTGCTGACAATAAGTCACATATTCATGCATGCTGTGGCTCCTGCTGTGGTCACTAACCAGCAGCAAAGAGGTGGTGAACAAGCTCACTTTGGTCATCAAAATAATCAATCAAAATAATAAATATTGCCTAACCAAAAGAATAGCTGCTCAGAAAAATGCATTTTCTTACTGTAATAAAAACAAAATAAAGTATTTGAGTTACAGTAATTTTACTTTAGGGCCACTTTGTCCACTATCAGTGATGGGATATCTGAGGCTAAACTCCGGGCTTCAAAATTAACATGGCAAAAACCAGATTGTGATAACATTAGCTGATGTTATATCAATCTGGAATGGCTCCTGTCAAAAATGTTTGTAAAGGAGAGGGATTTTCACTTAAATACTTGGAGGTTATTGGCTAAAGCGCCAACATTTTTGCTATTTTTATAAAAGCATAACAGTATGCCTTGCCTTTTTCCGCATCGCGATAATAACTATGTTTTAAAGTGCTTGTTGCTGTCAGCAAACTTTACACCCACCCACTTACGGAAGTACTGCCACACCACTGTCCTGCACCGCCACAGGTCTGGACCCAAACACATCAGCAAGAGCCTGACAAGATGGATTTTGTGAGTTTGTGAACAAATTTCACAACAATCCAGCTTACTGTGCAAAATTAATTTAGCTTCTGTAAGAAATGGGGTCACAATAAAATGACCAGGCGAGAACCACTGCTTTAAGATAAAAAAGAACAGGAAATGTTCCACACATGGAAGATGGCAGTTGTTATGCTCACTTTGCAAAAAACAAATTTATTTTATGGGAGACTAAAAAAGTAACATTTATCCACAGAACAATATAGTTTCTTAAAATATGTTTTGAAAATAAAAAATAAACAATACTTTTGTACATTTGCATCAGGTTGTGACATTCAACCCCCTCATTTAAAGTAGTGTTGAGATTTTTATATCCGGACTAATTTCTTATTCCAATATGAGTAAGTGTACACACACAGCCCTCATGCTATTGACAGGGTATAGTTGTTTACTTGTGTAAAAAAAAAACAGATGGCCTGACCATATTTGATGCTGGGGGAGGCGAGGGCGAGGTTCAGTGTGTGTTTGCTTGTGCGGGCGTCTGGTATTTTATTTACCCTCGTCCTTTTCTGCCTGTCTCTTCTCCCCTTCTCCCTCTCCTCAGCCTGCTCCGGCCTCCATGCAGACAGGAGGTCAGGCCATGCCACTCCGCTCTGCCTGCTGTGAGCGTCGGGTCACCGAGCCAGACAACACCACCAACTGTTCGATATTTGAAGAAATCAACCATTGTGCTTTTGTTTGAAATGTATTTTTGTTGCTAATCTCTATCTACCTCCCTTGGTAAATATTAATGCAAAACAGCACCGTGGTTCATGAGCAAAACTGGAGATAATTTTAATATTTATGAATATTTTGACTCAAATCCAGTATTACATTACAAGATTTAGTCAGGAAAGTCAGGTGTTAAACTTTCTGCTATTGCAGCCCTTGCAAATGCCACAAAAATAGAGCAATAAAATGCAAGAATGTTTGTTAGACAGTCTAAATGTTAGGCGCTAGACCATCACTTGAGCTGAACAATTTGGCACTTCCTTGTCACTGTTTTTCATGAATATTCAAAGCTGCAGTGCCATTTTCAGCTTGAGACCAAACACAGATCATCAGCTCAGTAAACTCTGGACTGAAGCAAGGCTTGTGATGCATGCGTAGGTCAGAGGGCTATAACAGACAAGGCAAAGAACAGTTTCTCTACATAATGTGACTACAAAGCCTAAATATAGTAAGTATGTGAGTCAGCCTTAAGCAAAGGATTTCATAAATACACAAATGTTCACAGTAATGCGTAGATCATGACATGTGGCAAAACATGCACTGAATGTATATGTCTTCTCTTCTTTGAGAATCATGGATTTGGGGTTTATATTTAGAAAATCCTAAACTATTTTTTAATGAGTATGTGGGTGTAGCTGGAAATGTTTGATTGTACACTTTCTGTGCAGCTTTTGTTTTTCCCCTATGTCATTGTTAACTGCAAGAATGAAATGAATTGGTATGGAGTATAGGATCTTTTTACCTGGCAAAAGGTACACTGTAAGAAATGTACCTGTAAATTAACAGTAAAATACTGGCAGCAGGGTTGCCAGCATTTTATTGTTAATTTACAGCACTGGTACTGCTTTAACATATAACAGTAAGTTACTGTAATCTGATAACAGTAATTTACTGTCAATTATACAGTGGCAGTGTATTTTAAACACAGTAGTTACTGCTATTTATACAGTAGTACTGTACTGATCTAATGTCAGTATTTTACTGTAATGTCTACAGATGTACTGTTCTGATGTGGAGACAAGAAATATCTTATCTCTTAATGTAAGACAATGCTAGGAAAGGGAACTTACTATTAGCCAAAGTGTACTGTTTCAACTTGCTAGTGGTGTGGAACATAAATAGCTGAATATATTCCCTTAAAGCCATTAAAAAAAGTCATCTTTAACTTTAAAATAAATTTATTTCAAAATTCACATTGATAACATTATTAGATTTCTCCATGTTATAAAAAACAGTCTTAAAATAGGCATTTTTACGCAGTAGTTCAAAACAACCCTATAAATGTGGACTTCAGGGGGGCTGACTGTTACCAGCGTTTTCTGCACAACCCTTCGTCTTCTTTGAGATAATCTCTCCTGAAGTGGCCTTTCTGGTCTCAATCCAGCAGCTCACCTGAAAAAAAACACAATGTGTGAGATTAGGGAAAGAAGTCATCAAATAATTTACAGTGAATATAATTAACTTGCTAACAGAAAATTAATATTACTTACTTACTTACTTACTTTGCTGCTGGTTATTTCAGCTGAGGCATTGCCCACAGGACACAGTGCTCCCACCCAAATTCCAAGACTGGAGCAGAAAACTGGAATAAGTGACTGAGTGCCATTCTTGGGATGTCAATGTTTTAAACTGAATACACATTGCACAACTTACTTCTTTTTATCTGAAGAGCGTCTTGCTGTGTTGGTTCTACGTTCACAGATGGAGGAAAAGTTGTATTCCTCTTAAAAAGTAATGTTACATGTCACTTTACGTTTTACTGCCTGGTATTAGCATTAGCCTACTGAGCAATTGATTTTCACAGAATTTTTTTTTTTTAACAAAGTAAGTACACATCTTCTGGATATTAAGTGGTATTTTTAATATAAGAAACACTATTAACTCTGGAATAAAAAGCTGTAATCCCATTCTAAGTAAAGCAGTTTTTGTTCAGGCTATCTGTTAGCTAAACGCTCAGATCAGCATTAGTGTGTTTATGAACAGTAATATGATGATTACATTAATAAGCACACATGACAAATAATAAAATGTGCTTTAACTCACCTTTGATTATGTCCAAAGAGGCAGGATTGAAGCGGATCATGTTTGAGTCTGTGAGCTGTGTCCTCTCTGAGAGCTCAGTGACTGCAGTACAGTACTGTACTGTGATAACTGTCAACTGCAGGATTCAAAATTCATTCCCAGAATGCAACACAGTTTACGGTATTATACAGAATTTTGAGAAAATTCCCAACAGCTCAAACTTTTTCTCAGAATGCATTGCTATTAACAGCATGTTACTGTTTTAAATGATTAACAGTAGGCTACTGTCATGTTTTTGTCATTTTTAACAGCAATTTCTTACAGTGTACATCCACTAATAGTTTATTATTTAGTTTATCTACAGTCGAAGTCAAAATGTAAGGCCACGGCATAGCATTGATCTGTGGCATGACTGACATGTGTAACCCCTTTCTACAATCAAAGAATTTTTTTATTTTTTTTATTTTATTTTTTTTTTTTTGAGTGACTGCATTTATGTAGTGCTTTTTATACACTCAAAACACTGTACAACAAGTATACCATTTACACATCAGTGAGACAAGGGGGATGAAGTGTGAAGGTCACCTTTTCAATATTGGGGCAACCAAGATTCAAACCACCAACCTTTAAGTTATCAAACAACCTGCTCTATCTCCTGAACCACTGCCACCCACTGAATAAGTCTTGCTTTGGCTGTTTTGCTGTAGAATATGACTTTCTGTAGAAACAGAGATTGAAGTTTTGAATGTATGGCACAATTCAACCCGGACAGAAATGGAGATATAAGTAAACACATGGGGCTGCCTTACCTGTTTGAATGTGTTCAGTGTGATTGTGTAATTGGTGGTGATGGTTGTAGCCATAGGTGACTGCCATTGGCAGTCACGTTACTGTCAGTCTGCCCCAGGTTAGCAATGCCTACAGAAGTAGCCTAACACTAAGTAGTGAATGAATAATGCACCAAATTGTTAAGTGACTTGAGTGTCAAGAAAAGCACTATATAAGACTAATGCATTACTATTATAAGTATAAAAAATGATATTGTATGGACATCTTATTGTCAAACAGGACAAATAACTTCAATCATAATAAAATTGCTTACAGTAAAAATTATTCTATTTATTTTACATATTTTTGTGGCTTTTCTTTTGTTCTTTTATATAAGCATGTTGTTAAATGTGACCAGTGAACAGGGATAGGCTTTGCTCCTCATTGTCTGGTGTTCTCACAACATCTCCCTCTCCACCAGCCCAGCGTTCTTCCCAGAGGCCTGTCTTCTCCCTGACTCTCTCTCCTATAATGTCCTCTCCAGACAGCAGTACACTTGAGGGGTTTAAGGTAATTGCACTCAGGGCTTCATCTTAGCGCTGCTCTCTCACATGTGGAATCATTATCCAGGCTAACAATTACAGGCTGCTCTAGTAATTGATCAGAAAACTGTCTCAGGGAGGTTAAAAGGTATTAAATATCACCACTTTCTTAATTTACTGCGGCTGTCAAATAAAAAAGAAGGGTAAAGAGGAATGAAAATGAATCTTCAGCCATTTTCTCCCTTTTTTCAGCTTAAATAATGACCGCCAATTAGAGTTTGTCTCTGTTACTATGCAGCACTCTAATGCAGGTCTGCTGGCCCTGTGGCTAATTTTGTGTACACAGGGTCATGAAGATTTTAATTTATTGTCTTTGCATCATGTGTGTATGTGACTATTGTGTGCGTGTGTTTTGTTTGTATATGCTTTCTTTTATTTTTTGCCCATTACTTTCACCAAATCTCCAATTCTAATGAGTCGCCTCTAGCAATTATTGCCCACTTTAGCGCTGACCCTACAAGATGAGGGGGTCAGAGAGTGCTACTGTGTGGCTTTGTGTGCATCAAAATGGGGAGGGAAATTATCAAAATGTGCAAAAACAAACACAGGATGTTCACCGTGGCCTAAATGGTTCATTATGTGTGCGTATTGTTTTAGCGTTGTATGCAATTATAGTATCCTTTGTACGGATTAAACGTAGAAGGAGCTGGGCGAGAGCATGAGAATGAATCAGATACACATTGATTCACTTTAGGTTCATGCTGCATGCACCCCAGTGTTACAAAATACACTTAGTTTAGTATCATCAGAGCTTTCCCAATGAAAAATAAGCCTTTTAACTCAACTAAATCTCTCCAGAGCCAGAGGTGCAGAAATCAGACCTACACTCGACATCACCAGCAGTCAGCATGCCTTCTTCCGTAGAGCCCTCCATTTTGGTCAGGGTCGGCCGACAGTTTCTTTTATTCTTATTTTTAGACTTTTGCCTTTGTATTTGATGGAGATAGTGGTAGTAGACACAAAATCAAGGAGAGAGAAGGGAATGACATGAAGCAAACTGTTCCTGGAAATGAAACCTGGACTTCTACGATTCATGATGCGCTCTACCAGGTGAGCCACAGAGTTGCCCCTTGAGTCACCTTTCTGTTGCTGTTAGCCAGCCCTGGCAGTGATCAAGTGCACTGTCTGAGATAGTATAGAATGAAATGGACTTTACACTAAACAAGGCTATGTTGATCTTTGTCAAGGTGTAGGGTCCGACAGGAGTCACAAGCCAGTGGACTCTTTGTGTCAGTCCCAAGCCTGGATAAATGGAAAGGGACGTGCCAGGAAGGGCATCCAAACATAAATGCCAAATCAATAATATGCAAATAACTTATTTGCTGTGGCAACCCCAGAAGAGAAAAGGCAAAAGGAATTAATTTTAGCCGTATAAAGTATTGTAAATTGGAAAGGCCACATAAGGTCAAGCTGTACAAGTCCTAACTGTGTTACATTCAACTCTTTGTAAACAGACACAGCACTTTAATTCCTTTTATTCAACAAGCCTCTGCTCCATGCACCTTTACATCCCTCTGCCCCCCCTCCCATTGAGGACACTTGACGATGATGGGCAGGCAGGCTGAGGCATGGGGAGGAGGATGGGGGAGGGACGCGGGGATAGAGGGTAACAGCAGGGGACAGCGGGGCTAGCGGGGTGAGCGACGCTTCTCGCCTCTCAAATCAGGTCCATTTTTTTCATTAGCTCATATCCTTGCCAAGCTTTACAGCTGGCTGATCAGCAATCAGCGGCCGTTTGTTTCAATCAGCAGCACCTCCAGTGTTACAGACAGGGCCAGATTACAGCGAGGGCCAATGGGAAGAGGGACGAGGAGAGGAGTGAAGGAAGGAGGAGGGAGGAAGCAAGGATGTCTTTACCTCAGCAGCACAAAGATGAAAGAGGTGAATCAGGGGACATGCAAATACAAAATGTTCAAAACACAGAGCAAGACAGTTTGAGATACGCAGGTTTGAACAATACAGTCAAGTGTACTCCAAATGAGAAAGTGCTCCTGTCACTATAGACGCAATGGTGTGGAGCTAATTTTATTTCAATGTGGCACTTGTTACAGAAAAGTTTGTTTAAGTAAAGTGATTGGTACACTGCAACAAGGTACCTCTCAATGACGCTTTTTTTTTTTTTTTTTTTTTTTTTTTTGTGGTGTTTTACATTTGGTTTTATTCAAACACAGCAGTCTGCCTGTTGTACATTGTTTTTAGGATGCACAGGCATGTTTATGTAGTGACAGGTGAAGCTGCATACAAAGAGTTGCTGTCCAAATTATCTGCTCATTAAAAATATGAAATATTGAAACTGGGCAGAGGAATTTTTCAGTGAAAGAAAGTCTCCAGTAATGATATCCCTCCCATCCCTCTTCCAGTCACTGGCCTCTTCATACTCTGAGCTGAAAAGAGTGAGTGAAAATAGATGGGAATGAAAGATGATTTAAGGTGGGGGAGAGGCAGCAGTGTGCCCAGGGAGGCCTTGTGCCTACTGAGCGTGCCCAATGAGTGGCGGAGACTGAGGCGTGTTGGATCTATAAGCAAAGTATTTATCCTGCCACAGACCCTGAGAGATTAGCCTCGGCAATGGTGATTTATACCAGCACACTGCCATCCTTTACCTTCCACTACACACATCCCCTCTTCTCTCTCTTCATTCCCTGTGGATTGTGTCTGTCAGTGGGCCCTGATGCCCAGTTAGCCTCCAGCTATGATATTTGATCATAGTAACTACTGACTCTGTCACCTCCATTTCTTTTCTGTTCAGATACATTATATATAAGGCTGCAGAGACTTGGATGTATGGCAAGAGGGGCCAGGAATCATATGGAGATGGATTAAAACAAGTCTGACGAATCGAGAGGCTCGAGCGTCTGACACGTCCCACGCAGGTTTATTTAGTCCTCTGACAAGTCACTTGTCTCCCTGTATAAACAGGACACTAGTGAAATATAGCACAGTCATCACATTTATTATGGAGGTTTAAGATACACTTAGGCTGCAGGAGAATAGAGACAGGAAATCACTCTGAAATGATGGAGCTTGGAAATGCACCATTTTGAAAAGGAAGGTTTGGCAGGTGGAGGTGTAAAATCAAGCAGTCAATATGGGATAGAAATCAGATTATACCAAAATAAAATATGTACTAGTGCTGCTGTACTATACTATATACTATGATAGAATTTTTAACCAAATAAACAATTTAAATAAAAAAGTTCACAGGAAGAGCATCTGAAGATTAGCACACACAAGCAGGTACTGGTATAGCAAAGCAGGCCATTGCTCAACCATCAATTTTCTGGTCACACATAATGTGCTGGTATGAACTGGCAGCACTAAGCACCAATGCAGATGGTAACACTTCAGTGAGTTAAGTGTATCATTCAGTCTCACGCAATGTTTGACCAGGAAACACACTTCCAAATCCTTTTGTTTCTTGTGTTTTTGTACAATAAACTAGCACATATCAATGGGAATCTCACAAGCAATAATGATGGTGGCCATAAAAAAAGGTATTGTCCTTACAAGGGAAAAAAAAATCTGAATCTTGTTCTGTCATGCTGGCCATGTTTGGAACAGTATATTCAAACAATACAACTAGAAAGTAGACCTTTAAATCAAAAATGTGTCTGTTTAATTTAGTTAAAAAATGCATGTAGAATAAATCGTCCTTTATTGCAGTTATATGTCCAGATATATGAATTTATAGATTTCATACAATAACTATCTTTAATGAAAGGTAATGCCTGAACTGCACTGATTGTATCCTTTAGAGTTACAGTCTGTTTTCACATCTTATGATCAGCAGTGCCTTGGACTTTCATGATGAGTAACAGCCAGAGGAATGTGGATGTCTCTGTGCCCCTATTGTTTCCCCCCTCCCTCCCCCCTTCCTCACGTCACTGTTGTAATTGGCCGAGCTCAGACAAATACAGTGCGACAGCTAAAAGCAGCAGACAAGTTGGGACATTATGCTAATTATGAGATGTCATTACATCTTTAAGGGAATGGCTGGTGGGCTCAGAGGAAGACTGGAGGATGGAGCTCAATCTATTAGCTGGCTCCTCCCTCCATGCCCTTTCTCTCTTTAACATCTCGCCCCTGACACCAGTGCCCTAAAGCCCTGTAATTGTCTGCTCTGACCCACTTAGTCAAACACACCACTGCCACCAGGGCTCTCCATACATATCATCTCTCGGACACTATTCAACAGGTAATGCAGATGACAACTGGCAACATAATACTGGATTATCCAAGTTAAGAACATTCATTAAGATGTAAAATACAATATAGTATAGTGCCCATTGCATTCATTAATTTATTTTCTCCCACTTTTTCCTGTCAGAAAGATTTCTTTGGAGCATATCCCAGCAACTGTGGGCATAAGGCGGGGTACACCCAGGTCCGTTAGTTGCAGGGCTGACACTTTGGAAGCTGGAACCCCTGGAGAGCACCTGCGGTAACACAGGGAGGACATACAGACTCCACTGTGAGAAACTCGGTCAGTCGGTCAGTACAAGGCTCAAACCCACAACCTCATTGCTGACAGGTGGGAATGTTAACTTCTCTGCCACTGTGAACCCCGAGATCTTTTTTTTTTTCCTCCAATTTAAATGGACAGTGGTCTTTTTTTGTCATTACCATGTATATTCTCCAATACATTTGCAATAAACGTCACACCAATGAGAATTCAATGACAGTGATAGTGCATTCACTCAGAAAATGTCTATCTCATGCTGGTCAAATTACAGTATTATATACAAGAGGAAGTGGAAGTGTTGCTTGAGTCACAGGCAATAGAGTCTGAGCCATTCATTAAACTTTTGGTTGGAACAATATCCCTAACATTTTTTCTCATGTTGTATTCAGTATGGTCAGTAAAACAACCAAAAACTCAGATTTCTGTCCCCACAATGCTCTAAATACCTCGCCCCAACACGCGTTCATTCTTATTCACACGCAGCCATAGAGCATTCATCTCTCACTAATCTAACCACAGGGATCCCTCACAGTTGTGTCCCCTAATAGCAGGAGCTGTCAATATGGACAAGGTTAGTGAACCCAGGGCCATAACAAGCCAGACCACCCACTCCCTGCACGCCACAACTCACGCACCATGCATCCTTTCACACAACACACACGCTGCATGCACTCACACAGAGCAGCTCTGATCACATGCAAGAACGTTACTAAGATTATACCAGGATAACATACAACGTAGCGGCAAATGTGCAACATGCATGCTGTAGTCTCGTGTTAATTGAATTTTATCCGACACGGGCCCAGTGTGGCATAAGGCACGACACGGCAAATAATTAACCTTTCATTTTCAGCGATGCATTATATCGACATATACTTCTATCAGGGGACTTGTATTGATGAAGTTCATCCGGAGGAAAAATCTGGATGTATAGACAAAGCACATGTCTGTCAATGTGTTTTCACTGCCTTCATTTGAGATTAAGTTGGAATAAAATGGAAAAAAGTCAAAAGAGGAGGAATCATTGAGGCGATAATAGGATTATTGTTTGTTGTTTGTTTGTTATGGATGGCGGATTAAAAAGAAAAACCGGGGTTAAACGCAGGGAAGATTAGCACAGGGCTGCGTAGTTATCGCCCTGCCGTTTCATAAAATTAGCAAACGCAACAGACTGAGAGCTCATTTGCATGCGGAGATAACGCTGGCATTGTTGTATGAGTGTTGCTGCTAATTAGAGGTTGTGTGAATACTGTTATGATGAATTAAACCCTTCATCATTAACACTGGAGAGGAAAAAAAAACTCACAAATGATTGGACGAAAGGGGGGAGAGAACAGGAGCTGGAAAGAGTATTTACAGGGTGTCAAGTTGACTGACATCACCACCCCAAAAAAACTCATCCAGGGAGGGGCTGTCTTCTCTTTTGGAAAATATCAAAGTGCCTAAAGCTGCAGATTGAAATATTATGGGTTGTAATAGGAGTTTAGGGGTGTGACCTGCTTTTGGGAAACGCTTAGGACTGCTCTGTGTGTGCGTACGGGGGTATATGTACGCTACTGTATGTGTGTTTGCTTTATCTAAAGTGGTTAATTAAATAGCAGAGTGGAATTGTCATTTGGTTTTAATTATGTGCCATAAATGAGGAGTGCAGCCAGCTCTATCTCCCTCCTTTTTTCTCATTCGCTCTCTTTCTATGAACTGGTCCCTCAAAAACATCAGTGAATAATAAAAAATAAAAAAAACTCATATACAGTTGGAAGTTATGCAATCTGATGATAGTGGTGAGCAGCGGTGGGAGGGGTGTGAAGGGACGAGGAGGGGGGTAAAAAGGGAGACGGTGCTAATTAAAGTCAGCTCTCTGTCAGTTCTGGTGGATAAACACTTCAAGAAGCTTTGCAGATAGACGAGAGATGCCTTTGTGTCAGGGAAATCTCTCTTACGTGGAGACGCACTTCGCAAAGGGTGACAATCCCACGAGAGAGCGTCTGATAAGGACCTTGTCGACGTTTCTTAAAAAGCCAGAACAGGACTCATTAAGGACCAAAGTCATATAGATATGCCCTTCTCCTGGATTGCCACTGGCAGCGGCAAAAAACCGAAACAACTGCCAGCGTTACTGTTGGTGTGTGTTAGCAACAAAGCTGAACACCGCAAGAGTTGTCAGTTTAAAATCATAATTAATATATTTCTACAGGGGCAAAAAAACTTTCTCATTTTAACAATTAGCATTATTCTGCTCTTGAGTTTGATGTGGTGGAGGTCAGAAAAAAATTGTGAAGGGCATGGTGATGGCTAGATAACTGCATCATATCATTTTTTATACTAACACCACTCTGTGCTGTTATTGGTACCTACTGACCCTCATTCAAGCACAGAGAAAGAAACATGGTTCATTGTTTATCCATGTGCTATTATGTGGTATGAAAAAGATAATAAGTCAGGGCTCCTCGTGTGGCTCACCTGGTAGAGAGCATTTGGCCAGGTTTCTCCATATCATTATCCTGTCGCTCTCTCTTGACTTCATATTGATCTTCTGTGTTTGCCTTTTTCTCTTTGTTATGCTAGTTTAAAAAATACAATCAGTGTTGCTTTAATACAAAACATAGCAACTTTTTTAACCTAATAAACTGTTTTAGAGTCCACGTGATAGTTAAACCAGTTGTTGGGGCGGTAAATGAAGAGTCCGGTATGAACATCGCCGACCCGGTGTCACAAAAGTCTCAGGTCTCGTGAGAAAGCAGCGCATTGTGGTTAGCAAAACAACAAGCCAGCAATGGTTTATATTTCTCAATTTTTGTCAGGGCAGAGCGGCCAAATGGTGGAAAAAAACTTACACAGAGGAGGGAAATGAAAGTAAAGCCAAGCAACGGATTACAATAGGAGTTAACTCGGCTTGTAAGTATTTACATTTCAGCTTTACTCCAAAATGTAGGGGGAGCTCCAGAGAGAAAAATTAGTCCACAAAGAAACAAACAGAAATACTGAGTTCCACTTTAAATTCCAACCTAGCGTCTAGCTTTAGTTCTGCTCTGACCACAAATAAAGTCTGTTTCACCATTCTATGTAATTAAAACATATAGGCATCAAATAAGTGAAATCTTGTATTAAATATTATCTTTATTATGCCAATTTTGGCTTGATTACACATCTGACTATTACTATTACTATTACTGCGCCTATTAAACAAAATGTATTCCAGTTTGTGACAGAACCACTACAGTTTACTTCTCGAGTAAAGATTAACACTGCCATGAATATTACAAAAGCCAGTTATAACATTATCCTTAGCACATTATCCTGGGTTACTGCTGATGTGACCTCTTTCATATTCCCTGGTGTTGATCTCATTTTTATTTATCTATGGGCATTTGTTAAACATTACAGCATTAGTTCCTGGTCAGTGAAGGCAGCCTGGGCCTCTGTTCCTGTAGAAGCTGTGTTGAGTCTTGATCTGAGGAGCTGCTGTGGTTCTGTGGTGTCCCCATGCCTTAAGGCAGCGCTGACCCCACTGTCCTCTCACTGTCTACAACCAGGCAGCATTCACCGCTTCAGGCAATAAATATACAGAAGGAGCAAGAGAAAAGGGGGAGACAAGAGCAAAGCGGCATGGGGCAAAGGCTTAATTTGCTTGTTTTGTCACTAAATTTGCAAATAGGGGTTGCTCCGATGTGAAGCATTTTACACACTGTTTAAACCTACTCAGACAAGGCCTAATGGGGGAAAATGGGGTTAGTCACTTGGGGATGCGGAGCTCAAGGGCTTCTTCTTGTAGTACTATGATAGTTGACTTTACATCATCTACCATTTAAAAGAAGAAGATATTGGATCTGACCATTCAAAAACACACTGTCCTAATGCATCAGTAATTTCTCTATCAAGATTCAGCATATTTGGTTACTGTATTTATTTACACGTTCACCTTCTGTCTGTGAGCAGCTTGGCCATGTGGTTGTAAAGGTAAAGCCGGCCAACAAAAAAGGTATTTGGTGAAGGTTTCCTGGAACAACACCACATTTCTCTCTGAGTGACAGCCAGCAGTATTTTCAAGGCTTTCCTTCCCACTGAAGCCCAGGCGACAAACTGCACATCACAAGGCGGCCAAGATGGCATCCATCGCACAGCCCTGCCACTGATCTCACTGCCACAGGCCGCCAATCAGACTCATCACGGAGCTGCCTTCTGCTCGCTGACACTCGCCAGGGCCAAGAAACTTAACTCTTCCTCCACCAGCCTGGACCCAAACACTACATTAACTGTCGCTTTCACTGAGTCGCCTTCTTTATTTCTGGTCAGATTTTATCAGCAGAGAACCCAACAAGTGATCAGTCTTCAGTAAACAGCTCAACCTCACTGTCACCAGGGCAGCCATATGCAGCTTCTTTAACAAACAATGCTATACAGCCCCAGTTTACACACAGAAGATTGTGGCGAATGACTGTGAAGGTGCATACAGAACATCTCTAACTTAATTGGGAATATTGAATAGCAGATAATTAGATATTTGATGTGACACGTGGCGTTTAATGGGCTTGATGCAGTGGTCTCGTGTTGTTCCCTTAGCGAGAGGGATTTTTGATGTGTTGTCAGGCCCCAGTGTAAAAATAACTGAAGTGACAGCAGTGACTTGGTTGTCAGTGTTGTCGAGGCTGGTGCGGATTTTCACAGCCGTGGGTCCTGTGTGTGTGTGTGCGTCTGTGTATATTTGTGTTGTGTGCATCTGAGCGCATGTATACACTTGTATACGTGTGTGTGCGCTGTGCACGGCAGTGTTGTGGGTGACAGTGCTGATCGCTGTGTGATGACAGCCTATCATTGTCGCTGTGCAAGAGTGAGAGTGGCAGGGGGGCCTTTTTGGCATGTGTTTTCTCCACGCCTTCATCTGTGTCTATGGCACTGCGAGCTTGGCTTAACAAAGGAGGAGCGGGGCGCAGGGCTGGGGGGCCATGTGCCGGATGTCGAGAGCTGGGTGGGGCTAGAGCCGTACACAAAATGTGTTGGATGCACAGTCACATGGTGTCACTTCCAACCTTGGTTCAGGAACAGGAAGCAGTATTTACAGACTCTGTGGGGCAAAAAGTCACCATGGCAACTAGCTTCTTCAAAAGTTGTGTTTTTGCTGATACTGTTTCAACTTTTTATTTGTATGTTTCAGTTTGTTTCTCTCTGTTTTCATATAGAAAGGAAATCAAATTTGTCCTGTGTCAAAATCAATCACAATGTGTTTCTAATGTTTACTGGACAGATCTAGGGCAAAAGTGGCATTATCAACAAATGCAACATGGGAGCATTCATATTTGAAAGATAAGGACTAACGCATGCCTTCAGCCTGTTCACAATGTGTGCGCATGATTTTGCTGAAAACAAATCTGCAGGACTACTTGGCAAAGGCCTCTATCTCTTTGAGGTCTATATTTAGATTCAGAAACTCATTTGTCATTTCTTCCAAAAGAATATCGTGGAATAGCTTTTCATTTGATTAGCCATACATTATGAAGACTTGCATACCCTCCATACTCAAAAAGTCAAGATCAGCTTACATTTGTCTGTACTTTTTTTTATGCTTTTACAAAACTGTCAGCACTTTTTTTTAAGTATGTAAAAACTCTTCGAATGGTGCCAGGGTAGACTGTGCATGATGTAAACCCAGAGGAGGAGGAGAAATTCATGCTTCACAAATGTGGAGGCACATAACCTTTAATAACCAGATGCATCATTCCAATTGGCATATTCAAAACAACAAGACAACAATTTTGCACAAGCTGCTTCTCTGCTGCTAGCAATATTGTTTTCATCATGACATTCAAGACTTTTTAGATCCAGGGCCACCCAGCGTTACTCAGCAAAGCATTTTCATAATCACAGGTTTACATGTAACATAAATATGTTCTCGTGTGACCTATAATCATTGTATCATTAGGGAGTGGAGTGACAGAGCTTCTCTATATGCTGTAAATAGTAATGTTTTTGGGATTTTTGCCCCCTTGTACAAAGCATGAAGCCAGAAATTACATCTGCTTCACGCTTGTCATAATATGGCTAAATGCAGTTTTGGTTTGCTCAAAATACTCTAAATAAACCACACATTTCAAAATAAAAGTAAGCTTACCCAAGTGATAGTTGTATGAAGCTCATATACTTGCATATATTGATTTTGTCTTGTGTGAGTTACTGTAATATTTCGCCTGTGGTTACAATGCTTTGAATAGATATTGCTTTTTCAGATTAGGAACAAGCCAACCTTTGTTTAGTCTCCATCACATTTACACAAAACAACTGCATCTTTGTGCACATTGCCCAGTTTGTATTTTAAAAAGCCCTGAGCGAAATAGTCAGAATACCATACAATCTGCACAACAGACCAATTGATAACATGAATGCTGCTGCCTTTAGGTCACTGCAATTCATACAGTTTTGCAAAAGAGAAAATGTTGCTTCATATTCAGGAAGTTATCCTTGAATTTCTGTTGATGGCATTTTACAGCCTATATGACATATGTATAAGATAGTGTCAAGATAAGTATGATTATGCATTTTCTGGAAATGTACTGCTTGTGCGAGGCTGCAACAATCTGCAGTGAACATATGGGACAAACGAGGAAATAAAACATGAACAAAGCGTGTTGTAGTAGTGATGTCCTCCAACCGCTTGTACCACACTGTTAAAGAAAAATTCTTTTCTTTCCAAATTCTTGGTATTGAACATATGGACTATACTGCAGTCTAGGTGAATGTTGTTTAAAGGTACTGCAGAGTAAAAAATGCAGAAACAGCATTGGTCAGAAACAATGCTTAGAATGTATAATGTTTTGTTTTTTTGTGGATATGTGAAATGTTTAAGGAGCATAGGCACAACATGATAAATGTATGAAGACTTTGTGTGTTTTACCCTTGTGTTTAGTCGGGGATTGGCCTCAGGGTTCATGACAGTAGACTGATCTGAACAGAAATGATTATCCCCATCATCTACCAGCCGGTGCACAGTAATACCAGTGGACAGGTGACCTACACGGCCATAGGACCTCCACATTCTCATGTATTCTTGTCTTGTATGAGGCCTGTCCAGAAACAGGCCCTGAGGGCCCTCCTCTATCTCACCGTCATGTCTAATCTGGTTACCGCGGCAACGGTAGGGATTAAGAGTGTGACGAGGGAGGGGCTGGTCTAACGAGACTGGTCATATGCATAATTCATGTAAATGAGACAGGCAGGGAGGGGTCAGGAGGAGCTGTTGATGAACACCACCTCACTGGAAGACAGATATGCACAAACACACATGTAAGCATTTCACAAATACCATATAATGTCAACAATACATAACTGAGACCATAGCTCATCACTATGCATATATTTACATACATGCACATGGTAGCATAAGGAGCTACACACCTTTACACATTTACAAATAAATACACGAAATACACATTTTTACCAGATATACAGTACAGGTAGCCTGCGTATTAACATTGAGTGAAGACTTTGGAGCATGCTTGTGTTATGATGACTGATATTCAGTGTGGTAATGTTTGTTGCTATTTGTTGCTTCTATGAAGACTGTTTAAGAGAATAAAAGAATATTATGGATTACAGCTAATTCACTGTCCAGAGTTTTGTGCTCCAACTCTAACCATCTTTCTGTGCAAACTGGTCGAAGCCTCAAAACAGTCAAAACAAATGAATTAACTGAGGCCTTTTCAATAATACTTATTCTCACTCATAATATCTTAAAAATCAAGACTGGAGTTATTTTACTGTGACTCGACGTGTGTGCCTGAATTAGTGTGTTTGTGTGCACTTGTTTATGTATATGTTGCCTCTGAGTGGACATGACAAATGCATGGCCCGTTCAGAGCGCGCTCCGGTGCGACACACTGCCACCTCTTCGCCCTATCTCTCCTCCTTCTGCCCCACTATACCTGCATAATAACCCCCACCTCCCCCTCTGTCTCCCCTGCCACTGCGCCCATGTCCAAACCAAACACAACAGATCAACAACTCGGCATGCAGATCGTGTCACAGGATAAATTATGCACAGTGTGTCAGCCTCATACGTGGGCCCTCGGCTGGCTGTCCGTGACATGTGTCAGGGTGCCCCTGCGTCTCCGCCGCTGCTACGCTAATGACGTGACGCCGGGTTAGCCTCCAATGCACCCCACCGCTTACCCCACCCTCTCAAACATGCATGCCCTCAAACACCCCAGCACACCCGCCCCCACCTATCACCCAACCATACGACACTGTGTCACCTCCAGAAGGCCAGAAAAGGGGTAAAGAATAACTGTTTTAATGAAGAAAGAGATGGACAAGAGATTTTGAGCAGCTTTGTGGTCAGTCATGGTAAAGGGCTTAAAGAAACCAGGTTTGAAGAGGAGCTAACAACTATATCAATGTAAAAGCTTGAAAAAATGCCAAAAAAGGCTTTGACATTGATTGACTACAACTGAACTATCACCATTGTTAAGGGTAGGCATGTATTATAAATGATAATGCTGATTCAATTGATTATTGACTTTCTAATAACTACCCACTATAAGCCTTAGTTGAGTTGAGTAATCCAGCCACAGAACAAGCCAGTGTACTCAACCAGATAAATGGAAAGGGCTGCTTCAGGAATGGCATCTGACAAAAACCTAAACAAATATTAACATTTCTGCTCACTAGGAGGCAGATGATTTGCTGTGACAACTCCAGAAGGGAAAAGCTGAAAGAAAAAAAGGATAAACCATTAGTTAAGCGTTAGTAGTTGAATTGTTAGCCAATTTCAACTCATTGCTTTAATATTAACAATCACCATTGTGTGATTAACATTGTTATTAATGTTTCAATGAGTAGTAAGCTGATATAAATCATTGGACAATTATAAACATCTTAATTCAGAATCAACAAACTTTCTTTTCATTAAATTATCATTAATTCATCAGTGCTTTATTTTTGCTTAACACCTAACAAAAATTAATGGAGAGTAAAGTGCATGCATTGTTTCTGGTCACCAATGAAACCAAACTTCTGACAATAAAAAGAGGTATTTAAAAACATAACATTTCACAATTTAACATGGTACTTTTTTTGTTTCGGTGCAGCAATGAGGATAAAAGGATTTTGGTTGTAACTGTGACCATGTCAAAAGTTTATTTTATGTAAGCCCTCTATCAACATAGTATAATGTATGCACTTGAACCAAACATGACACACAAGACCTTTTTAAAACAATTTACTAGCCCCTCTCTTCAGTCATACCTTTACCTTCTATTCCCCTTTTTTATCTATGGTCTTCTTTTTTTTTTTTTTTTTTTTTTTTGTCTTTAGTCTTTGTATGCAAATCCGGTCGGGCTTGTCTGAATTATGTGTGTCTGTCCAGGAGCCTGCGTGATTCGGAGTGACTGAGGATTGCACACACGGTGATTGCATCCACTGGGCCTACTCTGAGCCTTGCATAAGTAATTGAGATGTCAGTATGTGTTCTCATATTCCCACAACAAAACTGTAGGAAAACATGCACCGTTGAAGGTCATTTGAATAATTCCTTAATGGAAGGGAGGCCTTGTTTTTCAGGATGCATGAAAAAGCAAATGTCAATGATCAAAATCGAGCAGCATCATATCTCACAGAGGCAGCGGTGATTCCTAGAGCACTTCACCCTCTCTCTGCTCCTCTCTCTTTCTGAGAAGATAGATAAGGGATAAGTGTCTTTGTGCATATCAAACAAAACACCACCAGCCCCTATTCCTCAAGGGTCTTTTTGAAACACAAATTGGTTTTGAGACATTTTCGGCGGTGACCTCTTTGATTTGAAATGGGAAATGACAGGGACATGTAAGTTCTCATATTCTGAAAAAACCCCAGAGAGGTCAACGACTAAATCATACATATACACACTGCATAATGGGAGAGATATCATTAATCTTTCATATTGGGATTATTATTGTAACTGGAGACATGTCCCTAGATGATTTGACAAACAGAGATAGATTAGATGGTATATCCAAAACAAGCACATTGAAAAAAATGTAAATCTAGCTGTAATTTGTCTTGTTGAAGATTTGGAAAGCTTCTAATAATAAAAAGTAATGAGAGGGTTACACAGAGAGCAAGTCATTCCTATTTCAAAAAAAGCTTACAAACAAAACCAATATGGCATCGTGTCTTATTCAGAGAAAGCTCATCCTTCATCCAACAAGACGGGGCAAACATTTCTTCCCACATTTCTTCTTTTGTCCGGGCGTGTGATGGATGGAGGGCCTGGCGACACACACCTGCACTTCTACCATCCACAAGAGCGTCATAACTAAAGGCCTGGCACTTCGAGATGATCTTCTGCTGTCAAACACCATCATTCTCCCCAGACAACTCTGTCACATCAACCCTCCCACCACAAAGTAAAGCCACCGCAATGAGAAAGCGCCTCATGTCCATCAAAACACGACAACTCCTCCCGAGCTGACACAGGTTTACAGCACACTGGTGTCTAGAAAGTGAATGGACAGCATTGTAGCTTCCAATGTAACAGGTTAATGATTTGTGTTGTAAAAAATATCTGTCAAATTGTGGCATAAAATTCGGCCAAGTGGGTTTGTATTTTTAAGTCATGGTTTAATTTGATCACAAGTTTTCATTTTGCATCATGCTTTGGTCCAGAGAAAACAGGAGTGTTTCTGGATCATGTTCCCATTTGTTTTCTTCTTTGCATAACAGCTTTAACTGCAACAGTGCAAACTGTGTTAACGGACAGTGACATCTGGAAGTGTTCCTTCATCCATGAAGTGATTTCTGGTACAGAATCGTAATCTTAACGCAGTGTCACTTGAGGGCTGCTGAAGGACTCTGCCTTTCTAAAACGCATATTTTTATACCTTGTCAACTCACTGAAATGTTCCTAATTAACATAACTGGTTGCAAAATGCTGATACTTTTTATTTGTGTCATTTGCTTTTTCAGAGTTTTGTTGCCCCTGCCCCAACTGTTTTGTGATGTGTTGCTGCCATCAAATTTAAAATGATTTCTTGTTTTTTCTTGATATGGTAAAATATCAGTTTCTAGTCTAATGTTGTTTATGTTCTATTAATAATGAATAATAATGACACTCAAAGCACTTTACAATGCTTTATTCATTCACTACTCAGTCACACTCGGTGGTGGTGAGCTACTTCTGTAGCCACAGCTGCCCTGGGGCAACCTGTCAGAAGTGTGGCTGCCAATCAGCGCCTCTGGCCTTTCCAACTACCAGCAAACACATACATACAGGCAAGGTGGGTAAAGTGTGTAGCCCAAAGACACAACGACAGTATGCAATGCCTGTAGCAGGGCTTGAACAGCCACGCTTCAGGTGAGTGGGTGAACGTCTCTACCAACTGAGCTACTGTTACTCCTACAGGGACTTAAACATGGTTTCAGGAATTTGCTAATGATTGTGTTATGTTTTTATTTTACATATTATACCAATGTCTGTGGAATTGGGGATGTATATAAAAGGTAAAAAAAATGTAGGTGTGAAGTTCTAGCATTTCTTGGAGCATTCCTATCGACAGGTAACATAAATTCTACATAAAAAAACAAGTCAAGGAAGAAATCCAGTGTCAACATTGAAAACACTAACTTAACTTCTTCAAGAATGCCATTTTCTTTGCAACAAGACATTTTATCAGGATCCAAACAGATTCACCTGACTTTAGTGTCTAATCCGGTACAAAGGCTTTCAGTCAATGCTGTTGCTGTTTTTGTTTGTTGATTCGACGTCAGACATTGTGCATTTCTTTTGAGGTATTTTGGTTGGGAATTAAACCATACGTCAGACCTTTGTACAAAGTTGGGAGGTTTTATGGGTGCCATGCATACGCCAAGATCCTCAGCGGGAGCTTTGCCTTTGTTTCATGGGTGTCAATGATCTTCATGCTGCTATCACCAGAAACACTGCCACACTGCAACAAAAGCGCTTTGAGCTAGACCACAGGTGTGTGTATCTGCTGAGAATAAATGCATTTGTAATCAAGCTCAGGAAATGTTGAGAGAAATCAAAGGTTTCACATGCACCAAGTCTTTAGATGTGTTTTTGAATGACAGGTAACGTGGTGCATCTGAGTAATTTGGCCAAATTGAGGTGATCCAAAACTGAGCCTCTTGATTCTTAAACTTTGTACACTAAGTACCATTTTATTGGACTGAAATGAGGCTAAATCAGGGCTAACTTATGTTTAAACCAAATAATAAAGTAGGAATTAACCCAGAAAATGTACTAAAGAAAGGTTGAGCTGTAGGTCTAAACTAGGGCCAAACCAGGACTAAACCAGGTCTATGCAAACCAGGTCTAAACCCCCCAAAAATCCGGAACAAATCAAGATTAAAGCAGGACTAAAGCAGGACTAAGCCAGGTCTAAAGTAGGTCTAAAACAAGTCTAAACAAGGTCTAAACTCTAAACCAGGACTAAACCCTTTTTTTCAAGCCATTCCAGCACCTAACCTGGTCTAAAGCAAGGCTAAACCGGGGCCAAACCAGGACTTGACCAGCACTTTAATAAGCAGTAGTCCACACGTTACTGGATCAAGCTCTAGCCTAAGTTAAATAACTAGAACTGCTAAAGACTCCTGAGCACCACTAGAAGAGGCCTGCGTGCGTACCACCAATGGCACGTTTTCCACAGTTTGAGAAACCCTGATTCGGTCCACTCTCTTGCAGGTTTGGAGGTTAACACTCCCTCCCCGTGTTCCCAGCAGCCCAGGTAATGTTGTTATTCCATTTGTGCCCTCTGCTACACCCTCCTCTGTCTGGCGTGCATAATGGTCGTAGCCCTGAGAGGAAGCAGGCATTTGCTCACACAAAACCTTAAGGAAATCCCTGCCGATCCTCGGGGCTCACGTTCAGCAGCGCCCTGTAACACAAAAGGCTATGCAAATCTGGCCAGCCTGCGTTTATCTACCCGCGGTTTCCGTTTGCACCGCGGGAACCAGCATTGTGTCGTGCGTGGCGATTATCGCATGTAATTTACATAGAATACGCATAGGAAACAGTGCGCAGATCTCTAACAAAGCAGAGTCTCTACCGGCTCAGCAGCTATCTGACGGCACAGCAAAATTACAGGTTTAGCTGTGGGGTATTAAACCTACAAGGTGTTTTTTATTTCCGCTGCGCAGGGAACACTATCTGCTCCAAATGTTGCTTGTTTATCTGCCGTGTTTGTTTTATAACCCAACTCTAGCAGCCCCTTTTTTTTTTTTTTTTTTTTTTAGCAGAGGAAGCCGCATCTTGAGCCAGGCTAATCTGCCCCTGTGCCTGTGTTTCCTTTGTCACTGGATCCATGTATCAACACAGCGAGGTGCAGCGGGATCGAGGAGGTGTGTAATTGCACAAAAGACAGTCATGCTAATAGGAGCGAGTGTGCGTGTGACTGACTCAGCCGACGACGTGAGGCATATTGTAAGTGCGAGGAGTGGAAGTCATAACACTGCAGCATGGCTTCATCCATACAAAGGCTGGCACTGTAAATACTCCATCAGAAACTTGAGATGTGAGGGTGAGATGAGAGATAGGAGTCCTGATGCAGACGCTCTACCTGCAGGGCTGTCTGTGCAAGAACAACAACAAAAAAAAAAAACTTTCTTAGTGCCAGTATGGGGTCATTTAAAGGTCAAATGGCTTTTAGCCGTTTTGTGTACAGTAAATGGCAACAGTGTTTGTTCATCCAGCAATTACACACATAAAATAAAATAGTACAAATGTGCATTGTTGTTTTTTTGTAACTGAATAAATCCCCAGTATCAAGAAGTAGTCATTAAAGCATTAATAAATATGTAATTAATAATAATAAAAAATACCATTTATAGAATTAACATACTGACTTAATATAAATGTTTATAACTCAATTATGATTATTAATGTTGAAGTTTTGCTTTGTAAGTAATCAATATTATTAACCCTTATATACTGTAATACTTAACTAATACTTTATAGTATGTACCTATTATAAATGTTACTGTAGGCCTATCTTTTATTATATTTTAATCATAAATTAATTATATCTATTCTTAATATTGTCATACATACAAAGCTGTCAAACATTCAAATTGAGTGCCTTTGTTTAATATTACTTCTAGTCATATTATAACCATCCTAGAAAGTCTTGGTTTGCCATTAAAAGAGGTTTATTGTCTCAAAATGTTTGCTTACTTTACTGTTAAGATGAACTTTGCTAATTAATAGATTTAAAGAAAAATAAAATATTATACTAAAATAAATTAAAATGTCTTAAATTGTATGTAAACTAACCTTCCTTTTGACCATTTACACAATTTCATTGTACACCTTGTATGTATAATAACAAATAAAGCACTTTAAATGATAATCAACTCATCATTTAAAGCCATATCACTGCCTAAAATTTGACACAACTTGAAGTCATGTGAAAATAAGGGCATTTTGTATTTCTTAACAGTGAAGTTTATCAGAGTAAAGGACAGCCTTCTGATCACTGTATTATTATTTATTATCAGTGTTGTGTGTGGCCAGTCAGGAGGCTGTCTGAAGCTGAACAGACACCCATCTGAGCATGTTCTCAGAAGTCAGTGCCGTCATTAAAGTAACACTGGATCTTTGAGTGCGGGCCCTCCGAAGGCCAGTCACAAGCCAAGCATGGGTTTCTCACAGTACAATAGGCACCCTCAGTCTTATCACCCCCGTCATCTTCATCATCTTAATAATCATTGGCAGCATGATGTGGCTCAGTCATCAGTTTTAAGTATGACACAAGTGACTTTTTCTTCTCTTAAAATATTACACATAAAAGCTGTTGTATTACAAGAGCAAAGTGAAGAATGAGGGGGATTTTTAGCATTACCTCTGCAGAGCACAAGTGTCAGAAGCATATGCCACTTACAGCACTACATCAGCATATTAGAAGATCCTTGTTTTAGTACTTGAATTCAAAGTTAAATGTATATATTATAGAGATTAAGTACACACAAAGTGAAATATTTCATTGTGATGATTATGGTTTACAGTTATTGAAAACCCAAATTCAGTATGTTGTAAAATCTAAATGTTACATATTCACCATCCTTTTTCTTTCAGCTTTTTCTTTCTGAGGTCGACACAGAAAATCCCCTGCCTTTAATGTGCAATGACTTGCATGTTTATTTGGCATAGGTTTTACACCAGATGCCCTTCCTCATGCAACCCTCTTCATTTAAACAGGCTTGGGACCAGCGCAAAAAGAACACTAGCTTGTGACAATCTATGGCTAGATAAATATTATATATTACATAAATATCACAATTATGAATGAACAGTGAATAAATACTTAACATATTGCCCTGTATGTACAGAATTCACAATAAATACATCTGAAAATATTGTGAAATGAATTACTGAAATAATTATATTTTGTCAAATTCTTTGATGTGCACCTTGTATTTGTGTGAGGATCTCATGTTAGGCCTGCTGCACCACCATTACAAATGAATGACAAGCACAAACGTAGGACTGTTAACAACTGCTTTGGGGTTTATTTTACAATTGAGAAAGAACTGAAACAAACTAATTGGTGCTAAAAAGTTTTTTATGTTTTTACAACATTGTTGATAAAACATTGAAATGTATAGTCATTGTGCATCGCTTATTTATTTTTCCACACCATATCATGCATCAAGTTGGATGCAAGTATAATTAAAATCATTTCTGTAAACCAAGCCAAAGAAGCTAAATTTGTATTTTCTTTAAAAAAGGACATTTTGTAGCTCTACAGCATATATCTATATACATCATCTGTTTTTATGTTTTATCGATTTTGTATACAAAATGACAATATAAAAGTTAGAGAATGCACACACCTTAAGATACAAAGAATGTTGAGCTGTTTCAAATGGTACGATATGTCCAATGAGTACTGACGTTTCACTGGGATCATTTACATGTAACGGACTGTTCTCTTTACATTTGAATAGAGCGACACAAATCAGAGAGAGAAAAGTTGTAACAAAGCATACAACTGGAAAATTGCTATAAGATGACAGTTCACAACAAGGAAAAGGTTCTGGAGCAAACTTGCATACTGACGGCCATCCACTTTCACTGATTCAATTGTAACCAGAAGCAGCATTTCATTTTTTTTCTCCAAATGCTCACATGATCTTTTGTCTATTACACTGGCAGATTTATTAGCAGGCCATTCATCAGTGAAAACAAGAAAAAGGGAAAAAAAAATAACATAATATTTTAAAATCAGTCTGATTCAGAAAAATGCACATTTGAAAACATGTTACAAATTTATATTTTAACTGTCTAAGGTGCTACTTCAGTCTTCTCTCATTCTTTTGGTGTATACATTTATTTTTACCTTCTTATATCAAGTATTATACAATTTCCCCTCGCTCAAGTCTCTTTCCACTCACCACTCCATACCATTGAAGCAGTAGTTGTATTTTTGCCATGAAAAGATTCAAATCTCGTGTTTTACCTTGAGTCACTAAAATACATGCACAGATCAGACAAATAGCATATAAATATATTACAAAATAAGTTTAAAAAAGCTTGGCCAAACAAAGAGAAATCAACATGAAAAGACATGGTCCAGTCAGGCAGTTATCACAACAAAAAATAATAAGACTGATTTTTTTTCTGGTGGCTCAGTTTGGCCCAGTGCAGAAATTGTAATGTCATTTTAGTGCAATGAAATTCAGTTTGACAGCCGTCAGTCGGTAACCTCAGCTTCACACGTGACCTTTCTCTATTTTGTCTAGCTTTTCCAGTTTCTCCAAAGCAGAGACAAACACCAAGTGGTCCTCTGGAGATTTTCCGTGGGTCTTGCTGAGGTGAAGTTTAACTGCATGTTTGCTGACGAATGTCCGATTGCAAAGTCTGCACTGGTACACAGAGCTGGTGTCGTCCTCCGGTGTGGTCAGGGCTGACAGTGGGCTGCTGAATGTCAGTTTGTCTGTGATCACCTTTGAGGCAGCCTGCTGCTCCCGTAGGTGCTCAGACGACAGTTTGGACAGGTCCTTCAAGCTGAAGCCCAGGTGAGACTCCAGGTGGCTAATGTAGGAGGCAGGAGTCCTGAACTGGGAGGCACAGTCACCACAGAGGAACACAGGCTGGCAAGAGTCCATATTCTTCAAAAACTTGGTGCCCCCAGTCCGCCTCAGCTGATACTTGACATTAGCCAGCCAGTGGGATATGGTGGTCATAGAAAGGCCTGTGAACTTACAGATGTGGACCCTTTCCTGAGGGCCCAAGTCAGTCATTGCATATCGGCCCTCTGGGGTCTCTCTCAGGCTGGATGCAAACTGTGCCTGGAGGATCAGGAGGTGCTGGGGATTCCAGTTTGACTGCCTCCCTTTCCTCTTCTGCACCGGAGACAGGTCCTCCAGGGCATCCTCAAAAGCACTGCCTTCAGCATCAGACTTCTCAGAGATGGAGGAGGGGGTGGAAGATTTGGGAGTTAACCTCCCAGTGAGGTTCTTTACCATATCTGAAATGTCCATCAGTGCATTCTCTCTGAGAGGAGAGGACACTGACTCAGAGAGGGAAAGTATTGGTTTGTTACCATTCATACCATTGCTTGTCTGGAGCACACTACTGTTGTTGTTATTGTTGCTGTTGTTATTGGTGGTGGTCTTATTTTTACTCAGATCAATTGGCTGGTCACTGTTTTCATATAGCGGATAGTGGCTAATGGGCTCAACTGGCTTGCCCTGAGAAGTCGCATTAAAAGCTGGCTTATCTATCATGCTGTTGCTGATTTTGTAAAGCATAGAGAGTGGGTCTGCAGCTGGACTCACGGGTTTGGAGGCCTTACCCAGGTGTGTGTTCATGATTGACTGGAGTGCACTTAGAGGGTTAACAAAAGGGCTTTCTGGTGAGTGGTCAGTGATAATCCCGAGACTGTTGCCGTTAGTTACTGGGGACTGGCATGTCTCAGAGCCGTTCTTTGAATGGTTGCTGTGACTATCAACAAGGCTCTCTTTGGGCTCTTTCTTGCAAATGAGCTCTGAATCTACACTGCCTGGGCTGCTACTTCTCATACCAGATGGCTTACCAACTGAAAGGTCATTTGGAGATGGCAATTGCTCTCTTTGCTCTCTCATTGCAGGAGAAGGAGATTTTACTAATGACGATGGCCGGCAGCGCTCTAAACTCACTATTTTCTCCTCTTTTTCTTTCTTCACAGTGGCAGCTTTCCCTGTCACTTTCTCTACCAGCTCTTCCATGGCAGTGACATTGCTCCTGAGTGGGGTCGGGGATGAGGGGCTTCTGGGTGAATGAATGACTGAGTTGGGGTCATTTACTAGGCCTCGCAGCCCACTGTTAAACATTGGCTGCATTTGCAGACTTTGGACGGTTGGGGGAAGAACAGTAGTTGAACTTTTCATTGCACCCTGCAGCTGGTAAGCAGCATGGATGCTGGGATACCCTCCCCACGTGGGTGTGCCTGTTTGAGCTTTGCTAATGGCACTAGATACAGTGTTCTCAAGGGATTTGAGAATATCTAAACCTTCTTTAGGTGTCTCCTCCAAGTCTTCCTCTCTGAGATACTTATAAGATGTTGTATCAGATTCAGATTTCTCTCCTGAGTCATCTCTTTCTTCCTTAATCTTTTTCTCTATTAATTCACCATCAACCTTCTCCTCCTCTGGTCCTTCTCTTTTTTCTTCAGAGGCAGAAGAGAGGGCAGGGGACACCGGCTGGGATTTTATGCTACAGGGAACAGGGAGCCTAGTGGTGGTGGGAGGCAGAGGAATGGACTGGATCTTCTCCTCCACCACAGGATCAAAGACTAGCTGCTTGCCCTTTTTGGAAGCTGAATTTGTGACCTTCAAAAAGTGGCCCGTGACCATCATGTGAGCAGTTAGCTGTTGGAGTGTGTCATGGGAGCTCCCACACTCCATACATTTGAGTATTTGGGCTTTACGAGCCTCGAACTGCCATGTGTAACTCGCACCATTTTGGTAACCATAACGGTTGTTTGGTGTAACATAAGGGTTTGCTGTGGCTTTTGAGTCTTTCCCAGCATCACCGAGGGATAAGCTCCCACCACCACTAGCAGCATGGACAGAGTCTGGGGAGCAGGGTGACACTATTGAGTCTTGTATAGCTCGTTTTTTAGCTGAAGTGGGCACCAGTTTAGTAGCCAAGGCTGGCACTGGCTCTTTAAGAGGCACTTTTTGGTAATGCTTGGTCTTGATCATATGAACACTGAGATCTTGCAGAGATTCGAATGAGTGGCCACAGTACATGCACTTGAGTACCTTCTGGGCATCCTCTTTCCCCTCCATCTCCATCAGGGACCGCTTACGAGGTTTGGACCAGCGCTTACCCTGCTCTTCCTCTTTGTCCTTATTATCATCTCGATAGTGGCCCGTCTCATTCATGTGGACGGTTAAGCCCACTAGTGTGTCATATGCTGCACTACAGTCTTTGCAGCGAAACTTGCTTGCACCAGTAAAGACAGAGCCATAGAGCTTGTTGTTTTGTCGGTAGAGCTGCACGGTGCTGAAAAGGCTAGGCTCTGGCAAAAGGTGATAGGGCGTCTGCTGAAGAGTTTTGGCCAGTGCTGCTTGGTGCCAGTCATAAGCTACACCAGCTCCATTACTAGTGACCCCGCTGCTGCTCCCACTGCTGCTGGTTGCACAGTGGGTGTTAACCATGCTCACTGCTATGCCATTAGTAGTGCCAGTGGAGCTGCCACTATGGTTGACCGTGGAGCCTGAACTTTTGCCATTGTGTTGACTGCTAGCTACACTGGTGCCACTGCTCTTGTTTGCAGATGCAGTTGGGGACATGGGGGCAGTCGAAGCAGTGGTAAGGGCACTGTTGACACTACCAGCAGCAGCAGATTTGGATTTCATGATGTCCAATGTGATACTGGACCAGGAGGCATCTGAGATGAGGTTTGCATAGACGGCTTTCATCTTTGCCAGACTGTCCTGGAAGGAAAGGCCGTTGTTGCTGGGACGTAAAGCATTGCCATCCCTCTCCTGACCGTCCCGGGAAGAGGTGCTCTTGAAGTCAGCAAGTCGGTCACTGGCATCACTGAGTGGAGAGCCGTATCCTGCGTCAGGGTTAGTGCCGTTGCTAAGGGGAGAGTCTCTGTAACTCGGTAGGTGGCCTCCTTCTAGGTCTTCCTCTTCCTCGTTGCACAGAAACTCTGTATCCTGACCATCCAGTGAAAGGCCATCATCCTGCAGGTGTTCTTCCTCATCATGTGGGGCCGCCTTAAGCTCATCCTCTGGCATGTACGCTGCAGCACACACAGACAAGGACAAACAGAGAAGAAGAGAGAGAAAAAAGGGTCAGCTCAATGAAATTAAAGATTTACAGCACAGTAACAGGGCCACTATCAAAATAACAGAGTGCATGCTCATGATAGGAAATGTAGGCTTTTCCTCTGTGTGTGTGTGTGTTGTTTGGGTATGCATGCATAAGTCTATTTTACACACATGTGGCTCTGAAAGCCAGTGGTGAAAAAAGCCTCCAAGGGAAAAATAAATCACTGAGCTTCTGACAGTTGTCCTTTTCCTTCCCAACTCCCTATTCCTCCACAAGCCTCATGTTCCCCAGCAAATGACTGGCTGTTTGGCCTTGTTAGCCATCTGCATCGTTGTATGATGAACTCCCCCTATTTCTCTATCTCAGGCTTTATTGTCTCTCACTCATGCAGTATGTGACATCCATCTTTCCAAGTTCTTATGTCATGTGATATATTAAAAATTAAATAATTAAAATAGTGATTGATTTGAGGTATTATGATAAAAAAAAAAAAACTGTGAAAGCAGTATGGCGCCATGACTCCCTGTGAGAAGGGAGTGTAAGGCAGACGATTTACACTTTTGAAAACCTCTGACTCTTGCCTGATACAAAATTAAGTGGACAATGCATTACAAAAAGAGAGTAAAAGAAGAAAGCAAACACTTGATCAAAGATTAGAATGTACAAAGGTAAATGAGACAGACTCTTGTTTGTTTATAAGGAAAGAGGAAAGATAAGTAGGAAAGACAGAAGTTCATCAGGGGGAGAATGAAAAGACTAGTGGGAGAAAGAAAAAAAGTAAGCAGGAGGTGGTGGGTTTTGTGCAGGGTGGGTGGGGTCTGTGTGTGTGTGGGGGGGGGGGGTAAGGGGTAAGAGACACTGTGAAGAAATCCTAGAATGAAGCAGGGGATAGGGTGAGGGAGACAGGAAAGACAGCCCCCTAGTTGCTTCCTTTATCTCCTTCCTACATGGTGAGATGTGTGTCCTAGATGCCAGTATCAGTCTCTTCTGATGAAACAGATGTGCTGTCAGCTTCAAACGGCACGCTAACCTGTCATATCATAATCTAAGTGGACATAATACCTGATATATATACACTGGCACCATTTACTGCTGCCTGAGAGGAGCTGGGTAGTGGAGAGGGTGGAGGGGAGTGGTAACCAGCTGCACTATCCTCTGTGACTATATGATGATGTGCATGTACGTGCATGAGAGCAGGTACTAAGTGCCCGCTTGCAAATGCCTAAGCCAGCACACTTTCTCATAGCTTAAGTGTGTACTTTATGCACTCGTACATGTTTGCTCTAACAGCACAAACTTGAAACCAGCAACCATAATATTGCCTATAAGTCTCAGTTCGCTGTGTGCTACTGATACACCCTTCTCCAAATGAGCAACATACTCCCCGAACGGCTGACAGGATTTCAGTGAAATGAGAGCACTACAGGAGAACCTGGCTGTGCTTCAATCCCACTGACAGACTGAGACCTAGACAGTTTCTAAAACTCCTGAAAATCCCTAACACAGCAGATTAGCATTATGTGCTGTACTCTCTACAACGCAACTGCGGAGTGTCTTCTGTTACAGTGCCTTCCCCCCTCACTAACCCGCTTCCTGAACAGGAAGCTATCAATACATATCATCCATTTAATATACAGGGCATTCTGTAAAATGACTATCCATTCTTGAGTAGGCACACTAACACTGCAAACATACAGTAGGCATTACCTCTGTGAGTCACTCTCTTCTGCTCAAGCCTAAAAACAGCTAAACCCCAGTAGCTGGAAGTGCTTAATACACACACAGACAGCAGGAACGAGAAGCAGCAGATCAGAAATATCCCTGTGTGAGTGACAAAACACAGACTGCAGAAGGAGGGGTATAGAGCGATGAGCAGGTCGCCAGGGAACCCTTTGACGATCCCTGTCAATCAATGCCTGTCCTGCCATGTTGTCATGGAAACAACAAAGAGGGAGATATCAAAAGCACACAGACAAAAGACTGGCAAAGACAGACATCTGTAAAAATCAGAGCCAGTTTCACAAACCACAACAGTACAATATTAGTGAATATGTGTTATCTAAAATAACAATCTCTGCATATGTCATGGAGAGCTTTATCTAAATTGTCATAATGTTTAATTTTAAGATGACTAAGACTAAGAAGTGCATATGAAATCATTCTGTTTGTTTAGACACATATGAGTCTGATGGAGGATCAAATTAAGGTTCCCTGTCTTTTTTGGATGCACATATGCAGAGTAACACCAGCAGCAAAGGGGCGGTGTTGGAAAGGGGCAGGGCTGGCGCGCCGTCCCTGGCGGTTTGGTTTGCAGAGTGGGTGATGGCTGTGAGCAGGGCCATCTGCACGGGCGCCAAAGCGCCTGTCACTTTTGCTTGGGGACGTGCCGCCATCAAGGAGACAGGCGGCAGTGTGGCCAGGATAGCACCACAGACTTACTGTCAGATACTGCAGCGATCAAGCCCGCCACCAGATACACCAGATCGCCAACAACACAGACCAGAGACGAATCCTCGTTCTTTTACAGCCAAGACCTTCTAAGGCTATTACAAAGACAGGTAAGTATACTAAGTACTCAGTAAAAGTAAGTAGACAGTTGTTAAACATACAGCACAGCCAGTGTGTGCAATGCACTTTGTTAGAGTGTACTCTGTAAAATCTACAAATTACAACAACTACTTCTAGTTTGATAAACTTGAAGGCTTCATAAATGTGAGTTTGTGCAGTGCTACTCTAGAGAAGAGACAGATCTGAAGTTACTACATGATGAAGAGTGTGGTGAACGCCCTGCATCAACATTAAACTGGGCCTCACAAATGGACAACACACTTGACACAAGTTCAGATTGTCTCCAAAACATTCTCACCCACACACTGCTTGACTTTGTGTATGACATGATTTTTGTAAATGATACCAAATGAAATACAAGCAGCGGACACGTCAGCATTTTGGCAAGCGGAGGAGCAGAAACATATCATTCCTTTTCAAAACTTTGCTATCTTTCTCCACCTCCCCTCTTTTTCGCCTTCTCCCTTTTCTTCGCTGTGAGTCTGCTGGTTGTTAAATCAATAAAACTCTCTGTCAGGCTCGCAGAGGTTCACCATTTGGCCGCTGTCAAAGCCAAACAAACCAGATAAGAAAGGCAGAAAGGCGATGAAACAAGAGTGAAAGAGGGAAAAAAGATGGGGATGAGACCAGTCAGCTTCACTGCCATAGGCCCAAATACTCCGGCAGCCCTCCTTCTATTTATTTACACACATTTTTTATTTATTTGATCTGGGTTTGGGGAAGAGGGGGCAATCACGGCAGTCATTTGCGGCACTAATGTCCAATCACAGGCCCCTTCACTCATGTGATTTAGGCAGTGCAGGAGCGGGTTCACGGCAGAGAGTGGTGGCAGCGGGGCGAGTGGCTGCTGTGGGGGGCAGAGGCCGTTTAAGCCGGACCTTAATAGGAAACTGGCAGTCTTATTCCTTCCCCAGATTCTGTTTGTCACCCTGCTCTCCATTACGTGCCTCTCAACCCTGATGGCTTTGGACAGAAGCTGATCAAAAAGCCATCGCTTGACCTACACGCCATGGCAAAGCCAACGACACAGGCCTCGTACCCCACACTGCTAGAAAGAGAGAGGGAGGGGTGAGAGAGATGAGACAAGAGGGGAGGAGCAGTGAAGAGAGGAGTGAGGAGGGGGTGATACTCTCGGACCGGGACAAGAGGGCTGTAAATAAAATGACATTATTATTTCCTCTGTCCCGTCATGTAGAAAACCCAATTATGGTAATGCAGCTGCCGGCGTGTCACAAGGAATACTGGGATGTGCTTCCCGTGAAGCGGCTAACATGAGAGCAATGCCCTGATCAGGAACATAGTCTTCAATCTGACAAGAGAATGTACAGAAAGACAGAAAGAAAGAAGAAGAGAGTGTACATTAAAAAAAAAGCGGCATCTCTATTGTATAGCTATTTGAATGGCTGTAGACTATAAAGGTTTTCAAAGTTACCTGTACTAGCATGACTTTAGAGCCACACTTATTACATTAACAATGTGTTTTGGTGTAAAATTAAAACTAAAACATCTATCACCAGGGTTGTTGTAAAGAAGAAGTGATGGAGAAGCTCAAACGTAACTGAAACCATCAACTTGAAAAGTTCAGGAGTTCATGAAACGTACTCTGTCACATCTCAAGATTTGACGAGATGAATTATGCACAGAAGGCAATGAAAAAGCCGGATATTGAAGGTGACGGCGATCATTTACTTTTGGAGCTAATTCGTTCTGATCTCATCTCAGCTTTCTCCCGGTACCCTGTTCTTCATATTCCACCTGCACCTAGAAACAAGGCCTCTTCTTAAAATAATTCTACCTTTTTCCCCCCTCTCCTTCCCCTCAATAACCCCCTCTTCCTCACCCACCTCCTCCCCTTCACCAGGCTTGCTCACACGCCCACATGGGCCCCTCCCAAGCGGAATAATGGGAGCATATGGCCTAGGCAGCACCTACAGGGCCTTAAATAACTGCTGCAGCATTCCAGCTCGCTGTACCAATTTATCTCTCAACCCCCCCTTCACTCCATTTCAAAACACTACGAGCCCGAGTCGAGCCGAGCAGCAGACAGCGGTGGATGGGACATGTTGTTCTCCAGACACATAGCTACATAATGGACTGATGTCGAAAAGTAGTGTGAATGGGAATAAGTGCTGTGCAAACAAGATTAGTGTGGAAAGTCGGTATTATTGGCAGATATTCAGTGAATCAAACCGGCAAGCCTTCCCCCAGTGATCGTCTGTGATGGTAGCTCCATGCAAACACTTTTAACATAAGCCATGTGAAATTACAGTGGGCCAACAGGATTATGTAAAGTCAAAGAGAAACACTTTTGCCTGTTTTGCTCTACCAGCTGTGTGATTTAAGGATTGTCTGTTAGCTGCCATGCTCTGAAAAAATGTAAGGCTATATTTCATAACTCAGTATTAAATTATGCTTACTCTATGATTTGTGAACTGTCCGTCTTCTTCTTTCCTTCTGGCTTTTCATATCCAGAGTCACCACAGAAAATCATCAATCATTCATTTCCCAGGGTGCAGTCATTTGGACATGAATTTGGCATAAGTTTTACGCAAAATGGTCCAGGCTTGGGACTGGCACAAAGAGTACAATTGCCTAAGACCCCTTGTGGCAGGATTTTTTTTTTAAAAGACTATATTTCCTGTTAATATCTTATGAGAGAGATCTTTTCATTGTTATCTGCAATTATAGTCCTCAAAATGGCTCTATTTGCTTTTTAAATGTATACAATGGAAAGCTATTTTAACCTGCATGTTGCTACAATATCTGATCATTGTTTCGAAGTATCATGAAACTTGTAGAAAGGTTAAGTTCTGTTTAAATAAATCTGTCAATACATTTCTAAGACAATAAGCAGTGAGAGGAAAAACTGATAAACGTTATAGTTTGCGTGCTTAACAATATCTGTACATTTATTTGGGGGTTCATGGAAATAGGAAGATAGGTCAAAGGTCACATAGTTACAGCTAATGCTCTGTTTCTCAGCCATGCTTTACAATAACTAGTGAGTGGAAAAAAACAGATAGATGTGTGGGATTATTTGTGTGTGTAATGGGTTAAGGGCAGGTGTCAGATCCAAGAGACATGTCAGCTTCTAACGTGTGTCCGTTTATGTGAGCAACTGAGTGTGTGTGAAAGGTGCTCCTGTTTTATTTATAGACCAAGCACTATTTATACCCAACTCAAAGATCAGTTCAGAGGAGCAGCTCGTGGGCCACAGCCAAGATCGCTCTCCATTACTGCGCACGCACAGCACCCAAACACTCGCGAGCACTTGCACAGGCCAATGTAATCTGGATGTGCATCTGGGCTTTTTACACATGCACACACACACATAGTTAGAGCAGCAGGCATTTACAGTATACCCAGGCATGTGTTATAGTTGCACGGTGGGGGGAGGAAGGGGGGGGGGGGACCCACACTGACTGACTGAGTGTTCTTCATGGAGTACACTAGGCTTTAACATGCTAGGGGATCAATACACTGAACCAGCGCCAATCGATTGCAATTCATCTGGCTTTTTTCGAATTTTCATTCTCACCCACTCACACTGCACTCTCAGCTGCGGCCGTCCTGCGAGGCAATACATAAATAAACATACACACATATGCATACACATCAACGCAAACAATGCACGCACCTGAGAGGCTGCAAACGATCGCCCCCTCCATGCAAACACAAGTTCAATAAAGCCGTATGGAATTTATTTATTTTTATTGAGCATATCAGCCCATCCTGGCCTCTCTGCATAACAAGGCCTGTATAATTAAACCATAAATTTCAGTGCGCTCCTTTAATTACCACAGACAATGTCAGGAGGCAGCAGAGTAAACAAATGGCTTTGAAGTGAGCAAGGAAAAAATGCTTCGACACAGCTATGGAGAAGCTGTTCATTTTGGTTGGGATGTTGTTGCACTTGAAAAGGATGAAATGTTCAAAAGAGTGTGTGTGCATGGGGAGTACAGTGCGTTTTTCTTTCCCTTTCTGCCTTTTCCAAGAAAGCTTTTGAGGGATGCAGGTTTCCCGCCGAGTGAAGGGAGGAACAATCAGTTTAAGTGTAATAGTATGAGCATGACTCTGTGCAAATATGTATGTATGTGGCTGAGTGCACCAACAGCTAATAAAGTATGTGCGGAGGTGTGTGTCTTTAAACACTTTTGAATACGCACGGGGCTCAGAGCTGTTTGTTTTTGTGTGGCTGTTGTTCAGTCTGAGTGCAGAGTTCTTGTCCCTCTTGACCGTGACTGGAGACGTCTGCACAGCCATATACAGTATATATATGTGTGTGGTTGTGTGTGTCTGTGTGTGTGAGTGTGTGTGTGTGCTCAGGTCAATGTCAACACACAGGCCCGCTCCCCAGCAGCTTAGCTAATTACACAAGAGCCCTGAAGGCCACTTAGAACAGGTTAGCTAATTAACAAACAGGCTGATTGCAGATTAATTGAGAGGTGTTCCTAATCTTCACCCCTAAACGCAATGACAAATGCTGACTGCTGCTAATTAGGCTGAAATGGCTAAGAGTGAGAGTGTATTTACCGTTAGCACAACATCATACGGATAGGCCTAACATACACCTGTGTTACAAGCAGCCAATGAAGGTACAATTAAAAAAAAACTAGCCAATAAATATTCAAGCCCACAAAAACACAGTTCCCAGGTCATCTGTCAACAAAGCAAGTAATTACACCAATTAATTTAAACTAATTATATTTGTACAAATGTGAGAAACACAGCCAAGTTTACAGGCTATGAGTGTTTGATCGGTGTGCGCTTACAAAACAAACATCTCGATCTTGTAGGATACATCTGTGTGAGTTCAGATTTTGTCCAAACATTACAGCGTAGAACATGTAACCTGAAACTACTTCAACACAATAGGTTGTGAGGGCATTACAGCAGCAAAATGAAGAGAAATCGGCAGCTCAGCAGGAATCTGAACCAGCAACCATCTGTGAGACAATCACCTGCCAATGGACAAAGACTGCAGCTCCTCCTCTTTCTATCTATACACACATACACACTCTCAATCTTGCAATTTAACAGCCACTAAAACTAGTCCCCAAGGCCCGACTTCTTCCAACTTCCATCTGCCTGGATACATTTATCATGCAGCTCCCCTGTCTATCATACACACACCTGTGCTTTTTAAGACATGCACTTCCCAAACACAGATCCACCTGGCCTCTTTCAACCTCTGACCCCACCCTTACCCAGATTCCCTCTTTCCCATAATCCCTTTCTCCATCCATTGACTGCTTCACTTCCTTCTTTCTCCTGGGCCACCTGTGCTTTTAAATCCTCGCATCAGGATGGACCACTTCACCTGCACACACACTTACAGGCATTACCCAAATCCCTGGAAACACACACACGAGAGTACACAAACACACACATGCACTGTCCCTGACAAGACAACAGCCAGCAGCAGCTGCTTCCATCTCCTAGCAACGACCAGCCTGATAGATGACCCAACGCTGGATAATTACCGTAAATCACCACAGCTCACACACTACACCAGAGATAGACTGAGAATGTGGAATAAAGAAACAGTGATGACTGAAAGGGATCAGAAATGGTCGACTAGGACTGGTCATGTGAGCACTAATGCACCTTGATGAGTGCAAATTTACCTGTCTTTTATGGTTTTCATTTAGTGCAGGCAAGCATGCTAATATCTGGATAAAATTTACCAGAATATAATGTACCTTTAGGGAAACATTCAGTGTTTCTCATTCAGTGGGTATGATGTATACTGTAAGATGTGTGTAACAAGATGCATATACAACAATAAATGTGTGTGAGGCAGACATTGAGACTTTTGTGACTGTAACCTGACACTGCAGGCCCTGCCTTCCTGCAGCTGTCAGAGATTCACGTCTTTACACACAGGCGCCAATCAAAAACCACACAGTAAGCACTGGGTATTAGTGCCACTCTGTAGAGGAGAGTTGAGAGAAACAATAATGCAAACTGCAGCACAAAAAGTTTTGAGATCTAACTTCTGCCAAGCCCTTTACCGATGTCTTGAGTCACAGAGATAAGAGACAATATTGAGTCATCTTAATTTAGCAAATTCAAATAGCAACATAAGTTTGAAATTGCACTCTGAACAAAGTTTACTTCAAATTATCAACAGATCTTGGATATGCACACACAGCTGCTGCATTTACTTCCTCTTCATTTTGTACTCCCCCAGACATGCAATCTGTCCCTCTCTTTGCCGTCCTTCTTTCTTTCTTTGCTCCTCTGCCCCTCCCTCCCTGCGCCAGTCCTGGCTGCTGCAGACATTTGATCTGGCTGCCTTGTGATAGATTGACAGGTAATGAGGAGGTTGAAGGGGCGTTGGAGACAGGAGCAGGTGTTCAGCACAGTCTTTTTGGCCAGCGCTAAGCTGCCATGTCCTTCACTGTTGCACCTCTCTGCTTTCTCTCTTCACTCTTTTCCTCTTTTCTCTCCACCATCCCCCTTTTCTCTTTTCTCAGAGAAGACGACTATGCAATCCATCACGTTGTGACACAGTCGGACATAGACTGTCTTTATATGGGGAAAAACGCATGGGCCGTGGAAATAAATAGAGAAACGAACATCAAGTCCTGCGCTGGCAGAGGCAAACTGGGGCTGATCAGTCAAAGTGAATGGAGCAAGGGATGAGACTGATTTGGAGCAGCCGTGTAGAGGTGACCGATTTGTAAGATGCTCCTACCTGTGCGACTTAAATATAATTATGCATCTGCCTTCAAATTTACTGTCAATAAAAGCATCACTTTGACATCAAACAATTATAAAACTTGACTAGATATTATTTTCTTTAGAGTGCAAAGATCCATATCAAATAAAAACTTACCTAATGGATCTACAGAAATGTATGTACAAAAAAAATTAATGAGTTAAAAAAAGAAAAAAAAAAAAAAGAAAAAAATGAAAATATGTTCTTGAAGCTCATATGAAACAGTATGTTTGCCAGTGCCAATTGCAGGGTCTTTGTTTAAGGAAATTGGGACCTGTAACTTGTCAGTGTAGACTTCTGCCCTGTTAGGGTGTTTTAGGAAAGATTTACTATTTGGCATTCAGTGTACGAAAAACATGCCTCACAGTCATGTCACTTCAAGTGACACATTTCTGGTATTTTACTTTAGCTTAAACTTAAAGGGCAGGATTTTACTTAAGGAAAGTTAAAAGTATATCTCACTCACAGCACATAAGAACTTCAGACAGTTTGATACAAAGCATTACAAGGCACCAATGGGGAAACAATCTAAATGTAGTAAGCGCTTATATTGTTGTCCCAGAAGCACATAACAGAGACAGTGGTGGAAACGAAGCCTGAGCCTATAAATCCTCCCCTCCAGTTTACTACCAACATTAAAGGACATGTCAGCCTCCTAAATCAGCCGCAGCGTGGAGACAGCAGGGCTAAAACGGAGCATTTGCATGTTCCCTCAAACATTCCTGAGAGGTGAACAACTGCTTAGCCACCTTCTTCTGGTAATACCAGCATCACCGTTCAAACACACACTACATGATCAATTGTACCAGGTTTGTCATGGCACAACTTCCAGAAGCAAGTTGAAAAAGTTAGATTTTAAAAATGATCTCGTGGTCAGGTATGTTTCTGGCATGTTCATAACAAAAACAGTATTAAGTGGACAGTCTTGGACAGTCTAATCTTTTTAAATGATGCCAGAGAAAGCCACTGAGCTTAAAATTACCGTTCCCAATTGTCACGTACTTAAAGAGAACCTGTTTTTTGTAAAAAGTCATTGGCGTAAATCACATTCAAACGCACTCCCCTGTCAGTTTATAACTTTCCCTCACACACACAGACCAAACATCGTCCAACACACAAATAGACACCCACACATACACACTTTTTAAGCCTTGCCTGGCATCAGCTGTCACACAACCTGTCTGCGAGAACTAAGCGGAGACAGACGCTGTCAACTTAGAGTGCCTCAAATGCCCACATCCAGCCAGGCAGAGGCAGAGAAATCAAGCCTGTCTCCCAGTATAATTTGCGCTAATCCTTCATGGGAGATAGTAAAGTCTATGGCATATCTGCCTAATAGCATCAGTCAGCGGCAGGTTCTAATCTCATATTTAGACCCATTTCCATCACCGAGTGACGACAAAAGCACCAGCACAAAGTGTGATTACCTTCTTATTTTTGCATTTCTGCATGACTTGACTCCTGATAATGGTGGAAGGATTTAAAAAAAGGAAAAACTTAGAGGTTCTTTTTCTTAGTGAAGGAAGAAGAAAGTCATTTCAGGCAACTACAGAAGACAGGTGGATGGGGGAAAAGTAAGAGAGAAGAGCATCAGAAAAGAGGGAAAAGTGGAGAGTGCAAAGCTTTCAGTGGGGAACCTGCACCGCACTGCTTTTCAAAGCGTTTACAACCTGTGGTGTTTGTCCTGCTCCGCTGGCTGCTTTACCACGTGCATTTGAATGCTGACTGGAGTGCATCCCTCTTTTTCACACAGCGCCATAAAAGACGACACACACAATGAGGGCTCTTTTCAGCCGAGTGGGGCGGCCTGGGGGTAGGGAAGCACCTCTGAAGCCACCACAGCACTCCAGCTCCTACGGGCCACAATGAGGTGCTAAACCTTGATGAATAATAAGACCTTCTTCAAAAAGTATAGAAACAAAGTATAAAAAAAAGAGTGTAGAGTTGGAGGAGGGTGCGTGTTGTTTGCCTGAGTGACCTGGAAGTAAAAAGAGAGATACAAAAAGAAGAGGAAGTAGCGCAGGGATCCTAATGAAGCCGTAAATCAGAGTCCGACGAGAAAGGACTCTAGAGGAGGATCACATCACCGGAGATCAATGCGGACAGCTACACACAAACACACACAAGAGAGGATGAAGAGGAAAACGGTCAAACACATGCCAGAATACCCCAGTGGAGCCGACTTACCAAGGTACAGCATAAGCATATAATTCAATGGCACATACACTCTCATCTACAACCTATTAAACTTCCACCATGCTGCCCCCACCCCACTAGCAGAACCCACCCAAGGGCTCGGGGAGTCCCACCTCCCTTGTTCAATCCGCCTCGTCTGAATAATATCGGGCCGTGATGAATGGCACCATAACTCTGATATCCACAATCAATCTCAGCTTTAAAGACACATCCATCTTGTGTTATACTGACAGTGGACTTGGGAGTGGGGGGAGAGCGAGGGGTGCTTGTCCTGACCACCTAGAAGTAGTAATGGTGGTAGTGAGGGGGGAGGGAGGGGGTGGGGGGGACTCAAGGGCGAGGAGAGGCGTTGCTGAGTGATGTCTGTCAGCTCACATCTGGATAGAAAAATAAATGAGGCTTATGAAGACAAATGAAAAGGGTCTGTCTTTCTGATCATACTCCCTCCTCCCTCTAAAGCAGATACTAACACAGATAGTGGAGTGTGCACGAGATGTTTGCCATTTTGAAAAAAGGAAAAGGATGGATCATGATGGAAATGTTAAACTCTAGGCTTGTACTGAAGAAAATGCACTTTCTGTGTATATTTGCTAAACTTTATTTATTTATTTTATTTGTATTTATTTTTTTGAGAAAGAGAGAGAGAGAATAGTGATGCTTTAAAGTTTAAAAAGTGTAAAAGTAGTAAAAGTACTTTTTTTTTTTTTTTTACCTCAGTGGCAAAGTGAGCTTGCTTGGTTTGAACCAGGTTGGTGACAGTAGAAGTAACTAGAAGTAATAGTAGTAGTAGTAGTAGTAGTAGTAGTAGTAGTAGTAGTAGTAGTAGTAGTAGTAGTACAAATAGTAAAAAGTATTGTGCTTTATGTCTAAAACTTTTTTTTTTAACTTAGGTACATACTAACTTTGTTGGTTACTTCAACTTGGATAGCCTCATATTATTTTGAAGTTGCAGCACATTTTGAGTACTTTCCACATCTGATATTGTTTATCATTGTTACTTCATCCTGCCTGATATACACTAATAATGTGAGATTTTCATTTAGTAAAGTACAAATACTGATTTAGCTTTACCTGTGGAACTTTTTTAGATGATATTTTTCTGAATACAGAATTGAAAACAAACTTCTCAGGGTTTGACTCCCTTGCTCTCCCTGACAGTGCATATTTAGTGTTGGGGGGAAGGGAAGAGAGTGAACTATCCCTGACCTGTCGGAGGGGTCATTCCTCAGTGACACAGCCACTGAATATTGCTCTTAATGATGTACCATATCTTTTAACCCCTGCAGCCAAAGCAAGGAAACATGACACTGTCAGATGGGCCGCCCCCACGTCTCCTTTTTCTGCTTTTCACTCCTGATTCACTCACTCTGTGTCTCCTCACCACCATGTGCTGCCCTGAGTTGGATTTTTAATTATTAAAAACACAGACTTTCACACAGTGGTGTTTTCTAGCTGCTCTTTTGGTTCTGGGACGTGCCAAGGCATGCCATTTAGCCGGCTATTAGAAAGTAAAAGTAAAAATAAGAAAGGATAGTTTTAATAGTTTTGTTTAGAAAATGTAGAAAAATAAACACTGCAACAAAGTGGGCTCTGCAGCAACTAAACACAGAAATCAGATTAGGGTTTAAGGATCTGACCTCACTTAAAGTCTAATCTAGCCGCAGTGAGGGAAACCGAGGGCAGTCAGGTGACATAGTTTATTGATTGTGGAAGTGGCCGTGATAGAGTTAACCCAGGCAGAGGCTGATGATGGGGGGTATGAGGGCTCGGGATGAAAGGTGAGCTTGTGATGGATGAGAGGTGTGTGTGCAAGCGCCGGGTAAAGTGTGTTGTAGATACGCACTCCACAGGCCGAGTGACGCAGCTCACTATTGTAACTGACACACAGGTTGCAAGAAGCATTTCTATGGACAAGCAACAAAATGTGTTCTTAAGAGGGCGTCCGGAGTTCAGCGTCGCGGCCCCACACCTCTCTGTATCAGGTATGAATTGTGTATGTGCTTCTAGGAAACAACATGACGTGGAAGTGAGTAAAAAGAATTATTTATATATGTGGTATACAAAACAACTTTAACAATCATGAGGGTAAAACAAGATCTTATTACAACAGCAATGAAAAACATAAAAAAAAGCTATAAAAATGCCAGGTGTTGACTGTAAAATAAACTGACATGTATGTAAATAAAATACATTAAGTGTGTGACATTAGCGTTATAAACTTTAAAAGTGGTTTTAGGTGAAGTAGTAGATAGTTTTTTCTAAATTTGAAAAAAACGTCAGATGAAATTGAATTGTGGTGTTTGTGATTAATTAATTTGAACATGTGCAAAGAAAAATAAGTTGAAAAAACATTACAAAAAGCATACAAATAAAAAAATGTTGCATTTAATAGCAAACAAGTAAGAAAATTGTATATGCTAGAAAAGACATGAAAAGACGTAAAATAGGCAATAGACAGAAGAAGTACATTGCAAGGCCTCGAATGAAACAGTGTGTGGGGCCTGGCTCAAACTAGACCACAGTCACATCACAATAAGTCCATAATAATGTCTATGATCACAAAGAAGTCTAAAAACGCCACCTCTAAAGTGCAAAAAAAGTTTCAGAAGACATAAAGACTAGAATTATACCTGACATACACTGAAAAGTAACAGTTTGTCTTTATCTGAATGGGGGTTCATTGGAGCCAATTTTCAATGAAGCCTCAGTTTCTAAAATGTAAGCAACAAGTGCCTATATACTGTCTATCATGGCTTGTGTTCATTTGTATATATTTAAAGTGGGCTACTCAACAAATGAGTTATCTGTTAAACAAAAATGAACTTAACACAGGTACCAGCACACGCGCCACAGCTGTGTGTGACTACAGGGAAAACAGAAAACATTACAGGGCTCTTTTTTTGGCAGCGAGCGAAGTGAGCGTAGAGAGGTGGAGGCGGAGGTTGCGGTGGGGCGAGGGGGTGTTCGAGGAGAGAAAACGAGGAGGAGAGTGAGCGGCGGGGCGGGCTCAAAGCAGTGGGACTGAGGGCGGGCTGAGCGCTGGAATGAACTCTCTCAGGCTTTGTGGTGCACGTTTCCCAAGGCCCCCGCCTGGCCCCTTTGATAAATGACACATGTCATTCTGTCAGCCGGTGACACTGCAGCTGGGAGGCCCTGTGATGTATGGCCCTGCTCCAAAAGGAAATCTACTTTTTTCCCTTCTCTCTCTCCCTCTCACTCTCTCACCCCTTCTTCCTCCCTCTCGCTCTCCCTTGGCCCTGGCTGAGTGCATGGCCTTTTTATATGAGGATTTAGGTTTCCTCTGGTCCAGTAAGTTCCCACCTCCCTGCCCCCCATTCTGAAAGTGTCTCGAGCCTTAAATCAAATTATGTTATAACAAGTTAAGTTTAGTCCTGGTTTAGTAGTGGCTTAGTAGTGGTTTAGCTGTGGTTTACTCCTGGATTAGTCCTGTTTTTTACCGTGACAGTTTAGTTTTGATATAGTTCTGGTTTAGACCTGTTTTAGTCTTTGGTAAGTCTTGATTTTGACCTGTTTTTTTACTATTACTAGTGTATTCAGAGCCCTGTAACCATAAATTAAAATTGAATTGAACTTACTATGTCTATGGTTAAAAAAGTCTTAAGTATCAAAATATTATCATCGCAATTTTCTGTCTGAGTGTATGGCCTTTTCATACAGTAAAAGTATTTAGGTTTCCTGTGGTCCAGTAAGTTCCCACCTCCCTACCCCCCCCCTCTCACACACACAGCTGAGTCGTGCCACATACACGATACCATGACGCAGCTATTATGGTCATGTACAAAGCTGTAACTTGAGGAAAAAGGGGCCAAAGCCACATCGGAACGAGAGTCAAAGATTTATGGGCGAAAAGGCGAGGAAGTAAACAAAACGTGGGCTTTTTAGTACACAGGAGGGGGGCAGGTGAAAAGGGGAGGGAGGGGAGCATGTGATTCCGGTCGGGCAGGATGGTTGGTGTCTCCCATTGGGTCATCTGTCATCCATGTGTCTGACTGTCTCTGGAAATACTGCGTACACAATCCCAGAGGAACTGGGATGAACTAGGAAAACTATGCCTCACACACAGACACACAGATGCAGAGTACAGTAAAATGCAGGCAGATAAATATTCGCACAATTTCAAAGCAAATGCTCGCACTATCAATCTTCAAAAGACACAATGAGATTTTATTTCGTAGGTCAAATGAGTCCAGCCAATGAGAGGGCCCCAGAGGCTTGCCCTAACCCTCCTTTCCGAGCAGATTAGCCTATCACGGCATCCCATTGACCCTTCAACTGCATGTACCGCCCACGCTTCGGGTGAGCCAGCAAACACAAGACCAATCTACCATTTTTTTCTTTTTTTTTTTTTTTTTTTTTTTTCCCGAAGCGCATACACACACTTGATGCACTTTCTGACTTTCTCTATAATCATATACTTGTTCTTTTGCTTCCTCACTCTCCTTTCTCTGTACACCCCTCCTCCCTCTCTCTCTCTCAACGGCTGACCTGTTATCAGCGCTCTGGAGATTTAACAGCCAGAAAAAAATGAAAAAAAAAAAAATGTTGTGAGTCAGGCGTGACGAAGGGACCTTTCCCAGTGTCGCCTCTCAATCTTAGCGCAATCTTACATGAAAACACACAATACATTTAGGATCCTACGACAGGACAAACACGCTTATTTGCCATAAAGAAAATGGTCCAATATGATCATGGCACTCAGGTGGAGTATGAAAAGGACAAACAGATTGATATGTTAGTATACAATCAGGAAGAAAGAGCAGGATTCGGGAGGTTGCACACACACTAATGAGTAAAGAGTTCACTAGTGTTGCTATGGGGACCAGGGCTACTTTGACTAAAGGAGAGCAAAAGAGCCACAGACAGGAAGACGAGAGAGGGAAAATGGCTTTGAGAAATGAGGATCTTGGTGAATATCCAAATGACAAAGATGATTGTTATAAATATTTATTACAAACGCTCAGAAAAGTTTACTTTTAAAATGTATTAACCACTGACTATAACACAAACAAATGGTAAAAAAAATAATTATATACGGTATGTAATGCATGTATAACTCATTTTCTAGTAACTCTGACAAATTATGAAAGTCTTTGAAAAGTGCCCGTCATTATTTAACTTTATTTAACATCAGGTGTAAAATGTCTAAATTAGGCTGATAAATACACTAATTGAAAAAGGCTTTTGGGGATACAAAAGGATCAGAAAGAAACACTGTGTATAGAAGAGCAGTGTTCATCCACACTCCTGCCACCTGGGGGTCATGACCTGCCCACGACCCCGTCAGATGTGCACTTTGGCCGTGCTGGGTGGGAGTGTGTTGTGTGGGGAGTTGGGGAGGGTCAGGAAAACAGGGCATCATTAGTGTTGAGTGATGAGCGATGGCCATGTCTGACAACTTCAGGGTACGGCTCTGCTGAAGGACCTGCGAGGCTTTTCTAAATGCCAGAAGGCCTCCACAATGCAGCAACAACTGTGCATATGTGCAAGTATATGTGTGTGTACATGTGTGTGTATACGTGTGTGTATATGTGTGTGTGCTTGGTAAAAGGAGAGGGAGGCGGAGCTGAACCGCTGTTAACAAGCTGCCACTGTGACCCACAGGATATTGCTATACACATGTAGACAACAAACACTGAATACATACAAGGCTGCTGCCGCTGCATACCGCTAATGTCCATCTCAATATATATAGAGCAGCCACTGTGGCCATTTTGTTTTTGTTTAGTCTCCTTTTTGGCCAAAGTTAGTTTGAGTGGTTTGATTTTCTCTTTTAATCACAGCTGGAGGGGCGGAAGAAAGCGGCATGAGGAAATGAAGGCAGTGATATGACAAGAGGGGCAGTGTGCGGTGGCAGGATCCTGGGAGAGTGTTGTCGGTCAGCGTCGGAGTGAGAAGGAGGCAGTGTTGGACTCAAGGTCAGCTGATAAACAGCACATTCACCAGTCAAGACTGAAGGAAGGTGACCAACCTGCAGCCTCCACTTCTCTCCCCCCTTCCTTCCTCTCCTGGTTCCTTTCATTCGCAGCAAACCATTCACTGCAATTAATCACTGGAATTGTTACACCATGGTAATACCAAAAACAATCTCCATGATCACACGCACAAACAAAATTTCAAATTGCTATCATCCATCTCACCTGCCCCCTGTTAAGAGTGGAAGGGGGGGTGGGCAGCGGTGAACGGGTTAGGCATTCACATCGCTCCCATTGCTCTCAGTTCTAAAGGTCTGGCTAGTGAGATGATAGTGAAAAATTAACGGCAGGCAGCCAAACAAGTGGAGGCGCCAGGGCGAGAGGATCAATGCGCCTCATCCGCGGTGGGAGCTGCTATGTAAAACACTCGCCTTAAGTCAGCTGCATCCGGTTAATATTTAATCCCTCCATCCATCTCCACAAAGAACGTTTCCCTTTTAGCTTTAGCTGCCGTTTACTTTGATTACACACAACCGTTTGGGGTGGCTGAGGTGGGAGGGGAGGGGGGCAAAGCGCCAATGATAAGAATGATTTGCATGTGGATGGAAAAAAAATATTCTCAGGTTTGATACTGCTTAGAGCGGCGTATAGTGCCAGTGTGAGACAGAAGAGAAGAGGTATGCCTGAAGAAAGAAAGAAGAGGGACAGAGGTTACATTTGCGATGGAAAAAAAATAATAATAATGTGGTGCAGGAGGAGGTGCTGAAAAACAAACCAAATTTTACTCCAGGGGTTGCCTTATTTAAAACAAGCAATATGCAAATAAAGCCGGAGTAACAAAATAACACTGATATTATCTTCCCCGGTTATTTTCTGTGGCAAATGATTTCTAGGGAGGAAATCCAAAACTGTAACTCCCGAGTGAACATGCAAATCCATCTGCGTCTTGCTGGGGAGTCTCTCTACACTCGCTCTCATGTTGCCTTTTTCACGTTGCTGTTTTTTGCTTCTATCCTTCCACCGATTGAAGCTCTTCTCATGTTTATTCTGCAGCAGCAACCAAAACTGCATTTATTACACAAGCAAAGTAATAACTACACAGTGTCAACAGAACGCCACACGAGAATGTAATAAGTTTAAATCTGTGGACAACATGTAAGGCTAAATAACACAGTTATTCAATAATACTACAGCCGAAAGATAAGGTCTACATAAGTACTACCTTTGAATCTCATATTAATGTAGAGTACGGTGCAAATGTTTTAGTCTGTTGTGAAATAATGCTGTTAACTATGACTGCTTTAAGAAATGCATGTAATTTTTTTGTCTTGAAAATTTCAACAAACGTCAGTATTGAGCCAAGGACAAAATGATTAATTTTGGTGTGGCTCTAGATCACTGTTTAGAGACCCAGGAGCATATAAAAGGCACTAACAAATTATCAGTTTTAGTAGATTAGACAAGAGTTTTGTTGCGCCATGGAAAGAGCATTTACCCCTGAACTAGAAGATTGTGTAAGTACTGTAAACTTTAACAAATCCAGTGTTATTTATGTTGGACTGCTAACAACATTTACCCAAATAAAAGAGGCCTGGAAAAAACTAAGCTAAATTTTCTTTTTTCTTTTTTTTTCTTGTGTTTTTGGGACGACTCTAAAATGTGTTAGTCAGCCAGCGGGGTTTACTGGAAGCAAGCCTTCAAGATGGGCAATGGCAACTGTTCATTTTCTCACTCATTGACCTCATCTCCCCACTTTACAATGCGGAATAAAAGAGGCCCTATTTTAGCCAGCAGTCTGTAACCGAGGATCTACGAAACTAGCATTTAGAGGTGAACTCACTGCACGTGCACACACAAGATGCAGAGATGTAATGATACTGAGTAAAGCCCTATATTCTGTACTTGGCATAAAGGTAGGACTGCACAATTTATCACAAAGTTTCGTCAACAAACAGAAGCCTATTAAACCTTAAAAAAAACCTAATAAAGCAACTGACAATGGTCAAACCTGCAATCCCCCAAAACAACAGTAACTAGCGCTAATGTGGCTAATGTGTTATTTCTCTCACTCAGACAGCTGGACCGGGGCGGCTGGAGTATGTGTGTGTGTATGTGGGTGTGTGTATGTAGTCAGTGGCATGGCGGGGGGCACGAGGTTGGGGGGAATCGGCCGGCCGGGCAGTAATTCTTAATTGACACCTGTCAGGATAATGGGGACAGTCGCAGCTGTTGCAGGAGAATTTGTCCATCGTCCTGTTCATCTGTCAGCTCTAATACCCATCCTAAAAGCTGCCCACTCCTCACCGCGCAGGCCCCACGTCATCCCAGCGCTGCCCCTCCAGATGCCATTGTATAATAGTAATGTTGAAAGCATGTTTATCCTTTTTGTAAATTTAGAAACTTTTCAGCTTCTCGTTTTCAGTTCAATCTCCACTAAATCTACAGAATTGACATCAAAATAAAACAAATTTCCGCTAATTTCTATGCACTATAGTAGCAGAACTTAATTTCACATTCGAGTGGCAAGAAATACTTTTTATAAGGAGATGAAAAATGGGCAATGTGTAAAGATGGAAAAAAAAATATGTGGGAGAGAAATGAAAAGCAAGATGAGATGTACGTAAAAGAGTGAGAGGGAGGAGAGCAGGGCTGGGTGTCCCTGGATAGGGCTTCTGCTCTTCTGTAGTGGGCCTATCTCGTTTGTCTTGTTTGTTTGTTAGCATCAAAGCGCTGCCTCTCACTCCCCCTGCTAACTGATGTAATGAATGGGTAAGCTACATGTTTTTTTCTACGCTGAGGAATTCAAATACTTATTAGACAAAATATTCTGTAATTGCTCATCTTTTATTGATAGAAGTAACATGTTGAATTTGGTTCTAACAGACTTTTCTCGCAGCCTCTTGAGAAGGCGCTGCACTGATCAAGAGAGTGAATTTACCCGCCGTAAATGTAGTGCTTTACTTAAGAAAATTTAAGATGTCATTTTTTTCCTCTAAATGTTTCTCGACTACTTCTCTTGAATGCTTCCCCTCTCATCTTGCTCATATCTCAAATGTTGTGCCAGAGAAAAAATAAAAACATAACATATCAACAAGTTTCCATTAATGAGCTTTTATGTCTTACATTCCCAGTGTGGAGCCTTAACAAAATGTAATTACGCAGCACAACACAAATATTACATAGTAATTAAGCACACTTAACAAAGAGCGCGCTGATAACACTATCGGCTCACTGTTTATCAAGGCTTTGAGTCCAATCCTGATTTCACATAACTTAAAAAAACAGTTTGTTATGCTGCGACAACATTGAAAAATGAGAACAAAAATTCTTTATTTGGGGAAATTGTTTTTCTATGGCAGTCAGGAGTAAGACTGCTTGTCAGCCCAGTCCCAGAGGGCTGCTTCTATCTGTTTCTGACTTGATTTTCTCAGACTGAATTCTCTTTTTTTTGGATCCCATGACTTTCTGCTGTTTTTATGTGCTGCAAGGCAGGCAACAAAGCACATCTGGCTGCTTTAATGATATGATTTCCCATCATACTAAGCCACCTCCATTATGACCTCCCACAGAGACATGCTGGCTGCATTTAAGCATTAGGTGTAGGTGTGTGTTTGTCTGTCTTTCAGTGCCACTGTCTGTGTTTATGCTCCACTGTGTGTGAATGTGTGTGGAAAGTGCACAAAGGCCAACACTACACTAGTGATGGGAGCAAACTGCCCCGAGGGCAGCTTTTGTTGAGAATGCCCCAGAAAGAATCAGAAAGAATCAGAAACAGAGAAAGAGACAAGATGGGGTCTTAGTGCTGTGATGTGAAGTAGTGTGTGGACAGAGAAAGCTTATCAAACATAGATAAATGCACAAAATCTCATATTTGATACAATATCACTTGTTTACTCATAAGTGCCAAGTTTATTTTGGAGGATCTTGTGATTCTTACGTTAATGAGAAAGTAATCATTTTCTTTGTATAATGTGTGTTACAACACAAGCACACACACAGGGCCCTGGTGACTCAAGGCATTAGAGTACAAGCAGAGCATGTTTGACCTTTGACTGCCTCAAATCCCACATGTAAATTTAACTGTTAGTTTCAGTGGGAGGCACAGGAGCAAAAGTGGCTATCAACGAGGCCGATCAATGCCACCTGCTAACGACACGGCCGCTTCAATTAGCGTAACCTCTAGTACCGGCTGACCAAACTCAGACGTACACAGCGGTAATGCCCAGCTAACATACAGTATACATACAGACTGAGGCTGTCCAGTACAACTGCAATGGATCAATACGACTAGTCTGATACCAGTCCTGTCTTCAGATTGGTTAAAGTGAACAGGTATGATACAGAAACACACTGAAGCTGCTGGTGGGCTGTTTTCGTGCAGCTTAAGGGGAACAGAGGAGGACTCTGAAGCCAGGCCCTGCTAAAGAGGATGACTAACGCGGCGTGGTTACCATTACACTCGTTCAAGTTTTTCATTCCAGGAAACTAACACCGGTCTGGTCTCAGCTACAAACACACACGCTCCTATTGCTCTCGCTGTCTCTTTACCCCTCTGTCTAACACACACATAGACTTTCTTTCAATAAACATAAAACTCATTTCTCAGAAGCAACAGTGTCATTAAGTCATTTACACTTTAACTTTACAGCCAATATAGTGCACAAAATGAACTTTTCATCAGAACAAGATTGTTGTAATTCTCAGAAATGAGGGTGGCTTTCAAATCTGGCAAAGTCAAAAAACACCTACAGGCATTTTAGCACTTTGAGGATGCCAGTGTAGACATATGTACGAAGGCTGAGATGGAGGAGTAGGACACATAAATCTCCGTATGCTGATTATTTTGAGGGGAGAATATCACACATCTAGAGAAAGCACAAAGGTCGCTGTGTAATCGTAGCCATCTTGGGCATGCAAAATCATTAATCCCTGGGCACGGTGACGCTCCAGATCGGAATAAACTAGAGGCCTTTTAGCAAGAACGCAGCAAGACGTTCAGCCAAAGTACGTCTCCACTGAGTTTTAATGCAGCAGTGATTTAGAGGCAGCACTGTAACACATGGAGAACGTGTAAAAACTTCAACAGGACGTCAGTGGATTTAAAAAATGGATCATGGTACAACTCTGGATTGCTCAGTTGAGAACAGGCCTGAGCCATGTCTTAATAAAAAAATAAATCTTTTACAACACTTGAATTTCTACCTTCTCCACGCAGCTGTAAAATCGCAGAGAACTTTATGAAAATGCTTTGCTATCTTGACACAAAAAGTGAGGCCGGTAATTAGATGGATTTAAATAAAAATAAATGAGCGCAATGAAAAATTAGAGGAGGAAAAAAATGGGGAAATTGCAATATAGCTTAGCCACTTTTGCTGGCTTAATACAAGGTTATAAGAATGGTACGGGTGGGGGTGGCGGGGGCTCACCGAGGTCATTAACTGGCATTGTCTCCTGACGTGATTAGTCAGGTAGCAAAGTCCATTTGTCACCTGCACAGGCAAATTGAGTTGGTGCTGCACTAGGGGCTATGGGGACTGTATAATATCAACTTGATTACATCAAGGCAGCTGCGGACTTGACACCTTACTGAATTTGTCAGCATTAATCGTTAGGGCCTGTCACAAATCCATCAGCTCTACAGATAATTAGGGCTCTCTCTAATGAAGCCAACGGGAAGCAACCTCTCCCCCCTCTCCACCCCTACGCTATAAGCACACACACATACCATCGCCTTATAATTAACCATCAAAGAAATACGGACGACTATCTTATCTGCTCTTCCTCCTTGTCTCACTTCTATAAGACGTTCTGGGTGAAAGACGCCATCACTCCCATTTTGTTGTTTAACTGTGGCTACCCCCCTTCCTGACCTCGGACCATTTAAATCTACAAGGCTCCCTGTGTCTACAATATGGACCCAATTTAAAATAATGAAAAGACAGTAAAAAAAAGTGTTTTGTTTTGTTTTTTTGGTTTCACTTGTGTGTGTGTGTGTGTGTGTGAGTGTGTGAGTGTGTGTGTAAACTTGCTAAATTGATATTGCTATTAATTTTAAGCGAATATATTTTGGCCTCAATTTAAACATTTTGAGAAAGTCTGAAAAAATTAAATTTTTTTAATAGTTATTTTATCAGTAAAATCCTTCATATTTAGTAACTGTAATGTTAACACTTCACAAACCAGCTTTAAAGTTGCTTACAGCTTGAGAGAAATGAATATAATACAAAACTGAATCTAAAAATCGTAATAAATTATGACAAAAAATGTAAAGCGAGTAGATAGGATAACATTAAAAATAATAATCAATTTTGTTTTGGTTGTATGTTCTTTGAAAACAATTCAATTAACTTATTTTAGAATGTACAATTTCTTTAGTAACAATCTAGTGTCAAAGGTTTTATTCAGCCTTTGGCCTTCAAACTTTATATTAAGGGCTAGCATTACTAAAATGAAAAAAAAAAAAAATAATAATATCAAAGCTAAGGTCCCGCCGTGAACGCTGGCCTCACACAGAGAGGAAGCCACAGGTCAGCAGCAGGTCCCTGAGGAGAACAACCAGCTCACCTCCTATCCAAGTGTGTGTGTGTGTGTGTGTGTGTGTGTGTGTGTGTTAGTTATATGTTACCACTAGTATCACAGAGTCAGGGGCTTATCTCGATACTAGATGTTACAGTCACGGAAACCTGGGATACATCCCGTCTGCCAAACTGCTATTGACCGTTACAAGCCATGATGGCACGCAGGGGACAGTGTGATGGATCAATGGTGTGTGGGAGAGAGAGACTAAAGGGGAGGGAGGGGTCAAACTGATGTCATGGTTTTATGCCTCGATCTACAAACACAAACCTAACAGGAGTAACACTACCTATACGACTTTCGCTAATTTAACTGGGAAAAAACGCCAAATTTGGCTAACTTTTGCTCATTTAAAATTTTACGGTAAAAATTGCAGTATTTTAAAGTATAAAAAAGTTAAGCTTGAGAACTCATCTCTGACTTTGTGACGGTTTTGCCTGAATGGTAGAAATAGGGTTGAAGAGAAAACAAGGACTAGTTGAATGTTCTCCGTCATATACACTCCATCTCATCCTTCTCCTCATCATCCCAAAGCACCATCATCTTCAGCAGCTCCCTGTTTAAAATGATAAAACCTGCTGAGTTCAAAGTCTTCGTCGACTGGCCCTCCTGTTCGACCCGCTTTGCACCTCATATTTCAAAATCTCTTTAAAATTCTGTTACTGTCTTTTGTTCACTCCAGTTGTTAATGCCTAACTTCAAAGGCTCTGCCTCATTAGCACAGAGGTAGAAACCCCTGTCACTCATTTACATTTGTTTAAAGGCTGCAGGGAGACGAGAGGAAAAAGGGGGAGTCCAAATCCAAACCACTACAAGTCAAAGTTGTCGGTCGTCTGCCAACACCTGGTTTTATCAGTTGGTCACATAGCTAATATTATACTAGCCTCCAGCAGTGGATATTGATTTCATTACTGGACTCATTCTTACAGTGAATGTGGGCAGAATTTGACAAACTAAAAGAAACTAAAATGAAAAGACAGTATTACCTGTTTAAAATACAAATACCTCTAAATTATTTTGTATATTTTTACTTTTAATAAAACTTTTACTTTAAGAGACAACACAAGAGTTGTGTGTGCGGCTAAATGGCTACACCTACCAGACATGGCTGTCTTTATGGAGGGATTTATTGATGTTTATCAGGGCTGAATAGATCAAAGACTGCCACATGACACACGATCAATCACGCATCAAATCAAGAATGGCAATCCTTTAATAAAATAGAGAAAAGAAGGGGAAAAAATCCAGACTCCTTGTAGTTGTCTCCCCCTGCTCTCTAAGTCAATTATTCATCATTACTCACTCTTGAACCTCAAAAAGCCGCCTTTTATCCCCTACAACATGGCATTTAGTTTAACTTCAGGAGTTTTAGTAGGAAAAAAATCCTAAAAGTTTCATTGCTCTGATAACGTTGCGCAATAATGTAGTTTTTACACATAGCACAGGGTCAGGGGTGAATTACGCACTGTAAACAAATTTAATTTCAAAATATACTGTTATTAAATTAATATTAGCATGCACCTCGTGCTAGTGAATAAGCTGTGAAAGGAGGGATAAATGCTACGAGGCTAGTGAGATGGGAGTGTGTAAGGGGTATACCTGCTGATCGCCGCGGCTCTTGCTGCTTTCTCCTCGGCATAGTGACCGTCACTTTCCACGGTGCTTCTCATGCAGGAAATACGACTCAGTGAAAGTCTCTCAGTTTGGAAAAATCATCCCGTTCTTTAAAGTGAAGGACTGTTGTGTCTTCGTCTTCTTTTGTCCTTTTTTCAAACGGCTTTGTCTTTTTTTGGGGGGGGGAGTTTTTAATGAGCGCAAGATTTGGATCGAGGCAGCTCCTTCATGACACCTTCATGTCCATCAAAGATCATCTTCCTCGCTGTGCATCATTGCAGGCTTGAAAAGAGTAAAAGCACTCTAAAAATCCTCAGCTTGTAATAGCGGCTTAAGAGTTTGTTCGCTTTTTTACGATAACTCAAAATAAATCAACTCTGGAAAGAATAAGCCCCGTGTGAGCGCTGCGCACACTTGTGAGAAGTAAGGTATCCTCGCGTTTCTTTCTTTTCTTTTGCCACAGCCCTGAAAGAGAGATAGAGAGGGGAGACGAGACAGACAGGCGTTAGATAGGTTAATGTCAGTCCCACTGTACCACGGCCACCACGCCACCTCAGCCCAGATCCTGCTCACCAGTCCGGACACACTTTTCTCCCTCCCCGCCTGTCCTCTCCTTTGCTCCAATCCGTTTTGAAAAGCCGAATAAATAACACGCCACAGATATCTTGTATTACTTACGTTTTAAGAGTCGCTCATCTCATTGTATCTCGGACAGTTTTTTGGGGAAGGGGTGGTTGCTTGATGCGGTGGAGATCACTTGGAGAGAGGGAGAGCGAAGGGGGAACAAACAAGACGCAGGCGCATCCAAGCTTCGCCAACAACAACGACACGGACTCAAATATTTATCTGTTTTAAAAAGCCTCCCCAAAAATGTATGCTGGAGGTTTAAAAGAGTAAACGGGTGACTCTAAGGATCCGAGAGGTCTTCGCTAAAAAAAGGAAAATGGAAACGGCGGTGGGATCCAGAAGCTGTTTCAGACAGTCTCAACTGATAGACAGACGCATCGAGTGGCTTTTCCTGCTACATTTTTACTCCTCCCCTCTCTACGAGCGTCACCCCTGACAGAGGAGCCTACCTGTCAATCTTTTTAATTGTCTTGTTTTCCCCCTCTCCCTCCTTCCTCTTTCTCTCTCTTTCTCCCATTGCTCTACAAAAAATCCCACAAAAGGAAATGATCCACATGGAAGTTAGCGCCAGATAAAAGTTATAAACAGTACGCTGCAACAAGCATGTGCGATATGAGGCATTAAAAAAAGTAGATGTCACACTCGTTTTACTGATATGGCTGCAGGCACTAGTGAGGGGTGGGACCACGGCTTTACTGTGTTGGAATAAAATCCGAAGTCAAAATGTCAGGAAAGTCAGGTGACAATGGGTGAAACTGATAGCTGCTGGTACTGACAAATCGCTGCCATGCTTTGGTTACAGGTGCACGCCTGGCTTTCAGTCAAAGATAGTGACTTTGCTGTACTGTCTGGAGGCTACATTCTTCGCTGTACGTTAAGCGTGGGGTATTAAACACGCTCTGAGATTGTTTGGTATGTTAGAGGATGAGGATTGATTTGTTTCACCTTACTAGGAAGTGAGTGTTGTGTCCGGGAAGGGGAGGGACTCAGCAAAAAAGAGTCTGGGGCGCTGCTGTGCTATACTCACAAGGCTACACGTACGCTAGCCACGTTTAATGCTAAATACAGCGTGTTTTGTCTTGTCCTCGTGGTTTATAGTAGCTTAGAAGCGGCTTTTCTTTGACTGTGGTCCGACTGCGAGCGTTTTGGTCTGGCCCCGTCTGCGCGAGCGAAGTAAAAAGCCCTACAGCGCAGGCTAATGGCATGACGGGCTTATTACGACTCTAGCTGCTGTAAAGTCAAGTTGGCCGTGAACTTTGCCATGTCCGCGCCTTCATTGCTCTTTCTAAGAAGCGCCACGGCTGTGCTTCGCTTATTCAGAGCGAGGCGAGGAGGAACAGAGGCACTTTCTGTCGGACTTGGTGTGCCCGCTCGGCGCTACATCATAGACATGTCCTACTCTGCGCACTTCATGGATTATAAAGGGACCTCTATACCGAGCGCTATGAAAAAACTGGTCGTCACGAAGCTTAGCCAACAATTTCGAGAGGCTGTTTCTCTACAGACCGTGGCAGTACCGACACCTGGGAACGAGGAGCTGCTCGTTAGAAATCGGTAAGTTGTTTGCCTGATAACGTGCATGCGTCAGGCGGTGCTACTCGTCTCCAACGCGCCTTTCCTAAAAGCCTGGAGTAAATGACCCGACTGTATTCATACCTCTTCAGCCAACATGGTATCTCTGTGTCAGAATATTGTTCAGAAGTTGTAAAAAGGACTTACCTCGCTTTAGCCATATCCAGTGGTACCTGCGGTCATCATCACAAGGTGGCAAAATATGTGAGGGATAAGCGTTGTTCTGTAATTCCAAGTTCCGCCCTCGCTGCATTTGTCTATCAATCCATCTCGGCATCTCTCTCTCTGTCTCTCCCTCCCTCTCTCTTGTCTCTACGTCACCAACCTGCAAACAGAAAAGGGCGCACGCAGACATTAAGACATGGAGATGATGGAGAAGCACACTCGGGGAGCAGAGGCTGGAAGAGCTGCAGAATTTCTCCTCACGGTAGCAGCGTAACCACTGATCCTGGACCTTAGCTATTGAATGTCAAAATATAACGTTATTGACTGAAAGGTAGCTATTATTCCTCCTATATTTATTTTTATTTTATTCCTAAATCATATAAACACAAATTCAGTTAGGCACCATCACATTTTGGCTCCCAGTAATATTATTATAGTTGTTGAGTGTAATTTGTGTGACTTGTCTTCATCCTGCAGGAAGACAGGTATCCACTGCTCCTGAACGAAGACCTTTGAGCATTCAGTTTCAGTCGCTGCTGAGCTTAACGCTTAAATTATGTGTAAATAATTTAATCTGATACTGCACAAAATAGTATTTAACAGAGATAAGAATAATGTTAAATTTTGTTACCCAAAACTAGTGATAAAGGTACTGAGCTTAACACAAGAAACAGCAAGAACAAGAAAATATGTATATTTTGTGCTCTATTGTACATAATGCATAAAATTGCATTGCATCTATTCTGACTTTTTTTTTTTTTTACAGATTAACACCACACAAAATGACACATTTAGGGTTGTTTCTGATAAAATTGATCTTTAACAGAACACTGTTCTCCAAAGTTAATATCAAAAGAGGTGTAAAGCAGCGTTATGTTACGTCCATGCAAATAGTGATACCTTTGATGATAAAATATTCTCCCTGTTGGTGAAATCTGTTATATACATATGAAAATATGATGGTTTAGTAATGTTATCATTTCATATGTGTAACTCAAAAGCATTAAGTGTGAGCTCAAAGTAACGTGTGGTAGGCACAGTAATGAGACACAGCATGCTGCCGTTCTAAAAGACAGTAAATGATTTATTTATGCATTCCTTTCTCACATATTTGTTTCTGTTAGCAAAGTAAGATAAAAACAAGCCGTCTGGGTTCGGAGCCGAGGAACTATCTAAGATTTTTAAAGTGCAGTTTGTTGTGGGTGTCTCTGAAGACAATGAATCATGACATCATGCAATGTGTTTTGTGATACAAGCCTTTCCCTGTCAGAGCACGACTGTTCTTTTCAAGAGAAAGCAGAATCATTGCCAAACAAACTGGAGTGTTTGTACCCATGCAGACGAGTGTAGAGAGGAAACTGAAGTCCTGACCTTCAGACAAGAATCAGGAAAAATGTCTTACACTAATGATTGACCACAGAGATTTTTATTGTAGTTATTGTAATAATTTTTTGTCCACTCTTTTATTTTGTCTTTGTTTGTTTTTTTCAGTTTCGTGGGAATCAACGCTTCTGATATTAATTATTCTGCTGGACGTTATGACCCCTCAGTGAAGCCTCCCTTTGATGCTGGTTTTGAAGGTATCGGTGAGGTTGTTGGCCTTGGCCTTAGAGCCAGCTCCCAGTACACCGTCGGGGACACAGTGGCCTACTTCCGCAATGGGGCATTTGCCGAGTACACGGTGGTGCCAGCCAAGGAGTGCATACGGGTTCCCTTAGTAAAACCAGAGTTCCTTACTTTGCTGGTCAGCGGTGCTACAGCGTACATTGCACTGAAACGTCTGGGAGATCTGACCAAAGGTGAGACCGTCCTAGTCACAGCTGCTGCAGGGGGAACGGGACAGTTTGCGGTGCAGTTTGCCAAACAGGCCGGGTGCCACGTGATCGGCACTTGTTCCTCTAATGAGAAAGCGGGCTTCCTTAAATCCATTGGCTGTGACAGACCGATCAACTACACAGTGGAAGACCTGGGAAAGGCCCTGAGGACAGAGTACCCAAAAGGCATAGACGTGGTGTATGAGTCTGTCGGAGGTAGCATCTTAGAGCTGGCAGTGAACTGTTTGGCCCAAAAGGGGAGACTCATAGTGATTGGCTTCATCTCGGGGTACCAGTCCGCATCGGGAATCCCTGCCTTCAGAGGAGGCACACTGCCGGTGAAGCTGCTGCAGAAGTCGGCTAGCATTCGAGGTTTCTTCCTGCCTCACTTCTTCAGTGACTATGCCGAGGCGCTGGGCAGCATGATGCAGATGGTGGCCAAAGGGGCGCTGGTGTGTGAGGTGGACAGCGGGGATCTGGCAGAGGAAGGGAGGTTCTCAGGGCTGGAGTCAGTGTTTCGAGCGGTGGACTACATGTATGCTGGGAAAAACCTGGGCAAGGTTGTGGTGGAGGTGGCACCTACCTCTCCTAGCAACAGTAAACTGTGATTTATATCGCTGTTAATGCGCTGCACAAATCATACTTGAAGGAAATTGTTTGAGAAATATATTTACTACATATAAATTCTTGGGCAGCACTTAAGAATAACTCGCACTATAAAGAGTATTAGTTAAGGGCTAATAACAAGTTCATTAATTATTTAAAGCATTACTTCAGCATTAATAAACACTAGTGAGCTATAAACAGTGTTACCAATGTGTAATTCTTGAATAATAAGTAAATAATAAAAAATATATAAACAGTGTTAATTCACTATAAAGAATTTCATTATTACATATTTATAAACACTTAATAGATAAATGAGTTTTTCTAAAGTGTTACCAATCTTTGTTTAACTTTTGATTATAAAGAATTATTTTTGTAAGCTAAATTATGAATGCAATAGATGTTTACCTTAATAAACACTACAAATCCTTTCACATTCTTTGTTTTCCATATTTTGTGAGTATTAAAATACTATTTGAATGTGGTTGTAGCCTGCACAGAGCCCTATAAATATTCAGATTAATGTCAGAAGCTGTAACCACTCTAATTTCTGCTAAAATATTTCTGGTCCACCTACACATTTGAAAGTATTTGAGACCTGGTGCCACTACCTGCTCGCTTTTAGCACTCTGCAGCACTTTATCTCCCATAAATATTTGATGATATAGTTCATTGTTTTTCTAATAGGGGCTTACATTGGTATGTGCTTGTCAAAAGTGAATTCTGCTGCTGCAGGTGTGCTTGGTATTTCATTGCCTGTTTGTGGCTGACAGAAACTGCATTCACACAATCAATCTTTTCATTCCTATGCCCCGGAGCCGCACATAATAAAAAAAAATTAAGTCTGGCTAAAGAGAAGTTGGACTGGAAAATGCCATTACTTCTCTCCACACCACAAGTAAGGAAAAAACACTTATAGTGAATGTAGTGTGGAATGGCCTTTGACATCCTGCATTTCCATTATTTTTATCATATGTGGCTTTAGAAAGTTTACAATGCAATACACCACAGGAATTGAAATTACTACATAACATATTTTCAAATCATTTTTCACATTGTCAAGTAATAATGACAGCCACATGCCATTTTAATGCAGTGCTGCTTGAGGACTTTAGGATTTTGAGCATAAAGCACATCCAATACTGACTTTAATATGCCCCTGTCATCTTACAGAAATGTTGACCTGATTAACCTAATTAGTTGCAATATGCTCCCTTTTTTTGTAAAAAAAATTTTCTCAGATTTTTGTTGCCTTGTCCAAACTCTTCTGAGACATGTTGTTGCCATCAAATTGAAAATGAGCTATTATTTTTTTATATGAAATAGTAAAATATCTAACATCGTTTATATTCTTTATGGCCTTTTTGTAATTAGAATATAGTTTATTAGAAATATAATTACTCTTTACACATTGTCCCAACCTTTTCAAGATTGTCTTAGCACTTTTTACAACTTGCTGTTTTTACAGAGTTTTATTTAATTGTAACAATGAGACATGCTGAACATCGAAGCGTCTTATAATGTAAGCGTGCGCTGTGTTGTCTAAGAGAAACACCTGTTCGTACCTGGCAGGGAGGGCTGTAGGCTTCATGCACTGTGAACATGTTATTTCCTCATCCAGGTGGCCACTCAAAATATAACCCAGTGTGAAATGCGTTACAGGTGTGACCCCAGCATGCAAAGCTGCTACCTTCTCCAGACGGTGCAGGAAATCAGGAACACACCAGGTTAGGGCCATTTTATATCCATAGCAAATAGGTACTGCACTTTCAGTCTTTAAAATGCTGTGGTCATTTGGTGTTGTATTCATTATACTTCTATTCTGTTTTTATTATTGTACTATTAGTTATTTCAGCTACTAATTTTAATTTTATAAACCAATTTTGAGCAGTAGCAGGTATAAGCCAAGAATCTGTCTGATTAATAATTTTAACCAATACTTTCCTTTTCAATTTATAACTAAGGCAAACTATAATCTGTTATTGGAATTATTAACAAGCAGAGCACTTTACTAAAAGTATTGTCACTTTAAAATCATTGATTAGAGTAAAAAAAAGTATTGGATGTTAGCTTTATTTAAGTGCAAAGTACATTAGGAAGATGAAGATTCTGCTGCTGCTTCTACTGCTGCTACTTTAATGTCCTCACTCGAACCTTGACCCTGACTGCAAGGCGAGCATGCTGCCCACTGCGGTGCCACTGAAATCAAAAGATACTTTTGCTCATTTAGAGATTTATTACATTTCTTCTACAAATGCACTCTAGTAAATGTATTGAAAACATCACAATGTACATTTTCTTTAAAAAAAATGTACGTGGGCTGATCATCTAAAAGGTGCAACTTTACACGAGCAGCAACAAAATTAACACAATTTGATCTGACTTTTCCTAAGTCATAAGAGCTAAAATCTTCAGATACAGATGACAGAAGACTTAAATAACAGTTGTTTACCCAAAAATAAAATAAATCTTTTATGAATGTTTTGATTTGGAAAGTATATCACATGCCTTTTTAACAATTCAAGGCTTTTCTTATGGTACAGCAGTTACCTAAACCCTTTTGGCTGTGACTGAATCCTATGTTCAGTCAGGAGTTTTTGATCAAAAACTATGAATTGATATTTTATAAAAGTTAAAAAAAAAAAAGCTCATCCTAAGCTTTTTTTTTTTTTTTTTAAATACGTAGTTCTCTTTTTCCCCCAAAATGTCACTTGCTTAGGGTGACCAGGTGTCCAACCGGGACAGTCCCAGTTTTAGGCTCCTTGTCCCATGTCCCAAAACATATCTGCAAAAACACTAATGTCCCAGTTTTCAACAAACCATGTCCCAGTTGCCCCCATTTTAACCAAAAGTAACGCATAGAAAACTAAAAACACACTTGTCTAAATACTTCTGTCACTAAAATTATTTGCAATTGCATTATTTTTTTATAAATAAATGTCCAAAACAATTCAAAATGTACATCAAATGACAGAAATTTTTATGTATTTGGGAAGCTTTTTTGTCACTCGTGAGTTCAAATGCACCGTGATCAGTGAAACAAATATTTGTCCCAGTTTTTGGGTGTAAAAATCTAAATGATGTCTGTGTCTACATACACCACTGTTTACTCACAGCCCTATGGTTTAAATGTTAAAATGCTAAATAATTTCAACTGATAAATGTTTACATAATTGAAGCAGATCATTGTGACTTACTTTATCTGACCAGTAAAACAAAAAGACACTGTCAACCCATAGTACCTGTCACAGTTGTTTGTTCTGCCATTAGGAGGCACATGCAAGCTTTTACATGTCAGCCCCATAAAGGTGAGAAAGTCGATGATGCACGTGAACATTGAGATGAATTTAGCATGAGCTGTGTGAGTGTGTGTGTGAGTGTGTGTGCGTGCCACGTTAGAGCGTCCAGATTTAGCATCTCTTCAATTAACAGAAGAGGCCTCATGTTGGCGTCCTCCAGGGCCTACCTGTACCTGCGCTGATTAGTGAGCAGTCACAGCCCCAATTAGAGAACACAGGAACCTAGAGAGACAACACTCTTTATTTAATTGGATTGTGTTGCAGACGGAGGATGCTGCTGCTGCTAACTGGCAACGCAGTGAAGCTGCCTAACTGTGAAGCGTAAACAAGACATTAAAGATAGAGAGGGGTCTATGGGAGAACCATTCACACACTTGTACTGTATGTGACGGTGTAACTGTGAAAACGTTCTTCATTTGAGGAATTAAGTGTCTCATTTTAGCCGAGAGTTACTGTAGTTTTTTGCTCTTCGGACAGGGTCATTAATGCATCACTTAAACTGATCATTAATGATATATAGCACTGTGTAAAAGGTTTAGTGGGGTGGGAGCTCTTAACGAAGAGTGGCTTAATCAATACAACATTTTATTTTTTATTTTGGTTATGAAAATTTCAGAAAAGTTAAGAGGCCATGGATAAAATTATTAATTTTGGTGTGGATCCAAATCACTGTTTAGATCCAGGGATTGTACCATTTTGAGAAACTGTCTGAATATATTCAAAAGAAAAATGATTAGTAGTAAAGAGTAGTATTACTAACTACTATTTGAACTATATTTTAACCTTTGCGAGCTAGGGACCAGTGCCTAGTTCTGCCAGAGTGTGCGCTCCATGGGTGCTTCTAGGTAATTTTTTTTCTTCTGTTGTAATTTTGTACATGAATAGCCTTTATTAAAAACATGTTTAAGACTTCTGCACAGTACTATATAAGTGATGGAGGTAAATTTCTTTAGGTCACCTGAGGTAAAGCAGGAAATACACGTTATTTGTAAGCCTGGTGCGGTTGTATAGGGTTTGTGCAAATTGGTGGCAGTTTACAAGAATGACAACATTTGCTCTGTTTTACGGTTTACAGGATTGAAACAAAAGCCAGATGTAAAAAAAAAAAAAACTTTTGCTTTCCAATCCAACATCACACTTCTGCTTTTCATTTGTTGACATTCAGGCAAGTCCAAATTCTCAGAGGTCTCTTTTTTCCACTAAACTCTTCTTTTTTCCTAGTGATTCCCCCTCGCTGGAACATGTGGCACATAACAAAGACATCACCTTCATGGTGTGGGATGGTAGTCTCGCTCCAGGCGCCTAAGGGACACTGGCTGGCTTCTCGGTGCTGCCAGAATCCAGACAGTCCACTCTCTCTCTCTCTCTCCCACTCTCTGTCTCTCTGTCTCTCTCTTCTGTGTAAGTCAGTCAGACCCTCTCAACTCCCCAACTCCCTGAGCCCCCGTCAGTCCTACCTCCGCCTAATTACCAAACCTAAAACCCCACTCAACTAATTAGCCACAGCAGACCCGGCAACTGTGAGTAAAGGTAAGGAGATGGCTTCATTCGGGATGTGTGTGCGTTAAATGCGTGTGAAAGTAGACAAGGAGAATAGCAAGCCAATTAAAGTCGCGTATTAAAACTCTTTGCAAAAGCGTTGAGTTGTGCGTGACAGAATGATAGGGGAATGCGTTTGTTTGTGTCCGTGTTTGGGATATAGGAGCGAGGGGAGGGGAGGCCTGCACACCTGTCCGCACGTCCACATGTGTCTCAGTATGGCTGGCAATCTGTCAGCTTTTCTGTCTATCACCGGCGCGAGAGCTCAGTGGGACATAAATTACAATATGCGGCGGCACCACTTGTGTAAAAGTCTCAATGAAGGGGAGGAATAACTTTCTTAATCAAGTTCCCCCTGATTAATTGTAATAAAGGTGTCATCCGTAAATGTGTCGTCCTGATTGAGTAATTCGAGGCCGGAGACAGTGTAAGCACGTCCCGGGTGATTGCGGGAGGGGGGCAGACTGTGTGAGGAGAAAGGGGGGAGGAGGGGGGTGTGGTGTGGTGGGCAGGACGGCGGAGTGGAGGACACAGTGAGACACAAATAGCTCCTGGGCACACTGGCAGCTTTCGCACAACTGACAGTTATGAAATACAATTATCAGTGTGATCTGCTTAAGAATTCATCAGCAGCTTGAGCGGCCAGTAAAGACGTTTATAAGGAGACGAAGAAGAGGATGAGGAAGGGAGGGAGGGTAACACGCCGGGGAGAGAGACGAAGGCCGAGCAGAATAAATGAGATTTTATTTTGTCCAGATTGGTCCCATTATGATACACTATTGTCAGCCTATTATCTTTTCAGATGTTTTCAACGCCACAATCTTGTTTTTCTTTCATACAGTACATTTTAATACGGTTACTGGTGCAGTACTGGGTAAGGTCATCTATTCTCTGCTTCAACTTCAGCTTGTCAGTTATTATGCTGTAATTATAAAAGTGTTTGATTTTTTATTTATTATTATTATTTTTATTTTTTTTTAGGTAGAGAAGACATTGAAAATCATAATCGTAGTGAAAAAAATCCAGCCAGAAGATGTTAAAAGCCAGTGTACCTTTGTGCCTGTAACCAAAAGCTAAACGAAAAGATGTTTATTTTTGGCTAGAAAATGAAACTGTACTATGAGGTAATGATTTAAATGAATCTGGCTGTGCTACTCAACCATAGTCTGTAACAGGACATGTAATTGACAGCTAATTTGATGCAGAGGCTAATGAGACAACCGGCAGACACAAGTCATGTGACAAGTCTGGTTCCACACTTCCTGTTTTTTGGCTATAAATTACATCACATAGAGACAATAGCAATGGGAAAAGTGCCTCATTGTCACTGCATCATAATTACTGTATGTGCCACCATTTTTACCAGACAAAAGATAAATGGATGCAGTGAAAGCAGAAGACATGAAAGCAGCTGTCAATAAAATTATTTCATACATGCACAACTGCAGTTTTTATTTTATTTTTTTAATGCACATGCAAAAATCTGAAATACACAAGCATTAATAAAGTCTAAAGTCAAGCTCTATGGGTTTTCTCCGCCTTGTGTACTCCAGGCAAAAGCCAAAATGATAGTTCCTTTGGTTTAATCTGCACATATAGTACTTTGCAAATGTTTTAGTGAGGTGTGAAAAATGCTGTTAACAAAGAGTCTTTTAATAAATACTAAATGATTGTATTTTTAATTTTTGGTGTGGATCCAGATCACTTTTTAGATCCAGGAGTGTTTTAAGGGATTCTGTACCATTTCACACAGACCAAAGATACTCACTTCACTCAATAAAAAAATAAAATAATAATAATTAATTTTAGTAGATGTTTTACTACTGCTATTTTTCTACATTAATATACATTTCTTTGTTCATAGGCTTTCCTAAAAACCTGTCTCAGACTGACTGCACTGTGTATCTCTTCCTTGACCTGCAAATAACCAAATCAGTGCCCACTTTAAAACATGCAGCTCTATACATCAAAATGCTGTATCCCAACCAGCACCTGACAAGAGCATCTCAAGCACATTTCTAACAACATGATGCTTAAAAAGTGCGGCATAAAATCAAATCATATTGGTCCAGTTGTACCACCAGTATCAGTATTCAGTGTAATAAAACTTTATTCTCACTCACTGACATATTGAATAAAAGATCAAAATAACGTTTCTATTTGGCAGATAAAATCACACTATGCTGTATTCATCATCTTATTCTATGCACATTAGCCTTTGGGGCATTTTGCGTGGCCTCTCGGGGGAGCGAGGGTCCCTAACTGTGTCTGTTCAGATGTAGATATACATTCAGGTGAAAGGCAAGGGCAGCATTCACCAGCTCAGGATTAATGACAACATCATCGCCATGCTGACCAGGCCTATATTTCCATTGGCTGGATAAAGAGGAGGCCAAAAGAGAGAGAAGACAGCGTTGGGAGTCGGGGGTGAAAATATGAGGTTCTTGTGGACGGGATGATGGACAGGTCCTCAGCCGGTCTCCCCGAGGTCCACATGTCCTCATTCTTTACCAAGCCGAGCCTCTGCGGCCAAGGACACAGAGGTGTCAGCAGTGCGTCTGCCTAACATCGTTCATCAGACCGCATCGGTAATGGGGAGCTCTCTGTGACAGTGGTCATCAGGACACAAAAGCAAAAGGGCTCATAAACATCACATGACAGATGGCTTGGAGGACAGGGAGGGACAGCGAGGGAGGGATGGAGAGGTGCGGATAAAGTGAGGGAGAAGGACGGAGGCGGAAAAGAGATCTCAGGACAGGATAGGTAAGTTGTTTCAATAGCATGTGTCAGATATGAAGAGAGAAGAGGACCAGAGGTGATGCTTTATGGGCAATGTACAGCTAAACAGTCCAAACTCAACCAAAAACTATGCTATAATGCATAAGGATTTACTTCTTACAATCACTTTTCAATAAAGTAAAGCACGTTAGGATTTGTTGTGTTATTTATGACACACAAGAAATCAGCAGTGGTGGAAAAGTAAGTGCATTATTTTGACCATGGTGACTCAGCAGATAAGTACTAGTACTAGTAGCAGTAGTAAAAGTAGCCCAGAAAGGTTAATTTGGTCTTCAACTATACAAAATAAACATTGATAGATGTAATTGTAGTAGTAGTAGTTGTATAAATGGCGGTACAAAGAAGTAGCAGTACATACTATGTGCACACTTAACACTCAGTACACTTTTACTTTTACTATAACTTTTATAACAACAGAACTTTAACGAGTACAGATTTTGAGCACTTCTTCCACTTTTGAAATTATGCAGCATAAATTTAAACTTTTATCTGAACTGTACAATTATTCAAATGAAGTATTTTCTGTTAGACTGCACCCATAGTCCTTTGGTTTATTGCAGAAGGATACTACTGTATATAATCACCCAACTTATGTTTTTGGAACTGTTGATTTGTCTGCTAGTAAGATAACTCAAAAAGTAATTTTGAAGTTGATGTAGTTGATGAAATGTTCAGGAAACTAGTGACAGATCAAGGTACAAATGATTAGTTTGAGTCTGGATCACTGTCTGGATACATGATTCTTTGTCATTTGCGTAATTTCATGTGGTTTGCTCTCTCACAGTGTTTCTAGTAATAAATGTTATTCTAAAATGTAGCATAAAAAAGGTTAAATCTTCAGAGGTATGCCAACACATTTTATCAAAAAGATATTTGACAAAGGTTGAAGAGTTTGACTGAAAACTGCACCACTTTAAAATCTGTTGACCTAGGGAAAATGGAAAAAATTAGACATTACTCTCTAAGCAATTTGATGTGGAATGAAAGTTAGGGAATAATTACGAAGGTGATAGCAATGACAGAACGCGAGAAACAGGTTGTGTGAAAATGAGGTGAGGGTGTCAAGAGCTGTCATAGACGAGAGTGCAGAACCTGTTGTGGTCCCCATGGAGAGAAGACAATTGTTGTGTTAGCAACACCTTTGTCACCTCAGGATGTATACTTTGTCTTCACTTGTTTACAGGGAAATCAAGTCACAATTGTGAGGTATCATGTTCAAAATGTGAGAAAGTATCGCTCCCTACCCTGAGTCTACGCTGCGGGCCGCGCTACAGCTCCTTTGTTTTGTGGAAACAACCTTGCCCGTCCATTAATCGTCATTCATCCATCCTGCGCACCTGTATATAAAGGGGAAATTAGAATATCCATCACTCCAGCACAACGTCAGTGTGATTGATGGGTTAGTCACAGGATCCTCTCCGTTTCCTACATAAGTCTGTGTTTCAGGAGTGAGAAGTGAACATTATCTTGCGCCATGATCAGATTTGGTCCACACATTTCCATCTAGGAGAGCATTTTGAGTAGATGATACACTATCCCTATGAGGAGGCAGCCGCAAAAGGGTTATGGAAATCTAATATGTGAAGGCTTTTTGGTTTGTTAGACTTGTTATTGGTGGAGTGGGCTGGTGACACTTTTGATGTAACTGTATAAGACAATGTAACGAGAGGGAATCTCATTTGGTTGAAGTGTTTCTGTCAAACTATGGGCTGAAGGATGATGGCAGAAATCTGTGCAAACAGGTTTTGAGTGGGATTGTGCTCAGAGTAAAATACCAACTGTTCACAAGGAAATCCTTTGGTAAATAATTCGGGAGACTTTTCTGAGATGGGAGCATGGTTTTAAGGATGGCAGCACTGCCTTAAGTTATGCAGATAGTATTTAAACAGGTACAGTAATGGGTCCCTAGACAAATACAATGTGCATGTGAAATTAATTTCTTTCTTTCTTTGAAGCCTTTCCCAGCAACTATGGGCCTGAGTCGAGGTACACCCTGAGCAATGGCCAGTTTGTCAGAGAGCTGATAATGAGACGCACATTAACAGACAACCATTCACAAGTGGCTATTTTAGATTTACCTAACACATGCATATGTTTGGACAGTGGGAGGAAGCCAGGGAGAACCCATGGTAACACATGAAGGACATCTGAGCTCCACTCAGAGTGATCACAGTCGACCAGCTTGAGGATCAAACCTCCTTGAGGAAGGTGCTAACCACTCTGCCACTGTGCACCCCAATGTCCATTTATCAAACCGGAATTTATTAGGAACATTTTATATATGTGCTCTAAAAGAGACAAAAATGTTCCAACAGTTCAATAGTGACTGTGTATCACTGAAAACAGGTAATGAGAGCTACTTTATTTTAAAGTATGTGTTTTGTTTTTTGTTTTTTTGTTTGTTTTTTTCATCTTTTGAGGTAAAAACTGTAGTGTATTGTGATAGTTATTGTCTGTGGATAAAAAGAGACCTTAAAAAGTCATCTGGGCTTTATTATCAACTACCACACAACTTAAAAATGTATATAAATTACAATATAATATAAATTACAGCTAACCTTACTAAGTTGCAAATTCAGCACTGTTCATGTCTAATTACACAGAGAAACAGCAGAAAAGAGAGAAAAGGGAAGCAAAGAGAAAAATGCATTACACATGTCAAAGCATTTAACAAGACAGAGAAAATTGCGAAAACAGTAAGTCTGATGTTAAACTAAACTAGTACTGGACAGTGCTTTGTAATGAAATAATTGCAGGACAGGTAACTATCCTGTTGTTGGCTGTTGGTTGTGTACCTTTAACTGAAATTTTAGTTCATAGCCATAAAACAGAAATGTATATGTAATGTTTCCATGCTTCATCCTTGAAGAAATGCTCACCTTTCTCATTGTACAGGGAATCAGCCTTCAGTTTCTTATAGACAGTGTAAAGTGAGAAGCCCACATCGGTCAAGTGCATGTCTCTCCTCTGTCTTTCTCCTTGGTGTATGTTTATATTATATGACGGTGTGTGTGTGTGTTCTTTGACAAGACAGGAGCCCTAACGCTGCAGGATGGAGAAAGGTGAACAGGAAACAGAAGGTGCCCATGGAGGAGGTATATGACATCTGTCAGGATCCGGACTCAAACCCCCCATGGCCGGCCGGGGGTCACCTAACGCGCCGCAGTTGCTGAAGTTGTCACGGCATCATGACACTTCTTTGGCAGTGCAGGCCGGACATCCAAGACACACAGACATTTTTTTTTTGTTTTAATAAATTTGTTTGAGGTGAGTGGAGAGAGTGCAGGTTGTATGTGGTGTTTGTTCCTTCATTGTGCAAAAAATGTCATTGTCGACCCCCCTTACTCTCTCACACACACAGCCCGCACTTCAGGGATCTGGATGAAGGAAGGTCAGCTGACACGGCCAAGGTCGACAAATAAACAAACAAACAGAGGGAATTAAAACAGAGGGAAAACAGTGCAGATGAAACATGGCGCTGTGTGTTTTTATCGCTGGGAGGCTGATGCGTGTAGCCGGCCATTACTCTCTGCTTGTGTCCTCTGCCCCCCATTGGCTGCAACAACAAGCTCCTGGCAGGGCCGCGAGTGTCACATCATCTCAAACTCCTGCTTAACTCCTCACATGACAAGGGCTACTTCACGCCAAGATCCCTTTGCTTCTTCTAAGGACGCCATTTTGTCCCACATTGTGTGACCTCAACAAAAGTATTCAAAAGACACTAAAGTGTGGTTTACTTCTCAGGTGTTTACACCAACTGAGTCTGAGCATGAACAATTTCACATAAGAGATCAGAGATAACCTGTGCATAAACCAAACCAACAATATAAACATCTGTAAGTATATTAAACAAAGAATTTAAAATCACAGTATAAATGATGCTGAAAGACTGATAAAAGAGGCCACTATTTTCACAGGTTTCAGGTTTTTTCATGTGATGTAACAACATTGTACAGGCCTATAGTGTGAGACTGATGACGTTTTGTGTGGTTCATAGCTGCTACAAATGCTGCTGCCTCTCTCTCTGTTCCTCTGAGCTTCTGCAGCACTTGTCCCTGGGTTCCTAGAGGTACTGTGTCCATAAGGTAAATATAGTGACACTGTGTGGACCCAGTCGCTAATAAAAAAGATGATCAGGTTTCATATTTGTGGATTTGCTGGTGGGAAATCTTTTGAAAATAAAGTCTAAGCTATGAAGAAAAACTGGCTCCTGCCCCGTCTGACATATTCAGATTCAGAATAATGTGAAAACAACCAGAGGTACATTTTACTTAAAGCTGCACTACCTGATTTTTTTTCCTTGTATTTTGGCAAAGATAATTATTTAGTTATTAGTGCAGCAGAAGTCATCTGAGAAAAAATTAGACTTTGAGGTCACCTGTGGGCTGTATTGTAAGGGTTTTTGTTTTAGAGCGAGGGAAGGAACAGTTTAACCAATGCTTTCATAGGACAGGAGCACTCTGATTGGTCAATACATCCTTTATCTATCCAGAACTAGAATCTATCAGGAATAATGTGAAGGAGCTATTGTTTTATTTCAAAATTCATAGCTTATTCACAGTATTTTTATTTTTTATTTTAAAGTATTAAAAGGTAACTCCAGATCTCTGCTATGTTATTGTGATAGCTCCTGGCTTGTGTACATACTTCCAGGTTTGTGTGAGACTGTGATAGAGCGTCATGAAAAAGAGGATTTAGGAAAGGGGAGTGCTATCATTCAAACTCAACATTTCTTTAGACACTTCACTTTTACAGTCACAAAATCAGGTAGTGCAGCTTTAAGTAAGTTTGTAATGTGAGCCTCTAAAATACTGTATATGAAGTCTAACCCAAAGCATCCAACAATAGCTTGAATACAGTCAAGCGGATGGTTATATAGTCCAGCAAGCAAGAGTTACTATGTGATAATTTGGACAGAGTTTATCTTGATGAACTTGAACTTTGAAGTTGTCTCTGATAAGCTGATAGTGTGTTATACATGCACTATTGGAACTAATGTGAATCTTCTTTTACCCAGAACAATAAAACACAGCAATATACAGGTGAATAACTTCTAGTGCTTCTGGCCAACATTTGTAATTTAATAATATGAGAAGACAGTATTGAATATGCAAAAGTATATGACATTTCTGTTAATAAAGTCACATACAAAGGTGTTAATATTAGTGTCAAGAAACACGAATAGGAATAGTGTTATTTTACATACAGTCTAGCACACATAGCCTCATTTGTATAGAGTTAGAGTGGATTCGGCGGTGGCTGCTGCAGGTGAAACCCAGGCCTCACCTCCACAGATCTGTATGCAGAGTGTGCCTTTAAAAAAAGCATGTTTCTTTTGTTTATTCTTTGCGTTGTCTTTTCTTTTCTGTGCGGAGTTTTGACATTGGAGATGACAGGTGTCGGTGGGGTGGTGGAGGAGGAGGAGATGTTGGTAAGAAAACAATCCCTGACTGCCTGTGGGTGAAGGCAGACTCCTCTAGGCAAGGCGGCCTTCAGCGTTTAGCTGGGGGCGCACTATCAAAATCAGAGCCACTGCTGTACCCCTAAGGCGCTAATCTCAACCAGTTACCGTCAAGAGCAGCTTCTTCTTTATATAATCCTTCATTCCCCCCCTTTCTCTCAGCTCTCTCCATCGCCGCCATTCTTCCACTGTTCACGACCCAATCCACAGAGGTGAGAGGATAAATGACAGTTTGAGAAGGTGCATGGGAAGCCGAGCATCTTGAAGCCGGCATTGTTTCTCTTCTTAAAACAAATTGTGCTGCCTTCACACAAAATGGCTTGCTGCTATTGTTGTATGATAATTAGCAGGGTTTCTGGAGCAGACTAGGCACGAGCAGATGCTGAGGAGACCTCTACCGTCATTCAGCCGGCGAGATGGAAAGGGTTTGTTGTTTGATCACTGGATGACTGCTAATTTAATAAGTGTTAACTGTGGTGCAGTCGAGCGAGAGAAAAAGAGGAGGAAATGAAGGAAAATGTAGGAGTAAAAAGCATTAAGATTAACTGATGACATGTTCAACTGTGCGCATAATATGAGGCTTAGTTAAGTACGCACATGCTGTTTGTCAATTATTTAAAACCCCAGGAAATTAAGTCCAGGTAATCTCATAAGGTGTAAATAACATTCTCTTCATGGCAGCTTAATTGAATTCATTTGCCACTATTTAGAAATAACAGAATTAGATTTGCTTTCAAACGCAGCCAAAGATTGTCAGGAGGGATTTTTTCATAGAAAGCACTTTATGGATTCAACCACATAAGGTAAAAACTATGAGAGACACTGTCTCTCCACTGTCCTCCTTCAGGGCTCCTGAAGGTCACCTCTGGTTGTAATAGAGCTAATAGCTTATAAAAGAATTACCAAATTTGACGTAAATAGCTGCTGACATTTGGTCAAATTCAATAGATGTTGCAATAAATATTTGCAGATATGTCAGCAGTTTCCACACAATATTGTCTTTTTATTTACAACAGACTTGAAAACATATTTCAATGATCCAAAGATAGTAATAGGTCAATTCATCAAGACTAATGAAATCAAATAGTAAAAAAAAAAAAAAAAAGTAACAATGATGATAAACAACCATGATTTAACAGTAAATCTTAGCTTATGATAGTCAAAGGCATGGCCACACTGTAGACTCTCAGTGGGAAGTCCAAGTAAATACTATTAAATATGAATAAACTGAAAGTCGGAGTGCATTTAAGCATTAAGTATCCCTAAAGACAGAGGTAAATGTCTACCTGGAGAGTTATGATGTTTGACAGAGTCTTGTAAAGACCAGGCCGTCCACAGACAGGGGCCTGAGGCAGTTTGATTTGGCCTTACCAGTGGGACGGATCACTGTTTAAACATATAGACCAAGACAGTATCGGAGAGTGTTTTGATGCAGACTCTTGGTGAAGGCCGGTATATGTCTGTCTTCTCTTGTGAGTGAGGGGGCCAGAGATGTAAGAGGAGGAGGGGCGGAGACAGATCGGAGGGAAGAGGGGAAATGGAGGGATTAGATGAAACCTTTCAGTGCGTGTCATCATCCCTGACATTCTGTAGGGCTTGACCTTAACAGAGCAGCATCGTGTCAGAGACAGGGTCTCATCACTGAGAGCTCACACACAAGCACCAGCACCCTTCAGATATCCCAGCAGATCTGATAACCTCCAACATTCACTTTTATACAAACATCGCTGGATACACTCAGATTTAGACCAAAAGGGTAAGTTCAGTGTCTTTTATCACAAAACAACATCAAAAGTTAGCATGCTGGGATTGACCCCAGGCGTCAGCATAGTTTATGTTTCTACCAATTGGCAGATTCAAGATTATTGATTAATTTCTTGGTCTGACAAATTCTCTGCATCATGTAGTTTCTTCACATTGGCAGATTGAGGCGATCGATGAGTTGGTCCCAAAAATTGGCAAGCTCCTGGGTCATTGGAGGACAACATTGCAGTTTAAGTTGTGTATTTCTCACACTACAATCACTATCATCCTTTGTGTTGTGGTTGTTTTGAACATTCAACAAGTTTCTGGCTTCACTGTGTCACTGTAAAATAATGTTACTTAGCCTTCGTTAAGTTCACCTACATTGATGACGAAACACATAAGTTTCATACATAATTTCAGTCCTCATATTAGCCATTGTCTGGCTCTATAAAACATAACACCTATAGTTCTCTGTCTGTTCTCGCACCTATAAAATGTGTCGTAACAATGTCCTGTGCAGGTATTAGACTTGATATTTCATTGCGTCTCATTGGTTGTCGTCCATATTCACAGGACAGATTTGTGGTTGGCCATAGGGCTGCTATTATAAAAATATGGTTGACCTTTGAGTAGTGGATGTGTGAGAGCGGGACAGTCCCTTCTCTGAGGTGTTTGGACAGGACACTCCTCCCAGCCTTATTAACATATGCCAGTCTCTCTAAATGTTCTCATCCACTTTATTAAAGAATTTAAGTACAACAGTATAATTTTTATTATGCCCATAAAGGAAGTGCTAGCTCACATTATTTTTTTCATGAACACTGAACTTTCAAAGTGAGCTGCAATAGGTTACATAATTAATTTCTGCTTCCTGTAAAACCAAGGCCATTTATCCTAAAGTCCTGCACTTTTGGACTTGTTTTAACCCTGTTTTGTGTTTCTGAAAACTGTACTTAAACTGCTGTAAAAGTCGATATTTCATTCAGAGGTGCTTCCATGGCTATACACATTTCTTCGCCTAAAGCAAGTTGAAAACTATTTTTGAGCTATTTTCCTAATTGAATGTCCCATAAGTCTCGTAGAAATAGCTGGATGGCTACATCTTTGTTTGTCAATGTGAGGAGTGCTGCTAGGAGTAAGTTTGCCAAAGCAGTGCAGTGGTAGCAGTGTGTTTCTGACCCCATCATGCTATCTGTTCTAATGATGCTCAGGCCTCCATCAAAGCAGGGACCCCCCGTGGCTCCTGGGGGCCCCTGGGCTCAGGCACAGTTGCTCTGCTCTGGTTTTCTCCCCTCACTGCTTGAGGCTCAGCACAGTAATGAGAAACAGAATTTAAAGAAAGCAAAACAAAACAACAAAACCCCTCCATCTTGGACTGACATCCCGTCTGTGTTCAGTCAGCTCGCGTTTCGTCTGCTCCTCTGTATCAAAAACAAAGATTGTTTTAATGCAGTGGTTCAAACACACTGACCAGCTTGTTCAATGCAGTATTTTTCCCTTCCACAGCAAACAACTCGCACAAACCGAGGAGATCAGTGTAAAGTGTGCACGCGTATGGATTGATATGTTACAGCTTAGTGGACCGATGCAGGACAGAGGGAAAAACTATTGATTTTTTGCCAATATGGCTGCGTGTTGATCCTGGGGCCACATTCATTTTCATCACTCAAAGACAGAGGCAAAAACACAACAGCGTGACACTTGTTTTGCCAGTCGCCATGGCAACGGAGACCACCGGAGTCAAGGGAGGTCACGGTGCTAGTGAGGGGGGAATGGGAGTTCAGCAAAATCAACATTATATCAAATGCCCTTCAACCTTCACTGTGGGTCTGTCTCTTCCAGTGTGTGGCCCTTACCCTGGCAGCTTCCCAGTACGCTCCTACCTTTTATTTTACAAGATACTTTCTGCTTCTTCTCCTGTTTCCTTTTAAGAGTTCTCATACAGCTAATCATCTGCCTCTGCCTATCTTCTGCATCCTCTTCTCTCACGCCAACTGACTTCATGTCCTCTTTTTACTGCATCAATAAATCTGCTCTTTTGGGTCTTCCTCTAGGCCAGGGGTCTCCAACCTTCAGCTTGGGAGCTACCAGTAGATCTTCACCACCTTCTATGTAGCGCCCCAAAAGCTTTATGAATTGTACATAAACTTCATTAGTCACATTTGATTTGTCATTTGGGAGAGATGCATCCATGTGTGTATGGGTGCCCTCCCTCTTTGTGCACCAAACGATTATTTGCCATTTAGTCAGTTAAAAATTTTTGGATCAACCTCACAACCAACTTGCTTGGTAAGTTAATAGTAATATTAATAGCAGCAGCTTTCCCACAACTATAATGATAAAAACATACAATATTTTCAAAAATATTAGATATTGGGTCACGGTACTGGCAGACAGTTTGGCACATGCAGTGAATTAAATATTTTTGTTGTTTTAATTAAAATGTGAGTTATGAACGCTATAATTTTGTCCATGTTTAGGTAAATATTAAAGTAAAAAAAAAAAAAAAAATTTCTCTGGGTAGTACTTATCAGCTCTGTGACTAACCAATGTCCAGACTGTACCCTACCTCAGGCCCATAGTTACTGGGACAGGCTCTAGAAACCGCTAATTGGAATAAACATAAGAAAATAAATGAATGACTGTTACAAAGCATGTGAAGCTCTTCAATATTGTTAAGTAGCTCTCAGGGGAGAAAAGATTGGAGACCCCTGCTCTAGGCCTCCTGTCTGGCAGCTTTAACATCATCATCCTTCCACCAATATATTCACATTCTAAAATAATAATAATAATAATAATAATAATAATAATAATAATAATAATAATAATAATAACAAATGCATTTGTTTTATATAGTGCTTTTCTAGACAGTCAAAGTCACTTCATTGTTTGGTGCATGGCTGCCAATCTGCAACCACCAACAAACATGCAATCACATTCAAACAAGCAAGGTGGGTGAAGTGTCTTGCCCAAGGATATAAAACAGTATGCAAGGCCTGTAGTGGGGATTGAACTGCCAACTTTTGATGTAGAGGGCAAAGGTCTCTACCAACTGAGCTGTTGCCCCAACCATCTTTGTCTGGCTTTTCTGTTTATATCTCCAATCAGTAACCCAATTTCCATCAGCACCTTGAAGGTCAACAGCGTTGATGTCCCACCTGGTACCATTTGGTCCCGTCAGATGCCCTATCCAGACTTGGGACCACCACAAAGAGTGCACTGGGTTATAGGGCAAATAGTATATAAAAACTTTAACATGACTTCTAATATGTCTTCTCATGTCAGTTTGTTCCATCTTTTGACCAGACCAAATCCTTCATTCCTCTTAATTCTTGGGAGAAAAGAGTTTACAACCATGATCCCAGATTTGTTGTCACTGTGCATTTGGGCGGTGATATGTTTCCTGGCTCCTTATCTAATTTGCTGGGGGCTGATGGGCAGATGATTTTGAGGGAAGCGTGAGGAGAGAGAGAAGAGGAGCTGCCAACTGACTCTCCTCAGGTGATAATTGGCTGCTGATGCAACATCCAACCTCAGTAATTAATCTGTGCTGTTGTGTGTGCACGAGGATCACAAACAAAATGTTACTGTGATATCATTTACAAAGTCAAATCAGACAACACTACAGCATTACTATTTTATGTTACTGGAAAACACAGTTACTTGTAAAATGTAAAAACGAATGAACAAAAAAAGAATGTAATGGTTTGGAAATCTCATGCAACTGTTTTATACGCAGTAGAACATAAACTACATATCAGGTGTTGAAACTGACACTTTTTACTTTTAATAAAAAAATAATAGCTCATTTTGATGTGATGGCAGGAACACATCTACTTAAAGTAACGGTTGGAAAAGAAACCATTCAAAAACAGCTTTGAGTAGTACTTCCCTGTAGTGGATTTCTTATAAAAAAAAAGGTGAAATCATAATACACAATGCAACATGTTTACTTGCCATTTACCTAAACTAAAATAAAAGTAGTGATTGGGTTAAGACACCATGGCCTCTCATAATTCTATTTATTCTATATTGAATTTTCTTAAAACATCTGACTCAAAAACCTAGGAAAGAATAAGCAACATTTTTGCTATGAAAGTTTGAAGGTTTAGACATTATATAGACAAAGAATAAGTAGTTTAATTAAAAACAATGAAAACAGATAAGAATGTAATATGAAGTACCTTTTCAATTTATTCTTTATTTAGATTTATATCTTATAAATCTCTGCACATCTTAAATATCAAACAGATATGTTATCATAGATACAGCCAAGTATATAAGAAGCTCTTCACCTTACCTTGCAGTCTTTCATAAAACACTGATAATTATAAATTGATAAGTTGTTAAACTAAGACTTAAAGAACCCACATTCAGATACACAAGTTTGTTTTTTACACACAATATTACTGCAGATATCTGTATTAAAACCTTTTAGGTAAATTAATACTGATGAATATAAAAATGAAGAGAGGCCAAAAACCAATAACCTGTGCTCACCTACAATGTTAATTATGGTCCATTTTAGAAAATATTACAACAGTCTAACTTCTCACATAAAAAGGATGACCATGTTATTAGGCTGCAGATGGTGATAAGCCGTGAAAATAACCTGACAGAGTACAAGGCCCAGATAAGAGGCAGATACAGAGCATCTATCTGACTGTGTTAATTAAACCTAATCAGTCCTTAAGACGTCCGACTGGAATTGTGAGTCCAGCACCTCAGAGGCAAAGGCACAAAGAACAGAGAGATACCAACACAGATACGGACATAAGCCGCCTCACCCAACTGTCAGGAAGATTTTAGGTGAAGTTTTGAAATGTCACTAAAATTAACATCTTAATTGAGTGTGCGACTGTGGAGCATAGATGCAAAGATAAACTGCAGAAGATCATTTCACTTGTGGTTTATTTAACAGCCACTACACAGACATTAAGCTAATCCACTAAATACTGCTTTTTATCAGTGTTTTTACAAATACTAAGTTATACATGTACAGTAAGTATTAGACATTTGTACTACTACACCTTTTGGCATACCTAAAGTGGTGCACAGTGGCAGAGTGGTTAACAATAACTCCTGTCCTTAGGAGGGTCTAAGCACAGGAGTGTCCTGGGTCTGTTTAGTGTAGTTATTGTTTGTGTTGTCTGATTGTGTGTTTATATTTGATCAACTGTTGTGAAGCCCTTTAAGGCGACTTTTGTTGTGATACTGGGCTATACAAATAAATCTGAATTGAATTGAATTGAATTGAACAATACTGATATGCTGTAAATATAATTGAAAGTGAATGGATCTCTAAGTGTCAGACCTCCTACCAACTGGCCATTGTCCAGGTTGTTCTCCACCTAAGGCCCATAGTCAGTGGTGGACAAAGTACTGAACCTAATTACTTAAAAAGTAAGAAAGTAAAAGTATAGCTCCTCCTGGTCAAATATTACTCCAATACCAGTAAAAGTCACCCAGTCAAATTATTACTTGAGTTAAATGTGCTTTCAAAAATACTTAAATATTCAAAGTACTTTTAAAAATATGCTTTTTCAAAATAGTTTTCGAATGAGTTAAGTGCAGTTAAGAAAAACTGGGTAAAATATGAATAAAATACATTTTCACACCTTCTTAAGCCTACCCTCCAAAGGTGAGATGTCAAACTGATTTCATTTTACTCTTATCTTATGGAGTCTCCACCTCAGAATAAGAATATATTTGTACAGAATCAGTAAATGAGAAACAGAGGAAACTTTATTTAGTGTAAACCCATTGATGAAGCAAACGGAGACTAAAGTCTAGAACAGTTAGGACTGAAGGAGGTCTAACCCAAGTCTAAAATGAGATGATTCCATGTTAAATCAGGACAATCTAAACAAAAACTGAAGGTAGCAATGGTAAACCTGAACTGAACCAGGTTCAGGCCAAGTCTTAAAAGTAACAATGAAAATTAGTAACTGATTATCTTTTCAGTGTAAGTGACAGACTCCACACAAACCAGAAATTACATGGACATGTCTTTCTGTTTTAAGACAATTTCTCTTTTATAGAATTTACTTCTATAAATTATTATATTTATCTTTCAAATGTAGAGGAGTAAAAGTGTCCCCAAAAAATACTACTCAAGTAAAGTACAGATTCTCAAAAACTCTACTTAAGTAAAGTACTCAAGTAAATTTACTTAGTTACTGTCCACCATTAGCAGGAATAAGTGGAATTGGATGAATGAATGGCTTACCTAAAGACCTATATATGACCTTTAAAAAAAAGGAACTAAAGGAAAGTGTTAATACAGGAAACATGTTTATAAAACTGCAAAAATAGATACATAAAATAACTATTTCAAACTTTATTTTTAATTACAGCAAATGGAACAAAATCAACAAAACCAACCAACCATAACTGTAAACAGTTAGTCATGTTAATGCTGCCATATTAGCCACATTAGTGTTGTCACAGTGCAGGCATATCCATAGGCTCACTGTTGTGCCTCCAGTGGTGGGCATCTGTAGGAAGCTGGTCTTCCTCTCCAGGCTTTGTTCTCTGTGCTTCCCCTGCGCTAGCTTTCATTTGACTCCCAGTGTGAGTTCCTTGTTAATTAGGTAAATGAATACGTGTGTACAGACAGGGACGCCCCGGACTAATAGCAACGGCAGCACAGTCGCAACAAAAGGGCCCCAACGAGCGGAGGCTAAGGTTGTGATTAAAGGGAAGGCTTCTATGGCGAGGTGTAACAAAACGGCAAACTGCAGCCTTTGAAGCTTATTTATGGTGCTTTATCTAATCCCTACCACCCGTGGCTATAGAGGAGATATGGATGTATTATTCATGATAATGTATGGTAGTCACTCTTATGCAGATTCACAACAAAGGCAAACTTTCTTTTTGTGGTTCTAAACGGCCAATTATTTCTTCTTCTCTTTGACTGATGCACAGCGGATCAAAAAAAAAAAAAGCCTCTGTTTCTGACGTTTGGTTTGCTGTATGTTCATGTCGGTCTTCAGTCTCTGAGCCCTCTAGCAATGGGCTGCTTTGGCAGAACTTCTGTCTACAAACCACAGTTGTATTCTCCTAACTCGCATCCACCAACGTTTAAAATTGAAACCAGTCCAAGTCTACATCCCAACGCTCAGGTCATATAAGAAACAGAGAGCCTATTTAAAAGACCAAATATACCTAGAAAATAATTGGCAGTCTGCCTTATATTTCCCTATGGAGAATCCATGTGATACAAAAGATATTAGTGTTTTTAGTTGATGTTTTTATCGGTAGATATTGCACGCATAATGATGAAAATGTGCACAGCAGCAGAGCAGCAAGCAGATCTCTTCAGGAGCTGTTTTGACAGTTTTAAACAAGACATTTTACTGAGTGACTTTTGCATCTTTGACTTGGACACATATTGGCCTGAGCAACAAGTTTGTAAAGTTTTCAAAAGCAAAGTTACACATGAACAAGAGAAATACTGTTAAAACCTGTCAAAGTAATCACTGCTGAAAGATATTCAAGAAAAAACATATTTTCTCCAGCTAAACACAGACAAGACTGAAGTAATCATCTTTGGCCACAGAAACAGAGGAAAGGTCACCTTCAGTCTATTTCAAATCAAGTTAGAAATCCAGGTGTAATCATGAACTTGAACTTTGACACATTAAATCTATGACATCATAAGCATTTTACCATCTCAAAAACATTGCCAAAATCAAAGGTATACTGTCTAAACCAAACCTAGAGAGACTTATTCATGCGTTTATCTCCAGCAGGTTAGACTACTGTAACGATCTGCTCACTGGACTCACTAAACCAGCTGTAAGACAGCTGCAGGACGTCCAGAACACTGCTGCTCAAGTCCTGACTAAAACCAGGAGCTAAGACCATATTAGTCCTGTCCTCAGGTCTCTGCACTGACTTCTTCTTATCGCTCAGAGAACAGACTTTAAAACTTTAAACTGCTTGTGTACAAGTCTCTCCATGGCTTAGCACCACAGAACATCTCTGACATGTTGGTCCCATACAGTGGGGCAAAAAAGTATTTAGTCAGCCACCAATTGTGCAAGTTCTCCCACTTAAAAAGATGAGAGAGGCCTGTAATTTTCATCATAGGTATACCTCAACTATGAGAGACAAAATGAGAAAAAAAATCCAGAAAAGAATTTATTTGCAAATTATGATGGAAAATAAGTATTTGGTCACCTACAAACAAGCAAGATTTGTGTCTCTCACAGAGCTGTAACTTCTTCTGTAAGAGTCTCCTCTGTCCTCCACTCGTTACCTGTATTAATGGCACCTGTTTGAACTGGTTATCTATATAAAAGACACCTGTCCACAACCTCAAACAGTCCCACTCCAAACTCCACTATGGCCAAGACCAAAGAGCTGTCAAAGGACACCAGAAACAAAATTGTAGACCTGCACCAGGCTGGGAAGACTGAATCTGCAATAGGTAAGCAGCGTGGTGTGAAGAAATCAACTGTGGGAGCAATTATTAGGGCATGGAAGACATACAAGACCACTGATAATCTCCCTCGATCTGGGGCTCCCCGCATGATCTCACCCCGTGGGGTCAAAATGATCACAAGAACGGTGAGCAAAATCCCAGAACCACACGGGGGGGACCTAGTGAATGACCTGCAGAGAGCTGGGACCAAAGTAACAAAGACTACCATCAGTAACACACTACGCCACCAGGGACTCAAATCCTGCAGTGCCAGACGTGTCCCCCTGCTAAAGCCAGTACATGTGCAGGCCTGTCTGAAGTGCGCTAGAGAGCATTTGGATGATCCAGAAGAGGATTGGGAGAATGTCATATGGTCAGATGAAACCAAAATAGAACTTTCTGGTAAAAACTCTACTCGTCGTGTTTGGAGGAGAAAGAATGTTGAGTTGCATCCAAAGAACACCATACCTACTGTAAAGCATGGGGGTAGGAACATCATGCTTTGGGGCTGTTTTTCAGCAAAGGGACCAGGACGACTGATTCGTGTAAAGGAAAGAATGAATGGGGCCATGTACCGTCAGATTTTGAGTGAAAACCTCCTTCCATCAGCAAGGGCACTGAAGATGAAACGTGGCTGGGTCTTTCAGCATGACAATGATCCCAAACACACTGCCCGGGTAACGAAGGAGTGGCTTCGTAAGAAGCATTTCAAGGTCCTGGAGTGGCCTAGCCAGTCTCCAGATCTCAACCCCATAGAAAATATTTGGAGGGAGTTGAAAGTCCGTGTTGCCCAGCGACAGCCCCAAAACATCACTGCTCTAGAGGAGATCTGCATGGAGGAATGGGCCAAAATACCAGCAACAGTTTGTGAAAACTTTGAAGACTTACAGAAAATGTTTGACCTCTGTCATTGCCAACAAAGGGTATATAACAAAGTACTGAGATGAACTTTTGTTACTGACCAAATACTTAGTTTCCACCATAATTTACAAATAAATTCTTTAAAAATCAGACAATGTGATTTTCTGGATTTTTTTTTCTCATTTTGTCTTTCGTAGTTGAGGTATACCTATGATGGAAATTACAGGCCTCTCTCATCTTTTTAAGTGGGAGAACTTGCACAATTGGTGGCTGACTAAATACTTTTTTGCCCCACTGTATGAACCATCTAGGACTCTGAGGACCTCAGGGACAGGACTCCTGCTGGTGCCCAGAGTCAGGACTAAACTCGGTGAAGCAGCGTTTCAGTTTTATGCAGCTAAACTCTGGAACAGCCTTCCTTACGATCTGAGACAGGCCTCTACTCTGACAATGTTCAAGTCCAGACTTAAAACTGTTCTTTTTACCTGTGCATATGACAACTGAAAGTGTTTTATCAGCGCTCTTCTCTTTTCATTTAATTCTAAATTGATTCCAAATTGTAATTTTTACATTTTTAAAAGATTTTTTGTTTAATTGTAATTCCTGTCACTATATTTTGAACTTGCATTGTGCTATGTAAATAAACTTTCCTTGCCTTTCTGAGTATATTTTTTGGAGCACACTAAACTAAATTTTTACTGTTACTGAATATTTTTTTCTAAATGAGTAGGATTTGTGGAACAATATGTGGTAGCATGTGTAAAAGCAGTACTAGCATAGCAATTGTAGTAGTAGTAGTAGTAGTAGTAGTAGTAGTAGCTGTAACTGTAGTAAAAATAGTAGTAGCAGGAGTAGCTGTGGTGGTAGTAGTAGAAGAAGTAATAGTAATAGTTGTAGTAGTATCAGCAGCAGAAGTAGTAATAGTAGTACACTTACAAAAAAAAAAAATTCAAAAGCATTTTCAAGCAAGTAAACTTTACATTTAACACATTTTTACTAATACTTTTGTTGAGTACACATGGCTTGAGGCCCCCTGTGGCTGGATTAGCAACCATCCTGCAGATACATACACAAAAAAATAAAGGATTGCCATTAATTCAAAAGCTGTTAATAATGGATGACCTGAGTGGAAGCTATTTACGGTTTTGTAGATGGCAGTATGAATAGCTGACCCGTCCCTATCTCTCCTGGTTACTTTACAAAACTGTTGGCAGCAGAAGATCTCCCTGCTGCAGACACTGTCACTCAGGACGAGATGTCATCCTCTGCTGAGATATGCCACTGTGTCCCGATGTGACAAGCCTGAATTAATGAGAGGTAGGTGTCAAGGCAAGACAGAGACATCCAGGAGTAAGCAGGCCAAAGATGGCGTCTCCGGGTTATGTGCACGGAGGAGTGGCACCCAAAGGGATCATCTCATTGTTTTCTGCCTAGTTATTTAGGGTGAAGTTGGGCTAAGATAAATGAGATAAGTTGCAGTGACAGTTTTATATTGGAACATCTCCTGCCACTCTGTTTGTCTGACTGATATGAGCCCACTTGTAACCATTTTATGAAAACGGTTATAGTCGCTGTCATGAAAAACGAGATGTCTTGTAGAACTTTTTAGCGACAAAGCCAGTGCTGTAAATGGACTGCAAGTGGTGATAATTTAAGCTTTTAGTATACAGAGGTTAGAAAAGTAGAACTGGCCCAAAAAAACATACTTGGAAATACTGTCGCTTTGTCTGTAATCCAACCACAAGGGGTCACACAAGCCAAAGTGTGCTTTTTGTATCTGTCCCCAAGCCTGGATAAATGGGGGTTGCATCAGGAAGGGCATCTGGAGTAAAAAGCTATGCCAAATCAGTATACAAATTGCTGCAAGCTTTTCCTTTCTCCCAGAATGAAAAAGCCAAAAGTTAACCCACAGGCCCTCCTTTAAAAAAATCATGTTCTTCCTCTTAAAACCCTATTCGGTCTCTGGGTCACATTTAAAAATATAAAACATGAAGAAAAGATTTTTAGCCCCTCTAAAAGCCAGTTTGTTCACATAATTCCAACATGTTTGTAAATAAATCATGAATTATTTACTATTTAAAGATGCAAAGTACTTTTTTCTTTGTGCAAAACTGATTTTGATACATATTTACTCTTTGTGCCACTACAAAAAGGGGCTGAAACTCACGTTCTTCCTCTTAAAGCTCTAAGAGGCTGGGTTACAGTCACTGTCTTATCTAATGGGAAATATAAGGGAATTATTTCCCACAATGCAATGAGAAATGATGCATCTGGTGGTAATTTTTTTTTTAATGTATTTTTTATTTTATTTTATTTTATTTTTTTTGCCTCAGACTGATAGGCTTAAAGAGGAATTAACATGATCAGAATCAGAATCAGAAGATTTGTATTGCCATTGTCAGTGAACAACACAATTCACAGACAAGGAACTTGTTTTGGTGCTAATGTGCAACATATAACACTAATAATAATAATAAAAAATCTCACTATTATAAAAAAGAAACTTTAAAAATATAAAATACAAAGTATAAGGGCATGCAAAGGAATAAGTATACTAAGTTAAATAGCCAGATAAAATTAGGCGATAACAACAGAACAATAATGCAATCTGTCAGTGCAGATAGATAAGATAATATTAACATGATTAACATGTTAATAAAGTGACAAGATGATTTAAGATGTCTGTATTGCAAAGGCAGTGGAGTGAAAATAGATGTTTTTTAATGGGACCATAAAGAGCTTTAAGAGGAAGAATGTGAGTTTTTTTTTTTTTTTTCCCAGACAGTTGATTTTTTTTAAGTTGTGACACTGACTTTCTAAAATTAAATTATTAATGAACATGTTTGTCAAATGTCATCACCCTAGTATAAGAAATGCCAAAATGAGAACAAAAAATACATTTGAAAAGCCCTAAAAGGAAGCCAGGGCCTGAGGGTTGAGAAAACAACTGCAGAAACTTTCCCACTGTTGCTTCTGAATGATGTTGCTTAGTTTGTTTGTTACTGTGTGAGCAAAAAGTAATGTTCAGATTTAATAAGATCAGTAATATATAGATTTTTGGTGTAGAGACATAACCTCTGTGTTATTAGATGATAGGGTCAAAGATAATAACCATCCATAAGAAGGAGTCAGAAATGGAAAAAAAATACTTACAGTGTGAAATACAATCTGTGTATTAGTGGCTTTTTTTTTGTATTTATTTATTTTTTTACCCCAGTGAAATACATTATATAAGGGCTATTTGGTTCAAAGCAAGGACCATTTACCTCTGAACTACATTATCTCTGGTCTCAGTCTGAGTCTGGCTGAATACTTTGCTCTGGTTTAGAACTGTGCCTCCACACGAACAAGGCAGATATTCCCACACAGACATCACTTTATATATTTGCATCTTTCTATAAAGAACTAAAATCTATATGCTCAGGTTAGTATTTAAAGTGTCCTTTTGGGGCTATGGTTGGAGAGTTATTGTCTAATCTAATGAATCAATAACTGAATAAAAAAGTATTTGGCATAAGTGGACTAAATCTACACTGAGAAAAAAAAGTTGTCTCAAGGCAGGATCCCTTATGATTTCCTTCAAGTTTTCAACCAACTAATACTTTTTGTTCACCTATTTTGAGGTTCATACTGTATGTCTAATCTAATCTTTTTAATTTTAAGTTATAGGTTTTACTCACTATAATTTTTTTTACTGATCTTACAGCCAACTATTATTCATTGTTCAGAAAAAGCAGTATTATTGAAAATTAAATCTATTAAACTTAAACTAAATTTAACAAAATAATTGCAACAGTTGTGCTCTGAAATATTTATTTTTAAATAAACAGCAGCAACAACAGATATTGAAACTCTGACTACAACTGTAATAGAAATGAATAAAGTGCGAACAATGGATAGTAAGGTGGCTGTAAGATGACTAAAACTTTAAAATGAAAGTTTTTAAACAATTGAACATCAAACTAGGTGGACAAAAAATATTAGCTGTTGAAAACTTGAGTTGGCCCCAAAAAACCTTGAGGGATCCTGTTGCCTTGAATTTTTGAGTTTTCACTTTTTGTGTGTGTGTGTGTGTGTGTATCCATCTAGCTATCTAACTAGCTATATCTATTATCTATTTATTGTTTTGAACAATTGGTTGGGCACATGGAAGTGGTTGTATATTCATAAACATGCAAAACATAACCTGTGACCTGAAACCTTTAACCCTTGTAGTTTTACTGAAAATTACAATAAACAAGCAAACACAAAAAAAATCTATTTATTTATTTTTATTTAACTTGTTTTAATATTTGTAAATATGACTCTATATTTATTTATATCTGCAGTGATTTCAGCTGTGTATGGCTCAGTTGGATATTAATTAGATTCAAATCCATTGTTTACAGTAACTACAGAGCCAAACGGTGAGTGGTCAAATATGGCGGACTGCATTTTAAAGGAAGTCCTTATCCTATATGAAGGAAGAGATGAATTATGGGTGACTCAGATGAGTAAACCTTAGCTTGTGTATATATATATATATATATATGGGTGTGTGTGTGTGTGCCAGTTTCTTCCCCCTGACTGAAGGAGAAAAACAGTCAGGCAGAGTCTATCAGCGTGGCACCCTGCTCCAGAACATTCTTGATGAAGCAAAGGTTGTCTTCATTAGGTGCATTAATATTCATGACGAATGGTAATTTTGACACAGAAAAGGTCTCAGTAACCTTTTCTTGTGCATTTTTTCACTTCTCAAGGAAATTACAGTCCGGCAATGACTTAATTAATGCTTGGTTTCCTCGCCAAGTCGTTTGAGGGCCTGTCACTTTGAGGTTGGGGTATCTGTCTCGCACACCGACAGCGATCTGGGAAGAGAGATAGAGGGAGAGAGAGAGAGAGAGGGGCGATTTCAGAGGGACATGAAGAAAACTGAATGTGCAGTTTATTTATCGTTAAATATCAGTGATTCCTATACAACAGATTATGCCGGATGCCCTTCTTCTGCATTTTTTCAGCCTTGGGAATGGCACAAAGAGTACACTCATTCAATTTAGGTTATACTTTTTTAAGAAAACTGTAAAAGGTCTCTACTTTAGCTCTAGATATGTCTTGTTACATAAAGTGGAAAAAAGTGAAGCAAAATAAAACAGATAAAAATTTGACAATGCAAGACATAATGTTTAATAAGGTAGAAACAATTGCTTGTTTGCATCTGGCTAACACTTAAAATTTTTGTTTGGTGTCATATTTGTATTTTGAGGTGGCAAATTGGTTGAGTTTTCACTCGTTAGTAAAAGAAAAGCAGAAAAGTAGCCATACTGTTGTTGGTGAGTGGTGGGGTTGGAAAAGCTCACAGATTTTGTTGTAACAGCACCCGGGACGGCAGTAGTAAAATCAGATAGTTCAGCTTTAATGAATGCATCTATATAAAATAAAGTACAGTCACCATTTCTCTTTTAAAACAAAGCAAAAAAGTTTCAAAATAAAAATAAAATCTATGTTTTGTAAGCTCCGCCCTGTCCCTCCTCCCTCCTCCTTGCAGTCCTCTGTGTTTTCCTTCAGTTGCTGCGTCGGAGTGTGTTGGTATATGGAGGATGTCACCCTCAAGGCCCCTCAGGCCTCACATTTCAGCCCAGAGATCATGAGACGTGACAGGATGTGACTTTTCACTTTCCTCTCTTTATCATCTCAGGGATCGTTCTGCAACAGGGCTTCAATGCCACTGAGCACAGACACGCAGCAGTCCGCAGTTCATTTCCAGTCCAGCAGCTGCAGAGGAAAAACATCACCCACGTCAGCCATGTTGAGCCATTTACAGGTCTTAGTAAATGCACTTGACAAAATGCACAGTAAGAATAAGAGTAAAGGAGGCGGGTTAACAAATACTGTTGTTATTATATTGTTATAATAAAGGTTTTATATTGATAGAAGCCACAAGCCAGTGTATGCATGTGCCGGTACCAAGCCAAGATAAATGGAGAGGATTGCATCAGAAAGGGCATCCAGCGTGAAATCTTTGCCACATTAATAAATCACTGCACACTAGGAGGCAGTTTTGATACATAAAGTACTATAGTCCAATAGTTTAAAAGAAGAAAAAAGATTTGGAATTGGCCTAATTGCAAAAATTGTATGGTTAATGAAATTATACAGGTTTTTGTTCAAGTTAATTCAATGGTATAACTATATATTAAAAACAATTCAGAGGTATCATGCATACTGTATATGGTCGTGAATATTTTGAATATCTGTGCTCAGTTTTACTTTCTGCACATCTGGAGTGTGTAACTCTTCAACGCCTCAGCCAATTACAGAAGTAATTCAAAAAAGTCCAAATAGCCAGTGCCTGTCCTATAGATTTGGGGGCCGTGAGCAAGATAGGTTTTGGGGGGGTCAAGGCTCGCTCCCATTTTGTACACTAAGTAAAGATTAGGACAGTATACCTATATTTCATTTATGAATGCGTCAATTTTTTACTTACAAACCCAGTGTCAGATTAAAAATGACAGGAATTACAGTAGCAAGCTAAGAAATGATATACAGAGGCAAAAAAAATTTATATATCAAACATAGTTGCAGAATCAGGCAAATATGTAAACAAAGCTGAAGTATGGGGCCCTCTAATGCCTGTGGGGCCCTATGAGGTTGCTTGCTTTGCCTATAGGAACGGCCGGCCCTGCAAATAGCATCCATTCCAGTTGTAAACCCAGATGGAAAGGCACAGTGTCCTTCCAGTTATGCCAGAGTACAAAGTTTGTTTTTTTTTTGCTTTGATTTTTATAATGTCACCAACCCAAAATAATAAATGCTACATCTGTTTTTGAATTGTATTTGTCTGTGTAACAATAAACACACATATTTTAATTGAAGCAAAAGGTTGTAATAGATGCATAACAATAAATCTTAACAATGTATTACTTTCAAAACCTTTACAGACCTTAACCCGTTGAATGCATGTTTTTATGACGCCGTAAATGATCGTTCCTTATCCATCAGCTGCAATGTTACTGATGCCAAACACATACATAGAAACACACGTCAAAAGCACTCAATCCTTCCCATTTCCTCCATGACAGTAAAATATTTCAACATACGGCTGCATTTTCTTTATCATGTCCCATAAAAATAGTAATTTGCCCGTGCCTCTTGTAGCACAATATGGTTGGCGGTGTGTTTTTACTGATAATGTAGAGATGACAGATAGGTCCATACAGGGAGGTTTCACTTCACTGTGGATACCAGTGTAATAAATTGCATAGGGAAGGGAGTAGAAGAGGCGACGATAGTGCGAAAGAGAGATAGACGAAAAGAGATAGGGCCACAGATAGAGACTCGCTCCGACATCTCTCTTCACTGGCCAGTAGAAGGCTGCACTCTGGGCAGTGATTATACGCTATGAAAATGTAGGATTAATTAGGCCGGCGAGGGAAGGCAACCCTGTCTCATTACTGGCACACTATCCCCCCTCAAAGATATCACCGCTAACATGGCCATCGCGCTAATGCCAACAGACAAAGTCCTCTCTTCTTTGCCCATCGCCCTTATTATCTTATTTAAGGCCACTTAAGGAGGGCCCCAAAGGTGAGCGACATGCTAGCTTCTCTTCATCCTCCTCCTCTGCTTAATCACAGCTTCTCCTTTTGCTCTCACCTACTCTTATATACTTATAAGATGTATGTGATTCACAAAAGAGAGTTTCCTTTCAAGCGCTACATGTGTGACTGGGTGGAGCGAGGACAATGGTGGCACAGTTTCCACTTTGTCACAGGAATAATTAGTCTATGGAGACTTTGCCCTCACAGAGTGTTGATCCACTGTTCCTCCAGCTTTATCCGTTTTCATAGATAACATGTCACACGGCCCGAGCCTTCCCCTCCTCAGAACATCTGCGATTCTCCATCATGCACTGCTCATCGTCCAGGTTTTTATCTGCGCTGTTTGGTCAGATATATATAACATTATGGGAAGGGACAACACAACCCGACTGGCGGTGTGAAACGAAACTTTACTGACCATTAATAACATGATAACAAGGTTTTGGTTCAAGTATTATGTCCAATTTATTCACACAAAGATGAATGAAAGCTGTGATCCAGTACTGGTGCTGAGGTGAAACCATGTTGCTAAAATTCAGATGTGACTTTTTTAAAATCATGACACCTTTCTTTGCCATTAGAGTTACATTGTGTAGAATCACCGTTGCAATAATATAATGGTTTTCAGTCATGGCCAACACTATAGAACAGTGATTCCAAACCTTTTTTTCAAGTGACCCTCATTTTATCTGTTGATATATTGATGGCCCCCCACCTCCCAGGCCCCTATAATTAGAAAAATTAGTAACTAAAGTACTTTATTGGGTATATTTAACTGCATAAAAAAACATCACGGAAGTATCATTAATCTATTTTCAACAATTTCTAAACACATTTTCTGTGACCATAGCAATGCATTAGCCAGTCTTCCATGCATTATCATTCAGCTCTAGCTTGGACCTCTTTTTCAAGAGTTCGTCACGACCCACTGTGAATCTTTGGCGACCCTTAGTGGGGGTTCTGACCCCCAGGTTGGGAATTGCTGCCATAGAAAATATGACATGGGTCCCACTGACCTTTTTGATCAAGGTGAACTGGAAAATGTGGCTGATGGTGAAGAGGAACTTGTACAAAGATGAACGCTATACTTGTTAACATGGACAACCCTCTTCCAACAAACAAAGACAAACCAGTGGATGTCAAAGGTTTGGATTAAACAAGACTATGATTGTTTTCAATAGCCTAGTTTTTACAGTTGTAAATTAAATAATCCACACAAAAAATATGTTTTGTGGCCTTCTAGTACAATGTCAGGGTGAAAAAATAATTGTAGACGTGACTTCTCTTTCCTTTCGGTTGCTCTCTGCTTCTTCAGGGGTTGCCACAGTTAACCATCTGCCTCTATCCATCTCCTCTGATCCACAATGGAGGTCACACTGATGATTTCTATATTCATTTGGCATATTTATTGTGCTGGATGCCCTTTCTGATGCAACCCTCTTTAGTTATCTGGGCTTATGACCAGCACAAAAAGTATTTGGTCTGTGACTCCCTATGGTATGTAGACACTGACTGCTGGCTTTAAATTCACCCTTTGTCAAATTTCTTTTTTATTTATTTTGGTTTTGAGCCTCTAAAAGAGTGTTTTTAACCAATCACAGCAAAGTAGTTAAATGAAATTATATAAAAAGTGGTTAGAGGTCATTCAAAAGCCAGAGTTTATCAGGCTCTAGGTTAGGATGTGGTTGTATTTGGAAAAGAAATATATAAAAACAGTAAGAGAAAAACATGTTATGCAGGTGAGGAAAAAATAGACTTAAAAGATTAGATTATTAAAAGATTGAAAAGGGTGTATCTAGATTTATTTATTTTTTATTCATTCATTTATTATTTATCTAGACTGATAGTGGACAAGCGCGCTCACACTGACTGCAGCCACTCATGTATGATGCTTACACTGCTTGACCCCGTTGCCCTGTGTCGCGCACTACGCGTCTCAGTCTCCACTGTAACTTGTTGTGAAGCCGACATAACAAAACCTAATTAGATTGTTGAGTCAATCAGCATCCCACAGGTACATAACATGGCTGTAGAGAACAACAAACCTGTCTAATTGCCCTGAACATGATTACACCTCTCACTAGGACTGAGTGCTTTCAAACGTGCTTGTTTTTGTTTTTGATTGCAAAGTCGTTACATGTGCTAATTGTGCCGTGCAATCCTGTTTCAAGAGTATCTGTAAAGACACGGAAGCCTTAAATTGATAAAACATTCACTGCGATAAACAGCATTCTTCTCTTAGAGCTTGTGCTGGGCTTGTTTTTACGTGTGTGTGGGTGTGTGTGTGTGTGTATGCAGTGGTAAAGGAAGTACTCCAATTTTTTACTTTTTCTTTACCTACTTAGAGCTGAGCTACACAATTTTACTACTGCTGTCTGGTGCTGTAACAGTTAAATCTGTTTCAGTATAGTTACCTTTCTGCTTATATTTCAGTAACAAATATAAAACCAAACAAAGTTGCAACCTCAAAATACAAATACATGACATCAAACTGTTGGAGCTTACTTTAAACCTTTAGTTCTGGGTTCAGCATTAGCTCAGTGTGAACAAGCAATCAACTCCAACTTTCATAAACGTCACATTTTGCATCATTAATTTGTATTTTTACTTTACTTTCTCTTTCTTTTTTCTATATATGTTTATTTTGTTGCAAGACATATAGAGCTAAAATAGAGACTTTGTCTAACTTCCCGGCAGCAATTATTTAACAGCCAGTGGGAGCATCCCATGAAGTGTGTTTGCAGATTGAAATCCTTAAAGGGCCTGTATTATGTTTTTTGTGTGTCTTTTAAATTAATTTAGGACGCATCTAGATCAACATCTTATGTTTTGTTGGTCAGAAAATGCAATATTTTATTGAAAAAAAAAACAACTCATAATTTGACTCTGTGTTCCTGTCACTTTAAGAGCCCTCCCTTCCTGCTGTCAAACCCCTTCAGCATGTCCCAACAACACATGCAGGTGCAGAAGCCAGTGGTGTCTGCTGAAGTCCAGGGGTGGATTTGTTGGGTTGCTGCAGAGTAGATGTGAGCTGTGCTTCCTGAACAGGGCAGGACCGTGAGGGGGGACAGGTGTGGTCAGGTGGAAAAGGCAGACACCGGTGAAATGAGCTGTTTTTGCCTCTCACGTAATCAATGTAAAGGAATAGAGGATTACTCAAACATACATGAATGAAACAAAACACAACTCCAGCTATGTTTTTGCTGAGGAAACATTATAACATGGTAGAAAACGCAGAAAAATGGATTTTGCATAATATAGCCCCTTTAATAATAAAGCCTGTATACCACCTAAATCTTATTTACGTTTGCAATATACTAATCGATAATTTCACAGGTTTCCTCTAATCTAATGGAAACAATTGTGTGGTGCCTGTTTCAGTGAAATTACAGATAAAGGGTCACAAAGTACTTTGATTTGTTCCACCACTGCTTGTGTTTCCACATAACTCCAGTGCTATCTGCTACAACAGTCTTCTCTCTTCCTAGCCAGACTTGAACATAATTACCCAGGGTGCACTGTGTTAACGCCTACTGTCACTCCTCATTTTCAAGGCCTGCTGGAACTCCACTCAATTAAGTAATAAAACATGTTCTCTACTATTAGCCTCTATCCCATGAACATTTCAATAGGGCACATCCATAATTGACGTGAGCGACTCTGCCTTTAAATTGGCTGAGAGCTGTGTGAGAGTGCAAGAGAGAGATAAGGAGAGGGAAGCATCATTTAGTCAAAATGTTGTAACAGCAGATGTTTACCACTGCTGCTTTTCTCCTTTACCTCTTCACACTTGTACAGGTTCATCTGCTGGTTATTTTCAGCCACATGTTATAGACATTTTATGCCTAATTGAAATCAGTATTATCAGTGGTGGAAAAAATAAATTATTTTGTCATCATAATAATTATTTTCTTATTGCTGTATTGTTGTTATTATTATTATTGTTTTTTAAAAAAGGACTTTATATATATATATAAATATATTTTCTATCAATGAGTTTTCTGATCCTAATTAAATATTAGTAAAGGTAACAGTAGTAGCAATTACAGCAGTAACAGTAGTAGCAGCAGCAGTAGAAGTGACAACAGTAGAGGTAGTTGTATTAATAAGTAGCAATTATAGTAGTTGTTGTTTTTGCTATAACTGCAAAAAATAAAAAATAAAATAAAAATAACATAATAATTTATGCAAACTTTACATAATACTTTTTTATTTTTGCTCAAGTAAAATTTTTGTTGACTACTTTTACTTGTGCTTACTTACAACATACAGATTTGGATTACTTCTTCCACCTCTGAGACAAGAAAACAAGAGAGGAATTGAAAAGAAAACATAATGCACAAAATTGAAACTGCTGTTTATTTAGTCATGTGCACGTTGTGGTAATGTGCTCCATATAGAGAACCTACCAACACTCCAGAGTGCACCGCTGCAATAAAAAAGGTGAGGTGCTACCCAGGATTTGTGGCCTAATGCAGATATAGACAGGTCCCCTTGTAGTAGTGCTGGTCAGTGACTGTGAATAGAGATACAGTCAGTGTGATGCAAGCATTGAGTTGGCCCGCAGTCAGATCTCTGGAGTGGCCCCTGAGGCACTTAGTGAACTCCCAGGCTGCCAGTGCTCTACTGTACTGCAGATGTACTATACTTATACTGTGATTTTCTGTAATGTGTGTGTGTGTGTGGGACAAGGCGATCTCCAGGGTTGCCACTGCAAATCAATCGCATAGTGACTTTGCAAGCTTTAGCGCCCTTATAGCCACATACTGTGACTGGGGAATCGAACCACCAACCCTCCGGTTAGTCACTTAGCTGTGATTCTTCTTTTGGTTTTTCACTTCAGGGTTCACCACGGCAAATCATCTGCCTCCTAGTGTGCAAAAATTCAGATTTTGAATTGGCATAGGTTTTACACTAGATGCCCTTCCTGCCACAAACCCCTTTATTTATCCAGGCTTGGGAGTGGCACAAAGACTACACTGGCTTGTGACCCTCTGTGGCTGGATTAGTTGATATGCAGACTATTTCCTACATAGGATTGCTGTTAAAACAATTATTAATAGGTTCATTTACAACATTGTGTGCAAACAGTTTCCTTGTTAAAATAATGTAACCATGGTAAATTAGCTTACGTGGATAACCACTGTCTTTTATAGGGACTTATTGCAGACCTAACAGCCCTCACATGTCTGAACCTGAAATATAATACAGCTCATTAGGTTTCATATAGTTATAGCTAAGCCTAACCCTTTTTTGTTTTGCTTACTGCCTTTTATAACACAAACTTCCTTGATCTTTGGTTCAGTATGAGATTCATTGTTGAAGATGAGCCAAGGCTTCTTGTTTTCTAACTGAGGTCATAGTATTGAATATTCAGAGTACAATAACTGTTTTGTAGCTTGTATCAGCCTCACAGATGTCGGCATATAAGTGTTGTTTGAAAAGTGACTAAAGCAGGGCATCTAGGTTTTCATGAAGTATTACTTACATACGTCAAAGGCCTTGGCAATCAATCAATCAGGCCTACATAAGGAACTTGTGATTTCAGTGGTTCCATTACACAAGTATGTCCCCCTGTCCCAAATGTCTGTGTTGTCCCTTTTCAGCTGGAGACTATGATCAGGATCTAACCACTGATTACCGAGGGCGAGTCCCGCCTTTGGGAGCGACTGGCTTAGCTCTTGTGATGTCAGTGGCAGTTAGCATTGGGGGGAAAGCCTCCACAGCATTGCTCTCAGAAGCCCAGCCTGACTGCTGGATGTTTGTGTTGGACGTCTGCGCCCGCCGCCTGATGCTAAGCAGACGCTGCACTCAAACCAACACAGTGCAATGGGAGTGTGCGGAAGAACCTGGGGCATGCTGGGTAACCGGATCCGGCTAAAAGCAGAAGACTGGATCATGGCAACATGTCACGCTCCACCAAGGACAAAAGTCTGAGTCTCAGGTCAAAGGTCAACTTTGACTTACATTATTGTTTACACTACTTTGCGTGTGGATAGACAACTTCATGGTCACAAGACAATAGCTACAGCGTTACATTATCCTACACCATTGACAGGTGCTATGGTAATAACACAAAACATAGTGTTGATCACATGACTTACACTATATTTAGTATATATATATATATATATATATATATATATATATATATATATATATATATATATATATATATATATATATATATTAAGTATTTAAGTATTTAGTCACCCACCCAAATGATTGAATTCAATCTAAATTTATGTGAGTGAGTGTGTGTGAGGTTGTTTTTCAGGAGCTGGGCTTGGCCCCTTAGTTCCAGAAAAAGGAACTCTAAATGCTTCAGCACCAAGAGATTTTGGACAATTCCATGCTCCCAACTTTATGGAAACAGTTTGAGGATGGCCACTTCCTGTCCCAACATGGCTGTGCACCAGTGCACAAAGCAAGGTCCATAAAGACATAGATGAATGACTTTGGTGTGGAAGAAGTTGACTGGCCTGCACAGAGTCCTGACCTCAACCCAATAGAACAGCTTTGGGATAAATTAGAGTGAAGACTGCAAGCCAGGCCTTCTCATCAGCATCAGTGTCTGACCTCACAAATGCGCTGCTGGAAGAATGGTCAAAAATTCCCATAAATATTCCCAAACCTTGTGGAAAGCTTTCCCAGAAGATTTGAAGCTGTTATAGATGCAAAGGGTGGGCCGACGTCATATTAAACCCCGTGGATTAAGAATGGGATATCACTTAAATTCATGTGTAAAGGCAGGTGAGCTAACACTTTTGAAAATATAGTATATCTGTGTCAATATTGGTCATAATTTTATGGCTGGTTGATGCAATGTAAAATGCTTATGTTTCTCATGATAACAAGGTATGAAAGTAAGTACTTTAAAAAATCTGACAGCCCAAGTCATAACCCTGTTAAAACAAGCACAAAGACATATAGAGTATATCTACACTCAGGGGGAGGTGCTAAGATGGCGGCTCAGGGAACAAGGCAGGAGAGAAAGTGAAGATGTGGGCCCTGGCAGGAATCAGCATGCCATGACAAGGCTCCCATTATATCTAGTGTCAGCCCATAAACTAATGGAGGCATTAGCATAACCTATACTATGACTATGAGTCATTGGAAACAATATATAATTTAGAGAATCTTCGACTCTGGGTGATTCGAGTTTACACAGCTCTTATGATGAGAGCCCTGAGCAGTTGTTGGCATATACTGCAACTCCTCCTGTGTGCTGTGCATTAACACACTGACACTGCCTTCAACACACACACATACAAACACATAGACGTACTTGCATCAGGAGGCTAATTACTGTAGCTCATGCGTTACTGATACCATCTCTTATTTTTCTCCCCTTCCATGTCTAATGGTTGTGGCAGTAAATGAAGAATGCCTGGAGGGGCATTTTCATTGTGACACATTTAAGAATGCCAGCAAAACACAGGACTCGAGTTGTGTGGGGGGTGCATGTGCAGCGTGGCTTGCCTCTTTACAATTCTTCAAAGTGCTGTCACAAAACACAAACACACACTCCCGAGCCTGATAAGATCTGTTCAAAAATTTCCATCAGAGAATCAGCATTAATTGTCATCTGTCACAGCTGAAGCCATGCGAGGGCCGTTTCCATCAAAATGAGGAGCGGGAAAGGCGTCTGATAGGCTGTGACGGCTGCAGGGTGCGCTGGCGTCTCAGGGGCATCTCTCTGCCCAGAATCAAGCTTTCATTGTAGGGGAAGAAGCTGAGGGCCTCCTTCTAATCTGACGCCCATTCTCCTGTCTCTCACCTGCAGGTGGGAGCTCACGCAGCTCAGGCCTGCTCACAATCAGACCCTCTCCCTCCCACATCTGTGGCTCTCCCTCCTGCCTCATCACTTTAAACCCCATCCATCCATCTATCCTCGCAGGTGCTCTGCTCACTCAGTACACTTGTTCACAATTAGCCGCTTTCATTTGCAAAGGAAAAACGCTCAGTTGCTCTTTTCCTCTAATTTTGCCTTTTTATCTTCTCTGCAGCTTTGTTTCAGGAGTTCTGTCTTTTCTTCTTGCCCTTCCCTCCCCTCTCCCCCCACCCCTCTCGCTTTACCTATCTATCTATAGTCCAGCAGATGCTGTCCCATTTGTACTCTCCCCCATGACATTCCTACGGGGGATTGCTTAAGGATTCAGGAGCCTCGGTGCTCATGGATCACACTGACACTTGGTCAGCATCAGCAGATTATGAACTATAGGCGCCTGACACCCCGCCATTGTTCCTCCATCTAAATATGAACAATAAGGCCCATCCGACGCCCACGCTGACAGCTTATTCGCTCTTATCACTCCTGTGGAGTCGCCCGGCATGATCTCGGCTCCTCCCCTCCTTCCCTGTACATGGCCCTCTTCCCCTCCTCTTGCTCCAAATCCCCAACTCTTCTACAGCCCCTTCTCAGTCCATTCACGGGCCAGTGGTCTTCTGGAAACGTCAACTGTACAGGGCAGAGGGTAGATGAGATCTGCTTGAGGACTGAGATGGCATGGTTAAAAGATCACAAGGTCAACAATAATTATGGTTTAAGATGCTTTAGGGACAGGAAAAAGTAGGCTTTCAGTGTTATTGGGACACTTCTACAGTCACATAAACTTCCCAAAAGTTTAGGCCACACTTATATTTGAAAGTAGTATGAAACCAAGAGTACATTTACACTTGCAGACTTTGATTCTGCCTCAAGATCATTGTCACATGACACATTTCAGTGTTCCTATTCCCTAATTGCTCATCACTGTCTCTTGTCAAATAAAGCAGAAGTGACAATTGCATTACCCCAAATGATAAACCCTATACATTGTGAAATGTGTTACAAACAATGCAGACAGGAAGCAAAACAATACCTTAACTTGGAGCTACAGTACTTAAACTGTCATCTGCAACATGTATTAGGCATCTGGTTATCAGCGGGGTTTTGCCAGAGCACTGTCTCTCCAAACCGGGATGCTTTGCTGCCACTGATCTGCACATCTCTGTCACCATCACAACTTCGGCAGGCTTTTAATGAGACTGGCCAAGCAGTGTTTTGACGGCGCACCTAAAGAAGAAAATGAGAGAGAGAAGAAATGCAGAAGAAGAGTGGTGTGAAGAAAGAAGAGCAGTGGAGAGTGGAGAGACTTTCTGAGCCAGGCAGGAATTAACAGGGCCCTAGGGACGTCCAGATCAGAGCTGGGGGGTCCCAGGGGAGCACTTACCACAGGGGCCCCCCACGCTTGTTACAGCAAAGCAGGGGCCACTAGGGGACTCCCAGGGCTTCACTTCACAAATGTGGGGCTCAATTTGCCATGCAAGATGGTTAAAAGGCAGGCGGTCAGGGTGGCTGCAGAAGAAGCACACCGCAATTATATCCTGCTCTGAAATCAGGATATGAAAGTAAAGATTAACCCAGAGATATGTAATACTAAAGAAGAACTAAACTGTAGATAAAGCAGGTCTAAAGCAGGACCAAACCAAGATGAAACCAGGTCTAAACTGGGACTGAACCAAGACTAAAGCAGGTCTAAACCAGGACTCAACCATGTCTTAGCCCGGACATAACTAGGGCTAAATGAGGACTAAACGAGGTCTTAACCAGGACCAAACCAGAACTAAACCATGTCTAAACCAGGACTCAACCACATCTCAACCAAGACCAAACCAGGACCAAACCAGGTCTAAACCAGTATCAAATCAAGTCTTAACCAGGACCAAACCAGGACTAAACCAGTACCAAACCACGTCTCAACCAGGACCCAACCAAGACTAAACCAGGTCTAAACCAGGACCAAACCAGGTCTAAACCAGGACCATACCAGGTCTGAACCAGGACTTAACTAAGCAGTGGCCTACACTTGACAGCTCAAGCAACCTGTAAATTAAATCAGGACTTGAGCTGCAGAAGACTCTTGAGCACCACTAGGAGCGGCCCACGTGCCACCAGTGGCCCTCGAACCACAGTTTGAGAAACACTGACACTGAAATACCCAGCTACGGGAGCAGCAGGGAAATTATACCAAGCTCAGATATGTTTAAGATCAATTTGGGAATAAATCCTCTGAAACGACATATTCCTCTTCAACAAGAGCATTATACTTAAAGGCTAACTCCCATGTAGGGTTTTTAGGCGGTTGAAAATGCCAGGCCGGATCACTAGGGATGAGCGAATTAGCCAATAATATGAGTCCTGTTGAATGACACAGACACAACCCATCGACAGTGCTATAAATTTGCGACGCACACATCACATTAAATTCAGTATCAGTGACAATAAAGCTCAATCCTGCAAATGAGATCAGCAGACCTTAAGATAAAATGAAATATTAAGGAGATGGCTAAGAGAGGGCCATTTGTGAGCGCAGCAAAATCTGACATTTTTATTTTTTGCTAAACTGCTAACACATATGGGCCCATTTATAAACATTTCACACACTGACAAGAATCCAGCTGGACAAGAGCGTAATAAATGAAAGCAGAGATTTGTCACAAGGGCAGAGTGTGCAGTTTTTAATGTGAAATGTGTCTCATCTGCAAATGTTCTCGAAAGCCTTCCTGTTTTTTGGACAGTGAGGAGAGAAAACAAAAGTCCGGCTCAAAGTTTGTCAGTGGTGTCAGAGCTCAAAACCACAGGAAAGGGCCTGGCTGTGTTAAATTAGTAAAGGATACCAACTGCTTTGTTTTTCAACCAACTGACAAAAAAAATCTTCAACAAACTTTCAACAAGTGGTGAAAAATAAATAGCTTTCAACGTGTTTTGAACTCTGCTGTTGCAGTCAATCACTCAGGGCCAAACAGTCACATTCTTGTGAACATTTTAGTTATTATATGCCTTCTTGTTGAAACATAGTGAAGGGAGCTGATGTGATGAATGTAGAAGCCTGTTATTGTGATTTCTTCCAGCATAGTTTCTTATGTAGATGCAGTACTTTTATTATAATCTGCACTTGCAATTTTGCTAATAATCTATTTTACATATGTTACACAGTTTAAGGCTGTAACAAGCCAGCCACTAAGGCACAAGTAAGTGTGCTGTACCTTTTATGCTGGTCTCAAACCTGGATAAATGGAGAGGGTTGCATCTGGACAGGCATCTGGTATAAAACCTGTGATAAAGAAAAATGCAAATCCCTGTATGCTAGGAGGAAGATGATTTGCTATAGCGACCCTCAAAGAAAAATCTGAAAGAAGAATCACAGAAGCATTCATGCCTTTAAGTTAATGTCACCAAAATTTTAATCTTATGCAGGTTAGCAATGCCATACAATAATTTTAACAGTGTATAATGATTTTAGTCAAAAGGCTCATTATTAAGTCAGTGAACAGCAGTAGAGGTGTCCCTGAGGGAAAATGTTTTAGTAAAAAGAAGAGAACGGCAGCACTCATGCTTACCAAACAGCTGTTTCTACAAACACATAACTTAACATGCAGTTCAACTGAAGGCCATAAGAGCATAGGAGTTTTCTATAAAGTGAATTTCTGACATACATGAAACATAATGATGATGCTTTATTGCTTGATTGCAGTTGAAGTGTATTTAGTATATACTTAACCGCTCAAATAAACGAATGAATGAGATAATCTATCTCTGTATCCTGTTAGTAGCTTTTGTTGTGCTGACCTATTTTAGGGTATAACAAAAGTTTCATCTTATTGTGAAATATTTTCAAGCATAATTTCATGTTTCCCTCTTCTCGTCTGCCACACTGTTTGTTTTGCTAAAATGAATATACCAACAGAATTAACCCCTATACGGCAGTGCTGACATGAAGCAGATGGCTGCAGCAGCTCTGTGGAAAGGTGTTATCGCAGGCTGACAGTGAAGATCTGCTATTTCAACAGAGCGGTGGGCTGGCTCGCACTCTACACACGTGGAATCAGACAGTGAAAAATCTTCAGATTGTTTAATTCAAGAGCAAAGATTTAGTCTCTCCCAGAAGTGTTTGTAATTCTAAATACTGTAAACCTAAAAGCTGTTTTGAAAGCTCATTTAATTTCCAAGTTTTTGTCCTGATAAAAAATCTGATGCTCTTGTTTAGACCACTGGGATAGCCTCCCCATTGACTCAGACCAGTCGTTCTCAAACTTTTACACTAAGTACCCCCCTCAGAAAAGATTTGGCTCCCACGATACTATTTTGTCCATGTCTAAACCAAGGAATAAAGTAGGGATTAACACAGAAATAAAGACTAAACTGAAGCTAAACTAACCACTAAACCAGGACTAAACCAGGTTTATTTAGGTCTAAACCAGGACTAAAGCAGGATAAAACCATAACTTAAAGAGAATATATATATTTTTTTTTCATATTTTTAAACAAGTCTTGGTCGCCTCTAAAACAGCAGCATGTTTTACAACCTTTATAAACAATATGTGACAAAAAAACAAACAAACAAAAAAAAAACACATTTTCAATAAGTACTCCACTGGTGCAATAAAGAAACAGGTGAAGAGACCAACAGAGGGCAGCAAGTGATGTCCTTTGAGCACAAACAGAAGAAAAAAATGCTTTTTATTTCCTTAAAGTTTTTGTATGATGTAATTTTACTACAAAATAAAAAAGAGCTGTGAGGTATCAGTGGAAACAGAGCAGTTTTTTGGATAAATGAATGAGAGCAGACTGGGTGTAGAGGGCTTGTTGATTGGTCAGTGCCTCCTGGAGTGGGTGTTCGTACAAGCATTTTGAAGACTCAGAATGGCTGTGGCAAACAGGCGTGACTGAAACAAAACACAGCTCCAGGTATGTTTTTGATGAGGGAGCAACATTACAACATGGTAGAAAGCTCAGAAAAGTCAATTTTGCATAATATAGCCCCTTTAACTTTGTAGTGGTCTACTCTACTACGAGATCAAGCTCTAAGTCAAGACCTGAACTCCAAAAGACTCCAGAGTACAACTAGAGAAGTCCTGCATATCACCAGCGGTACCACACTTTGAGAAACACTGACCTAGACTTTACCTTATAATTTGCTTTCCCTTTTCTGCCTCTAAGTCGGTCTTTTTTATGTTTTTGAAGTGTGGTTCTTCAGTGTTGTGTGGCTAATTAAAAAGCACTTACACTTGTTTCTGGTTCAAGGTTGAAGCGTTTGCTATCTCACTGAAGCGAGCTAATCAGATCCCTTTTCAATCACTACTGCCTTGTAATGAAGTGTTGCAGGCCATCAATGGGACTGCATGCTTGGTGTTTTATCTTTTTTTTTTTTTTTTTTTTTTGAAGCAACACAATGTTACTTTTGCTTTCTTGGTCTCCCCCTCTGGTTGGCAACATCCCAGAAGCCCAATTTTGACAACCGTAATTCAATGATGGTGGTTGGTTGTCAATTTGTGTCAACCATTGAGGTGTGTGTGGCGGTCCGTGTATGGCAGGGTGTGCTGTGGGGTGGGGGGGTGCTGGGCAGGGATTAGCGTGATCAAAGACTCTAGTGCAGAACCACATTGGGAAAGTAAGAGAAAAGGAAAACCAAGCTGAGCAATCCCCCCCTCTCTCTATTTTTCTCATAATAACTCCCACAGAAGAGATGAACCACGACTGAACCTCCACTTCTTGGAAATACCTATTGATTTACATGGACAAAAAAATGACAAAAAGCAAAATATTAGACCCTTACTGTACACGAAAGTATACTAGGTCTAGTGTCGTAAACTGGGATGTATGTACACAGCACTGGGGCTTGTGGCAGCCAGGGCACATGTAGAAGGAGACAGACAGGAAATAAACAAACAAGTCCGGCTTTAATAGAATTGTACCTGCAGCCCTGAGGACACACACACACACACACACAAGCAGAGCATATCAACTGGGCATGCTAATACTGCCAAAGGGAAGCCAAAACTAATAGCAGAGACATTAAGAAAATGATCCTCGGGCTGATATGTTTTCTATAGATGGCGACTAAACTGAATTGCCATATTTATCATACTCACGGAAACACAGAGAGCGGGGGGACGAGGGAGAGGGGAGAGAGACCTGCATCCGAAGTGCTGTCCCTCTCAGATGTCCCCAGGAGAGTGATGAGAGGTGCCCCCGGGGAGAGAGGCCAACTTAAGGGAGGAGGATATTGTGTGGTGTTGTGCACATTGGCCCGGCACTCAGAGTCCCCTCGGTCTGCTACTGCAAAAGATTTACCAAAAGGAATTACACAGTTTGTTTTTTTTTAAGCAGCTTGATCTTTCCTTTCTAAGTTCACCAAAACAGTTCTGTCTCACATTTTTGGCAAGTTTTATGCTCAATGCCCTACCCACTACATTTATCCAGGCACAGCACAAATAATAAACTGGTTTGTGACTCCATGTGGCTTGTAATGTACTTTAGTAAAAATAAGATAAGTCAATAGTTTTCTCTAAAGTATTTTGAAATATTCCTGTTGCTTCCATCCCACAGAAATAATATTTTTGCACCAATTTAAAATGTATATTTATTTATAAAGATTGCATTATTTACCAAGGAAAAACAAACAAATAACATTGACAATTTACTTTTGTTTTCATTTACAGTGACTAGAAGCACTTGGAGAGCTCAGACCTCCACCAAGGCATTGACCCTATCTTGGAATGATAAAGATATAGTGCCCAGACCTGGAATTGAGGCGGGAATATTCTAGTTCAGGGGTAAATGCTTAATTGAGCCACAAAGCCCATGCAGTATCTCACAATGATAATAGTGCTCGGTCATAGACTCAAGCTAGAGACATTCTAGTTTAGAGCTAGATGCTCTAGAAATGCCACAACGCCATCTGCAAATGATAAAAATAAAAACACATTGATCCAAGCTGTGAAGAAAGAAAGTACACACAAGAGTTACTTGAATCAAGATGCTCTGTCCTAATCTGCTCGTAAATGTTCATAGTTCTTCGAAAGTCAGCAAATGGATGAAACATGGCAGTTGTTGTTGCACCAGACTCCGCTTCTACTTCTATGCTTATGTGGGTCCCCTTCCCCTCCTCTCGCTGCCCTTTTCCGGCTCTCCAATTAGGCTCGGGCGGCAGGTTTCCATCAGCTGTCTGGTCGTCTGCAGCAGGACTCTTCAGAGCAGAGGCCTGTCAGGAAATGAACTCATCACTGGGTGACAGCTGCTAATTTCTGCCTCTTCCATGTCACACGAGTGGCCTGCTGCAGTTAATAATGAGCCATCCAGCGCTGATTAGGGAGATACACGGGGAGGGAGGGGAGAGGGAGGCTGGGGTCCGCACAATACAGTACACAATCATTCAAGGCGACATGCAGAAGGATGTTCGAGGAGGGACACAGACTGACGTTCCTATTCAGAGCAACACAGGCAGGATAATATAAGTGTTAGTGCAGGGCAGCAATGGGAATAGATTTACAATATGTATGTTGTTGCAACTGAAGGTGTAAAGGTCACTTGTTGGAGGCTATTACTGGCCATGACCATTGACCTTAAAGATGCCTGGAGAATGGATATTTAATGTGTTGCCTCCCATTGCTATGTCAAACATTGAATGTATATCTGCACCTACATTTTTTGTGTATATGAGGTGCAGTTTGTTAAAGTTCTGGTTCTTTGGATTCATCAAGGGCTTTTGTGGAGAGCCATATTACAACCCAGGATGCAGTATAATAAAATATTTTAGACAAAATTTACAGGGGCTATCTTATGCAAAATTGACTTTCTGCGCTTTCTAACAGGTTGTAACGTTGTTACTTCTGCTAGGTTCTCTTGGGGCCCTAAGCAAAAATTCACAGGGGGCCTCCCAACTTGCATTTGTTATTTAATAAAAAAAATTAAAAAAAATAAAAAATCTGAAATGTACATTTATTTTTTGCCATTTAAACTGTGAATTCCTACTATGAGCTACCTTATTAAACATTTTCTTTTAATCAGATGTTTTTAACGGTTGTAAAATGTGAAATGCTGTTCTATAGGTGACCAAGATTGGTTTAAAAATATGAGTACATGAATAATATATCCCCTTTAAATATGACAAAACATAGAACCCAGACTATTACAGAGCACGGATTTAATCAAACAGATACACACAGTGAGCGGTGGCAATGTGTCCACTCAAAAACAAGAATGCACATTATAGTTATTCCATTTTGTCAGTAATAAATGATCATCGCAAGTGGCACATGCTCTATATGCCTCACAAATGTATTTTTCATAGGCAGAATGATATAACAAATTATGTGTATGTATATTATCTCCATCAGACATTATGTCCCTATTCTTGTAATGTTGTTATCTGTTGCAGCACAAAAACAAATCTTGAGAGCACAATCCACTTGAGTGTAATTTTCTCCATTGTTTGAGTGGGAGCTTGAAACTCAGCTGCTGCTCACACACACACTTACGGCAGCATGGAAGGAGACTGACCAGTGTGAGCATCTCTGTCTAAATAGGAACAGAGTTATTAAAAGGCAGACAGGTGTTATGTGAAATTAGTCCATCTCACTACATACTACTGTGCAGTTGTGGATTTTACTGTTCTTTCACTTCTCTCTGGCCTCATCTCTCTCTCTACATCCATCTCTAATCCTCCTCCACCACTCTCCCTCTCTGCCCACCTTCTCGCTGCGCGCTCCCTGCCTGGTGTGTGTGGAGGGGATGGTCTTTTGATGCCCTCAGTGTGCAGCGAGTGCTTTCTCTCTACTTCCAGTGGTCGGCTATTGTGTCGTATCGCCGTCATACTGCTCTCCCACTCACTCCATCAGAAAGCAGGCCTGTGTAGGGGCCTAAATGAATATTGATTCTCCCTCCAGTGCTGAATACTGCTGGGAAAAAAAAAGAATGAGCGTGTTGTAGGCAATGAGCAGAATGGGCCTGATGGAGGGAGAGAATGAGGATGACGATTAGGATGATGGTGATCATGATGGCGATAATGATAATGGTAATGGTAATGACTGTGTTAGTGATCAGAAAGCATGATGGGAGCCAGCAGCTGATGCATGTATGTACTTGTTGCTCCTATAATAGCGTATAGCACTGTCTATTGTGCTATACACGTAGCTGCTGCTGCTTAAGGGAAGACACTACAGGTGAATAGGGTGAAAGATTTAACTAACAGATAACAGAGAGATTTTTAGTAGATTTCTGGCATCAGTAAATTAGAAGGTACTGCCAGCAGCTCTAAAATATCAATATGTATCATGTTTTGAGGAATTAAATATAATAAACAAGGTTGGGAATAATATCTATAAACAAATCCCAAAATTCCAGTAAAAAGTATAAGACTGGAAAAGTTTGTTTGTTGGTGCTACTTAAGTGGAAATATGAGAAAAACACATTTTGATAAAACATCCTTTGAAGTTAAAGGTTGTATGAGCTGTATATAAATAACTCATGTGTCCCCAGATATTAAGTAAATGTGTTTAAAATAAAATTTAGCTTTACTGATAACAATGGTACAGTTGATTTATTCACAGTATAACACAATATTTTACATAATGCCCAAGTTTTCTATGTGCACATTTTTTGTTTTGGTTTCAAAACTCTGCATTGCCAATCAAGACTGGCAACAGACGGATGTTTTAATTTAGACTGCAGTAGCGTTTTCAAACCACTACAAGCGCATATCCTGCTTCCAGTACCTTTATGGAGGAAATACTTTGACTTAAATAGATTTTCTCTATTTTAGTGTCAAAGCTTACATGTTAAAAGATATTGACATAAAATAACATGACATGAAAAAATAATATTTTTACCTGTTGTGTCTCACCTTAAGACCAGAAATGATTAAATTATCAAAAACACCTGAACACAGTTTTTAAAACTTCTTGTTTTTATTCTTGGAAAAGATGTTTCCCAATACGTGTTTAATTGATTGACTTTACAAACAGTGAAGCCTGTCAAAATATTAGCCTGCAATTGATAAAATAAAGCGTACTACAATAATGAAAAAGAAAGCAAATGCTGGAAAAGAAGACTCAAAATGAAAATATCTAATACTTATTTTTGTCACAACATAACAAGAAATAATGTGTTACGTGTTACACAAATGCAACAATTTAAAAAGATGTTTTCTAGTGAAGTACATTCATTTGATTAAGCGTTTGTGAAGATTACAAGCTGCTCATTTAGCACCAAAACGCATTCACTAAATCAATCACCTGAGCTCTGAACTGCCAAAAAAAAGAAAAAAGAAAGAAAGAAAGAAAGAATGACAAAAAGGAAGACTGGGAAAGTTGCTGTCTAATTCAGGAAATGTTATCCTTCTAGGACCACATTATGAGGCGTCCCATCCACATACACCACCATCTCTTTGTGTCCCTGCTGCACCTGCTGCTCGGCCCCGGCCTCTCCGTACAGGCCCTCCTCCACTTGTAAGGTGCAGTCGTCCAGCTCTGTTACTATGTAATGCGTGCCTTCATCGTTGACTATCACCTGCGTCAGTCCCTCTTTCATCATCTGGGACGCGGCCAGCTGGAGCACCTCCTGCATCTCTTCCTGTCCCGCCTCCTGCACCACCTGCACCTCCTCCTGCTCCTGCTTCACCTCTACCAGGGCTTCACTCTCCTCTGGGGCGACCATCTCGTGAACCATGGCCGCCCCGCCTTGTATCTCCTCCTGTTGGCCCATTTCAGAGACGGCGCTGAGGAGAGCGTCAAGAGCAGTGGACGACTCTGATACAATGTGGCTCTGTCCAGCAGCTCTGGCGTGGGCCACAGCCTCGAGCTCCTCCCTGGCCTCCCCTGACTCCAAAACCACATACTGGGTGCTCCCCCCGGCCAAGTGTGCCCCAGCAGACGCTACCTCCCTGCCCGATGCGATGACTTGTCCATCCTCTGTGATGTGGAGCACCTCGGCCACTTGTCCCGCCATGGCCAGCGTCTGTAAAGTGGCAGCAGCAGACTCCTCCAAAGCTTGGTCAATGGACACCTCCCCTTCGCCGTAGCCCTGGATGATGATGACCTGCTGGACTGGATCATCCTGGCCAGAGTCCAGGGATGGTTTTCTGCACACAGGTGAGCCCATGAGCTCAGCTTCCACAAAAGCAGCCCCTTGGCCCTTCAGACGGCACTCAAATGACTTGGAGACAATCCCTAAAAGACAAAATAAAAGACACAATTTTTAATTGCATACTTGCTTTGAGAGTGAACTGAGAAGTGAACCTAATGCCTGGGGAGTCACAACAAATCATGGCTCCTAGTGTACAGTGATTTGCATATCAATTTGGCATAGGTTTTACAGCAGATACCCTTCCCATTTATCCAGGCTTGGGACCAGCACAAAGTTTATATAGCCTTGTGACCCCATATGACTGGATCAGCAACCCAACTGAAGAGTATATAAAAAGTGGACAAAGCATTAAGACCAATTGCCACATAGAAGAGATTATATTCAAAAAAGTTAAAAATCAGCAACAAAAATATGTAAACCTCCATGCAATTACTGCTATGCACCCCGAGATGCTGCCCTAACACCCTGGCAAGCTACCCCAGTTTAATTTTCTGTTTATGCATCCATCAGGACATGAAAGAAGAGGAGAAGGCTATAAGGGAATAAAGATATAAAGGGTGATGTAACACTCTTCATATTTGTGTCACTTAGCGCATGAAAGGAGGCAGAATATGGAGATATTAGGCTGCCGGAAGAGTGTGCCGAGATGCGACTGGTGCTAATTGAGCCACACTGTGCCCTCTCAGATCACAGGTTGCCATGGTGTTTCCAAGGTGATAGGAACAGTGTTAGAAATGCCATTGTTTAAACAGCGCCCGGCTCAGACACTTGTAGGCTAATCTATGCAGAAAATAGGAATTTGAGACAGTAAAGTGGGGACTGTTCAAGTCTTAATGTGATGGTTTGCATATACTATAAAGTGAACATCACTGACCGGACTCAAAACTTATTTTAAAATGTGTTTTTTAGATCCAATTTAATGTGACCGACTTCAGCCTAGATCTGGGTTTTCCAAACACTGGGCCAAGATCAAAGGGTGGGTCACTGCTTTTGTAATTTTTTTCTGTTTAACTATTTCTAATGTTTGAATATTTGTCAGTGAAAGATTGTTCTTACTGAGGAAGTTTAGTTGGAATAGGACTCATAAAGATTTCAAACAGGAGCAAGATAAAACAACAGGCCTACAAAACCCAAAACGTACTGAAAATATACACAAGAAAATATAAAGAAGTTTGTTGTGATTTGTTTGTTATACTGATGCTGAAAGAAGTTTGGGAGACACTGCTGTACACTTATTGAGAACACATTGAGTTCACATAGAGCATAAACACTGGCCACTTTTGGTCACTCTCTCTGGACTCATTGTCATGCCAGTCTAAACAATGTCTCCCTTTCATTTCCTAAACATGTCCTTTCCCTTTAAATCATTTCTGAGTCAAACACTTTCACAAAACTTCAACAAAACATACTTCAAAACATTTTACACTTCAACTTCTTAAAAGTTGACATTTGAGCTGTACAAGGTTTACCCCCAAAGGCAGAGGCAAGATCACACAGATCTCAAAGAACACAGAGGAACAAACTCATCAATCATTGATATTCCTATCTCCTGCTGACATTTAATGTCCTGTACTCACAAGGTTGACAGTGCTATCGGAAAGTTGTACCGCGAACAGTCTCTGACCCAGGTGTGCCCTGTCCTCGTCCGGTGTAAACAGGAGAGAGGTGCTCGCTCTGACATCTCTCCAAAACAAGTCTGCTGGCAACAACAGGAAGGCACATGGAATGCCGCTTTGAGTTTATGGAGAAGCTAAAGATGAAAAACGACTGTAAATGTCTTTTCACATGTATCGAAGGGAAAGAGGAGTTAACAGTTGTGTCTTTTGTGCTGGTGTGTAGTAATGGACTCAACTAATAACAGTGAATTTATAGATGTCTGTGTGGCAGAACAATAGAGCCACTGTCAGGGGAGTGTTGGAGATGGACAGGGTAATAGCTAGTGTTCAATCTGTTTATTCATTCAGAAGACACACATCTAATATTGAAGTGGTTTACCTGGTTGTTACAGCAGTACCACTGGACTCTGCTGTAGAACTACACTACAGTATATGAATATGAACTGAAAAATGCTGTTAACTGTAAGTGTTTTAATAAATGCGGAATTTTACTTTTTTCTTTGTGTATGAAAATGTTATCAAGATATGTTGAGATCCTGGAGTGTTTTAAAGGATTCTGTACCATTTTGAGATATACAGACCAAAGTTACAAACTTCATTTACAAAAAAACAACAACTAGCTTTGGTAGATTCTTTACCATTGTCAGATATAAGGTTTTATGGCTCAATGGAAAGAGCATTTACCCCTGAACTAGAAGAGTTTTAAGTTTGACAGGACCAGTGCCTTTGATTTTTCTATTTTTGTTGCAATTTTGTGTATTTTTGTACATTGATTCACCTTTTGTTATTCATTGTCTTTAATAAAAACCTGCCTAAGACTTTTGCACAGAACCATTAAACCATTGTGTGTGTGTGTTTGTCAATTGACCTAAAAAATAAAATCCCTTTTTCTGGCCTTTTGAAGTGAAAATGTCACTCAATGGGGACCTTTGTTTAATGGTGATGCTGCAGAACACATGAGTTCAGACTCCACTATTTGTATCTTAAGTGACAAGTGCAGTAGTTAGTGTGCGGTGGGGAGTTAGCTCTGTCGAAAACAGCCAGAGGAAGTTGGCATTTTGAGCAGCAGAGGTTACCTATTTACACAGAGCTACGGGGCCCATGCTAACTGCCTACGCCAAATCGCTGCAAGCTGAGAGGTCAGCTGAAGAGGACAATAACTCAATGGCTGTGCACTTTTCTGCCAGATTACCATAACAATTGAGTGTGTGTTTTTTTTACTTGTGAAACCCCCTCGACTAGTACACTCTCTCTTACAAATATGTACTAATTCATGCATGGGTAAGCATTTGTGGTATTTTTCATGTTTATAGGTGAATGCATTCATGCGTCCCATGTGGATGGTAGTATACAGTCAGCCTTATATATACAGCTCTGGGGAAAAAAAAGAGACCACTGCAATTAATTCTTAAATCAGCCTCTTTCTGAGTCTAACAACCATTTTCAGGCCAGTGTCTGTTAAATTCCTTCATGCAAATCTGAGAGGTATAAAGTTACCCGGTATAAATATAAAAAGGACTGGTGAATGCAGGAAAGCTGCAAACACTGCAACATTTCTTTTATCTTGATGTATTGTAACTAAAGTTATGCTCTAAAGAACAATAGTTTTATTTTGGAAATTAGGAGAGAAATATTGTCAGCAGGTCACAAAAAATGAGGCAAATATTCGCCATATCGCACCAATAAAAGATAAAATTTTTCAGTGGTCTCTTATTTTTGTCAGAGCTGTATATCCTCTTAATATTACAAATGTGTACTAACTCATGTGCAGATAAGCATTTCTGGTATAATTCATGTTTATAGGTTAATGCCATATTTGTGTCCCAAGTGGGTGGTAGTATATGGTCAGCCAAATATCTATATGTCTTATGTATATGTATTTGAGGCGCTGTGGGGGCAGAGAAGCGCCTCACATTAGCTCAGTGTTGGCCCGCTGAGGTTTATGGAGTGTCACTCAGTTGCCGCAGCCGTGAATCAAGTTAATGTTGCAGATCCCATCTCTTCAGTTGTCCTGCGCTCGCGGTGGAAGAACAACATTTGAACAGCGTGATTTGGCCGCGGCGAGGAGCTGATGCCTGTTTAATATGTGTTTTGAGTGTTCTGACTCACTGACTTCTTTAACAGGAAGTAGGGAGACAGATAACGGAGAGGGAGGCAGACTGCTTTATTGGATGTGATTTGAAACAAGATGGAGGCTCCTTGAGAGGGATGAAACAACTGCTGAGGGGGAAATGGGGTCAGTTTTTTTGTATCACTTAAAAGTAAGGTAATGCTTTAGAATAGCTCACCACTATTAAACAGTAATAAACCAATAATAAATATGTCATTAACAATAACTGAATGAATTAACTATTTATAAATAGTGAATTAACACTGATGTTTATAATTTTGCATTGATTTACCTGAGCTTACTGAGCTACTCAAGAATTAAAAGTTATTCACAATGTTTATAACTCAAGGGTGTTTATAAATGTTGTAATGAGTAATGCTTTGTAAATAATCAATTGTCTACCAATCAACTGTTCAATAATACTTAACTAATCTTTAACTAATGCTTAATAGAATGAGTTATTCTAAAGTGCTACTAAAAGTAATAACATTTCTAAGCAGCACATGTAGTATCAGGTAAACCTCTAATCACAGTTTATAGTTGGCTTTTCTGCTATATTTTAACATCATCTAGTCCAACACTACAGACTACAAAATGAACAATTTTTATTGTATATACCAATATTATATCAATTATCAATTATTATATCAAATTATAATCTTTTAAAAATATAGTACTACAGATGTGTACAGATGCTCCAAGCAGACAAAAATGATATGTTCTTACTCAAGGTCAAGCCATATCTACAACGGTAAATGGAGGATAAACCAGATATGATGAAGGAATGATGAGGGATGCAGGATGCTGAATGCAGAATGAGGGATGAAGGAGAGAGATAACAAGGAGATGCCCCACCGGAGATGCTGGCTGGGTGAGTTAAGACTTCACCCCCATGTAGGCTCATTGGAGGGAGGAGGCTGAGAAAGAGAATGCAATGGGAGGGTGAGGTGGAGAGAACAGTGACCAACAGTGTTAGATGAATTTCGTGGGTTTAAACAGGGTTGCTGGGAAAATTGGAGGAGTGGTGTAGGAGTGGAGGAGTGCTTAGTTGTAAAGCAGTTGAGGTGTGGCCTTTCTCACAAACCTAGATTAACACATTAACTTCATTATGGGATGTTTCTTGTATATTGTATAAAATTTGGACCTGTTGGGAACTGTTGACCAGAAGAAATGGTCAATAAATGCAATCAGAAGTACTCTGAGAGTGCACAAAGATATTGCAGTCAGACCTAGTCTAGTAAATGCCAATAAGCCTCACAAAGGCAAGAAATTCACTAAAATTAATAATTTTATTTTTTGGATCCACATCTGGATCTTCCTTGGCCCCTCACTTGTCTTTCCTAAAAAAAAAAAATCATTAAAATCCAACCATTACTTTTTGAGTTATCACAGACTAATAATACTAGTAACTGTAATACATTTGCTGTCATTCTTTACATATCATAACACTTCACTTAACTCACTTCTTACACATAACATCAGCAAACCTATTCTCAAAATGGGATACCTTCTAATGAATGAAATGGTACAGGAAATGAACTGCACCTCATTTGGCTCAGTACACCTCTGGCTCCTGTTTAAAGACTTAGGTGGTCCCTAGACTGCAGTTTGATAACCACCGCTGCTGTGCGACTCTACACTTTGCAGCAGCAGCCAGTGTGTTAGCTGCAGGTCAGCGCGGGAGCCTCTGTGCTCAGTGTACGCTACAGATGCAATTATCGATCAATGGATCAATGGACTGGCCAGCAGCAGGGACCCGGGGGTGCTCTAAGTGGCATTACTTCAGCTCAGAGAGGCCGCCAGGGGAGCGGTCAGACAGCACTTACCAGCAGTTAGAGAAATTAACCTTAACACTGAGACACCAGCACACACACAATCAATTACGCTGGCTGTAACACGGGTCAGGCGGTTGCAAATGTAAGCTTACTCGCACATGCAATCAGCCGAACACACACAACTACAGATTAGTCCCGGTATATCTGTCAGGACATCCACCATTCTTTAAACTGTGACCTATTTTTAACACACCTTAACCTTACTATACCAAATCTCATAGCAGCAAAACACTCTTAAAGACAAAAACACAGGCTAAGTCAATTAAACCGTATCAAACCATAACACAAGAGATGAAAAAACATGCCCAGCAAATCAATTACAAGGTCAATGGCAAGACCATGAAAACGCCACAGCTTAGGATCCATCCTTAGCCACAGCACAAAACCCTTTACAATCCTTTTACCGACCCATTACCTTCATTTATAGATATGAAGCCAGCACCTTAAAAACAGCACGATGGAGACGCCTAAACATGACACACATATGGCGGTTATTTGTGGCGGTTTTTAACACATGAAGTATGGGTGAGTGTGTTGTGTGTTTGATAGGAGCAGTCTTTTGAAGGTGACACTGCTAAATAGATAAAGTGTCAGTCCTGAGTGTATCCAGGTCACAAGGGAAGACCTGTGTATAAACTGAGCTGATGGACCCCTCGTGTGTAGGCATGGATTTGGGTTTACAAGAATATATTCTGAACATGTTGTTGAACAGCTTGATTTGAATTCACAAATTTGTGTTTAATGTGCTTTTTGACTATCCTTCTTCAAGCTCTCCCTATTTTATTCTGTGTTATGGCTCAACTTGGATTTTACACAGCTCAGACTTCGAGTTGGACTCTTCTCACAGACCAGGACTCACGACTCGAATTGGGACATTTGAATTGATGACTTAGTCTTAGTTTTAGACCTGTGGACCGAGGATAAAGAACCAGACTCTGACTTGTGGTCAATAACCCAGACATGGGAACTTGCAATATGCTATCTAATGCTATATATGAGAAAAAAAAACAACTTTCCCTTTAGGTTGCACCCTTATTTGTCAGTGGTCGCCACATCAAATAATCAACATTCATGAGTTGCATATTAATACAAATAGGTTTTAAGCCAGATGCCCTTCCTGATGCAGCCCTCCCCATTTAAAGAATACACTGTCTTGTCGCCCCCATGATTGGATTTTAAGTATGAGCATAAACAATCATAATTTAATGTTCTACAAAATAAGTATATACAAAACTAATATCCCTTTCCAGATGTCAGTTTTCCACATTTATAAGTAAACACATTTTCATGACTCGACTTGGGTGGACTTCAGTTCAGTTCACTGGACTCTGATGCTAAACACTTTTTTATGTGACTTAACTGAGACTTGCACCTCAAGATGACTCAACCTTTAAAGTGCTAATGACACTACTTGGACTCAACTCAGTCCAGTCTTTAGTTACTTGGACATCGACTCGCACACTGAATACTTGTCACCTGGACCTGACTACAACACCGCCCTAAGTCTTTTGTTGCATTGTGTACATGACCTTACCTGCCTCTCTCTCTCTCTTGTCCGCGGTCTTTTTCCTATGCGTGAATGTGTATGGACAGCTGTGTGTATGTATGTGTGTTTGCACAAACTAGCAGGTCAAGCAAGGTCCAGTTAGTGATGGCTCTACTTTGTCTGGTAGGGACAGACGCTACTGTCACCTTTACAAACACCATGAATCAAAGCCAGGCAGGACAGGCTGGCCGACCAAAAAACAACCAATTATACAGCGGCGAGATTGACACCGGGTGGACAGGGCAGAGAGAGAGATGGAGACGCACTGAACACACCCCAAGGACGAATAAACACAAGAAAATCAGGGCACGGACTGACAGTGGGCCTTCTGGGCTCATAGTAGTACACTGCTTGGAAATTCATCAGGGAAATGAACAATCAGGGTCTGTTTGCATGAGAATGGTGAGAAAACATAACGGTCATGCCGTCGCCAATTCACATTCAGACTGTAATAGATGTGAAGAATCTGTTGTAAGCCTATAAGGCCAGCAAGGGGCACTGTATATTATACTGAGTCATTACACTGCAGAAGAAGTCATAGCTCCACTCTGCAACTTTTACTACAACTTTTAAATCCTGACGATTTTGGGGGCAGTGCTGATGAGCTCTAAAGCACTATAAGGACTTAACCATGTATTAACAGTAAATTAACAAAATATGACTTTATAAAGCATAAAATCACCTTATTTTGTTAGTAGCAGGTAGTGGCGCATAGCTGACAGGTCATTTTCAGAGGATGCCGACTACACAATTGCAGAGCCACAGCAACAACAAAACTTTAATACTTCCTGGGCTGTTGTCAAATGTTTGTGATTCTGTGTCAACAAAAGGCCAATCACTGCATTTTCGGCAAAAAAAAGCCCCTTGGATTTAGAAAATAAGAACCTGATCACCAGCAACTGTAAGGTTTAGTCTATGGGACATTCATTAAGACCCTTTTAGCATCAATCCTTAGCTCTGGATTTACTGTTTTATGCTATGGGCAGTGCTTTCTATAGTCCCTGTTAAGACCAGAGTTCCCTAAAGTTTATAGTCTTCTTACTTTCTTTATTTAGAGTCTCCCACCAATGAGACAGCTGAGTGTGGGACTTGTGCAAAAGCTGTAAGTCTCTGAAACTCTTCCACTTGACAGTTCAGTGTTACGGCCCAGAACTGCTGTACATAAACGAAAGCCTCATTTAGAAACATGCATAACTGTGAATAAATAGCAACACACCAACACTACTGTAGTAGATTTATGAAGGTATTAATGCTTAGACCAAACACCAGGATGCCAAATAAAGATGGCAAGAATATGAATAACTTATATGGATCTGTCCAGGAATAACTCGCTCTTTGAGAATAGAGCTTGTTCATTTCAAGTGCTCTTTTGCCATTTGGCATCTTGATCTGTCTCAAAACCTTAAAAACATCTTTGATAACTTAAGCTCATAATGTGCGTATATTACACTTTATCTTACAATAGAAAAATGGTATTTCAAATCCTGGTTTAGGCTATTAACTTTTTATCATCCCCTCTACCACATCTTTCAAAAATCATTATATGTAAGAACTTGGGAGTGAAAATAAAAGACAAATGGTATTTATGATGGGTTAAACGGAAATAAATCAAATGACAAATGAGACTGAGTGACTGACATCCTGGTAATGCTGTTTAAATGTGCTAGTATGACATAATAAAATCAGGGAAGGAGAAAGTAAATGGCCAGTTAAAGTGGATGTGACATCTAAATTTAGAGACAATATAATTATGGTGGTCCGGTGCTGAGAGGGCTCAGGTGAGAGGCTCCAGTGGTCAAGAGGAGCACAGGTCACTGCTCTGCTTTCAGCTCTTTTTCTGCTGACTGAGGACAACCTGCTGCAGAATAATCTGGTCCACAATAACTCTATCGCTTTGTGTCTCTCAGGTCTCCACCTGCCCCCGGAGACCTGAGAGGGGAGACCAGGTAGAGGTCAAAGGTGAGGAGGCCATACAGAGCTCTCCTCATCAGAACAACCAAAAAGCATAATTGCAAAGAAATGGCATTCACACAGATATGTATGGCAAACTGTTAGCACTGTAGCCTGTTCATTCGGCTTGTAGGACTGCTATGAACTTCCTAATACTACAGGGATTATGCATAAGAGTTGGTTAGTACAGACTGTGTTGTCGCAGCAGCGCGTGCACCAGGAAGTATTGATTGTCCACTCCAAAATGTACAACCTAGAAAAGCAGGACGGATCATAGGCCAAAACCAGAGACATATTTTATCTTCAAATTTTACTCTAATGCCCTCAGGTCGGCGTTATCACATGCCTCTGACTAAAACGAATCGCTATTCAAAGTCCTTTATTCCATCTGCAATCAGACTACTGAACTCTGTTCTTAAATAATTTTAATTATTTATCTTTGAATTTTAATTGGTTTTCTATGTCATCATAATGGTTTTCTTGTTTCTAATTGCCTTAGTACTCATATTTGGTCTTGTTTTTATTTGTAGGAGAACAGGGTTTTGTAGACTTGCACCTGCACAGCTCTGGCTCTACTTATACGATCTGTGTGAACTGTCATGGCATGTACTTATATATTTGTGTACCTGTTTCTGTGTTGTTTTGTCTGTGTTGGCCGGGTTTCTGCAGAGATTTTCCCCTTGGGGGACCAATAACGTTTTCTGATTCTGATTAGACCTGACCACAGAACTATGACTACTAATGTAGTATGTAGCTATTATGAAAGCAGGGGTGCATGCTGGGAAAGTGGTTAGCGCTCCTGCCTATAAGCAAGGGAGTGGTGGGTTTGATCCCTGGGTGGACCGCCTTCAGTCTCTCCAAGTGGAGTCTGGATGTCCTGCCCATGTTACCTCTATTCTACTTGTGTACACCATCTTTCTACCACTGTCAAAAGACATATATGTGTTAGATAAAATGATAACTCTAACTTGACCTTAGTCAATAAATGTGATAGTGAATCAGTTGCTGAATCAGTTGCTGAAAAGGGGTCCAGTCACCATTTAGCCCTAGCAGTAATAAGTGGAACATAATAATAAATATCTGAAGCACAAAATGACAGTATTCTAGTCTTCATCCCCAACTAGGATCGTATTGGTTTTACAAAGGATGCCATCTTCTCAATATATACATTAATAGTGTATCAGGAGCCTCAGACCAAAATGTATTCAAATTTGTGATTACATGGAGTTACTGTCCCAATGAAAACAACTGGCCAAACACAGAAGAACCATTTTTGTCAGATGCAATGTAGTGTAACTTAAACTGAAAACCTGCAGAGGGAGAGTAGAGGAGGCAACTCAGTAAGTACCTGCAACTATCTTTAGCCTAGACATGTGCCAGAGACGACAAAGTCCTTTATCACACTGAGAGGGAGAGAAAGAGACTCCCTGCCTTTGGACTAGATGTTGGAAAACTTTGAATTCTAACCACAGAATATAAAAAAAACTGTGTCCAGGATAGAAGGCTTTACAGGGGAAGTCCTTTTGTACAGTCAGAGGCCGTGTGTTACAGATCTAGCATCAGTGCTAACAGCAGTAGTGTGTGGAGGATTGGAGCAGTTGGCTGTAGATAAAAGAGCATTGGTGTGGGTGGTTGATACAGTCACAGTGAGTATGGCCCGGTGCACCTCAGCGGGACTGCCAGAGCGAGAGAGAGGAGCAGGCCTCACCACCTGATGACTCCGGCTTACATCACTGATTATGTGGCCCAGAAAAGCATCGTTTCAACTTTAAAAATGACTAACCAGATATGACTACTGTATTACTTTTTGTTGAGGGCTCCGCTTATTTGCCTGACGCTGTAAATCAGTTATTTGCACTGTGCAGATGAAGGTCAGAAGTGATCACGGTGTGACGGCCCAACGCAAGCAGCAAAATCAAAACGCAATAGAAAAAGACGGCACAGGGAGTCATATCGCAAGAGGGACGGTTGACATATGAAACAATAACAACGATCACAATATTTTCCCATTTTTCTCCTCCTTCCCCCCATTACAGCCCTCGTTCCATCTCTCTGTCCTGTTGCCGTCTTCTCTCGTCTTTCTCGCAAAATCTCTGGAGGTGGACCTTTTGATTGCTTCTTTAATTAGCCATGTCAGACGGCTCAGTGGATTTACTGGGGATGTCGAACTTCTACAGATAATTACATGCCTTTTCCCTTTTTCTCCGTTGCTGTATTCATCCTTCTATCCTCTTTTCACAGAGCACCCCCTCCTCCCCATCACTCTGTCTCACTCACTCTCCCATGATTTAATGATTAATTATGGATGTGAGTTTGAGAATAAAAGCTTTTTCGCTAATCAAAATGAAATTTCCCCCCATTCTGTTAATTACAATGTGAAGATGATGTTGCTGATGTCTTTTTGTGCCAAGGACTGGCCTGCACACTGATCTGAGGTCCACTGTGGCAGCCAAAATAAATAATAACACGTTAAAAATGAAAGCACTAGAATAAGCTAGGGCAAAACAAGGAATAATTAGAAAATATACTCTACTGTACACCAGTTCCCATAATTCTAGAACTCAAAAGAATTGTGGCCCTATTTCTGGGTCTGTTTTGCTAATTTTTAGATTTCTTTGGTGTTTCAATTATATGTAGCACTATTTATCAATTTAAATTAGGGACTACCATAAACATTATCCTCAATTTCTGAACTGTAAAAAATCTGGAGACTCAAATAAAATCTTTGTGATCTCCTTTTGGGTCCCAACCCTGTGTTTGGGAACCACTGCTCTATATTATATTGAACTACAAATTTACACTATGTATAAATGTGTAAAATAATTACATTTAAAAGTGAATGAATGTGAGCAAAATTAAAAGATTCAATACACAAATCAGCTCTAAGGTTGGTCAAACATTATTTGTATTCATACAACATACACCGTGACAAGTTCCTGTTGAGAGTTTCACACACACTTTTGGGCTCCCAGGTCTGTTTAGCTTAGTCCTGCTCTGGCTTCATATTTACTAGGTATTTACCTAAGAGAGTCCGCTGCAGATATTTATCGTCCTGATGGCTCTATATATAGGGCTGAGGAGCTGAGAGGAGAGGCAGGCGCAGTGGGAGGTAGCTCCTCTAATCTCCATCTCCAGCCTGACAGGCCTGAGAAGGCCCTAATGAATGGCTCTTTTCATCTGCACGCCTGTGTCTATGTGACAGTATAAATATTTAGCAATATTGCAGTCAGCTTGTGATTTTACACAGATGGAGTGATTGATGGCTCAGCCCCCTGACGCACGCCAAAGACCGTCCTGGAGATGTTATATAAACCAGGCTTTCTCTTCCTCCGTCATCATCATCATCTCCATCTCGTCGGCTCTATCTTTCACACTGCCTCCTCTGCTCTCCGCCTCCTTCCCAGCTTGTCTTCTTGCTGTCGATCCGCCCTCTGTGGCTCTGCCAATTTGCTTCACTGTTGAATTTCTATCATACAGTATGGTGTCTGTGTGGCTGTAAGACAGGCTAAATCAGAGGAAAACAACCCGACAGCAAAGAAACTCTGAGAAGATTGGCAACGACGTGTTAAACTTCAAACCACTTTACTGCTTCAAAACTCATATTAAACTAATTTTATAAAAGTCACAAAGAATTAATTTGTGAGTCATTAACTTTAGAGCACATATGCATATTTATAACACTTATTAACACTGCTGAGTCCTGAGTGCAGGAAAGTTTAAGGACATGGTCAAAGTTTAGATGAGTGAGAGTCTTCATACTCACATACAACCCCACTGTACATGTGTGTACTCTCACAAACACAGAGAGTCCTGCACTCATGGCTGTCATCTGTGTCAGAGAGAAAACAGACCTGAGCCACTCTCAGTTTGGGCACAGCCTTCACACTGCTGCCAATACGCTTCCGCAGCTCTCCAGGAGACGCTGTGTTTGCATTTGAGTTTAGCTCTACTCACTACCACTGACTTTTGACAAGTTGAGGACATCTTGGATGCAGTATCTAGAGTTAGGGACATGTTTATTGAATATTCATTAAATCCGTGCCCATATTACACATACTGTACTTTTAAAGTATGCAAGTTACACTTTCACATGGTCATGATTATCGGAGTGGTAGGATACACGGAGAATGTTATGATAGTATAAAATTAATAGCACTGTTTTCAAATTTATGTGGGACAGGTTTGTGCTGCAGATATCAGGGAGTGAGACCAGCACCTATTGTCATATGCACCACAGAAAGCTGAACTTTACAATAACAATAAAAAGAAATTAAAAATATAAACAGTCTTTTAAATTGTAATTGAGTCTTTTTGTTAAGCTCTTCATATGTTACACTGGTATAGGGCTTTGCAATAATTTACAATCTTAATCTTTTTTTCTTCTGCTATGTGACTTAAAATGTTATTTAAATGCAGGTTTATCATTTTTCAGTACAGTATAGGTAAAAACGTACCCATGGGCTTTCAGGTTAAATAATGAATCATTTCTTTTGCCGTAAGCTGGGTTGTGTTGTACATTTGTGTGTGATTGTGCGCACCACACAGACCTTCTACATAGCCTCTGCATAGCCAATTAAACTAAAATACAAGAACAAGATCCCTGAACAAATATATGAGGGCTTTAAGGAGGGATGTTGAAGATGTATTAACCTTGTAATTGCCTGTGTAAAATATGCTCCCCTGGTAATGAAATTTCCTTCTTTAATTTAAAAAAAATTGGGGAAATATCTACCCTTTTCTTGTCTTGTGTTTTCCAATTTAATTGCATTTTGGACTTCAATTTCCAACACCCCCACCACTGTCTTCATACTGGGGTAAGGGACCGGCGCAGAACGGCCACATCTATTAATCTAACTGTCCTTTATCGGAATTAGCATTCCAATGTGATCGGTACCAGTGCGCCTTTGCCACTTCTTGTAATTCCCACAAAATCCACTGCTATGCAATAACTACAGTGCCCTTCAAGACAGCTAGCACCTCCTCCTCGCTTTGAGAGGTATCGATTTTTATTTGTTCTGTAATGAGCACAATTAGTCTTTTTCTTGCCCTGCTTCATCTATCACCCCTGAGTTGGTGGAGCTCTGCCACCCGGGCCGGCCGCTGTCTCGAAGAACCCAGCTAGGTGTGTGCTCTCCGGGCAGTGGACAGCGGCGCATCCCTCTACAAGACAGAGGAGAGGCAACAACAAGGGGCATTTGTTCAGGCTCATTTAGCAAGGCACAGGGTTTGTCCACATAAATACACTTTCACATTTAAAACAATAATTTTGTTAAACTGTCACAAATCACATAATTTCATTGTTTAGGAGTGCTTAAAAAGAGACAACACTAGAATTACTGCACCATTTAGTTTGATGGCCTCAAGGTTGTGTGCTAGTGTGAACAAAAACAGTCGGGACAGTGGTGTCATATTAACAATATTTTAACAATTATTTAATAATTCAGCCATTAGGGGGTGTGAGCGGCTGGAGCCTGTCCCAGCTACTATGGGTCTAAGGCAGGGTACACCCTGATCAACGGCAGTTAATCCCAGTTAGTTGCAGGGCTGACACAGAGACATACATAACAGACAAGCAATCACCTTCACATTGTTTAACTACAGGGACAATATACATTCACCAATTTATCGCATGCATGTCTTTGAATGGTGGGAGGAGGTCAGATTACCCAGAGAGAACCCGTTGTAACACCATGACAACATGCAGAATCTACTCCAGATAGATTGTGTGTCAGCCGGCCCTAGGATAGCACCTACAACCTCTCTGCAGAAAGACAGAATTGCTGACCACTCTGCCATTGTACAACCCTGTAACAATTCATAATCTATTATCAGTCTATTCTGAAAGGACTCAGCACCTTTCCCTCTTTTACATACTAGATAGGAGTGCTAGTTGGGTCCCTTGTATATAGCCTGTCCAAGTGCACTTTGACTTAAAGGTGGTATTTTGGCTTCTCTTTACCCAATCAATAAAAAAGCTGTCGACCTAATACTGTAATACAATGATGTGTTTAAAATTCTGATTCATTATTCTTTGTTCAACAGTGACGTTGGTTGGCATAGTCATTAAGAATCATTGTTTTCTGAATAAGTCTGCAATTAGAAAAGAGGAATCCTTCCAAATAAGCACTAAATTATTAACTAGATAAAATGGCATTAGCAATGGATTTATTATTAATCAATGTCACAATAACACAAAAATAAATTGCATCCTATCTATCATACTGTATGCGTAATCTCTCAATTTAATGAAAGGCCCATATCTGGCTCATGTAGCAGGCTGACTCTAATTGATGCGGTTAGAAGAAATTACCACACTCTGGATCCAGCGTGCCTAGTGTTAACATGTATCATAAAATGTGAAAACACAATAAAACACTCCCATGTATCCATTAAGAACACTTTAATTTCCGCTATGGCAGAAGAGTGGCAGGCCGGACTGACTTGTGGCGATCAGGAGGATTTAGCTTCTATAAAGCGGGCTGATTGACAAGGTGATTTGTGACTGACTGACTGGATAAGTGGCTTGCTGGTTTCTCTGTGTAGTACATTGTGCATATTCGCTGTGTGTATGCGTGACGTCGGGTCCTATTTGAGCCATGGCCGGTGAGGAATGGAGCATCTGAAAGAGTCCATTTCTCTTGCCGCGCTGCCTGAGCCTTACTTACCCTAATGATGTATAATAGCCTGCAACTACACTTAACCTGAGCATTACTGTGGCAAAGACTGAGTGGGAGAGGCACACCAACACACTCATAGGTCTAGTTTTTGAACGCTGTTTACCAAAGTGTGCAAGAGCAGGAAGCGACCCAGCACATTGAGTAATGAAAGACTTGAAAATCCATCAAATCAAACCTTAAGATATTCACATCGACAGCTGTATCCTTGTTTTCTTTCTGATCCTTCACTCACACTTCGCTCTGCTGCTGACTCATTCTGTAGCTATAAGCCAAACAGTACAAGCAGTTAGTGCACAGCATCTGTTGTCTCTTAATTAAACCCATTTTCCTGGATGCCAGTGTATGTTCATACAAGCAATATGGAATCTGACCCTTTAGCCTCCTTCGCATTCATTAGCAGCAACGAGCACATCAGTTATAAGTGTGCCTCCGATGTGGCTGGGCCAATGTGTGTGTGTGTAAGACAGGTTGGAGACAGTGGAGAGACAGTAAATGACAGAGTCACGTGATGTGGCTACTGTATGAAACCTCAGATCTAATCAATAGGAGTGAGGAGGACGGCAGGCGCCAGCCAGAGGGTCACCACTCATCACTCAGGTCAGCGGCGCGCGCACACTAACACACACGCATCAAGGGGGCACCGCGCAGGGCACATTACGAGACAGGACTATGAGGCAGTAGAGGATGGGTCAGAGAGAGGTTGAAGCACATAGCAACAGAGGGGGGAGCCGGATCAATGGAAGAGATTGAAAGAGCTCCGTAATACCACAGGAGTCACGGATGTCCAGAATATAGCTAAGGAGGGCTAGGAGCCAGGTCAGGAGGGTTAAAACAGCCTCGCACTACAGTGAGGAGGCATTGACAGGCCATAAAAGAGGCGCGGCAATGGCGGAAGTGACTTATAGTGATGGCTGAATGTGTTTGTGTTCACTTTAGTGCATAATTTGTGGGACTCACTTGATGAAAAGTACTTTTATAGAAAAATATATAGGTGTACTAATATAACAGCAAAGAGCAGGTTTTAACAATATTTGCAGCAGCAGACAGACTGTGTGGGCATGGCTGAAAGTGGGGCAGTGTTTGTGTGTGTGCAGAGTGGAGAGATGGACTGGGCCTGGTGGCATTTAGCCCTGCTCTATAATGACACAGAGCAGCGGAGGAGACAGTGGCACTGGTACTGAATTATTGAAGGTGCACAGTGAGGAATAAATCTGCCATAGAGATGCCATACGCCGTAACACACATGCAGACATGCACATCCAGAGGCCAACGCCACGCTGCGAGGCGGCATGACGACTGCACGCTTTGACTCGCTGACCTTGAGGTTGTTAAAACAAGCTCTCCGTCAGCTTTTCTGCAAAATATGTTTACCTGGTGCGGGGGAAGAGAGAGAAGGAGTGAAAGTGCCGTGCTGACATTGCCGGAATACACACAGTGACTCTATCAATTCTTCAGGATTGTGGGACCAAATAAAAAGGAGACATAAAGTAACTAGCAACCTGTACTAGCAGAGCAGTAGCTACTCTACTATACTGAACTGGGAAAGAGATTAAGTCCTGCACAGTGCAAACAAATGTCCAATCCTCCAAAAGCCCACCGCGCACAAAGATTAAACCAGTGCAATTGTATATATATATGTACCTGTAGCAAGTGTAGCTGGCAAACCGTACATCAACCACCAATTACTGATGTTTATCTCTTAAATAAAAAGAGACAGAGTATTGCTACATGCATGAGGACAACCCTATATGTGATAATTGTCTTTCTTCCTTCCAGCTGAAAGATTTCCCACGTGCGCTAACACATTTTTATTTCCATTATTATTTCTTTATCTTTGTTCAGACAGGAAGCTAGTGTTTCCCCACCTCCCAAGTCCTACAGGATCATGTATACGACCATATGTGAGCGCTAAAAATGTCTAGCAAAAAGTGCATGTATGTCTATAGGTGGTTTTACTTGTGGATAACTGGGCACGTGTATGCTGCCTGAGCTGTGTAGCCAAGGGGGGCACCTCTTCTTATTAACATCATCAGTCTGCATCATTACAAGGCTGCCTGGGTTGGGCAGCAGGTGCTATGAGAGTGCCAGGGTTACAAACGACCACGAGATCCCTTTTGGAACACACATAGACACAACACACACAGACAGACTGCCGAACCCCGCTTTTAAATCCCCAAAAGGGATGTGGGGTGTCTGTGTCTATCTGTTATCCACTGGGTTAGCGCTCTGTGTCTGGCCAGGTTTTCACTGGGGGGGACGGACTCCATCCATTCTCCTGACAACGGGCCGGCAATACGCGAGCAGAGGCTGAGAGTGGAGCGCTCAGAGCAGGGGAGGGTCCACAAGTCAAGCAAAAAGAAAAACATTACACGGGCAGGATGTAAAAAAAGAGCACGGCTAAGTGGAACATGGACACAATATGGTGTTAAGATACAACACTAAACATGTAATGTGCTCAGGTGTTGGGGAGAAGGGTGTAAAGCTGGTACTAGACTACAAATAGGGCAGTTTTCTGATATATACAATTTTTGCTGGAACTTAAAACTTCAACACCTAAAGGTTAAGTTCAACTATTGCAGCTATAACAAAATAAATGTCTTCCTTCAGCCATTGGTTGCTTATCAATTTAATTTGTCAGTCACTGATATCGTCTGTAAACAAACCATACATATTCTTTAGGCAAGTGGTTCTCAGCTGGTCTGTTTGTGGGACACAATTTTATACCTCATTTTAACATGACCCATCCAAGACCCAATACAGTTTTAATGGCACCTTATTTAAAAATGTGTTCACCATTTTATGTAATTAAAACAAAATTTAGGATTCAGATAAGCTGAACCCTACATGCATATATAACCTCGCCACAATCCCAACCTACTACCTGAGAGAATACCTGCTTTAGGCTACATAACAATACTACACAATAATAAAGAATCTACATTGTAATGCACAAAGCACAAAAAGCGTTTCTTGTGAAATCTACAACATAAAATAAAAGAGTGAAGCACAAAGCATCTTTAATGTCTACACAACAGCAGACAAAATCTGTGCATGTCACAAATATGAGTAAAGTCAATAAGCAGAGTTCGCATATTGACAGATGGATACTGTCTGTCTGTTCAGCAGTGAAGTTAATGCTGATAAAATGGCTTGCGTTGTTATGGCATGTAACCAGAGAATGGTAATAAAAGCTATATGAATGGGGACTGGCCTGTTTCTCAGGCGCCTCCATGGCACCACCCATGACACCAAAGATGTGTCAAAGGCAACAGACACTCAATACAACGCTGAGCCGCTCGAGCCTACCTACAGTTATGGATTATGTAGCCAGTGTGCATTCATTTAAGATGTACACATTGATCTGGCATTGACAAACCATTTCATATTAGCCAGGGTTTGCTCTTTACAGCATCAAGGGCAATCAGATGCACTGTTCTGCATCAGGCTATATTTAACCTCCTATCAATCCAGATATGATGGACACAAAGTCATGCTGCTTAATAACTCACACAAGGGTCACTTCCAAATGAACATGTCTCTATGTATGCAAAAATAAAGTTTAAATTAATTCACAACTATCTAGGAGGCACTGTTGATTTTGTTGATTGCACAAAACCGTCAAATTTCAACAATCCACAGTGAGCTAGGTGTGCCTTGATATAAATCAGAATTAGAGTAATATTGATTTGAATGCATTCAATAAAAATGAGGAGGGTGAGGGCCGGCAATACAGTGTGATAAATAAATAAAAGATTCACAACCGGACCAAAACTATATTTGGTTTTCTAATATTGAAGCAGTTGCAAAAATTAATGTCCCTGGTTAGTTAGTGCTGTTAATTGGGCGTGCAAAATTAAAATCTTCACGTCACTGCAAGCTGGCAATGCAGGCCCCTCCAGCTGTATTTGACCTAACAGAGCGTTTCTTCTTTTTTTCTCCTTTCTCTGCTTCAAGTGTCTCCAAAACTAATAAAAAACCCCTCACAAATCCCCCCATGAAGCCCTCCATATGAACTGTCACATTAATAACATTGCAGTCGTATTCAAATTTTCTGTCGAAAAGCTAAAGAAAGATTGAATGCCCCGCCGTCGCGCGGCCAAAGATTGAAGACGTGTCTCATTGACATTGTTAAAAGTTTATGAAAATATATGAATTCTCAAACGTGGTGGGCTGCCGTGCAGCTCCACTCCCAACACTTCTGTTAGAGACTGTGGCTTTTAATCAAAATGATTGAATACCACAAGTTTGGATTCAGGGATTCTAATAGAGGACGGATAAAGTGTCACGGTCCAGAACTAAAAAAAACCACACGGGATTACACATGCATGCATAAAAACTCTTCTCTGTTTTTTCTGTGGCTTTTTGGCACCATATTTCTCATTGCAATATACCTGTTTTTTTTTTTTAGAGCTAGCAGAAATGGCATGTGTGATAACTGTGGTGTACAGAGGGGTAATGTTGGTTGGCTTTGTTCCTTTGCTTTTTGGAGCTGATATGAAGCTGTATCCAGAGGAAAGAGACATATGGCATCACCAGGCACATTCATAGACACACATATTATATGCCTGGACATATGTTCACCTACAGTGTGTGCCAACCATACATTAACAGCTGCTGGCACTCTCACATGTACAGAGCTGCAGAGTGACAGCCAGTCATGTCTCTTTGTGTCTAAGAAGGAGCTTTCTGTTCACTGTGGGGTTGGCAGCACTGGGCTAAAGCACAAGCGCTATTCAAAAGACCTGAAAAAAGAGAACTCCACTGGGGATAACACATGACTTCTGTCTGGACCACACACTGTACTGTACCACAGCAAAGAGGAGACTTCTACAACCCACTGATCTGGCTCTATACAAGAGAAAGCACATGGTAAAACTGATAGCTCTGAAGTGCAAATTTAGGATAATGTATTTGACAAAGGTAATTATTGCAAAACATTTTTTTAATCCAACTCTGAAAAATTGTCCTAATTTTCCAGCGTTGTTTGCAAATGTCATAAACCTACATTTTATTTACAAAAGAACAAACTAGGTGTTGAAACTGAGATACAGGTGACAACAACATCTCAAAATGATTGAGACTGTGGCAAAAAGAGGCTGGATAAGTAAGTGGTCAGGTAGCATTTTGTAACAAAAAAAAAAAACAGATTAATTGAAATAATATTTCTTTGTCATAAAAATTGACATTTTAGGAAAGCAGAGAATCTATTATTATTAATGGATGTATTAGTGGCTTGAAAAACCTGATATGCAGTTCATGTTCTATTGAGAATAAAATCTAGTTTTATGGGATTTGCAAACTTTTGCATCCTGTTTTTATTTATACTTTCACACATTGTCCAAACTTTTTGGGAAGCTAGGGAGGAGGACATGTATTCACTGTATACATCCTAATTCCAAAGTAAACTATACTTCTTTTCCATCATTCTTGCATGTCTGTCTTGGATTTTATGCTGAGAGACAAGTGTATACAGTACATGTTGTGACAAGCAGGTGGTGTTTTCCTTTCACTGCAGGAGGCTCGTCAAACAAAGAGCTCTAAACATCAACTTATCAATCTCCGCCAGGGTGCAATAACAGCTGGAGGGAGGGTGTGGGGGGTTCACTATACACATATGCACGTGAGGAACGCCACGGGAGGTGACACTTGTACCTGCGGGTGTGAACAAGTTCAGCTTAAGAAGACACAGGTGAGAGGGGATGAGTGGTGGAAGAGCAGCAAATAAAAACAATGAAAGAGGACCAGGGTTTAAAACTAATTTGAACATAGTAACAGAGACTTTCTGCCTACTGGTTATGTACTCTTAGGAGCCTTGATGGGGAGGCACAAATTAAACGTGGTTTGGAAAGGAAAGAGTTTGATATTAATGTTAAATTAATATATGACCCTGGGCCAAATAATAAAAACTACTTTACTTTATTTGTAAAATATCTTCTCCCCATCTGTCTGGGTTTTCAGTAAAATTATATATATATATATAATTTGCTCAAATGAGAGTCTATGGTTTACCATCTTCAGATAAAAATAAATACACAGTTCTAAGCTGTACCTGCTAATATAAGACACAGCTATGGTCAATCTAAGCATGTTGTAACTTTGTAAAGTACAAAGCACACTATAAGAGATAAAAGGAATGTGTCAGTCGCCTTGGTAGCTCACCTGTTAGAGCACATATCAAATACCCAGGAGACCTGGGTTTGAATCCTGTTTGGGTCAGTTTGCTTAATGTGGGTCCCCTCTTCCGCATCCTGTTTTCTGTACACTACAGTGTCCGACACAGTTCCCGAATTAACAAAATCAATTCAAACTATGTCCAGAGGCTTTCTTTTTAATCTATTATAGTATGGTGACCTGGATGACTAAGACTGTCTGCAGAATTTACCATGCAAGTGGCAGCATGGTGTCAAAGTCGTTATACATCCTAGATTTGAATGAATGAAATATTCTTATACCTCGCTTTTACCTCACAGCAAAAAGGCCCAGGTTCAATTCCCAGGTTTGTGTGGAGTCTTTCTGTGTGTAGTTTGCATGTTCTCTCCGAGTTTGGGTGGGTTTCCTCCTGGTGCTCCAGTGTCCTCCGTCAATCTAAAACAGGCACAATACGCTAATCCTCCAGCTAGGTACTCCTGACCAGGATCCTGGCTCATCATCTGGAGAAAGGTCCCCGGGCACTTTACTGCAGTCGCTCACTGCTCCTGACAGGTTGCCCCAGCAGCCTTGAAGGATGGGTCAAATGCAGAGAACAAATTTCCGTATGGGGAAGTATAAGTATATCTTAACCTCCTTTAACCTTAATGGACATAAACAACAAGTACAAATCTACTAAGGGGACTGGTTAGTGTAATACTGATAAGTTGAAGCAATTATATTTTGTGTAAATTTAGGTACATTTTGAGATTCTTTATGATTTTGCCATTATCACCACAAGCACTCTGAACAGCACAAGCTTATACACCAAAAATACTGTAAATTGCCTCTCTAGATGCAACTTTTACCAAGTGGCATGTAATACTATGGCTGCAAGTAAAACACAGCAGGCTTTGACCATAGCATGTGGTTCCAGTGTTCTTTTAGTAAGGAGGACAAAAACACTCAAAAGGAGCCAATGATCGTCCTGGGGTAGTTTAAAGGCATCAGTGTTGAGTGCTGTCCTGACAGGTGGGCCAGAGATTGAGACAGCTCCAGTCAGATCAGTCTACATCAAAGCTCCAGGCCCTGTCTTCAGTGTCATGTGACTTCCTCTGCTCCTTAAAGAGGCTCAGGAGTCACAGCTATCATTCTCTTCCTCGCTCCCCCCTCCCCCCCTCCCTCCGCTGCCCCCCTTCATGTTTGATTCGCCCTTTCATTATCTCTTGACGAGGGAGGAATGGAAGAGAGGAGGGAAAAAAAACACAAGAAGAAGAAGAGGGATAGTGGAGAGGTCTGAAGAGGTTTTCAAATCCAGTGAAGCCTGTCACATTACAAAAACATGTCGCTTTAAACTAAATGTGAAATATCAGTAATTGAAGCCATAAATCCACTGTTGTGTTTTCCCCTCACTCCCTCCTCCACTCTTTTCCAACTCTCCCTCACTCAGTTTTTTTTTTTTTTTCCACTTTTGATGAGCAGTAAATTGGAAATTATTTTGTGTTGTAATGCTGCTCTCAAACGTCTTCACATTACCATGTGTCAGTCAAACTCTGACAGGAAAATTACTCAACTGTCAATCTGGCTATCAAAAAGGAGGGGAGGGTGAGGGACTAGGGGGGCGGCATACAAGGAGGTAGAGCTTGATCAATAAGAGAAGATGACGAGGGGAGCTGAAAAAAGGGGGGTGAAAGGTTTTAGGGAGCCATCATAATGCGTCTTTGCTGATTGAATAAATCAAAGCTGGTGGTGAAATTTAGCTGTCACTATTAGCCACCTCCTGAGTGTGCTTATTACTGTGTGTGTCGCCGGTGCTATTACTAGTAGAGGCACCATCGCGCGAGGGCAGGAGCAAATTAACCATAATTGCAGATAAGGGAAAATAAGAGGGAAGAAATGTATAGAATCAAGCAAATGGAATAATTTTGTTGTATGGCGATAATGTACGGTCTGGCCAAGGTTCCTGATACTGAGTGTAGAATTTATCCCGCTGTGTCCTGAGAATGTTTATGCTTAAACCTGTGTATCTCAGAAGGAACAGCTGTGTTTTAGTTAGCCTGTGCAACTACTGTATGTGTGTGGGACTACATTTCCAGTGATATAACAAGCTACATAAAGCGCTACCTCCAGCTAGTGATCATTACAGCAAAAACACCCACCATAACCTATTCCGTTTCCTATTTTGATACATAATAAGTATAGACTGAACTGATTAGGTATCAGTGTAAATAAAAGAGATTTGGTAAAAGTTCACCTGTCTATGTGTTATATAATAGTGCATGAATGTTTACTGGAGCTGTGCGTGTTGTGAGATATGTGTCCATAATGACCGGTGTGTTGCAGCAGTATATACTGTAGGGAGTAAGAAAGAGAGATCGAGCAGAGAGTGAGAACTCCTTTATTGCTCAATGCTAAATTAATTGCACCAATTATTCACGGAGAGAGTTGTCTAGTGGCGGCCTTCGGGGGGCGAGGCCCTGACCGCTCTCCCTCATTTTTAATTGGCTGTCCTGTTGAATAATTGATTGGAGCAAATGTGAAATGGATGGGAAGGTCCAAGTGTCTTTCATCACAATGGGCTGGTCGCTCTGACAGCTGGCCACAAACAAACTCTGCTGCTGCACGCAATAAACAAACTGCACACAGTTGAGTTCAGGCTGACCACTGCAGGGGGTGAGCAGGGAGGACATAAGCCGGGGACCGGACAGTGCCCAGTTTGCCCTGGCAACATGCACAGAGCCACAGCAAAAATACAGTGAAGCAAGGTTTTCTCTGAATAATCTATATATCAGTCAGTGATCTAATTACAGTCTACACATAACTGTATATTACAAACACAAAGGCTTATGGGAACCGTAGTTCTGGCACAAATACAACAAAATCATCTCAGGAAATTCACACAATTAATCTTACTCCAAAACACACTGACCTTCCTTAAAGTTATTCTAACCACTTTTCTAATACTCTCAATGCTACTGAAAACAAGGACACCATTAGAATATCATGCAGATGCTAATTCATGCTAATTTAATTTAATAATTTGAAGAAAATACAATTTCCTACAAAAAAGTTCAGCTAATGTTGGGTATTAAGATGCATTTTCATAAAATAGTTTAAAATATTTATAATAGTATTTTACATTTATAAATAAAATATCCACAGCAGTGATAACACCTATGAGCTTCAAAGCTTTTATAATGAAATTGTATTTTTGCTGCCTCCTCAATTTGCACACACATTATACACTTCTTATATGTGGCTACACAACCACACACACAAACCCTTTGGTAATCAAAGGCTATTAACTCTTAGTGCTTTCACAACAAAACAGATGTAAGATTCATGAGTCCCTGCCCGTGACTGTTGTCTTTGCCACAGGCTAGTAAAGAAACAATTAGTGCAGAGCTGGCCTCACTGTCCGCCACAATCGATAGTCCCTGATGGTCTTCTAAGCCTATTGACTGGGGCCCGTTCCTCTCGCTGACCCCACATCTGTAGCAGGCCGACAGATGCCTCAGTCAACCTATCTGTGCCCTGGGAGAGGGTTACCGGGTTAAACAGAGTCCAATCCATGCAAACAAGCATTTCTACAACGTTGTCTGCCTTGGCCTGCGCACATGAGGGTTAACCACCGTGTAGCTTAAGATAAAGGGGTGTATGTATCAAATAGGCTACACAAAATTACAGTCTAATGTGTAGTGAAGTTATACCAGGGCCACATCAAAGAATTACAATATTGCAGAAAAGTGAAATCACATTATATCAGCAGTTCAATTCCAAAATGAAAAGTATACATTATATATATGATTCTGATACTCATGTAATTTTCTTTTTTTGGTGATAATGACTTTTGGCTTTCATTTTGTAGAACCCATAATAAATAATCAATTGAACTACTGAAATAAATTAATTAATTCGCAGGTGACTGGAGCCTATCTCAGCAACAATTATAGGCCTTTAGAGCAGTGGTCAGTTAGTCCCAGGGCTGACACAGAAACAACCATTCACGCTCTCATTCATTCATTCACTAGGGGCAATTTGTTTGAGTAGCGCTGAACAGTTTTCTTGATGCATGTAACCCAATTCCTGATTATGACGAAATAATTAAAATGTTAAAGTTTCACAAAATATGATCCTAATTAAAAAACAAAAGTCATAATGTTTATTTTTACACAAACCAAAAAACTAAGTGATATGTGGGGTTGTGCTAAACATTTTCATTGACACCTTGGATTATGAAGGCCAGTTGACTTACACACACACCATCTTGTACCAATCATCTTACTTAACAGCAGCCTCTGTGGCACCAAGGCAATCTGCTGATGTTCTGGTAATTGTTTGTGTCCTGACAAAACCCTTGTTCCTAGCTGCACATATAGTATGAACATCTGGACCGGTCCTACCGGCTGCAACATGCCTGGCTTTCTGGATAAAATAAAATTGGAAGACAAGGCTGGTAGAGAAGATGGAGAGATGGGAGAGGTTAAGACAGAGGAGGCAGAGCAGCTGTAAGGATGAAGGGTGTGCAGTGGTGAACAGGTGCCACTCCCACTGACGGGCTGCCACCACGTCCTCGACTCTGAACCCACAGGCCCACCTGCCAACCCACGCAGGCTACTGGGGTATCCACGGTTCAAGAGAGCACCAATCCTTCGCCCCACGCCCACCTGCCTCCTCTTCCTCAGATGGCACCTAAATCTGGCTGCTGGACTCACAGATTGACATGTATGAGCACACACAAGCTCAGTAGCACACACGCACTCATTAGCACACACAAACGCCTGTACATATTTATAAGCATGGAAACATGAGAACGTATTCACATAAGGCATGGAATATATGCAAACTAACACAGCATGTAAATGCACATACATTTACTGGAGTTTTCTAGGTCAAGATACATTGCCATAACTCTATAGAGGTATTATTTTATTATTGATGTGTAGGACTGATAGCAAACACACTATCACTTTGCCACGCTTACACAGAAAAAACTTAAGTATAGAGTATACAGGAGGACACATGAAATATTATAAGAACTGTAGGCAGCATGTTTACACAGACTCCGATTATGCTCATACTGTATCTCCATTAAGCTCTTCAAGGATTATCACCTTCATTGTTTACATGCATGAGAGTGAACCACACTATTATTTCCTCAGCACATGTACTATAGTGGTGCTTTAGCAACGCTAAACATACGCATGTCTACGTATGTGGGACTGAGATGTATATGAAAGACAAAAGAGCGACAAAGTATGTATCTAAATGTGAATCAGCATCATCAGCAGGAACAAGTGTCAACAATCATCATCAAACATCCTGTGTCTTACTTGGTAAATGTAACTCCCAAAAGCACATCAATGTATCATAAGTTACAGCAATCAAGCTTTCTATTTTAAATGTTAATGTCACGATAGAACAAAACTCTGTGGTTTCACTGCTCTAAACACTCAACTTACTGTTGATTTGCTTGTTTACTAGTTTCTTTACTAATAATTCCAATTCAATTTCTTCAATCAAAATGGGATTGAGCAATCGGTGTTATTAGCAATTAGCAATAACCATCAATCTGCAGTCAACATACTGTATAATAAATAAACTGTCTTCTTCAATTCTAGACTTTGCACATAACTCAATCTTTTGTCACGTCTATGCTTTTCATCACTATTTTGTTGTTTATGATCATGCTAACTGTAGTAAGAGTGTATGTTGTCCATTCTGATTTGAACTTGAAAACACATGTAGCATGTCCTTCAGATATGACAAACAGTGTAACCATGACCTTTACCATGCGCTCATTTCTGTGAACTAATGCGGTGCAGTCCATTGATTCTTGGAAACATGTGAAACAAAAAGCCTCTTCACTAAGAATCAGTCAGCACTTCAATCAATCTGTCAATCAATACAAAACCTAACCATCCATCTGTCCGTGTTGCATCAGCCCAGCCCTTGTCACTCCATGCAGATCATATTACTGGACAGTGTACAGCCAGGGAGGTGCAGGTGCGTTTAACAAGCATCCCCCTACCTTTCTGCCCTCAGCCCTCCTTCACTTCCCTCCCTGCGATGCTGTGTTGAGGAGGGCAGTAATTACTCTGGTGTCAGCGTTGCTTGGTGCGACTCCTCCCCCGGCAAGGGGCGGCGGGCATCCATAACCCATCGTCCTGCCATGGGGTAAACGCCGGGCCATCCATCACGCACCCACTTGACAAATACCTTCCATAATAGAAGTTTATTTTTATGGGAGGCTGAATCAAGGACTTTCCCATGCATACAAAAACGTGTCACAATTATTTATGGCTTGTGCTGAGACGCACAATATGTCATATCAAAGTCCCATCCCGCTTCCCGGCGCTGCTGGAAGCTGCCGGCGCTTGGCCTGTCGATATCTGCGCTCGCTATCAATAATGTGGAACACCGCCACGATAAGCCTCAGGATTCGGAGGTCATACTCAACATACACACGTGCACACGCACGGGAGATGACACACATGCACACCAGCATCACATGCATGCACGGACAGGGACATGTGAGAAACTCCAATGTGATGACATATACAAATGCGCTTTCAAACGCATATCAAACAAAGACACAGCTGTACAGCATCCAGGCTTATGGAAACACAAGGCATGTTTGTGCATACAACTATGTTCACACAAGTCGATTTCAAGCACTTTTCAAAAAGGGGTCGCCACAACAAATCATCTCCCTCCTAGTGTGTTGGGATTGGCAGATTGATTTAGCATAGGTTTTATGCTGGATGCCCTTCCTGTCGCAACCCTCTTCATTTATTCTGTATTGGGCCTATCACAAAGAGTACACTGGTTTGTGACCTCCTGTTTCTATATGTTAAAGGTGACAATATTACATATATATAATAAAAAAGTATGAAATTATGTGAAAAAATGTTTTTCTTTTCAAAGTTTCACCTGCCTATATTAAAGATTTTACATACACCCACTGAAAGCCTCTCATCAGACAAAGTATTTGCACCAAATTCACGTATTTTTTCCCTTGCACTTCAATCTAAACAAAGACATTGTGAGGCTTGACCTGCTCAAGACTGCCAATCACATCACTGTCAGTCAAAATCACAGCCAAGCCTGTACCAAAACAAAAGTTTGCAGAAGTGGAGACAGCTGATTTATATGTCTTTGTGAGTGGAGTGTGTATGTACATCCGTGTGCAACAGAATAATCTTAGGTGGTACAAGGGCAATCTAAAGAAAAGATGAACAACATAACAACTTAAAGGAAATCCCTCTACCGCAGCCCGGCAAATCTGAGAGCTGTCAGTCAACGTGAGTGGCAACCCCTTTTGCCCAGAGAAACTGCAATAAATTGGGTTTCCTGATAAGACTCAGGCATCCCCAGCATAGCGTCTGACCAAAAAAAATAAATAAATAAAAAAGAGAAAAATGAGACGCTTTTCCGTAGGCCACTTGAGCTCTGTCAATCAAGATGACTGGCAGGCTCACATGTCGCCAGTGGAGAGAGCAATGAAGGGAAAAAATAGATTAACGTACAGAAGAAGGAGCGCCGAGAGAGTGAGAGAGAGCCAGCATTAAGCCTAGCTGCAAGAAAATGAATAAATATGATAAATATGATAATTGAAATGATGAGATTTGGGTACTTGGTATTGGATTCTGCTGCGTGCCCAAAGGGATTAGCCCTTCATTCACTGTCATTTTCAGTCTAGTTGTCCCCAACACCCACATACATAAACAGCATGCATACAAAGACACAGATACATATATGTAACTACAAAAATTACTACCAGGTGTAGTGTGTAAAACTCAGGTAGCAGAAGGTGGTGATAAAAAGTAGCTGCTACAAACCCAACGGCAAAGAAAAAAATAATAAGAAAAAAAGGGGGGAGGGAACTGCGTTGGTAGCAGCGGGAGAACTTTGTCCTGTGAAGACAGAAGATGTATGGCTCAGAGGCGATAGTAGCAACAGTAAATGATTACCTTTTTACAAACTGGGCCTTTGTAATAAAATGCGTAGGGGAGAGTATTATCAATTCACCCGCCTGGTGAAGATAGCATTTCTGAAGCCATGGCGAGGCTGATCACTATCTAGAGAGGAACCCAAATCTGTATTCCTCTGTGCAGGTCCAGGAGGGAGAGGGTCCAGGAGCTGCAAAGTGTGTGCATGTGTGCTCCTCTGAGAAAGACATCCGTTAGGTCCTCTTATACCTGGAGGCCCAACTGTGACACCACCGAGATCCATTTTTCTAGATGTGCTTGTGAAGAAAAAAAACATCCAAAATCTCTTTTTTTTGTGCAAATAACCGTGTCTATGAAGATTGGAGTTTTGTGTGCATTTGTGTGTACAGTATGCCAAGCCTAGATTGTGTTTCAGATGTCTGACACTGGTGAAAGACACTGACAGATGACACAAACACACTGTGGAAGAGCACGCTGGATCACACTTGTCTGATAGCAGTCGAACAGAGTAGAGACAACACAAAGCAGACAACAGACGGACCGGCGAACAGATAGGGAGACAGATAGCATGGCAGAGCTGCTGGCATAGACTCGCATCACTCACTCTCAACTTACAACAAACACACTGTCGCCGTAATAGTAAGACATCATAAGAGATACAACACAGAGGCAAGGCATCTCAAGACACAAGCTCGAAAGAGACTGATGAAGTGAAGGCATGGTAAGGGGGCTACAGAGAGGGACAGATGTTTTCAAAAGATACCAAAACTAGCCAGCAGCGTCAATACATACTGCGACTGTATATAGAGCAAGGTCATGAATAAGATGACACTTGTATGCTGTGTGTCCCATTGGTAGCTTTGCAAAAATGCCACCATTGTTAACTCTTTCCAAATGGTTATTGTAGCATGCATGGATTGGCTAAAAAACTGTATTTTTCTCACTTTAAAAATACAAAAGTTTTCTCCACTCTCCATCCTGCTTATTCTTTTTTCCCCTTTTTTTTCACAGGTGTCAGAACAGATTTCATGGCCTGTGCATATGTGTGAATTTGCCACACCCCCTTTGAGTGCTAATTTACCCTTTTAGGTTTAATCTCCCCGTGAGTGGCTTTCCTCGCCCTTTAATTAGGCTATGGGGAGTCGACACCAACACTAAACACACACACACAAGTGCCTAAGACTTCCAAGACACAGCCACACTCAGACTGTACACATACACATCTATGCACACTAGAAAAACAGTCCCCAACTGGAGATATGCTTTAAGACAGTCGTCATCAGCCCTCTGTGGGCCTCTTCCCCACTCGGGCTCCCCTCAACTGCACCAACAGAGGAACAAGGACAAGGGGGACAAAAGAACATAGTAAAAAGTGAGATATTCAACTAAAGAGACTCCAGCAGCACTATTGATATGAACTTTCTACATTTTAATACTTGTCAAGTAAGAGCTATGATAAGACACATGCACTCAAGATGCATCGTTACATCCTTGGTGCAGCCCTGGCCAACTTTGTCCAGGGCTGCCCCCTGAACTCTGTGGGGGAGGTGGGTGAGAAGAGGATGTTCACCAAGCTGACATCAATCATAGACCACAGCTATCACCCGCTGCACCAGTTTTTCTTATAGGGGCCATATTATGCTTTTTTGCTATCTTTTAAATTAATTTAGGGCACCTCTAGATCAGCATCTTACGTTTTGTTGGTCAGAAAAAGCAATACTTATTGAAAAAAAAAACTTATTTTAAGAAACTCATCATTTGACTCTATGAGAAACGCTCAGATTAGGTCTCTGTCACTTTAAGAGCCCCTCCCTCCATGTGGCCCAGCAGCTGTCACGCCCCTTCAGGCTCACAACATGTGCTGCTGCAACTGCGGTGGGTTTGTTTGGTTGCTGCGGGGGAGGTGTGAACTGAACGGGACTGGGCTGTGAGGGGGGAGAGGCGTGGCCAGGTGGGAAAGGCAGACATCGGTGAAACAAGACGCTTCTGACCTTTCAGGAAGCCAGGGTAAATAAATAGAGGATTACTCAAACATGTGTGAATGAAACAAAAAGACAACTCCAGGTATGTTTTTGATGCAGGAACAACATTAAAACATGGTAGAAAGCTCAGAAAAGTCAATTTAGCATAATAGGGCCCCTTTAAGGAAAATCAACGTATGATGTTTTACACCAAACAACTGAGCTGTATTCTGTACCATTATATCAGCCTAAACACTATTTTAAAATTGCCTCACAATTCATTTTATCTCTGCCAATTCAAATATAAACATTTTGACAATTTTAACAATTTTTAACCTATTTAATCATGGTGCATTTTTACATCAATATAAGACACACCAGACTTTGGCAGATCTATTTCTTGTAATTGTAATTAGTTTTTCTAACCAGATAATAATGATATGTGCCAATTTATTTTAATCAAACTTTTAAGTGAGATTAAAGATTTGCACAAGACTTTCCACAACTACAGTGAAGCCAAGAAGTGGTCTACAGGGATTTTTTTTTTTTTTTTGTTGAATGCGCTGAAAAGATATGCCAAATAGTGCTGTTACTATAACTATAAATGGCTATAAATACTTTTCATACAAGTGTAGGTAGGTAATTAGTTGCCTCATTCTCCATTTATATTCAACACTGTCTCATAAACCAGCACTTATAATGGAGCAAGCATTAAAACTCTTCTTTCCCATTTTTTTCCCTTTTTTCTACAAACAGACCACAAATTTACCCAAACAAAACTATGCAATAAAGAGGGAAGTACATTAACAGTAGTAGTAATAGTGGCTTGTTATGTTGGAAATAAGAGGGCACTTAATTGGGGTCTGATAGCCTAATAGGCAGCCCCTCTGATTATCAACACTGCACACTGGCTTAAATTAGCCCGCTGATGAGCAGTCAGGGGATTCAATTATGCAAGGGGAGAAATAAGGGGCCCTAATAGGCCACTGTATCAGGAAACATGGGACTGGGCCGGGCTTAAGAGCTGGTAATTGGTTGTTTAGTTTGGAAAGTTGAGTCTGTTAGTAATTAGAGATACTGAGATGTTTGTAGAGCCACCAAAGAGACGACACATGGCGTCTCTGGAGCAAATGGTCCTTGAACAGCAAACAGGTCAAAGGTCACAGGAGAGACCATAGATTGGGAAAAAAAGTATGGGCAACATTGTTGACTCAGTAGAGGTCAGTGAAGATCAAGTGTACATTATCTCTTCTGCTTTTATCATAACGTCTTTTCTCATGAAATAAACTTTTTACCACTACTACTTTTGTGCTGGGTCTGTCTTTCTAGTAAGAAAGACAGGTTAGCCTTTAGCGCAAGCTGGATATGTACAGTGAACTGAGGAAGAAGGACTGAATTATGGAAAAGGCTTTATAGGCGCCGGCGGCCTGTCGGGTCCTATATTCAGTGTCCCATACGGGAGGGACAGCACTGCCTGCAAGCATCCTGATCACACATCACTCACTGAATGCACTTGAGTATTCAGTTTCCTCGTACAGTGTACAGTATGTGCTGTCTTAGCTGCATGATACATACAAATTAAATAGGGTTTTAATTGTATAAGGTTTCAAAATATAAAAAAATATAAAACGGTAGATTATTCACCATTGGCTAACTAAGATAAATTATACATGCATAATGTCAAAAATAAATAAATAAATAAATAAATAAATAAAAAAAAATCCCACTTTTTACTTTTAAAGCATTCAGAAACATTCTATATGTGTTTCTACTGGCCTGAGTGGATAGAGGTTTATGAATGCCCATTAAATCATTTGCAAATTGGGACCTGAAGAGAGAGAAGGGACTGAAAGAAAAGGCCGTTTGTTGTGGCTGATGTGTGATAAATGCTGCCGTTTGGGAGAGTTTTCATGCTCATTGGAGCAGGTCATTATGCAGGAGATTGCTGCCTGCTCTGCCCATACTAGTCCTGGATTGGTTTAGTCATGTACACAAATGATGCTGTGCAGAAAACAAACTCTCAATGCCAGTTGCTCACATTTTGTAGTTTGTCTCTTGGGACACACTTCATGTTTACTGTATGATACATAAGCAAAGACTATAACCTGGGTAGAGAGTTTTCTTTGTTTTTGATTTTTTTTCTCGGCTGCTCCTTTTTTTCGTTAGGGGTCACCAAAACAAACCAGTCACAGTGATTTCACAGGTTTTTCCGGTTGGTGGGCACAAACTTAACCCACTGTGCCACTGTCGCCCCACTATCAAAATTATGCTGAATAGAAAAGACCTACACTTAAAAATATAACTTATAGGTTCCAAAAGTGAACACAGCTATTTTAAATTGTTGCACAAATTTAACCCCCAATCTTTATATTAATGGCATTTCTTATGTGACTTTATTATTTACACCAAATCTTTATAGCACTCACAACACTCATATATTTTATCAAATTAGAAGTCTATTTTAGGAATTTTACAACAGCTTCTACGTTAAAAAGAGCAGTTTCCTGAGCTTTTGTAACATCTTTGTGTTTCCTGCTTTTAGATCATCTTGGTAAATTATTTAATTTGCAAGATACATCTTAAAAAAAAAATAAAAAATTTACACCTCGACAGCATCGACAGAATGAGCCATCCTGTTCAGGTGACTTTACATTGTAGTAAACAGAATGACTTTTTTCATTAATGCCCATCATGTGAAGGCAACATAAGGACGGTGACACAAAGACGCAGGTTCATCACTATCGCTGACGACTTGAAGTCCTATAGGTGTTTTTTAAGAACTGTTATACAATGTTTTTACACATATTTCCCCACATCCAAAAGTGTCATGTATAGCACATTGTTATTAGAAGCAGATGTTGATTTTATCGCTGGTGTCTGTGGCTTCATTCACCATGTCGACACTGTGTCATCTGCGCCAGAAAGCCAGGACACACACACCTGTCCTCAACAATGCAACACGCAGCTGTAACACAATACACAAATGAAACTCCAGAGAGTAATGTTTCATTACATGATGAACAGAAGGTGAGAGTGAGGGAGGGGCTGGGGAGCCACACTGATGCATAACTTAAGTAAAAGCCATCCAAGCTCATATTTGTTTACAGATTTGTTTAATAAGGACAAAATCTATGCAAACAAATAAATTTGCCTGTGGTTGTAACTGTGTATTAAGATCATCACTTACAAGGCCAGGTCTCCTCCAGCCCTCTACAGTAGCCATCCATCATGCATTATTAAGCAAAATACAATCTGCATAAGCAACAACGCCTTGAACAAGTTTATTTATTTATTTGTATTATCTTTTTAGGCAGAAAGCAGTGCTTCTGAGCACTCAGTTGCTGTTAGCTAATTACAAAGCATTTGATCTCTATGCCCCCAAGATGTGCAATTTGCAACCTTGGCTGGAAATTGGAGAAATATTTCACAATTAAAAATAGTGGACTGAAGAAGCTCTGACAGAGCTAATGGCGACATCCTACCTGTGTGTGTTATAGTCCTTAAAACTCAACAGGACAGGGGCTGATTTAACAAAGCCATAGCCCTGAAACCACAGATGACCTCGCCGAAGGGAGCAAGGAAAAAGAAAATGGAACATTTCCCAAAGCCACGCCAGTCACTGAGCACTTTCAGCATTTTAACTAGAAAGAAAGTTGGAGCAGTGGGTAATTTAGCAAAGTCGCAGCCCTCTGAGGTACTTGTAGCTCTACTTCTGCTGCACTTGTAACCAAGCTGAGATCACACCAGCGCTGCCACTTCTTTCTGGCAGATCTATCTGCACATCGCACAGGGAAGACAATTGTCATTACCATTTTATTAAAATGTGTCCTATCAGCTAAATTTCACCCCCTCACACATCTAACCTCTTTTCTCTTTTCCTCATCTCCCTCAAACTCTAATCATCATTCCTCTCCATCACTGGCTGGCTCTAATTCTCTGTCTTCCTTCGATGCAAAGGACCTCTGCTTTCATCCTTGAGAAGGGCTTTAATTCGGAGTACGATGCTGCATAAAGAAGGGAACTGAAGGAAGAGAGGGTGATATGGAGAGACAGAGCAGCGGAGGCAGAGACGTTGCCGTGTCAATCAATCGGGGTGCACGGGGCTGCGAGGGTCCGTGACTAGGCTGCGTTTGATCTGTGTCTTTCAAAGGGGGAGCAGTGGGAAGGGCCATCACAGACGATTTGCCTCTCGCTGCTGGCCCTGGTGCCACTCTGACAGAGAGCAATCACAAGCAGGTTAATTCAACATCTACCTTCTTAATCTTTTTCTCCCTGTCTCTTTCTTTTGGTCTCGTTCTGTCTACTTAGATGAAACACAGCTCCTTCCCTTACCACCCCCACTCTGCCATTCTACTTTTTGAACAGGTAGAAGCACAAGTTCACTTCCCATGCCTTTCTCAACCACCTTTGGTATGACTGAGCTACTTTTGAGTAGGTAAACTGCTGATTTCCTTTTTTGATAGTATAAATATGATTTTTAAGCTATTTGAAAAATATTGAAAAAATATGCATGGAATACTTAAAATAATAGCTATAAATAAATTAGCTTTTTCTATAGAGATTAATGCTATTTGAACCGTAGTTCTAACTCTATGTAACAGACACTGTCATCTTGTGGGCACATGCCTTAAGACTTGAGCAACTTGAGATTAACAAAGAAAAGAATTGACAAAAAATCCTGGACAAGGGTCAGCTGTGCATAAGGACAAACCTTGGCAAGCTACCCAAAGTTTAAAGATCAATGGACTTCAGATCATAAAATGAAGTAAAGGTTAGATAGTGTAAGACAAAGAGGTGTTTATGAGTCAAGGGTAAAGGGGTAGAGGTGAGTGTAAAGGAGCCCAAAGGACCTTCCCACAATAATGTTCTCCTGTTTTAGAAAAAAACTTTCAGTCTGGGTCACAGCCTCTATCCATCCCATTACACTATGAAATAAACCACAGTGTAGCAAATTACAACCTTCTCCCGGTGATGTCCCTGCCTGGCCTTTATCCCGTGGTGCTCCCATCCAAGTCCACTGCTTTTATGTAAGGTCAGAGGGATAACAGGATCAAGGCTGTCCCCTCTGCTCCTCTGAAGGACAAGCACTCTACCGATTGGATTTGGAGGTCCTCAAGGACAAAGGAGGAGCACAGAGACACAAAGAAACCAATCGTGGAGGAAAAAGATTTCATCTGTCTCTCTGCTCTGAGTGATTGGCAGGGATGGCTAAGACCAGCAATCCTCGAGTGCTGCCTTTTCGGTGCGTGGTGTTTTCAGTGAATCAAGTTGTACTATACAATGCTGAGGGAGGGCAAACAGTTACAAAGGATTTAAGAAACTCTGACCTCTGAAGAATAATAGACCCAGGCCATGATAGCAGGGGTAGCATAGGGCATTGGTTAAAAGCATGTATGATTGTGTACCAATTTTGTACTTATAATCATAAGTATAATATATTTTGTACTATAATCACACCAAATTTGGTAAAAAGCAAGGCACTACCCATAATCAGTTTGCAAACTAGTACCACAAATACAACTACGTCTGCATCGAATTAATCAAAAGCAACATCGGCTAAACGTAGTGATCCAAGTCAAACCTTTTCACAAAACTAATCCAAAAAATATGATGAATATACTGTAGATCGCCTATTACCAAAGAGAGTACTTGTCAGGTACTTTGACAGGTTTTAAAGCCTGATGCGCTTCCTCTTCCTCTCCATTTTGTCATGGCATGGGACTGACATGGATTATAAATGGAGACTTTGGCTCCATGTGGAGGGGATCAAACCCCTTTGGTCCCACATCAAACACAGTGAAACTATCCACTTCCCTAATGGGGAGTTCACATACTTGTCCCTTCACGTATTGGTGGTGAGTTAAAGGTCCAGTTTAAAGTCATAGTCAAAATTTGTTTGTGCCGAAAAGCATTGGTGGCTCTAGTGGAGTGAAAATGACTAGTGTTACCTGCATGTAGGTAGGCCAAGTCTGGATTCTCAATATCAGGGTGACTCTCTTTCAGATGATTCCTGAAGTCATTGGGTGAGTTAGTGGCGAACGAACATTTGGGACAGTTGTACATCTTCACTCCCTCATGTTTCCCTGTATGAAGGATGTGCTTCCGGATGTTCTCGGCACAGTTTGATCTAAAACATACAGAGAAAGAAAACATCAACGCTTGAACAATACAAAAGAAAGATTGAAAGAAAAGTTATGAAAAAGAAAACACATGGTTTGACGTTCTCATTTTTTTCCCCCTTTGTTACAAACTATTGACTACAGTGTCTGGTTGTCTATATAGTATGTACAACAACAGCTGAGTACAAAACTATGATTTGTGAAGAACCATAGTGATAGTTGGAGCTCTGTTGTGTGCAGTCATCTGCTTCTTCCCTTTAGACGTTGGTCACTCAAGAATGATTCTTCCAGACCAGGTGCAATGTTACTCAAATGTCAAAATTCAATGTCATTCAAATCACAGACATCACTGATCAATTATGATAAATTATTGCAATACTATGTGTGGTTCTCCCTTATTTCCTAGGATTTGCAAGTTTGTGGCACACAGTATTCATAGTACTACTCTTAATATTTATTCCACAGAAGGTCTGGGATTAATGGGTTTTTTCCTGTTTGTCTGCATGTTTAAGAGGGTTGGTGGGTCTGGGGGCTGGTCAGATAGGGCAGGCCTGTAGTGAGCTACTGCAGGGTGTAGGATGTAATGATGTCAGCTCACAGAGTCACACACAAGCCGCTGCTGATTAATGATGCTGCCTGACCTGCTCCTAGGCTCTATCTAAACCTGCCTGCAGACACACACCACAGACACCCATGTGTGTGATACTGGGCCCGGATGGACCTATGCATACACAAGCAAACAAAATACAAAATCTCAGATACGACATGACAAAGGTGCTGCTGTTCTGTATAGACATGAAAACAAAATGAACCACACACATGTGCACAAAAGCACACCCTCGTAATGCATCATGCAGCAGCATGTGCAGTGTTTCATACACGCACATAAACAGCAGCATGTGCAGTGTTTCATACACACACATAAACAGCAGCATCATGCGTTGATGGATGGGGCACTCGTGCTCAGTTTGGACCTGACATTCTCGGACAGTATAATACGCAATTACTCTCCCTTATCACCTTGGCCGGGACAATAAAGCCTCACAGTGCCATAGCTCACGCCAGCCAAGGAGAGAATTTGTTTTCACTTTTGCAGAGACACTACTCTCCATCATGGACCATAGTCTAACCTGGCTCCATTGGGGCCCTAAAAAAGGGAGCAGGCCCTCGCTTGGTGCTGTCCAAGCAGTAGAATATATACAAGTGTGGCCACAATTGAACATTAAGCTCCTGAACATTAGGCTGCAGCAATGCATTCATAATAACGTTAGCTTTACATGCAGCATGATGTATGCTTTTTTAAAATTATCTATTTATTTTATACAAAAGAACAAAGCCTATACAGCAAAAACACCAGCTATACAGCTTTATTTTTTGAATGGATGATGGGACTTAAAGCATACTGTGAGCTGTAGTACTTTAAACTTAAAAACATCAAGTTCAACGTGTATATATTTACACCATCAGTTTTATGCTTATAAAAACATCCTAATGAGGTAATGGTGCATTCATTTTCAAATTTACTCAATCAATTATTCAGCAAAGTGGTACCTGCTGTTGTGATAACTTTATCAGCTATCACTGACAAGTATAACAACAGGTTCACAGGCAAATCATGGTCACATCTGTTGACTTGCCTTTGCTTAAAGTACTGAAAAGTAGACAGCCTTTGGAAAGGAAACTGTCACATGCTCATAAATTAACGCAAATCACTAAGCTAAAAATGCATTAACTACTAAAAGTGAGCTGATTTCTTATTCAAAAATGGGAGCATAAATAGATAAAATTTTCAGCAGAGCTAAAAGGTTCTAAAGAGCGCGCGGGCGGATTCCTAGGGGGGCCGTGCTATCTCTCAGATATGGTAATGGTGTAATTGTCATATTAAAACAACACAACGTGCGTTTAGGAGTCAGCAGGTGTCACAGTTAGTGAAAGCCCACACCAGCCCTCCTACTATACACTGTATTAATTAGCCCAGCACTGTTTCGACCTCCTCCCCCATCCGTGCACTCACCCTGGGAATCAGCCACATCCATGCTCAACGGATACATCACCCCTTCCCCAACCTCTCGGTGCTCCCCTTTATTTGAGCCATTTCCATATTCCTCTCTCCCAACGACTGTACGGTAATGGCAGAGGTGTAATTGAGAGCCGCTTCGTTAGTGGAGATTTAAATCTGTTTCTTTGTGTCTATTTGGATCAGTGGTGCCATTGAGAACTTATGCTGCCAAGGAGCCATAGTTATCATCATTAATGGCTTCCACCTTGCCTCTCCATTCTCCCTTTCGCTCTACAAGGTCGCAAAACCTTTTTGGCATTGACAGTAAGCGTGTCATCCTCAAAGCCGCCACACTATTTTAACAGGTAGATTGAAACATGAATGCAGTGGTGCTCAATAAACAATAATAGCCCCAGAAGGAGGGTAATGTGGCAGGAGTAAGTGGTTATGTATCAATTAGACTATTTAAGATGCCACCGTAACGAGAAAAAAGAGCAAGGTAACTCCTCATTTGGAACAATGGAGATAACGCCTTAAACACCAAAGTAAAGAAGTTTTTCCGGCTTGCATAAATAGCAGCAGAATAGTCAAATAGATATCATTAATTGACAGCACATGACTCCAAGTGCAATATCATTAGAATATTTTTACCCACAATTCCACAGTTATAATTATCCCCTTCTATTATCTATCACTGCTTGAATAGGAGATGAGTGGCATTTGATAGATCATTCACTCCCCACTAATTTACATGCAGTTGAGGGGCAGCCTTCATGGAGATAACACTGTACCAAATGAGCAACAATGGTATGCACCCCCCACCATGGATGAATATGGATATAGTGCAAATCAGTTGTGCATTAATAAAGCAGACTTAATAATTTCCTTTGTTTCAGACAACATAGATATTTCTAAATAGCAAGTTTTTTTATGTAACACATAAATAATAGAAGTAGGGAAAGGTCAAACATGCTAAGTTGAATTGTAGTCTCTTATACTGGGCAGGTCGCAAAAGAGGGATTTTAGACATGTATTCAAAAGCAGGCCCAAGGCAAGGCTCTTCACAAGTGTCTAAGGCCCCTGCATTAAACTGCTCATCCCCACATTAGTAAACCACTGGGGTATTTTCCTAACCTTCTACCTCCTCTTGTATTTCTTTCCACCCCTTTGAACCCACCATCACCCTAAGGGACACCAATATGTTAACTGAGTGTCTGTTTTACTGTTAACTTTGTCAAAATCTGTAATGAGTGTTAGCTGTCATGAGCAGAACAATAGGGCTAAGATGTGCCCTACACTCCAGAGTGTTGGTTTGTGTTGCAAAATACACCCATAAACCATATGCAAACATGTTTATAGAAGATTTTTATGCCTTCCACTGTTGATGTTGTGATAAATGGTGCAATATTTACAAAGCAGGCAATATATTAAATAATTAATCCATTTGTGTCACAAATGTTTTTAGCTTTTGTGAACCTTGCGCCATGGAAAATGGACTGCTGCAAGTTCAAATGGCAGCCCAGATCTGAAAAACATTTACTTCTTAGTTTAATATGTTACTTAAAGCATCATTCTTTTTTGACATATACAAATATACTGCATTAAATCTAGTAGACCGTAATGGTGGACCCTACTCTTTTCCTCGAAATTCTTATCTACAAATTTCCAATTGTACACAGACAAAAATGCCAATACAGATTTTTAATTTCTCAATGTACAAAATTACTTGAGAGACAAAAAGATATTCTTATGCTAACTTGTAAAACATGTTAAATACTATATCAGCATGTAATAAAATCTTGTTTTATAGCAACTAATCTCACTACAACTACAAAACCCGAGGCAGTAATAATGAGCCTAATGAGTATGAGCAGTAGTCAGTATTTCTGGATACTGGACTGAATACAAAAGCCAGATGACACGAGTTGACGAAAGAACAGGTGTAGGGGGCGCTCAAATGACCTTATCACCAAATGAACGAATGAAGAGTGCATCTGAAACTAATGATGGGTTTGGGATCATTCCCTTTCACACTCTTCTGCCACAACCGACGAGGAAACATGCTACAAGAGGGAAAAGATGAACAGAAGGGCAGTAAGAGAGATTACAATAAGAGAGCAAAAGAGAAAGAGATGGAGATGTGCAACGCTAGCCAAAACTTTTTCAATTTCACCGACAATTTCCTGTGTAATTACTGATGTGGTATGATGGTGTTTTAATGACAGGGACCTGCCAGTGACGATGACATTGTGTGTATGTGTGTGTTGGTTGACTCCTGGCTTGGCCTGTTGACGATGGCAGACTGATGAGATGGAGCCGTGCTGTGGAGATTAGACCTGTGTGCCCTCCACCTCTAGCTCCCAGCCTACAGCAAAAAGACCCCACATATTAGCACCCCCACCTACCCACCCGCCTCCTCGTAAACTACCCCACAATGCCACCTGCTATCTCGCCATCACACTCTTACATCCGTTTAGGCCCCCCGCAGCACCCTCCTATACCACCACCCATCAAGGCCCCGATCATCAGAGGAGCAGGAGCGACCATTAGCGCCGCCAAGCGTGGGAGGGTCAATGAGGCGCTACCTGTAGTCGCACCAGGGGCAGCGGTATGGCTTCTCTCCGGTGTGGACGCGCGTGTGCCGGGAGAGGTGAGACTGAGTGGTGGAAGCGAAGTTGCAGAACTTGCATTTGAATGGTCTCTCTCCTGCAGGGTACAAAAAAAGGAAGACACGAGACAAACATGCATTATGAGATGAATGGACGGTCAAAAGAAAAACAGCAATTTGACCATCTAGAAACTTCTAAATTTATGAAAAGCTTTACAAATGTTTACCACAAGTTTAGCTTTTAGGAGATGGTAACAGCTAAATAAGCATTGGTCCTATTGAAAATGGCCAAGATGATGACAAGATATAAAATAAAATAAAAACTATAATGTCAGTAAGAAGGTGGGTCCTTTATACAGCTAGTAATAAAACTATTGATACTAAAACCTAAAATTAGAATATTGTGGAAAAGTGAATTTATTTCAGTACTTAACTTCAAAATAAAACACATACTGTGTGCACATAGTTCAAGCATTCAATTATTTTACTTGTGATGATTATGGCTTACAGTTAATGAAAGACCAAATTTAGTATGTAAAATTAGAATATTACATAATATTACATGATCATCACAATCACTACTAATAAAAAATAAATAAATATATGCTAAACATATTTTAATCCGTGTGCATTGAATCAGTATATGTGTTTCTTCTTATTTTTTTTATTGAACTACTGAAATAATAAGAATATAATTTTTCTATGTTATTATAACTTGCTGACATGCATCTGCACTAATTTATATTGGAATTGGATTGAGATTGTATGGCCAAGTCACTTATGTTACTCATGTACAAAAATACAGTACATTTTTGAGCTCAGTAAGTTTTATTATTTTAAAACAAAGGCATTTTCTGAAATCCAAACCACATGAATTGCACCATAGTCTTAAAAAATAACTGAGACAAACTGTCAGAGTTGTTCCTTCATTGGCAGCCACATGACAACAGATTTGAATATGGCCCTAAATCAGGGGAATTGACACATGTCAGCTCCGGTGAAAAGGACTAAAATTGGAGGTTTCTGGGGGAAATGGCAGAGAAACTGAGAAGCAAACAAAATGAATTATGAAAATCTAAATGAATATTTATAACTGGATTCTTGATCCTTGGACGGCTGCCAGACAACAGTTAAGAACAATATTTATTTCACTATCCGAGTTTCTAAAAAAGCACGTGTTAATGACAGCCTATCTGAAAAATGCAATTTCCCTAAGCGACAGAATGACATGGAGAAATGATAACTGAAATTAAAAATCTCAGATTCAGTCAGCCATACTTGTACACATGCCCATCACTGACAGAGGCATGTCATGCTGATGTGTGTGAGTTTGCGTGTGTATTTTCAGTTCCAGAGACTATGTATGAGAGATGTCAATAGGGATTTTGTCAATCATTTGTTAAATTGAGTCTAACCGCTGCATTTACATTTCTGTATGAATACATATTTTTAATGTGTATATTTTTTCCTAATTAAAGGACGTTGAGGGGCACAGTGTTACCTACCTGTATGTTGCCTTCTGTGTTTGGTAAGGGCGTGTCTTGTGCCTCCAGCAAAGCCGCACAGGTCACACAGATATGACTTCTCACCTACAAGTGCACACAAAAAAACAGAAAAACAAACAGAAAAGACATGAAAGAAATTTTTATTTATTAATCAAATTCTAACCACAATGAATATACTTGGCTTTACTTTTATACAATGGACTGCCTGTACAAGTTAGCTAACTTAGTAACTTAAAGGTTAAAATGTAATTTCCATAACAAAAACAACACAAACCTGATGCCATTATTGATTTAAATTAAAACAAATGTACTGGTATCATGTTTACACTTAATTGTATTTCCAGAGTAACTTATTTTGACATGAATATTTATTTTTTATTATTATTAATTCAGCTTTTCAGATTCATGACATTTGTCCTCTCTGAGTTCTGAGTTCTGCCAGTCTTTTTGTCAATTAACTACAGCTCTGAACAAACAAGTCTATTAGTAATAGTATAGGTTTACCACAGAAGTGTCACCTCCATGTTAATCACGCGGTATAAATAGAACCTCACATACTGTTACTGTATATCATAAATGAAAGGACAGTTCTTTGATCTCGAGTATAGCAATGTCTTCATTCACATCAATGCCAAAGAGTCAGTGAGCAGAGACATCAGGGCTAAAGTTAAGTTTGAATGAATAATACTGAGGGTGATGTATAGTCATAGAAAAAGGCACAAAGTGGGAAGAAAAAGACGAGACAGATTGAGCAGATGAACAGCGGGTCTAGTTGGCTAACAGATGAACCTAGCAGAAGTCACAGATCACTAGTGTATATCCATCAGAGCTCTCACAGCTAACTAATTCCTCCAATCAGATGGATCCGTGTAAATATGTCAAATGGGGGACGGGAAATTGCCAGTGTGGTTTATTGACTGTGATAAAATCTGAAAAGCACCGCTGAACATAATTACATACTTGTCAGAGCCATAAAAATTAGCTTTATTATCAATGGGATGGTTTTGTACAACTTCATTTGGGGGCGATGCCTTCCAGATGGGGAGCGTGGAGAGCTTTTTTACACTCCTCCTCTCTTCCCTGCATCTGGCTGTGTCATTAACAGCATTATGGTCTCCTCTTTCTCACTGCCACTGAACAGGGGCAGTCACACACTTGTGCTCAAAAACGCACAGACCACTATAGACACAACTATAGCATGGATGCCGTGTGTGTGTGTGTGCTGCTAGCAGCACATTTTCGCATGTTGTGCACCACATGCACAATTGCAAAAGCCATGACATGTTTAGTAGGTGAGACACATCCAAGTGCTATATAACGCTGTATGCACGTAGACACATTGCAGGACGTAAACCCCCCGCACTTAAATATTCATCTAAATGCTGATGTTGAACTCGGGCTCTCGGCACGCACCCATAACACATTTGGGTGACTCTTCCAGCTGGGCCTCAGCAGTGCACTGCCTCTCTCCTGCACACATAGCAGCTTTCACACAGTCCACAGAGACAAAGCAGCCTCAAGTTTGCCTCGATTACGGCCATTTAAAGCCACTCAACTGAGAGAAGAGTTTTAATGCAGTGCCACTTGAAGAGGAGAAAAACAGCCTTAAAAAGGTACATTCGTTAGCCAATTCACACTAGTTTAATCTGTGTAAATGTGCTTCAACAGAGCTTTGCTTTCAAGTAAATATATGTCCATTTTGCACAGATTAGGGTTAGATCTGCATGTGTTTTTGTTTCAAATTATAAAATGAAAAATACTATCTTTATACTTTAATACTATCTGTTTTATAATTGTACTGAAAGGTCAGAACCTCATATCAGATCTCATATCCATCTGATCATGTACTGACTGACAAAGACTAAAGTAGGTGCCGAGCAAATATGCTGACAGAACTATACACTTTAAATTATAAAAATGTGAAATAAATCCAGGTATATGCAAAAATGGTATACATTTTTAAAAAGGCCACTCATAATTAGATAAATAAAAAATGCAGCAATTAAAACAATAGAAAATAAAAGAATATTTGACAAAGTGGGTACTAGGGCATGAATGAATGGACTTAGAATACATAGATATTATTTCTTCATAACAGGTTACATTTTCATAGTAAAACATGACCTGCAGTGTTTACAGAAATGTAACTACTGTGCATAATTGTACAGCACTGCATCATATTTCAAAAACTTGGCATACAACCACAACATATTTGCTAAACCTTGTAAAACAGGGAAAGAGCTTTGTGTCCATGCCTCATGCGAAATGACTGAAACACAACTCCTTTTTATTTATGTGTCTCTAAAATGGCCAGCGCTTTTCCTTCCTATCAGAAAAACAGCACCGGTCCTTCCTCCTCCTCCTCTCTTCTTCTCCTCCCTTTCCATCTCTCATTACCCCTGACGCTACAAGACCCCACCACAGAAAAATCCATAGCCATCGATCCCTGAGCCCAGCCGCGGTCGCCACAATTATTCTTGAAGAGGAAACATTGGCTATAAATTACATGTGTGCTTTTCATCTGCTGTTCGGTGGTGGCACAGAGCCGGGGGGGGGGGGGGGGGGGGGGGGGGGTAACTGGCCTGGGACAGAGAGGTGGGGCAGGTAGACCAGACAGACAAGTGGCTGTCAACAAACGGGATGGCTTCAGACAGGGACCCCCCTCACCCACATGGGACCTCTAAAACCACACTGTTATTTTTTTACTAAACTGACATTAGGTCGGACTTGACCTTAACAGATGGCCCCCAGACACTGGCATAAAATTACAGGTGCATCTAAAAAAAAGAAAAGAAAAAAGAAAAAAGAATAATATAGTGAAATAAACCTATTTCAGTAGATCAGTTCAAAGTGAAACACATAATATACAGATTCAGTATACGCAGTAAGTGAAATATTTCAAACATTTATTTTATTTAATTGTGATAATTAGGCAAACAGTTTAAGAAAAAGTTTAATGTCTCATAATAGAACATATCTATGCCAATAAGAAAATGTGTGTTTGTACTGAATTTACAGTACTGTGCAAAAGTTTAGTGAGGGGTGAAAAATGCTTTTAACTTGTTGAAGTGCTTAATAGATACAGAATTTAAGTTTTTATTTGTTAACATTTTAGGAAAGGTCAGTAAAGGACCAACAGATCAAATGATTCATGTTGGTGTGGATACAGATCACTCTTTAGATCCAGGAGAGTTTAAGGGAGAAACAGACGAAAGACATTAACTCACTAAAGGAACAAATAATTTGTTTTACCATTGCAAGACAGGACCAGTGACTTGGCAGAGGTACTTTCAGTTTTGATTTTACTTTTTTTTTTTTCCTTAATTTTGAGTGTTTTTGTACTTAGTTATTCCTTTCTTAAAAACCTGACTAAGGCCTTTGCACAGTGCTATATTTAATAAAAGTGTTTCACTTTTTGAATTGAGCTATTGAAAAAATTACATTTTTCCCATACATCTAAATTGAAGAATTTGTGTTGTTGTAAATGGTGACTTGCTGCTTTTTTCTTTTGACGTACAAGGGTAGGGTTTACAATGAGACAATAAAAACACCTTGAAGACCAAATATGCAATCTCTCTCTGTCTGAATACATATATATGTACTGTATGTGTGTGTTTTAAATAACCCCGGAGGAGTCTGCATGCAGCTATAATTGCCTCCCTCATTAGTTATGTTTTAGCAGGAGCGGATGGGAGGGCAATTAATTTTACCGCTTAATTTTTGACACCGAATCCGTCGCTGTATTGATGTGCTCGCCATTTTGGGTCTCATTTTTCAGGGAAATTAATTGACAAAGTGCGAAGATTTATCAGCATATCGCCAGATTAAGCGACAAACTGAAGCAATGAGGAAATCAATTGTGGCCCTGTCGGTGGCGCTCAGGCCTCCTTCGGCTCCCACCAACACACACACACACACACACAACACATACAACACCCAAGAGCCTGGGAAAAAAGCTGGCTGGGTCAGATTCAGTGCACTTATTTATTTATTTGAGTCGCTCATTCATCAGCCTTTACAAATGACCCTGGCGGCTGACGACCACTGAGTCCCCACCCTAAGCCCCCCGCGCGCAGACACGACTGGTGTGTGAGGAGCAAGCGATTAACATAAAAAACACACAAATCAGAAAGGAACAATGAATCGCAACTGAAGCAAGAGAAGGAGAGCAGGAGGTAACTTTTTTTGGTGTGGTGTAAGGTCACTGCTAATAGCTGGCAAGCATAATATAACCAGACATCTGGGAGCTTCTTTTCTACTGATTACAAACATTTTTGGGAATGTAACTGCAACATATACGTATACTGTATTTGCATGTAATGATGGGAGCTATAGTTAATGATGTATTTATGTAGCTTTTTCTGCCTTAATTTTACACCAATGCACATCCTTATGATGGTGCTCCAGCTTTAAAATATGACATCAACCACTGCAAATGATGATAAATGCTATTTTAACAAATTGTAAGCCAATTAAACACACTTGAATAAAACCAACTCGGTCAGAAGTAGAGGCACTGATAAAATCTGGAGCACTTATGTGACCAAATGCAGGGTTTAAAGTAGAAAGTAACAAGTGAGATGTGTTTTAAAGACAGTCACTTTACAAACTTGCCTTATCTTTTTGCTTAGCTCCATACCCAAGTGTATTTTAACTCACATCTCTTCATTAACTGACTGCTCTGTACCAGGATGGATAAGTTCAACTTCTTAAATCTGCACCTGATTTGATTAGTATTGCATCTTAGCGCTGTGAAGAAGCCGATTTATAACCTTTAAACAGATCACACGCATGCTGATAATATTTCAGGGTGTCAGGTTGGCTGCTGGAATGTGATTGTAATGATTGTATAGCTGCAGTTAAGCGTCCAACCCTGCACCAATTACAATTGGCAAAGGGTTTGGGTGAGGGTCAAAGCTGAGCAAATTCTGTTAGATTTTTTAAAATTCTTCTAATCAAGTAAGGTCTCCTCAATCACTTAAATGGGATTTTTCAGGTTCAATCTTGATTTTCCGATTTTAAAAAACACACACTCTCTAATTTCTCTTTTCCATCTCAATCATTGCACTTTATTCTGCTTCACACTGAAATCACACACATTCTTCTTGACTCGTGCCCAGGTGACAGCTCGGTGACAGTTTGACGCCTACCTCCTGATGGGGAACAATGACGGCTGAAAACAAATGAAAATAAAACGTCTAATTATGTGAGGGGCGCCTTGACGTTACATCACTGTTAAAACACATTTAAAATAACATCCAGCAAGAGTGGCGCTGGCGTGATCGTAGCCACACAGCGGGCACCTGTGACGAATGGAGAGCTCTCCTGCAAACGCTCAGTCAGCCTGTCAGGCCGCTGGCTGCTGCTGCCGTTGTCACGCACTTAAAAGGGCATCAGAGTGTGTGGACGTTCAGACGCTCAGGGCAAACTGCTGGGATCCGGTATTAAGACGCTTTAGGCTTCTTTGCAGGGGCTATTATTCAACTAAGTCCTCCCACCACTCACTACACATGCAGCCTACACAGAGTTTCAGTCAATTAAGAGCACAGATTGAAAAGTTGTCAGTAGTGGCCACTAGTTACATTTAAGTAACCTTTACAAAACCAACATATTTCCCATTCTCATTTAATCTAGCCACAAGGGGTCACAAGGCTATGTACACTTTGTGCCTGTCCCAAGCCTGCATAACTGGAGAGGGTTGCATCAGGAAGGACATCTGGCATAAAAACTATGACAAATCAATATGCAAATCAATGCACAATAGGAGGCAGATTATTTACTGTGTGAAGGACTTCTATACCACTCATTTATTGTTGAAACCACCATCTGTACATTTTATTTACTACAACTATTTTACTATATGACAAATTAATATTTATTACTTAGAACAAATTAATACTTTTTTTTAGGACATTTTACACAGTTATACTGACTGAATTATTTGTGCAATAAAAAACTAAGCCAGTAGATCACTCACTTGAGTTTACTTAGAACTGCATGATCAAGTAGGATTTTATCCACGCGTGTCAATCCTATGTACATGAGTTATATTAGCTCTGACAAGTTTAAAAATATTAAGAAGAACTCTACACTCTTGTGAAAATAATATGAAGATCAGATGAATTTCCTGAGCACACTTGATGACCAGCTGGGTTTGAGGAACACACTTGCTCACCAGATGGATTGTGTGGAAATACAGATGACGACCATTTGGATTTTGGGAATACAAACCTGTAATAATCCCCTCATTAAGCAACCTCCAAGTCTGGGGTGGCAGAAAACAAAAATATTGCATGTTGTCTTTCCATGCAATCCATCTTTTTGTCTTTGGACACTAATTAAAATGAAATCTGTTGTAATATTATTAGATTATCTGATGGCCATAATGGGAGCATGTGAATGTTTCACCCTCGAACAGGCTTGTGTTTCAGTGCGCCAAGAATGCCGTTCTTCAGTTGTTGAAAATCACTACAGATGGACAAGTCATGGCTTTTATCTGCCAAAAATGTGTGTGTGTATTTCTTCCCAACAAAGCTGTGAAGATTCAAAATCAATGTGAGACTTTCACAGTTTACATATGAACTTCATTTTTGTTAAAAAAGTCTAGAGCTTTAGAAAGTTGTGTGGCTTTAAGAAAAATACATTCTGTGTGATCCAAGAATAGTGTTGTAACACTTTATCCTTTATGGAGCACAGATTTTTCCACTGAGGTGTCAGTCAAAGTGTCTATGGCTGTAGAGGCTGGTAGTGGTCAGTCAAAGTGTTGTGGTAGGGCTTCATAATATTAGAAAAACATACGATATGGGATAACTATGTTGACAATGACCCTATCCCTCATTTTAAATTTAAGCCTCTGCCTTAAGTATCTGGATTTACTTGTCAAAACCATGTGTAAATAAAGACTTTACGAAGACTGAACCAGGACTAAACTGAGGACTGAATCAAGACTAATCGATTTTTAAAGGATTTTATTTAGTTATTTAGGGTTCTGGTTGGACCATTACTTTGACAGTGTACTATAAATCTCCTTAGTTTCTTGCAATACAGATTTATCGTTTGTGGGTACTATAATAATGATAAAATTGCGATTGTGCAGCCCTAGTTTCTGGCAGTAGAAGCTGACAGTGGTAAGTCAAAGTGTTTGTAGAGGCTGGTGGTGGTCAAGTGTCTCACCAGTGTGGGTCCTGTAGTGGTCCTTCATGGCTGACAGGGTAAGGAAGGCGTAGTGACAGGACGGCCATGCACACTTATACGGCTTTTCCCCATTGTGCAGTTTCATGTGGTTGTTTAGAGCCCATTTTTCACTGAAGGAGCGCTCGCACAAGTCACATTCAAACTTCCTGCAGTAGAGGGAGAGACACAGGAGAAAAAAAACAACAGTTATTTACTGATCCCAAAGCTGACTTAAAATGCTACAAACTGTAACCTTTGAGAGAGGAAATGGAGGTTGCCTGGTTGTGGTGCGCACACCCCACAAAGCCTGCGATCTTATGATTGCGCGCTGTAGATCTACACACAACTCACACAGTAGGCAGTTTGCTGCTGGTGTGTCATGTCTGTATAAGCAGGCATTGATTTTTCTGTCCTGGCCTGCCACCTCCACCATTTATTCTCTGCTTTGCACCAGGGCCCAGAGGACTGGAGAAATTCTGTTACATTCCACACACACAAGTATACACAACCCGCAGGGCCAGTGGGGAGAATAGAGTTCACCTGTCCAGCGTCCCTGACCACTTAGCCCAGGCTAAATGAACAGTTAGCAACATTGTACCCCCTGCCTCTCTCTGAAGTTCCCGATTAACTCTCAGAATTTATACAAAACATTTCTATGGACTCTTTACTTTGACCATTCAAGAAATAACAGTTATTTAAGTGTTTTTGATATGCAATTCCAAAAATCCTTTTTACAAATGAGAACAAAAATGTGAATATGCATGGCTTTCTGTCTTTATGTTGACTTTGGACATCTGTTGTTCATGCTGACGCCTACAAGCTGACAAAAGCTGGAGTTTTTTTATATCACTGTGTAGGATGCTTGCACCTATATTCATCTGCTGTGTTATTAGGCTTCAAGAAACACATAGAAGTTAAAACAATAAAAACCCTGTGCTTGAATTAATCTTTACCCCTGCTCTATAATTTAGGCACTGAATGACTAATGTGCGAGTCATAAACAAATGAAGTGGGGTTTTGGGGAGCATTCGTCTTGTGGCGCGGGCCATGTTATTTTAGGGAGGGCGGCTGTCTTTAAGTCCTGATTGTGTCGCTTAATCCCTGCGGTATCTGTTTCATAGCGTGCAGCATGACACTCACCTGAACAAATAATGACTCCAAGCAGCATGTAGCATGTGTCTGAATCAATAATTCAAACTCATACATCTTCCTTACTGCAGGGAGGGGGGCAGGAGAAGGGGGGCCAGGGACGAAAGGAGGGAATTAAGATGGGAAGGTGGACAGAGGAGAGATAGCAAAGAAAATGTGTCCTGGCTTTCGTATCAATCTAGATAAATCTGAATGTAATATGCATGTTATAGTTTAGGGGAGCAAACTTCAGAGAAAGGATGAGGCTGCTTTGCCTTTGGGCCATAGCCTGTGCAGTTTATAGACAGTGCAATATTACCATACACAGTATACATCACAAAACACCACATAAATAAATATGGAGAATTATTTAAAGTAATGTGTCCCTGTGGTAGACTTGCATTGCATGCCATTCATGCCAAATTTTGAGCCTATTCGACATCATCTCTGTGGTCTGCATTGGCTAAAATATAATAGTTGTCTGTGTTCTACATTAAAAGTTTCAAAGTGAATAATCTTCCTTCCTTTCAGCTTTTCCCTTCCAGGGTCTCTGCAGTAAATCATCAGGTTCGTGGAATCCAATGATTCGCATATTGATTTGACATAAGTGTTATGCTGGATGCACTTCCTGAAGCAACTGTTGTTTATCCAGGCTTGGGAATGGCCCACAAAGTGTGCAATGGCTTGTGACCATCAGTGGCTGGATTCAAGTTAAGTAATTTCTCTTCTCAATTCATTCATACAAGTATATGTCTAAAGCAAATAAAACCTTACATCACCTAAAGGCTGACCGGAATTTAACGCTGGCCAAGACAAAAATACAAAATATTACGATTCATACTCACCACTGACATTGGATGCTGCATGTTTTCCTGCTACATTGATGCTTTAACACAGCTATTAAGATTTATAGGACTATACCATTAAAAGAGGCACATGTCCCAGAAACACACTGTGCGCTTCCCTTTTTAAAATATTTCGATAATGAGATGATGACCTAATTATGTGTCAGACCAAGAACATTTTGTTTTTGATTGAGAAATGTATTGGCTTGTATCATGTCAGGAAACTTCTGAAATAAAAACAGAGGCTATTACATGAATGATTTTCAGACTCCATGTTCAGATGTAAAATGTTACACACTGTTGCTTTAATTTGGACATTACTTTATTTGACTAACAAGTGTACATCACCATCTATTCTTCTCTCCCCGTTCCTTCCTCCCTATGGTATTTATAGAAGCGCTCGTCGCCTGTGCCACCATGGGAGAGGTAAATAAGATGAGTGAAGAGATGCTATCTTTTATTGTAAGCATTATGCACAACACTCCTGCTTTATGAGCTAAACGGGCCATTGTTTATCACGGGGCGTAATCGCACCGTCAGGCAGGCAGGCCTTGACGTGGGCACGCAGCATGCTGGGATGGAGGAAAAAATGAGCGAGAACCGAGAAGGCATTGGGAGAGGAGAGAAGATGGAGGAGTCGGGGCTGGCAGAGTTGACTATCAGTGGGGGTTTTGTAAGGATGAGAGGAGGGTTTGCGTCTGTTTTTATGGGATCAGATGGAGTGCTTTGATCTTGTCCCCGCATGTCAGATCCCGTCACGATCCACCGTCTCACCCATACATATGCATACTGCCTCTAAACAGCCAGGCACCATGCAAAACACGCCGAAGGTAGGAGGTGGAAGAGGGGAGACTAGAGCTGGAGAGGAAAAGGAGCTGAATGAATGCATTTGTCTATGCATGTGTACTTATGTTTGAGAGGGAAGCCGCTTTGAGAAAATTACATTTTATAATTACTGCAACAGAATGTAATTAACATTAACAGAGTCACTATAATACATTACAATGAGAGCAACATACAGCTCTCAGACTAACACAAGTTCCTAACTATATGTATAGATGTAAAAAAAAAAAAAAAAAAAAAAAAACAACTTTTAACGTGTTAGAACCTAAAAAGACACACCAAGGCATACATAAATATAAAGACATAATGGTAGCTCCAAGTATTAAGATGCACATGTTTTTTATTGTGCTTGTAATTAAAGATTATTTATTGTACTACAATAAAATAAATAAATAATTAAATAAATAATTTAAATAATAATGTTGCCTTAATGATATCACAGCACAGAGACAAATGCGCAATGACAATCTAATATAAAGCTTATAGTCTTGGCTGGACATCATCATGTTGGAAAACTTGTCAAATGTCAATAAATCTAAAATCCCAAAGCCATTCAATTACCTGGAGTTAGTTCAGGGGTCACTATAATTCATTCACTCAGGAGAACTCCTTTATATTAGCCCTGATCATAAATATTCCCTGTCTCTCATTATTTCCTGTATTTCTCCTCTTTCTCCCCTGTTCCATCTGATCATGAGGCTGAGGTGACATGATTGACACTGAGCGCAGATTTATTCAGAGACCAGGTGGAACTGTTGCCTGTATGTTGTGAGAGCTGCGTGAGGCCGTGTCTATACTGTCACTCATTACCATATCTATACCTCACTGTGAGCCTGTCGTCAGCCCTGGTGTATAGAGCTACTGTCAGAACATCACGGGCCGAGCAGGATTTAAAGGTAATTGGGAATAAAGAATAAATGTACAGCACAAAGGCTGAAAAGAGAAAAAAAAATACCCGATTCATTAGCAAGGACTCACTACCGCCCCTGAGTGGAGAGGTGGTGAGAGTAAGACTGTGTATGGGTAAAGGTACTTAATAACTGTGCTTTTAAATAGTAGTAGCTTTGAAGGATGGTTTGATTGATTTAAAAATATGTAATACGCACCACAATAATGAGAACAATATTTAGACTATTATTACATTTTATATAGCAAAAGCAAAAATGGAGTTTGAGCATTATTGCTTGTAATCATCAATGTTGAATATTGGATGTACTCTCAATCTTGAGCTGTACACTGCCAGTGAAAAAGAAAGTACTGTGACTACTTATGTGAGGTGATTTTATGAAGTCATTTTTACAATGGGGGCTTAGGACCACATTTTTCCTCATGCTCACATCACTGCAGAACATCACTCTAAGCAAAACACAAGGGGCATTTTAATTGATGGAATTAATGGCTCCGGCCTATCTGACAGCTGAGGATTCCTGCCCTGGTTATTCATATTGTGTTGGCTGGTCACTGAGGAGAAATAATGTGTGGACGCTCTCACGCTGCAACACAAAGACAGAAAGAGAGAAAAGAGTGCGGCCGACTGATGCCTCCAGCCAAACTGACACAAACAGACAACTTCAAAGTGAAGACTGTTGTTTATTTGGCAAAGGGGAAGGGAGAGGAGAAAAAAAGAGAGAAAATTTATCTGATATGCAACTGTCAGGAGAGCATTTTCACATGCAAAATAGCGAGTGAGTGAGAGAGATTACCTAGAGGGAGGAACATGACAGCATTCACTAGGGTCAGGATGGATCATCATCTTCAGCCCCCCTTCTCTCTTCTCTCCATCGCTCTATTTGTATCTCTCCGTTCTGCCTCTCCCTCGCTCCCTTCCTTCCGTTTGCCCCTCTCATCCTGTTTTCAGACTCCATCACTCTGCACTTCGACAACCCAGCAGCTTAAATCTAGACTAAATTAGCTGAATGAAGATTAAATCATTTGGCCCTGAGCTCTCCAACATATTGGGAGGAAGACTGAGTAAGCCTTAAATGGTGTCTGACTGGCTTTGGACCTATATATGTGTCTAAGGAGAGCCTCTTCCTTCAATGGCAGTCAATTGAAACCTGATTAAGATGAGGGTGTTGGATAAAAAATGGGAAAAAGATTAAATTTCTAGGACAACTGTTTCCTAAATAAGGGAACTGGCTTCGTTATTTTTCGTTTGTGTGCACAATGTCGACCGACGACAGGCTTCTTCCAGGACTAAGATATCAAACCAGGCAACATCATTGCTCACGCTGCTTAGAAGAAGTGCTTTAGCACTGAAGTGAATGTGGGCTGTGGCTGTGACTTTTCAGTAGTAGTCGTTTACAACAATAAGCTTTGTTTTGGTGCAACAGAACTAAAAAACGAATGCAGATGCACAAGAAAAATCTCCAAAGTGAGCCCAAAGTGATAGTGAAAAAGGACAGTTAAAGTGTATGTAATGAGTTAGAGTATACTGAAGGCTGCAGGAATATGTCACACAAAACAATGAGTACCTCCATGAAGAGGCCACGCACATCTGCGGAGGATTGGAGATGAAGCTCCTCTGAGAGGACTGCTGCTGCATATGACTGCAGTATAAACAACACACAACAGAGATGTTGCTGCTGATTTATGTTTACCTTCAATCCCGAGAGGAGAAGGAGGAGAGAAAAAAAGATAATGAAATAAATAATAAAAGAGCAGGCCCATCAGATAAGCTCCTGTTTATCCTGCTGTAGGGCAAATACAAATTGTCAATTTAATGAACACGGTGGACGTGATGAAAGCGGGGTGAAGGAGCCTCCTGCCTGACAAACAATCAGGAAATGTTATCTTAATATTGTTGCGGTGTTATTCAGCCCATAACTTAGGGGGTGGGGAGAGGCCGAGAGGAGAAGGAGGTGCACGGCAGGAGAGGGGGCGCCAGGGAGCACTGAGGCCACGTCCCTCTGTGGTGGCCCTGTTATTGCCGGTTTTTATTATGAGCCATAGCTCAGCAGTCCCCAACACACTTTGAAACACACAGCAAATGTGTGCTTGGAGCCTATACGTACATACACATATAGACAATAGAGGAACAAACTCAGCGAGGTGCTCACAATGAAGAAGTGAATTAAACAATAATAAATTAAGAGAACTCTCTGCAAATAACAAAACAATATGACTATGACCACTCCCAAAAATGATTCCTATCCTCTGCATTTGCACAATCTGGTATGAAGTGACATTCCTCCACTCAGTTAATTTAAAAGCTTAATAGCTTTTACACAAGTCCTCCCATTAATCAAAATGTTTTAGGCAAAAAACAGCAAATCAAGAGTGGCAAAAGCTTCCAGTTAAAATTAGTAGCAGCTGAAAAGTACTAGAAATCTGATTTGTGTGACACAGTTCGGTCAAAGGCCTCTTCCCAGCACTCCCAACTATCTGTTAAACTGCACTTTACAAAGTGTCTAGATGCTTTAGAGCTCAACTTTTTGTACTTCTGGAATTTAAAGCATTGCAATCTGAGCAGCCTCTAAAATTAACTATTATCTCCATATTTATATATTGCCAGCACTAAATTGCGTCGGGAAGAATTACTATCAATATGAATATCTGCAACAATAACTCAGCCGCAGCGCTTAGGACAGGATGCTCTTTATCAGGCTTCTGATGGGCCTTAAATGCAGCACAAGGCAGCCATATCAGAGCTTTTTCTCTCTAATATCAGGCCGCATTAGCACCTCGTAAATCAAATTACACTCCTAGAATTTCATTAGGCTCACCTGCCAGCACTGCTGTGCTGCAGAAATATTTATGTTTTTATGCTGCGATTGTATGCTCTCAGGTACACAAATGGGAAGCAAAGGAGGGGCCGAGAGGAAAAAATGGGTGATAAACCTAATTATCTTTTAAGAATACAGCAAAAAAGTGTCATAAATTGTGGTGATCCTGAGGAGAGCTGGCATATTTTAAAGCCTGTGGGGCTGAGAACATGGGGGACAAGTCTGCTCTGCTGTTTACCATTTTTAACCGGGGCTGCACTTCCACAATCCAATTAGCATCTTTTCCAAAATTGCTCTAAACACAAATCAAACAGGATGATGTATGACACCCATCACCAGGGCCTCAACAGCCAGCTAATCTGATAAAGCACAGCCGACTGCTAATAGTGCAAGTTGTTCAAACAAGATCCAAATATTATGATCAGAGTCTGTCTTTATTATCTAATTATCACAATTGAATTTGGACATTTGTTGTTGTGTATTGTTGCATGTGTTTTTCTGTATTACACATAACTACGGCAGTCCTGTGCCTTATGCTGGCGCAAGTTCTGAGCGAGTACCACCAATATTTTTTTGCTGTTTTCTTCCCATTCCCATGTTTGCCTTTCTTTGGTCAGGACGTCTGTGTCGAGTGTATGGATATGGATCTTGATTAGACACAAAGGAAAATGACTGAGCTAGTGAGTGTAACGACAGCCACTTAATAAAAGGTACAGTCTATACATCAAAGTGCATCTAGCTGTAAATCACTGGTCCCGGTAACGGTGGTGCGTCCCTGTCCCATTACCGCGCCCCTAACAGGCCACTCATATTTACTCTCTGGGCCCCAATATCATTTTAGAATAATGAGCTTTGTCCCTTATCTAATTACCAGAGGCCTAGGTTCATTTGTTCTTTTTTTTTTTCAACCTTTTTTTTCCCCTCCCAGCCCCCTTACTCAAATTAGGAACATGTTTGTTTAGCTCTATAATATCCAACAATTTCTCTGTGTGGTGCAGACACTAAGTTATTCCACTGCGATTATTGTTGTATATAATTGCTATATGTTGAAAGTGCAGAGTGCTTATGGAGGTCTTGGTGTGCATTTTTGTATGTGCGCTTGAGTGGGCACCAAGTAAAAGACCAGGTCCATTCTCTCTCTTATTACTGGAATTGTAATTCAATGATCACCTTAGATCACACGCGTGCCATAAATCAGATAGGCTTGACAGAGGATGAAAAATTGTATTAATAATGTGAAACTTATTATACAGTCCCAAACGCTCCCTTGATAAATGACATTGTTTGGGCCTGACAATGATTGCATTTAAAACATTATTTCTGTTTTGTGCTGGTGTGCGTTTGCTCGTGTGCTGCCGGACACCGAGTGGGGAAGACAGAGGTGGGGTTCCCGAGCTTCATAAAATATTCAAGATCTTTCCCACCCTTTTCCTCTAGAGTCAGTGGGCAGGAGATGGTTGTGGCAGTATAAAATTTGTTCATATATATATACAGTGTACTGTATGTGTGTGTGTGTGTAGCCAGCACAAGTGAAATGGCTGGTGGCTCATTGCAAACTCCCAAACCACAAAAATGAGCTGCACACATCTTTTAAGTTATAAAGCGGTGGATAGGATTATTATTGTAAGTCATCTTGCTCCTATATCAGCCAATGTGATAAACTGCAGAAACCCACTAAAAGTCAATTTTAAATATATACTTGTATATTTCTTAGTTTACATAGGAATCATATTTAAGCAACTTCAGTCTAGACCAGTGGTTCTCAAACTGTGGTACGGTGGTACGGGAATGTCTGGTGGTACGCACACTTCTGTTGGTATTCAGGAGTCAGTTCTGATTTAGTTTAATTTAGAGCCATTCATGTTTTAGTCCAGCTTTGGTTAGGGGTTACATTTGAAGTGTAGACTACTGCTTGTCCTGGTTTAGGCACAGTTTAATCCTGGTTTAGTCCAAGATTAGTACTAGTGATGGTTTAGACTCAGTTTAGTCCTGGTTATGTGCTGGTGAGTCCTGAATTAGACCTGTTTTAGTTCAAGATTAGTCCTGGTGATGGTTTAGACCCAGTTTAGTCCTGGTTATGTGCTGGTAACTCCTAGTTTACAACTGGTTTAGTACAAGATTAGTCCTGGTGATGGTTTAGACTTGATTTAGTCCTGCTTTAGTCCTGGTTATGTGCTGGTGAGCCCTTGTTTAGTCCTAGATTAGTTCTGATTTAGCCCTGGCTTTGTCCAGTCTGAGTCCATGTTTACTCTTGTTATTGTCCTGGCTTAGGCCTGGTTTAGTGCTGGTGTAGTCTTGGCTTTGTCTTGACTTAAAGATGGTACTCTGAAAACCAAATATTTCCTGTGGCAGTATGAGAACCACTAGTCTGGACAGTTTGGGCATGAGCGAACAGGAGCTAGCCGAGATGGACTGGCCAGTAATAATGTCTCTGCTTTCACTGCATGGAGCACATTCCCAGACAAATCCTGCATGATAAATATTAAAGTGTTAAGGAGGGTGGCGCTAAATGCAAATGCAATGTACTTTATTAAGCGTTCTCATTTAATGCACAGCTTTATCTAATGAATGATGTTCTGTCTCTTGGAACCATTTATTCTTAACTTGGAACACACTTTGCTCATTGTTCAAGTAACACAATATACAGACTATTAAAATGGTGCCAGATGACTAAAATTGTTACAAATCATTCCTAATCCTGACATTGCCTTATTTCATGGTAATTCATGAGCACTGCAAAAAAAAAAAATTTTTTTTTTCTTTTTGCAATATACAGGTACATCTAAGAAACTTTAAATATAGTGGAAATTATCTGTAGTTCGATTTATAAAGATTATATTGATTCAACACAGTGAAATATCATAACAAGGATTTATTTATTCTATTTGTGAAGATTATGAGGATTAGGTAATATTCCAATTTTATGAGATACTGAATTTGGGCTTTTTATTAACAGTAATGCATAATTATCAAACCAATAAATGCTTGAAATAACTAATTCTGTGTGTTTTGAATGTATATATGTGTTACATGATAATTTTTTTAAGATGCACCTATTGACTCATGGCTTTTTTACAGGTAGCAGGATTATACAAAAGTGGCCGGCACATTTTATCAACTAACATGTTCTCTTAACTGTTTAGTGAAGAATAATTGGATATCATGTACAATTTTCAAATACCTGCTCCTCAAATCAACTTTATGGCCATGGCTCCGGGTTCAAGGAAAGTCTAATTAAGTTGCTGGAGTCAGGTCCCAGCGCTGGGACAATATAAGCCCCAGTCTGGCCCTTATCCCTGTAGACTTTCCTTGGCCTGTCCCGTCCATGTCCGCTGCTGTTGTATACTGTAATGTGTGCAACACAACCCCCCCTCCTACTGATCTTATTACCCCTGGCCCCTCCCTTTCCGTCTCTCCTCCTCCTCCTCATCCCTGCAAATGACCATGATGGGAGGCCATTCATCTCACTCCTTCGGCCACTACAATGAAATAAATCAAGAATTTTTCCCCCAAATATAACAATATTTGTATTTGGGGTGGGGCAGACGTAATTGATGACTGCGGCCGTGCTAATTAAAATCGGCGGAGCTTTCATTAATCTTGGTCATTGGGTAGAGGGACACTGGCGTAGCGGCTACAGTGTTGGCTGGACAGGAGACAGGGCCGGCTTCAGTCGTCCTCATCGCTCAGGTGATTTGGGCCATTGTGGAGTGTATTAGCAAGAGGAGGTTAATGTAAAATGGCCATTAATAACCGCAACAAAAGTAAACTCACTCGACTTGCCTTTAGTGAACCCGGGAACCAAGCAGGACAATATATTGAACATCCACATGTATTTACTGCCATGTCCCGGCTGGAGAAGTTAATTGCTTTTCTGACTTTGCTTTGTAGCAGCGTTTTTTCCCCTCTCTGTCTGTCCAGTGATTCACACATACACACGGGGAGACACTCCATCAGAGAATTAATTACTATTCTCAACTTCCTCTGCTTTGTTTGTGTTTGCATAGTCAAAACTGTCACAGCCACAGAGGATTGGAGTATTTTGACAGGGACAAAACATCATGACTCTTCACATTGCACATTCATTACATTCAATTTAAAATGTATAATTATGCTATATTTAACTAGCCATCTGTCTTTATTATCTTAACATACAAACACATTAATAAATAAATGTTTTTATGTTCTCGTCAGAAAAAATGTGGAAAATCTGTACCCAAGTAAAAAAGTTATTTGTTTGTACAAAATAATATTGCTCAAGTGGAAGTAAATGTACAAAATTCTTACTTGAGTACTAAGTCTTACCTAAATAGAAAGTAAGTACCTGACCCATCTACTACTACGGCTGTTAACAGTATTACTACTAATACTATTATAATACTAAATACTACTGTATACTACTGTCTTAATGCCTACTGCTACCACTACTAACTACTACCACTACTACTTCTACTACTGCCACTTCTTCTATAACTCTTACAAAAACTATAACTCCCCACCAATGTAAAACATAAGCATTTACTCATTCAGAGATTTTTTTTAATCCTTGTGTATTATTTTCTTTCATCAAAAATTTACTTATTTAAAAGTCAAAGACCTTTTTGTACTCAGAAAGTTCAGTTTCTTTCAAAAATGTATCTACCTCCAGTTGTATCGTTATCAAATCTGAACAGTATGCTCAGTAGTGACAGCTATTTTCAAGTTAGGACATTGATTGTAGGCCATGGATTTTGAAAAAATGAAAACCATAAACTGGTATAATTGTATAAGAAAATATTGCATAATTGAAGTTGCTGAAATGAATCACTATGGGGAGGAGAGCCTGTTGTTAATACATTCCCCCAAAACAAAGTACTTTTGAATCCACCCACAACAACAAAACTCCACCTAAATACTTACCAGAGTCTATTAAATGTCTCATATTTCTTCAACCAACAGAAAGCAGTACTCACACAGACCCTGGAGTTGAAAACAGCTTTACTGTTACTGTTGTGCCATTACAGCGCAGACACCTCACTAAGTAGCACCTATGAACGATGCAGATGGAGATCATCATCACTCCATAATGGCTTCTACATGTTAATTCACAACTTTAGCTTCTCCTCCACGACTCTGGCACAAAGTAATGACTAGCCCGCATCTGGTAGAGAGAGTGTAGGGGCAGTGTAGAGAAACAGAGGCAGACAAAGAAAAAGCGCTACCGAATTAAATAGAAAAAGAGAGGGAGAGAGAGGCAGGGATGGGTGTGTGGTGGTGTTGGAAGCAGTAGCATATGGTGCCACGCTGCCATAAACAAGCTTTATGAAAAGACCGGGGACGTTTATTTAATCATAGAATACCTGAGGAATCGCAATGAGACACACACTTTGTCCCATTATTGTTAGCCCATAAATTTAACAGCTTTACCAGAATGACGAAAGAAGCTGATACAAGCGGCGAAGACAACACGGGAAAGCAGGTGAATTTATTATGTGTGTATTTGTGAGCTGCACTGTGTCCTAACTGCAGAGTAAAACATCTGTGTGAATGTGTGTGGCAGCACAGGTGGATTTTCATAAGCATTTAGGAGGTATCAGAGTATTGGCAAGAGATGGGAATTCATGTCAGGAGAGCATATGCCTGTGTTACGTGGCATACTTTTAGTTCAGATCAATTCTCTTCATTTACCAGTGACTTTCACCATTGCCAGTGGATATCCAAATTCTGATGTGCATTGGACATACATAAAAAATAGCATAGGTGATCTCTATTTAGAAGAGGCAGATTTATTGATATGCAAAAAGCTGTAAACATAATACCTACAAAAGGACAATCTAGTGCATTGTATGTTTGATGCTTGCACTCACAAAGCGCACACAGACATACACGTGCACAGCTCTGGGTCAGGGGGACAGCGGTAGCTCAGAGCCAGCTGTGACCTGCCGGTCCAGGTGCTCAGGAAAACCACTGTTAACGGCCACGATTGATGATCTAATCAAACTGTCACCACAGCAATCCGCTGCAGGGGAGGGGGGTCGAATGTGGGGGACGGGGGGAGCAGGTGGGGAGGGGGGGGTGAATATCCAGGAGACCTTGTGCATGCTTACCGTTAGGCCAAATTGAGAGTGACAGTCTCAATAGTGAAAAGGCCTTTTTTTCCTTTTCTAAGTAATGGAGGAAACAACTCCAGCGGTCTTCCGGAGGATGTCTCATAATCAAGGCAACCCTCCCACGCCCTGCACACACATCCACCACCGCTTTGCATCTGCCGTGTGGGGAACTTTGTACTTTGAAATGATGTGATATATGCTTGACCAATGGCTAATAGGAAGCTAAATCCAATCAGTACATTGCTCAAAGTCAAATACAGGCACGTAAATATGTTGTTTTCCAAGTGCTAGTTACCATTTGTCCAAATCATGATATAAAGGAGTGCCTTAGTGGCTTAACTATTGGAGTCTGTACCACAAAGCACACAGGTTTTTTGCCCGATGTCTAAAGGTTAAAAGTCCCAAAATAGGGCCATGCAGATTGGATGACTGACAGCTCTTTTGACGAGTCACTGATAGAGAAATGGGAAGCAGTCAGACAGCCAATAGTAGGAATGAAGTGATGAGATTGTTTTAAGGAACCACATATCTTTGACTCTGAAGAGTGGGAGTACAATGTGTCTGTGGGTCATTTCCTCTGTGAACATACCTATGTCCACTTGAAATTAAGGAAAAAGTGATCATAGTTTGATTTTGACTAAATTGTATAATTGTGTTTGATGTCTCTGCCAGACTGTTGAGGCCCTCCACAAACTGCTCCTAACTATCCTGTCCTTGGGCCTGAGAAGCTGCAGTGGGATCCTCTGGACTAAATAATGGTTAGTTATGGCCTCAGATCACACTCTCCTACAGGCCACACAGGCAGAGCAGACAGAGCATGAGAACATACATGCTGTACATCATATATGTAGCTCTGGGTGTGTGCCATAACCATGGGAGGAAGAGCATTAGATCAGTGATTAGGAGTAACGGTGAGTTTCCGTAAAGGGTCAAAAGACAGTTTCCAGTAAAACAATCATATCCATTATTTCACAACACCACAAATTTGTGCACAGTGCAAAGTTAGCGAGGATTACTTTCTTTCACAAAAGCTACTGACTATATGAATATAATATGAATGTGCCAAATTGTGCACATACTTTACTCCTATATAGTATTTTACAAGTTTTAAAAATATGAACGTATAACTTACTTAAACCCTAGCTGCCATTTCAGTCATTATTTTTGAGCACAAATTTATGTATGAGTTTTGGGTCTTTTTAACAGTCCCATATATATATATATATATATATATATATATCAATTTGAAAAAAAATGTCCTCTTGCCCTCCACGGGTGGTCTCATCCATCCAAGCTCGGGTCCTCTACCAGAGGCCTGGGAGCTTGAGGGTTCTGTGCAGTATCTTTGCTGTTCCTAGGACTGCGCTCTTCTGGACTGAGATGTCTGATGTTTTTCCTGGGATCTGCTGTAGCCACTCTTCCAGTTTGGGGCCCTGAGTGCTCCGATGACCACAGGCACCACTGTTGCCTTCACTTTCCAGGCCTTCTCAAGTTCTTCTTTGAGGCCTTGGTACTTCTTCAGTTTCTCATGTTTCTTTTTTTTTATTGCGATGTCAACCACAACGGCTTTCCTCTGCTGTTTGTTCATCACCACAATGTCCGGTTGGTTCGCCATTACCATTTTGTCTGTCTGGATCTGGAAGTCCCACATCTTAGCTCGGTCGTTCTCTATCACCTTTAGAGGTGTTTTCCACTTTGACCTTGGGACCTCTAGACTGTACTCTGCACAGATGTTCCTGTACACTATACCAGCCACTTGGTTATGACGCTCCATGTATGCTTTCCCTGCCAGCATCTTACACCCTGCAGTTATGTGCTGGATTGTCTCAGGGGTCTCTTTGCACAGTCTGCACCTGGGGTCTTGTTTTGTATGGTATATCTAGGCCTCTATTGCTCTGGTGCGCAAGGCCTGCTCCTGTGCAGCCATGATCACTGCTTCTGTTAGCCATTGGTAGGATTTCTGGATATCAGCCACTTCAGCTATATATATATATATATATATATATATATATATATATATATATATATATATATATATATATATATATATATATATATATATATATATATATATAGAGAGAGAGAGAGAGAGAGAGAGAGAGAGAGAGAGAGAGAGAGAGAGAGAGAGAGAGAGAGAGAGAGATGAGCTGGTAAAAACAAGAAATGAAGTTATAATTATAGACTGAAATGGGCTGTGGTTTTCTAAAACAAAGCAGAGCCTTTCCATCGTTATTGTTACTGAAGGTAATCCACCATCTCAGTTCTACTTTGTTAGCTTGCCCTGCCCTGGGCCACAGGGATTTCTGATGGAATTTGTCACAGATTTCTGATCTTTTATTGCCTGAAAGACTTAACTGATTAGTCAAATCAAATCCGAACATGCTTTTAATTAGGTTAGTCACATCTTTTAAATCTATACAATAAAAATGCAAAAAACTTCACACATTAGGGTTTTTAATTATGTAATAGTATTTGCAACAAAAAAAAGTCAAACTAATATTTTTTGGACTGACTACTAAGTTACTAAAAAGTAAAAAATAATTAAAAGTACCTACTACATGTGTGGATTTATATGTGCAGTGGACCTTTAATAACTATTATCACAAACCTACAATAATTAAAAAATAGTCTGTTAATCTGATGTGTTTTTAAAGACCTCAGTCTTCAAAATAACATCTCTGTGTATTGTTACAGTCATTTACCTAAATGGAAAATCATGATAATCCATCAATAAAACAGAAGCAGAAAATGAATTAAGCTTTTCTATATTTAGCTGAAAATAGAAAAAGTTCAGGAAGTTGCCTAACTTAATGGTGCCTTGTTGATGGCTGCCTGTTCTGTGTGTTAATCACCTTCCCAGGATATATCCTCGACTGCCGCTCGGCCATCCAGCTCACATTTATTTAATCGCTGCTCAGCTAATTCATTGATTAATTGGTTCATTAGTGATGCCTGGCAACATCCATTCCTGCCATGACAGTCTGATGTTTCAATAGAGAAGAAAAACAGTCTGGCAACAGCCCAGTTTTTCCACAGTCCCACTGTGCATAATGTCTAACCACTGTCAACAGTTTGCTGCACAATTGTGCCACTGTACTGCACTGGTTGTGTGCCATGATGTGAAATGAATATGAAGGTGAACGGTGCACATTCTCCGTTCTTGTCTGCTTGAGTAATGTCACTTGGGTTTCAGAGGGAGGTGACATCATTCTTAGAAAAAGAAAAACTTCAAAAGACTGAGGGACTGTTAAAACAGCACTATCAAGATGAGGTAGATGCTGTTAGGGGAAGAAAAACAACCACGACAGATTATACAAGTCAAGGTCATGTTGCTTTGACATGATGTGTGGCTTCCAACTCTGGGACGAGCTGTCAGCTGCTAACAACTATTAATATTAGTAATAGGATACAATAGGACCCTGCTGCACCCTGCGACTAATAATGCCCACATTACAGGGACCCACAGGTGCTCTTATTCATGGGACGCCTTCATAGAAGTGCTGATGTGAGATCATTGACCGGATGACTTGTATATTAAGTAGGGAAAACCGTGGATGACCTCTGATCCTTGTGGTCTGAAAAAGCATAGCCAGATTTATCAATTGGCATTTTATCAAAGTTGCTGCTACAGGGCTGTGTTAGTTCTTTGCTTTAACTAATGATGAATGAGACACAAGGGTGAAAATTTTTAGCATTTAAATGTGTCAGCTTTTCATCGGACAACATGCTTTCCTACACAAACCCCACCCACAGACACACACACATTTTCTGCACCATATGCCCATGACAAGTGCATAAAAATTGCTCCCAAGTGATAGTACAGGCCAACCCATAAAAACTTAATGCTCCTAATTTTCCAGTAATCAAACTTTTATAGACTGCAATGGCTTTTAAACTAACAAATTTTAATTATCGCTTAATTTTAACAGCAATATTAACGCAATCCCTCATTCTGCAAGTGTTCATTCTCCATGAAATATTGAGTAGGGTAAACAGAGAGGAGGCTCAGTCCGTCGCTGGCTGCTGTTCAAACAAGCGGGCAGCAAACACAGAGGTGAGCTAGGGGTCGCTGAGGCCATGCCAGTAACACAACGGGACTGAGTTGCAAAGACCTCTGGGAAATTGAAGAGCTTCATGAGTGCAAACACATAAAAACCAGTCCGCTGATGTTGCATATAAGATATTACTACACCAGCACTGATCATCGGTGTTTGGTCAGGATAAATATGATGCTTAGCTACACAAAAGTTGAGGTTAACTTTTCATAATTATGTGAGCATATTAAAACAACTCTGCATACTCAAGGTTACAATTTTCAAGTTCATTTTTCCCTCTCATTTTTGCTAATCACATCTACAGTGCTAGGAGCATGCCATGTTATTGACTGCTGCCCTTGGGTGGTTGAAAACTAGGCCTTACCACCCAACACCAAGCCAGAGAGACAAAGTGCTGACACGCGCAGATAAGAGAAGGAAGAAAGAGAAAGATTAAAGAGCTGATTCATTATCAATAATTAAGGGCAAGGAATTATTCTAATGAATTGAGGCTTGTCTTGATGTAGCCTTTATCTCCTGATCGCACTGCTCACTCGCGCTCACAAAAAAACAGTGCACAGTGGGCCTGCACAATATATCACAAATTTATGGCTACTGTGGTGTTAACAAAAGCAATATCCATTCTGCAAGAAATTAAATGTTAAGCATTTACTCAGACAGAATCATTGTCCTATCATTGCCTTCAAAATAAAACTGTGTTGATGTCATATATATTTTAGTATTGATTATTCAATTGATTATTTACTATGTCAAATATATCCACTCTATTGCCAGTTATAACGTTATTGCATATTATATGTTTTTCTGATACTAGGCGGTCCTAGTGCACAGTGTGGAGGTTTCCGTGTGGCTTGACCCATGCCTGCTCTGTGTGCTCCATATTGCCACCATGCTGGCTCCAGGCAGGGCTCTTCCGCAGCCTGGTTTCTCCCAGCCCTCTGAGCCGAGCCAATATGGCCGTGCCGCTCGGCATGCTGGGCCACGGCTGCAAGCCCAGGGCACAGCGCGGAAAAGCCAGATGCCCACTTAGCCAAGGCACTGTTAAGGGACTGACCCCCACATAACATAAAACCAAGAAGATCATGCCAGGAATAATTGCTGACTGTATTGTTTCAGCCTATTTTTGAGTGCATTGTTTTGGAATGCACTATTTTCAATGATGTTAAAGATTTACATTCGGGTCCTACTTGTGTTGACTATTCTCCGATGTTGCCATGCACAGATGCTAGAAATATTCCTGTCATCTTTTAGTGAGTCATCACACCTGTGCTGCATGCATCATCCTAACTATTTCTGGATCTCTCTTCATACTTTTTCATTTGGGTCTTCTCCTTTTTGCTGGAACTTTAAACCGCTTACACACAACACATAAATATGCATTTGAACAGCATCATACTAGATTTTATTTAAACAACACTAACAATTTAGTAATGGCAAATCTCCAACAAAACAGCAAACACCTTTCCAGCTGCTTGTATTATGTGTTTTCCTACTTAAACAAATACATCTTTCTTTTAGGCTGTCAGCACTCCCATTTAAAAAAAAAATGATGGCCATATTAGCTTGAGGAGTTTATTATTACAAGCGTGAAAATGGGAGGCATTTTAACAATTACCTAAAAAAAACAGGTATGCGAGACAGGTCAGTTGTCTTTTGGAGCCCTGTTTTAAAAGGACTAATTACAAGCAACTGAGGCAAGGTCGCTGCTGTCAATCAAACTTCCAATAGTTCCTTGTTTTTGAAGTGTTGATTTAGGTGCCTAGACCAACAAAGAAGACTTAAATAGAAACTACTGTTATACTTCAGAAAATAGTGTTGTGGTGAAGTACGCTGAGCAGGTAAAATGACAGTAACTTCAAGTTCTTGTACTATGAAAAGTCAACTGAGCCAGATTTGGTAAGTTAAGTGGCCACATACCTACATACCTAACCCTAAAGCAAGATAGATAGAGGCAGACAAAGGGACTCTTCCTCCCTCGACGCCTGCAGTGAGTAGTGGTGGTGTGACTGAGACAGAGACCCAGATGTGTCACTTCGGAGCAGTTCCCTCTCTCTTTCTCTCACCCAGGACCTGTCAGAGAGTCAGAGTCTGTCATCTCACCCATCCTCCCCTCTGAATCCTATTCCTCCTCATTCCCACTGGGGTAACAACTATACATGTTAGCCTTTTAGTTAACGTCACTTCTGACCAGTTGGGACTGCCTTATTCACTTATTAGTGAAGTGAGTGTGGCTGTCCCCCTGTGGAAAGACAGCCATACCATTTTCCTTACAATTTTATATTTACATAAAAGTGTGTCAGTAGAAATGCTTTAATGTTTTAGCATAATTTGATCTATTTGTTTTTAGGAAGACAACAACTTTCTGTTCCATAAATGCACTGGAAGTAGTACAATCACAAAACACATTGCAATTTTTTTCTTCTTCAACTGTTAATGGCTATAACGTAGAAAGGAATGATCCAATGATGAATGGATTAGCTCTGGGTCTATCTTATTTTGTTGAAAGTTGGCTTAAATGTAAGATGTAAACATATTTCTAGGCTACTGATTAATGAAATGGAACCAGCAATTAACACATAACACCCAGTTCTCACCGCACTAAGTCTATAATATATAATAAATAGCATTCAAGTGACTTTAATGGTCCCTTACTTTTTAGCAAGCTTAAAAATGCCTTCACATGAAATGAACAAATAAACTCAAATTTTATGAAATCTTTGGTCTGCAACAGTTCATTGGTTATACTGATTTTGTCCCTAAAAGTTATAAGAACTGGTAAAACGTTCAGAAGGCCAAAACGTGTCAACTTTTACATCTATGCTTCTTCTTTATGTGTGTTTGATGCCTCCGGGACACAGACCTCACCTGAAATGACTTGGGACTGATTTGGTTAAGTGGAGCCTGGCATTACCTCCAGCTCATCAGGCCTCTTCCTCCTCTTGCCACTCCTCCTCCTCCTCTTTTCCTTTGACTAACAGATCTCCCTCGTGTTCTAAAAATACCAGGTGAACGGGGCCGTAGAGATGGTGATGAAACTGCCTCTCTGACACTGTCCCACTGCAATCCATCTCTCCACCGCCTGCCAGCCAGCATATGTTTGCAATTGGCTCCCCCCAGCAACTCCCATCGTTCCTCAAACCCCGTCCCCCCGCACTGGTCCCATGTTGCCTGTTCGGATACCCCTGTACACATACATAGTACATACAATCCCCTAGCCTGCTCTTCTCCCTCGGCTACCGTCCCAGTCTGCAGGTCTTTCAAAACCGGTGCAGTTATCAATCACTGGCCGAGCATTGTCAGACCGGACCAAACCCGCTCAGTACATATTCCCTTCCTTCCTCTATTTTCTCCCTCTCTCCTGCGTCCTCTGCCTCCTCTCTTACACTTGCCCAAATTTGTTCCACTTAATAAGCCCTCCCCAATGACCTTGTGCTAATTAAGCTGCTCTGTGTTGAAAATATGATGGTTAATTAATGATGAGATAAATTCTGTCTGCAGGACTGTCAGAAAAATGATGACACTGTATTTTACCGGTTTAAATAGAACAAACCTTGTGGCTGTCCCCTCTCTCTCTCCATCTAGACGTGTGTGTATGTGCGAATGTGAAATAATGCCTGAGTGAATGATCCATAGAGGAGTGAGAGGAAAATGGATGACTTGTCTTTTGATGATGGTTAGCATAAATACAAGCATGTGAATAAAAGAGAGTGTTTCCCATAATGCGTTATGGCTGACTGGAGTGACTGGAGTCATTTTGGCAACACTGAGCTCAATGCTATCAGGTAACACACAAAAAAAATACATCTCCATTCATGTTCTCCTAAGTGTGTGTGTCTAAGTGCGTGTCGCTGCTGACCTTGCTGTGTCACTGCGTTATAATATATAAGCCATGGACACAAAGGGGTCTTTCGGAGACAAAATAGAGTGAAGTTCCACATGAGAATACTTTACAGATGACATAATAAAATGAAAGTGTTAGATAAAAATAGCCAGGTTTCTCTTATGAGCTGTGTTAACACTGTGTAAGGAATACGGTGTTATGGGTCCATCTGGAATTATATTTTTTTGTTTTTGACTGAGCTTCTGTTTTCAACTATTTGAACAAAATTTAGAAAACATTTACAACAAAATAGGACACTGTGTAAAATGTATAAATGAATATAAAAAACAATGCAATGATTTACAAATCACATAAATCAATATTTAATTCACGCTAAAACATAAACAGCATATCACAGGCCAAAGCTGGGCAGAGATATCTGTCTATTTTTTATTGGGGAACATTTTCCTCAAACTGTTAGATGCAGTATTTGTAGCAATTGGTTAACACGATATCTTCTGAGAAACTTTGTAAAATATCCCTTTTAATACCCACTCACCTTATTTACATGTTGGCAATTAATTAGTTTCGAAATGCTCCTTTAGCTTATTTAATTAGTACCACTAACTTTTTCAGCTTTTTGTTGCCCCTGCCCTAACATTTTTGTAAATATGTAGCTGCAATCAAAATCAAAATGACATTATGAAATGGTGGCATTATATTTCAGTTCCAACATTGTGATATGTTATTATGTGGGAATCGCTGCATTCTATTTTATATTTATATTTTTATATTTATATTTCTTGCAACTGGCTCTCTGCTGATGGAAGATCCTCGGTAACAATGTATTCTAGTAGTTTTATTCTATTCTTAGTTTTCATATATATATATATATATATATATATATATATATATATATATATATATATATATATATATATATATATATATATATATATATATATATATATATATATATATAGAGTATCTGGACTTTACAGAAACAAACCTGCAGATCAAGAGACTAATAACAGAGGATATGAAAAACTGTCTTCATCTAATGCAGATGAGCAGCTGACAGTGGGAATTTAGTTGATAATGTCAGAGAGATGGAGAGGCATCTGGCTGGGCTGCTTACTTCTATATCTGAAGCCACTTGTCAAATCCAATGCCACATGTTGTCAAAAGTATCAATTTGGTTGTGGTGTAATGAAAAAACGGGTCTGTTTCTATTTTAGCAGCTCACTTGACAGATTGAGAGGTGTTTAGCGTCTCGTTTTGGCTTGTCAGAGTAGAAGGGGGCCTCACAACTTCATCTCCACATCTTTCTTGTTCACACAGACATAGACAAACTGACAGCAGGGCTCTGCTTCTGATAGACAGGGCCAAGTGGGAGGTATTACACATACACACAAACACTGGCTCATACGCAGACGAAGAAGCATCATTCATCCTTAATTCAAGAGGGAGGCCAGAGTGTGAGATGAGGAAGCAAGCCAGATAAAGTTTGACAGAAAAAAGGGATGTAAGCAAGAGACGAAGGCAGGCAGAATGAGTGAAAGTCATTTAACTCGTTTGGGAGGAGGAGGATCTTGAGTTAAATTTAATTTAGTTTTAACTAGAGGGAATTTTAGGTTTGAAAGTTTACCAACCGCCATCATGGTTGTAGATTTAATTGCCAGCTGCATCTCTGAGTTCATGTCTTAAAAACGTGCTTGACAGCAGTGATCCAAATTTATACCAGCAGAAGAAGTAACTAGATACTTTTACTCAACTTTTTTACTCTTTTAAGTACTTTTTTTCTTCTAATACTACTTTTTTCTAGTGTTCAAGTATTTCTTTGTAGTAAATTTTGCTGTGCAATTGAAAAAAATATATAGATAAAAAAAACATAAGCACTTAAAATTTCAGTTGATATTTGTTTTTGTTTGGTTACTTTAACATCTACTTTAGTTATAAATTTTTTAAAGTAGCAGTACTTTTACTTAGGTTCACATTTTGAGGCCTTCTTCCAACTCTGGTCATAACTGGGATGGGCAGCAGTTGCCTGACCACGACTCATCAAGCATCAAGGAGTGCAGATGTGCAGGTGCTGTCACTTTGGTTTAGACTAATCTAGCCATTACAATATGGCTCAACTCTCACTGAACATTTCTCATCACAGCAAGTGGACAGAAACATTTCATGATAATGAAAAGTGCAAATTTTCCAACCAGATAAATGTTGGAGTATTAATATCATGTGTCTATTGTACCTCTCTTTACGCTGTCCCACTCCATGTTTTCCCAGCAGGTGGGTGCTCAGGTGTTTCTTCATCACAAAAGCCCATCTGCAAAACAAAGATGAACAGGCCATGGGTTAATAATATATTAAAGCAAAGTCTTTGTTTCAGTACAACGCTTTCCTTTATCTTTCTTTTACATTTCCAGACCTTTCTCAGAGCAGAAACAGACATTAATGTTTAAGTATAAAAAGCTGTCACAGCAGGTTTTTTTAGATGGAATAACCATTGTTTTGTTAATTGATGATAGTGAAACGTTTCTACCACAGAAAGTACCATTTACTGTGCTAACATTTAGCACAGTTTTAGTCTATTTGTTTTACTGTAAAAACCCTTTGGTCAGACAGTTAAATGACAATGGACTGGTAAAGAATGCCACATGCAGTACATCAATGTGCCACAAAAATATGCATGCCATTACACAGATTCCAAAGTGCATTTACAATATCTGCAGAAGCACGCACACAGTCAAAACTATTGTGGCACCAACAAGTTGACAGTGACCACAATGTCCTGACTTTAGGAGTTTACTGTGTCTCCTAAACAGCATCTGAAAACATAATGAACGGATGACAGCGCTAACTACTCAGACATTTGAGCCGCTTCACCAGTGTTTTCATGCAGTTGCCTTTTCGTTTAGCACCCATCACTTCCGATTATTGTGCGCCTGGGTGACAGTGACCACATCTGAAAGCCAAGGATGGGGCTCCGAAACATGAAAGAGGCCAAGGCGGGACAAACAGCCCTGTGGTTTGCACTGTGTGCCCAGTGTGCAGTTGTCACTGCACACTGGGTCCTCCGCTGTGTGACTCCTTATTCCTTCTATTCGGGAGGTTTTCACTTTGCCTTTTTCCCAACGCTGTAGATCATTATTCTGTTTTCTCTCAGGCAAGCCTGTCTGTGTCTGTCTGAAGCTTTCCTTCTATGTTTTGGAGTCAGTCTATCATGAAGCAAAAGCATAATTATTTCGCCATTTATGTCACCATGTCAGCTCCCCCCAAACATCTGAACACACACACACAAGCGGCAGAAACGGCCCCAGAGTCCCGTCCGTCACTGTGGCCCCGTAGGCACACACTAACTAACACCACCATATAAATATTCAAACATGCGCCACTGTTTTGCCTCGTTATTATCACTCTACATTTCCTCAATGCTTCCTAACTCAATCCATCCACTTGTCCAGAATATTGCCTCAGAGTTAAACTGGAATAACAAAATCTCGTATACTCCAGTAAAGAACAATGACAAGATCAAAATGCTCAGCTTTTGTGCCCCAATGAAAGAGACTGTCACTGATGGCATCATCTATAAATACACAAACAGCATAATTAAGAGATTTCTGACATAATAAAAATGAACTGATATATTTGAAAAAAGCCCGGTCTTAGAACACTTCATGCATGCTTGTTTAAGTTGCTGTGTTTAGACGTGAAGAAAAAAGAGCTTGCAAACATTTCTGTTAATTATGTATTACAGCTGTCCTTCATAAACCTAATTACAGAGTGCTGAAAGGCAACAGGGGCAATTTGCATATGCGCATGAAAGACAAGACATATGCAAAATATGATTTTAATTAGCATTCTTTGATTGCGAGGGGTACAAATCAAACTGGCATGTTGTGAGATTCTCATCTCGCCCATTTTTGCAGAATTATTCTCAGAGTGCAAGATGGGTAATACTCTACGGAGGCACCTGGCATAGGCACACAAAAACATGCAAATTCAGGAAAGGCACATCCACAAGCCCAAATAATACACAAGTGGTTAATGCACACCCAGAACCATGCAAACACATTTATAATTAGTTATTCACCATGTAATTATCAGTAAGGCACACAAATTAGTATTACTGCTAATGCTGAGATATGATAGACAGCACACAAATTCTGACAAACTCTAAGCCAGACATCCACAAATATATTTTTCATATCTCACATACACATACCTACACACAGCGTATCTAAAAGGTCCATATCCATTTGTTTAAGACCGAGTGTAATCAGCCCCCTGCCCTTATGTGTGTGCATCCTGTACCATTGAGGTCAAGGCCTCAGCTTGTCGCCTGTTGCCGTGGGCTGCATCATCAGCCCAAACCATCAGCCTAGATGGTTATTGTAACAAAGGGATACTTTAACATGCCATTCATCCATATCAATTCTCTTCCCCCCCATGAATTGAACTAATAAGGCTGTGCCTGTGCCCTCCAGGGAAGCTCATAATATCCATTGCAGATATGAAAAAAGAAAGAGAAAGACAGAGGCTCTGGTGTTTCACGTTCGACTTTCCCTTCAGACTAATCGGCGCGCCACAGCTCGTTAGGTCCGTGACGTGCCAGAGCTTTACCGATAAGCAGGGGAGACACGGCTCAATTACCCACAGTTACAATCTTTCTCTCTCTTTCCTTCGCCGCCTGACGATGAAGAGATAACATGTCAATATTGGATACAAACAACTTCATTTGCCTAATGGTGTTCCTGGATAGGCCCATCTACAGGTCTGGAAGGGATGGAGATCTAAGAAAAGGCCTCGAGCAACACTTGGCACAGAAATGCTATAAGCCAACCTTCAAAAATCACATGCACACAGCTATTCCCAAGAGCCGTGCACGTGTTGAGAAAGAAGTGACAGAATATACTTTGTAAGTGTTGGTAACCTGAGCTTAACTGTATTTTTTCACAATTTGACTTTTGGACATAATTGCTCAGAAGATGAGATCAAACAAACAGATAAGATAAAATTGAAGAAACAGAGGAGTTAACCAGAGTAAAAGTTTTCTGCCTACCCTTTGCAATTCTCAATGAGAATGCAACATAGGCAAATCTATGAGCTGAAAAATGAGTCTGGAGTTGAACAAACTTCTGTATTGTAATTGGTTAAAAGGTAAGTAAAAAGCCATTACCAGAGAGCCACCAGATGTAGGAACCACTCAACCCTCGCCGGGTGAAGCTGGTGGATCCTGCAGAGGAAGAGTGCGTCCACAGGGGACAGATGTACGGGAGAGACGAGGGTGCTCTCAGAAGTTATGGGACTATGGTTGAGCTCTTTTCGAGAGGACACACACAAATACACAGACACATTCGCTTTGCAGTGGTCCGCTGGGCCCCAAAGAAATGAGTGTGTGTGCAGGCTCATCCTGTGCCACTCCTAATGATGGCCTCCACCTGCTGCTTTAATGTCACAGCTGGATCGGCCTCCATCCCTCACTGACTGCAGCTCCCATCAGCAGCAGGTAGCTCCCCGATGCACACTTTCCCCCTCCATCTCCTCTCACAGCCAGGCTTCCTTCATCTGCCATCATTTCATCTGAATAGACTACACCAATCCATCTGTCTTTGCTTGGATTTACTATAGAATGAAAATACCAAATCACTCTATACCATGTGTGTATACTGTTTGACGGCTAATGTAAAATGGCCATCATATAACATAACAGTTTAAACTCAAGCCTTTTGACAGAATAATTTGTAGTCTATTTATCTATTCATCTTTATCCACTATCAGGGGTCACAATCAGCTATGACCCTTAGATAGGGTACACCATGGACTGCCCAGTTAGTCCTAGGGCTGATAGAGAGACATAGACATATAACCATTCACTCTCATTTTAACTCACTATAGGTGCAATTTAGAATCACCAACTCACCTAACACGTGCATGTTTTAGCACAGTGGACATGCAGACTTCCCTCAGAGAGATTGGAGTTAGCTGGCTCGAAGATCAAACCCACAACCGTCTTGATAGCACTATCAACAACCCAATGGAGAAGGCCCTTGTCACCCCATTTGCTCTATGTGATTCCCCCTAATTTCCCGATCAGCTGTCTCTGTCCAAGATGACAACCATCAAAACTGCAAATGAACAAAACTGTATATCTGCTGGTATTATAGCTATAACTCAAGCTGCTATATTTGTTCAAAAATGTTGATGGAGCTTGTCATTCTTCTGAGAAAACATTGTGTTTTTTGTAAATAAAGTGAGTGAAAACAGGCAGAAACAGGTAAGTTGAAATGTCTAATGTGAGCAGCTTTGACAGGCAGCTGAACTGACAGAAGAACACAAACCAACACTTGGCTGACAGCAACCCTGGAGCGCCGAGACAGCTGCCGACATGCCAGACAGACAGATAAACAGACAGGAACAAGAAGTGGCAAGATTAGACTTTTATTGACAGACAGAGTGACTGCCTCCTGCCAGAGAGACTGGCAGGCAAACATCACGAATAAGGACTCAAGAAAGAGGTATTCTGCTGAGTTTACAGGCTAAGTTTAATGGATGTTCTACAAGTCAGCCTATAGCAGCAGATAGGGAGAACTAAATGTGGTGTCAAATTTGTAGATGCAGAGATAGATGGTGATGGAAGAATGGAGAAAGAGAAGCCACAGGAGACAAGAAAGGGAAGAAACGAGGAAATATGAAAAAATCATGATGGAGTAGCTAGATAAGTTGCAGTGAATGTGAACGAGGGAGAGAAGCAGAGGCAAATGCAGTTTGTGGTGCTGTCGCTTTGTTTGATGGAAGTAAGAGGCGACTTCGCATCAATATTGCTTGGGCTTCTAAGAGATCCGCTTATGGAAACGTCCCATAATGCAGCAGATATTGGGGAGGGAAATAAATAAATAAAACATCCAAATTGATTTTGCTTTTATGTCCATGCCAGAGCACTTGATCTATTCTAAGATGATCTTGATAAAAATACAAGAGAGGGAAAGTATTTCTCTGACAACTGCTCAACGTCAAGTCTCTCAGTGAAACAGACACCTCTCACTTATGATGCTGATGCTTGTGGTGCATTCGTCATGTGTACGTGCACACATTTTGTCCTTTATACTAGACGAGGTACATAAAAAAGATCTCTTTGCCTCTCCAAAGGGGTTTTTGGATCATCTGCTGAGGCAGGTGATGGGCCTTGACGGATTGATTGAGGCAAAGTTCTCATCGACAGTGGCAGCGCCCCATAGAGCTCCCAGCTCCAGTGCACACTGTTCCATTAAAGGATCATTTAGAGGAGAGCAAGTTCCACCTGCACTTATGCAGAGCACACCCTAATGTGAGATGAAACAGACATTTCCAAGCTACAGGAAGAGAAGGAGGAAAGAAGAAAAAAGATGTAATAATGATTTTTTTTAAAATTCAGTCCGTTCCCAACAGCGCATTTCCATCTTCAAGAGAATACCGATTGATGAAGTCATCTATTATTGATATGATCATCGTTATGCGCCCATGGCACTTTGAGTGTTACAGAGCCCCCAGCACAGAGCGTCATAGCACTGTTTGCATATTATGCTACTCAGCTTCATTATATTTTCTAATTAAGCACTTTAATTTGGGATTTAAATCTTAAGTGAGGGGAGAAAGTTGAAAATGCTGAACAAGAAAAAATAATACTGTATTGGGCGTCAAGATGAAAGGAGACAGTTACACAAATGGCTGCAGCACTTTTCACCAAACACATCCATTGTGTGGAATCAGCACAAATGCGACTCACTTTTTTATCGATGGCAACGCCGTTCACTACGAAGACAGAACAAGTGCTGGGAAACATTTTAAATGAAATACATAACATGCTAAAGTAGTGTTGTGCTACTCGGAGGTGAAAAAGTCTCATTTTTACACAACAAAACAAAATGAATCAAAAATGCAGGCTGTTAAAGGCTGTTAGCTTCTCTTGCTAATGCATCTCTCTCCTTCCTTTCTTCTCCTCTCTGCAGTGCAGTTAAAGATATGAAAAATATATGTGCTTTTTTTTTCCTCTTCCCCCTCTCTCTTCCTCCGTGCCGTGTTAAATCATTAAAGAGAAGTCCTGCTCATTATCTCTCTAAACAAAACTTCTCTTTAACCAAATAAATCACCGTTGCGCAGCGCAGCTAACAGCCGTGAAGGGATAAATTACAAAGCGCCTCACTGGCAGCGCTGGTATTTTAAAAAGCTTGCTGCACAATTTCTATGATGTGCAGTAATTTGTAATGCAGGTTTCCTTATGTTTCGAAGGTCTCTTCAGGTGTGTATGGGGTGCACTGGGACATGGGGTGAAGGCTGGGGGGTTGGTCCTTGTGTTTTCAATGTTAGTAAGCTTGATAGTCGGCAAAAGTGTCTACATTCCTGAAGGATTTGATCAGACGAACAATGACTTTGATAATACTGTGGTTTAATTGTGGAATTTCTTCTTTTCTGAACAATATTTAGGCACACTCAAGTAAATTTTCTAGCATGTACGTAACATCTTTGGCAATATGTACACACACTGTAAATGATTAAGATGATGAAGGTCTCTATGGGAGTGACAAGGATAAATAGGATTAGGGATAAGTACATCAGAAGGACAGCTGATGTTAAATATTTGAGATAAAATTAAAAAGGCCAGACTGAAATGGTTTGAACATGTACAGAGGAGGAAAAATACATATATTAGTAAAAGGATGCTGAGGTTAGAGCTGCCAGGCAGGAGGCCTAGAGGAAGACCAAAGAAAACTTGTATGGATGTAGTAAAAGAGGCCGTATATTTAGTTGGTGTCTGAGAAGAGGATGCATATACCACAGCTAAATGCAGGAAGTTGATTCAGTATGGCATTAAAAATTATACAGTGCGTAATTTGTTTTTCTAAAGGGTTCTATTGAGTGAGGCAACTTTTGCAACCACTTAATTCAAAATGTGAGAACCTAAAACCCAAGATTAAAAGCATTTGGTTTGAAACTCTATCTGATCACCATTATCAGCACCGCCTTCATTATAAACAGCACAGCAAACTCTTATCTTGTGCTAAACAGTCTAATTGGGGCCACTATCCACTGCTCTCACCTCTGAACACAACTCTGCCCCCGTCTCGTGATCCTTCTGGGACCAGAGATGAGCCCCTGAACGACCAACCCGCCTGGCCCCCAGTGGGCAGATTAAACTGGGATAACAGAGCAACACTTGGGTCCGTTTACAACACCAAGCATCCTCCAAGCCTCTGGAGGATACAAAGCAACACTATCCCCGAGACCTTAAGCCCCCATACACACACAAGAGAAGTAAGTCCCAAATATGATTTATTTAGTATGTTTACAGTAGTCCCTATCTGGCATCCTCTGAGAACAAATTAACAGTAAGATCTTGTTTCCTTTCGGGGGTTTTTTTCCTCTTAAGTGGTTGCCACAGCAAATCAAGCACCTCCTTGTGCAGTGATTTGCGTGTTGTTTAGACATAGATTTTATGTCAAATGCTCTTTCTGATGCAGGCCTCTCCATTTATCCAGGCTTGGGACCAGCTTAACCCCTTGTGGGTGGAATACATTAACAGCAGAAACAGCAGAAAGAAAGTACACAAAACAATGAAAAGTAGTCCTAACAATATTGTAATATAAAATGCTTTGTGACTAACTGGCTGCTGTCCATAGTTACTGAGATAGGCTCCTGTACCCCGCAACCCCTAACAGAAATAAGCGGAAAAAGATGAATGAATGCATGAATGAATGAAATAGTCTATATCAAAGTGACTGTGTTTTAACCTGAAGGATCAAAGGAGGATGAAAATGAAGAACAGAATGTGAACAGAGTGAAAAAGGAATCCAAACTCAAAAAGACAGCCTCTAATTTCCATCGTTGTGGTTTTGTTGACTGTTCTTGCACATTAAAAAGAAGCAAAGCAACATGACAAGCAAGACTTGTATTTCTCTCACTATAGTTTTGCTAAAGCACATAATCCATAAAACATAAGGGCTCACTATTGACGTTCATTTTTTTCCTCTTTTCTCAGCCGTCTGAGTGAAGGGCGTAGCTGGGATGTCAGGCTTGTCTGTCGGCCAGATACCACTCTCATTATCCTCGCGCCTCTCTGAAGGGCAGCTGAGGTCACACTCCAAACGAACAAAATAAACCATTACGCTATCAATCTAACAAAGACTGGATTATTAGATGCTTAACTGTTGGACGGATAGAGTAGAAGAATTGAACAAAGTGAAAGATCACACCATTGTGGTATAGAAACTTTACTGCTATGTGACAAGATGGAAAAAATCAAAAGTTTTTTTTTTTTTTTACTTGTGATTGACTTTTGATGTGTTTTCTCAGGTTTCAACAATATACCTAATTACATTATATATATAAATATTTCTAAGATATAGTTTCAGTGTACATTTTTAAACATTATTTTTTTGCAAGCACTTATTTAACATCAGTACCTTACCCTACCTGAAAACAAAGTGGGCAGTTACAGCTACAGTAGTGGAAATAATAGTAGTGGTATTAGTAGTAGTGGATAAGTAGTAGTAGAAGTAGTAATTTAACAGTACATTCAATGTTGTTTTACATTTAGTTAATATTATGTTGTTGTAACAGTATTTTTTCTTGAGTACAGATTTGGAGAACTTCTTCCTCTTCTGTTTATGTACTGTATAACACAACTGACGTTGAGAAGATTGAGCAAAAACGTAGCTTATGAATTTACACAATGCACTGTTTAAGGGTTGTTATAGATGCTGTGCCTCCTACTCAAAGCTAGAGCACTTTTCTACACCTCTCAGGAAGTATGCACACACACAAAAGACGTCTTTGTTTGGCTATTGCTGCCGTTGTCTTGACACCCACCATCTGCCGCCCCGGCAACTGAGAAGCGCAAAGAGATGAGTTTCTCTCTGGAAACTCGCCCTCCACCTCAGAAAAAATACCCCACTCCCACCTTCGATAAAAATGCTAGGTTTCAGGCCTCCATCCCTCCCACTGTGGACATTCTGTGATGCTCCACAAGTTGAATCACCGCTCAATAGAAAAACACTTTCTACTTTTTTTTGGGCCATCTTGTCTGTGACTATATCAAAACGTACAGCTTTTAAACAGTATTTTTTCTCCTAGCCTTGTGAGGACCCCAGGCTCCCATTCAAGCTGTTTATTAAAGCACTGTGTCAAAGGGATCTGGGTAAATTGCAAAGGTTCTCCTCAATCTCTAGACACGAGATGCATCACGCCGAACGAGCACTCAAAAGTAAATGAATAAATAAATAAATAAGTAAATAAAGTGTGCTATGCAGATGAGGGTGACGAAGCCTCCATCTCGGCCTATTCTGCGACGCGCTGGCCATTCATCACCTGCACATGCAAAAGCGAACTGCTCCAGTCCTTAGCATATTCGCATATTCTAATGAAGGCACACATGCAAATGAGAGCGACCTTTTCCTTTTGGCTGATTTTTTTTTTTTTTTTTTTTTTTACAACTTTACATTAAGAGAAGGGGAGTGGAGAGAGAAGTGTAATGGCTATTAGAGTGACAGGCTGAGTACGTGACGTTGTGATCTCAACTCAGGGACGCAGTAATTAGGCTAATCTATTACCAGACGGCGGCTGTCAGAGATCTTTATGGCAAAGGACGGACTTGTCATGCGCCTTATTTATTAAAACTGGCTGGAGTTTTTTTTTTTAAGAGGTGGTCAGTTAAAACAGCAGAAATATGCACCCGTGATGTCTCATAATATGGCTTAGATACAGTCAGATAACATTGGCTACTGGCACCCAGGGGACTTCTGCACTGCTCCTTGACCTCTGACATACTGCTGCTTCCATAGTACTTCCCCTTGAAGTTAACGAGTCTCACTTCAGACCAGTACAGCGCCATCCACTTGTACAGTTGGGTTGGACATTTCTTTTTTCTTTTACATAGAGCAAAGAGTGTTCATAAAAAAAATTGAACGTCCAACTAAATATGACACTTTTGAACTATAAAAGCAATCACTGGCGTCACTCTTTGTCTTCTGCGAATTAGGGCACCCAGTTGCATTGGTGTAACAGGCAGTTTCCACGATGGGCTTTTGTCACCATAAAACAAGATCAAGTTTTGAGGCCTGAAGTACTGCAGTAGAGTCATTAATAACACTTTTAAAATGCATACAGAGAAAGACATAAATCTTCTTTTCATTCATAGCCTAAAAAGTTGGTGTGTTGAAATTGTTAATCTATTGTAAATAGAGATTTTGGTTTTAGTGAAAAGAAAAGTTTATTGTTACCTTGTAGTGTTGGCTTGTTTTGAGGGCATTTATAATTGTGCCTTGGGGATAGAGATACAGTGTTTGTAAAATACTCTCATTTACGCATCTGTTTTTAAAAATACCTCCTTATGTGTAGGCATGGCCTCAGACATCCAATCCTCAACTAGCTTTGAAGGTTTTTACTTGACATCCTTTTTGGCATTTCTCCATTGCTTTCTGTCACCAGTGGTCAGTGAAAGGGGAGTGAACAGTGGCCAGCAGCGGCCCCTCCCCCACTGTCCACCGGGGAGGCCAGTGAGAGAAAGTTATGCCTCCTTTCAGTGACTTTGAACTTTCTCAGATGAGGCATAAATATTGAAATATTGAAATGAAAGATGCGGCAGGCGCGATGGGGATGTGGAGAGGGGTGGTGGTGTGACGGGGGTGTGGATGTAGACGGATGGGGCGGGGGGAGAACAGACAGGAGGCCCACTGAGAGAAGAGACAAGGCCCTCACCCCACTGCCAGCCTGCATTCTAGCGGCCCGACAGTTATGGATAGGAAACATTACTGCTGGTGGTAATTAAAGCAAAAACTAATACTGTCTCTTGGATGAGGGGGTTTCATAGTGAGCATCCATTTGTCACTGCGGCGCACTTGCCAAGGCCAGATTAAATCACACACATATTTAGTCCTGCTGTGCTCAAACCATATCTATCTATCCATCTATCTGTCCATCCATCTATGTATCTTCAATGAAATAGTGAAATTAGTAACAGATGATGCACTTTACCATTCTGAATGTTAGTATCAGCTTTCAAAAACACATGTAGGTCACATCACACTGAAGACTTATGTGTGAGGCAGTAAGTGAGTGAGTGGCAGTGAAAAGGCCAGTGGCGGGGAGAGGAGGAGGAGGAGGAGGGGATGCCGTGTCACCCGACGGAGGGGATCACTGACACTGAGCGTGTCACGAGCTGACGGCGGCACTCTGCTAGGACCAGGCCCCTCCAGCGCTGTCACAGGAACCAGCCTGCTCCAGATACTGACACTACCAGCCACACTGACAGGCCAAACATGACTCGTCACTGTTCCCAACATAGACAAGGCCTGACGGCACACAGACACACTGAGGAAAGGAAGGAGAGATTAGGATGGAGAGAAAAAAAATAAATATACTCAACTTTTGAGTTTCTTGGCTAACAAGTCCCAAAATCCTTAGTGTTAATAACCCAGAGGCATCTTACAGGTAGACTCATCCTACATTATGCTCTACCATTTAAAGATTCAAGTACAGCACCATGTATTGTGACACAATAACCTTTGCTACCTTTGAGCTGTAAGAAAACAGAAGTGTCAGTGTTTTCTTTGACCAAAATGTGCAGCCTTTTTATGAGGGCAGCTGACCAAACCGGACTGGGGGAAGGTGAAGGATGCAGATGACAGTGATCAGATATAGATGGAAATGTGGTGATTTGAGTGGAAAACAAGGAGAGGGAGGGAGTAATGTCAAAAGGGGAGAGGGCACAAAACAGAAGGGAGAGGAAAGGCAAGACGTGATGTGGTGGACTGCGAGAGAGAGCGTGCTGCGGCCAGACTGATCGCTGTTGATCTTCACGATAAGCGCTCCCGACAACTTGTGACCAAAGTGGCACTCCGACACTAATCGGCCGTGAAGGCTGACCTGCAGCGAGGCAGCGCAGTTCAGATCACACCACCGCTCAGACGAGATGGACCCAGACAGGAGACATCCAGGCATCAAAACTCACTGAGAAATTGCGACATGGCTTCAGTGCACAGTGAGAAGAACATAAGAGGGAGAAAAAAAAGGGCAGTGATACTCGGTGCTCTTGGCAGTGGAGGCAGACTTATCAGAGTAAAGATGAACGAAAGGACACAGGCAGAGGAGACTGGGCTGAGGCAGTGAGGGAAGTGTCTGGGGGAAGGGACAGGGATAAAACATATGAGCAGAGTAGACAGGATAGAAAGATCAATTTTATTGACAGTCATCTGTAAGCTGGACTGAGAGGAATTGGAGACTAACCTTGAACTGTGTGTGAGTCCTACTTTTAAGAGACATATGGGTAAAGGTGCAGACTAAAAAACTCTCACGAGTAATAAAGTACAAAAGTTCAGAGACTGAGGGGACAACCTGAACATTTTAGCATTTAGTTATTTTGTCAGGTAACAAAGTCTAGGGTTTTAGTGGGCAATAAAATATGTTCAATATCTAAGTTGTAATAAAAGAGCTTTACAAACTATACATACAGAGTCGTTTTAGGAAAAGTTTTCACAAAGGCATGAAAAAAATTGGAGCCAGAAACTTCATTTACAAATAGTGTGTCAGGTGTCGCACTATTGAGAACACAGTAAAACATACCTGAACCTGCTCCGTATTCCTGACACATACCAGTCTTTTAACCTCACATTTCTTCAGACATATTTTCCCTCTGTTGCCAAGACACTGACAATCAAACAGCAAGGGAACATAAATTGATATTTTAATAAGTAGGGAACAGTGTTTATTCAGTCCAAAATGACTACCAACTCCACCTTAGGTGCCACATGCAGAATGTGTCTGTTGTGTAAAAATACATGGTTCTAATCATATCTGACAACATAAATATTGTGTGGTTGCGTTCCTTAAGGACAACTTAAAGTAAGGTGCAAAGTGGGGGATAACTGCTGAGTAGCTATAGTTGTGGCTTTGTTTGAAAATACAAACTTGTGTTTCTGTGTTGTATTGATTTAATCTAATGACGTTGCATCAAACATAAATTCTAACTGTTGACACTTTGACTGAAGCACTGAAAAAACGACATCTCTTCTCTTCATCTGACAAAATGCCAATAGCCTTAATAATTGTAAGTTCAACCTAATCACCAACGCTGGAGTACGGCTGTCAGTCCCAGTATTTCTCACAGCCAACCACACACATGTGCACACACAGTGGGGTTAAATCTGAGACAGAGGCACGGCTTCTAGAAATATTCCTATATTGATCTGTTGTGGGAAGATGCTATCTCTTTACATGAGGAGCAGACCACTGGAGCCAGAGCACACAGCCGCACACTCATGTTCAAATACATGAATAGTATTACTACAAACACATGACACACTGAGCATATGCTATCATCTACAAAAACACAAACATACGCCATATATTTGAACACCACAAACCACACACACTTAACACACATTGCATTAATGTCAGCAGAAATAAAACTTAAGAGAATGCACAAGTCTCAAGACACAAATAGCATTCTGTGGTATTACAAAACAGCCAAAACACTGTTTATTTATTTATTGTATGAGTTAATTGCTTGTTAAATTGCACAAAAATAGTTTCCACAAATATTTCAGTTTCTGCCTTAAGGAAAAACATATTTAAAAAGCTTTAAAACATATTATTATAATATGGTTACACTTATAGCAATGTTTAAAAAAATGTGTTTTATAGGGCGCCTGTAAAGTTCACAAAAAGGACTTTGGGAGTTATGCAGCACAGCGCATGCTATTAGTTGTGACTGCTTGAGCTTACCATTCCTGTACTTACAGTATACCGCAAATAGGACCATCACTTTTCATTACCTGCTGTTTCCCGCAGAGCTTCACTCTATCATTGCCACGGCATGCTAATGTAAAGCAGGATACTGTCATGTAAATTAAACTGTTTGTTTTGTTTGCCTTCCCTCCTTCGGCTGATTGTCAGAGCCACTTGCCAGAAGCAGCAGGTGTGTTTGTTTGTTTGTGTAGGAGTGCAGCGGTGTGTGTGCCGCGGCTGCTGCTCTCTGCACATGAGCCACTGTGCACAGCAACAAGTGAGCCTGCCTGTGTGCACGAGCAATGTAATCTGAAACTAAAACGATACGCCGCACAAACCTCTCACTCAACCAGATGTGCGCCTGACCTGAGCTCAGCCACTGAAATGCAAAGTCGGGTGCCTACTTTAGCGCTTCCCCCCAGAGCAGCTACAACCAACTGTCACAAACAATGGGAGAATATGCATACCGTGGGCTAGAGTTTGCTACAACATGGTCTTAATGTAAATCATATTTCACAGGTTTCTAAGAGACAAGCCAGTCAGCAACTCAAGCAGTCACCCAGCCAGGCACCCAGCCAGTCAGCCACTGCACCAGCCACTGCAGCGCTCTGCTATATCTGCTAGGCAACTGCCACTGGGTAATTGACAGTGCATGTAGGGAAAAAAACAGTTTATAACACAATCTTAAAATATGGAAACTCATCTCCTGTTCATTTGCAGACACAGTAAAATATCAAATGGCAGTAGAGAGAGCTAAAGAGCCTGCATGATTCCTCATTAGGAGACAGACGACAATGACTCTTCTTTAATTAGACAAAGGGTTTTTGAGTGTCAACTGACATGTGTTAACTAGACAAACAATTCTTCAACATCTGCAAGGAGAGTCGTAGGAAGCTGCACTTCTCTCAAAACAGGCTGGCAGCTTTGAAAAAGATTCAGCTTTTGCTGCAAGGGCAGTGTGTTAACTAGAGGTATTTTTACACCACAGTTCAAGGAGTTACAGCATTTGAAGGATTTTTTACTTTGTCTGTATATGAGCGCTACAATTTGCTGAGTAGGATAAGAGAGTTTCTTCTCGTAAAGAGCTGGTTGTATACACAAAGCAGTTTTTCATACTTCTTTACTTACTTACATTTAAGAATATGCAAAATTGCTTTTGAAGAAATGTTGAAACACACATCTAGCAGTCACCAGCCCCACCAGAAATGTCCAGCAACAGCCCACGTCTGTCATAAGGCATTATTCCTCCCGCCCTATCCCCCGTTTGGCTTTTCGGTCCCCAAAACAAAACAACAGCATGCTATAGCAACGTCAGTCTGATCCTGTGACAGATGTGAGGTAACATAAACACAGAATAGCTTTAAGTCAATTAGGCCTGTGTGATGAGCCGACCACGTCCGTCACTATAAATCGCTCAGTTTTCCTCTAAAGCAGAGCAGATGGCATCAGAGCAGCACTGTGAAACGGACACTTCATACCATGATGACAAAAACAACACAGGGCTTTTTATATCAACTGAAACTATGTATTTGGCTGTATCTGACTGACCAAACTGACCAGCAGCATCAAATCTCAAAACCTTTGCCTGCTTGTAATGTTTCACTGTGGTTACTAGTACCACATACAACATAATAAGTAAAGAAGTGGAAAATGTTTTTGTATGCTGGCTTTCTTTGTTTTAGTCCAGGTTTCAGCCCCTAAAATAATCCCTGGGCTATAGTTCCTGCTGTTGTTAACCAAACTCTAGGTCGGGGCTACTGGTGAGCATTTGATCTGTTAATTTCATTGACCCAGGGGCTCCTTCTGTTGCTCTGTCCGATCCCACAAATGCCTGGCTGGGTGTCCCTCACCATGGGCTGGGTTTAATAAATGGATGAATGGATGGAGTGGCGCAACCACAAACAATTCCCCTTGGTGGGTATCTTGTTAATTTAAAGACCAACTCAGCGACTGGCTTGCAAACCACAGTACAAGTGAGACGCCTAAAACATAAAGAAAAGCAACTTTGCTAAATAAACAATGGCAGGAAACCAAGCGAGGTGTGTTATTGGATACAAGCAGGCAAATATATATGCAAAAAACAATGTTGTCAATTTTACAAAACCATTACAATGCAAACCGACTGCACCTGTATTTTCATTTGCCTTCATATCTGATAAGTGTGGCATGTGTTTAAGTTTGATAGGTCAATAAGTATAAAAACTCTGTGTGAGCAGTGCAGTCCAGCAGGTCGGTCAAGGATGCCCGGACACAATGTGGACATGCACAAGTAGGTGGAAAATAAAAGAGGGTGGACGCGATTACAATCGCCATTTTTCTCTGTGGTACAGACGGACACACCAAACTGCACTCTGAAAACTACTCACACCCCGAGACTCTTCGCCCTCCTCTTCCTTCCTCCTCCATCTCTCTTATTCTAATCTCAAGCTAATCTTTTCTCATTCTTACCTCCCCAAACCGACTCATATTTCACCGCCCATATCTTTACATTTTCTATTATCCACAACTGAAAAATGTGACCATTGGAGGCACTGTTATGAAATAAAATATGAATCATCTTAGATAAAGATATGGTGTAGATATTATTTATTTATTTGATGTTTCCTTCCACTTCCCAGTTAGCCATCGCTTTTGGCCCTCATGAAATAATTTACTCTTTCCCAACACAATGACACTTCTGTCAAGAGTGCAACAAATTTTTCTATATTTTCCGCTAAAATAAGGTTTAAAAAAAAGGTCTGCTGACCAGCTAGTGTCTGATCCGATCGAGACATGCAGAATGTAATACAGTCCACACACATACACACACACACACACACAAGCCGTGTATCTACAACAGTGATACCAGATATATATAATAGAGAGAGAAATAGGAAATATGAAGCCTTCAGCAGCAGTGCAGCGGTGTTACGTATGAGGGGAGATCCCATCGGTCCGGTCTGTATTTAGTATTTCTCGTGAGTAATCTTTTGTCATTTTATCACAAGAAATGAAATAATGGGGCAATCCTCTAATGAAAAATGAGGCCATTGCAGCGGCACAGGAAAGAGCGAGAGACAAAGAGGAAAGAACGGCTTTAAGGAGCACTTCTATTCACCACCAAAACTGTTGGGTGGATATTCTTAATAACGCTCAATTAAATATTGAAAGTGCCATTTTTACTATTACATTCAAATGAAATTGGAGTTGATTTAAATGTGCCAACAGTGTTAGATTGTATTGGCTAATAACATCAATTCAGCTTTCAAAGAAAATGTTTAGCTACTGTTAAAATTCAATATAGATTTGAAACAGATGTTTCGCTTTACAGCAAAAAGGTAGAAAATTATGTCCATGTAATATTTATTTTTTTATACTTAATATATCAACTTCAGAGATGGATGGTATGTTGCTAATCAAATGCAGACATACATCTAAACTTTATCTATAAATCTCCTGTTTCCTTCTCCAAGTAAGTTTGAACGTGGCTGTTTCTCATCCATGTATTCCAAAACATACAACCCACAATGTGGTTTTGCAGCAACTGGTCTGTGTTAGCCATGCGAGTCTGATTATTTTTGGCCTTCAAGTGGTTATTCTTATGTCGTTGTTTTGTTGTCGATCCATGTGCTTCCTGTGAACGGATTATATCAATCTGCTGCCATGTCAGAAGTAATCAATATACTGTCAAAATATATGGACACAAACCGGTTGTCAGCTCAAAGAACAAAGTAAGTAGTGGTTGGATATAGTATACAAACAGTGTGAAAAAATGTGTAAATAGAAAAATATACTGCAAAACTTAAGGGTGAATTTTTAGAATTCACAAATATTTTAATAACTATCTCATATCTTTTTAAAAGCCAATCATTCTCAAGCTTCATATGGATAAAGTTGTTTATTCCCTTGCACCAAAAAGACAGAAAAAGGTCCCTGCACACAAAATCAGTTTTTATCTCTTCAGTTTGTGTGTCTATGTATGTGCTCCGTGTCTCTATGCGTGCGGCCACTATTCAAAACGTGTGTGACAGTCAGTCTTTCCTTCTATGCATCTGTGTTTAATTAAAGGCAGAGTTTCACTATCCCAAGCCACCGTCATAGTTTGTGCACGCACACACACAAACACACAAACATACACAGAGACTGAGCCGGCAAAGGAGGGAGGCTGGCCCTAATGTGCATAATTAACTTAACCCCCATCACTTGACTTTAAAAGGGCTGTTTGGAGGACTGAGCCAGGGAAATGGAGGCTGGGAAAGTGGTCCTTTATGTCTAAAATATTCATTACTGCATTTCAGAGTATTTTCGAGCATCCTCTGATTTTTGTTTGCTCATTTCCGTGGACAGATTGTTGCTAAGCACCTCAGACGAGACAGGAGAGGCTGGTGGGATACAGGACCGCTCCCTCTCGCAATAACAAACATTAAATCATAACAACATTTGGTAATGTTTGGTAAAGTAATGTGTAAAAGTTTTGGGCAGGTGTAAAAAATGTTGTTAACCAAGAGGTAAGAGATTAAATACAGATGTGAGTTTTGTTTTGTTGTTGTTTGTTCTTTTGTTTGTTTATTTTTTGGGGTGGGGGGTCAGCATGGACAAAGTTATTATTATTTTTTTATTTATTTTGATGTGAATACAGATCATTTTATTGATGGAGTGTTTTAATGGATTATACCATTTTGAGATATGAACCGAATATACCAACTTCACTCACTATATAACATGAGTTACAGTAGATTCTTTGCCATTATGAGATACAGATAAAGAGTTTTGTGGCTCAATGGAAAGAGCATTTCCCCCTAAACTAAATGGTATTTGCACAGCGCTGTATCTCACGAGGTTACACTCACTAGTCATAGCATGCGAAACTCACAGCAGAGCAGCCAGGAAAGTCTGTCATGACCAGGTCCGACAGAGTCAAAGTAAAGCAGGGCAGGAAGAGGAGTAACTGGCCAAGAAAATCTCTTGCCTACAGCCTGCTCCTTTTTATATTCCTCCTCCTCCACGGCCTCGCCCCGCTGTGCCAATGCTGACTGCTACCAGCCACACATTTCACCTCCCATCAGGGTTATGGAGCCACGGAAAAGGTCAGTTTGCCGAAAGCTGATTGGCTGGGATGGGTTCGGTCAGTGGCCGCCTGCCAGTGGGCATCCTGACGCACCTGATGTGACACACATTGCTCTGAGCGTCCACTGCACAACAGGCCAGAGAGGTAAAACAACAAACACACTGTAAAGTCAAACAAGAACAGACTGTCTTAAACAATAATGGAGTAACATCCATTTAGAGTATTAACTAGTATTTAGAGTATTAACTAGAGTTCAGCAAAAATAAACAGATATAGAGGGTGACAGGGTATCAGGGCTACACACTATAAAACAAAAAGGTAATATGTGATTCGAAGTACTGAAATGACAATAGTAAATCTAGTTAATAATAATAATAATAACATTATTATTATTATTATTATTATTATTATTATTATTATTATTATTATTATTATATCAACTAGAATAAAGTAGATTTAGTAAAGTCCTTTATTTAGGAATGCTATTAACATAGCACCTGGTCAGTGAGTTGGCTGAGCAACTAGTAATGTGTATGTATGGAACAGATCAGAACAAGTCCGCTAGCAGTATGTGCTTTTGAAACAGTGCTGAAACGCTTCGTGAAAAGGGCTAGGTTTCACGTTTTTTCATAGAGTGGTGAAACTGAGCTTTTTCAGCTCTTGAAAAGGGCAGTGTCTCAGCATAAAGCATTACTCAAACATGCATGAAACAAAATATATTCCCGGTATGTTTTTGAGGAGGGAACAATATTAGAACATGGTGAAAAGCTAAAAAAAAAAAGTAATTTTTTTATTCTGTTTTTAGTAGATCCCCATTTGGCCCATTTTACAGAAAGGTTTATAAAACAAAATAACCCATGGTAGCTTTTACCTTTTTCCCTTACTATCATTAAAGGCATGACATTGACTGAGAAAATTAGAATGGATATATTTCTGTAAATTAAGCGCAGGGAATGCATTTTCAAAATGGGCCACTTGCTAATTATCCAGTAATAGTAGTGTGTCTGCATGTGGTTATTTAATGGGTAATTAGCTGAGATAGGAAACTAATAAGCACTGTACCTCAACACTGGCTCCTATTACATTACAGTCTACAAATTTATCCAGAAAAAAACATGTGAATGGAAAAAACAAGATGTGGAGTAAATCACAACCACACACAGTGAGGCACAGACCGAGCAGGGCTATAAAAAGTGCAAAGGGCCAAACTGCAGGGCTATGTCTGCATATGCACGTGTGTGAGCCCGGCGGCAGGGCAGCTCATGTGGCTCACACTGGAGCAGATCAAAGGAGATGCATCATTTTGGGCATGTGTGCACCAGCTCACCCCCCACTGCCCTCCACCCCGCCGTAACACAACACAATAAGAACCAACAGATCTGTGGTCGTCAGTGGCTGATGTGGACGGACAAGAGCAGGAAATGGATTTGGAAACCTCCTCCAGCGCTCTGTCACATTTCTTTGCACTTGGGTTCTGACAAACAAGTCGCATCAACGTACTGCACTGACCACCACCCCCAGAGTGTGTGCGTTTTTCTCTTCCCGTTTCCCTCCCTCACAAATGTTTGACTGGTGCCGGAAATGTGGGTGGAGCTGAATGTTGTTATTGTTGTTGTTGTGCCCTTGAGCACACATTAACCTGAATAAGTTAATGTCCAGCAGGGTAAAAAGTGATGATTTGTTTGAAAAAGTGGGTGGGCTGAAGAAAGTCCAGCCACAGCCAAACTCCTGTTTATAGTTTGCAGATATATTAGAGCCTTATAATCACATATGGCCATTCACAATTATTTTACTCAAGCTCCATGTGTATTTACTGTTACTCTGAGCATCATCCTCTGGTTTTAAACAATGATCTTTATGTTTGGAACAAAACATATTTCAGTGGCAGCTCTGTACAAACCCCAGCAACCCAAAAGCCCCTCCCACTACATACACACACCATCATCTCCATACCACTACTCTGCCACTGTAAGGCAATGCTAATATTTGCCCGGCTCACTTCTAATACACATCAGCATCAGGAGTGTGTTTTCATTGTGCCGTTGCAAGCCAGAGAAAATATTTGCTTCTCTCCATACTCCCCCACTTCTCCTCAAAAGCCCCGACCCAGAGTTTCTCCAGACACACATATTAACAGCCTTCCCCTAGATAGATAAATGGTGAGTGGATTTGCTTAGCAAATTGTTATGCCGCCTAAAACGACAAGACTTGTGTGGTAAAGATACATGTAAATAGTTGACGGGTAGAAAATGATTTTCCGTGATAGCCGGCCATTAGGCTGGTGCTCTCCAGCGTAGATGGGTGTTATTAGAAGGGAACCCAACACAGCAGCAGAGTCACATTCCCTAAGCACTGCAATGAGGTAGATGGTCTACCACGCCATCTAACACACATGTATGCTTCAAAACTGCACAAACGTGGTGCTTTGCTTCTCATTTTCCCCTGGCTTGTGAAACATCATGACATTGTGAAGCAAGCCCCATTAAGGTAGGCCTTTAAAGCAAACATTACAGTGTCATCACACCACTTCAGACCTCCCCTCATACTGAATTTCAAAGCCAGAAGAGCTGTCAAAAGCCTATATTAATCAATTTCGAACTGAACAGAAAATTGTTTCCTACTCTCCACCCATAACAGCTCTGATTTAGAGCAACAGCAAAACCCCTGGAAAAGAATTTACCTCTGAAACTGTGAGAAAAGAGAGAAGGCATGAGGAGGAGAAGAAGAAAAAGAAAGGAGAAAAGAAAAAAGTCAGGCTCTAATTAGGAGTAATTACAGCCTTTTCATTTCCAACATGATGAAATAATTTGATTCTTTTTAAAGACGGGGGTCTGGTTTGCCTCAGCGCAGACAAAGCGCCCCTACGTCGAGAGTTGAGAGCTGTAGCAGGACAATGGCGGTCCTTCTGAGAGCTGCGCGTCACACCGGCCCATAAATCATGCCAAAGGTAGGCTTCAGACACAGCTATTTGACTGTGCCTGGTTGATGGCAGCCATACAGGGGTGACCCACATTAGTGAGATAAAATAAATATGGGCAATGGCAGAGTTGAGACGGAGGAGAAGTGACATGCTAGAAGGAGAAAGGGAACATACGTCACCACAAAACACTTTGGCTCGAGCAGACATATAACATTGAGCATCGATAAAGCACCATGTTGTTTCAATTCACTCTGCACCAATGAAGTAAGAAACAAAAATGTATTTTGTTTCATTCAGGAACAACTACTCTTATAAGGATGGAAATAATCAAAAACTCTTTGTTGAACAGAGGAAGGTTTGAGAAATGTGGCTGTTTGAAAATGACGATGACGGAGTAAGCAGGAAAACGTTTCATCAGCAATAAGAGCAAAAACAGGGGAGGGTGCCATTAGAGAAGAATAGAGGGGAATGAGAGAGAAGGAGAGGAAGGAGGATGCCGGGGCATAATTACACGTAAAACACAGAGACATTTGCATAAAGAGTAAGGGCTTTGAGTTTGTCTCTCTCTGAGGCATCCTCCCAGAGCTTCTCCCATTGGAAGAGTTAAGGTAAGAAACAACTCCAGCTAACTTGGACTCCTTTTCATCTTGGACACAGCACATTTAGGGCTTCCACAGCTTAAAAGGGCTCCTTAATCAACACCAACTCTTTCATGTGTTCAGCAATAAAAAAAAAAATCTTGTTTCCAAAGGCTAAATTGAGAATATCTTGAGAACGTCTTGACTTCACTTGGTAATGTTGATATAAATTAAATTATTAAGTTTGTTTAGGAGAGTATTGCTGGGTTCAAAATAACAAACAATGTTGTTGTGCTATGCTTGGGGAATACTATGAATAACTTAAATTATGTCCACTCCAGAATCAGGCACATGGAGCAACCAAGGCTCAAGTTGAGGATGGTACTGTTATGGCTTATATTAAATTCACAAATAACAAATGGCTGTTAATGATAATTAACAAAATATTTTGATCTCGACCACACCGCACACTATAAACAATCAGAGAGCACAGATTGTGTCGGCCCCATCTTGAAATAGAAAATATATAGTGCACAGACATAGACTTGGATGAAGTGCTAGTTCAGGGGCTAATGGTCAATCCACTAAGCCCCTTGTTGCTGGGTTTAGTATCTTCTCACAATGGTACCCAACTCTTTTAAAAATCCTGAATCCTGAAACCATTACTGTTTGAATGATCTTGACAGACAAACCAACAAATCAACATGGGTGAAAACATAACCTTAACAGTAACCATAAAATTATTTCTGAAAAACAAAAAGTCTGTTTAACTCTCTATATTACTGTATAGCTACTACAAAAACAACACAACTTTTCATTATTACAATATAGACTGAATCAAAAGAAAAGACTGTTCCTGTGCGCTGTAGAGCAGACTAAAGTGCACCCAGAGGGAAGCAGACTGACAGGAGCATTTGGAGGCTGACTGAACACAGGCAGAGAGGCCAAGTGAGGAAGTCGTACACCAGCATCCCTGCTCTGCATCAGCACCGCCAGCTTGGAGCAATCTCCTCCAACTCCAGCTGTCAATCACAGACTCAGGGCCCCCCTCATGAGCCCAGGCCGGGGCCAGAGGGTGGCCCCATCACACTCCTGGAGGCCTATGTTCACCACCAGTGTGAGCAGCACAGAGACCTACAATAAGCTCAGATAGCTGTCTGGATGTATGTGGTTCAAAGACGTCTGAGTTGATTCTTACTGTGAGTTCTCTGTTTTGTATTTTTAAGACATCAGCAAAATTTCATAGGTATTTTCACAGTAGCTTTTGAGGCACTTGCTCTTGTTTTATAGCCACAGCTTTCCAGGCTGTTTCATTTGCTACTTTTAATAATATGCATGTGAAGTATGTGGAGATGTGATATTCTGTCACCACACGTTAGACTTCCCAGCCGCTTCTGCCTCATTCTCTGCAGGTGCTAGTCAAAACCTTAAATCATGTGATAGAAAAGTGCTCTATGAAAAGTGATTTTGCCTACAAGATGATGTTTGATTTTTGAAGGCACTATGCCCCTATCCACACAGCTTCACATTTATTTCCCTGTACATGTGCTGGTATGTCTATGCGGATCTGTGTCCGATTCCAAGAGAACCGGAAAATAAAAGCAACAGAGATGATGGAGGTCAGAGCCCCCTTTCATGCTTACAATCATAGCCGAGGCCCCATTGGGCGTGTAAAGCCAAGCTGAGCATCTGTCTGTCTCTTCTCCCCTTTCCAAATCTCACACACACACACACACGTTTCACTAGATATAGACATAACTACCCGGGCAGGGCTCCCTTCCTTGCCTCCCCGTCCACCTGGCCGTTTGATGATGCCTCACTCGCTCATGACAACGCATCGATTTTACTTCTAGCCGGCGTGTAAGCCGTCCGCCTGGAGGAATCCATTAAGGCCAAACAGTTCTCATCCTCCCCATGAGTGACAGCCGTGACAGCCCCCCACCCCCAATTGGCTCATTGCAGACTGACAGCTCTGCACTCAAGACGGGCCTTTTTCACAGCACCTCTAATAGTTTAAAACGCTTACCATTACCGGGCACAGACACATGGGGGCCAGACAGCAGGCTGGACGGCTGTTGAGGGTAAGGTGTTTTGGCAGCCTGGCCTGAAGTGAGTGCCACACCTACTCCTCTTTTATGGAAGCTTGCAACAAAAGTGTCCATTCCCTATCATTTACTAACTGTAGCTTTCTGGTCAGCAGAAAAATCCTTGATTTTTCGATCAACCTTCCCTGCTTTTTGAGTAAAAAAAAAAAATGATGGACAAAAACACTATTATTCACACTTCTCTTGTGATAAGGTATGATGACAGCTGCAATACTGGCATGTTTACTTGCCATATTTTAACTCTAGGCCAATGTGCAAGCTTACAATTAAGCACACACCAAGTTAACCAATGCCTTTTTAGGTCAGCAGCAATGTGGTATGGGCTGGTGGCAGATCAATTTATGAGATAATTCACTTAAAAATATAGGATACACACATTTGACTGTGTGCTTATAACCTTTAGTGATACCCCAGTCCTAAATGCTTTACTCACAGTACTGCATTAGTATTGTACTGGATGTTAAGAAGTGGAAAAGTTGCATACTCTAGTGCGTTTTTACCTGAGTTTAGAGCAGTGATAGCTGTACCACAGACTTTGTGCAATGCATGTTCTCCATCTCAGCAACCACAAAGAAAAAGCATGACCTCACATAAAAATGACCCCGGAGGAAATTCAAGTGTCAGACACAGAGAGAAATATGCCCGAAAAGAGTGGAAACAGGAGGGGGAAAACTGAACAAGTACTCTATGATTAATTAGCTAATAATTAAGTCACGGGGTAATATGCATTTTTCAATTAATTAAACCTTGCCTTGCACCATAAATCAAGCGAAACTGTCATTGTTTCATAATTTAAATATATACATTTCTAAGCAATAATACTGTTGATTGCTTAACTGCAGGGCTCCTCAGGGAGGAGAGCCATGACACATGTGTGGCAGGCATCGACTCAGTCCAGTGCCCCAAAACCTTTGACGGGCCCAGAGTCGAAGGCAGCCAACGCGCTGGAGGCCTTGAGCAGTCAGTCTCCACATCACACACCACCTATTTCTGCATAAAGCACCCGGGCAGCAGCGGGATCTATGGAAATATTTATTCAGCACATATAGTGAAGTTACTTAGTATGCTCTTATTATAAAAGATATTTATTTTTGCTTTACAGATACAGTTTATCATGAAGTGACAGTCAATCATGAAAACACTAGGCCCATTCAAGCAAAGTGACATAATATCTCTGTTTGCTTTCATTGCCCACAAAGGAAATTCATTACCTCACATTTGCAAATGCAGAAGCCAATAGATGCAATCATTATCCAAAATATATAGTTTGTCACCGTTGGCAAATGATGGTATATTTTTCTTCCCAATGGTTCAGGCGTTAATTTGCTGAAACATGATGTTGTAAAATGACAAAAACAAAAACACACACACGCATATAAATTTGCAGGGCTGTGTGACACCCAAACGTATAATGAACAATATGAACCACTGCCATCATTATCCAACACAATGTATTTGTTATCACTGCTCCCATAATGAAGTGTCTGTTTGATGACTGCTACAAAGTCCTATTGCTCAATTGCTTATCATAAAATGACATCAGTATATATCCATGTGGACACATACGAAACCTTATGCTAATAAATGCAAGCGCGTATGGAAACTTACAATTTTGATGCAATTAATCATAAGAAAGGCTGGAGTGGGCAAACCCAACCACAACATCATGACTTATTTTTTAGCTCTTAAAACAATACTATAGGCTTTTTATGTTGAAATTGTATGTTGCTAATCTATTATTTGTTAGACAGAAAGATTATTATATGTATGGCATGTTATTATAGATTAAAATTTGTAAATGAAATCCAACCTCCTTAAAGCAATACAATCTTTAAGTCAAGTGCTGTCCATAAGTTGCCACCAAATCTTTTCACTCTCTTTCTGTGTGTCTAAGTTTTTTGAAGGAACTTGGTCTTGTCATAACCATTTTGCCTTTGGCTAGCATACTAATTTGGCCTTGGGTTGGAATAAATTATTGCTCAGATTAGCAGGAAGGATGAAGAGGAGGGTTTTATTTTTAGAAATTAGAATATTTGTTACATTATTAAAAAGGGGAACATCCTTTGATTCCTCTCATGTCTTTTTTTTTTAATTTGCCCCATCTTCCTACAGAGATAGTCCCCAAACTGCCTACCTGTGTAGAAACGCAAGTCTTTGGTGGACGTGAACATGGCTTAGGGACATAAAAGCAGCTTGTCTCTCGTAGTCCCTGTTCCGCACACTACACAAACTTCAGATTTACTGCCACAGCAGATTCTCTCACCCTGCAACTCAGCTCAACTTCATTAATCATTTTTCAATCAAACCTTTTATTGGGGCTATTAAAAATAGCATAATTAAGAATCAAGTGATGTATACACAGCTGGGCTGCACAATATTGGAAAAACATGCAATGTGCAATAACAATCATGAATATTGTGATAATGACAGGTGATATTTGTATACCCTTAAAAAGATTAAATAGTTAAATTAAATTTTAATTTTAGGAATAGATACAGAGCTCTGGACTCATTGGTCAAAACTGGGGCTAAATCAAAACTTACTCAAGACTAAACCAGGTCTAAATTTAGGACTTAATTAGGACTAAAGCTTGATTGTTTAATTGAAGTTTTTTTTATTTCTGCATGACATAATTTGAGCCTCTGTAGACACTTATTTTGACAATGTACAATTTTAGTCAAATTGAAGACAATGACGTTGTAAAGGTTTCTAGCAATATAGATTTTGCGCTTGCCAATACCGCAATAACTTAAAAAAGTTTTTATTCAAACTGTGGTTGCTAGAAAACTTTGTGATTTCACATCATACATTGTAAGCTAACTGCACCATGCATCACCGGAAAGTTATTTAAATTCAAAGAGAAAACTTCACTTCACTAATGTTGTTTTCGCAAATGATTTTATGACAAGGGAGCTCCAAGGCCATAACAGAATTAGTCCACTGTGCCTAAATCCACTTACCTGAAAATTGACCACCCACTGATTCCATTTTAATCACAACAGACCCTTTTAATTATTGTAGTAATTAGTAAAATATATGTGCCTTCACTTCATATTGATCTATATTGTCTGTACAGTTAGTGATGCAGAGGTCTGAGTATTGACTAACACCCCTTTTTCTCCACACACACACAGCACTTTATGCCCCCATAGCCCTGTGCAACCCCCAAGGACTTTGATAGCTCTCTCTGTAACACGCTGTCTCTCTCTGCTGCCTGCGGGGGCATCAGGGTGGGGGTGGGGTGGGGGGGTCCGTGTATGTGTGATTGGTCGGGCTGTTTAGTCTGATGGACCCTGAAGAGGACAGATGACCAGCAGAGCAGAAGAAGCTGCAGAGCTGAATAAGTCTTGCGTCCCTCCGTCACGTCAGAAGGCATTGGGCGGCGAGCGAGACACCAGCTCTAAGTGTTGTGACGCCTAATTACCACCAGCAGCACCCGGCAGCACCCGCGGCACAGCTCGGACCGACGACGTCCCTTTGTAGTTTCACACACACATACACAAGGCTTAAGAGAGGGGGAGAGAAAGACGGCCTTATGACGCCAAAGGGCTGTGTGTGCGTGGCGGGAGGTGGGCTAAAAAAGCATGTGAGCTCTGTTTGAAGTTTATTTTTTACTTCTCACAGGAGTCACTTTCCTGACTCATCTCAATGCCTCTTCCTTTTCTTCTCTTTTACCCCATGTTTATAACAAGTTTTTTTCTTCTTCCCCTACTGAACGTGACACTTCGTCCTACTTTACCCAGACAAGACACCTTTAACAGCACCTCTAAAGACTTAACTGGGCTCTCTTGCCTGTGTGCTCAGTATTGCCTGTGCATGGTACAGTGTGCATACTCCGTAAAAAAAAAAAAAGAATAAAAATTAATTATGAAATTCAACAATCTTCTTAAAAATTTCTCAGAATAAATTGGCTTTGTGGTTAGGATACAGACATAATGGTCTTTGCGTGGCAGAGAATGGATGGTCAGGGTGCATTATGGCCAAACGACATGTTTTCTTGCTCAAAGGAACATTTTTGCAGAACCAGTCCTATGCCATTAGCTGTACAGCAAATACGATTTCACGGCATCCATTGAGTCCTTCAGCAGAAATTTGTGTCGAGCCATTCATGTAGGCTTCAGCACAAGAAGCAGCGGGGCCATCACACTTTGGTCCATCTCATTTAGAGTTGGCATACTTAACACAGTCTCACTCACATACACACAGCGGAGGGGAGGGGGGGGGGGGGGGGGTCGCAGCAGAGCGGGTGTTCCCTGGCACACTAATCGCCGTGACAGAAATAAAATAAAGAGAGTCGGACTCCGTCAAAACATGTATGGCCCCTTAAACAGAGAGCTAATAAAAGCGCTAAAGCTGCTTGTCCTCTCAACTGAGCCTGCCTGATCACACACACAACAGTCACATTATCTTAATTCAGGGGATTCTTTTAAGTGTCTCCTTAAACAACAGAGAGGCCGCTGCTCGAGAAAGACAAATGAGTTTACCAGTTTTAGCAGGGGTAAGTGCCTAAATCCAGCTCCATCGATTCCTATCTAGGTTATTACGAGGCTATGAGCTGCCACTGTGAGCTGCGCTGGGTCGAAAAGGCTTAAAATATTAGAGGCTAAAGTGGAAGGGGAGAAGCATCTCCATCCTCTGTGCTGGTCAATACCTGCAGGTGCCACAGGAAGGGCATTCACACATGCAAACGTTCACCAGTGACAGACCCGACCACCTGCACCATACACACACATATGTACATTTTGTAAAGAGATGCCTTCAGAACCAGCACCCTCCTGACTCCACATGGGAAATTGATTTTTCTCTCTTTCTTGTCTCTTTCCAGGGAGGAGCTGGACAGGTTTTTAACCTAACACTCTAACCTAAGTGTTAATGCGCAAAGAGACATCATGTCCATTGATCCAGCTGTGCCGCCGCCGGAGTGTCTTTAAATGTGTAAGTGGGGGGATGAGTAACAAGGATCTGATGCTAAACTAACCATGCTGATGATTATTTACTGTTTATTATGCACTAGTACTATTTGTGAATTTCAGAAGTACTAGTTTTAATTGCACCACTTCTTAAAATTCACAGCTCCAGAGTTATAGTTCCACACAATACAAAAACTAATTTAGATTCAGCAAAAAGTTTAGCCTAATATGCACTACCTGGCTGCATCTGGAGTAAGACAAAGAAGGCAGCAGCCCTCCGGTACAGCACATCCTGTCTGCTAATTATTGTTCAAAAAATAAAATAAAATAATAAGGATTAATAATACATTAAACACAACCAGGAGAAAAAAGCCCAGCCATAAAACATATGTATTTTTAATATGAATCTCACTGAATCAATACCCTCAATTAGCAACAGCAAGCAAATTGCCAGGCGAGGCGTAATTACTCGAAGGTCAGTAGGTATTATTCACAGTCACTTTAGTTTACCACATTAGTACAAGACAGGACGTTGGGCTAAAATTATAAATTCCATTCCCATATCTGTCCTTTTCTGATTTAGATGGATGAAGAATAATTAACTCCTAATTATTCAGATCACTTAAGGCACTTTCTGGATCCACAAAAGAGATGTGGTCGTGTCTGTCAGCCCACTTCAGCTGCTATCATTTGGAGCGATCAGACAACTTGACCAATGACAAAGTGAAAAAAAGGACGTTGGCTGCCTGTCTGCGTCTGCCAAAACCCCCTCCAGCCCCGATCTTTTCTACCTCAGAGGGTCTTAAAGAAGCACACTTCCTTTAAATTCACCCATATGCAAATTTTAAGATGTGATTTGCATTTTAAAGTATTTAACTCCCCATATTTATTGGGCTCTGAGGCCTTGCTGATCATTGATTTATGTGCTTCCGGCAATCATATTTCCATATTTTGTGTGGTTTTTAACGACAGTAATAATTCAAATATGCAAAAAGTTGTTCTTTGAACGATATCTTTAATTATATCCTCAAAGCATCATTCCTTTCTGCTTTTTTACATAGACCTGAAATTGTCTTTGAATAAAAAAGCTGAGGAGTCATAAATAAGATTTGGTAGTGAAACATTGACAAGCCAAGCTCTCTAGTCGGTTACCTTATGCACAAGGAGACGTCTTAGCATGTTTCCCTATCTCCAGAGCCACAAACAGACTGGGGGTGCTCTGCTGTACACAGACCCAGGTGACCTTGTCCCCTAAGCCCTTTATTAATGTTGACATTCTTTCAGCACAAATACTGTCTCAGATTGTGAAATTCCTCTCGTATACTCAAACCTAAACCAAAGAAAAAAAATCACACTCAAACAAGAGAGACCTTCCCCCTCTGTTTTGCCGCTAACTCCGAAACTTTCTCTGTCACCTCTCCTTATTAGACTTGTCAGAGTCGCCGCATGCTCTTATGAAAGCCATCACCTGGCACATGATTAAAAGTGGCGGGTTCCCACCACCGTTTGGCCTATCAGCATCAGCGAGCAGCCGTCAAACGTGTCGGTGCTGCTCCTCGCCCATATTCCCTTTGTCACCTCGGCATGGCGTAGAAACTTTTTAGAATAATTGCTCACTCATTCACGAGCGAAGGGTGACTAATACATTAGATTAGTGGTGTTTGGTTGCAAAGGGAAAAGGGGGTGTTTCATTATCTTGTTCGCTCAGTAGGCTGCAAACTAGGAGTCAATATGGAAATAGAACAGAGATTCATTTAGCAGGAGTTAGACCCCTGACTGTTAGGAGAAACATAAGAGCCTACTGCATTTAAAATGACAGTGGCATTACAGCTTTCACTATAGAGGATAAAAAGCATTTGACCTGATAATGATGATAATTTACTTCTAATTAAACAAAAAGCAGCAGATTTTGCTCATGATGAACTATAAGACCTTTTGAATGTCTTAGCCTAACACACAAAAAGTCACCAAGAGGTCAACTGTAAATATTTTCTTTACCACCCGGAACTGGTCCACAAAGGAGCAGCCCATGGTTGTTTCCTGCCTCAGCCATTTATCTTATGTGAGTTATCTCCTTTCTATTTAAGGCAAAAAAAATCCACATATATTCCTTGTTTAAATTTTAAAACAACACAAATATTTAATATGGCTCAACACACTTGTTACAGTAAGACAACTGAGCATAAACTTGTAAAATTAAGTAATTTACAATACAGTGTTTGCATTTTACATATGTGTATTTTAACACCACAAATATTGTCAAAATAAAATACTAATTGCCATTACCCCTGGACTCATTTTGTAATTTCTATTAAATTCTACCTTTAAAATACGACAGTAGTGGGCCGTGGTTTTACAATGTGACGCTGCCTAACGAAGGGATGTACTGAGAGTTAAAAACAAGCCAAACACATTAACACTGAGGCCCTTGGAGGACACGTTTCACCCCTATGTTTAACTATGGCTGCTGAGTCTTGCGCCGAGTGCACGCAACATATGTTACAGCCCCAGCCCCCGAGACTCTGGCACACCACCCTGCGCTCTGCAATTAAGCTCCGATTTTTGCTCAGTGGCTTTAAAAATGATCAGTGTGGATCAGTGTTATTACATTTAATTGATTTAATGTGATGTTTATGTTTGTGACATGCACACTAATGCACATGCACACGAGATTACTTTAATCTACAAGTCGGTTTTCAGGGATTACAGAGGGCGAGTGGTAAAAAACTAAATGATTATGTGACATTTGCAAATATATTTAATAAAAATATAAAACTGCTAAATATAAACACACACTCATCTTAAGAGCCTCCCACAAGTATGCAGGTGAAACCGCTCAATGAGGAGGCTGAAAGATGATCAATTTACAAATTACAAAAAAAAGTCAAACGATAAAATCATTTCTATTTTACAAACTGTAAAAAGTCTCACTGTTGCACTCATGAAACATTTATTTTTTTTACTTTTCTTCATTTAGGATAAGGTAAGTCAATAAAACTGTGGCGAAAAGCCTGATGTGGTATAGCAGGGCTGTGAAACACAGTGTTAAACTATTCTCTCTCTCTCCACAAAGGTTATCGCGTTGTATCTTATTGCCTTTACCTGCTCCTATTCACTGTGAACATGCACTGATTTGAATAAGCGCCGCTCCAGAGGCTCCCTTATCAGATCCCAGACGGGTGTGCCAACACAGCAGTATCAGGTACAAACCATCTCTCTTTGCCGCCCAAAAAATAAATAAGTAAATAAAAATAAAGAGGTTGGAAGAGACGAAAGAAGGAGTAAGAGGAGGAGAGAGGTGCTGGTGCATCTGGGATGTATTGCCTGATAACACAATCTAGCTATAATCACACCCGGCTGTATATGCAAAATGGTCAAAAGAGGAGAGCAGTTAATCCTTCTCTGAAAATTATTTCCTCTTCTATTGTTTCTTTTTCATTTTCTGACTTTATGCATTTTCTTTTTACAATATATTTTTGCTACCGCAAAGCCACACTCACAATTTGTTTTAAATGTAAAATACCACAATAATGTACTGAATTTTCAGGTGCAAAAATAAAATCATTAACTGTAATAAAAACTAATTATACATCTGCTAATGCACAACAATTTTTCTACTGAAAGGAAGATATTTAAAGGATTTCATTTCATTAATGGCTTGCACCAGGACTTTTTTACACCGTACACAGCCACAGGAAAGCAAATCCCTAAAGACGCACTGATTTCCAGTTTTATGTTGTTGTTTGCTTTTGCTCTACGAGGGTTAAAGCTGCAGCTTAGGAGAGCATCAGTCAGAGAGGTTAGCGAGAGTGGTAGCAACATGACCTCAGAAAATGTATCCTCCTCGGGTAGGTTAAACAGAAAAACACATGCAAATAAACATGCACTGAGGCCATGCTCGTTTCCCGGCTCCTCTTAACAGGCTAACCTGCCTCTTCATTAGGCTGCTGTGGGGACTTATCACTGTGTAGTCTTTGTCCTTGCTGTAATTGCCCTCTCGGCATGTCAGCCCCCTCCTGCCGCCACCGCCACACCACCATTGCAGGCAGCCGCCCCACACCCAGCCAGCCAGCCCGCACAGCCCAGCCTCAGCCCCTCGTGACAGGCCCGGTGAGACAGCGGAGCGGTGAGCCTCTCCTGAGACCTGCTGATCGGCCCCTGAGGTCCGCCACTATAGAGAGTCTTGTCCTAGTTAAAGCAGCACCGGCAGGGACACCCCTCTCACAGGCTGCCCAGCCACAAGCCCTGCCTCCAACTCTGCTCATTTAAAAGTGTACTAACACCCAGCGTGGAAGTCCATCATAACAAAGAAAACAAGGAAATATTTCCTTTACAATTTCTCTATCAGACATTTTGGTTTTAGATATTTGATTTTGTGCAAATAATCAATTTAATTTATTTGTACAATTTAATTTTTTATCAGAAATAATGCATCTATCAACATATATCTTCAAAATCACTTGTCAGTCAATTTGCCAGTGTTACTGACCTACACAACACAAACACCAGACACATTTAATTTATAAATGATGACAAAAAACATACATTTATAATACAAATAAAAACGCACCTACTTTTCATTCACACAAGACATCCACAGATACCACACACCAGGCAGTCATATTTACTAATGAAATGTGTGACTGTGTGTTTTCAAACATGTTGTATGGCGCCATCTACTGTTCAATGAAAATACCTCAAGATAGAGCTACAAGCGAGTGTTTGTTTGAGCTCAAACATGGAGTCAAAGTAACAAATTAGTTTCTGGCTCTTCTTGAAGCTCGAGTAGCCTGTACAAGTTCAAGTAATCAGATTTTGCTATGGGGCTTAGAAGGCAGCGGGCAGGCGTTAAAATGACCATAAAAGTGGGCAGAGTGAACTCCTAATTTGAAATTTAACTGTAATAGACACAGAGCTATCAGTGCTGCAGTATAATCCTGACCCCCGTTTGTTTTGCTGAATAAACAGAATAAATGAATAAATGCTTCCTCTTCACATAGCGCACTCCTCATCACACTCAACCCTTTTTTTCCTGCGGGTAGTAAATGTGTCAGCATTTTTACGGGCGGCTGCATGAGCTCAGTGGCTGAAGGGTTAACATGGTGCAGCTGTAGGAGTGAACAAATAAAGCATAGCTGACAATGGGGTCCCGTCCTTTTTGGCCACTTGTCCACTCCTCTTTCCTAAAGGCCTGACACTTGTAGATGTCTCACTGGAGGGCATGCAACCACCCCTTCTTTTTACCATGCGCAAATTTTAGCCCAGGATGCCCTTGTCAAAAGATTTGCTACCATTTAGTGGCAAGTGTGCTGATGAGGAGATTTTAGTGGCAGCCACAGAGTCTGGCCACAACCTCTTCCTCCTCTGAACCCAACCCACTCCGCTTCAAGAAAACATTCATCTATAAAGTAATGTGATATACAGTGCAGCATTTTTATAACTTTGTTGCAGCACATCTGAAATGCAAACACATTAAAGTGGACACACCACCCCTCTCATTAAATACACAGTTGAGCAAACATTAATACTGTTCGCCACTCTTGCATAAACACAGAGTCCACGGCCATTCTGCATTCCTGCATACATCCTGAGATGGCACTGCAAAAGCCTTGAGAGTGTTTCTATGGAGGAGGTTTATGCGTCCCGTGGGGCTGCAGACAGTGAGCTGTGGCTACAGCACACAGAGGATCCCAGTCAAGGACACGGGCAGCATCACTCACTCCACCATTATTCGCTCATATTTAAAGCTGAGAGGCCTGGGCCTACCTGAGGGATTGTAGCTACACATGCAAAAGGAGGATGGGTGATTTCTGGGTCCGACGGGTGTGCTGAAAGTCTGAGAGCTAAAGGAGCTGCAAAGCAAGAAAGAGAGGGAGTGACGGAGGACTTTATATGTCAGCCCAGTGATACCAGCGGTTTTATGGACGAATATTTTTCCTCTTGTCAGAGCTGGATAAGGAATCACCATGAGGTTGGGGAGCATGAATATTGCCCTTGAGGGCCCAGTGTGGCTGCTGCTGTTTATGGTTGACTAGCAATCAGCCACCGATTCAGGGCCCACAAGCCCTCATCCATCCATGTCAGCAATTAATCAATTAAACGGGCAGCGGGCGAGAGAGGAATTGGCTAGGTGTGTTAAGACAATAGCCTATTAGGCTTGATGTAATTTCATCACTAATGTCAGCCATTTATCACAGCCTATTATCTATCTCCCTTAGACAATGGTCAATATCACTTCATAAATCTGAAAATCACTGAGATTGTATCATATTACGTCTGATTACTATGACCCAATGATTGACTGCAGAGAAAACTTCACTCAGTCCACTTAAATGTCCAGTACAGGGTTAAAGAGAAACTTTTTAAATTGTTTCATGCTGTTTGCAAAATGAAACCTTAGTGCCTTAACGTCATAAAAGTAAAATGAATAATAAAATGAAAACAACCAAACATCCACTCCAGATCTTAAGTGGCCCTCAGGTCCTGTTTTAGGAACAACCAACATGAGCTGAAGGATGGTTTTCAAAGTACTTGGTGGCATGATAACAGGAAGGGCGAGTGTGCGTCTGTGTGGGTCTGTGTGTAGACAGGGGCTTGTGTGGGAGGAGGGCTGGTGCATTATGGTCCTGCTATGAGCGTGTGTGGGCCACACCACATGTGCTCCACAAAGTGAGAACAGTATTTGGCATACCAAATGATATGAAGACTTGTACAACTAACAACATTTCTGGACTCAAGCCACTGACAGCTGACAGTTTGAGCAACAATTTCATAACTTTAATAATGTCAACTATACTACTTTGTTTGAGGGCCAATTTTTTTTTGTAAGTTTAAAAACTACTTAGTAGCACACTGCGAATCTGACTCATTTCTCACTCTTTACCCAGATGCATGAATGGCAATATGAGAAAGACAAGTTTGAGAAATAGAGTATTTTCCTAAAAACTAGAGATGATCAACATTGTTTGGCATCACTACCCATTCAACATAATCCAATATTTAAGCTACCTTAGACAGGCACCTATCTCAAGCATTATGCAGATAAATTATAGCATGGACACTCTGTATCATACTGTATCTGTTATATCAGATGGACATCACAAACTGGCAGGGATCCAGTTTTTAACAGAAGGCCAATACCTGCCCAGCTTATCGGCCTGATGCTACTAACAGCTTCAGTCAGACACAAAGAGCCTCCCTTCCACCCAAGCCAACATTTACCCAACACTCCCAGCAGGTACATCAGCTCAATTATGATGATGGCAATGACTGATTGCATTTTACTTCTCCCCCTGCTCCCCCAATAAGTCTGGCCATCACACAGAGAGACAAGAGAAGAGGGGGACAGTGATCGAGACAGCGGCATCATCTACAGTGAGCTACAAGCACTCCAGATGCCAGTCTCTGCGACGGTATCAAACATCTCGGTGGCAGACTCGCCATGAAAATAATCTATACCTACAGGAAGTCAATTAAAAAGTGCCAGGGGAGATTAAGAGCAGCGTGACAGCTTTTCGTCAGGCCACGGGTTTGTCTGTCTGGAGGAACCGATGTGCTGGAGTCTGAGAGGTAAAAGGTTTGTGTGTGAGAAAAGCAGGTGGCGGTGGTGGAGGGACGAGACCGCCGACAAACACCCTTAAAAGCCCCCTCATGAATATTAAAAAGGCCCTTGGCAGACGGAAGCACTGCCGCAAGTTTGCAAACCGGTGTAATGTGTCTGTTTGTGCTGGGTAAAGGTTCAATCCAGATATCAATTAAATCAAGGCTTGTCAGTGTGATGGCCTCTCAATGGAGGGACAGCCCATTCCACTCTCCACATAGGCTCAGCTCTGTGTCAGCCATCCATCTCTCATCCTCCTCCCCTTCACTTCCTTCCTCTCACTCTGGCCTGCCATCTTTATCAGCCCTCTTCTCCTCCTCCTCTCTCTGTCTCTCAAGCAGCCGCTAACTCAAAGCACAAATTACTCTCCCCTCCACCTTTAACTCCCTCTAAATCTTTCCCCTTTTCCACTTTGCTGAGCCGGGATATTTTATTCCTCCATCAAATATGCATCCCATTAATTAAGTTAAATTACTCCTGACTGCCAAATATCCCCTGCCCCGATGGGTGTCAACATAGAAATGCATGACTGTGAACCTGCAATGACACGGCCCCAACACTTAAACATGAGTTACAGCCTTTCCTGCTCCATCCATGGGCAGACTACCAGACACTTTGGGCTGCTAGAAGTAAGCACTGCTTCCCCCCTCCACCCAGCTTTTTAATAAGTGCACAATGGATGACACTCGCACTTCTGACAATGAGAGGACTGATATTTTAATTACATCCCCTTTTTTCATCTGCCTTCCTCTTCATCTTTTAATTGCTGTTGTTAATCACTCATTAACTTCTCCCCTTCCCGCTCCTATACATACAACATGATTAGCTCTATAGAATGGAATGCTCAGCAACGTTAAGATAATTTTACCTCTTTAGAAGGAATAAAGTTACTTCCTTAAGGCAGCACGTGTCTGAGAGATCAAGCTGACAAAAAGTGAATGAGTACAAAGTTTTAAAAGTTTAGGAGACCTTAGCAAACATGTTTCTCAAGAGTAGAATAACTTAGTGTAAGGCATTGTGCTGTGCTGGCTCCCTAGCCTCAATACTGATCCTGTATAGGCCCTTTATTTTGTTTTTGTTTGCATGTGATTAAAGGAAAATGCTTTGATTATGAACCCCCCAGGCCTGCTCCAAAGCCACTAAAGAAAATGAGATTGTTATTAAAACCTAATAGGACTGATATGCTGACAAAGATTTCTCTCTTTGTGTTTGGAGCTTGGAGCTGGTGAGGAGCCCCATTTAAAACCAAGCTTTCTTCACCAGAGTATGGTGCACGCAAAAGGACTTTTATCTCCCTCAAGTATTGCTGCAGTGTCATTTGATACACAAATTTAATAGTTGTGGGTGACTGCTGTTCAGTTTCCACATCCTTTCTGCTGAGCTTCAGGACTCTAAGCCAAACTGGACTAATGAAGTCATAAGTTTCTTGTCATCTCTTTGGAGGAGAGATGTCCAAGAGCATCTAAGAAAATAAAGTTTGACAATTCAGTCGCATACAAACTATAAAACAGCACAGTGGTAGATTTATATTGATATATTGATGGTGTCTAGAATTGATTTCTCTCTCCTCCAGTTTCCCTCTCCTGTCTTTTTTCTATGTGAGTGTTTCTATTGCAAAAAACATTAATTTTACAAACATCAGCCCAAGGCTACTAAACACATCCAATCCATTATGCTGCGCTTTATCGTGTTATGGGGGGTAACGGGCTGTAAAGCTGTCTTGGTCATAAAGAGCGATCGCAGAGTGCCGAGTCAAACCAGAAAGCCGAGCTCTCCTCCAAGTCGTCCACAGTCCTCGTTATCATCAGGGCAGCCCCGTCACATACTTAACCTTTCCAGACCAGCCTTTCTGCATTATTTTCCCAATGACCTTTAGCGTTACTTATTTCATTTCCGATAATGGCACACTAAATTTAGTTAAATGCATCAGAGTGAAATGTGTTTATTTTGGTGAAGGGGACCGGACTGACTGACAAGGACCATGTTCCCGAGCAGAGGCACTAAAAGTGTCCAAACCAGTAAACATTAAAAGATCATCCTGCTGGGAAGACATACTGGGTCATAACTGCAGGAAACAGTACATGGGAACAGGTTAGGCATACATACAAGGTTAAAGGGGATATACTATTTTTATTCACATTTTTAAACCAACCATGGTCACCTCTACAACAGCATTTCACATTTTTCAACCTTTAAAAACATTATCTGACAAAAGAGAATGTTCTTAATAAGTGCTCTACTGGTGCCATAAAGAAACAGGTGAAGAAATCAGAAGAAGGCAGCAGAGTGCAGGAAAGTGGGAACTATTGCCTCTTTTGAACATAATTTACACAAAAAAACATTGTGCTATCAAAGCCTGAATGAAGTAGCATTGTGACCAAACAAAAATATTCAAAAGGCCTGATATAGTCTTTTCCTCAATTTAGTTCTGATTTGGTCCTTATTAGTCCTGGTTTAGTCTTGCCTTTTCTAAGTTTTTAATTTTGACCAAATTCTGACTGATATACATACAGCTTAAATTTAATTACACTTAATATGCCAAAAAGGAAATCCATTGCATCCCAGTCATCCCATTATTATATATCGTATGATTCAAAGCAGTTATCTATCTATTGTATGTTTTTCTAATATTGTGCAGCCCTAATAAAAACTGCTCAGTGTTTATATTTGCAGAAATCATTTTAGCCTTTTGAAGCTTTTAAAAGATCTATCTCCAACATGAAAACAGGGCATTGTTGCATCACAGACAATCCCTAAGCTTGTAAGTAACAGTGCATTTCACACTCCGTACAAGCAGAGAGGGTAGGGAGGAAGGATCTTAGCAAAATCGTTAATGTACGTAATGATTAAGTGTAACTCAAATACAGAGTGTGTTGTTCGTAGGCCTGACAGGCAGTAATTTGGTGTATTATATTCTGCGGTTTTAATTGCACGCCACCAAAGTGTCGCTGTGACACGTTATGAAGCGATGATGTACAATTATTTCGGGGCGGCGGGAGATCAGTGGAGTGACATTATAATCATCCTCATAGGGATCCTTCTCTTCATCTGCAACAACCATTAATGTTTAAATGGGAGGAGAAAAAAAACATAAAAATAGTTCTCAGGAAGTTCTAACCAGAATCTGCTTGAGGATTATAGAGAATCATGTCAGGGGTGTGGACAGACAATAGAGGGGCTGAGTTAAGTGACGGCTTTCTCTGGATAAGCAGCAAAGCTAAGATGCTCCTCGGCTGTCAGTGGCGGGCCTCACACTACTCATACAGGCCCGGGCATTAAGGCACATTACAGGGGATGAGCCACGCAGGGCGGAACTGATGGGCTATTCTGGGAACGGGCCAGACAATCTCACAAGACAGGGGGGACATAAAACCCTGACACGAGCCAGCCCCAGCCTGTTAACAGTCAAATCACATACACAACACACAACATGAAATCCTGACTATATATACTCACTCCAACACTAAGTCAAGAAACAAGTGAGTAAGGGGGGAGCGAGAGCACAATGCAGCCTCCCTTCACCACAGAAAACTTTGGTCAAACTTTTGTTTTTGTTGTTAAGTTTTGCTCAAATTCCTGACTGGAAAAGAGCAGCTTATGACCCATAATCATAAAATGCCATTTCACAAGAGGACAATCCACATCATGATAGCGTTAATGCGTCGAAGGCCCGGGCTGAGATATTAAACCAATGCCTCAAAGCATTTAGAGTGTTTATGCATAATTTAACATCTACAGCAGCAACTGGATGTCCACTGCATCTTTGGGGAGGAACGGGGAGTGCGTGCGAAATGCTGAATCCGTGGCCTATCTCCTACCGTACATGATTGAGGAGAAGAGGAGGAGGCTCATTAAGTGGCCCAGGCCCCCATTGTGGACAAAACATGCCAGAAGGAGATGCAAAGAACCTGCCGTCTTGAATGCTGGAGGATTTTTTTAACCAATTAAATATGAAGAATCTTATCTTGCATGCTAACAGCCAATTTGTGTTCCTATGCTGTTTGGGGCCTTAAGAGTTTTTTATAGGCAAATTAAGATACATCAATCCGCTTTAAAGTAAAGACAGAGGTGGGACTGATACTACAGAGGAAGTGGGAGAATTGCAGAGGCGGAGACAGAAAGCCTATAAGGAGTTAGAGAGGATGAGCGAGGAGCTGACCACTACACCCAGCTTTGATTGGCAGCATGGTCAAGGGTTCTAATCTGCCCTGGCCTTGCATTTGCATTTGTTAATTAAATGCCACAACAATATGATCTTTAACTATCAGCTGGACAAACCGAAGTTGGATGAAGCTTAAGTGAGGTGGGCAGCCCAGGACCGGCACATGTATTTGTAGCCGCCTTAAACCATTGAGTTGAGGTAGACTTAGAGTTAACAAGGCAAACACAGCACACTATGGCAACAGGGAGGAATGAAAAGGGACCTTAAGAAAATGCTTAAAATATATAAAAATAAACAAAATTGCAGAGAGTGGTATAAGTCAAAAGGTGTTTAACAATGTATAAAAAAATGTATTTCATAACAATGAAAAAGCCATGCTAACATTGTCTTCTGTTAATTGCTATGATAAATGGTGATTACATGCCTAAAAACTTTCTTTTGTTAAGTGAAATGTCGCCCTGCCATTAGTAACCACAGGAGAATGCACAGCTTAATCGCACTATAATCTCACTTTTCTAGGTCATGCAAAATAAAACAGGTAATCACATTACACCTGAAACATGGCCCTCCATTACTAACGCGCTTTAGATTCAGATTAAGGACACATCGTCAAACATGAAAAGTTTAGCAAAGGGACCAGGTTATATGTATAGCTCTGGCCTTAATGAGTGTGTTTCTGGGGGTTTCTTTGTGTTTGCTGCTCTTTAGTCAAGAGGAGCAATGGCCGGGTGATCAGTCAGTACTGAAAGCACACACCGGGACGATTTGTCACCAGTGGCTGGTACTGGCAGCACGCAGCTCCTCCATTCACATGATTTGTGAAACTAGGGTTTGTATTTAGTAGTCCCATTTAAAGGCATATTGGAGAAGTGCTCTGTATGTTGCTGTATGTGTGTGTACAGTTTGGTCATAGCCGAACACTTTTGCTTCACTTGGGAGAAGGGGCTTTTAGCTGGAGGGCCTGTGAAACATGAGTCTTTCTTCTCATTAAAGGAAAAGCTGTGTTTAAACCAAAGCTTGTTTGCTCCTGCTGTAATATGTTTGCGTACATCAGCGGGAGCAAATAAACACATTCACTCTGCTCGGCTTTAGAGGAACAAAATCGTCCTGCGACTGAACTAAATGGAATGGTTTACACAGAATTACACAGAGGGAGAAACTAATAACACTACATATGTCTTCATCTTAGTGAGAGTGGAGCCACAGAAGCTCGATGGTACAACACTGGAAATCCCACAATTTACTCTATTCCCCGACTGCATGTTAAACAGCTTAACACGTCTATTTGAACATAGTGCGCCAGTGAGAAGGTCTACCACGGGAACCAAACGAGCTCAACACAACATATGGTCCACAAGTAGGGGGTACCAGATCCTGCCATAGAAACTGTACTCTGTGCACCACTGGATATTTATAGCTTTGTGTTACCTACATAAACTTCCAATTAGGATTATTTGCACCGCTGAAATTATGACCGTAGCAGTTAACAGCATTTTTAGACCTTAAAGCTCACATGATCAACCAGCAGTTTAGTGGGTAAATTAATAAAATATATAAACATGAGTATTAATTCAGTATCTATAAATGGTTTATTCATTAACTTATTAGTAATAACATATTAATATATTACTGCTTGAAAGTAGTAAACTTCGTTTTTATATATATATATATATATATATATATATATATATATATATATATATATATATATATATATATATATATAGTTAAATGTGACAAGTAACAGCATTTTAGGCAGTACCAGTTTGGAAATTATAAAACTGTAAAAGGCAGACAAGTGTGCACTTGACTAAGAATTTGTAAAAGGATAAAAGCACTGCAGGAATCACCATTTGTTAATGATTCGACCACCCAATGACTCCATAAATTAGATGCAACATGCAAGAGTAAGGTCTCAAATCGAGCACTTGATGTAAAAATAAATGTTTTTAATCATGTGTAAAAGATGTTGGGCTCACAACTCACCCACAGATGTCACACTTGTACTCCCTCATGCCGAGGTGTCTCTTCACATGGTTCCTGGCGTCCCCCAGCTGAGCAGTGGCAAAGTTGCAGATCTTACACATGAAGGGCTTGGATCCTGGAGAACAAAGTGTGGAGAGTTCATATGCAACAATATTATGTTTGACAGAAAGAAGTGGCACCTTTTATCAAACATGACTGCATAACAGCAGGAAAGAAATTTAATTTTACATTACAGACCATTTCTCAATGCCAGAAAAATTGAGAATAGTAGATTAGTTCAGTGGTAAGACTTCATACAAAATCACATCAGTATTATAAAAGCAGGTCATCTTCTATTCTCCATAAAAACTACAGTAATACTCCAAGTGGCACACGCCTTTTCTCTCACTGTCACTCCATTCTTGACACTCTCCTTCATCTCTTACCTTCTTCTTTGCCTGTGGATGCGTAAATTGGATTTCAAAGGTCAGGGCAAATACGTAAATCAATTCTGTTTGTGCTCAGTACCTCACATTCCATCATTAAAGCACTAATCACTTGGGTGGGCCTCGCCAGGACGGTCCACCCTAATTATTGTCATTAATAAGTCCAGAGTGTTGTGTAGGCATGGTGTTTGAGGGAGTGGCAACGCCTCAGCTTCCTATTTGTCTTTTAAGGGCAGAGCTGCAAAAGTTGATATCTATGGTATGTTATAGATGTAAGGCACAAACATAACCTTTTAAAATATTTCTGCAAAGTGGGCAGATTTAGAACCACGCTTTTATAAGTACTTATTGATATTAAGTGTATTACTGACGACTGATACTTGTGAGTGAATCCAGTTTGTAGAAGCAGCCTTAACTATGAACTATGGCAAACAGGGCTGGACCTGATTTACAAAAGAGGTCTCAAGGAAAAAACATACAATAGAAAACTAAAATCCTGGTCATCAGTAGAATCCACATAATTTAGCTTATGTGCCATTGTTACAGTCTACTTCGCTAAACTGGCCAATTCCTGCTATTTGGAGGTAGGTAAATGTAGGTAAAAGGGAGGTAAAAAAGTAAATACAGGCAAATATTTACAAAACCCAAGTGGGCAAGATTAAATATTCACTTACAAATGCATATGAATTTGTTAAAACAAAACTGGCAGCATTAGCCAAAATGAGGCTGGCGTCAGTACGACACTCCAATCTAAGTGGCACCCTGGTATGATATCCACGTACACATCTTTGAGCAAACCTTCACCTACTCTGAGTGAAGATCCCAAGACGTTCTGCAATATTTATTCCAGGGGCAGCCACTGATTTGATTAAGCACTTTGTGTAGATTACTAATTCGTTCATACACGGTTCACTTGCTGTGAGCTGCTAGTACGACACATTGAATTTTAAGCCGGTAACGAAGATTGAAAGGCAAGCCTGCGCTAACAAGGCCCATAAACACAGGGGGCGAGGTGTTGCGGAGGGGGAGACACATGTGGGCAACAGCAGAGCGAGCCCCTTTCATTTCACATGTCCCTACTGTATACCGCGCACACAAAACAGCTCGCAACACAATCAGAAAGCCATATACACAAGCAAAATATAATAGACATGTAAACAGATAATAGCGCCACACATAGAAGACATTTCACACCTAAATGCAAAGACAATCTCAAGCGCACTTAAAAAACACAATCATCAACACTTCTACTTAAACTAAAAGTCAAGACATATACAACACCCACTATCACACCTACAAACATCTCTATTCAGGGCCCAATGTCACACCTATGGATGTGCATTGCATTTTTCAGAAATAACAACTTCTGGACAAACAGACGGAGACACAATGGTTCCTCCGCAGTCACACATAACCTCAAGTCGGTGTGAGAAAGAGCATCGTGTTGGGAGCCGATTTGTCCAGATGGCTGGCTGAGGATGAGACATGGCAGAGAGGAGAGAGATGTTACGTCCCTCAGTTCTCACATCTTATCACATTAATACTCCACCACTCCACTTAAACAGCCTCCGTGAAACTGAAATTGACCATCAATGCGGTGTCATGTTAAATTAATATTGCCATCCACATAGGGGCGATGTGGCTCCCTCACATCCCAGATGAGACAGAGAATGACTAATTCATTTCCTGAGAGGAGAGAAGACACACATTTCGGCTTTGGATATGCCGCACACACAATATCTTCAAATGCTTTGCTTTAAATACAAGATACACATGATCAAATATGACCATGAATGCAGGTAATTATGTTTTATTAGTATTTTTCAAATAGCTAATGCCTTGTTTTGCTCATTTTAATCATTACAGCTTACAAAATCTTGTTCTTAGTTTTCTCAACACTTTCAATAAATCTTAATGACCAACGATTCTCAAAAATAAAGCAAAGTGTGGAAATAGCTATTTTACAGGCAATAGTCCTTACCCCAACAACCTATTTTATAACATCAACAGGTTACAACAAGTTATTGCTACAGTCTTTTTACCTTTCAGCTTTTCACTTCTGGGGTCAACACAGTAAACTATCTGTTTTTTTTCTATCAAGTGATTTACATATTAGAATGATTTAGTTTTTACACCAGATGCCCTTCCTGAAACCTCTCCATTTATCCAGGTGTGGGACCAGCACAAAGAGTACACTGGCTTGTGATCTTTTGCGGCTGGTTAACTACAACGGCTACAGTAATAGTAAATATTGGATATGACTTAATTATCAGGTTCTGGCATATCTAAATTAAACTTTTTTGATAATGATTTTTGATGTCCTTTAAGGCCTTAAATTATCTTTTGTAGTTGCAAATATATGGCAGGTCAGCATTTATTTAAGCTATACAAGACCCACTGTTCCCTGCGTTCAAACATACTTGAGATATGTGGCCATTAGTTTGAAAGCTCAGCCTGAGGTCAGCAGCTCATCCAGTGAAAAACTGACCAATTTGGCTCAAAATGCAAATGCCAGCTGTGGTCTCATTGGCAAAACACACTTATGTGTATATGCTCCTTAAAAGGAAAAATTGACAAATCTGTGTACAGCCTCCCACTACCGTCTCCTGATTTCACTGATTAATCAAGTGGATAAAACTAGGTCTTAATTAAAAGGATTTGGACATGCTCCCAGTGTAGATGCTGGCAGACCCCCACCATGCCGCTCCACAGCCTCACAAACAAACTTCAGAATAAATGACCACCACATAAAAGGTGAATAATTCACAGTAATGAGGGAACTTAGCAATAATAACCACTGGCATATGTTGTCAAGATGATAAAAAATTGATCCTTTCTGCAAATAACAACTGTGCAAATAAAAGTGAAGATGCAACAAACAACATAACTCTACTTAATAACAAGATACTGCTAAGTAATAGAAACAAAGCATATATCAATTCAAGTATTAGAAAGTGCCCTTGACTCAAAGCCATCTATTGAAACCTCTGTGTCAAAGCTTCATTTTCTTAAGTAAGACTTCTCCTGACCTTAAAACTCAAAAATTATGGCACAGAGAAAAATTATGAATACATATAGACTGTTAATAAAAAAGAAGTAAGGACTGAACATTAATCATGAAGAATTTAACCTCTAAATCTTACGGCTTTATACATCTTATTTTAGCTGTAAGCAATCTGAGTTTGGCACAGAAGGTGACTGGCATGCACATGCAAGGCAGAAAAATATAGCTTGTTCAAGTTGCACTATTTCTCTCCCTTCTTTTTACTAATTTATGTATTTTCTTTTGCACACATAAGATTTACTAGCCAAGCCTGCCATTTTACTTACCTAATCCTATTGCATCTCACACTCAGTAGACACTTGAACACACCAAGACACTAGCACTAATACGCACACATGCAAAGCCCAGAACAAGGACTTCAATTAAAGTCCCATTAAAGTTTGGGCTGAAAGGGGGATAGACCATAGGAGGTAAAGAAGGGCATTTATTGATGGCGCCCTCACATCTCGTTCCTGCATTAAGTTGATTTTAAAAGCAATTAATACACATGGTCAGGCGAGAAGTAATGGAGCGCCCTATGTTCTTAACCTGCCGGACATTTCCCAGCCGAAGCCCTGACCAACAGAGCCCTGCTTTGCATTATAAATGACAAGATAAATCTTAATGGATTGAGGATAATCAGCTGGCCATGAAGGCTGACATATACACACATTGACTACACATACAGCCACTCACACACATACACAAACATGGACGTACAGACACTGGGGAAATTAAGGGCTTTGAATACGTCTGCATTGATTATTTTAAATTATTAGCCCACCTCTCTTTGGACCTCCAATGCTTTTAGCCTAAGCTTTAACACATTTACAGAGACTTATTGACTATAATTACAACTGAGTCTTAGTAATGGACACATCAATTATGAGTCGCACATGTCTCTGACCAAGCATTGCTCAGGGAATCCCAATCTGGGGTCCATTAGCGTCTCTCCTGCTGGTCTGAAGCTCAATCAGTCTTCACCTTCACCTCTACAGAAACAGCCATTACCTGGCTCAAGCAGATAGGAGCCTGAACATTAACAAGAGCTAGATCAGAGTGGGAAACTACAACAAACAAAAGCTTGGAAGTTGGAACCCATACATGACTAAATAACAAAGTTTCCTGGGGTGGACATGTAGTACCACTGTGAAAAATTCTAAGACGGGTTTATTAAATACAAGACATTACAAAAATAAAGAAAAATCTAAACTAGAATCACTCAGAGAGCGACGTAGACCTCTGCCAAGGCACTGGTCCTATCTTGTGATTATAAAACTTGCACACAAAATCAAAGAGCTTCAAGTTGAAGGGTAAATGCTATTTCCATTGATCCATAAATCCCTTACATCTCACAAAGTTAATCAATCTACCAAAACTAATTTCAGTGAATATGTTTAGTATCATTGGTCTGTATCTCAAAAAGGTACAGAACCCATTAAGCATTTGACCAGAGTGCATACTGTCGTTGTGTCCCTGGGCTAGACACTTCACCCACCTTGCCTATGTATGAATGTGTCATTGTGGCTGTATTTGGTGGTGGTCACTGGGGCCGAGGCGCAGATTGGCAGCCACGCTTCCGTCAGTCTGCCCCAGGGCAACTGTGGCTACAGAAGTAGCTTACTACCACCGATTGTGTCTGAGGAGTGAATGAATAATGCAATGTAAAGCGCTTTGGGTATCTAGAAAGGCGCTATATAAATCCAAGGAATTATTATTTATTATTATTAAAACACACCAGGATCTAAACAGTAATTTGGATCCACAGCAAACTTAATAATTCAGTCATTGGTGCATTATTGAAATTTTTATAACCAAAAAAAGAATTCTGTACATTAAAGCACTCTTAATAGCACCCTACCACCACCACCACCCTTAAGTAAAACCTTTGCAGAATATTGTAATTAATAATGGTTTATGCAAACAGATCAAATCAAACAATAAATGATACGTACCAGTGTGAGTGCGAATGTGGGCCAGGAATGCCATTGAATTGCTACTCTTGCACACTTTGCCACAATATTTGCACACATTGCCCTTGTTCTCCTCGCGCTCTCGGTTGATTTGTTCAGTGTCTTCCAGCACATACTTGTTGACCTCTCTCAGAAGGTCCTCGTGTTTCTCCTTTATGTGAATAAAGAGCTCCTGCTCGGACTCAAAGCGCTCAGTGCATTTAACACATTTAAAACTCGCACCACCTTCAGGAAGCTCCTCTACGCTGTTCTGCTCATTGCGGAGGTGAGCGGCGCTGGTCAGGTGCTGGTGCAGGTTGCTGTCAGTGTAGAAGGATTTGCCACACACCAAGCAGTGGAAGTGCTTTTCTTTGGTTGGATGTTTCATTGAGATATGGACATTGAGGCCACTGATGCCGTCCGCCATAAAACCACAGTCTTCACAACGTATACGAGTTACTGGCTCATCCCTTGTCCTTATTTCCTTGGGTTTGAGCTTCTTCACAAAGGCGGCACCTGCAGATTGGTAGAGTGGTGGCATTGGTGCTCCTGTAGTCAAACATATGACAGCAGCCTCCCCTTCCTGGAACTGCTCTTGCTCTACTAGGGCCTTACAAGAAACAATAGATGCATCAAAGACAGCCCTGGAGAGTTGGACATCAAAACTAGAGTTGTTATTTGTGGCACCTGTATTTAAGAGTTCATCTTTTTCCTGTTTCTCACTATCCTCATTACCTTCATTCTCTGGAACTGGATCCACCACTATCTGGTCTTCTGGAGTTGGCTCTGTCTCAGAAACAATGGTTTCAGTCTTCTGGTCTGATGATTCAGATTCAGTATGAGGAGTGAGAACAGTTTTTACCAAACCAACTTTAGTAGATGCATCTGCGGGATTCTGGCTTTGTGTTCCAATGTTGCTATCAGAACTTGACTGAGAATCTTCTGCAAGTGGCGCAAAATCAGGGTTAGGATTATCTTCAGTCCCCTCATTGGGGTCTTTCTCTTGGAGATTCAGTATTTTTTGCTCATCAGTTCCTTGTTGTTCCAGGTACTTCAGGCTTTTCTGTTTGTGCTTATCTGTGTTTGCATGGCGAGACATTTCCCTGCTGTTTACAGCATAGTAACTACATGCTAGACAGACATATTCAAAATCTTTGGTGTGCTTTCGCTTGACATGAAGATGAAGTGAGGGAATTGACTGAGCCACAAAATCACAGTAAATGCAAGAGGTAACTGAGTCATAGTTAATTTGTTTGGGGCTTGACTGACTTTCTTCTTCTCCACTGACTTCTTTTGTGCTTGTAGCATCATTTTCTTTATCTGTGGCAGTGGTCTGGATGGGTTCAGGTACTTCCTGCTCTTCTGTGGTTATGGGCTCATCGGATGCTAAAATGGGTTTACTGCTTTTATTTGCAGAGTCTTGTGCACGCCTGACATGTTTCTTTGTAATACAGTGGCGGTCCATGTCCCCTTTGGTCACACAGTTATAGTTGCAGAGGGTGCAGCTATATCCGTATTCTTTGCTGTGTTTACGGCGTACATGGACACTAAGATTAGTAGCATTGGACACTACTAGGCCACAGTACTCACAGGTAGTTGAGCCCCCCAGCTTTGGCCTACCCCTTTTCTTTCTAGGAGGCTCTTCACTTTCGTCCTCCTCAACCAACACAACTTTTAGGCCCTCCACTGTTTCCTCAGTTTTCTGGTCTCCCTCCACTGGAGTGACCTCAGTGATGGCTTCAAAAATAACTCCATCTTTGCTGACTTTCTCCACAAAGGTTTCAAATGAGGAAGACTCAGAACTTATGTCTTCTGTCTGATTCTGCTGGTGACTTTCAGAGGAAAGGTGAGTCTCCATCCACTGGGTTGTAGCTGAAAAAAAATTGCATGTTTTGCAGCGGTACCAGTCATGGTCTGGATGTGCCACTCGAGTGTGGTTTTCCAGGAATGCTGGGGTGCCCATCTTGAAATCACAGTGTTCACACTTCAGCTGGAACCGGTTTGGAGGGAGTTTGGGTGTTGCATGTGTTGGGGAAGCCTTCATGTGATTGCCCAAATCTTCAGCTACCTCATCTTCCTCCATATCCTCGTCTTCATCAACTGAAAAACCAAACGTTTTTATTATTTACAATTAAATAATGACTACAAAAATGTAAATTCACTAATCTACGTCCCAGTTGGTTTAATGGCCAGGGAATACTTACATGTGTATGGGACATCTTTGGTATGGTATCTCTGGATATGAATATCTAGTGGATCTTTGTCCCGAAATTCTTGCCCACAGTAGTTACAAGAATGAATTATCTTCGGCTTTGGGGTTCGCTTGCTTAGTCGTCTTTCTTGTGTAGGTGTCCCCTCTTCCTCATCTGCCAACTTCTTATCTAGTGACAGACTCAGCTGATCACTGTCACACTGTTGCTTTTGTGTAAACTCAGCAGCATCTGCCTCCATATCATCAGAGATGTTCTTTGTGTTCTTTCCATGTTTCCTTGCATAGTGTATTTTCAGGGACCGAGGGCACTTGGCAGAAAAACCACATACTGTACAGATGATTTCTCCATCTTGGGGCACTACAGAGTCTGATGTTTCTTCCATTGTCATTAATTTCAAATCTGTATAAAGCTTGTGGCTGTCATCAAGGCTTCATGAACTCCTGAAAAAACAAGGTTTGTTTCTTTTAAAAAATATATATGGGCAGAAGGGATTTCTAAACAGTGCAAAAGTTTTTAGTAAACACTATGTAATCAAACATAGGTCAATGCCGCCATCTAGTGGGCACAGTTTAGTATTCTAACACATCCAGTTTATTCTAGCAATATCAAATTTTATTATCATTATGAATGCAATTAAATATTTTAATATAAAAAAGGAATATACAAAAAAAAAAAGGATTTGAGAAAATACCAGCTGTAAAATAAAAACAAATTATGTTATAATAATGTTAATTTTATAAATTTATGTTTGCTTGGGTCATGGAAATGGGGTGGGTCTAATAACTTTAATAAATTTAATTCTAAACTTAAAGTCTTTGAGATCAAGTTAAAAGTTTAATAGTAGGGACAACCATGATCGCTGTGTTTGAACCTCACTTTAAAGCCACATTCCATAGCTTCACAGTATTTACTTTTCTTTTCTTCTGGGAGTTAAGCTCAAAACTACATTCTCAAAAATATTCTCGTAAAGGAGCAAATGGGCGAGGCACAGTGATTTCTGTTCTGTAAGTTAAATTCCAGACTCATGAGTATGACAGGAAACTGATTGAAATGTCCTGATGTCCTGAAATGTCCTGTAGGAAATTCAAGAACACTATTGCTATTACTGCTGTTAACTTAAGAGAAAGCCAAGCTTCACGTTACTTAGGGAACAAACTGGATAATCTCTTTCTCATAATAAATAATTAGACTCAGAGATCGACAGCAAAGAGAATATGAAGTAAATTTGCACTAACAGATGCCTTGACAAACACCAAATAGCAAACTCTAGTTTCTGTCAGTTCTCGAACTAACGTAGCGTTAGCCTACTTCTAACGCTAAAATGCAAACACGAGTTTTACGACAAAAATGACAAACACCTTGCAGTGACATGAAATGTAAGTGTTGTAGAAAAACTTGTCGTTAATGTGCCCTAAGCAAACAAGTGTTAAAATTAAGCCATTTCAAACACTGTAGCTAGCAAGTTGAGCTAAGGTGCTAACTAGCAACATGTTTCCCAACTGTACTTTGAGATGTGTAAGACGTGACCAATTAAAATGCCTCTTTGACTTTTTTATCCAATCACAGTAAAGAAGAGGTGGGTCTTAATTGGTCTCAGGCTTGGAAAACGACGGCAGCACACTGGCCCAAAAAGGAGGCTAACATCGACCTCCATATGAGTTAAATGTATTGCCAAACTTAGCCTTTTATAAACCTCAAAACCTATAAATATTATCAGTAACACACTTAATGATATTCATTAAATTATGCTATATTTGCTAAATATAACATACCTTTCAAAAAGTGATTGTTTAAGGATCTCCGCGCGTTTTCCTGCTAGACACAAATGGCGTACCGTAGCATGAGCCTCGGCCATGCGTCACAGCCGAGGGGCGGGGTCATAAATGTCTAATGTTTATATCACGAATGTAAGGTTACCGTGCTTATAGTTGATTATAGTTTTGGTGCAAAATTATTATTTTATGCTGTGGTAAAGCCTGCTCAACTTTAGCAGTTAAGGAAGACCCAAATAGGACTAAGTGCCAAAAAGTATGGATGATGACGTTTATGAAATTAACTAACAACACTTAGGCCTAATATTAATAATACTACTGGCAAATTCTTATTAATTTTGTATTCATTTTTTGTAACTAACTGACCATTGCCCAGAGTTTACCCAAAATAGCTAGGATAGGCTTCAGACTGTGCATCCCCTAAAGGAAATAGCAATAAAATTTAATTCATGCTCACGTAATTTAAGGTGGACGACTAAAAGAGACCCACTAGAGGGAGCAATGTGCACATTTTCGGTAAAACCTTTTGGCAGACCTCAGCAACAGCTGCATTTTGTGTGTCTTTGTGGTTCCATGGCAACCGCCCTAGACACATCTCTCAAACTGAGGAGAAAGAGTTTGCTCAAAGAGAGGCCATTTAACCAGATAGTGATAATGTTGTAACCGTGCTTCAGACAGTGGCGAGAATGAGGGGAACGTCTATCTTTTAACCAGCTCTAAGGCTAATATTAATTTTGAATAGGCTGAATGCATATTAAAAGTATGAAATAACAACTTAAACAACTTCTTAATTAGGGGGAATTTAGCTAGAGCTACAGAAATGCAGACTTTCCATATCACAGCTTTATGGCAATATTCCGTCTTTACATAAAGTTTATTGTAATTCGTGCTGTAGCGTGTGTTTATGTTTGCTAGACGTTTCATTTATTATGGGATCAGCAGCTGTCAAATGATGTCATAGCAGCTTCTAAATGCATCACCTCACTAAGTAAACACAACTAACTTTAAAAGGACCCTCTTAAAACAAGTCTGGCTTTTGGGTGCAGTGGTGTGCAGAGTTTCAAGGCTTGGATACATGCACTTTTGAAGATTCATCTAAACGTGCATTCAGATTTTCCATGTAATTCCGTTGGTTACCTTGTTGAACAACACTCTTTTTTCTTAAAGTTATTTTTTCATTGCCACCCTCATCTCATCAGTGAATACAGCTTGCTTCCCAAATGTGCATGTGCAGTAGCAAATTCCTTTAGACTAGCTTTCCTAATCCCTGTCACTCAAGTTGTGACATTTTCCTTAACTTGCAGATCTAGGCCAAAATGGGGCCAATACACAGATCAGATGTCTGCCAGGTAATGCATCCACTTTTGTTATCTGGGTCCTTACATAAAGAACATTCACATAGAAAAAAATGTATTAAACCATAATACTATTTTAATATTTATTATAATAGTGCTTATGAATCAGCCTAATTATTTCACAAGGCTTCTGGCACTAAAACCACTATATCTACGCTGCACAGCCGGGGTCTCTTTTAGCCCTTGTCCCACCCACATATTCTCATCCAGCTCTATCCTTTCCTAGAAGCATGAGCTCACAAGAGGGACCGAGCCGGAGGTATCACCTGGGGAATGCATGAGTGTGTGGCTATCGATGTGTGTAAAAAGGAAAGTAAAGGAAAAAGAAACGGTTACTTTGACTTTAAATGTGCCTTTTATGCAGCACAGGGTGGAGCTCAGTGGACCCTCACTGTAAACCTCTGCTCACTTTTGTAGCATCTTGTAAAACTATAATTTGTCAAAAGGAGACATGTCAACAAATCATGTTTAAACTTATTACCTCTGCCAAGAATGTTGTGTTTCCACCAGTGTTGATTAGTCTGTTAGTTTTTGTGTGCACTCTCCAGATCCCTTTTTTTTTCTTATTGCTAACTCCAGCCACAGGTAGTCAGGAAAGGAACAAATGAGTTGTTAGTGTGTATAATTTAACATTGTGAAATATAGGGGTTTTGTTGCTCAATGAACAGAGCATTACTCCCTGAACTAGAAGACCACTGCAAACCCTGTGAATTCCTCAGCAAAGGTCTGTGCTCTCCAAGTGCTTCTACTTTTCACAAAAAATACTGAAATGGAAATTAAACATCACACCTATCAATAAACCATCTTTTAGAATACGCATTTTTGATTTTTGATTTCGTAGAACAATAGCAAATTCACAATAGCCAAATCTAAATCAAGGATGGATCCAAGCAGCAATTAACACCCAGAGTGCAATAGGATAAGAGCTTCACTGCCCCAGTCTCTTTGGGTGGGCCCAAGACAGCGCTCACACTTGAATCATGGCTGTTTGACTAATGTTGTACACAGACACTCTCCTGAGCTTTTGCTTCGAGGATGTTTAGATGACCAGCAGAAGTCATAATGCACTGTGTTATGCTCTCTGTATTTTATGGTTTTGCTAATAGTAAGCCTTTCTCTATGGGCAATTTATTTCATAGCTGTTTTACTCAAGGGGAAAAAATTAGACTAATTTAGTTACTGAAAAACACAATAGTCACAATCCCAATATTTAGTTGGGTTGCAAGGATTACAGTTGATGCTAAAGTTACTACTGACTTTTTTTTTGTTATTTTAAGAGTTTAGCACACTAACCAACAAACCAACACCGGCCAAAATATAAACTCCTTGCTGCAAGCCTAGACATGTGCTTAGTTCAGTGGGGCAAGCTGAACACTAATATTTTTTTTTCAGGGTTCATAATGTGATGACGACAAGTATGCATGTGCACGTGTGAGTGAGGGCGGTTATGGTGTTTTGTCGTCTGCGGGTGTGAGGGCTCAACCTCAGAAAGCACATAGATACAAAAACCCACACCAAGTGCCCCTTTCCCATGTACACTCGATCACTGGCCTGCTTACCTCATTATTCCACGTGACTCCCAGTAAAGGCTTCTGTCAGTAATGGTCAAACTGAAAATAAAATAGTTCCCAGATGATCCAGTTTGTATTTTGCTTTCAGATGAGCATGACCAAAAATATGAGGTTGTGAAAAAAAAATTGTGTTTTAATTTACATTTTGGCTTTGTTAAAATTAAAATGTATACTGTGTAAATGGCCAAACTATGCAAATTGTAACTGCCCTGTTTTTGGCTATGCATTGGTTTTAGGTCATAAAGTGTCCATACTATTTCACATTTTCATTTTGTTAATCAGCATGTGTGGTCACATATAATTGTATCATTAGAAACAGCATTCGTCAGCATGGATTTGGTCTCTCCCATAAATTTAACAATACAGCTCTATGCCAAATACTCTATAATATGGGAGGGTTACTTTACAAAGAGGGAATGCTCAATATACACTCATATACTGTAAGAATGGGTGGTGTGTCAAAAGTCATATTACAAACAAAAACAGTGGATAAAATGGAGATAAGTTATTAAACATGTTATAATCTATTATATCCCACTGAAACACAGGAAACTGTACAGATACACTGTGAACCATGCAAGAAGATAATTTGATTGGATAAGAACTGGCGCCAACTGTTTGTCCAAGTGGATGTTACCAGTAGTGGAACAAGTACTCACAACATCCGTACTGTTACTCTAAATTCATATTGCTATAGAGGTAAAAGTCCTCAACAAAGTTTTCAGTTGTCAGTGTAAAGTTTACTTAAGTAGACAAGACTTACTACTAACACAAATACTACAATGACAAGTGATAACTAAAATTACAACTGATATTGGGACGCTGTTGCCTGCTCACTCACACCTGTGCTGGCTGGGAACCTGTTTGTGTCTGTGACACTGTGGTTTAGTGTCTAGTGTTTAGTCTAGAATAACAGATTAGCCTGGCAAATCTAGACAGCAGACCTAGAGCTTAAGTGTGTCACGGCCACATGGAGACAGCCTTTGGACTATCAGTGACTATTTGGACTATTTTGCATCTTAATATTTGATGGCCTCACTACTAATATAAGAATGCGTTGAGGAAAACTGTGTGCAGTATAGAAATTACATGTACTGTACACATTCGCAGACATAGCTTGGTTGACAGTAATTCAGCAGCCTACTTAGCAACAGTGTTACCAAAATCCTGGCTGACTGAACAAGCTATTTTTCCCTGTAACCTTTTCATTAAATAATCAATAAGGCAGTTTTGTAACATAACACAGTGAGACTGACACCTTGTAGAGTCTGTGAGGGTGAGAGAGGCCATAGGTGCTTTTCCCAAACAGCTTTAGAGCCTTGATTTCTGTCGCTCTATTGTTGACTGGATGGAGGGGTAAGCATTTAAAATGTTACAGAGCTTTTGGGAAAGTTACCACCTGCACCTTTTCATGGTTCACCTATCTGGACTCATGTTAGTCACTCCAAAAGGAAAAAAATAAATAAATGTATTAATTTGTCTTCAGCTTAGAGACATTCTCTGACAACTATTCACGCTCACATTCATTCACTATTCACAATTTAGAATAACCAATTCAGCCATTACACATGCATGTCTTTAGAGGAAGCTGCAGTAATAGTTCACTGATTTATCTTTTGCCTATTCCTATTAGAGGTTGTAGGGGAGCCTGTTCCAGCAACTTTGGGCCTCAGGCAGGGTACACCCTGGACAGTGTCCTGTTAGTTGCAAGGCTGACAAACACAAACACAGACAATTCACTCTCACCTTTACTATTTACAATTTAGTGTCACCAATCCCCACAAACTACCTGGTGACCGGCACTCAGATATAGTCCCAATGCTAAATCACCCATTTATTGTTCCTATGTCTCTGCATTCTGGTATTGACTCCACTGTACAATGTCCTCTGAACTAAGACTGATGCTGGTTTTTGGATAGTCCCTTTAAATTATCATCAGGAAATGATTACAGTGAAAAGATAACACCTCATGTCTTAAATGGTTAAGAAGGGGATGATGAGCTCAGATGAAATGACGTTAACGTGACCATACACAAATTAAAAGTTGATTTGTGGTCAGCGCTTTTATTCCCAGCAGTGCAATACAATGATCACAGCTTTGTTATCTATGAGGAGGCTTAAGTGTGCAGACTTTTTTTTATTTTCTTATTCTTTTCAAATGCAATAAAAAGCATTAGATGTCCACTCAGTGCCTGGTGGACAGTGATGCAATCACTGTATTTTTATAGAGTACACAATGCCCTGAAAGAGCAACTCGACCATTTCCGCCCAGTGCTCTCTTCCCATGTGTTTTTGACCTAAAACGTGACATAATGACAAGTGTTGACTCATTATATTCTTATGCTGATTTTTATTTTGACAGTGAGGACAGATAGTATTAGTGGAAATTGGCACACAACTTGAGGTGTGTCCAATCCATCTTGCACCACAGTAGAAAATTCTCTTTGTTCTTTTGGCATTTTAGACATGTCTGGGAAGTGTTTCAAGCATATGTCATTAAATCTAGATCAATGTTTGGCACTGTTTAGGTTTCTGAAACAAAACCAAGGGATATGTTGTCAAAGAGTTTCTTTACCACCTTCTTCTATATAGTCCTATATATACTGCATTTTTCAGAAATACTGCTAATTGTTAGTGCATGGTTTCTGTTTAATGTAACAACTTCTTAAATCTTATATTGTCACACACAAATGAATAAACTTTAAGCGACTTTGCAGGCTGAAGAATACTTGAGAGGAGCAGAGCGGCCATCAAAGTTAGCGCTCGCACATTTTTCACTGCACACTTCCCCCAGTGGCTTTGATGCTGCAATAATATCTTTCAAATGCTGAAATAAGTCCAGCAGTGCTTTCTCACACCAATTTAGAAACATGCAGCGGGGGAAGAGGTACACGAAATTCGTCACATCAAATCATCTGGCACTGTTGTGTTCGCACATTAATTAAGCGTAGGCCCTTTCAGCTGCAACCCTCTCCATGTATCCTGGTTTGGGACAGTCACAAAAAGTGCACTGGCTGGATTAGAAAGTACAGTTTCTTCTCCTTAAGTAAATTATTTAGTTATTTTGCACCACTGAAAGTAAACAAATTGTGCAAACGGTAAATGCCAATAATAAGTCAACTTGTGCATGGAGATTTGGGTGTGTTACAAATAAAAACTCCCCAGTGATAGGACGTCTGATTCTGCAGGGAGGGTCTGGATAGAACAACGTCTCCTCTGATGTCACACACCATACTGGCTGTTGTAAGGCTAACAAGCGTTTGAGCTCCTGAAACATGGTCCACTCAAACATATGCAGCCCAAGGTTAATGTGCTCTTTGAGTCCTTGAGGATCCAGGAAGTTCCCATCTTGTTTGCGAAACATCTGGAGCTCAGTCCCCTAAATCTCTGGTTCCCATGGTAACAGTAAATCAATAACGGGCCCACTGCCTCGTAACTGTGTGTGGAGTAACTAGTGCATTGAATAAACACACAGCGTATACAACATTAAGAATTTATAGTCTTTTATATAATGCATAAAATCAACTTAAACACAAAAGGCTACAGTAATAATGTCAGATTTCTTTGCAAGCTGTCATTCTCTATGTTTAGCCACCATAATGTGACTGTATAAGTTTAAGATTTTTAAAGAACCTTTTAAGGGAAAAATATGATTTTCCTGTGCAGCCTCTTGTGTGCAATATCAGACCCAATGAGCCATGCATAACCTTGGGAATTTAGGCAAAGACGAAAGTTCTTGTCAGCTGACCCCAGTCCTCTTTTCTAAACCTCACTGTGAGAGCACCACAAGAACTCCTCCTCATTTCCTGGTGGATAAACAGATTGTTTGGTCCTATATCACATAATTATTGGCAGACATTGTTGTAATGGAAAATGACAAAACATTTAATAGAACAAATATTTACTATTTTATAACTTAATAAGTAAGTTGGTTGCACTGGTCATTCTGTGTGGTTTTTATTACGTCGCTGACTCCCATTACCCCTTTACCCACACCGCACAGGCATAAACTCTCTGATGCATTTGGTTAAATCCTCCCCTATTTTATGTTCCCACAATGAAGACACAAGTCAAATTAGGTTATGACCAAAAGAGAATTTGGTAACCCTCAAATCATCATGAGACATTTCAGTCAAGTCACTACTTATTTTTTCTATATCTGCCACACACTTTTGAGTCCATGAGTCTCATTTCATTTCTGTTTTAAACCTGAAGTGAAGAATTGACAGAATTGGATTTGTCAGAGCAGAAGCTGTCTGACCTCACTGAACTGTGTCTGGAGGTTTCAAAGTGTGTTTTCACAAAAGCTTTGCTCATTAATAAGATTATGGTAGAATGTGCTGGCAGCAGTTTTCTCCCTCTTTCCTGATATTGTATTGTCAGATTTTAAGTTTCAATAGATTTGGTATTGGCTTACACAGCACCAGTGTACCTCTGAAACTGCTCGTGACTGTCTGCTGTAAAGATGTGCGTGCCCCATGCTGCCTTTATCCAAGGGATTTCCCTGCTCTCTCCATTGTGTTCTGATATAATAATTGTTTAGTTGTTTATCCTGGTGGGGATTTCAGTGTTCAAACACGTAAAGCCTCCCCAACCTCATTGCTCATTATTATCAATGGCATTGGCACAGTATTGTTTACTTTGATTGTTAGGCTAATTGTAAACATGCATTTGTAGAGAAAGTGATTCAAATACAAATCCACCATTTGCTTTTAATACATTTAAAACATTACTAAAAGACATAATGAAGACACAATGCCTTGCAGCCAACAAACCACTTCAGGCACAGAAGTGGAGGGGAGGTTTTGACGGCCCCCAAAATGTCCCCAAAAGGCCCAAAATTAGGGAGGCCACTGAGTCTATACTGAGATTACTTTTGCATATAGGACCCATGAGGATTTGGATTCACTGTGCTCTTTTAATTAGATTAATGTGTGACTCAATGCACTTGGAAGAAACAATACTAAACATTGGCTGAGGGCAAGTCACATACAGGTTACAATGTACAGCCTGACCATAACATTTTATTCTCAGTGTGATCACCATTTGTTTTTTAATAAATGAACAAATTTTGTTTTGGGAGTGAGGTGACAAGGAGCAAACTGGGACTTGAACCCTGGCCTCCCCAGTACATGGTACGTGCACTACCAGGTGAGCCACTGAGGCGCCCGTACACACTTATGATCAAATTGTTGAATAGCCCTTTGATTAAACCACTGCATTGTATTTTATATACCATTACTCTACCCATAACCCAACTTTTTTTTTTTTTTGGTCATTATTAATTTTTGCTATGGCTGATGTGAGGTAAATAATCTGACACAAAATAATTTTGCAAAATGAACAAAGGCAACAAAGAATCCTTCACATTGTGCGCTCTTGAGAAAAGCCGAGCTGTGGGTGGCCAGTCATTTGGCCCAGGGCGACAGATGTCTGGATCTGCTAACATCACCCACCAGTTCTCCTCTCAGCAGACAAGTAGGAAGTACATAGACACATACACACAACATTAATGAGTGTGTAATCGTGATCTATTTGTCTGATAATGGTCTATATACTATGCTATTTACATATATTTAAGAAAGAGGTTTTTGGGCTTTGACTGGCTGCTTTGCCTGTTTCCCATGTCAGGGGGAACACATGGGAGTTTTTAACACAATTAACTCCTGTGAATGAGGCCTATTATATTGTTTGATGATCCACAGGAGAGGAAAAGGAAGAGAAATGTTGAATCTAAGAGGATGTAAAGGTAAATGTGTGGTGGAAAAGGGAAAAGATCATTTGAACAAGTCTTAAGAGATAGAGTATGTTGTAGTGGATTAGCATAGCTGGAAGTTTACAGTGGAGGTGCTGGGAAAGAGGGCCAGAGTCAATTATCATGATTAAAGTTGCTTCAAGGCTCTTAAACATAGTGAAGAGGCCTTCAGAATACAGATATTTGTTTAGTATCAATTCATGGAAAATTCCCCACCACATCATGGTCCAGGCTCATGCTCCAATGAGTTAGGAATAATCACATGATCAAAGCTTACAAGTTGACCTAACAACAAAAGCAACGTTTGAGTTTTAGGTTTAACTTAAGAACAGTTAAATGAGCTATGTGATGAATTATTTAAAAGAAAGTGTTTAATAAGTACTCTACTGGTGTCACAAAGAAACAGGTGAAGAGACCAGCAGATGGTAGGAGAGTGCAATCCTTAAATAATAAAAGGTACTTCATAATTCCTTAAACTTTTTGTATGATGCTATTTTACTCCAAAATGAAAAATAACTGAGGAATCAGTGGAAACAGAGCTGTGCACCATTTTTTGGAGAAAGGAATGAGAGCAGACTGGCTGTAGAGGGCTTGTTGATTGGTCAGTTCTTCTTGGAGAGGGCGGAGGTTTGTTTTGAGGCCTCAGAACCTCCATTCCAGGGAATAGAGGATTACTTAAACATGTGTGAATGAAGCAAAACACAACTCCAAGTAAGTTTTTGATAAGGGAATATAATAACATGGCACTGACTGTTTACCTGGTATAATTAACTCACAGATTTTAATAAAAATTTGGGAGATAACAATTAATTATTTATGCCATTCTCTAATCTCCATTTACCTTACTCAGCTGCTGGATGTTTCTGAGAATTGTACGTTAACAAACTCACATAAATCAATCTTGCCTCTCTTAAAGTTGATATGATTGCTACTGAACCGCAGCTGCTTCAGACCAATAGAGTGGGTATGTATTATGTTTGACATTGAAGAGATGGTTATGTACTTTGTAACCAACATGACATTGATCTGATTAGCTGAATAACTTTGGGCAGGTGGTTCACCCTAAGGTTTATACAATTTAACAAGTAAAACTTACTTAAAAAAAAAAAAAAACATAGGAAACCAGTTACCTTAAAATTGTAAATTACGAGTATTGAAACAGGCTGTTGTCTGCTGGGTAAAATATCTTTGAACACTTTCCACATGTTTCCACTGACAATAGAATCCAAGGCACTCTCTCTCCTGTCTAATAAATTACGAGTTTTTGGTGAACAAAATATTAATTGCTGCAACTTAGCAAACTGGGAAATAGGAAATTTCTCTGCTTTATCTCATGCACTCTCTTGGTCTCCATACTGACTTGGTCAAATTGGTCTTGACAATGACACTGAAAAAAATGCAACCAAAATATCTTTCTGATTACTTAAACAATAATCATGTAAAATTTTGATTTGATGTTGACAAAAGAAAATACAAAACTGACGACCAACCATCAAGACCAAGTCATCTAGAGCATAATAATCTAAACAAAGTCTGAAAGTGATCTCTGTAATTGAAGCGTCTGAAGCCAGTAGTGTTACAAGTTTACCTTCTAATTAACAGTCTCTCTCTGTTTCGCAAAACAAGCAATCATCTGCAATGTATCACTTTCATCAGTTTAATGAGGCTCCACATGTGTGCTGTATAATTGTCATCTATTGTTTCACATGCTGCTCAACTGTTTACAGCATACTGATTCATTTATGCAACTTTAATTCCTGAGTTAGTCACTGGATTAATAAAAGTCAGCGTGAAGTATGTTGGTTGTCGTGGTACCATTTACTGCCATTTGTGAAACAGGTATAGGTTAGATATGGCATCACCAAAGAGGAGCAGTAAACATAACAGAGGTTTAGGTTGGAGCTCCTTTTACAAAGCCAGTCTGTCACTAAAGAGCCCCATAGTTTTGTTGTGTAAACTCTGAAGTTATAGGTCTTGCAGTTAGGTGTAAAGTATAAAGTGGGGTTAGAAGTCAGCATATACATGTGAGTGTAAAAAGTACTGGTTTAAAAAAGACAAGTAGGGTACGGTTCATTCAGCAGCTGGACACAGTTTGACAACAGGGAGCCATTAGCTGGAGAGTAACAGAGAGATGCAGTGCTGTAATGCTTTTGGCAGAATAAAACTAGGGATGGTGTTGACTGCTGACGCACTGAGGGACAACAACAGCTACTTCGTCCACTGCTCTGCCCTCCTGCACATCTCTTATGCAATTTCAACATGACATTTTCAGTCAGTTTCTAAGTACTCAGTATGGCCTCCACATTTCTTGCAGGTTCATTAAAACAGTTACGACTGACTATAAACACAAAGTAACATCAAATAAAAGTCGTTCTGAGGGCTTGGTATTCAAATGGTAGCAGCTTATCATCTACATTTTCCATGAGTGGTGCCAGGACAGGCAGACAGCAGGGCAGTGCAGCAGTGCAGGGGACCCAATAACAAAGTCTACTGAACTTAACCTTTGGGGATTTATTGACAAACTTGAAGGTAAAAGCTATAAACAAAGGTGTATCAATGAACAAAAATGCATCAAAATGAGAAGAAAAATTAAAACCAGAAGCACTCAGAGAGCCTTTCAAGGCACTGGTTTTGTTTTGCAATAGTAAAGATATAGTGCCTAGACTTGGACTTATACTTGAAGATCTTCTGATTCAAGGGTAAAACCTCTTTCAACTGAGCCACAAAACCATTATATCTCACAACGGTAAAGAATCTACTAAAACTAATCTTCGGTCTATATCTCAAAATGGTACAGAATCTGTTAAAACTCTCCTAGATTTAAACAGTGACTGGATCCACACCAAAATGAATCATTTTGTCCATTGCCCATTAGTGACCTTTCCTGAAAATGTCATAAAAAATACAATTTTGTATTTATAAAATCACTCTTAGTAAAGAGTATTTTTCCCAACTCACTATATGTTTGGACTAGGACTATTACCCTACACAAACATGCCCCCTTATTTGACTAACATTGTTGATTGGCTGCATTATGATTTTCACTCAGCCATATTACTGTGATTTTTCCATCCAAAACTCATAATATGCATACTGTTTCCTCCCTCCTTTGATTTTTAATTGAACCTACTTCATATCCAAATGTGGACTCGTAGCGGCCTCCTCCTGGGACCCTCTAACACAACTCAGATGGGCTGACTCACCTTTGGGCTACACTTCCTCTGTGTTTACTCATCATGTGATATTGTTTGGTTTCAAAACTAAAAAAATGTAAAATGTAATCTCATACAGCAATATTGTTTATAAACATTTCTTTCTTTTTTTTTCAAACTGGGAGTTCCCTAAAGTAAAACATCTTTGAATCGGTTAGACGAGCAAAAAGTGAAGTATTTCAAGAAGTGCATGGCAGAGTGGTTTGCCCTCCTGCCTTTCAGAATGGAGGTTGTGCGTTTGTTTCTTGGGCAGGCCATAGAAATCTGCATGTCCTACCTGTAGCATGGGTTTTATCAAGATACTCCAGCTTCCTCCCACCGTCCACAGAAATGTGTATGCAGTAGCTGAGTTTGTGGTGTAAATTACCCCTAGTGATTGAATGTGACAGTGAAATGTTGTCTGTCAGTGTATGTGTCTGAGTCAGCTCTTTGACACAGGCATTGGCCACAGAGCTGACTCAGGGTTGAGCCCGACTAAGGCCCATAGTTGCAGAAATACACCCCAGCCAACCACAAGGTATAACATGAATAAGAATCTGAATGAAAAAACATATTTAATAAACATCAGTATTATTCTGAGTCTTTCTTAGTCCTTCTGGGAAGCAAATAAGGAGACAGAACAGCAGCAGCAATTACAAATGATTTTAACTGGTTTATTTGGCACAACACAAAAGTGCTTTAATATAACACTGCCCATTGTTCATTTGGCTTAAAAACAACCACATGGTTTTATAATTGGTGTCATGAACAAAACATCACATCAAAACTGCATAAAGATATCACCTCCATACTCCATAAGGCACTGGATCCAAAAATGTAACAGAGAGCTCTGAATTTGTTGATCTTAGTGAAATATATTTTAGTGTTTGACATTTGGTACAGAGTAGCAGAGGATGCCTAATGATTTTACATGTACAATATCAAAGTACATCTAACAAAAAGTATTGATCCTATAAAACACTTAACACATAAATACACTCATAAAAGTATAAAAGCCACAGGTTTATCTCCTTTTGTGTACTCAATAACTTATCCCCATTGCATTTTATTGTTGTTATTGCAGGCAAAACCCACAGCTCATAATTTCACATTGTTTGGTCAGATAAACAAGCTAGAAAATAAAAGTTTTTCACGTTTCTTATAAAAACATACATGAAAATAAAGAATCTTTGGTAGCAAAGCAAAAATAGAATAAAATGTCTATGTATAAAATGCATTTAAAAATACAGGTAACACTGGCTACAGCAAAGAGGGCCAACAAGGCAGAAAAATCCAGCTTTGACTTAATAAGAAGTGTGCATAAAAGTAAATCTTAATATTTACTATCACAAACATATAAATTACTTGAGTCCTTCAGAATGTAATGGCATCCTGAAAATTTGATGCAATGCAAAAACAACCACTGAGGTATTTCATCTTGTTTAGGTCAAGCATCACGCTGACAACAGGACAGACACAAAAGTGCATCAGAATTTAACTCATGCCTGCTCCTGCTGCATTGCAAACATCAGACGTGTTTCTCTCCAAAATCTGGTCCTTTCCCTTCAGTGCCCAATTCACATTCCCGTTGTAAGGTAGTTATTTTTCATGTGGCTCTTTTGACTCATGATCAATACGTGGATCAGTACTTGGAAGGCAAAAGTCACAGTGTTTTTGGATTGGAACATGTCCGCCATGTTGGTGGTTTTACATCTGAACTTATCAAAAATAAAAACTTGTGTTAAAATACACTTGCATCATTCATATCATAGAAAAACAAAAGTCACTGTTTCTGCAAAAGTAAATCAGTGACAGCAGCAAGTACATGCCCTCTTCTTTTCTGATCACATGTTCACATGATCACATGATCAGGTGGAGATTAGATCTACCAACCATGGATTAATTTGAGAATACTCACTTTGTAAACGTTACAAAAAATACTGCAGCCTTGCCTTATGGGAAGTTTGAAAACATGATTGGGTTGAATGGATTAGTAACTTGGAATGTGTTGTTCAGTTCTGGTTCAGATATGTTTTCACATTTTAATGTGCACATTCAGTATGTGTGCAGACAGATACAATAAATAATTCTGTATAAACCTAAACAAACAAGTAACAGAAAGCTTCCAATACTTCATCAAAGCTTGAAAGGTAAAGGGCAGCCATTTTGTTTGTGTTGCTCTCTTTTGTTACCATGTATTCTTTCCAAATAATACTGCAAGTCTTTGGACAATGAACATAATTGTATTTCATGGTTTGCTTATCGATGCTTACCATTTAGAGCCTTGCACTTTTTACAGTTTAATTAAATAAACCACTTAGTGCAAAGCAGTCACCGTATTAGAAAAGGCCTGACCAGGAAGCTCAATTGACAATCAAAAGCTATTAGCACCATATTTCTGTAGTAAAAAATACATCTATTTATTACAGCAGCCTCTTTATACCCTAAAGAAACTTATGGTGTAGTGGCAACATACAATCTTTGTTCCTGGTCAAGGTGTCAGCTGTGTTAACTCAGTCACAATGGTGCTATGGAAGAACATATTGCCACTGGCTGAGCAAAACCTCAATGGGCAAAACTGAATCTTCCAGTTAGTTTGATGAACGTCTGATTTGAGCCCAGTGAAAAAGACACAGGAAGAGGTAGCTATAACATTATAAAGCCAAGCACTCTTGCTGCCAACAACACTGTACGTAATCTGGTCATATTATAGAAAATAAATATAATTCATTGATGTATTTAAATAATATACACTATAATCTAGCCACAACACACTGATTTTCCAACATCACATAATGTTGTGGTCATGATTTAACAAAATAGCAGCCACTGCCATGAAATGAGAAATTCAAGTTGTTTGGTTTGCCCATTTTGGCTCACCTCAACCAATGTTGCCTCCAGAGCAGCATTTTATACAACTACATGTTGTGATAGAAAAAAAGGAAGTAGTGAATAATGACTGTCATACATCCAACACCATGTCATAGTGTGTTTCTTTCTTCCTCTTGCCACACTTGTTTATGAGGGACGCATACAACGTCAAGAGTACAACCCAGTAACTGGCATAGACTACTGCCCCTATTACCAGAATTATCTTTTCTGAATCAGGAAAGGGTTTCTTAGTCTGTTGGATTACTGTGTAAATAATCCCAATGAAGAGGATGGTGAACCAGACTGATATGGGAATCAAACCGATAAAGTTCACCACTATGGTTTTCCTCCCAGATGTCCCCCATCCAGACTTATTGATAGTTGCTATTGCAAACATTTTTGCTGGTAACAGACTTGACATGTACAGTACAGAGTAAAAGGACATGAAAACCATTACAATGTTCCCTCTTAGGCAGCTAGCAAATGTGGATTTGATCAGTGCCACCGCCTGCACTATCAGAAGAAATAGCAGGATATTCCACAGTCTTCCTTGGTAGAAGAGTTGGATGGCAGTGGCAATAAGAAAAAAAGGGAAGAACCCTGTGATCACGGCTTCATATGTCATCCATAAATGGTGTTTGTGGAACCACATTGAATTGTAAAGCCACTCTCTGAAGTAAGATTTACTCCATCTGGTCTGCTGGTTGAGCCAGCGCAGGTATGTGATAGGTGTCTCAGTCAAACACTTGGACCGCGCTGTGTATTTAGTGGCATACCCCAGGCTGAGCACTCTGTTTGTGAGATGCCGGTCGTCTCCAAAACTACAGTGGGATCCCATAAAGGTCTGATTGTACCAGTCCTCCAGGAACTCATGCAGGAGGGAGTTTCGGTACATTCCCAAAGGCCCACTGATGCACTGCACACAGCCAAAGTAGGACTGGCACGCCCGCTCGATGTTGAAGGCCATCCAGTATCTCACACTGCTCAGAAAGGAGATCCACGACTCGTATTTGTTAAGAATCTAAAGACACAAACAAAAGTAAAAAGCTTCCAAAATGTACACTATTTTATGAAGATGCAGATTAGTGTGTCTATGTACCTGTACATCGCCTCCGACGCCCCCTACCATTGGGTCTTCCTCTAAAACTTTCACCATCTCCACTGAACAGGCCGGGTCCAACATAGTGTCTGAGTCACACACCTAAGATTAAAAATACACTGTAAACACACTCTGTACTGTACATCTACATAATGCAAATATGTCCTGGCACCTTTTTGCTAAATTTGCTTCATCACCTTCCTTAAATGGTATGATTTTTCTACAAGAGGTGATGAAAACCATCTCAGAGCCAACTCCAAATGAGTTGACACTGTTTTGATTACAGTCTGGTAACAATAAGTCATGACCCAGTTTTACAAAAAATGGTGTTGCCTTTAGAAGCCCTGCTAGTAATAAGTTCTTTTGAAATCTTTCTTAAGGATGAGGTCTTTTGGCAAGCTCCAGACAAGAGCAGGTGGTAAACAGTAATTCTGCAATTTTTCCCACTGAAGTAACAGATCACACAAGATCAAAAGAAACCTGTCTCAGTAAAAATATGAGTCACTAATTTGATGTAAGCGCCACACGTCTGTGATGTGATTCTCAGTGTTGAGATTACACTAAAACATGGGCTACTGCTGCCTTTCTTCACACCACACTTCACAACATGATGCACACAGCCACCGTTCGTCTAAAACGACACAAAAGAGTCTTTGTGTACACAGTGTTTGGCTTGGCAGAGCCCCCCTCTTTCTCTGCGAGAACCCCTTACCCCATTTCTGCTTTCTTCTCCCACTGAACTTATTTAAACCAGTTGAACTTCAGATTGACATGTCTATTCCTACACTGTCTATTGTCATAAAAATTAGTTGACTTTGATTTGAGTACAAATTGTGAAAATTTATTCCACTTCTGCTGGCTCTCATACAAAACCAATTCTTATTATAGTTTAGTTAGGCCAGTCATATTTCCAAACATTATATTTAGCATTCAGTGCTGATGTACCCATTTTACAAAATACTTCACGGCCTATAATTTAGGATTTGGAAACTTTTCACCATGCAGCATTGTCATAGCACAACACCAGCAATGAATGTTTGCATGAATTTAAATCGCTTGCCTTTCTCTGACCCAGATGTTTTTAGTGCATTAACTTAACCCTCTCCTGAACAAAATATAATTTCAGTGTCTGTCTTTGTCTGGGAGAGCTGCTAAAACACTAACAAAGTTATCTCATATATTTTGTCTTACAGTCTGCAATAAATATCCTTACTTGCACATAGTCGACGCTCCTGCCCAGGGCTTTGAACGCTGTGTACATGACTTCTCTCTTGCCTCCCCACTTCTGCATGATGCACACACACTTATTATTAAGGACCAGCCTGGTGACCTGCTGCAGGCTCTCCGTGTAGCTCTCCTCAGTCTCCTCCGGTCCTCTAGCGTGATAGTTACTCCTCCATACATATGTGGCCGATTTGTCCCATCCCATGACCTCTTTAAATATCTCCATCATATACAAATCATCATCATTGTTCCCATCGATGACCATGATGACTTTGATTCCCGGATACGTCAGCCTTTTCACCGACACAAGGCATTTACGAAGATAGTTGGGGTCTTCTTGATACGCAGCGATGCACAAGGCTAGTGATTTATTTAGTTTGATTGGTGTCTCCAAAGACCGCTTCATGTTTCTGTGTTCAAGCAGTGCAAAAAGGCTCTGGATAATGAGGTGAACAACCAAGATGGCGCCATACAAGCCAAAGGACAAGTAATTGTGGGCAGTGGTGAAGAACTGGTAGCCCATAATGTAAGCTGTGGAGATGCCCACTAGAAGGGACACGCCAAACACAGTGGTCCCGAATATCCGCAGGTATGTGAATACTCTTTGGCAATTCATCTAGAAAGGAAAGGATAGATAGAGTTAGTTTTTATTTAGAAACAGACAAACAACTCTGTACTGTCATTAAACAATACTGAAAAGATATGCACAGTGCCCTTCAGGATAAAAATGTCTTTACTTACACACTGGACTTAATTGTTTCAAGCTGAGTTTAGTATATGTTGCACACAAAAGCCTCATTTCTATTTTTTGACTGAATATTAGCAACTCTCAAGGCCACTCCTAAGTGTTCACCTTAAAGTAATAATGTTTAAGTGTTTCCCAAATGTTTGCCTAAATGAATATGAATACAAATGTAATTGTACACACCAGTATGTGCCAGAGACATGTTCATCAGTTCAAATTGTTTAAAACCAATAAAGAAAAGAAGAAGAAGCAGGACATATAGAAATGCACATTCTTGTCACCATACTGCACCATGGCACACAGACGTCCTTTATTTCCACATGTCCAGGTAAAGAAAGCCCCCACCCCTTTACCTCTCTCCTCAGCCCCCTTCCTTCTCTCCCCAAATCTCAGTCTAAATGTCAGACACTTGTGAGTAGCTGATTGTTCTCCTTTAGTCCCTGTGTGGGCCAAATTACATGATTTCTTGACCTAATTAACCAACAGAATGCTTTCTCATGCCAAGCTTTGAAACAATCTCCAAATGGTTCAGATAAATTATTGTAATTTTTTCAGTGTTACAAAATTAAAGAACATTTCCACAAACATGTGTTTTTGTGGAGTTGTTTTTTCTGTAAAAAGGGGTCCAGTTGAACAAAATCTTCAGCTCAAAATCTTCAGTTTGTTTCCAGGCCTCATTATGTTGCTACCGCCATCTGTTTGGCAGACCCATAGAGACCCACTCAGAGTGGCTCAGTGCAGCGCAGAGCGGACCACCCTGTGATGTCATCTGTTTATATCTCCGTGGGAAGAAGAGAATGAGGCCTTTTGGATTTCAAAAATGCTGCATATGTGTTTTCATATACACTTTATAAAATGGCTACTTCTTTAAATGTATAAGAAAAAGAAGCTTGTAGAGGTCACTGCATGAGGTTACTGTAGCAGAGAGCAAAGGGCTTAAAATTGATGTAGCACCCCCTTGTGGCAAATCATTAAAAGACACATCCTCCTTTGAGAACATTTTACGTGAGCTCGTCACACTTTTTATGTCATTTTTTGGAAATGTGAGACGAGGTGATCAGGGAAAGCCATAAAGCCATTAAAAGATGAGTGCGCAAAGACCAGCAGTGGAAGTGATCTGGCACTAGTTCATCCCACCACACCTACATACACAAGACAGATGGAGGGAGGGATCGGGAAATACACAGATGCAAAGGAATTGTGCAGATGATTGAAGAAAGAAGCAAGACATAAGATGACAATAAGAGCAGTAAAGCACAAAACAAATAAAAACAGACAGAAGGCAGAAGGCAACAGGATGCTAACACACGCTCCACACCCGTTGGCCCAGACTGCATATCTCGTTCATTTGATCTCCGCATGAGAAAGCTACAGTGAGTGTAGCAGCCCTCCTCTGGCACGTGGCGTGGTTCTTAACGTCAGCTGCTCATTTACAAGACCCCTGATACAGGCTATACACTCCGGCATACAGTACACACTCAGGCACATAAAAAACACAGAGAAAGAAGTGTGTGTTTCTGTAAATTACCTCCAGCAGACCCCCCTCTGCTAATGTGGGTCACTGTGTGTGCATTTGTTTTTACAGCTACATAAGGATTGGCATTGCTGTGGCCTGTCAGCAAGTATACAATGGACAAATAAGACCTTAATCATATAATAGCTCTGATCACCTACCTGCAATCTAGTATGGAAGGCTAGTTACTTGAACTTTTGCATTTTATAAAAGTAGACTATACTGACTCACTTTCTCTTGGAGCCTTATCACTTTGTAGTGTCTGTTTGAGCTTGCTTATGCTTTGTTAAAGATATAAAGTTATTTACTAACTTTATATCTTTAACAAAGCTTTCTTGTTGTGACCATGAACTATGGTCACAACAAGGACTACTATGGACTATGGACTACTATGGACTACTACTAGGATTTGGTAAAGTGAATGCTACATTATACTGTCACTTCTAAACAGTACAAAATCATCAACAAAATAGACTTGGTAATATTTATACATTTTGAAACAACCGCTTTGAAAGCATTTTTTCTATGTTTTCACAATTTATTCACATGCGGACAGGCTAAAAGTTATTCTTTGAAGATTTGTGAATACAGTGATTCAAGACAAACATTGCATCTGAGTGGTGAAGATGCTCCACTCTTCATAGACAGGGTCTCATGCATCATTTTGGGTGTGTGATGAGTGCACAAAGGTCAGACTCATGTAATTGGCTGCAGTCTGCATGAAGATTAACAGCAGATGGGTAATCAGACAGACGGGCCATTTGAGCTCAGCAATGGACCCTAAAAATGATACTACCAAGCTTTCTGTTTCTCCTAACCCACTGTTAATGCTCGGTTGGTGCGTCAGTGTTTCTCTGATGTCATAGTCTCTGCAGTAAACTCTCTATGTATTAAATGTTTCGTGCAGATAATGAATGAATGAATGCTGATGAAGAAGATTTGAATCAATGAATGAACCTTATGCCAGAAAAATATTCACAAAAAAACAAATACATCCGCACTCTTTTCACTTGGTTGTTGAGGAAAGTTATTTAGTATCACCAGAGGAATAACCCCATGCTGTAATAACCTCATGTGTGTTACATAAGTGTGGATGGTTGTCAGATATATTGTACTGTTGAAATGTGTACACAGTTAGGTTTACTTGTTGCCATGTGCGCACGTGTGTGTTTCACTGTGTGTCTAAGTGTGTGTTGTAGAAAAGAGGAAAAGACATTTCAGACCAAAGACACGGGAGAGCAGGAATCCCTGTCAGTGCAAGTCCCACGCAGCTCGAAGCCCTGTGATGGAGCATAAAATATAACACGGCTTGCCAGACTCTTAGTGAGTATATATACATTATGTGCTATATGTGAATGTGTGATCCATTACTGCATGTTCTGCACAGGCTGTATATCTGAAGCGCAGCCAAAAAAGACAGCCGCTCAGGCCGTGTGGAGCTGAGATAACATATAGCCTACATCTTTATGTTATTGTGACTCAGCAGACACTGGCTGGAAGTGTAACACTCACAAATCAGACACACTGGCCAGAGGAGGGGCTTCCCACAAATCAAACTACACCAATAACTACAACACTGCCCTACAGATCATGCCATCATAAGCAGTTCATTAAGAAAAGTTTTCTTCTTCTCTCCTTTTGGCTTTTCCCTTCAGGAGTAGCCACAGGAAATCTGCAAATGTGCAGTGATTTTCATATTAATTTGGCATAGGTTTTATGCTGATTGCCCTTCCTGACCCAACACTCTCTATTTATCCAGGCTTGGGACTGGTACAAACAGTACACTGGCTTGTGGTCCTCTGTGGCTAGAAAGGTTTTGAGTTAATTCATACAAATAGTGCCATCATTTAGTGGGATGGTTTGCTTATAATGGAATAAACTTTCTTGTATACATAGCCCAACAAGCACCCAGACCACCTGAGGCCACCTGGCATACACTACAAAGTTGCTAAAAACTATAACATTGAGCCAATAGACAAAAAGAAATAAGCACACAAGTAATAGGCTTGTAATATAAAGGTCTGACTCGGTTATGTGTGCGCATATGAATTGCTGCGTGCAATAGCCGGTGGGTGTGCGTCTGAGAAACTGGGCTAGGGAGTTCTGAATACAGCCAGCATGCATTTTGAAAGCATTAAATGTGAAGATGGCTCTCATGATGGCTATAGCAGAATACAAGATCAGAAGTCCCCTAGCAGACAAGAGGGAGAGGCTAGGATAGACCTAAGAGATGGCTGAAGCACATATGAGAAGTACAGTGTTATAGATGAGAATTTTACATGCAGTGATTTTTGAAGAAATAATAAATACAAATACTTAAATATGAGGATCAAGTATGAAACAAAGGCATTAGGTCATGAAGAAGTCAGTGTTGCAGTACTTGGCCTGACACACTACCACAATGAAATTTTATACTGTGAATGAACTAAAGGTCATGTTGGTAATAAAAGGAAGTCACTGCATCTCGTCACTCCACCTCTTCCTCCTCCTCCTCCTGCTCATAAAGTTCTCAATGGGCACAGTAAGCTGTTGTCATTATAAGAACCAGAGCTGAACAGTCAGCACCACCCACAGAGCAGCAATGCTCTACCTTTTGCATGATTGAAATCAGGTGGACGCGGGTGCCACTGGCAACTCTGTAAAACATGCTCCTTTTTCATTTTCCTCTTCTGTGAAGAAGAGGCAATACTACAATTAATCCATCCATAGGTGGGTCACAAGCCAGTGAATTTCTTGTGCCAGTACCAAGAACAAATAAATGGAGGGGGTTGCGTCAGAAAAGGCATCCAAATCACTGCACACAAGGACACCAATAACAACAATACTGCCAACATGATAAAAAAAATATGTTATCTATTGTGTATAGTAATGTGTGTGTTTCACCTCAGCCTTTTACCACTAGAGTTGCATCACTGCTTTCATTGCTTTGCAGGGTGAATCTGCGCTTCGTCATTTCATAATCTACTTTTGATTTCAGAGCCAAGGTTATATATGTGGTATCTTGACTTCTTTGCTGCCTTTTTTGTGAATGACTAACGTATCCAAACGTATCAACGGTAACTGTGAGTGAATCAGAGATAAAGAGCAGAGCTGGGTGAATGAGGGCAGCATGGCAGACACCAAAAAGAGGTAAGAAAACTGGAAGCCTGGCACTGGATTTGGCTCATTGCACTGCCAGCTGAGGCACTGGAGTTATGCCTATATAGTAACATGTGCCAGTCTTCAGGAAACCCAGCCAAATTACAGATGCAGTTCATTTCCTTAACCCCAGTGCCTCTCTTTCTCTGTATTTAAATAGATTAAAACTTACTAAATAGCTTCTCATTGAGTTTAAAAGCCCAGACAATCATTGCCCTCATGTTTTACCAGTGCGTCTTCCACTGACCTAACACAGTGCTTGGCTAAGACTATACATAGCACGTAGTTATCATGATTCGAGATAGAAGATAGTGGGGAAAGAACTCCAAACCGCTGTGACCACACACATTAAGCAGACAGTAGCAAGAAACATAGGTCCAAGAAAGGCTGTCATTAAAGAAAGTATACTTTGGATAATGTGGTTCGCATTATACCCCTTGAACCCCCAGGGGATAGTAAAGTGTAACTCCAGGATTGAATCAATGTGAGTTTGACTGAGAATGAATGAGGTAAAGCCCCAACATACATCTTAGTTATTTAACCAAGGTAAACTTAAGAAATATGGTAAGAAAGATGGCATAGATGTAGCAGTAGGTGTTTTGGGGAGCTCTGTGTCCTGTACAGACATCAGTAGAGTGTCTGCTATCCCCAAGGGCCTCTGAACTGAGGGACTCTTGCTGTGAGCTGTAATGGCACGTGAGACTTCTTGTGAGCCCTAATGGGGACCAGCTAAGGAATGCCTGTTTTTGGTAAGTAGTAAACTGCTCCCTGTCCAGTGTGGAAAACCATCCTGCAGCTGCATCCGGATGATTCCACAGATCGCTTTTTGTGTCACAAAAAAGATGTCTCTCTTCTGTCTTCCAGCAAATTGGGTCACTTTCAGTTCCCCATATTACAGCAACTGACTAATTTCCTTGACTTCTTATTATAATAATAATAATAATAATAATAATAATAATAATAATAATAATAATAATAATAATAATAAGGGCAGTTGTGGTGTCTGTACCCATGCTGATATTTTAACACTGCCCATTAAGGATCTCATTGCAAATCATGGGAACTACAGTGCAAGATGAATGGATGGCTCAGGATCTACATGTGTAGGATGGAAAACTCAAGCATACATCATGGATAAATGTCATGAATTCTTCATCCAACACACAGATGAGCATTCCTTATGTGGGTTTTATCTGAGGAAACAGTGGTATTCGGGGGACGAAAAAAAAAAGTATGACAGAAAGAAAGCAGTGTGACAGATGGTGATTTGCATTTATATGGGTATTCGTTACCGGGTGTGAGCAAATGGCATGGTCGGTGGTTTGAAGTCTTTGGGCCAAATGTGCAGAGGTGGCTAAGAAACGTTTAGCCTACATGTGTGAATCAATTAAACAACTCACAAAGACCTGTGACTCTAGACCCAGACACTAATTTGCATTTTTATATTATATTGATAATATTCATGTGACTGCGAGGACTAGTGGACGACATTAGGGATCAAATTACGCGCTTCCACCACGAGGCGAGCTGTATCCAGAGCCATGCCTCTCATTGGACAAGCCCTCTATGACGTACTTTGGGACGTAACAGCATCAATGACGGTAATTGTCGGACTAAAGTTGCCATGTATGACTAATAGCTATTATAGGCTAGGCTAGCATTACTATATAGCTACGTAACTTACAGCGATCACATATATTTGCGCAGGGTAATTTATAAAGTGGTAATATTATTGTGGTAAAATTTTGGTTAGCTTTATTTTTGTTTCAGGAATAAAGGCTAATAATAACACACAACACAAAATTCATAGGCTTTTACGTTGAAAATTACAGTTACGCATGTTACGCACACACTACGCACAGCCTAAATCATGAGCATCAGTTCCAATTAATATAACTGTAAGGTTTAACCTCTAACAATACACAGCCTGATGTTATTATTAGCATTACTTTCCCTTCTGATTGCCCATCCACTGTAGCCACACCTGAGTGCTTACCTTGACTCAGAAGCTGTTCGTCCCACTGAAAGATGCGGTCAACTCCGGGGCCGCTGGTACCAGTCCACCACGTAAAAAAATCTGCACAAAGCTTCAAATGACACTTGGATGGTGGTAATGTGTCTCATGAATCCACTGAGATGAATTTGTCCTATAGAAATGTTTCTGTCCGGTAAAATTATAAAATCAAAGAGTCAAAGTGTTCATTTTAGTTAAAAGGAGGTGTGTCAAGAAACTTTGGTCACACTCATAATTCAAAATTGATGTCTCCATCAAACGGTTTTATTCTCTTGTCAAATGTGGGAAAAAATACAAAAAGACGTCAAATTTGCCAGCCTCTATTTCCAGATGTAACGTGTGTCAGGTCATAATCTGGTGGCACACATAGGTTAAGTCTCTGTTATAATTTCCCCCTAGCATCCAGGCTCGCCAGTGCGCAGAGTGGTGGCCAAAAGTGTTTCAGTTGTCTAATTCCTTCCAGACGCTTGTGTGTGGAGCCTCCTTTACGGCTGCTGTGGCTCCCAAAGCCCTTTACCGGCCTACAACAGATTGGCGTGTTGTTTTAATAAGAGGGGAAGGTTTGAGGGGGCATAAGGAGGAGCAAAAGGCAGAGGAGAGGAGAGAGAGGGGGGACTATCTCATCCAAACTCATCCAAACTACTCAAGTAGCGATAGTGAGACGCACCGGCTGCTGCTCACGTCGCCATTCACAGGAGGCAACAGCACACGGCTCTGGCATGTTCCTCAGAGGTACCTAAAAGCGCAAAACTTGTCACTAATGATCACAGGACGCCGCGTGAATTTTGGCACAGCTCAAAGCGCAAGCGGTCCTGAATTTAAGATGAGCGTTCACACTTTGCCAGATTGACTTTACTGGCTCCTAAACAGCAACATGGAAAAACATTTAGAGCTAGATGAAATAAAGAAGGAATAAGTCTCCTACAAGCATAAGCAGGTGCAAATGTGAAGAATAAAATTGACGAATTGCTGTCATCACATTGAATTATTCACTTGCAGTTTGCAGCGTTGACCAGCAGGTAGTGCTGTGTAATACAGAACCTGGAGGTTGTGAACTGACAGTCGCTTCAATAGGATGGAGAGGGGTATGTAACCGGTCAGCATCCATGGTTGGCTATCTGTTTATTTAAACATCGCTGTTAGTCTTTTACCGCAATAATAACATGTTTCTTGAGGTTGACTCAGGAAAAAAAAAATAGTATTTAGTATTTATTTCTAACATAACATACAATCAAAAACATAAAAATAGTGAGAATAAGAGAATATTCAATGCAATAATTTGGATGGATGTGTGGATCGAATAATTAGAAATTGAATCTTAATTGAAAATCTATTTCTCTTTAGACTGCATACCCAAACAGTTGAAGAATTTAAAAACGTATCTAGTAACCATAACTCTAAATTGTATGCAGTTCATTTGAGGTCACAGGAGCCTAAAACAGGTTTCTGCACATTTCCCAAAGTGACGTATAGAAATGAGGCTTGCTGCTGGAAAACCCCAGTAGACTGTGTTGTGTTTACACTGGTTGAAGTAAAAACATACAGTTTCCAAGCTCCAGTAGGTCAATGGCAGACTGTGCCAGCCAGGCAGGAACATTACTGTCTCTGGGGTCGTATATTGTTTGAGACCAATCATATGATTTACTGTTTACTTTTGTACTTCTGCACTGACTCATTTACCCATACATTTATTTATTTTATGAAATATACAATTACTTATAGCTTCCTTAAACATGAGTGTAAGACATGGGCAGTATTATACAACAACAATACTACATCAATTTCTGTACAAGAAGTGATAAAGAGCAAATGTGTTCTCAGTATGTATATATTTAATTTTGAGAAGCTCATTACTAAAATAAAATAAGTCCACTGTTTATTTAGTGGTTAGCTCCCCTGGCTTTGGTGTGGAGGGTTAGAGGGTGGATTCTGCCATGGGTTGTCCAAAATCGCCGCCAGAGGGAATGTGCCAGACCCAAGCCTGGATAAATGTAGAGGACTGCATCAGGAAGGGGACAATACTGTGGGTTTCTCAGACAGTCTGCTATGTAACAAATTCTGGTGGCTGAGATCCAACTGGCAGTGAAAAAACACAAATAAGTCTTCTTTCCTGTTGTGTTTGTTTGTGTTTGTGTTATTTATCAAATGAGAGTCTATGATGAGCTCTCTTGACTGCCAGAATACAGTATTACAATATTATTAGAGTTATTGACCAGGCACAGCTATTTTTGAACATGAAATTCAATGAGTTCCCCAAATTAAAAATACAGAGAAAAGTGTATCATTTACAAATAGGTAAATAACTGTTGTATAAGCGCTCTGACATTTGTGTCTCTGGATATTTTAGCTTTTAGGACGTATAAACATACAAGGTTACCTATGTCCCAACCCTTGTTATGTTTTTGTCAATGTTTGGTTTCATAACTATGTCACCAGCGCACTTGCTAACAACAAAACTCTCTTCTAACCTCATTTCAGTGACCTACATTGTTGCTGTCATTTTAAATATACAGTAATATCCAACTCAACTTTGGACAAAGCACCAAACCACAGCACTGTCAGCTCTGTGTTTTCACTTTTTACATTTTGTGTTACATGACAGATTGGTACAACACAGACTGAAAAGTTGACTGTCTATCACTGTGACACTCTGCAGGCAGACATATCCGCAGTGCACTGGGGGAATAAACTGGGTAATTATCCAGGGAGGTATATAGTTAGCAGTGGGCAAATGTTCATAAAATGTCATGCTGTCAGTTTTGGTGTTGGCTCGCTCAGTATAAGGGAACTGCCTCATTCGTAAACCTCCTCACAAACTACATATATATTTTGCCAGATTTGATAAGACTTTATGTGCATAATATATGACATCATTAGATTTATTGTTGGTAGAATATAAAAGCTGGTGTGCTCTTGGTACAGTTTGGTAGGTTTAAATAGGGTCACACCAGTAAGTCTTTGGGACAAGCCTGTAAGAAGCTGCGAGTTAATGGGTGGGTGGTATTGTGTAAATCAGAGTTCGGGTTTGTTTAACCGCAGACACAAATTAGCTCTGTCCCGGGGTGTGGTTTCGGGGCGTGAAGTCATGTTTTTAGACCGCTCCATCACCTGAGCCACCAGAAATGAGATGCTGATTGAATGTTGACATGGGTTATTTTGCCTGCGATTTGTGATTATACCAGGCACATGCAGACTCACACAAAAAGCAATTTGATCCAGAGTGGGACATGCTCATAGAAATAATAGAGAAATGCCCCCACATGCAAGAAAACGCAAGCTTTAACATTTGACTCCTTGTTGATACAAAGAAGGCTTCTCTAGGATTTTAAGTTCAATTGGTACCACGTGTCTCCTCTTTTAAATGAGTCATAACTGTCACTCAATGATTTCCTTATATTCCTCTGGAGGGCTGTATGTTAAACTGTGATTTGTCTAAAATTGGGGAAAAGTCGTTACACTCCTCTTTAAAAATCAACCACTCATTAACAAAGAATAATATTTATCTCACTGAGTTGTTTTGTTTCATTAGGCACTGTTTAACAGTATGATTCTACACAAGAGCAGATTGGCCAAGTGAATTTTTGCTCTAAAAAGATCCTAGGTTATACTATTTTCAGATAATGTGTTAATGTGAATTGTTTTTTCCTTGCAGTGTCCATGTGGTGCCATGATGACCCGGCCTGAGCCGCTGTTATCTGTGTGTGGAACGTACAGACCTTGTACCAACATTTATCTCAGAGCTAATAATCTTAACGTGAGGCAAATTTATCAGAAATATGGCTTGTGATGATTGAGAGTTCCTTCAAGGTCAAAGTTCAACAACATCTGCAGAAACCAAATGTGTCTAGTAACGTCAGTGCAGCCACAAAGCTCTTTTAGGAGAGTAAACAGATTAAGCAAGAACGTCATAATTTTGGGGGAAAGACCAGAGCACTGAGCAATCGAGATGGTACTGGTGTTGATTTGCTCTCAGAGGAGAGTTGTGGGGAACGGGGTGTTTTCAGAGATGGAAAGAAGGTCTGGACCCAGCCCTTCTTGTTATGGTACTGTTACCATGGAGATTTTTAAGCCCAGGCCACCACTCAGAATTAGAGGAGGAGTAATGTTGACGTTTTAAAGGATAAAACTGTTCTTTGTTTCTTTTTTTCTCTCTTGCACATATCTCCAGCAGCAGTATGCCACCCGCTGGCCCTGTCTGACGCTCTGCTTCCTCCGCTCCTCTCTGCAGTCTAACATGTCGACCTCTCTGGGTGATTTGAGGTCACACAGACTTCAGGGCCCCAACCTGTGTGAATTACAGTTGACATGCATTCAATCATCATCCCCCCTCATAGGACAATACACAGCATTTACCAACAGACCATGTGTTTGCAACATGGAAACCCTGAAAGATTATATCATTACAGGCCAAAAGAGCACTCACATCAAGAACATGTGTGCCAAATCAGAGTGACACGTTTAGGTTATGCTTTATGAAATGCAGCAGAGATTTGGATAATCTGGTTTAAAGACATAAAAAAAATATGGATAACTTGAAACATAAATTACCCTAGGTGATCTGTGGATATACTGCATATGTTAATAACACTGTATGTTTTTCTGCCTATTCATTTTAATGTAAGTTAGTTAAGCAGAAAGTACCAGGCCTTTTACAGTTATTATTTTATTTCAAGCTATTCCTATCTTTGAATTGTTTTTGCTTGTGTTGTTGTATTTTATTAAAATGGTAGTCTAAGTTATTAAAAATTAGGTCAGAGACATATAAACATTGCAAGCATTTTCTGTGTAAAAATAATCATTTATATGGGGGGCACAGTGGCACAGTTGCTGAGAGGCGAGTGCACAGTTAGTGCTCTCGCCTCTCAGCATGGAGATTGCATAGTTTTGATTGGGCCGGCTGACTCACAGGGGTGGAGTCTGCATGTCCTCCCTGGTTTACTGTGAGTTTTCTTCAGGTACTCCAGCTTCCTCCCACTGCCCAAAAACATGCATGTGTTTGGTGAATTGGTGACTCTAAATTGCCCCTAGGAAATGAAGGTGAGAATGAATGGTTATCTGTGTTTGTGTCAGCCCTGAGACTAGCTGGCCCCTGTCCAGGTTGTAACCACCTAAGGCCCAGATTTACTGGGATAGGCTGCAGTATGACCCCTCATCAGAGAACGATGAATGAATGAATTCTTTATTGGGCAGATTTATTGTACATTAAAATAATCTTACACTTCACAAGAAGCAAATCAAATGTGTCCAACAATTGCAAAGTTGCAAGTAATGCTTCACATTTATAGTTAATTTATTTATATAACTACTGGAGCTATAAAATGCAATATATACCCCTGCTGTTACTGATGCCACAAACAACTTGGGATTAGACATTTCAGATTGATGGATTGCTGCATATAAATGATTAAACCTTCAGCATCCTCCTCTGAGAGACATCCATCTTTAACAACTTCACAATTCTGGTGCCAAGGAATGCAAACTTTTGTTGAACTAAAAATCTGTTTCATTGGTCAGAGTGGTCCAGTCCATATGAAATACATTTAGTAACATGTAACAAAAGACTACACTGTAAGAGCAGGAGTATCTGCCCATGGGCCCTTTACAATAATAATCCAAAGATTACTTGTCACCGGAGCTTTAGTAAGCCCAATATAATTTCAACATCTCCTCAAGGTAGTTTTGAGGCAATATTCGTCGAGGTACATCCTATAACACAGTCCAGAGCTAGATGATGAAGGATTGGTGTGAAGCAGGAAGTCTGGAGGTTGTTATACTACCTCAGCCGTCTTCTGGACCTCTTCAAAGAACAGCTTTATCAGACCTAGGCAGTAATCGTTTCACTTCAGTAACTCGAGATACTTTTATCTAAAGCTTAAATGACAGCCATAAGTCTCCGCATGAGGTTAGCATTTCTTTAGCTGTCACTGGCCCACTCCTGGTACGGCCTTACTGTAATCTAATTGGTGTAATGAGCACTTCGCCTTTACCTGCAGCTAAATGAAAATCAATGAGATGTGAAGGGAAAGGAGGTCTTTGGTGAGCTAAGCAAGTCAACTCTGACAATTAGGAAAGTCATTACAGACCTGAGTTGAGTGCTGGGTGACATCTTCATTACGCGCAAGTAATAAATATTTTAATCACTTACATACAGCTGCTATTCATCTGAAGAATTGGGAGTTTTTTTATGAGGACCGAGCAAAAAGCTGGCAGTGAAATCAGGCAACTATTCTGTGTTTGCATTTCTGTCTCAGGTTTATTGGTCAGAAGCTACACATAACATGATAAATATTGAATAAAGTCAATTATGCAGCCATTGTTAGCAGTTGTCAATTTGGGTATTATAAATGCTCGAAACTTTATAGGACAGTGGTTCTAAAACTCTGGTTCGGGTAAAACTGGTTGGACTCAGGGGTCTTTTGCAGTTAAAGTCCTGATTTAGTTCGATTTATTTCTGGTTTTGCTCTGTTTGAATTAGAAGTTTTTACCACTGCTTGGTCCTGATTTAGAATGGGTTTAATTAAAGACAGTACTTGGAAAGCCCAGTATTTTCTGAAGTGGTGCTTGGTGTGAAAGGTTTGAGAATCTCTGTCCTGGGACACTAACATCGAACATTTTCTTTGAAGCTAGCGTCGTGCCTGGTTTTGGAAAGCCACTACAAACCATTTGTGAAACAGTTAATCTTATTTAGGATCAGGAAAAGGGCCTTTGATGATGTTGGCACTTGTAAAGTAGGACTTAACCCATTACATTATGAGAGCCTCCCGCTGTCCGAGCACACTGCTGGCCTTTCATTGTGCTCATTGGTCTTATCTGAGCAGACAGGTAAACATGTGACAGGACCAGACCCCCGCTAGTCCACGAATGGGATAACATTCTTTTCACTCCACAAAAAAAAAAAAAAAAACTTTCTTATTCCCTTATTCCCCCTCATTTGACATAATATCGATATACTTCCTTATTTTATTTTTTTACAGTCTAAAACATGTTTAGAGATATGGATGTGATTATGGTGCAGAAAAAGATCACCTAATGACTTCTCACCTCAGAGGTCAAAGTTCAGAACCCTCTCTGGTTTTAGTTCAAGTGTCAGACAGGGCTCTTCATGCTTGTAGCCACAGAAGCAGCTGGAACGACACATGCAGAGTTAAATGTTAAATGAGCATATGCGAGAAATGCAATAACTATAGGTCTGTGCCTCTGGTGCAAAGATGGCCGCCTATAGACTTCTAATTGCTTTAATTTTCATTCCAGGTGAACTGTTGTGTCACATCACATGGTCAGCTGTCGGGGTCATGTCAGTCTGAATAACTTACAACTATTAAAGGCTACTAGAGCTAGCGATCCTGCCCCCGAGCAAGAAAGTTGGGGGTTCAATCATCGGGCCTGTGTTAGGAGAATTGGTAAATCTAAATTGTCCATATGAATGAATGTGAGAGTGAATGGTTGGCTGTCTTTGTGACTAATTGGCCATTGTCCAGGGTGTATCCCGTAAAGACCGAGTTATGGTACATCTAAAGTAGTAAGTACCCTACCAGATTCACAAATTACAATACGATTATTTAAGTTTAATATTATTTTTATTATGTGTGTAGGGCATATCAGTATCCCAATAGTATTTATTGTGCTTTACAGTAATCAAGAGTTTACCAACACACAACTATCATGGCTAACATTTCTAAATACAACACTACAAGGTTAGTTATTTTTAAACTACAAAGGCAATGCTCTTTGTCCAGTGAATGAGTCATGCTATGGGATGCCTGTTAACTTAGTGATAAGAAGCTAAAAGGGGTTCAATGGTGCTTAAGCTTGAAATGCACAAAAGGGCAACACAGTCATTGCTAAAAAACAAATCTATGCAAACAGTGATTCTTCCTGTTGCTTTCATGCTACAGCCACAGTGGAGCTGTCTTATCCTCAGCCAAAGAAAGGGGGGGGCTCTTGTCAATCTTCCCGCTTTCATTCCTCTCCCAGCAGGCCGAGCACAGATAAAGCTCTGATTATATGGGTCATGCTGTTGAGGTGTAGCTATATTTCATCCAGAGGTTAAAGTGGACAAGCCACAGCTGTCCCGGTGTGATGCACTAGAGCTCCAGCCAACACACCCCATCCCCCACTGACCGACCCACTGATCTGACACTTAGTGGCTCTTGGGTGCCACTCAAAATCACATGGGTCAGATGCACAGGACGACCTGCAGATTTCTGTAATAGATACAAGAGAGAAAGACAGATATGTTATTTTTAGGAAATACTCACAAGCACTAATCCTTAAAGGTTTGTTTGTCTGTTATAGAGATAGCTCCAAAAAATGTTGGATGTTTTGATAATATTTTCAAGAAATAGCAGTAATTTTTAGATTTTTGTCAATGTGAGATGAGAATATCCATGCTGCCATAAAAAATATTAACTCTAGGAACAATAAGCAGTATGTGGATCCTGGAAATCTTTAGTTAAGTCTAGCACTAAAATATAAAATATAAAGGTTCTGTTGCTTAATGAACATTTCCCCCTGAAATTGAAGATTTCTTTTAGAGTCCAGGTCTGGGCACTAGATTTTTACCATTTACAGACAGGGCTGATGCCTTTGGAGAGATCTGTGCTCTAGTTGGATTGAAAGTGTTAAGTAAAAAACGTAATAATTACAACACTTTTTGTTATACAGGATTGCTGGGTATCATGGTTTGGCCCTCCATTGCTGGGATAGGCTCCAGTCATTTGCAACTCCAAATGGGAATAGGTGGAAGAAAATAAGTCAGCTTTACATTTCTTTCTCATTCCGCCCTATTGGAAATACAGCCACTAAGAAGCTGAGGTTGCTGTGTGTAAGCAGCATCAAGGTCAGCTGGTGTGACCTCCACCCCCCGCTTCCTCTTTGAAACACACAGACAAATGAAGTGAGGTCTCTCTCTTGGAAGATTGGTAACAACTTTTGACGGAGCCTATAGATCTTGGCTTTTGGAATGACTTTAGTAAATCATACTTCTTAGTTCAGAGAAGGTAAGTGACACCTTTAGGGCAAACGTATGACTTTCAGATCTACTTATCTGTTTGTTGTGTAAGACTTTACCTTGAATGTATCACTCTAAGCCAATATCTGTACTCTCCAAACTCTCCAGGCAGTAGCATCGAGGGTACGCATCACACGATAATACAGCTCACTTCACTCTATAAACTCCCGTCAGGGGTGGACACAGAGATGCTACAGACCAGCGCTCCTCGGTCAGATTCGGTTTCAGCAGTTGTAGTCCAATTGTGGTTTGAGACAAACTTATTCTGCATAGAAAATTAAGAGTCAATGATTGATGAGAAGCAGAATGGACAATGGGTAAGATCTTGCCAAAAACACAGCCAAAGCAAATGTTGAGCGGGTGTAGCTATTGTTCAGGTGATGGCTCGTTGTTTCAGATACACACACTAAAGCGAGTCCTGTTTAGCCTCAAGGTCTGAAGTTAAACTAGAGCCAAAGTGAGGCCAAATTAAATTGAAAATTCATGTTTAGCTGTCATGTATTATCAGGACTTGAAGCAAACAAAGCTCTGCAAAACATCTAAAATGCTGAAGCTTAATGCCATGTGAACAGATTCATCCACTAAAGGTTTTGGGCACTTCCTTTAGAGAAATGAAAACAATATAGCCTACAGTAAAGCCTACTACTACAATATTTTCTATAGCTTAGCATTTTGAGGATATGCAGGTTAAAAATGCAACATTGGCCGTGTCCAAATTCCTCCCTAGTTCCCTAGTTACTATAAAGTGCAGAAAATATGGACTATAGTGTAGGCAATTTGTAAACGGATTTGAACAGAAAGTCAAAAATGCATCTCTTAACTCATTCCATTCAAATGTGCTGTGTGGAGTTTTTTTAAGGCCCTGTCCCAGTACTCGCACTTGCACACTTGAGCTCTTCGAATGCACATTGAAGCTCAGGGGTGCAAGTGTGTAGTGTGTCCCAGTTCTGTTCAACGTTAGAACTACAGTTCACTGCGCACTTCCAGCGTGGATCAGCGTGGACTTTGATGAAGTATATTACCCACAATGCATTTCATTGAGACGTTTTTGAACAACACTGCATTTGTTTCTAAGCAACTTAGCAGCATGGAATGACTCGTAAAAATGAAAAGGAATGCATTAACAGCTAAGCTGATAGAAGATGTAAGTGAATGTGCCTCGTGCACTCTCGCACTGCATGCACATTTCAGAAAATGCGTACTTAGAGTGTAGAGTGTAGTGCGCGTATTGGGACAGGGCCCATGAAATGTCACAGTCACACTGTCGTTTTCCAAAACTCACAAAAACGTATTGTGTATTTTGACACTTGCTTTTACTGATGCATTGTGGGAATCTCTGAATGCTCTACTTGTCCACCACTACACTTTTGAACGCCAGTACAAAATGACTTAATGACTTGATTTAAACACAGCCACTATGATTTTCAAGATTTTAAGCTTGCATCTCCAAAACCAAATTCAATTATTTATATGAATAGGAAAGAGAATTGTGAAATAGCCATTGGTGCAACAGTAGTTACATGTTGTATCCAAATAACAAGGCCCAAAATATTATTTTACCCCTCTGGACAGTATAGTTGTAGACCTTCACAACAGTCACAGTGGTTGTGCAATATTATTCCCAATATCATTATCTATAATAAGAAAGGACTTTTTGTGAAACTGTTTTTTAGGTATCAAATTCTGCAAGTTACTCAGTTTGGTCTTTAGGACATCCAACCAGAAGTTTTATTGCATTTTTTGTTTGAGTTTATTTGTAATAATAACTGCCACAATACAGTAAATAGAAACATTATTTTGTCAGCACTATACAATAGTCTCTTATTGTGGAGAGAGAGTGAGCATGGATCAACTAGATCGGTGACGTCACACATTGTGAGTGCGTCAACAGAGGAGCTGCCTTTGGTCTTTCTTACTGAGACAACTGCAGTGTGCAGAGCAGCTCAGTAACAGAGAGTTGGCTGTGGTAGTGCAGCAACACCCCTGGGATCTTCTGTTTCATCATCCGATTTCCCAACAATATGCACAAACACATGAGGCTTGTGTTGTTGCAGCCTTTTCTCTTGTGCTCTCCATTTAGCGTCTTGGGTTACTCCTTCCTGTCGCTCTGTGCACCATGTCCGTCTCATCTGTTTCTGGCTTTTCAGAGGGGATAACTCCAACTCAAAACACTGCTGAGTTAAAACAAACCCATTTCACCACAGCAAAAATAAACCGCTTTCTCGTTTCTCCCCCCTGTATGTTCTTCTCTTTCTCCCCCGGTATTTAGGTTGAGAATAAATAAACGCCGCCGTCTCTATTTATTTTATGTAGGAAGACCTGGCCACCACTGTGTTTCCTTTGGGCCACTTTAGCCTTAACATGCTTAATTTCTTTGTTAGAACAACTCAATCTGGAGCCTCACACTGATAATATGTGAAATGCGTAGCTGTTAAAGAGCCAATTAGCTAAAGGCTTAAGTTTCTTTTTGACTGGAGTATATTATTTTACATTAATCTCCTGATGCATTGCTCCATTTGAAGAATCTGTGTTGTTCATAGCTATAAAGAGCAGTACTTTCTCTTTTATTTCTGTGAAGGTGACGCACTTCAGATCCCAGAAAGTACTGGACATACAGAATGATAGATTTGCAAATGGGTGTGTCCCAGACCCAAGAGTACACACTAATACTCAGTTTGGCCTTGAAGCCTGAAACAGCCTCACTGTTGCCTTGGTACATAAACTCAATCTTTACTGAATATATATATAATTGATGAATGCCATAGCCATGGACATATTTACATAAGCTGTGAATAAAATGAGAGACTGGGAATCATGCTGTCACCAAGGACTACAGATGGAAATTAGCTTGAAAGCTATAATCTGATACAAGCATATTTGGCCTGTGCATAATGTAATTTGTATATTGTCCTTATAAATAAATAAATAAATGACAAAAGTATCTGCGGTAGGTGTGATAAATATTCAATGACATAAGTTTTGATGGATATGATAGAAATTGTTTATTGTTTGAATGAAAGATATATCATAGTCCAATGATGTATATGTTAATGAACGACAACATATTTTTTATTAATGAATGTAGCTCTTTTTACAGTGCATGAGTGGTTCTCCCCAGGTCTTCCTTACAGTGACATAGGTATGGGTCAACTGGTGACTTTTATGCTGTAATTACCTCTAGTGAATATAAGATGAATTGGTTTTCCCTTTCTCCGTGGTGTGCCTGCCCCAGTTTATTTTTCTAGACTTCATTGAGCCTGTAGGGCAATATGTTCTTTGCATTTGACCCATCCTTCAGTGCTGCTGGGGCAACCTGTCAGGAGCACTGGGCGACCACAATGCAGAGCCTGGAGACCTTTTTCCAGATCTTGAGCCAGGATCCAGGTCAGGAGCACCTAGCAAGAGGATTAGCCTATTATGCATGTTTTAGGTTAGGTTTTAGGTAGGGTAAATCCAAGTACTCTGAGGAAACCCACCCAGACACGGGGAGAGCATGCAAACTCCACACAGTAAGGCCATAGCTGCTCAGATGCCACAGTAAAAGTGAAAGAAGATCAGTTAATAAATCTTGCACATCATACTTGCTGCAACATATTCACTGCCTAAATTCATGTATAGTTATACAGGTTTTGATAAAACAAGCTAATTCACCTTTTTTTGAAAACCCATGCAGATACTGAACAATCAAAATGCAAAGACATTTTTTATAATACATACACAATAAATAAGTGCAAGACCGCCATGTAAGCCTGTATTATACCCAAGCAACTACTGTGTTATTGTTGCAAATGGTTGTTGAAGACACTTTCAGTAACATTAAAATTGGTTTCAAATTAATCTCATAGTCTACAAAAGAATGATTTATTACCTGGCTGGAACATAGGGCCTTTTGCTGTTAACGCTAATGATGTTAATGGTTTTGTATAATGCTCCCAGTCTCACTTGAGGCAGATTACTTCTCAAGCTATGTCCAAATCCTAGCAGACATTTTATTTATGTAAGCTGATTGCTGCTTGATAGATATACATGTCCGGAGCAGGAGACTTGCAGCTCTGAAACATATGTCAGTGATTCTTTACACAATTTTATTATATGATATGATTTATTATACTTTAATTTCATGCCATATGTCCGGCCCCTTGTTCACTCTATAGGTTATATACTTACACATTGTCTCCTCCTCCTCTAATCCTCTCTTCCCTCTCTACAGGAGTTCACATGTCTGTTTCTCCACGCATTTGCCTGTCTCCTCTCACCAGTTGCCAGTTTTTCCAGCACTGCCATTATATCATCATCATGTCAATACAGTGTAAAAAACATTCTTCAACAGACTAGTGCAGCTAAATTGTGAAAGAAACAGACACAGGCTACCTTTTGTCTTGTAAAATCACTCCCAGGTTGTTTCCAGTTTCTTGGCCAGAGCTGTATTTGGGTGATAAACAGTGCAGGCTCCACTTCCTCAATTTTCCAGGAATCGCAGACCTCTGAGTTGGTGGTGCTCCGCAAATGAACAATTAATGACTTTTTAAACCACCCAGTTTGTGATTGTGATTGTTAATAACATTAGCCTTTTGATACTAGTGCTGTGTTTCGGCCAGAACCTGGGAATACAGTACATATCACAATACACTATATATTGATATATCACGATACTACTAATAATAGTAATGTATCTGCTTATACAGAGCTTTTCTAGTCACTCAAATCACTTTACAATTAGATGCATTATTCATTTACTCCGCTGTCACACTCAGTAGTGGTGAGCTACTTCTGTAGCCACAGCTGCCGTGGTGCAGACTGATAGAGAAGTGGCTGCCATTCTGCACCCATGGCCTCTCCAGCCACAAACAATCACACAATCACTAACACATTAAATGTGGGTGAAGCGTCTTGCCCAATGACACAAATGCTGTATGCAATGCTGGTAGCAGGTGTCGATGCACCAACCTTTCAGTTACTGGGTGAACAACTCTACCTACTGAGCTACTACCACCCCCGTACTGTAAAGAGAATGATATTTTGCAGCTTTTTTTTTTATCAGTATACTTTTAGAAAACTTCACCTTTATAGTAGTACACCACTTCATGCACAAACTTGAATGAAACAGCACTGCAGCTGTTGCCTTTTTCCAAATAAGCAAAAAAAAATATTTTTGTTTAAAAAATATGCTCATTTTTTATATTAATACAGTATACAATACAGTATAACTCAATAAAATATTGCAATATTTTCCAGAACCAATATTGTCCTACACCTCTTTTGGATACAAATTTTTAAAGATCAGTTTATTTTCCTCCATTATTTTCTTTTTTGGTAAAACATATCACTGTGAGATCCGCCTATGACAACTTACATATTCTCTCAGCAGACAGTAGTGGAAACAAACCAAAGCTGTCAAATATATTTCTCATCAAGTCAATCTTTACAGTTTATGTTGTGAAAAGCTGCTATTCTTCTGAGGACACTGACATTAACTTAAAATCGGAAGACGATGTCAAATGGATGCTGACATAACGTTAAATACACAGCTAACGGGTGCATAAACTAAATGTTGGATGGGATGCATGTGTTTACACACACGCTTCCCAGAAACGTGCACAGAGGGCTGATTCATCTGTGCGCCCCCGATTGGGCTTTTAAGCGGAGATAGAGGGTCTGTGGTGTGTCACTCAGGCTGATCCAATGAGGAACACATTGAGGAAAGGCAGTGTGCGTACGTGCATGGGAGAACTCAAACTAGCACTGGCAACATCTGGCTGTGCATCCTTTTAAGTCTCCCTCAGAGAAAGACAGCATTGTTTTGGGGCAACACACAAACATCTTGCAGATTTGCATGTGTGTGCTACAGAATAATGCTAGATTGGTTTTTGAGCAAAGTGCACTTGGGATGTTGGATATTTAATTTAATACAACTTAATTAATGCCTCTGGAAAACTTGGATTTTTAGGTTTCTTCAAATTGTCTGATTAAAGTTAAGAGTTTTGTTGCTATAGACTGATATACAGGCTTATAGTCGTAAGGATGGATTTTTGTGGCATCTGCCTGCAACTTATTGACCTCAGATGTCCATTGCTGAACTCTTCAGAAGCAAAATGCAGGGGATGGTCCAAGTTGCAGTACAGCATTCATCTTGTTGCTGTCTTGTTCAACTAGTCTTTAAACATATACAGTTGAAGCAGCTATGTCTAGTATTTTTTCAAGTGGTCTGTGATCTGTTTTTCTGACACTGCTCCCCCGAAAAGACTCCAGCAAAAAAAAAAAAAACAAAAAAAAAAAACTAGCTAATAATGTGCACAGTGAAGAAGATCTAGGCTTGAATTACCTCTGTCCAGTGCATTTTATTTGTTTGTTGGTAACAGTTTGTTCTGGGACAGATTGTCTCTATGATGGACGTCTTTGTAAAATAACTGCCTGTTCTGACACAGTCGATTGGCTAAATGGTACCTTTCTGCTTCGGGTTTTACACAGTACCTGTCGTCCTGACAACACTGACCCATGGTTGGCTCCTGACATCATTGCTGGAGCTAATTAGCCTGCTCAGGGAAAATCCCCAGCCTCCTGAGCCCAAACAGCCAGACCACCACACTCAACATCAGCTAGCCTTCTAGGAAACACTCTGTTTGGGTGGAAACTCATATACACATGCTGGTGTGTGTGCCCTGGCTACAATAATGCTAAACAACATATAAATGCATGAAGACAGCTGCTGCAGACTTGCTAAAAAATCAGATGCAAAATAAAATGTTAAATGCAATTTTTTTTTTAAATTGTAAATTCAGTTTATGGTATGACACACTTTTGTGCTCAGTGTAGCAGCTGTGAACAGAGACAGCCAAAATCATGTAACATTTCTTAGAAAGTCAAGATGATCCTTCTGCAACTGACTACAGCAAGTGGAGAAGCTTGTGTATGTCCGACACATTACTAATTTTATGCTTAAATGGCTCAAACTTATTATTATATATAAGACTTAACATCTTTAACAACTGACACATATTAGTAAGTGAATAAGTGAAAGATTTGCTTGATAAATCAACTTTTAAATGTGGTACAAATTAATATTTATTTTTGTAATGATTAGGCAAATACATTTTCTGGGAAAAGGTGGGATTTCTTGAAGAGATGACCATGAGCTGCAGAGCGATTTGACATTTTGGCTAATTCCTCTGTCAGTAAAGCTGTATTGTGTGTGTGTGGGTGCTGCTCAAATGCCAGATCACCCTCATTGATAATGCCCAGTGGGAGTATGTGCTTTTGCCCATAGTGTCCAATTGGAAACTGAGCCAGAGAAAACAGGGGTGTAACTTCACATTGCATGTAGGCGTGATTCAGCCTGGGCGTGTGTGAGTGTCTGCTGCTTTGATGGGCAGTGAGAAGAAGAAGATGAAGAAACACAATGAGTTATAAACACGATGACTGAGCAAAGTGAGACAATAGACTGCAGACAACAGAGACCTGAATGAGTTTGCAAAATTAGGCGTATTATAATGTAGGAACTGTTTCATTCATTACACCAAATATATATATAATTATTATTATTAATAATAATAGTGTTTTTTTTTGTTTTTTTTTTGTATATATGGATTTTCTTCTTGCTCTGCAAAATAAACTTCATCTGCTCAACTGGTTATTAAATCCATATCTAGCTTTTGCTTTATACATTGTCTGTATATCAGCTGCTGTTGTCCTTTGGGGTTAGATGTACCCACATCCATATCAGATATTTAAAGTAATTCTGGCTTCAGAAAATAAACTTGCTATATAAAACATGTACTGTTGCCTCACAGCAAGAATGTCCAAGGTTTTATTTCACACAGGCTTTATGTTCTTGGGTGGGTTTTCTCTGGGCACTCCTGTTTCCCCTATAAACCTCAAAACCTGCAAACTATTGGCTAATCCTCCAGCTAGGTACTCCCGACCAACATCTTGGTTGAAGATCTGGAGAAGGATCACTGCTGCTCCTGACAGATTGCCCCAGCAGCATTGAAGGACGGGTCAAATGCAGCAAACACATTTTTGTACAGGAACAACTCTTTGACTCAACCACTAGTCAGAGAAAGCTGTATAAAAACAAGATTAGCTGGCAGCTGATATACAGTAGTATAGCATCACCGTTATAGACAATCAATGCTTGGTAATGTGAGCTACAGAAGGTCTTAGGTTACAAAGATAAGAACTTGACCACAATAAAAATATGTTCTTGGACCTTATAGAAATGGCCATGAATTTTTGGGTGACTATTTTCTCTTATTCAAAAACCGAGCCACTTAAAACCTGTCACCACTTTCTATTCCATGATGCCATTCTTCATTTGGCAGGACCATCGAGCTTTTGGCTAATGGCTCCCATGAGATCACCTCAAAGTCTGCAAAAGCCAACTAAAATCTGTCTGATGTCGTAGACTGAGTCAGGGTGACACACATACACAACATTCGAGACATGGTTTCTACAGGGCAACCAGCCACATTTACTAAGCACAGAGTCCCGTCTGTCCACACTGCCAGCTGACATCACCCTCACATGCACACTGTTTTACGCTGGCAACGGTCTTGTTTGAATTGGGTCGAGCTACCATTTTGGGCTGGGCTGAAATTAATATTGCTGATGGGAGGAAGAGGAGGACGAGGATCAGGGTAACCAGATGTGACAAAGAGCATGCAATCAGACCTCAAAGCCTATGGCAATTTAGGTTGTTGAGGTTGTTGTGGCAAGAGCAAAGGTTATTAGGCCAGCAGTATCAAAGAGGTGGGGGAAGGCTTGGGATGTAGCTTTGAACACTTGCAGCAAATACAAATAGTCTCTGGTGCAAGCAAGAGGTTTTGAGGTTTGGACTCTTAAGGTTGGTTTGGCCCAACTGTACAGTAATTATGCAAGTGTTCGAAGCGGTTAAAACAGCAAAATTGCCCCTGCAGGTTCATTCATAGTTGGATTTGAATTTATTAAACATCATAGCACTTAGTGAGAGAGACCATATTATTCAAGCCAGATTTCCATCAAACATCAGCGCACCATGATTGCAGAGTTGTAAGCTGTAACTTTCTGGAGTTGAAATCAATCTCTATCACATCATAAATCTAAGTCATTTTATACTAATTGTAAAAAAGTATACACCACTGGTGTTGGCAGACTGTATTGTTGAGGTAGACATTTTCCAACAGGCACCCTGAACCTCTAAAGCAGGCGTGTTAAAGGATTAGATGGACTTTGTGGTATGAGAGTGGGCTGCTGCCACTGTGAGTGTAAGGCTTTGGTGGTGCGTAGCTGTGTTTGATTGAGGTGAGTATAAAAAGTGATTGATGTAAATGGTAAATGACACCTGCACAATTATGAAGCACTTTAAAATTGCAATAATTTGAATCCCAATGCACCAGAGTTTCCAAGCAAGATGTCAGTGCTGTAAAATGCTAGGCATCCACTGTATTACGACGTACTGGGTGTTTCATGCATCACTGCTCAATAATCATGAGTGATTCTGCTTGTCATTTAATATCTCCATAGGTGCTTGTTGTTTATTTAACTGTGCAATAAAAACAACTTGTCCGTCATTATAATATTACAAGTGGACACAAAATGGCCTGAGATGACATTTTGTAAGTCATATATTGATTGGAGCTTATGTTCTTCTTGAGTAGGAAGATGTCTGGTGGTGGTTGTACTGAAAACATCTTCAGAAAATTAATGTTGAACATAATTTATTGTATTAAATGTATGGTTTCTCTATGTTTCCCCCTTTCTTTCACATAATTTATGAAATGATAGGCTTACATTGTATGGCTACTGTTTATTCAGGTATTATTACACACATGGTTGGACTGCCATCCTTGCAATTTATTCCACAATGCTTTATGACTTCAGCCAATAGTCCATTCTTATTCAAACTGTAAATCTGCATTTATGTCAGCAATGACTTTACTCTATATCCTTGACTTCATGATGATAGGAAATGGTTGCAGGGCTGCAGGAGCTGTACAACTGTCATTATAAACCCTTTACAAAATGAAATCATGAAGAATATATTCTTGTTATTAGAAAACACTGTACAAAATGGAATTTAACAAAATATTTTTCAAAACTTGAAGGAATTTAGTTGTTTAATAGTTAGTCTTTATAATAAGACATCATGGTCAGCCAGATTGTGTTTTTGACACATTTTTTTCTGCTTTTGCACATCCGCTTTGGCTCTTATCCACTGTCAACTGAGCTGTCAGCCAGTTCAAGCTGCATAACTGTCTTTTAGTAACTAACTGTTTCCAGAAATGGTTACCCCCTGAGTGACTGAATGGCACCAATGGGAGATGATAGAGCACATTTCGTCAAGTTGTTTTTTTTTTTCTGATTCAGTACTGTACAAAAGCTTAAGAGGTTTTTTAAGAACAAAGAAAGGGGCATCCATGTACAAAAATACACAAAAGGTCACAGACATGGAGTCACAGTTGAAAATCTTCTAGTTCACGGGTAAATTCTCTTTCCATTGAGCTAGAAAATTATTATAATTCACAAGGGTGAAGAATATATTAAAATGAATCATTTGTTCTTGCAATGAGAGAGTATTTCTGTCCAGATCTCAAGTTTGGTACAGAATCTCTTAAGATGCTCCTGGATCTAACAGCGATCTGGATGACCATCAGAATCAATAATTTTGTACTTTACTGAAAATTTCATTACAAAAAAAAAAAAAATGTATTTCTGTATTTATTAAAGCACTCTCAGTTAACTGCATTTTTTCCTACCTTACAATTTTGCCTAGTACCCTATACACATTTACTCTAATAACAGGAGCCATCTGTGGAATTGTTTTGTAAATAAATTGGATTAGGTGTGTGTGTGGGACTTCAACCTTTGTAACATCTGTCTCCTTTGGCTTAACATTGACTGGCCCAAATTTGAGGCCTCCCCTGTGATCTCTTCCACCCCTCTTCCTCTCTTCTTAACCCGTTCTTACTTGCCTTTTTTTTTCACTGCCCCACGTCGCTCTCCTTCTATCTACAACTCCTCCAAGTCTGTTAGCAACTAATGTTCCTGGGGGGTGTTCAATTTGGATCCAGTCTTACCCCCTGCATTCACATCTGTTTGCTACCACCAACACACACACACTTTTCTCCTTTGCCAGAGAGACCCCCCACTGCTGCTGCAAATCTTAGGGGCCATTTACATGACAACATTTTGCAGTGAAAATGATAAAATTCGGCTGCATTTTGGTCATTTGTTTTTTCAGACGCTTTTAAATGCAGCCTCCAGGGTGTGTTTTTTGACAATGCTGCTTCACACCTCTATAGTGTCAATGCTGTGAGAGCTGTGAAAAATGACATCTTCTGAAAAAACAATGATGTTCCAGTTTTTGCTGCTGTTGGCTGGATTTTCTAATAGCACTGTCTATAGAAACCCTTCAGGCTTTATCAATGTTAAGAAAATACTGCAGCAAAACATAACAAAAAGCCTATGTTCTTACTATATCTATATATAAAAGAGATAGGGTTAGGGTTATGGTAGTGTTTGGGACATGTAAACCCCCAGTTTGGAGGAGTAAAATATAGGCTTTGTTTTATCTTTTACTGCAAATGGGGCCAGTGAAAACTAGTGTTTATACCAACTAAAAGACAAAACAAATTATCACAAGTTTCTTTGGTGCGGGAGGTCAGGGGTGCGATTCCTAGACATGGTATGGTATGGTATCGCTGTAGGGAAATTTGTCCTCTACATTTGAGCCGTCTTTCAATGCTGCTGGGGCAACCTTTCAGGAGTGACCATAGTGCAGCGCACGAGGACCCTTCTCCAGGATCCCAGTCAGGAGTACCTAGCTGAAGGATTAGCCTATTGTGCATGTTTTAAGTTGATGGGGGAAACTGGAGCACCCAGAGGAAACCCACCCAGACACGGTGAGATCATGCAGACTACACAGAAAGGCCCCAAGTGGTCCAGGAATCAAACCCTGGACCTTCTAGCTGTGAGGCAAGAGTGCTAACCACCATGCAGTGGAAACAAAAACTCCATTCACACTCTGTGCCAGTCTTAAACCTAGATAAATAAAGAGCACTGTCAGGGTGGGCATTTGAAGTAAAAACCTATGCTAAATTTCTAATAGAAATTATACTGTGTAGTAAAAAACGCAACATGGAGTGTGTTGGTTTATTGTTAATCTTCTCACATTGTCACTTTTTTAATCACAAGCCCTGTTAGTGTTTCATTTGCCACTCCCTACAGTTTCATCTTAACATAAACTCACTACCTTAACCTTAACTTTAACCACACCCTTAATGTCCTGATGCCCCTTGTCCCACACCCCACACAAACGTGAACACAAGAATAGCCAAAAGCTGGAGCCTTACAGAAAGTACATCTTGCACAACGATCGTCTCACAAGTCTAGTGGGGGTCTGAAACCCATCTCAGTAGTGGAATAACTTCAACCTCAATGAATCCAACATTTTCACTTGTGTTTATAGATATTTGGCTGCATGACAGAAGCCAAATCTGCAGCTTAAAATAAGCACAGATGGCCATGACAATAATTCATAGTAAATACTGTAGATTAGGTAGATTTGTCTTGCCATATATTCAACATTCACTTCATCATGTATATAGTCTGAATTATAGTTTAAATGCATTTGTCTCATGGGAAACGTGTGGAAGGAGTGACAGTGAGAAGAGAAAACATTGTGTGCCAGACACAGCTCCTCGATCCGTCATGATCCTTGTCCAAATCCAAGTCCCAATCTCGAACGTCAGGCATAAATCAGATAGTTAGAGGCTGCATACTGGAAAAGAAAACTGCAAATCCTGTGAACCAAAGGACCGTGATGTATCTGGATAAAAGTTACCCAAGTCATACGTAAAGATCAATGCAGTGGTCTTTGGTGCAGGCTTCCCTGGACTCCATTAGTTTAAACTGCTGATCTGTTCAGTGATAGTGATTCCATATGTCACATTACAACAGCTGTTACCGTTCAACAGTCGTGCGCTACTATCATAAGTTCACATTCAGAGTACTTTTTACTTAACAGATTAAATTTGATTTGATAAAATGAGGAAACAATGGACACTGCATTATCTAATCAGTTCTGTCCTGTACAAAAACGTTCTTACAGAACCAATAATCTAATACATGTTGGTATGTTACAAAGAAATAGTGACATAGATAGAGGGGACACATATTGCTAAATGGTCCTATCAGAGATGGAAAAAAGTACTTGAAATGTGTACTCAAGTTAAAATACTGTTACAGCTAAATACAATTTCATTATTCACGTATAAGCACGCTGGAAAACTGTTACTTTGTTAAAAGACAAAAAAGTATTCAGTGTGAAGTTTGTAAAGTTCACTTCAGTAGATACTTACTACAACTATTACTGCTTATACTGATGATATATTACTGCTATTTGCTGTATTACTAATATTTCTTGCCACAAGGTCAAAATAACATGACTTAATTTTTTTATTAATTTATTTATTAATTTATAAATTTTATTTTATTGATTAAAGTTTGTTTTTTTCCCTCCAGAATTTACTTAAAGTCCAAAACCATGTTTTACAACCTGGACATTTTCTTCCAAAAATGTACTTTCTATTACTACTACTACTTCCCATCTCTTATTCCTATATTTCAGTAGTATAATATGTGCTCGATTCCTGTGAAGTGCTTTTTGTTTCGAGCTTTTTGTACACCTCTGTATACAGCTCATCGCTGGTGGAATTATAAAAGAAGTAGTCTTTGTAGACTCACTGTGGCCTATAATGATGCTTTTAGACTCTTATTGAAGGTTCCCAAGTGGCACAGTGCTAGTCAATTGTTTGTGGACTCTTATATCCCCACATGTGAGGCACTGTTGAGACAATTAATATATACATTTATGCAACAACTGGAGGAGTCTGAAAACTCAGTCACAGAGACTCTAACTAACCCTGCACTGAGCTGTTATAGATATACATCTGCTCTGAGGAAACACTGGGTTAACAGACTTTATTCACACTTAATGGACTGAATCTTTTTATCTTTTTGTGTGTTTCTTGGGTGTTTTAATTAATCATATGGACCATAATCATGTGTCTGAAATAAAAAAAATAAAAAATAAAAAATAAAAAATAAACAAACAAATAAATAAATAAATAATAATAATAATAATAAATATAATAATAATAATAATAATAATAATATAATATATTGTTTCTGTTACTCACAGCATAAACTGCTTTTGACCATTATGCTGTGTTTGATTTATGTGAAGGATTAAATCTAAACAATGTAATCTGTACTATAAATTCTGCTACTCTTAGTGGATTACAGATCTCCAATTAATAATCTTTTCATTATTCTTGGCAAACATACATTAATCTTTTCTCCAAGTGTATCCATACAAATGTAGTCACTGTTTACAAAGCTTCTATACAGGCATTCACTCATTTGAAATGTTTCCTAAGAGACAATTACTGTCCATTTTACTATGTAAATTTACTGCTCTAGGCTGGGTGCAGGGTGGACATATGTGACACAAAGTGGCACTAGCTCTTGCTGCTTGAAAAACAAGCTACATGTCATGATTTAGTCTTACGGCAGCTACTGACTGTTTTCAAAACCCATTTATTTTGTTGGGTTTCCCTTTAACCCACTTCTTTAGCCTCCTCTATACAGGCTCTCCCCCCTCCTCTTCCTTACGTCCCATTACCCATGATCCCCGGCTCCTTCGTCATGTCTGCCATATGCTGCGTATGTTTCTGGGACCGCAGCCAAAGTTGAGTCAGGGAATTACATTGAGAGTTGCCTTTTGCCAAGAAATACAGCAGTGTGTTTCTTTAGATTCAGACACTTGTCAAGTTTTCTGCAGGGAGAGGAGAGGAATCTGCAGATGATGTAATGCTACGGTATTCCCCCATGCACATCTCAGGTTTGAATACATTACTTACCAAGAGAAGAAGAAACGCAAACAGTTATTTACCAGCCATCTAAAAATGTCTGAATGTTTTTATAGGTTGCTTTAATGCACTCAAATTTAAGCATTGTTTCAGCTTACACAGTTTATCCAACCAGTTTTCATGTCAAATGTTCTTATTCTGAGTTCTTGGTCAAAAGCCAAGCTATTCCTATAGTGACTAACCCAAAAGCCCTCACTGTTCTGTTTTATTAAATGAAAAAAAAATCTAAATATAGCTTTCATAATCCAATAGTTGATCCATGAGTTTTTTTTATTCTTTTTTCTTCCATTAGTTTCTTTCTTCTGGATTTTGACCTCCTCCTTGAGGCTTGGGTTTAAATATGATCAATACGTAAAATAATGCAAAAACTTGTGATTGTGTACTCTAAAGGGGTGATTTCCAATGGGTGGGTTGGTTCCCAAAAGTGGGTCACTGGAAGTTGAATAAGTTTAGAACCACTGTATGAAATTATTCTTGTAGTGGATGTAAAACTACCTTTATGGTTGCATTTAACAGCAACACCTGGTAAAGATTATGGAAAAACAAACATCTAAAAAGACAACAACAACTGTCCAAACAAGGCAACACTCTGTGGGGTAATTTGTGGAGCTTATATCTGCATCGTTTAACCATCATCTTGGCTTTCCACTAAGACTAATTTTATTTTCTCCAGCTTCAGGGAGAGCTGTCAATCTCCTAGAGCAGATTTCACCTCAATCTCTATCAATCTGTGTTTTATGACCAGCAGTGGGTAGCCACAATTACAGATCCATGTTTGAGTCTTGTCTTGTTTTTATATTCTTTTTGGACATGAGGCTGGTATCACTCATGGCCAACTCATAAAAGGTTTCAGACCAGCTACAGCTGTGCAGTTGATGGCAATGATACAGAAAGCATCTGCTGGTGGGATGTGTCCAAACCAAAGCTGTATAAAACAGTTCAACTAATGAACCATTCTGTCTCAAAGTAAATACGTCACAGTTTCAGCTTGTTGTGTATAGTTCTAACTTCTTTTTCTTTCAATTGTTTCCTTTTAGAGGTTACCACAGCAAATCATCTGCCTCCATTTAGCCCTATCCTATCTGTCTTCTACATACTCTTCCCTCAACCCAACTAACTTTCACTACATACATCAATACCCTATTGAATCCTTTTTTTAATGCCACTGTCTCTAAAACATACAACATCACTAATCTTACCAAGAACATCTTTTTTTTTTCCCAAACTGTTTAATGTAGCTTAGCCAGTGTGTAGGCATCATGCAGGCTGATGTAATATCAAGGTGAAAGGACTCATGACAACACATCCACTGTTGGAATGCAAAGCCAATACAGAAAGATCCACTGTCAGACTTGCAGTGCTGTTCAAAGGTGTCCAGAGCTGGTATTTCATCAGAAAACCTATGAAGTTGACATGCAGTGGTGTACTATATCATCCCTTTTTGGAGTTTGAGGAGCTCCATGGTGAGAAAATCATGTGTGAACCAGTGTCCCGCTGACCACTACTGTTCATGTAGTCAAAGGTTAAACATATCATCTGGCACAAGCATCTCCTGTATGTGAACCGTGCACTGACAGGATGACTCTCATAGGTTTGCTCACAAAGCTGTTATGTATTTTGAACTTTGTGCTGGGTTACAGTGGTGTAATATGTCTTCCATGCTGGACCACTTGACATGGAGTGTGTTATAGGACCTCCAGGTTAGAGGACCCCCAAGTTACATGCGATTACACCAGGAATATGCAGGAAGAGAATGGGATGGCCTTATCTGTGTAGGGGTCTGAATGATGAAAAATCAATAAAGACATTATGCATTATTACACAACAAAACTATATTTTTGAACATTCAGAGATATTCATACAAGTCCTTCATTTTTCAGTCAGGTCATTTGTTTTGTAAATGTTTCTTGGATTCTGCAATGCATTTCTGTCATGATTTATTTCAAATACAAACTTTAATATAGCATTTTGAAACACATTGTACTATAAGTGCTTTACCTCAGAGATAATAAACTCTAGATTTTTTACAAAATTGCTGCCATTGGCCCAGACTCCTATGACTCATGCATTAGTTTGACTTTGGTTGCATAGGAATTGGACATTTTCAGAATATTTTGGAACCATATGCACAAAAAAAGATGGACCACTGCATCCCTCCAAGTAGGCAAAACATAAACTCATATAAATTTTGAAGCAATAGCAATATGTTATATTTAACTGAGGCCTCTCTCCTTTGTGTAAAACAGCCCACTATAGCAGCAGAGAAAGCCATGCTCAGTGGTTGCACTAGACAGATGACTTTTGGGTCAGTTTTATTAAGCTGTTCCTTTTGATTCAAAGTAACTTATCCCGTGGCACATACTTTGTCTTCTTCCTCTGTAACTGCACTCAGCGGCTCAAATTGTTGTCATCTGATAACTTTAACCCACACAACATGCAGACAAATACAAATCACCAGCGCTTCACTTGAAAAGCCCACCAGCATTTGTTTTTATTTTTATCTTATCACCGCTGGGTTAATTTATCTCAATTAGCGACAACTGTTTAAGCTCGCAACACACCTTGTCTTATCTCAAAGGTTAAGCTCTGCTCTCTTTAGTATATCATGTCTCAATGAGTCTGGATGTTAAGCACACATACAAGCACAGTAGGGCATTGCATCACTGTTTTGAATGCAAACAGTTGTATTTGGCACAGTTTCCAGTGACGAATGAGGTTCTTAAGTGAAGACAACAAGTAAAGAAAGGCAGCTACCCTATGAGTAAACATCGCTCAATCAGCAGCGGCAGGAAGGAGACTGGAGTTTGAACCAGACTGTGATATGGATATGATCTCAACAGGAATATTCTTTCTCATACAGACATTTAAGAAATCATGAATGCACAGATGAGCAGGAGGCCCCTATCACATTATATTATATTGTCTGTCAGTAATGATTATGAGTATTAAGTTAAAAGGTATGTAAAATTGCATGTTATCAGTAATAGTAGTTTGTACAGTGGCAGAATCGAAGATAAATATCATCTCACAGTTGTATGACAAAAGGTCCCATATTATGCTTTTTTTCAGGCTTTTTAAAATAATTTTGGACACCTTTGCTTTAGTATTTCACATTTTATAACTTAAAACATTGTATATGTATGAAAAACATCTTCTTTTGGGGACCTGTTACTGTGAGTTGCAGTGAATGCTTGGGTCAGGTGTTTTTCACCTCCTGCTGGTGACGGTGGGAAATGGACAGAGCATAAAATGGCTATTTAGCATGACTACATAACGCATACAGATAAAATGAGATAAAGAGCTGATTGCTTCGTAGTGATGTCAATTTAAGCATTGCAATTTTAAGAACGGGCCCGGGGAAAGGTGTATGGACTTTGGAAACAAACTGGAGCACTTCCTGGTTTCTTTCTTTTGCGTGTCTCAGTGTGACATGTATCAGATCAGTCAATGTAAAAAAAAAAAAAGTTGTACAATATAACGGGCTCAGTGCTGAAACTGATTAGAGCTTGATATGACTCATCTTCGAACACTATGGGACCATTAAACACTACACTGTGTTGGGATTTGACCGTTCACCCCCTTTCATCAACTTGTGTGTTATGACTGGCGGCCACAGCAAAAAGCAAACATGCAGACAAATATTGTTTGCCATTTTCATTTTGTCAGTTTAGCTCGAGCCGGTCCAGGTTGAGAAACTGGATCTGTTATTTTTCAAATCAAAGGGAAGTGAGAGAAACATCACACTCTTCTCCCTGCAGACCAGACGGGAGCTTTAGAGCTGGGGTAAGAAATGTTTTCACAAATCAGTATAAAGGGATTACACGGAACTTGTTGTTGAGTAAAATGGTTCATGGCTGCTAAAAGATATGCAGGTTTGTGGTCTGTATTTTGCTCAGTGTGACGAGGATCCTGGTCCATTTCAGAGATTTGGTGCATATTTGGTCAGTTAAGGAGCAATTCTTTTGACTTATGGTTGAGAAAAAAAGCAAATTAGCATGCTTGTACTTGATAAGTTGATTCTGGATTTTTCTCATGGCAAGCCCTCACATATTACTCTCACTGGTGGTTTAGGCGGTGTACACACTGGACAATGAGCAGTTTGTTGAAGGGCTGGCACAGAGAGATACAGGGACGACATGCAGACTCCACTCTGAAAAACTGAGAATTGTACATACAATCTTTTTGCTGTCTCTCTCTGCTCTTCCCCATGATTTCCTGTCACTAGCCACACTGTTTTAATAAAGACTTTAAAGGCTAAAAAATAGTCATATGTATCTCACAAAACCCCCAAAATGATCTTTCGAGAACTATTGTTTCTAAAAGTGTATAAAGACTTTATCTATCAGGTACAAGTTTTACAGTCGTCCAGCAATTCTCCGTCTGAACTAAACCTAGATAAAGTCTGCGTCCCCAGAGCAGTGCTGTAAATAGACACAAAGAGGGAAACCGTGTGGGTGATCATGTTGTTTCAGTCTTGTTCACACACCAGCAGGAGCAAAGCCTATCTCATCCTCTCAATCCCTTCCTCCCAGGATGACTGACAGTCCACAAACATCAACACTGACCCCTAAAGTTGACCAATCAGCTCACGGTCCATATTTTAAAGGACTGGAGTGAATTGGAGTGCCACCCAGACAGACAGTCACTCAGTAAACGCCTTTTGGTTGATGCTGTCAGTGAGGATTTCCTGTCGCGGTTCACACCTGGACACACACACACACTGCACGCAGACAGGCAGACACATGCAGCCAGCTCCAAGGGCCAAATGGCTGTACCCCTGCCACATTTTGTTATGCTTTGTTCTTGAACAAGCCCCAGCCTCACATCCCTAGAGCAGATGTTTCTCCCACATGTAGTCAGACAATGGACACCTGTAGAACGCCACAGTGGCTCTGGCTTTTGTATTATGCAACATGTAAAGGATTCAGATAAATGTGAAGGTTTTAGACAGTGATCTAAGGCCCTGTGGAAAAGACCCTTGTTAGTAAAGTGGTGAGGAGTCCCGCTTTGTCCAAAGAAATGGAGAGGTTTGCATAAGGGAGGGCATCTGGCATAAAAAATACGTCAAACTAAATCTGCCAAAGAATGGATAATGATTAGGTGCAACCTGAAAGAAGAGGTCCAAAAATATTGTTCGCTGAAAAGTGCCTATGGTTTGACAGACAGTCATCCATGTGGCACCATCTTATGGACACAACCCTTGCCAGTCATTAATAATATGCATTTACATTACACAGTTTATATGTAGGAAATATTTATGTGGGTGTCTAGTGGGTATCCATCCTGAATTGTCTATTCAAGTATTTAGTTCCATAGTTTATGTCTTTTTTGCTTTCTCAGGAGGAAAACCAAATCCAATACTTTATTCTATGAAAAAAGTCACAGCTCAGTCTATATTCACAGATCCACTCCAGCTCTGAGCAGGTGTATTTATATTCCCTGGAGACGCTGTCAAGCCAAAATAATCAGGAAACACTAAAACAGTCCAGCTTCTCCAGTGTTCATTTCACTACAGCCTCGTCAAGACACAGACAATCCTTCTGAGGCTGCAAAAGCATTTCACAAACCATTTAAAATTTTGGTTTATTGTGTTGTTTTCATCAAGTTACATTTTTTGTATTTGATTCATGTTAAATTACATTGCTGTTTTTCTGAAGTCAGTAATTATGGTTTTGATGGTTTCAAATTTACGATACCATTGCTTTTGACATGTTTTTCATTAAATATTGCTTCAAAGAAACAGTCATGTTTCAGTACAAACAGTACAACCACTAAAGCCTGTTGGGTAAAGTTGCTGGTTAGTTAGTAAGAATAGTGCGGAAAAGTGACATTATTTCAGTAATTCAATTCAAAAAGTTAAATACATATAAATTCAGTACATACAGAATAAGCATTTATTTGTTTTAAGTGTGCTAATTATAATGATTGCGTAGTATTAATATTGCGAATTAATGAGATACTTTACTTTAGTTAATTTATTGATGTATACCTGTATAAGACCATAGTGTATCCATGTAGCAACCCTCCACTCACAGCTACTTTGTCTATTTGCTTTTTCAGCCCAGAACACATACATCATGCTAAACTACTGCAGCGCAAGCCAAGCATATGCCGGCAATAACATTAATAGTTGGGAAATAGAGATCAAGAGACAGAAAGGCCTTTCAGATCTTCTATTACCATCAGTCTGGCATAGTTTCAGTGTGTTGTGTATACACAGGCATTTAAATGGGTTTTCATGGTAATAACAAACCATTTTTATGCATCTACAATGAACAATGCATTAATGTGAAACTACAAATGGCTGTGGGCAGTGCAGTCTACGTGCTTTTTGACATCGTTTCATGCTTGTTTTTCATAACAGTTTTGAAACTACTGCTGTGTAAAGGTGAAAATGAAACAGCTTTCTCTGAGAGTTTTGACAGAAGTAATTGGGAAAATGGGCCAGAGGGCTTGGTTCCAACAGAGAGGCCTATACAAATTATAGCACAATGTGAATGATGTTGTGTGAAGACAGAGGTCAGCTTATGGCATGTTCTACAAGTTGTAATGGTTTCAAAACACAATCAAACAGTATAGCAACTGAAAATCCAGCCTCAGAGGGTCACAAGCCAGTGTACTCTTTGTGCTGGTCCCAAGCTCTAATAAGTGGCGAGGGTTGGGCCACTGCAAGAAGAGAAAGATGACGTGGCTGTGGCAACTCTGTGAGGGAAGAAAAAAACATTCAAATTGAGTCTAAAACTGTATTAAAGTTAAAGTTACTCCAAAAAGGAAAGTAAATGTTTCTTTTCGTGGCTAATGCGTGGCTTGATTTTCCACGGAGCTGTATTAGAGTTACCATATCCCACTGACTCCTCGCTACTGTATCTGAAGTCATGCGTCTAGAGGTCAACCAGCCTAAGACCTCAGCCTCATTAATTAGGCACAACATGGACTGTAAGACATCTTTCAGAATGACAGGGCTCTGGTTACACATACAGTATTTTACAGATCTGAGGTCAAACTCATGAGGAATGTCAGTGTGCGTGCTGCTGTGACTCTGATGTGCTGTCAGGGCCTCACAGGTCACAATGTCAATAAATTAGTGTATTTTGGGAAAGTAAGTTTCAGTAGTTCAATACAAAGTGAAACTCATACCTTATTTATATTCAGTGCAGACAGAGAGAAATATTTCATTATTGTGGCTTTAGCAAAAACTTGAACTACTGAAATAAATGTACTTTTCCACAATATTCACATGTATTGATGAGCACCTGTTTGTGGTTTTATTAATATTTACCTACCAACAGTAAAAAGCTGCTGTTGGTTCATATTTAACACAATGTATTGCTTACATGTGCTACCAATTGTTGTTGTGATTTATAAACTTTCAAACGGGAAATGCTCTGAGACCATAACAGCTTGATTATAAAAATGTTACAAAGACACATTGTTTAAAGTTCATTTAAGTCAATGCCACCACATGTTGTACATAAATTTTATAAACTAATCCCTAAGCCTTGCAAATCATGTTGACATGGTTCATCAACACAGCAATGAAAAACTTCCTTCCACCATTCAGTATAAGGCAAAACGTATTTTTTCTTTCTGCTTCTCCCGTCAGCGAATCATTTACCTTTTGGTGTGCAGTGATTTTGGATATTATGCGTATACCCTTAGATGCCCTTCCTGACACAGGCCTCATTATTTGTCCTCCAACACAAAGCATACACTGGCTTGTGGAGATAGAAAAGATTTGTCATTCATTAAGGCATTCACAACTGGTGGGCCAAAAATGGACTATATATGACCTGTCCTGTACAGTGCATCTACTGACTGTCCTGGGAGTGGATTGTCTACTGAATTGAATTGAATTGGTGAAGAAAAGACAGGTTTGAAGATGATCTAGAGATACTTGGGCATGAAGCAGGTTCTAGCACATATTGTGGCTGGATAGATGCAGAAGTCATAAAAACCTGCCAAAATACCCATTCAAATGATTTACTGTGGCGACGTCTGAGAGAAACTGAAAAGACTTCTATCCTTGTCTTCTCATGGCACTGAACTTGCCTCGCTGCAGACCACACCTACACGTCTTGTAAAAGAGACTCATGTGTCTAGGTCTTCTTCACATGAGCAGCTGTAATAGCAGTCCACGCCATGATACAGCTGGGAATGTGTCAGGAATGCACTCAGAGAGACGGACAATCTGAATGTCTCCTATTACGTCATTTGTAAAGGCAGGTTCGGCCTCATAATTCACACAGTTTGATTGTTTTTGAAAAGCAAACACACAGCTGCACGTGCTATAAAGGTTTTCCTACATTGCTTAATCATGCATCTAATTAACACATTTAATAGCAGCTACTTTCACTTTTTCCATTACGTTGTGCAATTAACCTGTGTCTAGTGGCAAAAAGGAGGCATTTGTTAGGGTCTATACAACTATTTTCATGTGGTTTCATTTTAAGACGGGCGTGGATTTATGTGATCAGCGTCCAGGAATGGTAAAAACCTTTAAGTTTGTCTGGTACAACCAAGAAAAGAGTGATCTAGAGGGATCTCTATGCATCTCATAAATTCATCCAAGCAACAAGTCATAGCCATCAGTGTGGTCTATTGGCAGTGTCTTAAACTGTGGAGCAGATGCCATTGGTGGTACACAGGGTTTTGTTTGGTGGTACACAGGGTTTTGTTTGGTGGTACACAGGAGTCCTTCACAGGTTTTATATAGTAGTGCCTATTTTAATCTGGCTCTGGAGGTTGAATTTGAAGCATATAGCTAAATGCTTAGCCCTGGTTGATCATGGGGTTGATCACAATGCAATAAACTAGGATACACTGATTTCCACCACATTAAATTACAATAATACAATACAAATGCATATGTAGTACATATATTGGATTATACTCTATGACAGCATATGGTTGGGACTAAAACAATTGTAACTTGAGAAGCCACATTAATAATACTCAGCTTGATACATACAGAAAGCTTACATAATGCACAGCGGCTATAGCATTACTCTTTAAGATGCAAGATCCAAAAATTATTTCAGTCTGTGGTTGAAAATACAAAACAGTTGTAGTCAGTAGTTTCAAAGCATTAGGACTCCTCTGACCATTGCTTCATGTCATCTCTGGTCTGCTGCACAATAATTCAGAAAAAGTATATGGGTCAGCTTTCACCTGCTTCTATCCTTATTTGGACAATCTCTCTTGGACAAGGACTCATGACCTTTTATTTGACAATATATATTCATCTAAGAAAGACATTTTTGTTAGTGTAAATATTGAATGTTTTGTAAGACATGAAAAAAAATGAGAGCCCAGTGGTAATACACCAGTGCTGTGCTATGGTAAGTTTTATTGCTGGAAATGATTACAGATTTCAGACTCTGTCAAATTTTATCACGGATATAATTTACTGGCTTCAGCTCTTACAACACCCTAACCTTTCAATTTTCTTAAAAATCAGCACAAAAATAGTGTGGTTTATGCATTTTCACACTGTGAACACACTGGGGCCAGCTTTTTTGCGAGGGGGTACATGAGACTTTTTGACAGGGATTTATTTTCAAAATAACTCTGATATATCTTTATAAACATGATAAACATATCTTCCCCTTTTATAATGCTAGAATAACCCTTGAAACAAATTTACAATATAATGTGTGAGTTTCATAAGGCATTTAAGACACTTCAGAGGGGTGGCCACTAGGGGGCAAAGGCTCAAAGTTAAAGTGTTTTAGCTGACTATAGAGTGAGTAAAACAATCGCTTGATTTTGCATTAAAAGTTGTGATCGCAACATCGCAAAATCCTGGAGGGACTGAACAATGCATGTAGTCTGTGTCTTGAAGCATGTTGTTGTTAATAGGAATGGGAATTGATAAGATTTTATAAATGTTGATGCCAGTGTCAATTCTCCTTATCAATCCGATTCTTTATTGATTGTCTTATCGATTCCTGATATATCTGTGAATAAAAATGAACTAGATCTGTGGCCATACAGTTTATTATGAAGCAGAAATAGAAGCTTATTTTCATTTTCATGTATATGACCCTATTTTAAACTGGGCTCACTAAACAGAAGTAACATGTATTGAATGTACAGCTGTTAAATTACTGGAAATGTATGCTTTTTAAATAAACAGGATTGTGGCTTTAATATTAATTTAGGAGCAGCAGCCCCAGACCTGTCTGTCTGAAAAAAACGTTCATTAAACTTATTAAACTAAACAGTAGCCTGTGTTACTGTGACAGTGCAACACAGGGAGGGGCCACATCAGTGTCAGACAGGTGAGAGTCAGACAGGTGAGAGGCAGACAGGTGAGAGTCAGACAGGTGAGACAGGATTCAGCGTTTTGTATGGAGATTTCTCTTTTTCTATCACTCGCTCCCTTCCATACTGTATTTCTTATGCAGGGGAATGAGCTCCTGCTGTCACACTGTGCGGACATTTAGCTCCTACCTCCGCGGCTCTCTGGCTTCACTCTGGTGTGTCCACGCTATGGGACGCAAGCGCGCCAGGCTCCGCGCGTCTCTACCTCCGCGCTGCTGTGTCCCGTGAGCGCATGTTCATTAATTAGAGAGAGGAGAACGACATGCACTGCAAGATGAGCGCCGCGCTTTGAAGGCTACTCATCGAAGATGACTTTTGCAGCGAAGTTAAAGTAAAAAGGTTAGAAACGCTGCTCGGGAGCGGGGCGGGTCTCGGAGCAAAACCTGCTCACACAAACGCAGCTGCTGATAAGAGGGATCGTTAACGGCGGAGGCAGGCAATTCCGATGGATTGGAAAAATTAGAAATGGTTCTCAGGTAGAACCGGGTTTCGATGCCCATCCCTAGTTGTTAATTAGTGCAATGTGTTCGATATTTTTGCTTTAACAATTTTACAATAACTTACTAACAACTTTGTCTACATTAAAACTTTTCATGACAGTCCAAGACTTTCACAGTCTGTACTATCAGCTCCTGTCTGTTCCTTGTGCAGCGCTAATGCCTTTCCTTTCAGGCTCTAACACAATAAAGTTGTTTCAGCTGATGGAAAATGATGAAGTTTTATTTTGAAGGGTCACAAGAGGTGGTGATTTCTCTTAACAAAAACTTTACAGAGCGTCCCCATCCAACTGCAGTTTCTCCTCTGCTCTTCTCCATCTCTCCTCTTACTTTTGATCAAAATTAAAAACAAAGTTATTGGAAATAATGATCTCTTTTGTAATAGTTTTTGAGTAAAAGAGACACTGGACCTAAAAAAAAAAAAAAAAAAACACCGTGGCTGTTCGCAGAGAGGTAATAAACCGCGCGTCTTTCTATTAAGCCTAAATGCTTTTACAAACTTTAACGGTGCATATATCTGTGATTCCTTAACCTATCAACGTGAAATAAAAACTGACACAAAGCTTGAGCTCTTATCTGTCAGGAGGATTTAGCTGCAAGTCTCTGTGTCAAACAGTTTGTTTTACAACAACTGCGCAAAGACGTAACGTCAATCAGTCACGCCAGCCTCATTATGGACCTGCATAGCCCGTTGTGCAGGACCTCTCAGGGGGGCCGATGGGGTGGCCAAGGTCTGACCAACAGGGGCCGTGGCCACCCCAGGCCCCCACGTGGCTACGCCTCTGCACCTGTGTCTCAAGATATGATGTAAGACTGATAATAATGATATAGCTAATTTATTAACAATAAAATAAATATTTATTAATATGAATGTAATGCCCAAGTTGTTTTTGTTTACATTTTTTGTTTTGGTTCTAAAACCCTGCACTGCCAATCATCCAATCCAAAAAGCAGAAAAACTGGAAACCCATGGACCATTGTATTGATTTAGGCTGCAGTACTGTTTTCAAACCAGTACGAGTGCATTATGCTGCTTCTAGTACTTTTAAACCTGCAGATGTACAACAGAAATAATGATTCTCTTTCGCAGCAACCTTCTCTGTAACCAAAAGACTGTCTTCACCAGCTTCACAGACACCTGACACTAAAGCTTTACTGCATTGGCTGAGTTAACAAATAAGTACATTTTCAAACAAAGTACCATAAGGCCAAAATTGTCAGGTTGTCATGTTTCTGTTATATAACCGGTAAAAGAGCTGGCCTGTATCAGATGGGCCACATTAGGGCCTGGTTAACACTAAAGTGACATATTGGTTTGGGGGCACAGAGCTCAGTGAAATATTTGTGATCATTTGTAGCATTTACACCCATGTGGAGATTTTACACATGTGCCCACAGTCATGCCAAACCAGTGTGGTTAGGGATTAAAACTGCATAACATTTATAGAAAAAGACACATTAGACTTTAAATGTAGGATTTTGTTTGTATAATTACCTACTGGGATGTTTTTATTTGGAACAGTGACACAAAGATAAAGAGCTGGCAACAAATGCAGGTGTTTGGACATAGTCTGAATGCAATCCAGTAACAAGGAGTCACAAACCAGTGTACTTTTTTGTGCCTGTCCCATGCCTAGATAAATGGAGAGGGTTGCCTCAGGAAGGGCATCTGGTGTAAAATCAATGCCCAACAAAGAATCCAAATCATGGCACACAGGAGGCAGTCAATTTGCTGTGATAAACAAAGAGTACACACACATCACATACACATAATAAAGTTGATAAAATAACATTGTATCTTCCACTTAGATTTTTTAATCTTTGTAATGCTGGTGTGCGCCAAATGAGAAATCAAAAACACATCTCTACTAGTGAGACCAACATTTACAAACCAAACTCAATCTTCATCAAGTTCCTGCTTCCAAGAGGTGGCTACAATGCATTCAGGAGCAGCTGCCTCTAGTCAACAGCAACATAGCGCTCTGGTATAGTTTTAGGATGTTGGACTATGTTGGCAGACAGGTTGAGGACAAGATAGAGAGGTGGAGGTATGTTCTGGAAAGGAGACAAATTAAAAATATTCAGATCATGACAGAATGCATGTGAGAATACGTGAGACCCACAGAAAGGTTACAGGGAATAGAAGTAAAAAAAGGGGCAGGTTTTTAAGTTCTTAGGGTCATGGGTCCGAGGAAGTGAAGAGCTGAGTGCAAGCAGGTTGCAATGGGTGGAGAAAAGTGTCAGGTGTGTTGTGTGATAAAAGAGTTTTAACAAGAATGAAAGGAACAGCGGACAGTGGAGAGAGAAGCAATGTTGTTCGGGTTAAAGACGGCGGCACCGAGGAAAAAAGAGGCAGAGCTGGAGGTCGAAAGAGCTGAAGATATTAAGGTTCTCTCTGACCATAAAACCATAGATTCAGTGGAGTAAAAAAAAAATACACTGCATAACATCATTCTGTGAGTCCTGCACAGTGTGAAAGTGCTAAGTCAATAAATATGAAAAATTAAGTTTGTTGAGCAGCATGGGATGTGATGCCTCCCTTGGTCCTCATCTGGGGCATCATACCTTCAGCACCAGATGGTAGAAGTTCGGATTCAGACCACAGAGCATGTTGTAAAGACAGTGCTCCACCCCAGCACTGAATACAAAATGTTAAAATACTCCTCTCCATAACAGCATCTTGGTCAGTATCTAAGCTGATGGGTTAACCAGCGGTTCTCAACCTTTTTCCCTAAGTGACCCCTGTTTTACCAATGGATATGGTGACAACCTCCTCCTAAAGCTATTACTTTAGAAAATATAAAATCATATAATATCAGTTTGTATTGTGACGGCTTTATTTTGAAGACCTGCCGTTTTTCTTTATTTTTCTTTTCTTATCTGCTCCTCCTGTCCCTGTCTGTCTGCTGATCTCCCTTGCATCTTTTGTTTATCCACATGCACAACAAAAGTGGTTCCCAGCTGTTTTTGTCTTGGTACCCCCTGCACTCACATATGTTAATAATTCTTAAAAAGTGGTCATAAGAAGCATCTGTCCCATTATACAAAGACACTATATACTTATTTTTTAGTTTCTTTTTTTGTAAATACAAATTCTCCTGCATTTTTTCTTTTCAGGTCAAGGGGCAGGAGTAGCTCAGTTGGTAGAGATGCTCTCCCACTAACCTGAAGGTTGGCGGTTCAATGTCCCCACAGGCATTGCATACTGTCATTGTGTCCTTGGGCAAGCCGTAGGCACAGAATGACAGCCACGCTTCCGTCAGTCAGCTGTGTTTAGAGAAGTAGCTCCCCACCACAGAGTGTGACTGAGGAAGAATGAATAATGCACAGGTGTGAGCGTGAGGAGTTCGACCGAGGGACCCACCAGTTGTAATGATATGGAGTTCAACTCCATATCAGTGTTTGACATGGGCCACTGTTAAACACTAAATGTGAGGCTAGCAAAAAATAATAATAATAATAATAAAAAATATAAAGATAAAAAAAAAAACTTTACATTAACAGCATCCCCAGAATCATCCTGGGGAGGCTCCAGTGGATCCCTGACACTTGCTGACGAAACAAGCTTTAGGGGCGGCCCTCACGGATACTGCTCAGAGGCCTGCGATTGTGGCTTCAGGTCGGGGTCAGCTGCCGTCCCAGCTGATGCATCATCCAGCTGCAGCCCCAGCTGTTCGCGTGCCCAGCTCCTGCCCACAAAGCAGGTGTGAGCGTGAGGAGTTCGTCCGAGGGATCCACCAGTTGTAATATGGAGTTCAACTCCATATCAGTGTTTGACAGTGGCCACTGTTAAACACTAAATGTGTGGATAGCAATAATAATAATAATAATAATAATAATAATAATAATAAACTTTACATTACCAGCCTTTCCAGGATCAGCCTGGGGAGGCTCCAGTGGATCCGTGACACTTGCTGACGAAACAAGCTTTAGGGGCGGCCCTCACGGATACTGCTCAGAGGCCTGCGATTGTGGCTTCAGGTCGGGGTCAGCTGCCGTCCCAGCTGATGCATCATCCAGCTGCAGCCCCAGCTGTCCGCGTGCCCGGCTCGTGCCCACAAAGCAGGTGTGAGCGTGAGGAGTTCGTCCGAGGGACCCACCAGTTGTAATGATATGGAGTTCAACTCCATATCAGTGTTTGACAGTGGCCACTGTTAAACACTAAATGTGTGGATAGCAATAATAATAATAATAATAAAAAAATAAATAAATAAATAAAATAAAAAAACTTTACATTAACAGCTTCTCCAGGATCATCCTGGGGAGGCTCCAGTGGATCCCTGACACTTGCTGACGAAACAAGCTTTAGGGGCGGCCCTCACGGATGCTGCTCAGAGGCCTGTGATTGTGGCTTCAGGTCGGGGTCAACTGCCGTCCCAGCTGATGCATCATCCAGCTGCAGCCCCAGCTGTCCGCGTGCCCGGCTCGTGCCCACAAAGCCGGTGTGAGCGTGAGGAGTTCGTCCGAGGGACCCACCAGTTGTAATATGGAGTTCAACTCCATATCAGTGTTTGACAGTGGCCACTGTTAAACACTAAATGTGTGGATAGCAATAATAATAATAATAATAATAATAATAATAAAAAACTTTACATTACCAGCCTTTCCAGGATCATCCTGGGGAGGCTCCAGTGGGTCCCTGACACTTGCTGACGAAACAAGGTTTAGGGGCGGCCCTCACGGATGCTGCTCAGAGGCCTGCGATTGTGGCTTCAGGTCGGGGTCAGCTGCCGTCCCAGCTGATGCATCATCCAGCTGCAGCCCCAGCTGTCCGCGTGCCCGGCTCGTGCCCACAAAGCAGGTGTGAGCGTGAGGAGTTCGTCCGAGGGACCCACCAGTTGTATTGATATGGAGTTCAACTCCATGTCAGTGTTTGACAGTGGCCACTGTTAAACACTAAATGTGTGGATAGCAATAATAATAATAATAATAATAATAATAAATAAATAAAAAAACTTTACATTAACAGCTTCCCCAGGATCATCCTGGGGAGGCTCCAGTGGATCCCTGACACTTGCTGACGAAACAAGCTTTAGGGGCGGCTCTCACGGATGCTGCTCAGAGGCCTGTGATTGTGGCTTCAGGTCGGGGTCAGCTGCCGTCCCAGCTGATGCATCATCCAGCTGCAGCCCCAGCTGTCCGCGTGCCCGGCTCGTGCCCACAAAGCAGGTGTGAGCGTGAGGAGTTCGTCCGAGGGACCCACCAGTTGTATTGATATGGAGTTCAACTCCATGTCAGTGTTTGACAGTGGCCACTGTTAAACACTAAATGTGTGGATAGCAATAATAATAATAATAATAATAATAATAATAAATAAATAAAAAAACTTTACATTAACAGCTTCCCCAGGATCATCCTGGGGAGGCTCCAGTGGATCCCTGACACTTGCTGACGAAACAAGCTTTAGGGGCGGCTCTCACGGATGCTGCTCAGAGGCCTGTGATTGTGGCTTCAGGTCGGGGTCAGCTGCCATCCCAGCCGATGCATCATCCAGCTGCAGCCCCAGCTGTCCGCGTGCCCGGCTCGTGCCCACAAAGCCGGTGTGAGCGTGAGGAGTTCGTCCGAGGGACCCACCAGTTGTAATATGGAGTTCAACTCCATATCAGTGTTTGACAGTGGCCACTGTTAAACACTAAATGTGTGGCTAGCAATAAATAATAATAATAATTAAAGCCGCAAGCGGCATTGGTAGGCCCTCGCCGGCCGCAACCGGAGCTGGGGCAGAGGAAAAACCATTTTGCCAAATTTTTTGTTGGTACCTTTTGATAAAAAAACTGCAAAAAGTGTCCTAATACTCCATAGAACTGCATTAAATGGAATTCCCATTGGAAAATAATGGCAGAATTCGACCTTCGCCATGGCAACACCGAATGAAATACGACTTGGGTACCATTTGAATTTTTGATCAGGATGACATCAAGAATATTTGTGCCAAATTTGACAAATTTTTGTTGAAGTAAATTTTTTTTTGTCCATACCGATTTTTGTTTCAGTCCCATTGGAATAAAATGGCAGGTTTCAGTCATCGCCATGACAACACAGTATAAAATATGACATGGGTCTCATTGGCTTTTTTGATCGGGGACACCTAAAAAAATTGTCTGCCAAGTTTCGTAAATTTTTGAAAAACTAATTTTTTTCCTAACCATATAAATATTTGTCTCATTCTGTAGGGGGCGCTATTGTGCCAAATTTCATTCTTTCTTATTTAATGGGTTTAGGCTTGGAGGGTTTATGAGTGTTTAAAATTTGAGCCAAATGGGAGTTAATATGTGCGAATTGTAGCAAATTGCAGGTACGGAGAAATTGAAAAAAAATTCGTAAACTTTGCGGCTGCGCCGCACAAAAACCGTAAAACTTTTGCGAAGAATTTGGATAACTTTTAATGCCCCACTTCTGTAGATGATATAGAGCGATTTTGAGGTCATTTCGTGAAACATCCAAGGAGGAGATAGAAAAAGTACGACGTGTGAAAAATTGCTGACTCAGCACTTTGCAGATTTCAATCCTAAATTGCCGACTTCCGGTTTCTCAGGGGGTGTGGCCATAATAATATTTTTTTTTTGGCTCCACCTCATCAATGTGTATACCGAATTTGGTGGGTCTACGACAAACTTTACGCTTGGCCAACTCCCATTGGCGCAATGTATTTTCATTTTTCCAGGGGGCGCTGTTGCGCCACTTTTGTGATGTTCTGTATGGCACCTATATTAAAAAAAATTTTCACGCACATGTGAATTTTGGGCAAAATTTGGTGAGTTTTCACAAATGTTCAGGGGGTCAAATTAGCGCTGAAAGAGCAGAAGAAAAATAAAGAAAGAAAGAAAGAAAGAAAAATAATAATAATTTTAGCAAAAACAATATATCCGTTTACATTATACCCACAAATTATATATTTTCGGAAAGCTCTCGAGGTCCCCCACGTGACCGTAGGGTGAAATGTCAATGACGAGCGCTTACGTGCTCGTCATTGACCTACGAGTGGACATCGCCTATTGACTTCCATTCATTTTCAGCCAATACAAGTATGTGGCTTCCATACCTGAGGTATATATGATTGTATAGGACTGGATGCCATGAGTGTGTACATGGGAAAGCGCTTCGCGCTTTATTTTTGTGCGCTTCGCGCACTTATGAGTGGGCTTCGCCCACTGACTTCCATTGATTCTGAGCGAAAACAAGTATGTGGCTTCCATACCTGAGGTATTTGTGTTTGTGTAGTACTTGTTGCCATGAGTGTGTACATGGCAAAGCGCTTCGCGCTTTGTTTTTGTGCGCTTCGCGCACTTTTGGGCAGTGCGCTTCGCGCACTGCTGTGCAGACACAATAGGCCCTGCGCCACCCTTGGGGCTCGGGCCTAATAATAATAAAAAAATTTACATTACCAGCCTTTCCAGGATCAGCCTGGGGAGGCTCCAGTGGATCCCTGACACTTGCTGACGAAACAAGCTTTAGGGGTGGCTCTCACGGATGCTGCTCAGAGGCCTGTGATTGTGGCTTCAGGTCGGGGTCAGCTGCCGTCCCAGCTGATGCATCATCCAGCTGCAGCCCCAGCTGTCCGCGTGCCCGGCTCGTGCCCACAAAGCAGGTGTGAGCGTGAGGAGTTCGTCCGAGGGACCCACCAGTTGTAATGATATGGAGTTCAACTCCATATCAGTGTTTAACAGTGGCCACTGTCAAACACTAAATGTGTGGCTAGCAAAAATAAAATAAAAAAACAACAAAATAAAAAATAAAAAACTTTACATTAACAGCTTCCCCAGGATGATCCTGGGGAGGCTGTGAATGTAAAGTGTGGCAGGTGTGAGCATGAGGAGTTTGACTGCTGCGCCTCTCTTACACTCATAAACTCTGGTGGCTTTGAAGAGTGATATCACACAGAAATGACTTGGTGACATCATCACCTGTTGCCATGGGGACCTGCCACCATTGGCTGCCACCATTGGCACGTTTTCTTAATGTTCTACATGCTGTCGTCATGACAACTTGTTCTCCCTTCCTGTGCAAAGTTGGTTTTGTGAGTTCAACTCCATATCAGTGTTTGACAGTGGCCACTGTTAAACACTAAATGTGTGGATAGCAATAATAATAATAATAATAATAATAATAATAATAATAATAATAATAATAATAATAATAATAAAATAAATAAATAAATAAAAAAACTTTACATTAACAGCTTCCCCAGGATCATCCTGGGGAGGCTCCAGTGGATCCCTGACACTTGCTGACGAAACAAGCTTTAGGGTCGGCCCTCACGGATGCTGCTCAGAGGCCTGCAATTGTGACTTCAGGTCGGAGTAAGCTGCCGTCCCAGCTGATGCATCATCCAGCTGCAGCCCCAGCTGTCCGCGTGCCCGGCTCGTGCTCACAAAGCCGGTGTGAGCGTGAGGAGTTCGTCCGAGGGACCCACCAGTTGTAATATGGAGTTCAACTCCATATCAGTGTTTGACAGTGGCCACTGTTAAACACTAAATGTGTGGCTAGCAATAAATAATAATAATAATAATAATAATAATAATTAAAAAAAAAAAAACTTTACATTAACAGCCTTTCCAGGAACAGCCTGGGGAGGCTCCAGTGGATCCCTGACACTTGCTGACGAAACAAGCTTTAGGGGCGGCTCTCACGGATGCTGCTCAGAGGCCTGCGATTGTGGCTTCAGGTCGGGGTCAGCTGCCGTCCCAGCTGATGCATCATCCAGCTGCAGCCCCAGCTCTCCGCGTGCCCGGCTCGTGCTCACAAAGCAGGTGTGAGCGTGAGGAGTTCGTCCGAGGGACCCACCAGTTGTAATGATATGGAGTTCAACTCCATATCAGTGTTTGACAGTGGCCACTGTTAAACACTAAATGTGTGGCTAGCAAAAAATAATTATAATAATAATAAAAAAAATAAAATAAAAAAAAACCTTACATTAACAGCTCCCCCAGGATGATCCTGGGGAGGCTTTTAATGTAAAGTGTGGTAGGTGTGAGCATGAGGAGTCTGACTGCTGCGCCTCTCCTACACTCATAAACTCTGGTGGCTTTGAAGAGTGATATCACACAGAAATGACTTGGTGACATCATCACCTGTTGCCATGGGGAACTGCCATCATTGGCTGCCACCATTGGCACGTTTTCTTAATGTTCTACATGCTGTCGTCATGACAACTTGTTTTCCCTTCCTGTGTGTAGAGCCCTGAAATTGAAATCCTGTTATAAACATATGTATAGTGTGTTATGAAACATACTTTACCTTTATTTCATTTAAAAACACTTAATTCATATTTTTCTATTATTAGTTAAAAACATTTCATTTATTATTGCTTAATTCATAGGTAACGTGAGTTGATTTCATTGTTACTATGTCTGCTTTAAAACATGGTAATGTTCCTTTAAGAAGGAGAGACACGAAAAGACTTATGGGAAAATGAGTTCATACATTGTTGTGTATAATGGCAGAAAACACGAGAAATGCTTGATGTAATGAACCGTGGACCGTTCTTAAAAGTTGACTAAAATGAAGATGAACACGATTCTGGTCGTTCATTTCGGGGGTGCAACATGTGCAAAGTTGGTTTTGTGAGTGATTTGTGTCTTAAAAACATTTAATTATTCCTCATACTAACTGTGCACTTTAATTCTAACAATTTTGACTGAATTAAAACTGGATATTTAGTTGACTCAATTTTAAATTTAATGCTAAATAAAGAGGTCATGTAAGGTAAAATGTTTAGGCAATTAATTGATTTGCGTGGCTCATTTCTGTCTATGAAACGTTTATCTCAGCTGTGTACCTAGAACCATGTCATCACCCCAGTTTTTCTTTTTCTTAAATACATTTTGTTATTGTTTTTTTTATTTATGTGAGACAGAACTGTGAGTTGACAAATTGACTGCGCCTCTCCTGCTGGGCCTGACACACAAACTGACAAAAACATATTCTCATGATTTATTTACAACCACGTCAATTACAAGTACACCACCATCATAAACATGAAAGTACAAAAAACAAGCCATCTCCACATGTGCTCCTCTGACAGCCATCACAATACAAAGGAATTGGCAGTCAATGAGTAACGCTATAGTGAGCCATACTCGTGCATGCTCTTGCACCATCATTCCTCTGAATACACTCACAGCCTGACTCACTGTGGGTGGGATGGCTGCTCCAGCAGGCATACTCCATCAAACCAAGCAGGGGAGATTACAGTTTGATTGCGTCATGCTGTTGATTGGCTGGACGGAGAAAGGGGGTCACTTAGGGACAATTCCTTGAATACCCAATGCGTAAATGTCTGTGTTTGTGTTCGGGCGAGTGTTGTGTGACAGAAAAAACGCCTAGTTGTTGTTAAGTTGAAGACCAAGCCAAAAACAACTGTATCATCTACCTATCTCAGAGGTAGAAAGTAACAAGGTACCTTAACTGAAGCACTTTCCTACACTTTTGAATATTTTTAGAAGATATTTTGACTTGCTTGAGAAAAAAAAAAAAACACATTTGGGACAGTAGTAGTCATAGCAGTAGTAGTAGTAATAGTAGTAGTCATTTTTACTGTGCATATCTTTATATTATCTTTATTACTTTTGTTCAAGTAATAATTTGACTTTTTTTTACTTCTACTCATGTCACAGCACTTTAAAGTAACAGTACTTTTACTTGAGTACAGGCTTTGAGGCTTCCACCTCTGATCTATTCAGGTGTATACATCATGAGGTACTTGCAACACATTTGCAAAAGTATTAACCTATGTGTTTCACTTTGAGAGCGGTGCATACATAGGAGGGCTGGGTGTGAGAGAGAGGTGTGTGACAGCATCCACTGTTTATTGAGTAATGTACACACACGGGGCCTTTGTAAACATTATTCACATACAAGAATTGCTGTTTTTATTTCTAACCACTACATTCACCAAGGCAACCACAGACACAGCCGTTATTTTGTTTGGTTTAAATGGAAATCTGATAATGATTTAAACCCATAAAAGAGTTTATATTCTTTATCCTTAATAATTGCCCTTTTGTGGAGTTTTACAGATTCATTCAAAGGGGAGTGCTTTCACTTACACAACACATTTTTGCTAAAATTACACAGACAGTAGTTTGATGGCTAAATATAAGCTGTGCATAATGTAATTTAGGTTTATTTTTAAGCAGAACAAATGAATGTTTAAATGCAGACAACAGAGGCAGTGCTAACACATGCCAAATAAAAGTTGGACCAATGCATAACCTTTCGTACTTGTTTGGACAATAGCGGGGCAAATAAAACAGGTTTTTACCAAGCAATGCCAAATAATTTAAATCAGAGGGTTTTCCTGTTACAAATTACGCAGGTAGGTCTGGCAAAAAGTGGAAAAAATAAAATAAGCTTTATTTAACAATATTTATATTAACAATTTCATGTATTTGTCTTTAGGTTTTTATTTTTTTAGGATTAAGAGTAGCAAGTAAAAAAAAAAAAAAAAAAAAAAAACAGGCACACAGGTCAAATTTAACCAAAAGAACTCAGCTAATCAAGGGAACAAGCAAGACAAAAATTCTTAAAACTGAGAGCATAAAACTGGCAGCAGTTAACAAACTGAATCATGACCACTTCATGCTCAAACAGGGCTTTGGGCGCAGTCAAGTTAAGCCACAAACTGTGGAGCAAAGCTGGTACCAAGCTTGCTCACACACACTCACAAAGCAACCAGCCAACGCCCGAAAGTGAACAAACAATCTACCTGCACACCTTTAGTAACACGACTCATCAAGGCAGCTCGGAAGTGGGGCATGGCTCACACGAGGTGTGTTCACAGACCCGTTAGAAGTAGGATATTACTCACTGGTCAGAACCACCTGGTTACAAATGTAATTTAAAAAAGATAAACACTGTACATAAAAATTTGTTCTTGATGTTCTACCTGGTAAAATAAAATAAAAAAAAGAAAGAGAAAAAAAGTAAAACCAATCAGAGAAAGTGCACCACTTTAGATTAACAGCTATGACTGGTTGGTAGCCTAATTTTTGGTAGAAACTGAAATGATTGGGAGGGGTTTTAGACCTATAGACCTAGAAAGAGGATGGATGTTGCTGGTCAGGTTATTTACACACTGCTCATATTATTAAAATTATTCAGATTATCATGAACTTGTACAGCTGCCACAGCTTATTCCTATTAGGGGTCACAAAGGGCTGGACCCTATTACCTATGGGCCTTGGGTGGGGTACTCCTTATTTACTCTCGCATAGATTTACTAGGAGCAATTTCACCAAAATTCACCTATTCACCTCCACATGTATGTCTTTGGATGGTTGCAGGGAGGACCTGGAGAGAACATGCAGATTCCACTCAGAGAGATTGTAGTCCACCAGCCCCGAGGATTAGACCCACATCCTCTTTACTGAGAGGCAGGTGCGCTAACCACTCTGCCACTGTGCACCCTTTGACTTCGACCTGTTGAATAATGTGTAGTGGCCTTCATGACCATAGATCCACAGTTTTACACAACACACCATGTTTAAAGGACTCTCTCTTGCTGTAAAATAAACACAGACTTTAACATACAACCTGCACAATAAGATCTGGAAGCTGACAGTCAGTGTGTGTTTACAAAAGCATGAGATGATTTACTCAAAGCTATTTGCTTTGAAGGAAAGACTCCATCTCCACATGTGCCTACGTGTTTACAATGTGCCAACAACAACGCTTGGATCAATCAGGGAAAAGCACAAGCGATAAATGATGTACTGTTAAGTGAATAAATGTGTAAATATATCTTCATATCCAAGCTGACTATCAACTGCATACTGTAAGTCCAATGTATCTTGCTTTTATCTACAATTATGTCATTCACTCTATGACCGGTTTTGATGCAATAAAATAATATCTAAAAGTGTTGCATTCATTGCAGTAGTTTTTAAATTATCTGTTGTTTATGCTTTAATGTTGTTTCCTATCATTGATGCTAACACATGTGCACTCTTATGTAATGTGTTTTATGATGCTGGACTGCAGGAGAAGCCACTGCAGTCCTGACTGTATAGTACTGAACAGAACCCACCTCCTCAGCTGCTGACCTACTTTTACTTTGCTCCTCACAGTGTCATTAATCAGAACGAACACACAGCTCTCTGGGCATATCACCTTTTACCAATCACTTCCAACAAAACACATGAGTAATGAGCATTAATAAATGATAAATGAGAGACTAGCATCACCATACATGCAGTGACATACAGTATTATACTTTATACAAACATGCATGCAGTAATTAATCTACAGAGTGTGGTTGCGCATAGACAGCCACAAGTCAGAAGCTGGGGTGCATGATGGCAGAGTGGTTAGCTTCCATGCCTCTCCTAAGTCGGTTTTGGGTTTGATCAGCTTGGATTTGATTAGATAGATACTTTATTGATCCCGAAGGAAACCCAAGCAGACCAAAGGCATACATATGGACCATAGTTACTGGGATAGGCTCAATCTGTAACTGAGTGCATGTAGAAGACCAAGAAGTTACATACCATGATTAATTGTAGAATATTTTTATGACTAAAGCAGCATAATTTGTCAAAATAAATCCAAATATTAAGAAAAAAATGCATTAAAAATACAAAAGCATGCAGTTGTTTTTTTGTTTTGTTTTTTGTTGTTTTTGTGTCCGTGTGTGTGTGTGTGTGTGTTGCCTTAATGTTGTTCTTTATTTTCAAGATATGATGGAGAATGCAAAGGGACAATTTTAGAACTGTGGCCCAGGTATGACATGTATATGGTCTACAGACACCGGTAGACAAGTCCAGCAATATGATTTTGTAATTATGAAACGTTATAGGAACAAGAAGCTTTATCCCTGAGCACCTTGCAATGAAATAAAACCATTTGAGAGCATATGGCCAACGTGACTCTAAATAAAAAGCTTTCTTTATCCAGTTTTGAGCTTTTCCCACAGTTATCTGGGAGGAACACCCTGGCCAGTGACTCTGTGCCAGACCTTGACATGTGTTGGCCAGACAACAGCACAAAGACACACAAGTTCAGTCCAGGTTGTGGAAGCAGTAGTGCCACACCCTTCGACACAACTGTCTATGAAATTACCCAACTAATTCATATGCGGTTTTTGGTGAATAAATCTTTATCCACTTTCCGGTTTTAGGACGAGAAGCCATGTATCAGATTGAGAAATAAAGAAGTGTGGGATTTTGTGCAGCGCAAACTGATTTATTTAAGATGCTTGCTCCCTGTATGTAAAGTTAACATGTAGTGCTGGTGGATAGGGGTTCTAGGGTTACCCCGCACTGCTAGAGCCGGCCTCCAGTAGACTGGCAGATGTAGGTTAAGATGACAGCGGATCACAACACAGAGTACTTTAGAGAGGTCAGAGCAGGGTTAAAGGCAGCAGGGTGGGTCTGTTTTCCCTGCCAGGAAAATACCAAAGGTTACATCTGGAGCCCTTCCTTAACAATACAGGAATAGCTTCCATCAGTGCAGCCTCTTTTCATCAGAGGAATATAAGTGTGCCATTAGAACATGACAGTCACAGCAAAACAAACATACTGCTCTGCTCAAAACAACCCCTCTCCTTATAGAAAATAGTCGTATTTAAATAAAAACAAAAGGTTTTTAAAGTCTATAAATAAGTATTTTATTTTATTTATTTTTCTTACTCATGTAATAATAGGAGTACAAGTAGTATTAGAGTGGAAATAATGCAGTAATAATAAAAGTAGTAGAGTTTGTTATTTTGATACATAATGTAAAACTGGGCCAATTTGCCACCTCAAAACATCAATACATGACATCAAACTAAAGTTTTGAGTTTACCAGCAAATATCTCTGGCTCATTAAACATCTTGTCAGTACATTCCTAATATTTTTCCATGTTTCACATTGCTTACCTTTTTTGTAATTATGTTTATGTTTTATGTGCTGTTTCTCTATGTAAGCATAAACAGCCACCCTTACTTGTCAATAATTATACCCTATGTGTCTTCAGTTTTTTTGGTTTGTTTTTTGCTACCGAGCCTAAATTAGACCTTTTAACTCAAGAAGTGTATGCATTTATATTATAGTGCATTTATTTAGTAAATTTTCTAGAATATACTGTCACTTGTAATATTGCATTATGTGCTGTAGTAACAATCCTTTTACAGATTTTGAGTAGTTCCACCTCTGCTCTTCAACAACTCCCTTCCATCTAAACCTCATTACATTTGTTTGACCTTAAGTCATGTGAAATAAGCTCACTCTGACCCAGTTCCAAATCACCTACTAAAAACACAGCACAGATGTTAGAAAATGTGTGTATAGGAGACAGTGTTATGATAATTCAAGGGTGCAATCCCACTCGAAGGCTTGTTGCTCCATCGGCAGAGCCTCAGTGTGCGGCTCAGAGCAGTCAGTCAGTGTGATGATAAGAGGAGCTGCAGATAAAGGCTTACAGTGTTTGGCTTGGCCCGGCCTGCTGGGAGAGCTACGTCTGCTAAAATAAGGTTAAGAGACCCGAGCGGGAAGATAAATGTTTGTGAGAAACAGACTGAGACACAGAGAAACTGATGATGAGCAGAGGTGACTACCACATACAAGCTGACACAACTCCAGTAGTTGGATTCTGTTAGTGGTGAAAGTAAAGAAGATGTTACTTTTATTCTAGTAGTTTTCTCCAAATAAGTAAAAGCCTTCTTGGACCTCAGTGGGTGCAGTAGTAGCAGTGATTGTAGTAGTACAAGTAAAAGCCTTTTTTGACCTTGGTGGGAGGAGAAGTAGTAGTAGAAGTACAATGAGTAACAGCCTATTTGACCTCAGTAGTAGTAATAGTAGTAATAGTAGTAGTGGTGCAATGAGTAAAAGGATATTTGGACTCAGTTTTAGTAGTAGTATTGGAAGTACAATGTTTAAAAGCCTATTTGACCTCAGTTGTAGTAGTGGTAGTAGTAGTAGTAATAGTAGTAGTTCTAGTAGTAGTAGTAGTAGGTAGTAATAGTAGTAGTAGTGCAATGAGTAACAGCATATTTGACCTCAGTTGCAGTAGTAGTAGTAGTAGTAGTAGTAGTAGTAGTAGTAGTAGTAGTAGTAGTAGTGGTAGTAGAAGTACAATAAATAAAAGCCAATTTGATCTCAGTAGCCGTAGTAGTACTAATTGTGCAATGTGTAAAATGATATTTGGCCTCACTTGTAGTAGTAGTAGTAGTAGTAGTAGTAGTAGTAGTAGTAGTAGTAGTACAATGAGTAAAATCCTGTTTGACCTTAGTGGTAGTAGTGCTAGTAGTAGTAGTACAATGAGTAAAAACCTATATGCCCTTAGTAGTAGTCCTATTGTACTCAGGGTTAGGGTTAGGTAGTAGTAGTAGTAGTAGTAGTAGCAGAAGTAGTAGTAGAAGTAGATAATCCCTCACAATAGTTACCACTGAGTGCATTCATCAGTTTTGTCATCCTGTCATCACTTACATACTGCGAAATGACCCAGTGCTGTATTTTTCCTGCTACTTTTACACTGATAAATGTTCATGAGTAGTGATATGTAACTTTATATTTCACTCAGTGGTTGTTTTTACTACTACTGCAGCACATTCACATTTCTTCCTGTCTGGCAAAAAGCCCAAAACAATAATATGGATCAAGGATAAGAGACCTATGCGTTTTGGGGGTATAGATGCATTAACAAAGAGCTTCATTTTGGCAATGAGGTTAATAAATAAAACTGATATAATTGTCCTTTGGGGGTGGGGGGGTTTGAATGAGATGTTAAATTTTGTGTTGTTAACATTTGACCTCCCTTTTGGTTTCTTTTTATTAAGAACACTTACAGCCCCATAAACAAGCCATGTCATAGAGTGTAGTACACATCTCATCACTGAACACCAAAGATTTTAATGCACAAACTAAAATATATTGTTATTTATATAAAAGTGTATATTGCGTCATTCTTCGACAATATACTGTGCTATATTATATTTATCATAGTACCCAAACGCAGTACTGTAAAACCTAAACTTATATTTAAATGTATATGTACAGTCAGTGTGCAGTCCTTATAGTGATGAGTCTGTCCACAAACAACAAAGCCTGTTACAAAAATTTTCTCATAATTTTACATAGAGACATATTGCCGCAGACATTTTTAAATCCTTAACATAAAATTACACCAAATAGAGCTATACCTATAGTTAATACTTCATACTTTTAGACAGTTGTAGTTGCATGAGAAAACTGACAGTGGTAGCACCGGTGTTGTAGTGCCCGAGACCAGTCTTGAGACAATTTTTTTGGTCTTGGTTTTGATCTCGACTCGGCCTCATGCATTAAAAGTCTCTGTCTTGACTCAGTCTTGTGGATGAATGTGAGAGTCAATGGTTGTCTGTATCTGTATCTGTATCAGCCCTACAACTTCCTTGCCATTGTCATTTACTCCCTGCCTCTGACCCTCCTTCTAACACCTCCAGAAACTTCACCACCTAACTTTTACTGGTCACTCGATACATATTATTTCCTTTGCTGTTTGTAGTTTAAGTAGGCTTTAAGTAGTGATGGTTAAGTAGTTACAACTGCTTGAGGGCAGTTAAACAAACCATTTTGTCTGACACAGTTTCAAGCGCTCAATTGATTTCACACTTGATGAAAACCTACTGTGGAGGAGGCATGGAGCAGCATTATGGGATAGGATTAACACATTTGACATTTGAGATTGTGAGCTGAGTGAATGTCTACAAGATGTATAAGCGGCAAGAAACTCAAGCCAGCAGTTTATATGGAGAATAAAAAGTACCAGATGACATAAGCCAACCTCTTCAACCATTAGTGACATTTGAGGGAAATTACCTTCCTTTACCTTGTCACGGTTAAATTGATTATCACCAGCATCTCCATAACACAGACCATATTTACAAAAAGTCTGTTTTGACCCACTTTGTAAGCCTAGGATTGAAAAAAGGAGAAAACAGCTTAAATAGTAATAACATTCTTTATCTTTCCTCTTGGATTTAGATGAAACCCGTGAAACGATTGTATATTTTAACAGGAATTATCTGTAAAAAAAAAAAATTGCGAGTTTAGGATGTCATATAGGTTGTTTTAATCTGCTGACACACTCCAATAAGGAAGTAATGGCTTAATGGCAGAAGTTAAAAAAAAGTCTATTTTATGGCTGAATACATCTTGTTACACAGAGAAGCAATTATTGGAAAAAAAGGGAAGCAAAGTAAAACACAGATAGAAAGTAACAATGCAAGATGTAATGTTTAATGAAGCAAAGAAATATTTGATGTGTGCATCGATTTAAAACACAAGTTCAAAGGTGAAACTTAAAATTTCATGAGGCAAAGGAGGAAAATTTGTTGAATTTAATTTTTTTTTTCTATAAAATGAAAAAATGATAGTAGCTATGCTGTTGTTGGTGATGAGCGTTGGGTTTAGGAAGGTGGATGTTCAAGTGTGATTTTACTGCAAAGTGACTGGAAGAAGTGAAGGAGTGATAGAGAAAATGCATTGTGGGGCGTATTCTGGGAAAGCAGCTTAGCAGAACCAGCAGAGAACCCACGAGGTTTGGAGCAGAAAAACCTTTTACATCAATGATGATGGCCTGAGGGAGACAAAGTGGTTAATATTGTTTTGGTCTTTTACCTTTATCTCATTAGCAAATTATTCACAACTAAGAACAGATGCAGAGGTAACCCAAACAAGTGAAACCCCCAAGAAACAGTAGGCCACTGGATCTCAGGTGATCTGACATTATGTAACCATTATAGACAATCCCAGCTTTGTAGCACAAGGAGCAAAAATATCCATTTCCCTTCAGGGGCCTGGCTTTACTGATTTTCTTCTCTGAGTGTAAGCTTTGCCCCACTTCGCCTATAGGATAACAATATTAGTCTATATTGGTTCCATAATAACTCACACTCGAATATTACCTAGTTTTTGTGGTATTAGTCTGCCAATCTGAGCTCCAGCCTGCACTGAGTTAGCAGGAGTGTTGTAACAGTGTTGTAACAATTATTATATGAAGACCATTTAAGGCTAAAAACATGGACACTGGATGGTCAGTTGAGTGAGGTTAAAGATACATTTGGTGATGCAATGCTAATAGGATTGTTTGTATGGACTAATTTGTCTGCATAGTGATGTCTGAGCAGAGGTCCCTTTTGTCTGCTCCTTTTCTTTCAGGGGTCACCACAGAGAATATTTTGCATGGACATTTTTTTTTTTTTTTTTTATCAGATGTACTTACTTCTGAAACTCTTCTCTCTATTTATCCAGGCTTGAGAAGGTTGCATATTGTAGCTGGAGTTTTTGTTGGCTATGACAGCTGGGGGGCATTGAAACCATCACATCTCACCCCCACTCACCATGTTTGGATGAGGCCCACCTGCTGCATCCTTACAGACCTGAACTATGATCTTATAGAATGGACTTTATTTGACAGTCCTAGACACATTTTGCCTGAGAGGATCTCTCCTTCAATATGTGTACCAAGAAGTGTAAGGTTTCTTCTTTTTTTTCCCCACAGCTGGGTTTAGGAGTTTTTCCTGACCGAGAAGGAAGAGTCTAAAACAAAGATGTCCGGGGTCTGTTTAGTTTAGTGTAGTTATTGTTTGTGTTGACTGTGTGTTATGTCTGATTGTGACTGTTTGTGAAGCCCTTTGAGGCGATACTGAGCTATGTAAATAAAAGTGAATTGAAAATGTGGAGGAACTAACAACACGTAATGTTTAATGTTTAATCATAATAGCAGACATTGCCAATGCCAATAGCTGAAAGACATCTAAATGGTTGGGATATGGAGGTGTATATTGCCACTTAGTTGTTTCATCACCTTGCATTGATAGACAGGCAAAGTAGTCTTGTCTAGAGTAGGTTGTTTGCCCCTCTTATGACATACTGCATCTTGGACAAATAACAGCCACAACACTCAAGAGAGGCTGAAACAAATACTTTGAACTTTGAGGAAAATATTGAATGGACAAAAGACTAGTGACACTTGGGGAGTGATGGGATAAGCCTGGGAAATTGGGTAAAGTCAGAAATGTAGCCAACAGTGGGAGGTTAGAAACTGAGGAGGGTTAGAAAATGGAAACCACGTGCACTTACCTAAAATCTGTCATACTGTAAGACAGAATAAAATGCCACAATGAGTGAGAGGGTGATAGAGTATCAGGAGACCCAGTGTTGTGGTTAGCCTTATCCTCAAAGACTTGTTTTTTCCTCATTCAGATAGCACCATGTGAAAGAAGAACAAGAGTGAACAAACACATGGACCCAATGATAAATTGTGGTGCGGGGAGTTCTGGTTTAAATTTGAGAAAATAAAAACATTTTTAATAAAAACCACAGGCACAATAATCATCTCTCTATATTTCAACCAGTCCCATACCTATATCTCAGGACGGATGCAACTCCAATTTCTCAGCTGTATGTGATATACTGTAGGTCCAAATGAGGACAAAAACTAAGATCAAAAATTTTCATAGCCATCTTTACAGACATCAATGCGGTAGAGAGGCTTCACACAGTTAAACCACCCAAACAACTGACGCCTAAAATTTTGCAAAGATAAATATTTAGCAATTATTACGGAATAATTTATTCAATATGAAATGCAGTTGAGAACTGTCACAGCTTGTCATATAATTGTACCATGCTATGTTATGTACTTGCACAATTATGAAAGCAAAGTTGTTTCATCACATTTTGATTTTTAAATGCCTTTGAATTTCTACCATTGATTTTTTTATTACTGAATTAGAAATATATATTTTTTGTCTCTGCATTTCAGTCACTGAAACGTCAGTATCTAATTTTCATTGTATTTTTTGTAAATTTTTGTAAATTGTAAATTTCATAATAAAAAATGTGCCTTTAAAAAATTCAATGTGTATATACGCTAAACTATGCTGTCAAAAAATTAGCATGAAACATCCGTGTGACTTGCCCCATTTGCACAGAAAAGGTTTTGGTAAGGTATTTTGTTATTAATTGTGTTTTTTACTTCAAACTCAAATTTGCCAAGGGTCATATCCAGTGGCATGGAGAAGGATTCTGGTAATAACTTCAACAAAGTGAAATACCTTTGGAAAAGACTTTTTTTTTTTAGAAAAACTTATTATAACTTCAGATAATACAGTATGTTTAGTATGGCTCTGATTATACAGTGCAGTAGCAAGAAACAATCGAATAACAGCAAAAGCTCTCATTACTTATTAGCTAAACAAAAAATAGCAATTATAAAAAAATCCGCGGGTCAGATCATATAATGTTTTTGATAATATGCCAAAGGCCGGACAGCAGCGGCCGAGCCGCAAGTTTGAGACCCCTGCTCTACTTTATGCACAAATGGGCACCTCAGTACCTCTTCACACGAATGTTAACCTGTAATAACTTTGGGATGGAGCATTAAGAGTGGAGAGGCCTGAGGTGACCCCTCAACCCTTGCATGACTTCCTGATGAAACTCTGCTTAACCTTGAAACATTTGTCAGCCCACTTTGTCATCTTTGTATGCAGAAAGCCAGATGCACCACTCCTAACTTTGTCTTCCCCATAATCTATATTGTTTAATATGGACATTATATAAGCCATGCTGATTTGCTGCTAGTGGATCAGGACTTTCAGGTAGAAAGTCAAGTAAGCTAAATGTAAAAAACAAATAATAATAATAAATAAATAAATAAATATGGCGACATAAGTTTTAATCTGTAAAAAAAATCATCAAAGTCTGACCAGTGACAGTAATGAATCACCACCACAAAGCCTCATGTGTTTTGAGAGAGGGTCAGGCTAGGTTCAAGTCCCACTCATCACTATGCTAAAGGATCAATAAATACAATCTAGGCAATTAACTCATCCAATTACATAAATATTTACAACAATAACAGTTCATCTAATATAGAATGCAAATTAGCTTTTAAAATAGTATAAAATATGGGCTTTGTCTGCTTCTAGCTTTGACTGTCTATTAAAACTGATGATGTTGTTAGCTGTAGTATTATTCCTGGAAATGCTGCATATTACTCAATGTCACTGGGCAACTGTTCAGTGTTTCTTTGAAAAAGGGAACCTCAGATGCACTTTACTACCATTTCCCTTTCTCATCAGACTTGGAGAAATATTAATTCCATAAGGGTTTTATGCATAGTACAAACCCTTTTTATAGCATTCATAGCATTTTCTAATTGCATTTATTTATTGATCTATTGATTATTCTAGTGGTCATACTAGAGCCTACAATGACCCTAGGCCCTGGAACCTATTGTCGGCATTTGCACTGGCGATAGAAACTTGGTGGCATAAGCCCAGCAACGATGTGTGACATCCAGCAACAATGGCCAAAAAAAAAAAAAAAAAAAAAAACACCAACATAGAGGGCAAAGGTCGCCAGATTGCCCTGTTCATGGCAGGAATCATCATTATGGAGTGGCAATTGCTCTGTATAATGTGCAGGTTTTTACAGAGTGAGTGAGACAAAGTTTCCAGTGTCACTACTTCTTTTCTGAATGAAAAGAGGAAAGCTCTTGCTAACTGTTTGGATACACAACAGCACATGACATCACAGCGTTTATCCCCATGTACGTTTAACACATCAGTGAGGCAATGCTCCAAAAGCTAACACAACAACACACGTGAGCTGCAACTGGCTGGTCACTACTAAGTTTGGAGTTGTGTTATTGATTTATGAGGGTAAATATGACAACATCTGAGATATTCAGAAGGGGAGGTGATGAGGAAAGACATGTGTAATGTATAACATAGCACTTCACAGTGAGAGTCCCAAAATTAAGTAAATTGCATTACTTTTACCTTTAATGAAGCACCAACCTGGAAGAGCATCCATGCCATACATACCAACAACCTAGGAGACTATACATGGAAAGGTATGAGAACGAATACACGCCGCAATGCAAATGCTTCTGCATGGCTTAACAGCAACTTCAGTATATCTCTGTCCTTATAGTCATGAGATAGGGTACACCCTTGGGAACAGACTGTTAATTGCAGAGCTAACACTTAAAGACACAAAAAGACATAGACATGACAACCATTACCACTCGCTTTGGGCATATGTAAATGGCATGCAATGATAAATCATTTGAAAAGCCAATAAAACAAAATAATAATTTAGACCAACTAAAACCATGCTGGAATTGCACTTGCAGGTAAATAGAACACCACTGTGTAAGTCAGATCCACCAATTTTAGCACAAACCAGCGTAAAAAAAAAAGGTCAAAAAGCAAAATCAGCACCTGGGACCGAAGCAAAACAGGTTCAATAAATCAATTTCCCATCAATATTATTGTATACTGACACAACAACAGATCTCCAGCAGTTAACCAGCCTGGATTATTTAAGTGCATTGCATGACCTCGCATGTAAATGTATAATTATAAAAGTCCCCTGTGACTAAACATTCATTTACAATATTGATTTACTTCTTGCATTTCACAATATCACTCAATCTTTTCTCCCAAATAAAGTTTAACTATTCATTTCCTCCACCCAGTTTTAGTCATGAGTCGCTCCTTACTCTGCCTCTTGATCAATGTAATTTCTGACTTATATGCATGTGAACTAAAGCAGTGATGTGACCTGGGTAAATAAGTCTCCCTCCTCTCACCAAAGAAGCCAGTGGTCATCTGGCTGCTTTGCATGCACTACAAATAGAGATATACCAGCCAAAGCTAACCTCATTAACCTTTCACATCTCTTATATCCCGATACAGCCTGACCTCCCCAGTGTGAACTAGAAGCTGACCTTTGACCTCACACCATCCATCTATTGATCCAGTAGCAGACAGCTGAGCTCGCATATTTATCTGTTTATTCAGTGTTAACTCTATGGATGCAATTACAGCTCACTCACAATGTTGTACTTATCGGAACGGAAAACCACAATCGCCTATGAAGTTGTTGACACTTCGACGGCCTTTTACATGTGGCTTTTACTCATAATCACCACAAGTTTTTCTATCAAGCTCCCAGCAGTCAGACAGCACACACTCAGACTATTATCACTGTGGTAGTGGGGAATTACGATGGCATTTACTGTACAAAAGATTAGACAGGTTTTTAGGTAGGCAATGAAAAAAGAACAGTGTATCATTGTACAAAAATAAGTAAAATTGCAAAACTAGAAGCACCTCTGCCAAGGCACTGTTCCTATCTTGCAATGATAAATCTTCTAGTTCAGAGGTACTCTTTCCATTAAAAGATAAAAACCATTATATCTGACAATGGTAAAAAAAATAAATAAATAAAAACTATTAATTGTGTAGGATCTGGTGTGTATCTCAAAATGGTAGAGAATCTTTTAAAGCACAATTTAAATGGTGATCTGGATCCACACCAAAATTAACAATATGGAAATTTTCATACCACAAAGTCTACATTTATCAAAGAGTTAACAGCGTTTCTCCCACCTCTAAACTTTAGCACAGTTCTCTGTTTGTATGTATAAGTGTGCTTCTTGGTGTGTTTATGTTCATGGTCAAGTCTAGGGATTGAAATTTCCCAATAAAACTATTTTAAGTTTCTCTGAAAACTGTGTTGGAGTCCACCACAATCCCTGGTTAAAGATTATTGCTTAAAAAAGAGGCAACCACAAAAATTACTCAACACAACACAATACACAAAGCGCCAGGATTTCAGTGATTTGGCTAACTCTCCGACTTCCAACTGGAGCAGCTTTGGCGTGAAACAATAAAACACTGAGAAGAAACAAAGAGGTGCTCTCTGCTGAGAAATTTCCTCATCAGATGTAAAAACCCCATGGAGCCCAGGGGATGCATGGATGTTTATGACCAGGTACTTATTTTGTGTAATATCTGTTTACCTCTGATTTATGAGGAAATATTAAATTAAATATAAACCAACAGTGTTTCGCTGGTAATTTTACCTAGAGAATTTTAACTAAATAATCATCCAAAACCACAAGGCACTCAGGATTGTTGCCACACGAGGCAAAGGGAGAGTGTTCTTTTCCAGTTTAATTGACAAAAAATATACATATTTAAACTCATAAGATTTCACCAGGTTAAAATATTCAGTATAGAAAACAAAGAAAATATTTTTCTTTCACTTTGGCCTTTACCTTTTGGGGTTGCCACAGTAAATGAGCTACCTTTATGCAGTGATTTACACATTTATTTGGCATAGTTTTTTACAATGGATGCTCTTTGTGACACTACCCTCTCTATTTATCCAGGTTTGGGACTAGGAGTACACTAGCTGGTGACCCTTTGTGGCTGCAAACATGAGAACATGTAAACTCCACACAGAAAGGTCAGGTCCAAGACCCAGGAGCTTCATGCTGTGGGGCAAGAGTGTTAACCACTGTGCCACCATGTTTTAGTTTAAAGAACAACTCAACCCTAAACCACTTTTTTTTAGTTGATCAGCAACACTTTAGTGGCACATCTCACTATTTATAGTGGTACCTTTGACCATTTTGTTAAAAAAGCAGTGCTGCCCTCCTAGGGTCAAGCAGTGGGTCCTGCTGCTCAACAGTTGCAGATAGACAAGTGTGGTGTAGTATTTTACCTTGTTACCAAACCTGTGTTAGCACACCTGCCTTACCACACCTGCCTTACCACAACTGTGTTACCACACCTGTGCCATGTGTCACGTGCTTCCCACGCCCTCGCCGTCTCTCTCCCCTGCACACTTGCAGTCCTGTAGTTGGCTGGTGTGGCTTGTTTTCCTAAAAATGCCAGGCAGCCCCACATTTACCGTCCCTCCCTCACCTCCCACCCCGGGAGTGGAGTCAAGAACACTGGACTGACTCTGCTCTCGTTTGTTAGGCGTTGTGGAAGAAAAAGAAATCACAAAAACGTACAATCTGTCACCTCCAAAATAAAAGTGTTTAAGGCATTTGTGGCTGTGTATTTTTTTGGGGTGGGGCCTTGGCAACCCTGCTGTGGAGGACGTCCATGACGCTGCTCTGACAGCTGTTGCTCACAGGTCCAGGCCTCGCTCCACCTTCAGTTCTCCCCCTCTGTGTCTACCTGGTTTATGCACACTTTTTGAGCAGTTTTTAATCTCTGGCAGTGGGTGGAGTAGGGCCTGGGCCAGGGTTGAGTTGCTCTTTAACTAGAACATGGTGAGCTAGAGTTAAGCTCAGACAATAAACAAGCGCAATCCTGCAACTATCTCTATCTGTGTGAATGAAGAGGCAATAGTTGTCTGCAATAATTTTTTTCTCTACGTTTTTTTTTTTTTTTTTTTTTGGTTTACTTTTCTGACCTCTTCATCCTCTGCCAACTAGACTGTTTTGTTAGTGTTCTTAACTTCAAACTCAGTCTAAATAAAAGTAAATGTAAAGTAATTTTGTGATGTAAACTGAATGGGTGGTTTACAAGAAACACAGGACATCTCAAAGATAAAAGGTGTTCTTAAATTGTTGCTAATACTATAATTAAGTTCATTACCCCATCGCCACAATGTCATGACATGTCCAGTGAATTTCTTTAAAAATTTCCAAGTAGTTCTCCACTGACCACCCACACAAAGTAATCTCATTAAGTGACTAATTTGACAAGTTGACTCAAGTACGATGTTAAAATGTCAGATCTTTCTTAACCCTAAGCACACTACATCCAACCTCCTACGCTCATAATGACTAAAAGCCCACTCTCCAAGATCCTTCCTTTTTGTTTTACAGCTGCAATTTTCTTTGTGATTACTTCCTTTGCCCCAAAGATGAAAATGGTTTTCATACACACCAGAAATTAAGTAGAGCTCCCAGCTTGGAAAGTGCAGTATTCGTCAATGTATGTGTGTAGCATTGATGCAGCCCGTGTGTGTTCAGGCCTACAGCTGGTTCTTGGATCCAATTGTTTGAGTCTAATGCACCATGATTGGGTCAAGAGTCTTTTAAGGTGAACAGTCGAACTATTGAATACTGAATCAATTGGCTCACAACATGGCTATATTTTACTCTAAAATGGTCAGAGGAGGGACAAACAGAAGAGAGACAATAGGACACTGTGTTGTGCTGTGGTATAAGAGACCAGACTTTTTTAAACATTAGTTAAGGATATAAAACATTTGGGATTTTAAATGAAGAGCACATCTACCCTATGTATTATTATGATTTTTAAGGAAACTTTTGCAATCATACCTAAGCAATACTATTGCTATATCTTATTTATTTACCTTTATTATCAACAGACACTTTGAGGTCCATCATGTTAATGGCCAGTTTAGTTCTTGTTCAGTCTTGGTTTAGTCTTTGTTTAGACCTCATTTAGTCCTGGTTTAGTCCTTGTTTAGTACTCATTTAGACCTGATTTAGTTCTGGTTTAGTCCTGGTGTAGTCCTTGGCTTATTTAGACCTGGTTTAGTCTTGATTTAGTCCTGACTTTTTCCTAAATAAGTTCTGGTTTAGAATTTTTTTTTTCTGGTTTAATCCTGGTTTAATCCTGGATTTAGTCCTGGTTTAGTCCTGATTTAGTCCTGGTTTAGTCCTGTTTTTTGCCTGCTTTAGATATAATTTAGTCTAGCAATAGAAAAATACCGAGGTCCGGACCTCTGTGACCTCTATTGTGCGTACGGCCATGCTTCTATTCACTAACATTGACTTTTTGTGATAGGATGTATGGTAATTGATAGATTAAATCTGAGCATGCACTGACAAAATTGTGGTCCAACACATTTCTGTAGCTTGTTCAGCACAGCATAAAAAAAAATCATAAATCTATTGTATATCTTTTCATCTTAGGCTTATTTGCTAATTATACATGTTAATTGCTATGTTAAATAAAATGGTTAAACTTTAATACACTTGCTAATGTTTTCTAACCAGGCTCAGATGTTACATAAATTACATAAATATATAGTTGCTTGAGTGTCAGTTGCCAAAAAACATTTTGATTTTTCAAAATTTGCAATATTTGGCACTGGTTAACTCTAATTCCGCCGCTGAAAATGTACTGTGGGCTCTCAGGGTCTATTACTTCTCATTTTCCTCCTTTTGTAAACACCGTCACCCCGGGAGCTTGCTGTTAGTTTGTGAGCTTTGACTAGGGATTTTATTTTTTAAATTTCAGAACTTTTCCCTTTTGGTCCTGATTTTGTCATTGTCCCTAAAAGTCAGTTCTGGGTCTCACTACAATCTGGTCTTCATCATCGCTTCTGGTCTCAGGTTGGTGTGGTCCAGACCACAGCACTATAGGTCTCTCTAACTGAAAGATTAGTTTTTGGAGGAGTTCCTGCAGCAATTTGAGGAGGATTTCCCTCTTGAGCCACACAGCTGATTACACGAAGGATTTAAACTTTAAAGAGACATTACAAAGAATGAGAAAAGCTCTGAGACTGAACTACAAAAGCAATACAGACATGCCAGGAGCAGATGATGTTTGGATAACTACCACAGGGGCAAGATGGATCCTCTTTGTGAAGCAGGAGAGGAATGCAGACAGGCTTCCAATAATGACATGGGTAGGTAATATTAAAAATAATGAAGGGGATCACCCAAACACTGATGAAAGAAAAAATTTTAGGCAAAGGTTGATCTTAAAGTAAACACTCCCATGACCCAGCAATAGCTTCATATGCTAAGATTTAGCCTTTGTATTCGCTTGAGGCAATTCAACATCATGCAGGTCTATCTGTGCCACTATGCTGAAGCTTGAAGATTACAATGGTGCCAGTTACAGGTTGGTTTCAGGTAGTCCTGAGAGACAATGGCACACATTTTTCTCCCAGTTGGGGGTGGCATGTTGTCAGATGACTAATCCAGCTCTGTACTTAATAATAGCCGTACAGTCAGTCCCAGTATGCCCCCTACACAGAGTCAGTCAGTGCCAGCTATTGTCCCTGGCATTGCTGGGGGCAAGATAATTAAATCTCCCTCCAATGGGACAGCCCCTCAGCCCTAGCACATTCACCACGTTCACACAGCACTGGCCAGCACTGCCTGTGCTGTTCCCAATGTTTTTTGAAGTGTGAAATTGAGCCCAGATGCTCACAATAAAGTAATGGGACTCTGGGAAGACGTCTGTTACGTTTGTGCTTTGTACTTATGGACTAGTCAGGCCAGAGCTGGGGAAACAGTGACAATTAGACAAACTTTCATAAATAAATTAAATATAGTACTGCAAACATTTTAGAGAGGGGTGAAAAATACTTTTATCTAAGAGTGCTTCAGTAAATACAGAATTTAGTTTTGGTATGAAAATTTCAAAGGGTAGTAATCAGCCAAGCCGATTGTGCATTTTTGTACATTTGCATGATATACACAGGACAGATGTGCTGTCATTCGGGCCAAATTTTGGGATTAGTCAATTAGCAAGAATCTGCCACCTGGCAGACTCAGACTTATATTATTTGTGATCTGGTAGCCCATCCTTAATTTTCCCTTGAAAGTGAAGTGAAACGGATGATAGACCAGCAGAGAAAGTGTTTCCAATGGAAAATGAGCTCACAAGAAGGGAGTGTGTATACAGAGACACTTCAACTCCTTGTGAGTTTCCGCTTCTCCTAATCGTTGCTGGACCAGTGTCAAAACCTCTGTTAGCCTGACACTTATCTCTGAGTGTTCATCTTTGATGCAATTTTAGAAAAGCCCAGATTAGTCTTCTATTCTTTCTAGCTAAGATGCATGAATTAGAAAACATAACTTATATTTCATACATTTACTACTACTTAATATATTGGTGGGGGAGGACTGAATGAGTTATTATAATACTTAAAAAATAAAATATAACCAAAAGATAACCACAGCCAAGTTTAACCTACCACTGATAATTAAGGAAATGAAATCTATGAATAATTCGTTGAAATGTAAAATATGCCAGCATTAACACTATGCCCACTATAAGCATTAACCATAGGTTTTAAAGAATGAAATGGGATCTTTTAGAGTCTGGAGCAAGAAATCCACAGCTGACACTTCCCAGCTGAGGTTTGGGCCAAGAGCACTTTTCCCTGAAGACGCATCCATTTTCTCTGAGGACATTATTGTCAATGGAGAAAATTAAAATTTCCGTCATGAAACATTTGTCATTCAGCTGAATTCCCAGTCATATAACATTTGGCTGCGGCCATTTACCTCACACGTATACCATGTGTTATACTGAAGATAAGGTCATGTGTTAACGTTCAAATTAATATGTCCCATATCTGTGTATTGGGATTGTGTTCATTGCTGGAAGCTCAAAGCCTATTTAGCAACTCCATATTACATCAGATTTTGTGTGACCCTGCCTTTAGTTTTTGCGCCAGCCAGGGCACAGGCCAACCACAAATGGTAGCATGTTGACAAATGGCTGATGGGCTGTGAGCAACTGTGATTAAACTGGGGTCAGAACCATTAGTTGTGCTTGTCTGCTTATTTATTCAGCTAAACAGCGTGTATTACTGAAAATGCAGCCCTGTCCAACAAATATTCTATCTCCATATTGCAACTAAAAATCAACTATGTCTCCTCCTGAACAGTCAAGCAACGGTATTCATCCCCCACATGAAAATTATTTTATCCACTTCAAAGAACACTGCAACTTTATGTCTCATAAATCTGCTCTCCCCAGTGAGTATTACAGTAGGTTGTGTGTAGTGGTGGATTTAGTTCTAAACTTTATTAATTAAGTAAAAGTATAGATTTTCCTGGTCAAAATGTAGTATTCAAATATTCAAAGTACTTTTAAAAATATGTTTTTTCCAAATGGATTTCAAATGAGTGCAAGAAAAACTGGGTAAAATATAAATGAAATACATTTTCATACCTTTTTAATCCTACCCTCTAAAGATGAGATGTCTGACTTATTTCATTTTAGTCTTATAGAGTCTCCACCTCAGAATAAGAATATGTTTGTACAGAATCAGTAAATGAGAAACAAAGGAAACAATCGGGGACTAAAGTCTACAACAGTAGAGTCTAAACTGAGATCCATGTTAAATCAGGACATTCTAAACAAAAACTGAAGGTAGCAATGGTAAACCTGAACTGCACCAGGTTTAGGCCAAGTCCTAAAAGTAACAATGAAAATTATTAACTGATTATCTTTTGAGACCACATGCACACCAGAAATTACATGGACACGTCTTTCTCTGCAGAATTTACTTCTGCATTTATAGAATTGTAGTGGAGTAAAAAGTATTATATTTATCTTCCAAATGTAGAGGAGTAAAAGTCAGAAGTTTCCCCAAAAAATACTACTCAAGTAAAGTACAGAATCTCAAAAACTCTACTTAAGTACAATACTCAAGTAAATGTACTTAGTTACTGTCCACCTCTGGTTGTGTGTTGTAATGCGGTGGGGTTGCTTCAATATAACAAACTGCATTTCACTTTGACATTTTGTCCTGAAGTAAAAAGCGTCCATAATGGCACTAAGCATCTCCTGCCAATGGCTGAGTAGGACAACAGACGTACATTTGGCTGAGACAAGTTAAGGAAAACCACAATGGATGTCACAATAATGAAAGTGGACAAACAGTTTTGGTGATGGTCAGATTGTGAGGGGTGAGGCTGCCAATGTGTCCTGACATAACCATATTTAAAATAAAATAAATGAAACATAAATGTGTGTTGGAACAAAATAAAACTGTGTAATACCATGTCAGCACAATAATCATTAAACGTGGTGATCTTGTTTCACTTTTTCAACGCTGGAGTCGCAACGAGCCAGTGCTTTTGGTGGACATGCCCTGAAATCTCAAGAGGACATTATACAGTCTTAGAGTCTGGCAACCTACTGTGTGTTTATACAAAATAATCAACATATTCACAGCTCCTTGTCTTCTTCTTTGCTTTCATCCGCTCACCTCTTCTTCAGAGGTTGGCACAGCAAATCATCTGCCTCCATCCATCTCCTAAGGTCCGGTAAGGCCACATTGATGAACTGCATATTAATTTGGCATAGGTTTTAATTTCGATGTCCAGCCTTTTCTGCCCTTAACTAGTAGATCTATGGTTTAAGTTAAGCTCGGAGCACTATATTTCATTATTTATATTTATATTTTGAGATAAGGCTAGTGCTTCTAAGCTATTTTTGAAGTTCACTGAAAGGTTCCTGTTGAATATATAAAACCTACCCTTCACCACACACAGAAATCTTTGGGGTAGCCTCCCACATACACATCTGTATGACCGGCCCAGACCGACCCACGTCAGCTGTCGTCATAGGCCTTTGGGTGACTCACAGTGACCAAAAACACCCAGACAGCAGATACAAGTCTGTGTCACTGAGAAAGGCCTGTCTGTGCGTGTTATTAGGCTGTGGGGAAATTAGAGGATTGCCCAAGCATTGAGACGCTGAGAAATTGAATGTCCATGTGGGGGGTGGGGAGGAAAGAGAAGCCTCATTACCTCTATTGCTCTCTGTATTACACACATATATTACATATATATATATATATATATATATATATATATATATATATATATATATATATATATATATATATATGTATATATGTAATATATATATATTATAGTTTTCTCTTGAAACATGGAAACTGGGGAGAGTGCAGCTGAAGAAGTGCCTTGTGAATTTAAATAAAACATCTCATATCATTTATACTTTCATTATCAGTCTGCTCATCTTTCATTTCTATCAATGCTTTGAGTTTAAAAGTGACCCATATACTCTCACATTCGTTCACTATTGGCTATAAAGGTAGAACTATGCAATCCTGCTTGTTTTTTCACTTTTTGTTTTGTTTATGTTTTTTTCTATGTTGCTCCCTTACATTTTGGAGTAAAGCACTATGAACAAAGGTTCTCTCAGCCGTTTGGTTACTCTGACATAATAAACTTCTAAGATATAAAGCCACCACTGGATTGTTGTTATGGCTAACTGGGAGGTGTCGCTTTCTCTTGAGACATAACACTTCAGAGACATTGGGTTGGTTCTCCCATTCTTGCGAGGCTGGTTATTCCCCAAGATACACCAGGAGGAGGTGAAGGGAGCGTTATTCACCCAACAATGACTCATTTAGCCATGACACTGACTCCAAAGTTGTTTATAAGGTTAAAAAAAAAAAAAGTTGCATAGTTCCATTTTAAGATTTCCTGATTTAGAAGTACCTGTATGTGCATGTAATTTATGAATGTTTTTTTTTTAACTCAGTGGTGTTGGATTAATTTTATTGTCAGTGCTTGTGTCAATAGATGGGGTACTTTCACATTAATACATCATAAAACGTGCCTGAGCCCCACCAACTTGTTGCCAGATGCCAGACCTCGGTAAATAAAGCTAAAGCCATAAAGCAATTCCCATGACAACTACAGAGTTTACCAAAATAGAGATGGCTTGGGATTTGATTAAAAACAGTTATCAAAAACCACCATCTAACACTTTTTTAAGCAATCTCCACCCAGGCATTTATTTTGATGGTAAACAAATAAATCACTTTAAGTTTAACCTGAAAACAGTGTGATTTTCTTCATAATGGATTTTATTTGAAAGACAATGCAAATAAATAACAAGGTAGTCATTACTGTCTGTTATGTTAAAAGAAATATTGCGCAAGTCTTATTTCCATATGTACAACTAAACAGTGGTTTAGAGGTCTTCTATGGATCTTGTTCTGAAGTTTAAGTGACATATTTTGCAAAAGATGGTAGGAATTTTCAAATGCATGTTGACAGTTCTTTGTAGTGTTTTCATAATTCAAAATCACATCGACCCTTGTGCCTGCTACATGCCCCATGAAACTGGCAAATCCCCTCAGGATCACTTGAGACACAGCCTTCCTGGAGCATGTTCACTTCAGCTTCTGAACCAAACTCGGACTTAGATGTAGTCCATGAAAATCACCGCATCAAAAACATGTGGCCAGACGGTGGGCTGCAATGAAGAGGAGAGGCCCTTTGAGGCGAAATCAGATTTTATTATTTTGTGAAAGTCTTAACATCCTGTCTGTCTAATATCTGTGACCAAATTTAGTTGTGTTTGATAATACTTAGCCAAAATGCAGGTTACGATACACAGAAATGTCCTGCATTCCTCTCAAGTGCCCAGGAAGATTATGAAAAACATAACATTGTAAGGTGATGCAAATCTTATGATCAAGATACAGTAAATCCCATGGACTAAAATCAAATTATTATTTTTTTACAATTATATAGTAGGATTTTTTCTAGAGACTGTATTCTATGTAATAGTTGTCAATGCACATCAATTATTCAGCAAATTGCATTGGGGTTTGTTCTTAAAGTACTAAAGTTATTGATTGGTGTGAGTCAGAGCATGGGTTATTAAGTTTAAATAAAAACATTCATATATAATAATTGTCTTGAACTTGCAGTGCCTTATTAGTGTTCAGCTAAATTTAAATTTGTCCCTGGGGCATACATCTGGGGTGGGATAGTCCTTGCAAATTGTACTGATATATAGTTGAATTTTGGGGTGAGTACAAGATATTCACTCACTGTAAGAGGGAGAAAACTAACAACATAAGCAAGACTGCCTTAATGGTCTTTTTCCTTTATTGATATTATTTAGCCTCAGACAAACCACAAATCAATGGGAGTAGCTAATGTTTATTAGCTACTGATTGCCCTGGACTGAATCTATATAAGGTTAATTGTTTTGAACCATCTACTGCTAAGTTGTTTTTTGCTTCCCTTTGTTTTCTTTTCCTCTCTCTATTTTGTGTTTGTTTCTCTGTTTCCTCGATGTGTTCAATGCTTAAAGCTTCATGATTTATGGAGGGTGTCACCAACAAACATGTCCTCACATCTGGAACTCCTGCACACAGTTCACCGTCTCAAGCACTGCAATAAAAAAACATACATAAATTAAAATTTTGACCTACAATCTTTCCAATATTAAGAGCACGTGACTTTAGCTATTACCATGGCAATAATCAATAACATTCCCATCCTCCTTTGCCGTGAACAAACCAATGTGTATCTCAAAAGGTTAGTCATTAAACCTGGATCCAAACTCTTAGCCTTAGAAAAACAGTGTCTGTTTGTGTGTTGTCATGCAGTGTTAACTAAGGACAGAAGATGTTTTGATTCCAAATGTTACAATCACGCTCGGTCCCAATGGTGTTATAGACATAATTAAAAACACTAAAACAAATAAAGATCTGCATTAAGACAAACCCCAGAATGCCCCAGGTCACCAATCCTCCTATAAGTGTTTTCCTTGTAGCTCCTAATTTTATTTTAGCTCCTGTATACATACTGTATTTTTTGCACTTCTATTATTTGTGACAACAATACAGCTTGTTTATGGTAATTCTACAAACCCAATAAAAAATAAAAATGAAAACTATGTAATCCATTGCAAATCTCATAAAACTACTTTATGTCTTATTCACAACAGACCATAAATATAACAGATGTTCAGACTGAGAACATTTTTACCATTTCCAATTCGCATTTTGTTCTCTCTTCCCAACATTTTGGGATGTGTTGCTGCCATCGAATTTACAAACATGTACCTCATGCAGTATTGCTCAGTGGTAAAGCTGCGGTGCATAAGGCAACTACAGCCTGCCTCTACGTTGTGGGTTCGAGTCCAGACACCAAGAGATTGCCAAATGTCACTCCCTGCTCGCTCCCCGATTTTCTACTATACTCTGTTCTATCAATAAAGCCTAAAAATGTCCCAAAAATATCAAAAATATAAAAATTACCCACATGCGTGCCAAGATATGAGGTCAACATGTTTAAATAAAATCTTAGTTTTATTGATACCAATGGTACAGTTGATTTATTAACAATTAAAAATACAGCATGTGGGCAGCTTCAAATAGCTTGGGTTGACTCTTACAGCAAACTGCAACAGCTCAAATGACATCAGAGTGAGAACAGCCACAGCCCCGAAAGTGGTGAGTGACCTGGACAGCATTTGGAGCAACAATATACTTTTGGAGCAACAAGTACAGATCGCTGATAGTTCTGATCGCACTATACGGATGCGAAACTTGGACACTTAAAAGTGCAGAGGAAAGACAGCTTCTAGTATTTGAGAAGGAAGACTTAAAAAAATCCTAGGTGTACACATCATGGATAATGGAATGAACGGTTCTCAACCAGACAGAAATGACTGGGCATGTACTCAGAATGGACAAAAACAGGGTGCTAACAGTGCTAACGTTGCACTTCATGGTAGTGTGACAGGAAAAGCAAAGAGAGGGTGCCCAAGAACAATATGGTTGTTGTCAGTGCTGGCAAGATACAACCTGGGACCTCATGTTGTGATAGAGGTGCACAAGAGAACAATGGCGTTTGGCGTCAACTTATGCAAGAGCCCACCTTGAAGTGCAATAGCTTGCGCAATGTTACGGCGGAGAAGAAGTTGATGTTGTTTACATCTTTTGTTTTGGTTCTAAAACTGCATTGCCAATTGTCCAATCAGAGAAGTGGAAAGACTGCAACCCACAGATCCTTGTTTTGATTTAGACTGCAGTACCATTTTCAAACCATTATGAGCACTTGCCGCTTACAGTACCTTTAAAAACATGTTTGTTTTGAGATTTGCACACCATTATCTATTGTTTTTCTTTACATTTTAGACATTGTCCGAACCTTTTTGAAATTTGGTTTGTATGTAATATTAATGCGCCTTGATGCAGCCAAGCTATTTTTTTTTTTTTTTTCATTCTTAGTTTTCATTATTTCTAACTTTTTGTGTTTGGAAGCAGCGCTGCGTTTACAATACTGTTGTCATGGTTCTTGAGGAAGAAAATAGTAGCAGGTCTACATCACTTCCAAGAAATTGATGCTGTGGTCCTGTCCCTAGGCTGCAATAGTTGCTTAATACAGCATAAAATTTCCACAAAGTTTAAAGATACACCATTTAATAGTATTTCATAGCATAGTGGAGTAAAATGGTTTTGCATAAAAAGGTACCTGTCTGGTACATTTCACAAAATACTCTGTGTCTGCTAAACTTCTCATACGTGTTAGTAAGTTTCCCAAATGATCTCATCTCTTGACTCCACCGAACCTGCTGATGTCTGGTTAACGTAATATGTGTCTGAGGCTGCATTTGTGCTGGGTTAAAGCTTGATTGCAGTATTTTGAGGTTTGATGTTATGAAAAGTAAATTTAGTATAATAATCTAATAATTACTGTAGTCTCCTCACTCATCCCATAGGTGATCCCTGTTGGGTGGGTGTGCTCAGCTGGCAGACTGAGGCGTGGCTAGGTCGAAAGGCCAAAGGTCGGTCATACTCTGGGGTCTCTGCACCATCACTGCAGTAAAATAGTGCAGGAATAGTACAGACCAGTGTAGGCCTGTTTCCATTATGAATCCACTCCAGGCTGTGGGAAACTCAAAACTTGTTGTCATCCCCATGCTGAAAAACAGTACTGAACTTTTCTCCAGATGTTAGAGATAAGATAGACATCCTCCAAGTGCCAGCATTTTTTTTCTATCCTATTTGCAACCCACTCCTAACAACAGTATGTATATAACTACACTTCATGCCTTTCTTTAAAAAAACTAAAATAAAACTGGCATTGGTCACCAAAATAAAAATGCATGATTTCAAACAGAGGTTTAGAGATTATCTAAAACAGTGTGTCCAGCTGTACAGGAGCAGACGCCACCGGTCTGAGGCAATGTACCCTGGAGCTCAAAGAGCATGAGGAAAGTTTGTAAAGTTTGTATTTTGGCGTATTCAGGGCTCTGCATTGGGGGGGAAGCTGTGTCTTTCTGCTGCTGCAAAATGACTGAATGTGGAGTATGAGCGGCAACAGGCTGTATTTTAGACATTTAAGGACATATTCATTTATTAAAAGAAAAAAATAGGGGGTTAAAGTATTGTTGTGGCATATACTTATTTTGTATTATTATTAATAAAATGGTATCATGGTCATTACTGATTAGCCTATATTAATATGCATGTATACAATGAAATGTCATAACTTCAATTTAAAAATAAAAATGCATATGCATAGATTCAATACACACAGAGTGATCTGTGTTATTCAAGCATGTATGTATTTTAATTCTGATGATGTTATGTAATGTAATACAATGTTCACATTTTATGAGATACTAAATTTTGTTTTTTTGTCTTCATAAGGGTTTGTGAACCGCTCTTGGCAGCCAGGGGCCGGAGGGTGTCAGGTTTGGGGACCACAGGATTTCATCTCTGCTTTTTGCGGATGATGTTGTCCTGTTGGCTTCATCAAACCAGGACCTTCAGTGTGCACTGGGACGGTTTGCAGCCGAGTGTGAAGCGGCTGGGATGAGAATCAGCACCTCCAAGTCCGAGGCCATGGTTCTCGACCGGAAAAGGGTGGCTTGCCCTCTCCAGGTTGGAGGAGAGTTCCTGCCTCAAGTGGAGGAGTTTAAGTATCTTGGGGTCTTGTTCACGAGTGAGGGAAGGATGGAGCGTGAGATCGACAGGCGGATCGGTGCAGCGTCTGCAGTAATGCGGTCGTTGTATTGATCTGTTGTGGTGAAGAAAGAGCTGAGTCGAAAGGCGAAGCTCTCGATTTACCGGTCGATCTACGTTCCTACTCTCACCTATGGTCATGAGCTTTGGGTCATGACCGAAAGGACAAGATCCCGGATACAAGCGGCCGAAATGAGTTTCCTCCGCAGGGTGGCTGGGCGCTCCCTTAGAGATAGGGTGAGGAGCTCTGTCACCCGGGAGGAGCTCGGAGTAGAGCCGCTGCTCCTCCACATCGAGAGGAGCCAGCTGAGGTGGCTCGGGCATCTGTTCCAGATGCCTCCTGGACGCCTCCCTGGGGAGGTGTTCCGGGCATGTCCCACCGGGAGGAGGCCCCGGGGAAGACCTAGGACACGCTGGAGGGACTATGTCTCTCGGCTGGCCTGGGAACGCCTTGGGGTTCCTCCTGAGGAGCTGGAGGAAGTGTCCGGGGAGAGGGATGTCTGGGTGTCCCTGCTTAGACTGCTGCCTCCGCGACCCGGCCCCGGATAAAGCGGAAGAAGATGGATGGATGGATGGATAAATTTTGTTTTACATTACCTGTAAACCATTATCATGTGTGTACAAGATTCAGTTCAATCCTAATTTGGTCATTAGTGGACAAGCCTTCCAACTCATTGTTGGTATTATTGTTATTACTGTCAACTGGGCTGCTGACATACCCTTATGTTAACTTCTTCCTCCTGATTACAGCATTATTACTTCACAATATTTGTACAGTGAGTGCCTTAATTGTGCATGTGTCTGAGAGCATGTCTCTGACAACGCAGGGGGGGTCAAAGTGGGGCGGCTGCCATTAGAGGTGCAAAACATATCCAAACATGCTTATTTTATTTAAGTTACTTAGTGTTTTAATTGGCAGCCATTATTTTTGTTTTAGTCTTAACCTTTGGGATTTTAGCCTCACAAAAATATAATTAGGATAGGTGAATGTGTTGTTAGGCTGGTTGCCACTGCTTTTGCACATGAACAGCTCTCTTAAGGATATTAAGGATACTGTAACATTGCCATTTCTCAATCCAGTGGAAGCGATGTAATCTAAAGCGCAGAAACTTAGTGGTTTGCCTCTGGTCAAGGCTATAAAATGCAATATGGCCTCTAACACAGTAAGCTGGAAGTAGACAGTCAAAGTACTCTTTCCATTGGGATTTAAGTAAAGATCTTACTGCAGCAGCTTCAGGACTGTTTGAATTATAAAACATTTGAACATAAGTCACACGCTTGAGCAGGGTTTCCATCCAAACTTGATGCAGATCTTGCATTTCAAGTATAGAAAATGGAGAATAGACTGAAATTAGTTATGACTAGGCAAGTTACAAAGCTTGAGATTGCTACACTGATTGCTATAAATGCAGTACGTGTGATGCAGGGTCTTGAAGCAAGGGCGTTACAATGTCGAGCCGTGTACACATTGGAAAGATGACATCAGAAGGTTTTTTGAAAGGTCATAGTGACCAGACATTTTACTCACAACTTCTGACAGTTACAGGATTATTTTGGTTTCCTCATCTGTCCTTTTGTAAGTACGCCAGTCATGGACTTTATGTTTAATGCAACTTCAAAATGCACATAAAAATAAGGTGATGGAAATCCAGCTATAGTTATTCAGTCTCATCAAAGTGCTTTTTAACAAATGGGATGTTTATTAAACATAGTGTTGTCTTAGTTTAAACTTTGAAATGACAGGATAATGGTCTTAAGGAGGACATAGTGGAAAGTGAACTTGTTTTAAGTGTAAGGTTGACACGAGGCCCTGTACGTAATGGCTTTCGCTGCAGACGTATCCTGGAAAAACCTGGTGAGATCATGGAAAACCTTGATCTTCGACAGAGGCAGTTGGTCCCAGCTGCTCGTCTGGCTTATACCTTTAAAGGCTGAATCACAGGATGGCAGCTAACTACTGAACAGCTTTTAGGGGCCAGCAGTAGCCAAATGATTAGCAGAAGAGACTTTTATGTGGAATTTCCAGAATGTATGGAAAAGGCTATGTTGGGTGTGATGTAGTATTCAGTCAAATGCAATGCATGCCCAAAATAGGAAATATATATATAGTTAAACCTTATAGTATAGTTTAAGTTATATCCATAAATAGTTATACTGTTATTCTTAGATTGGGACTTAACATATCTTTGCAGAAAAATAATTTACGGCAAATAACCACCCAAGGGGTCACAGTCCAGTGTACTTCTTGTGCCAGTCTCAATCCCAGAAAAATAAGAAGGATTCTTTCAGGAAGGGCATCCAAAGTAAAGCCATTGCCAAATCAATATTCACATCACTGCACATTATGAGGCAGATGATTTGCTGTAGCGACAAAGTCAAAAGGAAAAAAGGAACAACAAAAAGGCTGTGTGGTATTCTGTACTTTATAAGTAGTAAATTTACTCAAAAACTGACACAAGTGACCAGATGTTAATCATTTCATTCATGTTTTGCATCAAGAAGAACCTTCTGACGTAACTCGGGCATCTGTTTCTGATACTTCCTGGACACCTCCCTGGGTTTTGGCAATGTCTCATCGGGAAGACCCAGAGCACAGAATGTCTCTCGGTTGGCCTGAGAAAACCTTACCCCAGAGAAGGATGAAGAAGTGTCTGGGGAGAGGGATGGATGGACATATCATCTTAGACTGCTGCTCCTGTGACCTGGCCACAAATAAGTAAGAAGCTTGTGACAGAGAGTAGAAAGCAATGGAAGTTATGTGAGTGATGCAAATTAAGTCACATGAGAGTACATTTGAAGACCAGTGACACAAGAATCAGTCTACTGCTTGTGAATGGGAGAGGGAATGGCTGGATGTCTGTCCTGCAACTAACTGGCCATGGTCAAGGATGTACCCCATTTTAGGCCCATAGTTGTTTGGATAGGCTTCAGTCACCCATGACTGAAGCCTATCCAAACAACAGGAACAGTGGTGGACAAAGTACTGAACTTCATTACTTAAATAAAAGTATAAATCTTCCTGGTCAAATATTACTCCAACACAAATAAAATTAACAACAAATTATTACTTGATTTAAAGTACTGGAGTGTGTGTGTGTGGAGTGCTTGCAAAAATACTTTCAAATGAGTGCAGTTAAGAAAAAACTGGGAATATATTTTTAAAATACATTTTCATACCTTCTTAATCCAACCCTCTAAAGGTGAGATGTCAGACTCATTTCATTTTAGTCTTATCTTATAGAGTCTCCACCTCAGAATAAAATGTTTGTACAGAATCAGTAAATGAGAAATAAAGGAAAATAAATAAAATTCATTGATGAAACAATCAATCAATCAACATTTATTTATATATCACTTTACAACAGCCAAATGGTGCTCAAGATGCTTCACAGAAGGTGATTAGAAGAATAGTGAAACACATTACAGTATAAAATGCAGAGATGCAGAGACAATGCACAAACAGAAGTGTGCAGTCACATCCAGGGGTGAAAGTAGATTTTTGCTTATGCCGGTACTATAACAAATTATGCCTACATATATATTTTTTATAGCAGAAAAAGCAGATATATGAGGTTAAGAATGAATCTTGACTATAAATGAAAAATATAGACATGGCTTATACAGGGTTTAACAGGGTTTGAAAACAAATCAAACGCACCCTATAAAGGCCAACACACACGGACGCACGTCAAAAAATACACCCCTATTTTTTTTCTATGAGGCACACGGCGGTGGCTGAAAACACATGGCCCCCCGTACTTCTGCAGTAACAAAGATGGTTCTCTGCTCCGTGTGACACAGACACACAGCTGTAAACACTGCGGGACAGTAGCTGCTGCTCGGGGGGACACAGGCAGCAGCTCCCGACTCCTGCTGCAGTCAGAGCATGGGGAAACTCCTTTCTGTCGCTAACTGCTAACCTGCTATAGACAGGGGCGGCTCCAGACAAATATCATTGAGGGAGCAATGGGGGTCCATATTAAATAATAATAATAATAATAATAATTCATCGAATTTATATAGCGCTTTTTTGGACACTCAAAGACGCTTTACAATTGATCAATTATTCATTCACTCCTCAGTCACACTTGGTGGTGGTGAGCTACTTCTGTAGCCACAGCTGCCCTTGGGCAGACTGACGGAAGCGTGGCTGCCAATCTGCGCCAACGGCCCCTCCGACCACCACCAAACACAGCCACACTAACACATTCACACAGGCAAGGTGGGTGAAGTGTCTTGCCCAGGGACACAACGACAGTATGCGCTTCAGATGGGATTCGAACCGGCTACCCTCCGATTGCTGGGCGAATGCTTAACCCACTGCGCCACCATCGCCCCACAAAAAATAAAGAGGGGGCAATGAAATTCTGATGCAACAATATACACCAAAAACAACAGGCTAAAATCAATAAGCAAAATATAAATTACCATTAGTATTGAGTATAGACCAGTGGTCTAGATAGAACCTTTTTCGGCTTGCGATCTACTTTTAAAGTCATCAAGGCCAGGAGATCTACCTTTATTTTTTTTACCCCTTATTTCTATTAAACATGGTGGGTATTTATCAGGGTTATTATTATTGCAGGGGTTAAACATGAAAATAAAATAAAAATAACGACTTTAATAAAGTCACATTTTATTAAACTAAAATGATAAACATTAATTATCAACTCAGGACAGGAATAACTGAATCTAATAAATGTAGCATTTTTGTCAGTGATATTTACAACATTCCATCATTTCCTAAAACTGCTGATTATTATGGATTATAATAGGCCAACTATATTTATAATTATGCCTCCAGTATCAATGCAGCTTATCATCAAAGCTCAGCATTATTTTAGTAACATTGATGAGTGACAGGAGCTCCATGGTAACGCTCAGGGGAGGAGCTTGTGAGACTTCGACAAAGTCAGCTTTCCTCACGCACGGCAACAACAAACTACTGAAGGACAAAAACAAAGCAAACAGGTGACATCAGGCTCTGACACCTTCCTCACCTGTCTCCTCCCTGATACTGCTGCCTCTCCTCCTGTGTGGCTGTGTGCGTGTGCATGCGTGTGTGTGTGTGCACGCGTGCGTCAGCCCGATGGCAGTGTTCAGAGCGGCCGCAGAGCCGCCTGCAGCCTCCACAACAGAACTGAAGTGAAAGTGGCCAGAACTCTGATTGTTATTAAGTTGATGTATTTGGTTTAGTTCATAGCTCGTGCGGTTTCCTCGCGCTTCCGCGGTGTCTCGTGTTTTAGAAAGAATCTCAGACTGATCGATCTGCGTGCCATTCAAAAGCCATAGGCAAATGAATTATTTTGAAAGACATGGCTCCGCGATCTACCCGCACTGCTTTTATGATTGACTGGTAGATCAGGATCGACGGGTTGAGGGCTTTAATGCCTTCTCAAGCGTTTGGTGTAATTTGAGGCGGCACTCCAGGTGTGCTTTGGGCTTAAGACGCGCATGCTCAATGCGTTTGTTTAAGGAAGCGAGACAATCAGTGAATGATGAGAGGGGAGAGGGACATTCTGTGCATTAAATCACATCACGGAGCGATCATAAGCCACTAAAAACCACACAGACACATATATGATGAGACAAAGCACTGCCTGGTTCACATGCTTTAGCGTGAGAGATTTTTTTTTTCCTCATAACAGCGTCCGCGGTCCGCGGCTGCTTTCTAATGTGTGTAAAAGCTGCCAAGTCTGGCCGGACAGCTGATCTCTTTCTACCCATACTGCGTACCCCCTCTAAATCTTATGCCGGTACATAGTACCGGGCCGTACCGGCTTACCTTCACCCCTGGTCACATCTACAAGACAGAAGTGATTATGTGTCAAATGCCAGTCTGAATAAATGTGTTTTGAGCTGTGATTTAAAAGCCGCTAGCTCAGTTATGGATTGCAGCTCGGGTGGAAGTGAGTTCCAGCGCCTGGGAGCAGAAACAGCCAAGGAACAATCACCCCCCTTTTTGTATCTTGACCTTGGGACCACAAGAGACCTGTGTACAGAGGGGAGCAGAGCTCTGACTGCCTGACGAACTGTCAAAAGGTCAGTCAAGCAGACTAGGGCAAGGCCATTGATGGCATTGAAAATGAACAGCAGGACTTTAGACTCAACTCTGAAACGCACCAGAAGCCAGTGGAGAGACAGAAGAACAGGAGTGATATGGGCATGTTTAAGAGTATTTGAAAGAAGGCGAGCGGCCGCATTTTGGACCAAAAGGAGCCTGCGGAGGATCAGAAACAAACGGAGACTAGTCTAGAACAGTTAGGACTGAAGGAGGTCTAACCCAGATCTAAACTGAGATGAATCCATGTTAAATCAGGACAATCTAAACAAAAACTGAAGGTAGCAATGGTAAACCTGAACTGAACCAGGTTTAGGCCAATTCTTAAAGTAACAATGAAAATTATTAACTGATTATTTTTTGAGTGTAAGTGACAGACCCCACGAAAACCAGAAATTACATGGACATGTCTTTCTCTGCAGAATTTACTTCTGCCTTTATAGAAATGTAGTGGAGTAAAAAGTATTATATTTATCTTTCAAATGTACAGGAGTAAAAGTAATAAGTTTCCCCAAAAAAATGCTACTCAAGTAAAGTACAGAATCTCAAAAACTCTACTTAATTACAGTACTCAAGTAAATGTACTTAGTTACTGTCCACCTCTGAACAGGAATAAGAGAGAGAAGATGAATGAAGAAAGGAAGATGTTCCATTATTTTATTGCGATACTGTAAGTGCTTTTACTTAAGTGAGCTTACACTGATCTTTTCTGTTTATCTAATCTATTGTCATATTGATAATAAAACTCTTTTGTGAACAATTTTACACTGTGGTAAAGTGAACATAGTTAGTACTATAAAAATGTGGTTTTATCTGAAAATATCACAAGTGAAAATATCTGATATTTCATGATTGCAGATTGACAAAACAGAAACGCCTGTTGTTTTGCACCAGCATGTGACAAGATAAATGAATATTGGAGGGCTGTTGTAAATATTAGTTTCAGAGAGAGCCTCTTTTGCTTATTAAGTCTAAAAGACAGATGCAAAGTATTTATTAGCTCTTATTTGGATCTATCTAAACAAACTCTTGGTCTTCAGATGTGACTGAATGGAAGATGTGTGTTTACCGTTTCTTTGTCATTTTTCATCAGAACTTTGAGGCTTGTTTTGTTTTTTTGGAAGACAAATCTTGAGGAAGTGTTTATGGCTAAGTGCAAAATGAAGGCCTGACCCACTGACCCACAGCTGAGAAGCGCTCATCAAGTGGAGAGAATATCTGAAACTAAAGCAGGTGTTCACTACTCAGCAATTTGTGATATCATTCACAAAAGGCACGCAATTAATCTTGCACACAGTTAAAAGCACCAATGTATATTAATTATGTTGATGTTATCTACAGCCTATTTTCTGTTTTGTCTGTTTTGCTAATGTATATAGCTTTTATGTCACACAAGAAGCCAGCTCAAAAGTTAGCATAAAGGTACTGAAAGAGTGGAGACATTGGGTTCAAGGCTGACAAAGATAGAATACTGATGACAGAAAATCCATCTAATACACGGTCCTAAAAGGGACATGTTTCTATATAGTATTTTACTCAATTGATGTCTTTGTGTGGTCCTGGTTCCTGAGTGGGACAGCACAAACACTGTACTTTGATGACTTCTTTCACTGGGCTCAGACCAACACAGTCATTGTAAGGTTAGTGTTGAGTTAGGGTCTATATGTATATGTGTGGAGTTTCCACTACTTCAAAGAGCTTTTGCAGCCCCGGAGGCTTTCGTAGACACCATGCAGGTGTTTCCTTGGAGCGACACACACTGTCAACATTTCAGGAGCCAAAACTTCTATCTCTATTTATCTCAAAGGATATGTGCAGTCTTTTAAAATGTGAAGTTTTGCATTCAGCACTTGTTGTATTGAAAGGAGACTCCCATCTTCTGCATGTGGTTCCTGCTGCTGCCACAACAAATGGAAACCTTTTTAAAGTTTCATAGGTTTAACTTATTCACATTCACAGCTTGTTGCAAAGGGAATAAAGGCATGCTAAGGTCACAGAGACACTTCTTACTGGTTGGCTGCAGAGAAATAATATAGTTTTATTAGGCCTTCAGGTATAGCAAGAGTCAAAGAGTCAAATATCTTTAAAATCTGTATAGCCAAAAAGTTCAGATAATTAAAAACAAAAGACAATACATATAAATGTCTCTACTCTCTATTCACCTTTGGTGCAGGATATCAGGTGTTTGATTCCCAGATGTGGAGCTAAAAATTATAGTCAAAATTGAATGCCACTTCCAAGCCTGGATAAATGAAAAGGGTTGTGTCAGGAAGGGCATCTGCCTAACTACTTGTGATAAGTGACATCTGAAAAAAAAAGTGAGCAGCCAAAAAAACCTTCTTTATTTTAGCCTATAGCCAAATAGATAACTCAAACCAAAGAAATATCTCAACACAGTTTATCTCAGCATGTTCACCTCTTTGTTAGTAACACTTCATTACTTAAGTGAAGAGTCAAAGTCAGTGACCTGATTCACCTGAGAGGGGATAGTAACAGGGCATGTTGTCTTTCTGTCTGCTAAGGGCCACGGCTCACTGACTGCAGCCAACCTATGTCTCTATTATTTAGCATATCTAATATAAGTGGACAGACTTGTTGTGGGTAGGCTGTAGTGTCAACAACAGATAAAACGTCAGCCTCACAAAACTAGTTTAGGTTCTCAAAGATGTCGGCTTTAACAGGACAATTCTGCCCAAGAAAAATATTAAGATTTTTTTATTATTTATTTTTACAACACATGATATTTGAGCAATAAATAGCCCATTTGAACATATTGTAACAATTTCTATTTTGCTGCAGTTTTTATTACACTGAACAGAAGAGCCAATATGCTCCAAGAAAAACAAACCTAACACAGGATTTAAAATTAGCAAGAGCATTTGCAAAAAGGCCTAGGGACACTAAAATATCCTGGTGAAATCACTACAAAATATCTGTAAACAGCAACCAATTTCTAGAAGTCAGTTTAGCGAATATATAACATTTATTAAAAAAGACACATAAAAGTGCCATTTGATTTGTCGCTCAGCAACAAATTCCTGTGTAAGGGTCGAAGGTTGGGGTGATGCTCTAATCAGTACGTCAGAGTCAAAAGAAGCAGTCATGGGAGACTCATTAAAATGTGTAGTCTGAAGTGTGAGGGGGTGCGACCGAGGCCAATGGTCCAGACAAATTACACTCAAGTGATTTAGGTTAAAGCTACATCTCAGAGCAGGAAATCCTATGTGACAAAAGCTTATGAATGTTGCACAGAAATAATTATGGTCTGTCACTATGAAAGTTTTGAATTAAAGGTATTTAAATGTAATTGAGTAAAGTAAAAGTTGCTTTGGTGGTTGGTTTGACATTTTATCTGTTTGTAAGACAACTCAGAGTGGTCAAATATTGATGACATTTTCAGGTCAGTAATGGGCCAAGGAAGAAATGATTTGTTATTGTAGTGGATCCAGATCACCGCTGTGGCTCAGTTGATAGAGCATTTACAGCTGAACTACAAAATCTCTGGTTCAAGCTTAGGTCTGGCCACAAGATCTCTACTTTTGTGAGATAGGGCTGATTTTTCTTCATGTATGTTGTTTGTTGGATTTTGATCAAATTTCCTCCAAATAATGTGAATGAACTGATAAATGTCCTACAATAAAATACAAATTTTTTTTAAAACTATGTGGGCCCTTGTCACCTCAGTATCGCACAGTGCAGTCCTGAGTTTACCTCCAGTGCTTTGTAATGCGTCCTCTCTTCATCACTTATCACTGTCAGAGCAAACTGTGCGGTGACCGTGGGGTGACCTCATCCTAAGATGTGGTCCACATTTCCTGCAATGGTTTACATCCAAACTTCCTGTATTCTCAGTGGTAAATGCAAAACAAGGACTACAAAGAGGGAGAGTATGTGTTTTAGCTTTAAGGAGACAACCATGAGAAAACTGAAATATCAGCCTTCAAAACTTAGGTCATTTGACCCCATATACTGTAAATGCACTGTGTGACCCCAGGATTAGAAAAGCTGGAGGGAGAAGAAAGGTTTACATGCACAGATGACTTATGAATGACGACATATGAAATATAGAAAGATAAAACACAAAACAAGACTGATAGTGATCATAGGCAGAAATGTCAGGTGGTTTTAGTGACCTTCAAAATGAATTACAACATTGTTTGGTTTCTCAGTGAAATGGTTTGAACATTAAACGTTTGTGAGAGTAAAACTTATTACTGACCCAGAACAGGCTTATCGTGATGTGAATTATTTCAAACCCTACCTATTTTCTTCCCTTCTGACAAACTCTACATTAACTCATCATAGACAGATACGCTTTGCACTCAGTGTTGACAAGGCAGCAATTGCTTTATTCTGCTACAACATAAATGCTTAGATCTCACTGAGAGGACAATGAATACTCTGAGTACTGGGTATGTCTATTTGAAAGTGCACTATGGTGTGTTACTGTGGCCCAGCATTGTACCTGGTGTATGTTTTATTGGAGCTCAATCGTCCATATTCCAGTTAGACTTTTTATAAGAAATATGAGATTGTGTCAGGAAATTACATTTTCTCTCCGCTGCCAACGCTTGAAATAACCAACATTTTTATGATATTCCCCATTAGTAGTACACACATGGGTTTACATGTTAGAAAATATGTTTAACAACCTTCTTTGACTTGTCCAACTAAAGGACTGTGAGCCAGATTTAAATTCATCAAGAGCAGCGAGGGGAAGGATGGATGGGCTGTCCACTGATTTAGTGTGTGTGTGTGGCAGAAGCACTGGCTCCAATCATCTGTGGCTCTTGCACTAAACATTTTAGACTTACAAGATGTTTGAAGCAAAATCTACTCCATCATGTAACTTGCTTAAAATCATTTTTACGTAATCATTTAGCCTTGGTCAAATATCCTCCAAAGCATGAGATCCAAATAACTAGGAAAACTATAAGACCTAAAGTGAAACTAGGCAACTTGTTTCTTGTTGTTTATTTTCTTTCAGTGGTTGTATTGTTCTCATGATGCTCTCCCTACATTTCAGACTAAAGACCTAGGGCTCGGCTTGACTCTCATTTTCTCCTACTTGTTTCCTCAGAACTAATAATAAAAAAGAAGGCACAGATCTATGCACACCAGAACAACCAGACTGGCTCAGAGTCTGTATCCTCAGGCTGTGAGGCTCCTAAATAAACCCTCCCCTCTGCCCCTCAGATAACACTCAAACAACAACAATCAAATGTCTGCCTTATGTCCCTTCTTTTGATATGTGTTATTTTTATTTTTACCACTTAATGCACTTTGCTACATAATTCCTACGATTGAAATGAGTTTAATTGAAAGATATAGGATCAGATATACTATGGATAAGTTCACCTTGAAACGACTTCTTTAGCTATCACACTGACTCTGAAGCTTCCAGACCGGGTGCCGAGCCACACCTAAACTTTTCATTTTTAATCCTTGGCCCATTACTGACCTTTCAGAAAAATCCAACCATTACTTTTTGACTCGATCTTGCTAGAGTAAAAACTAACCAGTGTGAAACAATCTTCATAAGGAGTTAAAGAGTCGCAATGTATTCCCAGAGATTAGCTATTAGCTTCATGATTCATTCAAATTCCCCTAACAGGAAACAGTATTACCCTTTATAGACTGTTCAATGACATGTACAGTATAATCTTAATCTCTTCATGTATTAATATCTACATATGTGTGGTCCAGAGTGCAGGTGGTGGTCGAGATAAACCTCCACAGCCAGCAGAGTCACAGTCCATATGTTTGAGAGAGGAACTTGAAAGAGATGATTGTATAGATATTATGAAATGTAATATCATGTGGGATTTGACATATGTAATAAAAATATAGCTTAGAAGTTATGTTTTTAAGGTCCCAAAGGCAAGATAAGAAGAAATTATACTTTTAACAAAAACAATGATTAAGTGCACTTATTAGTTTATTGTATCTAAAAGTAGATTGAGACATTTAACTTAGGTATCGCATCAGCGTTGACATTTTGGTATCCACATAGGGACAGGCAAGCCATATCCTTTTAATTTGATGTTGGACATCATATTATAATGATGTGGCTTGCCTGTCCATGATATAAGCTACTAGCTAGTGCAATAGCAGTGTAATATGCAAATATGAATCTTTATAATGCCACAAGAGAAGAGACTAAGAGACTAAGGCAAGCGGTAAAAAAAAAAAGGACAACAAAGTAGTAGTAGTATAGTTTGGGCAGTAGTTATTTAGAGCCAGTCCCCTACCAACCAGAAGCTTGGCAGTTTCATCCCAGCACTGCATACCTCCAGTGGTGGAATGTAACAAATTAAAAGTACTTACTGAAGTACATTTTTCATGTGCCCATACTTAGGTAGATTTTGCAAAGGGTGCTTTTACTTTTACATCACTACATTTTAGAGCAAGTATCTGTACTTTTTACTCCACTACTTTTATGAAATGACTTGAAGTACAAAGAATTTTGAGTTTTGGTTTTTGGTTTGTGTTTTTGTCGTGCCCTCATTATAGACACACAGTACTTAAATATAAAAGATGCAGTAAAGTAATACTCCTTTAGAAACAACAGAATAATAAAAACAAGACTTCACTGATAGATTCAGTCTCTACTGCACCAATTTGTTAATTTCATCAGTAACCAGCACAGTTTTTCAGTAAAATCCCTCACATTTAACACATTCATGAGTTTTTGAGTCTGAGCAAAATACTGTACATATAAAAGTAAGTACTTTTACGTTAAGTAGAAATTTTTAGGTGATAGTTTTACTTCTACAAAATTTTGCTCTTTTATCTGTACTTTTACTTAAGTAAAGAAATTGAGTACTTCTTCCAGCATTGCATACTGCTGCTTTGTCCAACTTACCTAACGAATGTGCGATTGGTGTAGTGTATTTGTTGGTGGTCAGAGAGGCTAGAGGCACAGAATGGCAGCCACATCTCTGTCAGTCTGCCCCATGGCCACAGTGGCTACAGAAATAGTTTACAGAGTGGTTTAATGTAAAGCACTTTAGGCTTCTAAAGAGCAATGTAAATCTGATGCATTATCATTAGAAGGAGTTGCAGTAGAGGTAGTGGTCAAAGTAAAAAAAAAAACTTTCGGAAATACATTTACTTTAATAAATGTACTTTGAAGTAACATTTATTTAACTTGAGTACAGATTTGGTGTACTTCTTTCACCTCTGATTTAGAGCCATTATTAATTTTTATATGCATTTTTTGGTCAAAGAGAAATGTGTGATATGTATTCATATTTTAAGTCAGTATTTCTATTGTAGGTTCTCAACAGCTTTAATGTAAGATAATATTTCTAAATCTGGACCGCTTCACTGTACAGTATACTCCTGAGCATGTTCACATATGGTGAGTCAGTCATTTGGCTCGGCAAAGTCAAGTCTTGGCTTTTGTCAGACCCTCTGGATTTAGGAGCCTTAAAATTTACCACAAATATTCAAAGTCCATTCCTCCTGCTCCAGCAGCCTGTCTTCCTCACAAGCATCGCTCAGAGTCACTTTATGAATCTGGTGATGGGAATGCTATTTGATGCTAATAATTTGACTAACTACTGTAGCGGAGGTAGTGACGGAGCCTGTGGTTTTAATGTAACATGACAAAAATGTCTTTAGCCACCTGCTTGTAATTTGTATCACACTTTTGATTTTGGATTTTCATGTTGAACTAGAGCCAGATAAAGTCTGCAAAGGGTCATGAAAACTGGAGTAACGGAAAGCCCCCACTCTCTCCCCTAACTAGTCTGAATACAGGAGGTCGGGACATGGAGCGAAACTAAATGTTTTGGACGTGACTAAAACATATGGAGCTATGGAGCGGTGTGGACATGTGGTTGCTCACCTAAACCTTTTGCTTTTCTAAAGTTTCTAAGGCACTTTATTGATTTGCTTTGACCTTTGCCCTTTTGCATTCAAGCAACAAAACCACCGCTGTAAGGACTTTCAATTAATGTGATCATTAGCCTGCACCCTCAGCTTCCCTCCCATATGCTGATACTGAAACTATATTTTGGCAGCATACTTTGTGGTCAGTGCTTTTACTTTGCAGCAGAAACAAGGCAGAACATATAGCAGTCCCATATGTATTTCAGGGTTCGCTTTGGGCTCTCCTGTCTTAAACATATTGAAAAAACAACTTCTTTAAACAAGTGAATAGATGTTTTTGTTACCATTGCTTGGTTGGTTAGGCTGTTAGCAAGATAATTCAAATTGTTAAAAGACCATCTGGATCAAGGATTTATTTTTTTATGCTTGGGTGCCATTGTGAGGTAAGGCCTAAGATAATAACTCTAGCCACAAGATGAAATTTTAACATTTATAGATATAAGCTTTGTGCCTCAATGAATAGAGTATTTACCTCAAACCTAGACATTTCCCTTTTTGAGTCTAGGTCTGGCCTCTATATCTTTACCAGTGTGCAATAGGGTCAGTGGGTTGGTTTGTGCTCTCCACATGTTTCTAGTTATGGATATGCGTTTAATTTTCACTATATCTTGATGAGACTTTCCCTTTTTTGGGCACATTTCATTAGTTTAGTAACGCGTGAGGCATACTCCTGTGGTTATTAGTTCTTCCGCCGGTGGGAGTTTATCTTTTTCCTGTAAAGCGCCACTGAATCTTTCCAGTAGCTCTGGTTACTCAGCCCATCTGGCTCGTTTCTCTGATAATGTTGTTATTTTTACATGGCTTAGTGACGTATTGGAGATCCGATGGTCAGAAATCTCTGTTTACAACACTGTTTTGACCCAGACATAACGCATCAAAGGTTTGCTGTGTCTAATGTTGAGATGACTGGACATTACATCTTTTAACAGGCAAATCCACATTTTTGAATTTATTTATTTTTTACAACAAACAGTTGTTGGACAGTAATTGTCCTGTCTTATTCTTAGACATAGAAGCAGAGGGACAGCTCAAGTTTAGATGTTTTGGAGATAAAGCTAGAGAGGCAAGATTGAGGTGATTTGGACATCTACAGAGAAGGGATATTAAATATGCATATTGGTAAAAGGATGCTTAGTTTAGAACTGCCAAACAGGAGGCTTAGAGGAAGGACAAAGAGGTTTCTGGGTGTAATAAACGAGGACACAGCGTTAGTTGATGTGAGGAAAAAATGAGGACAAAGCTAAATGCAGGCAGATGATTTGCTGTGGCATCCTCTGAAAGAGAACAGCTCAAAGTAAAAAATAATATTATTGTGAATGGAAAAAGGACTATCTACAAATGAAAGAACATAACCCATGTCTATTGTGATTAATGATAACAGAAGGGAGCTGTTAAACTGTGGATGACACTGTAGAGATGATATTGAGTTGATGTGAATTGAAAGGTTGAGGCCACGCCCCTCGGGGATGTCAGAGCAAGTGTTTTTTTCCTCTGGGGGCTGATGGGAAACACCTGTCCTTCACTGGGATTTCAGTGAGTCATGAGTCAAGTGTTTTTTGAGCCCAAGATTCACTGTATGACCTTTAAGATGGGTTGATGCATACCTACATGATTCAGGAGTGTCCTTATAATATGACAGAGCAGAGAAGTTCATAGTTCAATTAATCCCTATTCTGTTATTTAGTAACAGATAGTCCCAAAAACCTAGAAGCATATATTGTAAAGGATAAGAAGAACTTCCAAGTAAATGTCAGTTTTTTGTGTAAGAAAGTATAGAAAACTACACAAAACAAATGACTTTTTTCATTCTTGTGGCAGCATTTCACCTCACAGAGACTGTAACCTGTCACACACCTGCCTTATGTCACAATACTGCATTGTAGCATGGGGTGTTGGGAATACGTATGTGGGTTTCTCAATAGGTTCCTAGAAAGACAAAAGGGATAAAAGCCAAAATGTGGACAGGATACAGCAGAGAGGCCCATCTGGTATAGAGTGTAAGAATATTTTTTTACCTCCCACTGGGTGATATTGTCCATTAAAATGATTGATATACAGTGTATTATTTTATTTTCTTTGCACTGGTTCCATTACAATGCTAATGCTACTGCAAAATCCCATACAAGCGTAACTAAGTGGTTTACCTTGGTTCAACTTATTCCAGTCCTGAAATAATACTCCTCATAGGATAAGGCAGTGAGTTGCAGCACCACGCTCCATTCTGTGATAACACATAATGTTTCTTAGGGTTGGCAAAATGGCAAAAACAACAATTATGACTTTCTTAAGCCAAAAATCACAATTTAAATTTGATCACTATTAAGTTTGTATTAATGCCTTATACAAATAACTTTTTTTCATGGCTTTATTAATAGGACAGTACAGACATTTGGTAAATGACTTTGCATAACAAATACAGTTATATTTATTAAGTTACTGGCAATAACAAACAAGGTATGAGAAGGTAGGATAAGTATAGCTACTGTCATTTCAACTAAGAGATACGAACACAGATAAATAAGTGAAGTTTAATGGATGACTTATTGAAGGAAAAAGTCTTTGGCGCTTAGACCCCAGGAGGTAGAGACATCAGCGATGCGATGAAGAGAGAGTTTGATAAAATGAAATGGGGGAATTTCATCATCCCGGGGCCTAGATACTGGTGATGGTGAAGAGGAGGAGTAGGAGAGGCTGAGGAGGAGGACGGTTCTGCTGCTGCGGTGAAGAGGGTGAGATGGACAGGCTGAGGAGGCAGATGGTTCAGTTGCTGTGGTGGAGTTTGAGGTGGAGGAAGGTTTCGGTGTGTAGCTGAACAGCAGGATGACAGAGGGGAGGGGGCGTGTATAAATTATGTGAGAATGGCTTGAGAGGTGATTGGATGAGAGGCTGTGATTGGCTGACAGTGACAGACAGGTGATAAGGTGTAGACAGAGAAAAGAAATCAGTCTTTCTGGTTGAATTTATGCCACAGCATCATTTTATAAACAGTAGTGACATCAGTTTTTCCAAGATTGAACTGTAACAAATAAAAATGCAGTTTCATTAAACAATCTAATGTTGTGTTTTTTCACATCTTAATGCCACAGCTGAAAACAAATGCAATCAACCCTACAACATACAAGTAACAGTAAATTATATTAACAGAAAACAGAAAACAAACTGTAATAGTTCTTGTTTTGGTCTAGGACGTGCTCTGTAAGTATATATGGACAGACGCTTGGCTTTACCTTCAGGAACTATTTATTAGCATGCAGCATAGCTCCATATCACACACTGTAACAACTTAGTATTACACCGCCTCATAACCAGGAACTATAACACAAGAATTAGTGCACTGTATATACTACATCCTTCTTTCTTTTAAAGAGCAGGCATTCTGGCTTTGACATTTTGAATTATATCACATATCTCTATACTATTAATAGTTAGCATTTGTAAACAGACCAGACAAATATGACAAAAGGCATTGTACATTGTTGTACTGTATATGGACATAGTTCAGGAATAATAGAATTATTTCATGGGCTTCATTTTTGTTTTTAATGGACGTACTAAATACTAAACTTCAAAGTAGCACTGAGCTTGGTGGACATATTGTCAGTATAAAAAAATGCACAACCAAAGAGCCAAACGATGTCATGTTCAAACGTTGAACTGTAAAATAAAAGTTTATTTTCTGATAAACTGTTACAACTGTCCCCGGGTTTTTGCCCCACAAACGTGAGCCAAAGGGGTAAAAGAAAAGCCAGCTGAAGCAGAAACAAAGTCTTTTCTATCAGAACACTAACACAATGGATTGTTTTATATTCAGGGGCTTTCCACACCATTCTCTTCCCAAATCACACACATGTTGCATCATTACAATCAATCAAGCTGGTTTTCATCTTGGTCAGTTTTTCTTTTCTTCCTAACTAAAGCGCTGCTTGTGACTGATGTCTGCAGTTCTAGTCTCTGATGGGCTGTTGTAAATAGTGTGTGTGTTATGATTAAATTCAGCAGGTGTGTTTTATTAAAACTATTATTCAAGGCTGATGTTGTGAATGCAGCAAATAGCCTCTAAAACATGCTGTGATTGTTCAAAGTCCTTGGGTTGGGAAGGCCTTATGACTGAAGCTATTGTTGAAACAATGCAGGACATAGCCTTTTTTCTTTATTGGTCCAATATAATGATTGTGCATGTGCAGTACTGTGCAAAAGTTTTAGTGAGATGTAAAAATGCTCTAGGAGGGCTTTAATAAATACATTATTTTTCAAAAAAAATCTGTAATGGGCAAAATGTTTTAAGAAATTCTGTACCATTTTGAGATACGGACCAAAGATATTAACTTCACTCACTAAAAAAAACAAATGATTAGTTAGAGTACTTTTTTTTTTTTAGATATAAGGGTTTTGCGTGAAAGAGCATTTACCCCTGAACTTGAAGATCTTTAAGTTTAAGTCCAGGTTTGGGTGCTACATCATTACCATTGTGAGACAGGACCAGTGTTTTGTGCTTTGTACATTGCTTTCTTTGTTCATAAAAGAAAGCAATGTCATGTTACCATGCCATTATTCAAATCATTAGAATTGTTCTTAACAGAGAAAACCTATTATTAATACACTGGGGACTTCTGTTAGAGCTGCATCATAGTTAGAAATGCATGGGAAACCTATATAATGACAGGAAACATATCCACTTACCTATTGCTCAATACAGTCTGACTATCCACTTTCACATTATGCATATTGTATGTGAGAATTAGGGTCAATGTTAAACGATCATAACACAATCTACAATCTTTGTGACAAATGAAGTTAACATAACACTCTGCATTGTATTTTTGGCCTTTCAAAGCTTTGGCCTGTATACAGTCCATGCTACAGTGAGCTGTCAGTTCACATAAAGCAGTTTCGAAAGCAGCTGGCCGCAGTGCATTGGACTATACAACACTTCAACAGTGATCATGTAAACTGGCAACATACTATGGCTATTTATATGCAGTTAGGCTACTTTGTCCTTGTACATTACTTATTTGTTAATCTTACTGATAATATTCAGGTGAATTGTTTGCCTGTAGCTGTTAGATATGTATATGGTTTTATGTCTTTCCAGAAAGCTTTTTCTCCCACTTGGTTAATCAGTTTCAATGTTTGTTTGTTTTTTTATTAAGTCACATGTTTAGAGCATTGATTGACTGCACTGTTTGAGTAAAGTTTTAATAGTTTACATTTACAAGCTTATCATCTCTGTGCAGCATGTTTTAACACATTTTTTGGGTCCCACAATCAGTCAGTATAACTTGTAACAATAGGTTTCACACCATTTATCACTTTGGTGCAAAGTGCAATAGTTTCTTTGTAATTTGCATACACTGCAATGCATTCAGTAACGTAGAGACTCGCTTACTGTAGATTGTACTTCCATTAAGTGCTCAAATCTATCATTACAAAGGCTATCAACACAGCCTACACACAGCCACATATTTCCAGGCATTTTCTACCTCAACATCTGTGTTATGTTAACTAACTTGTTGGGGCCAGTAGTCGAAGATTTTACCAAGGCGTAAAAAAAAGAGCAACCACTACAACAAACATGGTGACCATTTGAGGCAACTCTTTGGCAGCATCATGACCAACTGGCTAGTCACTACTTTAAAAAGGTCACATGTTACAATGATTATTAATCATCTAAAGTCTTAGATTGTTAAGGAAGAGTGAAAGGATTATTTTTATTCAGGTATTATGCTCTGTTGATTGGTTGCAATGGTTCAAAAACAACAGTATGTCAGCCAAACACTACACTACTACACTTGTTGCTCAAGTCAACCCTGGTTTGTTGAAGCAAAACATTCTCATATCATTGTGGATTGGAAACACATAAAACATTTCCAAAGAGAAATTGAGATTAAAGAACAAAGGTTTCATCATAAAAGACTGCCAGACATGATTGCACTATTACAAAAGGCCCTCACTTACCTTGGGCTCCAGTTCAATAAATCCACTCCAGGCACATTGCAGTAAATCCATCTTAGTGGTGATGATTAGTGTCCCTGGCATCACTAGCTACATGTTGAAATTTATTTATGTTTGTGAAACTTTAGATGAATCATATATCCAAGTTGATAAAAGATAAGCATTAATATTTTATTAGTCACAATATTAAACCTGACTTTATGGCAAAATGAAACTTTGAAATTCAGATGTTGATAAATATTTGTTATCGTTCTTTTTCAGCCACATACAAAGTGGCGGTGATGTTTTGGGGTGAAAATGTGCTGAGAAACGCCAACTTTCACTCTCTTTGTTTATGATACAACCATCTCCATAGCAATAAAGGGAATAGTGTCCAAAGCTGGATCTGATGTTGCAACATATAAAACATTGATTGAATTACCAGGGAGGAGCTCTGACGCAGGAAGGGGACAAGAAGTGATTCTACTCCTCCTTGTACTGCACATGTTGAGGTTATATGCAGAGGGTTTAAGATTCCTTTACTGAGCTGTTTTGTAGCATTTATTCTATGATGTGTCCTTTTTGACTGCTCTTATACTGTTTTACGGTGAATGCAATTCCTAATACAAACCTCTCCATTTATTGAATATTTTACATAATGGGTAAGTTTACATTTTTGTTTTGTTTCTAAAACCTATCCTTCACCGATCGCAGAGCTCCATGCTCTGGTTGCCATATAGGTCATATACATATATGTAAACGCAGCAGTAGTGGTCACAGCTAAGAGCAGAGCTACAAAACCATTTGGCTGGCAACCCACAGACCACTGTTTTGATTTAGACTGCAGTACCATTTTTAAAGCAGTATGAGTACTACTTCCAGTACCTTTGCTAAATATGCTAATATTTAAAAAATAAAAGTCATGGTGTGGCTCAGTTGGCGGAGCTTGCAGCACATTTACAGAGCGACTACAGCTCACTTCAGCATTGTCTGTTTGAATCTGGACTTCAGGTGATTTGCTCACTCGCTTCTGTCTCCCCAATGATTTTCTGTCACTTCTCCACTGTACTGTCTAAAAAACCCTTTAAAATCCAAGAAAAGTGTCAGCTGGTTGACTGAACAAGAAGGAAAACTATTCCATAAATTCCCTAAACTTATAGTAATGGGTTTTATTCATTTGCACATATATATGATGGCATAATCTAACTTTGTAGCCATTCCAGTCCACCTCAGTCCACTGAGGTCTCCCTTGTATTTAGTTGGACAATTTTTTTTTTAGTTGGACATATCCTCAAAATGGACACTGAGCTGTGGCAAGCAAATATGGATATAATATTTTGGATAATCGCAATATGCATTTTGTAACAATGACAGAGAGAGAAAGAGGAGGAAAAGTGGGATGCCTTTGATGATATCTGTTTTCGATATCTTTATAAAGAGAGTGAGATACTGGCATTGAATTACAACATCTGTTAATTACAGTTTTGCTTAACCACTCTTGTGTGTGAATCTTACTGGTGGAAACTATATTAGCTTCAAGTAAAGCTCTTGTTGTTCATGCAAATCTGATTAAATAACCAGCTGCCAGTTTGTAGCTGCTATAAAATGAACAAAAGAGTCACATTTGCCTCATTTCCATACAATAAGGATATGTCTGTCCAATGGAAACCATATGAGGAGTCAGTCTGTGCCAGTTTTATTTTCACAGCTTATTTGTGAGGAGTGAAAAGTCATTGTTTTTTCAAGAGGACAGACAGGGATTATTATAATCCATCTATGAAAGTGTTTCTTTTAACCTCATTACTAGTGTAATAACCAGGTATGTGCATTAAAAGGTACATTTTAAATCTGGATGTTGTTAAAAGGCCAATAATAGCAACAATATCAACCCACTGTCCCTACCTACTCTTAGATATAATATTTAATAGACATCCTGTGGCACATAAACCTTTTTTATTCTTGGGCTTAAGCAAAGAGAAGCTGGTGTTGGCATGTAAGTTGTTTGTATGTTGGTAATGTACCCACTCACCTCTGTAAAAACAATTCCCAAAGGCTTTGTGGTTTTTACACAAAATCAGGGATCAGGGGCAATAGTCGGGCAGGTCTTTGTGTACTGTTGTGAAAAAAATCAAGGGAGTTGTTTTGTAGTAGTGAGGGATACTACTTTAGATTTACTTATTTGAATGCTGAGGAGAATAACAGAAATCCAGGCTGCATAATGACAGTTAATTGCATTTAATATTTATTAAATGTATTCATTATATCCTTTTAGGTACGTATTCAGTTAGGGACATATTTGGAATGATAGTTAGTAGGAAAGTGGTTATCGAACAGAATATCGATCAGACTTAAGATAATAGAGATAATAGTGTTTCTCAAACTGTGGTACGGGTACCACTGGTGGTACGTGAACTTCTTCTGGTGGTACTAAGGAGTCTTTTGCAGTTCTTTTGTAGTGCCTGATTCAGTTTAAATTCATTTAGTTTTATTCCTTTTGAGTTCTGCTCTGGAGATTAAATTTGTGTAGATCACTGTTTAGTCCTGTTTTAGTCCTGGTTTGGACCTGGTTAGGGGTTTAATTCTGGCCTAAATCTGGTTTAGTCCTGTTGTAGTCCAGCATTAGTCCTTGTGTTTACATTTTATGTGGGTTGGTGTGAAAGAGAAAGTTTGAGAACCACTGCCTTAGACTTCACCTCTCTGCTGCTGATCCTGCTGAATTGGGCCCTGAGATGCTAACGCCTCCTACTGTTGTTTGGTGTTGGAGTTATTAAGTACAGTACAACATATAACATAAAAATAAAATAATAAAAAAAAACGCAGAATACATACTGTAGGTTTGAGCTGTTTTCTTTCCTGAAAAATATTTTGAATTTAATGATAGCAATATCTCCAAAAGTTAGGATGAGGCAACAAAAAGCTGAGAAAGCAGGTGATACTAATTAATAAACAGTTAAATCAGTATGTTCCTGAGATTATCTGGCCAAATTTAAATGCAATGACTGGGTCTAAATGCAGCATTTTAGAAAGGCAGTGTCTTTTAGTTTCAGAGATAAAGAACACTTGTGATCTTCAGACCCTCAAGTAGCGGTGCATTAATAACAGACATTGGTTTTGTCCAGTTTTCACATTGTCTTTGTGGAAACTGAGATCATAATACAAAATACAGAGAAAGATGACATTTGTGACGTATAACTGGTGTGAATACCCAAGGATCAACCAACAATGGCCTGTACACTGTTGGATTACTGCTGGTGACCTTATAGATTGGAAGCATGAGACCACACACACATGCATTCACATAAACAAATAAACAGATAAACAGATGAAAAGGCTTAAGAGCTAGGTCTTCCTCTCATGGGAAATGTGACCAGCTGTGATGAATTAGTGCCCTTATGGCCCCAAGAAATCCAAAGACAAGAAATTAAAACACTAAAGGGAAGCTGCAGTACACAGTATGTATTGGAAAATTAGGCTTGGTGATCAAGATGTGATATAGTAATCCCCTATTTAAAAGTGGGCTTAACAGAGATCATTTTTCTGTGTTTGTGCTTCTTACACAGTCAGTGTGGTACTGCTTCCAAGTATTGTGCAGTGTTTTATTGTTTGATCATTGTTGGAAGCCATGCTCATTAAAATATCCTCTCATTCCCAGACTGTCAAAAGCTGGACAGAGTGGACATTCATTAAGTCACTGTAACATGCAACACATAATCTGCACGTTTAAGAAAGCTATTGCACTTACAATGCGGTTGCTTTGGGGGAATCATTATGATAAAAAGATCATTGTTGGATTAGATGATATTGGAAGAGAGACAGGAATAAATCGTGCGGAAAACAAAATACTATAAAACAAAGGAAACGTGACTCTGGTTATTAGCGTTATTTGACATTTCTTTGATTGCTTTGGAGCAAACAGTGGTACTGCCTCCAAGTATTGTGAAGTGCCAGCATTTGTAGTAATGATTAGGTCCACCCTATTTTGTGTTGTTTCCTGTCTGCTTAGCTTTTGAGCATCATTGACACCAACTTTGGCTTGACCTTGTATGAACTGAACTAATCTGTGTGACCAATTTCATTAGTGCACCCAAACAAAAGGGATTATTAAGGAATGATTTCTCAAGTGTTGCGGTGATGTCCAGCTTTAATATTTACCACATGTTTAACAGTGACAGATGTATCTTTACTAAGGAATGTGTATTTAGAAAGATTTTATTTTTTACAAATGCTCCAGATTTAAACCACTAAAACAACTAAAATCATAAATGTGTCTTTCCTCTTTTATCTGGCATTTTTAAATATTCTACTATATATTTCTATATTCTACTTATTTTTGAGCTGCAAGGATTTTTGGAGGCTTTGGTCTTTAGTGACAGCAGACAGGAAATTGCTGAGAGACATGAAACTAATCTGCCCCTCCAGGTGAGCCACACAAGCATCTCACATGGAGAAGTTCAGAAGAAGATGGTACAATGGACAAAATCTGAACACCACTTTCCCATAATTTGTCCTACATAAGTTCTACAGGCTGGCTTCGTAGAACTAAAGGCCAGTATGTAGTCACAAAACCATTGGGGTTTTAGGAAAATATGTTGTTGTATAAACAGACCCTAAAACTCTATAGCCCCACAAAGTATAATGCTCTTTAGATGCAGGTCTGATCTCTATACAGAAAACTGGTGAGAATGACATGATAAAAACATTAATATATCACAGCTATGATATTACTTCAATACCCAAAACAAAATATTTTTCAACGTGCAACAAGGTACGTGAGCTTAGGAGCATCTGACTGTGGAGGGTCTTGCTCGTGACCCCCAGTGGCCCCAATATGTCTGTGGTCCCATGAGGTGACAACTGACGGACTTGAAAGCATGCCATACAAAGGTCCCTGATCCCAATAACACGGAGGAAGGTCACACAACTCTGAGGGCAAAAGTGAGGCAGAACAGCTTCATCCCACACTGCAGTGTCCGGTTACTTTTGACTATTTTCATTTAATCACAGGTGGGTATTTGCACAGATGTTATTTTTTAGTTGGGGGCTTCTTTAACTACGTGCATGCTCCTGACTCCACCGCCCTGACCTGCTAAGAGCGCCCATGTATTGTTGATATTTGCGTGCCATGATAAGCCTGTTATGTGGCTTTCCTTCATCTTCATCTCACAATTCCTCAAAGAAACAAAACCAAGAGCGCTAATTAGTATTTGGCTTTTGGTCTCCTCCTAATGACCACATGGTGTTTTGGGTCCTGACTGGCTCTGACCTGGCAGGCCACCACTTAATTGGATCAAGGAATTATTCACATTCTCAAGGGTTTTTTGACTAGTAAGAAGTTTGTCAAAGTATACAAACAAACTCAACTACAGGGTCCTGTACAATACATTATGTAGTTATGTAATGAACAACTAGTCTGCTTTATTCCCTTTTGGCTGTTCCCTTTCAGGGGTCGTTGCAGTGATTCATCTGCCCCCATCTTCTCTCTCATCAAATAACTTCATGTCCCCTTTCACTACATCCATAAATCTCCTTTTTGGTCTTTCTCTAGGCCTCCCACCTGGCAGCCCTAACCTAAGCATCCTCACTAAAATTAATAACTGCCTGTAATGGTAACTTTTGTAATTTAATTTAAGTCCATTTATTTATAAGTAACAATACCTGAGAAGAGATTTTGCTGCTCCCGCTAGTATGAGAGCACATCGTGGTAAAGACCTATTGGGAGCTCTAAGATAGAGACCCACTTCTGTGCATAGTGACAGCTGAACCTTGAAGGAAATCCCTTTAATAACTAAAAATATATATAATTTCAAACATCCCAGTCCTCTAAGTGTTTTGACAACCCCTTCCTTGTGTCTTCTGCTCAGTGGGCAGCCATCGGCGCCTCCACCACATCACTGCCTCTCCTCTATCCTCCACACTTTCATGTTTTTTGTTTTTATTCATCTCCAGTTTCCTCCTCTTAGACTAACATGTCTCTGTCTTCACCTGGCTCTACTCTCTGATTCTTTTGCAGTAAGTATTTAAGCCAGTCAACTCAAATCACTTTGATATTTTAATATCTTATTTTAAGTAATACTCTGAAGGGGATTTTTACACACATTATTTCTTTAGTTGTCCATTGAGAATTGAGAAATTGGATCTATAGATGGTTCTGTAGATGTATGCATCATCTTCCTATGTTTCTGTTTTGTATTATTTGCTCATACCTTCTTTACTTTTTAAAGATTAGAGGATGAAAACTTCGCACATCAATTAGGGAGCAGCCCAAAAGTACATCAAATTGAAAAAATTCTCGAACACCATCTAGAGCTCTTCCACCATTTGCCTGATGAAGGCCTAGTGCCAAAACATTGCTTGTTGAGTCCTAATAAACTCTCACATTTGCAAGTTCGACGGTGTGCGGGAATTTTTTCAAGATTGCCACAGCTAATCATCTACCTTCCAGTGTGCAGTGATTCATTTAACATACGTTGTTATTTGATGGCCTTCCTGATGCACAAAAGGTAGATTGGCTTGTGACTCCTTGTGGCAGGATTTAAAGTAGTCCTCGTAACTACCTTATTGGAAACAAAACATCAATATTTATCATCTTCATCACCAACAAGTTAACTGAATTATATGTGAACATTTTTCACTCCCTGCCCAGTTTCATGAAAATACATATGTTTTCTTTGATTGGCCTATAGTAGAGGTATCCTATTGGGTTAGGTCTTGTATAGTGCACACTTTTAGTGTTACCCTTGATTGTGGTTGGGAATTGGGATTTATCTTGACCACATCAGTCTTTGGCCAATATTAATAAATGTGGGGCAAGGTTTTGGTAAGAAAATTGCATGACAGGTCATTAATTATAAGTATAATATAATTATAATATAATACTCTTTATAACATTTGCATTTAGGACACAAGCAAAGAGCTTAATGATCTACTAATATGAATAGGACACGAAGAACAACGTGACTATGGTTTGACGGTAAACCACTTTATTTCATTTGCTGCCCATTTGGCTCCCATTAGCACACAGCCCCCTCCAGCTTCCTCTCTCTTCCTCCTCTGTTCTCCCTTTCACCCTTTCCTCTATATCCCAAACCATACATCTATGACACAATTACCTCCAGTAGCCTTTCTGTGCGCTCTGCCGGTAAGAACATGGATAGATTCATTTGTGTGTGGCTAGTCTCCCACCACAGTTTTCATAACAGCTCCCCCACCAAGGCTACCCCCCTGTATGTGTTTAAGATGTAAGCACAGAGACTGAACAAAGCCTCCATAGTTTGTCGGCGAGTCCATTGCGCTGCAGATTGTTTGGGGATTGTAAATGGTTACATATTCCCATAGCTTTGTAGCTGTAAGAAGTGCTTAGAGGGATTTCTATATGTTAGATCTTAACATAGATGGCTCTGCTGTGACCCGATTCTTATGAAAGACAAAGCGTTTGCCAACCAAAATATAAATGTCTGTAGAAACAACTTACTTCTTAATTTGTTATAAGCTGCAATGTTAGTGTATATTTTTGCACACAAAATTATGAACTAATACAAGCATATGTGTTGGTCTTACAGAGGATGACCCCAAAAGTGACGCAGTAATTGGTTGTTTTAACCTCCGTATCAGGATGTTATCCCCCAGGACACAAACACACTTATATTTACAGTCAGGTTATTAATTCAAGCTATCTGACTCTCAATGGTGTTTGCAGTGACTGAGGTCCCCAGAAGATGGGCTCTTATTGAGTCACTTGAGGTTCCTGTAGCATCAGACCACCTAATAACAACACTGCACTTAGATTTTATTTCATTTATTTCATACTATTTTATTTCTGAATGAATTTAGACTTGTTCCATGTGTTTTGAAATGAGATCCATGCCTAAAGAACAGCCATTAGTTACCCATTCGTTTTTACCAAATGTGGAAGTGAATCACACAGTTCATTGTATTATTTTGTCTCATTTCAAGATTCAGCTGCAGATCCGCCTGCAGACAATGTTTCAAAAGCCCTTTGGATCAAAGAAACCACCACATGGCGTTAAATGGTCCAGCCTGTAGACATTGGATGTAGCTGTGTGCTTCACCTTTCCAAAGCCGACTACAGATGTCAGGGTTTTTTTTTTATTTCGGGTTAGAGTGGGGACAGAGGCTAACCAAATGACAGTTAACAAATGGTTCCCCCAGTTTTATAGAGCCAAGGAAAGGAAACAAAAGTGCCACTCAACTTCCTCTCGCTGCCCCTCACTCCAACGCACGCATAAACACACATGCAAGTATAAGTCATAAGAGAGAGGCTGCGGTCACATTTACACAAGAACAGTTGTGCACTACAGAGTGTAAGACTCTGGTTCCCATGCAGATAAAAGACAGACCTCAGTCCTGGAGGAAGTCTTAATAAGTACATTTGCCAACGCATGTCCTATTAGTCACTCTTATAGGTGTAGTGTTAAATTAAATTCAGGTGAAGCAATTCAAATCTGAGTCCTAGCATACAGAAACTGCTGTGGTACGACGCAGGTGCTGTAGTAGTAGCAGTAGTATTTTGATTTACTTCAAAACAAAGCATTATGGAATCTTTTTTTTTTTTATCAGAAACAGATTTACTATTCTATCTCATTCATTCATACATCTTCATCTGCTTATTCAAGGGAGTCTGGAGCTTTCTCCTACAACTTTGAGGCTGATGCAAGGTACAGTAGCAAGTTACCTGCAGGACAGGCACACACATTTTTTCACTAAAGGTAAAATTTAGATTCACCAAGCTAACAAAATATGCATCTTTGTATGGTGGGAGAAAGGGCAGACTCCACAGAGTCACCTTCCTGAGAGACAAGAGAGCTAACCAGACTAGAGCGCTAGCCACCTTGCATCTCTACTACTTCATGTAATTTAACCAATTATATATCTTATAGGAGTTACCAATCTGCGCATATGGCCCCTCCGACCACCACCAAACAATCACATTAACCAAGTGTCTTGCCCAAGGACACAATGACAGTATGCAATGTGGGTAGCTTTGCGTTAGTGGGTGAATGTTTCTGCTGACTGAGCAACTGCTGCCTCGATTATGGCAAGCATCTTGATCAACATGTGATCAAGGAGTTTTCCTCTTCAGTGGTCTCATATCCACTTGTTCCGGTTCACTGTTATTTAAAAGATTTGTCTGTAACACGTGTGTCCCATGTCTCTTTGGGTCAGACTTTCAATTAAACCAGTAAATCAGAGTGCATTGAGCTGGATAAAGCCATGTTGATCCTGGTGAGCCCGATTCATGGTGATGGATTGGGCCCCGGTCACAGCAGTCCCCGTTTCACCCGTTTGCATGGCTTGTCCACTTGCCTGTAAATGGATACCATTATCTGGTAGGCCATTAAACCATTTTAGGCCAATTAGCTTTGCTTTACACGCAACACACTCAGCAGGGAGCTTTGGTCTTTGTAACAGAAAAGAGGAAGAGGATATGACACATAAGTTAGACTGCTTTTTTAAGTTTTACTGCTTTCTACTATTGTTAAAACAGTAGTGCTATGTAAAGTAGATGGAGGAATAGAAGTATTACAAAGCAAAGCAGGAGAAAGTTCAGGCAAGGTGAGATTGTAAATAATAAGTGAGGAGTGGGAAGAGGAGAGAGACATTTTGAAACAGATCCTTTTTCATATGGTATCCCACAGCAATTTGCAATAACCCAAGTCTTTCTGGGGAATTTGTCAGCATCCTGAGTTGGCAATGAAGCATAAAAGTATACCAGCACTCTTCATTCAATACCTGGAAGATAAAAAGTGCCTTTGCATGCATAATGACAACATGCTGCATGGTATTAAACATGTGAAAAGATAGGTAATGACTATTCTTCTTGTCTTAAGTGATTGAGTTCTATCTTAATGCCAACAATATATATAAACAAATCCATATGGTTCAGACTCAATGTTGTCTTTCTATGACACAACTTTAGACCACCACTGACTGTTGCAAATGCAGGCCTTTTCAGGACAATAGAAGATTCTGAAACACAGAGCACTTGAGCATAGGCTTCAAATGAATCGACTTGGACTCGAGTCATTATTTGGTGGCTCTAACTTTGGCTATTTTTTCCTCACACACCAGGACTCGTGACTTGACTCTGACTTGGACTCGGACTAGTGGAGAGTGGACACAATAACTTGGTCTTGGACTTGCAAGTTGCACTTGCACTGTCTTCAGTTACTTTTATGCTCAAAGCACAGAGCGTGCAACACTATAGTATATTTAAATCTGAGCAAAAACAAACATTACTAAATGTTCTGTTATAAAATATGTATACACAAAACTAATTATCCACTCTAGGCATCAATGGGAACCAAGTATACCAAATTTGGTCACTCACCTTGGTCTTGCCTACTGTTCAGTTGGACTAGACTTAAACTGATTTGAACTAGACTTGACTCGGTCACTTTTTCAAGTGAGGTTGACTGGACTTGCACCCCAAGTCAAGATGACTCAACTTGGACTAAACATAAAAAAATGTGTTACTTGCTTTGAACTTCATTTCCCACTTCAAATGCTAATGGCTTAGATTCTACTCGAACCAGTCTTTAGTGACTCAGACAAGACTTGACTCAACTAACACTGCCAAAACATGTGAAGACTCTCACTCATTCAGGCTAATTGAATCGCAACAAAAGGCTTAAAAAGCAGTCATCTGAACTTGTTTTTTACTGCCAAAACATAAAATCAGGGCATGAAACTGAATTGAACATTAAGATACAGCCTGACTGTATAGAGTTTGACAGTTTACAGAAACATCGTAAGACATTTAATGGCTCACTTCCCCAAAAGCTCTTCCCAAGCCATTTCAAAAGATGAGATGATGCAGGTGTCTTTGCTTTTTCTGTACTGACGTCACAAAAATAGGATGTGAGCAATAAATACACTTAAAAGACATCTGTAATCAGAGGCCGCTAAGATAACACTGACAAACTTGTAATGACTCAAAAGGCTTTGGGCTTTAAATCACAGAGCTGGGAGGAAGTCTCAGAAAGGAAACCAATGTAACTTTAATGAGCAATTGTGAAATACAATACTTATCATGTAAATTAGATCAAATGAAGGTGGAAACAGACTAATGCTATGATGATGCTGTCTTCTTTACAATTACAACCCTTTTCCTAAGCCCTGCAATAAAAAGTCCATCTAAGCTCTATTTACTAAATGCATCCACCACAGTGTATACATGCCCATCTTAACTCTACACTGCATGTATGTTAGCTTTATACAAGACAAGTTAGAGCTGCATTTTGAAATGTAATATACACAGAAATGAAAGAGGAAATATACCCTATAATGGGCAACACATTGCAGGAGATTACATGCCATTGGTCTTGTATACACTGATTATAGACCAACATCTCAAGTGCATCATGCATGAGTAAACCAGGCTGAGTCCAAAGGAAGAAAGTTATGCTTACTTACTTCAGAAAAATAAATCTAGTATCCACCCATTTGTTTGAAAATGCTCCAAAAATCAAAGAGAAATCATTTGAGCTCATTCATAAAAACTGGTGCAGCCTGAGATCTTAAGTGGAGTGAAAATATTAGATGAACAGACTATTGATTTGACCCAACATAATCCTTTAGCTTGTAACTTTGTCAGGCATGTCTGTATGGCTGCACTAAATCAACCAGAGACAGCAAGAGGTAGTGAGCCAATAAACCAGCAGAGCAGATCCTTCTGGTGCTCCACAGTGAGTCCTGAGCAGTTACCGGTTGCCAACTGAGATATGTTATCCCTCCAGTGCGTCTGCCACAAGCTCTCCCGGACATCAACAGAGCACCTCCAATAAATGTGTTCTTATTAGATGCCAAAAATTACTTTGGTTTATTTAGGAGAAAATATAAAAGGCTTCTTAGAAAATGTTTAGTTACAAGTCCATCTCCTAGACAGTATAAACATCCCAAAGTACCAAAAGGACTGTGAAGGGTTTCCTAAGCCAGAAGGGTGAGAAGCACAAAGCATTTATTATTATTTAGTGGTGCTAACAGCTAGTCTTGTTAAACTCAGTAGAAAAGTTATTGTAGAGGCTTTTGCTGGGATACAATTTCTTTCACAGTTACAGTGTTATCTTCCATGTGGTCACACTTGTGGTAGAAACAGTAGTACAGTACTAGAGTTATCGATGTCATATAGGGAATCTTACTGTGAATGCATCTCTGTAAAAGCCAGAATTTAATAAACCAACCACAGCAACGTCCACAGCAATAAAGTTCATGTACTATTTACCAGTGGGTGGGTGACTGAAGAGCGCTGAGGAACTCAGACTAGAGCCACTGCTCCTCCACATGAAGAGGAGCCAGGTGAAGTGGCTTGGACTTATGTTTTGGATGCCCCCTGGACACCTCACCAGGAAGGAAGTGTCTAGGAAGACGGAGGTCATGAAAGCTCTGCTGCCCTAGCTTCCTAGCCCCAGATCTATGGTGTAATATTTGTGCCACCTTCGTGTGCGCGCAGAGTGAGTGTTGAGCACGTGCAGTGTGACTGTCGCAAGCACATACTTTATCATTTGAAAAGAGAATAATAATTTGAGCACACAAACCTTTGTTCCGTGCGTGCTCAACACTGCCTACACGCTCGCTCAAAGTCTACCTTGGTGCGCGAGTACGTGGATGCCCGCTCATGCCACGTCTGTGCTCGCACAGCAACTCATTTCTGCTCGCAACTCTGGCTCCGCGCTCAGCTCGAGGTGGCACAGGGCAAACTAATAATTTGGTGGCACAGGGCAAACTACGACTGTAGCAAGCAGGACAGCCAATCACACACTGGGATTCACAAATGTTTCTGATCGTCTGTCTTATATCCAATCGTTTATGTCAAATACAGTCGGCAACGGTGGGAACACCCATATACGTCACTTCCGATCCCCGTGGGAGAAAACAGATCACTCACAACAATGCACAAGAGATACTCTGTCGCCTTCTTTTCAACAGATACACAAGCAAGAACTAGATATACATTTTATATTTTACATTAAAAAGACATGGAGACATACAGGAGGACACAGTGGTCCAGCAGTCCACATTTGTCCATCGCTGTCTGACGTTAGCTGCCTACAACATGTTAATCTAATCAACGTCAAGTTGCATCATAACAGAACTGTCTCTAATATAAAGACATCATATTTAATGTAAAATAAAATGTGCCTGATGTATTCTGTGTTGAATATGAAGCTATTTAATTTTTTAGTATTATTAGTGATAAATGTTTCTTTTTTTCTTTTTATTTCTTTTTGGTTAATCTTTTGGCTGCACCCAAACCAGTCGCACACTGATTTGGCAAGTTTTTACGCCAGACACCCTTCCTGTCACAACCAGCCACATGCTGTGACAGGGGTGGGCAATGTGGGTAAAGTGTCTTGCCCAGGGACACAACGACAGTATGCGCCTTGGGCGAGATTTGAACCACCAACTCTCTGGTGGATCCAGCTAACCCACTGCACCACTGTCGCCCCATAGAGCTATTTCATTTATTTTATTTAATAACTTTTCTCCATACGTTTTTTTTTTTTTGTTTGTTTGTTTTTGACACAGCTTGAGTTAAAATAGATGAAGATAACTTAAACTACTAACTTAACTAACATAAAAGCAAAAATGTTGACAAATTATTTCATATGTAGTTTAATTTTGAATTCTTCCATGTACAAATCCCTCTACATCTTTATCATTTGCCCCTTCATGTCTCTTCCTTTCGTTTAGCCTCTCTCTTTCCTTCCTCGTGCTCCTTTCACTCTCCGACTTGAAACCATATGGTGTAATTGGAAACATGTGTGTGTTTGATGATTACAGTGGTAGCTCAGTCACTCTCTGGGAACTTCTCTCTCACAGAGGTGGTACCGGCACACACACACACACACACACACTTGATAAACACACACTTTACACACACATGTTCCCCTTGCATCATGGCAGTGGCTCTGGACCAAAGACGCACATTTCCAACACAGAAAGGAAGCAATTTCAAAGAGTCTCCTCCCAATTCATGTCATTGTGGTAAATATTTTCAGATGATGCTGTTGTGAAGTGACAATATCCTTCACCACAAGGATAAGCCTTTGACAGAAATGGCAATGAGGTGATGAATTGTGTAAATAGCTTTCTTCCTCTTTTCTTGAGCTTTGGGAAAACATAATGGTGCCAAGCTTTGTGCACTGTGTTTGTGCTGACTTGCTCAATTAGAAAGAAAGCTGTTTTTTTCTTAAAAAAAAAAAAAGTCCTGTGCCAATTTGAAAGTTAATCAAACAAAAAAGATGACTCAGATGATGAAAGAGTTTTTAGGAAACTACTCAACACTATGTTTACAGTCAGCTGAGTCAGAAGTAATGTGTAGTCAGGGTACTCTCCTGGTCAACAGCCAGTTAAAAGACAGAAACCCATTTTTTCACAATCATTCACTTGGGGCAATTCAGATTCACCAGTTCATCTAGCACAAGCATATCTTGAGACAACGGGAGGTAGCCAGAGTACCTGGGGTGAAACACATTCATAGTTGACAGGCCCAAGAATCAAACCCACAACCTCCTTGCTGAGAGGCATGTATGCTAAACACTCTACCATCATCGCTCCTCCTGCCAGAGTATATGTGAAAATTGTTCCAAAGGTTACTCTAGTAAATGTAGAGTTTACCCACTTCTGATTTTAATTGATTAAACAAATCAAGACGTGCCAATTTACAATCACTTTGCAAGACCAGACCAGAGACTGATCTGTTAACCACAACTTCTTTGAACATTAAACAGTAAATGCATTTTGAGGATTGAGGATTCGTGCTCTTCTGCCAAGCCATCAGGAGCCCTCTGAGTATTGTTTCAAAAGCAGGACTCTTCTGTAAAATGGCTTAATCCTAAACAAGGCATGGTCCTTTTCTATAAAACAGTAATTGTGTGTATTTACTAAATCTACAGCACAATGAACTCATTTTACCTTCACATCTCTGGATGGATATTAGGATGGCTTTTCCATGACTGTATGACTTTTACTCTGTGATAATGGCCTTATAATGTCTTTGGTCTTATAATGGTCTTGATCTGGGAAATATAAAGATTTTAAGGGGTGGCTGGAGACAAACCCAACTAGGGGCCTGAGGTGGAGTACACCCTGAACAATAAACTGTTACAGGGCTGACACAGAGACACATGCTGACAGACAACCACTCATTCTTACATTGATTCCTACAGGCATTTAGAGTCCCCAGTTCACCTATGGCAGGGGTGTCCAAACTTTTTTCAAAAAGGGCCAGATTTGAAGATGTGCAAATCTTCAAGGGCTGACAGTCCCACCTGATGTTTTCTAGGAACTGAACACATATAGAACAAATAAACACTGATTTATAAGTGTTTTGCTTTTAAAAGCCAAATAATTATGAATTATTTTCTCTGACAACACAATCTAACAAAAGTCCAAACAAACTTATTTAAAAATGCAAGGCAGAGAGTATTAGATGTGATGCACAAATTTACAGACAAAGCTACGGAAAAAGCTACGAAAGTGCTGGTGGGCCATAATTACTGCATTTTGTCATAGAAGCTGAGGGTCATATGAAATTTCAACCCGTGCCACAAATGGCCATGGATCACACTTTGGACATGTCTGACCTATGGTTTTGGATGGTGACTTGGGGATTAAACCTACAGCGTCCTCACTAACAGGCAGGAGAGTTCACCCTTGCATCTAAAGATTTTAATAAAATATGTGACTTTGTCTATGATTCATTTTTGCTCCTGTCCTCTATATATGTATCATTACCAGATTCATACTGAATATACTATAAATATATCCTACCAATAAAATCAATAAATAGTGTTTTTATTTTAATAGCACTGCTTTTCCTTTCATATATTCTATATTATGAAAAAGAGCATGCAAACTCCATCATATTATTATTTGTCACCTTTACAATACAATAACTCAACTTTCAGAGATCTTTTGAAATGGTAGTTACATGTAAATCAGATGTATCATGTTAAGAGAACGGCTCACTGAAACCTGTAGTGCTGCTCACATGAACAGCTGCAACATCAGCTGCTGAAGGGACAAGAGGAGTGCAGCCATTTGGCACCATCTAGTGATCTCTTATTTCCATCACATTTAGACGCATACAAAAAAGTGCTTTATTTTTATTACTGACAGTGGCAGCAAGTTTAACTGAAAATCTGATTAGTCTCTTTACTTTTACCGCTGATAAATTACAAAAAACACCTAACAGCCATGTTTTATCATTAAAACATTAGCAATAAGTTGACAGATTGATTGATTGATTGATTGATTGATAGATTGATTGGTTTTCAAATGAATCAGCTTTAATTAGGGTTTTACATATTACATTATTGTCCATTGTGTAATATACTGTTAATTACATATTTAATTAAGCATAACTAATGTTAAGAGTGTAGTTTTGTGTGTTATCATGAGGTCTTAATTTGTTTCATAATGTGCATTGTATTTTATTTGAACCTGATAATGCAAATTTACATCGTAGCTGTTGTTGTTTGAGTCATTTTGCAGTACAGGTTATACTGCACATACTTACTACTGCATGATGATGTAACTTGCAAATGTGAATATGTGAAGCCCCTGCGTGCTTTTCAACTCTTTTGTAAGGAAAAAAAAATCATATAACATTAAATACACACATATTTTGGTATTTATATTGCTCTATATGTTTAAATAAAGGTTGAACTATACCTTTCTTTCTTCAGAGCAGCAGGTGGGACAGAAGCCTCTCACAAAAACTGACCCAAATTAACTTAAAAGGCCCAGGTCAAACACAATTAAAGGCTTCTTCTTTCTGAGATGTGATTAAGTGTGTGTTTATTTTTCGGCAGTGTAAAATGGGCCAAACAGAGGCGACGCTGGTAATTTAAATTTCTGCACAACTGGCAAAAAATCTGTTCACAGGAATGTGTTGCAGGGGTGGGCCAAGGTCAAGAGCTAGGCCAGTACCAAACTGATCCAGCAGAGGGCCCTGTTGTGTGTAAGTCTGAAACACTGTTGTCTGTCACTTCAGGACAGTTATGGCTCACATACAAAATAAACACTCGCTGACCTTAGTTTCACCCTTCACCATACGTACAGCGGTGGCACTTGTGTTTTCTGTCGGAGGTGAATGGGATCAGCAGCGGTCCGGGCAGTGGAGTTTTCCTTCGAGACAGCACTGCAGCAGCCCCACACACCCCACTTGCATACAGTCAGATTTGAGGCAGAGAAGGGGAGGCTGGCGGGAGGGTGGTGTAAAACGAGGGGTGGAGCTTTGGGGGTAACACGGACGCCCCAGTGGTCATGTAATATTCAATTAGGTCATAGCAGAAAGGCAGGCAAGGCATCAGCTCGGGGGCAGGTTGACAGCGCCACGACGCAGGTCATGCGTTTTTAGAGCAGCAGGCATGCTTTGTGGAGCTTCCGGTCTCACTGCTGCATCCTGGACACTCGGTTGTTCCACTTTTCTCAGCGTACTTCCCAACTTTTCCCGACTACAGCAGTATGGATCCACAGTGGACGGACACGGGCGCTTCGGTACGGCATGCAAATACGCACTCTGACGTCGGCGGTCATGTGGCTTTTGGCGTAGAGCCTCCTTGTGATCGCCAATTTTTCCTTTCCTGTCGCCTGTTGTCTGCTCCGTTACCGGACCGCCGCGAGAGTGTTTAACCCAGCTCGGGCTCTCTTTTGTGGCTTAACAGCTGCTTTCGCATTGTACCTACCTACGGTTTCACCTGAGCATCGCGCCAAAACGGTGGGCAGGTAAGAAATGGATAAACTCTTCCTCTGTGTGTGTGCGCCTTGAAACGCCCCCTTCTTAAAAAAGTCCCTCAAGTTAAAACTAATCGTACTTGTTTGTTTGGACCTCTCACGTCGCTAGCATCGCCCTGTGAGTCTCCCAAGCGCCCACGAGCCTCAGTATAAATATTTTAACTTGTCTCGGCGCATGAACTTTGCCTGGCCCTGGCGCGTCCACCTGCAGACAATGTGGCAAACCAAGTTGTTCATTTTAGCCAAGTTTTTTTGCTCTGATACGTGGTGACCGTGAGGGTAGCAGGCAGAGACGGAGTACATCGTGTCTACTTTTTTCCTCCTCCCCGTGTCGACATAACCAGCAAAACATGGCCGTCCATTGCCGACATGTTGTTACGTCGACGGCGAGAGGGGGAACATTTGGGGAGAGAGTGCTTCTCCGATCCCCTCCGTCACGTCTCGCCGCGCAAAACTCTCCCCGCACGCCGCTGGACCAACTCTCAATGAGCGGTGCCGCGGTCTCTGTGCAACTTTTGGAGTCCGACATTGTTTATAGACTTTGATTTGAGCGACTCTGAGATGTAGGAGTAACGTTACCCCGAGTGATGCTCCCTCCCCTCGAGTCCACGGCTCTCGCTCACTGCAAACACTGCGTGCTATAGCGCCGTACAGGACTCATAATGTGTTTTTAGGCTGTATAATTCAGCTCATCCTTTTGAACTATTTGGATATTTAAACTGAAGTCACAAACCCCGAAGAGGCTGTGTCACTGTTGTGGGGGCTATCTCTGACTTTGGAGAAGTTACAGTAGGCAGAGTAGACTTAACAAAACAGTTTTTGGAGGTACACTCTTTTTAAAATATCAAACAAATCACGACTTGACTGCATGCATTGTACTATTTTTGCGCATATTATGCCATTATTTGCTCTTTCATAGCGACTTTTTTACCATGTGTGCCTCATCATCTTATCATGAAGTTATTTTTTAGTATGGGATATGGTATCTCAAATTAAAGACCTATAGCCTATTGAAAATTATTACTGTCTGAAAGCTACTGTGATTTACTTTGTTTTACTCTCTGTGCCGCTGCAAACTCACATTTGGCCATTACTGTACATCCTATTATGTGACCTCTGTAAAGTAGCATGCATCTCATTCAGTCTCAATCAGCTTATTTCTCTACATTTAAGTGAATGTAGGATCCATATTTTGCTGAAGGATTGACATTAATTCACAGTTACTGTAAGTACAAGTACATAAACAAATATAGGATATTACACGTCACTCACTCACACCAACATGCCTTGTCATCAGAGCATTCAGATACCACATCTGATATGCTATAGACAGGAGTGTGTCAGCCTTATTCAAAGTGACAGCCCTTTCTTATTCATCACAATGATTTGAGACCAAAGACTTTCAAGTTGAACACACATAACTAGTCTGTGTGACATTACCATTCTGTAATTATCGTCAGCTAAAAATTGTAGCTTTTATGTAAGCCATAAAAGCATACACATGCATACAAAACATTGGTTCAGGTTCATAATGCATGACTGTGCCAGTTCCACTGAACAAGACGCACATGTGAATATTGATGCTGTCAGCCAAGAAGCTGAGATAAAAGCAACATCTGATATGTTAAGAAAACAAAACACTCTTTTTGAATACATTGTAATAAGATAATAATTACCCAGCAACCACACTGCTAGTAATTACATAATCGCATACACACAAAACATTGGTTGGATCATAATACATGACTGTGTCAGTTCCATGAAACAAGATGCACATTTGGTATTAGAGCTGTCAGTGAAAACACTCAGATAAAAGATCTCATATGTGAAGACTAAACAGCTTTTGACACATATTTCCCTGTAACAACTGACGCACCTGTTCACTTATGTGGAGTATCAGACCTCTGGCAGGCTTACATACTGTCTCTACAGGTGGGCCACTTAATTGGGACCATAAAAAAACCCATGTAACGCTGTCTCTGTAAAATGCCTGTCATCTTGAACTATGTCTGATCTTAATGTTTAGACGATACTCACTTCACTCACTTTGACCTCTTGTGTTGTATTTATTTCCAAACATCCTCTGATGCCGTTCCCATCCCACCTCTATAAAAGACGGTAGGCAGATTTTGATCACAGCATACTTAACCCTGCTGTCATTCCTGTTACTACAATTCCTCTGAGTATAGACTTAAAGCCACACAGTTGTACTCTTCACATGTAAAGAGAAAGTTGACTTCACATGTTTTTTTTCTCGTGTGATCTGTCAAAACACAGGTAATCAATTTTGTAATATGAAGCGACAGCAGGCTCATTTTGATTTTTGAGCATAAATTTCCTTGTGCATATCAAGGAACAATGTGTAACTAAAATAAGAGTAGATTTTTCTTTTTAAATATATATATATGTAATAAGGCAATTACACATTAATTGCACTAATTTAGATGTCTTAAAAATTATTATGATATGGTCAGCTGTATCAGTCGACATTACTGTTTTTACATTTGAACAGACACAATATTTCATCATCCATCTTACTTTTATAAACAGTGCTGTGTGAAAGTTTCAGTGAGGAGTGAAAAATGCAGTTGACTAAGTGTGCTTTGGTGAATACATAATTTTAATTTTGTCATGAAAATTTTTGGAAGATGTCAGTAATGGGCCAAAGGCAAAATTAATAATTCTGGTGCGAATCAAGATCACTGTTTAGATCCAGAAGTGTTTCGTCTGGGATTCTGTATTATTTTGAGATACGGAAAAAGTGAGATATTTTAATTATAAGGGTTTTGTTTCTCATTAGAAAGAGCATTTACCCCTGAACTTAAATATCTTCACGTTTGAGTCCAGGTCTGGACACTCATTGTACATTGATAAATCTTTATTTGTTCATAACCTTTCTTAGGAATCTGTCTTAAGCCTTTTGCACAGTATTGTATTTGGCAAAAAAAAAAAGAAAAAGTTGTTGTTACTATTGCCCTAGGGATTAGAGCGATGCACAGATGTTGCCGTCCTACCTTACTGCGATTGTCCCATCTCATCTGGGACAACAAGCGAGCCTGAGCATTTAGCAAAGAGAGATTTTATATACAGATTTTTTGGCCAGCTGTTATTTTTAGGAATCGAGAATAAGCATTAAATCCACCTCCGCTGCCTCCTTTTACCCAGCTACATATCAGCATTTTACATTACACTGTGTGACCTCAGAGTGTCACTGCCAAAACATCAGGCTGTGAAGCAATGTGTGCTGTTTGTTCCCGATGCATTTACACTATTTATTGTCATCAGATGGCAAGAACAAAAACGAACAAGGCTCTGTCTGTCACCGTCATTTTCAATTGTAAAAATCACAGCACTGGTGTCAAACTGCAACTGAGTCATTATATGAAGATCTTTTTGTTTTGACAGCTACTGAGTGCCCAAGCATTTGGTTTAATATCTCTCAGTATGAGTGATAATATGATATTTGCTTGTTGACACTTCTGTCGAATTGTTCTTGCTTATTAAAAGAAGAAAGGCAGGTAGTGGTGGGTGTAGTTGTGAAATGGTGAACTCAAGCCAATATTAGTATACAAGTTACAGTTTAATAACTTTAGTACATACTGGCACATGTCAATAAATTACTATACTGTGTAAAAGTTAATTCATTTCAAGCATTTATCTATTGTAATATGATTATGGCAACTAAAGAGGCTATATTTTTTCTGAACTTTCTCCCATGTTATAATGTTCAAAAACATACCTGGAGTTGTGTTTAGCTTCATTCACCCGCGTTTAAGTAATCCTCTATTCTCAGCCGTTTTGAGGCATCATACAAAAGTTTAAGGAATTAAGGGCCATATCAGTTCAAAAGACCACTCTCACACTCAACACTCTGCTTGTCTGTTCACCAGTAGAGTACTTATTAAAAACAATTTCTTTAAGTCAGACAATGATTTTAAAGGTTGTAAAACATGCTCTAAAAGTGACAAAGGTTGGTTTAAAAATATGAATAAAGGCATAATATATCCCCTTTAATGTTAATGAAAACCAAAATTCTGTATCTCATAAAGACATAAAAACAGAATTTATAATCATCACAATTAAAATAATTAAATGCGTGAAATATTTCATTATGTGTACTTGAGCTATACAAGTAACATTTTTGTCTGTCTGCAGTAGATTTGGAAAATATTGAATGTCTTCTTGTGTTTGCAACCTAACGTACCATTTATCCAAAGATTGTCTTAAGCCCCCTTTGCAATGAGTTTCTGGGCTTTTTTTTTTTTAACTAAAATTGCTGGAGTTAGTCATAGTTTAGTCATCACCACTTTTTCTTTATTGTTTAGTCATTGTTACCTCTGGATTTAGATTGAGATTAGGCCCTTCGTTTAGTTCTGGTTTACTTCTAAGTGTAAGCTTGATTAGTCTTATTGGTTTTGTAAGCTGACTTGAGATGATTTTTCAGCATTTTGCATGTCCCTGAACACAGCTGAACTTGCTGGGCTGTATAATGTGTGTCCATTCTCCCGCTGAAGCGTCGGAGTGACTCATCGTGGGTTGCATGGAGGCTGTTGTCATCGAGGCCGGTCGTGCTTAGCTTGGCTCTGCAGTGACGTCACCAACATCTACACAGGGCTTTGTTCCAGTGTTTTCGGATCAGGTCTTCTCTTCTGCGCCTGGGCCAAAGCTTCTCGGACATGTTGTGAGGTGACTAAGGCAACCACAGGGATGAGCTCATCACCTGTAGGTGGAGCCCAGAGGCAGAGTGTGGTGGGAAGAGTAGCATCAGGACAAGGGGGAGTTGAAAATATAACTCAAAGTACGTAGTCGTGTGATGTAGTCTAATGCTTGTGTTATATACAAGGGGAAGATGATTTAGCAGTTTTAGTGAGTATTTCCATAACATTTCAAGGGCTACACAAAATCTTAAGTTACAGCAACATAAACAATTGCAACATCTGTGTTAAATTGCAGTGGACTATGTAATAGAGATGTGTTTTATTATTTATTTATTTTTTTTTGTCTTTCACTTTTTGTGGTAGAAATGGCTTGACATGAAGTTATGAACAGCGTCAGGGGAATTGTCATAAAATATTTAATTACGCAAGCTGGCAATCGAACCCTGGCCACTCATGTAGTGTGGGCTCTCCCAGGTGATCCTCAAAGGCCTTCAATGTGTGTATATCCATCATAAAACCTAAAATCAGTACTGGTTTAGTCATTGTTTAGTCCTAGTTCAGTCCGACCACTGCATACTTTTCCAGAGCATCTTAAACTCAACTTATTCTGAGAAACAAAAGTCATTTCAAATGGATTTATAAACTGTGCCTTATGCTGCATGTTAGCTTGACAATCAATATGAGAAAAATGTTGTTTGTATTTAATCATAGCCATATCAGCTGGCACAATATACATACTTCAAGGTCTCAGAATTGCAACAGTGTTGGGTTGTCCATGTGCCAATCATTCACGCATATCAAAATAATTGCTTAGTCAGAGCTGTGGTAACTAAAGTCAGTGCCCAATAGACAATGGTAAATACTTTTTTTTATATAACTTAGTATTCTCCTATTCAAAATCTCCTATGTCATCACCTTTATCATATTGTCATTACAGCATTCAACAAGAAATCACATCAACATGTGTTTGCAGTTCTAATGATAAACCGAGTGTGCCTGTAAAGTTATTTGTAATTATGCCAACATGTTAATGTTAAAGGAAGCAATAAACCAGTTTCGGAGTAGGTTATATTCCTATAAACATTCAATCACAGTTGAAACTAAACCAGCAACATTTCTAGGTAAAGGAAAACAAAGATGCACACAGTTCATACATAATGTTGTCTCTCAGATAAACTTTCTTAAATGTTCAGCCATAGAAAAACATTAAGTATTTTTGTGGCACATTAGTATTGTTAACGATGAGAGAATGTGGAAAGATGGGACAGTACATCTATGCTGCGCAAATGGGAAACAAGAGACGGCCTGGAAGTGACAAACTGCCTGATAAGTGTGTGGGAGAACAGTGCACACACCTGACCCTTTTATTAGTCATGCATTCACTTATACAGTACTCTGCAAAGTTAGAGTGAGGTGTGGAAAGTGCTGTGAACTAATGCTAACTTTAATAAATGCTGAATTTTTATTTTAATAATGGTCCAAGTGATTCATTTCGGTGTAGATTCAGGAGTGTTTTAAGGGATTCTGTACCATTTTGAGATATGGACCAAAGATAACTTCACTCACTTAAAGAGCAACTGTAGTTTTAGATTCTTCACCATTGTGAGATTTAAAGGTTTTTGTTGGTCAATGGAAAGAGCATTTATCCATGAACTAGAAGATCTCCAAGTTTGAGTCCAGGCCTGGGTACTATATCTTTGCCAAGATAGGACCAGTGCTTTAGCAGAGATCTACACTTTCAGAGTACTTCTAATTTTTATTATTATTATTATTTTTTTATTTTTTTTTGCGATTTTGTTTATTTTTGTACATTGATACACCTTTTCTTGTCCATAAGCTTCCTTTTAAAATCCTGTCTAGGTGCTGTATGTGTGGCTTTTCTTGTTTGCTCACTTTGCTCCACTATTGACTGAATACAGTGGGTTTTTGCACTACGGAGTCTAAATCTTCTGTTTATGCCTCCTACCAGCCTGCACAATGTCTCAGGAAATTATTAGTACTTTGAGTGACAAATTGAATTGCTTGGTGAAATTCAAAACACCAACGGCACTGCAGGCAGCTGTTGAGAAACTTTTCCTCTTGCATTGAGCCTCTCTGTGTCTGTCATGTAGGTCATTTCATGCCTGAGTAGACGGGTGCAGTCCCACATCCCACTGCGTCCTCCCAATCTCACAAGTTTGGAAACGAGGGAGCGAGAAAAAGCACGAGAGGCAGAGAGAGAGCTTACTAAAGATCCTTTCTGCACTGCACCACGTCAACATCCCCTGCGCTGCACAAGCATGGCCCTCATGCCAGTAGTGGGCCAATGAGGAGCAGCTAGAGACAGTTCACAAACCACACCCACTGCAGGGAAGCCAGAGATTGACAGGTGGGAAATCTGGTCCTCATAGAGTGCTCATAGACACACGAGGAAAACATAGGATAATGAAGGCCAAAGTCTAGGCTTAAAACCTCCTTTGGGAGCTCCTTATGATAAAACTCGATTAAACTAAAGCAAGATTTTTGCATTCAAATCTCTAAAGTGTTTTAAGGTCGTTGTCTTTGTTAAGTTGAGTAGCCAAGGTCCTGAGTGGGTTGCCCTTCTAATAGCCATAGTGGACGATGTCATCACTTCTGTTCATCTGAAGAATATGTTCATGTCTTTATACGCTCAAAACAACTCTGTAAGTTTAGTGCGTATAAGAGGTGATGTTTAGAGTTGTTATCAGTGTGTGGGAAAGGGTAGGAGAGGACATGGAGCTAAACAAACAAAAACAGCCAAACATGGGCCACTACAACAGATATAGCTAGGGATGGGACAGTATGAGATTCTGACTGTATAATAACCGTGAGCTAAAATATCACAATATTGCAGTTAAAGCTTAGAAAGAAGAAAGCTTGAAAAACATATTGACACTTATTAATTCAAATTTATTTTAAACATAATTTATACTGGTAAAATATTGTACTTTTACACTCACTCAACACAAGGTGACAGTATTTTTTTAATATTATAGTAAACCTTGAAATTAGCATGTGTCCCATGCCTAGTATGCCACTGGAAAAAAATGCTTAATTAGTATAATTAAAAGGGATTAGAGGCCATTTGTTATAGTGAAACTCTCCTTGGCAGACCTTTTTTTGCTAATAATCTCCAGATAAAGTGAGACCTTCATGTCATTGGACATTTTGTAGTGGCTGGACTGACCCTTTCCTCTACTGCTGGGTCTTACAGCATATGGACTTGTGTACTCTTTTTGATTTTGTAAATATGATGAATGGACTTTTATCTAATGGACTATGCACAACACAACTGTCCCAGACCACATGTATTGCACAGCCTCTGTCCTGGGATCCCTCCAGTGTTTCTGTAAAGCATTTTGAGGCACCTGTTTTTGTGATATTGGGCTATACTCTATAAGTATAAAAAAAAAAAAAATTGGTGATTGCAATAAGAGTAAGCATCACTAGTAGGTAAAAGAAGAAAATGCTTACGTCTTTGCGTAGGACAGCCTGCTTTAACATTATTGCAGAGTATGGGCCGTTGTGTATCTGTAACAACTGGATAATCAGGTGATGATGCAACAGAAGTGTTTTGGTTGTCAGGATTTCAAGCATGTTGTGACACTGATTGACCTCTGCTGAGTGGCTCCTCCTTCGCCAAAGTGCAAACACATTGTTGGTTACACTGTTACCATGGCAACCTAAGCATCAGGCTCGGAGTGGGTGACACAGAGATATTTTTAAAGCTTGCCCTTTCTGAGTGAGTGTATCGAGTCAGTTCTGGCACTTAGACTCGTCGTCGGTGTGTTCATGTGTTAGGCGGAGCAGACTGAAGCTGAACTACCCCATTTTAGTATTTGCCATCCTGGGTGATGTTATAACGAAATCTTTTACCTATATCGTTTACAACCCCAATGCTCACCAACAACCACAGTATAGCTACTTTCAAGGTTTTATTTTATTAACAATTGTAAAACCCAATCAATTTGCAACCTAAAAATCCAAAAATATGACATCAAAGTGAAATTTAAGGTCTGCATCATGAATTTTTAGCTCTGTTTTACTTTGCTTCCTTTTTTTCTATGTACAATTGCAATCAGAATGAAAGATAATGAGAATGAATGACAAAAAACAAATAATTGTTACATATGAGTTATTTTGACCACAGAAGTTGACTCTCTTATGCTCATGGGCAGTAACACCTCTTAGCTTCAGTTCTTTGTTAAGCATCCTTTTAACTTTTAGCCACTTCTAACACGTTTTTGGTAAATGGCAAGCTTCTTAAGCCTCTCAACTGGAATCTTTGCCCTTTTTTAGGTGCAAAAGGCTCTAGCTCAGTGATGTTATGGTCTCTGTGCTGCAACTGCCTTCTTGAAATCAAACCAAATATTTACAGTGGGATTTAATTCTGTGACTGAGAAGGCCACTCCAGGATGTTCTAGGATCCTCTTGTCTTCTTGAAAAATCTTGGATTGATAAATCCTTAAAATCTTTGGGGGTTGAATATTTCTGATTGCAACTGTATATAATTATTTAAAGAGCTGTGTGTTAACAGACACATCTAGAGCTAAGACAGAGACTTTCTCTAACTTCCTCTGGCAACTGTTGTTCAACAGCCAATCGAAGCATCCTTTATTGGAGGGTACCAGCAGGTTAGAATCCTTAAAGGTCCCTTATTATTCTAAATTGACTTTCCCGATGACGATGTTGTAATGTTGTTTACACCTCATAAACATATCTGGAATTGTATTTTGTTTCGGTCACGGCACCCATGTTTGAGTAATTTTGTGTGCTGTCAGACCTTCTCCCAAGAAACATTGTTGCGTGTTTCTAAAGCACATAAACCCATCACCGGACTCATTCTGATAATTTCAGGATTTAAACCGCGGCCACTATGGGTAAGTCTGCTTATTTATCTGTTAGCTTCATGTTGCTAATAGCCATGTTAATCAGACATTTTATAAAGTTTTCTCTATCCCCCACTGTTCAGTACAAGCACTCAGTGATTGTCCTCTCATGTCTGAAATCCTCTCAACTTTATTCACATGTGAACTAAAGAGGGGGGCGATCAAGAGGCAGTTGTGACTTTAAAGGGCTTTTGTAAGAGAAAGGATGACGCAAATGTGTCTGTTTTTTTTTTTTTCCCAGATAGCTTGAAAAAAATATAGGCCCGAATAATACCATATAAAGTCTAATTTTTTTCTCAGATGATTCCTATTACACTAATATTAGATGGATAGACTGGTTTTCTCCAATCCAAGACAAAAAGAGTTGTTACCGTTTACAAGAGCAGAGAGTTTGCTGTTGAATATAGAGCTGCCTGTTTGGCAGCATTGGTGTTGTACTGTATATAGGCCACAGCGTCTCTTGACATTGTTTTGGTTCAAACAAGGTCAAAGCTGCAGTGGCCTGTGTATTGCTCTTATGTGGCAGCTTGTTAAAATGTCTCAGTGGGCCTTTGTAACTTTAAGAGGTTGAACTAGAAGAGAGTTTAAAATGCTGATGTAAAAAAGTGCAATTGTACGGCACACACTAGTATACTACAGAAGTTTACAACTGCTGATGTTGCCAAAATTGGGGAGTACCAAGTGAAAATACAGTTGTTATATTACAATCATAAGATTTTTATCTTCTTTACTTTTGCCTTCTTCCTTTAGCGTCACCACTGCAAATGATGTGCCTCCTAGTGTGCAGTGAGTCGCATATTGATTTGGCATTTGTTTTACCTTAGATGCCCTTCCTGTTGCAATCCTCTTCATTTTTCCAGGTTTGGGACTGGGACAAAGAGTACACTGGCTTGTGACCCTTTGTGGCTGGGGTCTGGATTACATATTTATTATTAATGCTTTATTTCTGCTTATAGTAGTGAGTTATTCTAAAGTGTTAGTGATTACTTTAGTTTGATTTTTCACTAATACCTAATCAAGTTATTTATATGTTAGCTCTGACAAATGACTCTCCTCTGCCATTCACTGTTGTCTCGCTCTTAGCAAAAGTAGCACTGTTCTGTTGCTATGCAGAACATATCACACAGTGCACCACTTTGCAGCACGCTAGAGGAGCTGCGTGATGAGATTTAAATTAATTCTGCGCCGGTCCGAAATTCTGCCTCGCACACCCCTGCTGGGACCTGTTGTATTAATGGTGCTGCTACTCTTCAGTCTCACTATCTATACACACTCATTTAGTCGTTTCCTCTGCAGTGGCAGACTTGTGGAACAAGCAGCCAGTAGGGAAAACACACTCAAAACAAAGACACACACTCAATACAATAATGCTAACAGAGCTGCTGCTGAGAGGTGCAATTTTTTTCAGGTTGTGATATGAATTATATAGAAGGCATTGTAGAAACAAAGTTGTTGCAATTGTTATGTTTCTGCAGCTGGTGGTACAAATCAGCATCCTATACTCTAGCAGTAAAATTGCAGCACAGAATTGCACTCACTGCACTCCTTGCAGAGCTTTCAAGATGACTGAATGTCTCAAAACTCTGGCACTCTGTTGCTAAAGTCTGTGCCTCCCTTTTTCTGTAGCAAGAAATACGTAACACAAACGAGATTAGCTCAGCCTCCCCTGCAGGAAAAACTGAGGACAAGTATCAAACAGTATAAATGTCAAAAAAGGTCAGTCTGTAAGAAGATTAAGCTGAACCTTAAGCTACAAACTTCAAATAATGTCAGCCATCACCATGCACTTAAGACCTTCATTTCTCTGTAATGAATATGAGATGAAAAGAATAGCATTGTTTATATTTATATTATAAATAATGGTAATAATATTTAGTAAGGGTATATTGTCATTGTGACCTGTGTCAATAATATTCTGGTATAGCGTGTGACATTCACTCTTTACAGAAAGAATCTTTAATCAGACTCTGTTATGACCAAACAATTTAAATGGAGATGGTGTTGCATCAGGAAGGTTATCTGGCATAAAACATGTGCCAAATCAGTATGTGGTAATCCTAGAATGGCAAAGTCTTAAGGAAAGAATAAGAGTTTATTGTAAGCAAATATAGAGGTTAGTTGTACCAGTTTTCCAGAGTTTTCAGTTCAACATCAGTTTGGTTATCGCATATTGCATAATTTTCTGATATTGTGTAATTCTAATTACTTGAAATGTGCATCTTCTCAGACAAATCTCTATGCTCTTTAAACCTTCGCTAGTTGTGAAAAATTTCATTGATTTCCCAGAGTCTTTTCTTGTATGTATGCCAATGTGCAGTCTGAACTGATTATACTTGATGAATGTATTTGCTGCCTCGTGGCATTTAAGGTAACTTCTTCAGAGGGTTGGCTCCAGTAATTTAATGCACCAATCACACTGCCAGACATTAGGCAACTACAGACAGACAGGCTGGCAAGAGGATGCCAGGCTGAGTATTCATACAAGTTTAATGAGCATCCAGACAGTGGGGAGCTCACTCTGCACACACAAGCAGAGTGGCTGACTGGGCTAGACACACAAACAAACAGGTGGGAGACTGAGGTGGTGTGAGAGCAGCCAAGTTTGGGTGTGCAAATCAAACATTAATTGTATTACATTATGATGTACTAAAGTTAATGTCAGTTTTGGAAATAAAGCACCGATTTCAGAGTAACACAGCGGGACGCATCAAATAACACCCGAAGGACAAGAGAGGCAGACTCATGTCTTTCAAACTGTTGTTTATTTTCCTACTCATTTCTTCCGGCTTATTCCTTGTGGGGTCGCCACTCAGTCAAACACAAATCTGCCTCCTAGTGTGCCCTGATTTGGCATAGGTTTAAGCTGGATGCTTTTCCTGACAACTGTCTTCATTTATTTAGACTTGGGATCAGCGCAAGAAGTACACTAGCTTATGACTCCCCTGTCGCTGGATTTAAATAGTTTTTTATTATGATTAGTAATAATGGTTTGGTGCACATGTTGCATACACTAATCAGTAGACAAGCAGGTAGACAGCCTAGTTTAGCTGAAGAAGTTAAGTCTGGTCAGCAGAGCCGTCACAATAGGGTAGGCAAGGTAGGCATCTGCCTACATGGAATATTGATCGATAATATTGGAAATATCAATATTAGAAATGTGCATGTTAAAATAAAACCAGATAATGTCTTTATGAATGTCATTTTTGTTTTTTGTTTTTAATTAAATAAAAATGTTATAGTCAACTTTTCTTTGCTCTCTGTCTGCTGGACATAATCAACCCTGGCCAAGATGCTACATTTGAGAGTAAACTTTTATGATTTTTGGCAAAAAGTTGCTGTGTCAATTATCAATATGAAGGTGTTGAATCATATCGAATCGTATCATTCCAAATTAGCCAATATCTTTCTTGAATAGTATCGAAACAATTCTAATTGATACATATCGTATCATTGCAAAACCATATCGTTACACCCCTAGTAAGTGCGTGTTGAATGATGCTGAATAGAGATATTGATTGTCATGTTTATTTATTAATTATCTTCACTCTGCAGTTGGGAGCCGCAGTTCCCTTTCTCGGCAGCCGGAGCACTCCCTCCCTCCGTTTTTCTCCAGCAAAGATGATAAAAGAGAGACACGGCTGGTGCTGGAGGATCTACTGTGTTCAGCAGTATTTACACAGTGTTTGACTTTGTTTGAGGCAGTCTGTAAAAGAGTTTTATTTGTATGTGACAAGCGGTTTGTGTTTACATGTTGAGTTTTTTGTGTTATTGTGAGTCAGCTTCTGTTCATGATTAGCTATGTTTTGAATATTTTGTCCAAATGACTCAGTATGCCCCTATTTATTATGCCAACCCACAGCCACTGATTTCATCCAGTGCCTTGAATCAAAATTCATAGAAATTCATTGTCACTTTAATGGTCAAGGGCTAACCACCATTTAAAATATTCAGTGTTTACAGCTTGCTAACAGACTATGCACAAATGAAATGTCTCACTCTGCTCTCTCTACCTGTGTGGGTTCAGTCTGCTGCTGTTTTCTCGCGTCATCGTGCCACTATCGCCCACAAACACGCTGATAAGTGTTCGGAGACTGTGTGAGGAGAGGAGCAGTGAAAGTTCAGTAGGTCATGTAAAGTGGCATTTCAGATGAAGCCAGATGGTTTTTCCACTCTTCGCTGGAGCTCGGCTGTGTCGCTCAATTGTTGCTGAATTTAGGGCAGACACAGACGGTGACAGTGGGTGAGTGGGAGCAACAAATGCTGCCACCATATTTGCATAGTAATGTTTACGCTGTGTGTACATCTTGTATGACATGTCTTTTTGTGTACATATAGGGGAGGTCTTTCTTCTCCAATTGTATTTTTTAATCCTTTCATATACTGTTAATCTTTTCATGTATCGATGCATCCTACGAAATTAAAATATGGACAATTGAAATTATTTAAGTTGTGCAATTCAAGTGAAACTCATAATGTATAGATTTTGTTCACAGTGAAATATTTCAAACATTTTAATTGTGATTATTATGATCATTAGGTAATATTTTAATTCAATGAGATACTGAATTTGGGGCTTTCAATCAGTGTAAGCCATATTTTCGCAATAAAAGTAAATTAAACTTGGGACGCACATTTGGTTAATTTTCTTTAATGAATTAATTGGTAGTCTTAAATGATTATCGATTAACCACTGGCTTGACATCACATATTACATTTTATAAAAAACAGCTCTTTATTAAATTCAAAGTCACAAACCATAATAAAAAAGTGGCTTTTTTTTAAGTAAAGGCAAGTTATAGACTTGTATATTGCTTAATTTTATGTTTAATTTGCTCTAACTCTCCAATGGCACTGTACCTTCTCTCCACTGTACAGCATAACAATTAATCATTAGTATTTCCTTTAATCGATTAGGGTCATATTGCTGATTAATCAATTAACCATTTTACCACAAACACCCCTAAAATGAATGCTTGAAATACTGAACTCTCTGTGTACTTAATCTTTTCTTTAAATCAAACTACTGAAATGCATTCTCTTTTCCACAATATTCTAATTTATTGAGCTCCACCTGTAACACACTTTTGTCTGTCTGTTCCCACACACCCAGCATGTTTCCTGAGACACAGATGTACTTGTCAGTCCGGTGCTGTATACAGTCTCTCTGTCGTTGGGTGTTTCTGCTACAGCTCCAGGTCCACAGTTGCTATAGCGACGCCATGGTAATGAGTCTGCGTTCTAACAGTGGCTCCGCGGGTCGTTTCACTAGTTGAGATATCTCGGGACAATGACGAGGCGAGGGGATGACAGCCAGTCTCGCAGCGAGGGGCTACTTCAATGTTTGGATAACTGCTTTTCATGAAAGATCTTAAAAATGAGAGCTGCATAGTAAAAGAAAATAAACATGCAATATGTAATAACTATGTTGAAAATTTTGATAACAGTATGATCAGGGATATGTTTATACCCTTAATGAGGAAAGCTTTATTAAACATATACATAGAAAAGTTAATATTTGGTCTGGACTCACTGTGAAACTACTTCTCAACTAAAACTTAAAGGTGCTAGGAGCATTATATATTTTTTATATTACATAAAAAATACCCACGTGTCTCAAGATATGATATGACCATGTTAAAAGCATGTTTAATTTTACTGATAACAGTGTTACAGCTAATTTATTCACATTAAAAATAATGCCCAATTTGTTTATGTTTACTTTGTTGTTTTGGTTTTAAGACCCTGCATTGCTGATCATCCAATCAGAAAAATGGAAAGACTTGCAACCCACAGACCATTGTTTTTATTTTTTGATTTTATACTGCAGTACCGTTTTCGTCCAAGCACATATGCTGCTTCCAGTACCTTTACCTAATTCCTAAATCAGGTCTAAATATGGGACTGAATTATGATGATTTAATTGAAGTGTTTTATTTAGTCATAACATAATATGATATAAGGCATCAGACTAGGGTTGTCAAAAAAATCGATACCAAGATATTAATCGATACTAAAACGAGTATCTAAATGAGATATTCATTTGGAAAAGTATCGATAATGTGACGTCTTTAACTGTGCCGCAGAAACACAAGGCCCCTCCAGTGAATGAGTACAGGAGGAGGACAGGCTCAGTCAGCACAGCATAAAACTTTCCTCCATCAAAACTGCTCTTTAAATACAATTTACTAAAAGGTGTTCACTTGCTCGCTGTTATCACCGCTGCAAAGACCTCGAGTCGTACAGCGGGCTTTCTGTGGGAGTTTCCGTGGGACATCCCGAGCGGACCGAGCGCGCTCCGATCTGGGAGAGGCATCATCCCAAACAGACATAAAACAGATTAAATGTAAATACAAATGCCTCGTTACCAGCGGAGCAAGGAGAGAGCTGTTAGTGTTAGCAAAGCGGCCATATTTAAAGGACCACTGTGGTCCTGACTCTGTCTGACCCATCACTGTCAATGACCATGGCTACTGCAGCCTAATAACCTACTACCATTTAGAGAAAATGGAAACAGGTAAACTGTAATTAAACTTTATCTTTGCGGAATCATTTATCATAATCTGAAGTAATTTTGGATCACATATACAAACTAATTACTGTATTATTTAGCATTGTGTTGAATAAAAGATCATCATGTAGCTACGTAGCTGTGGACTACAGAGGTATCAGTGTTGGAGGATAAACCACTGTTTGCATAAAAAATATAAGTTTGAAAAAATTACCAATTATGCTACATGTATAGTAACAGCCTAATATTATTCTATACAAAATATAGTTTGAATAATATGGTGACAGTAAAAGGGGGCAGTTAGAGCCCATGTATTACCTCAAACATTCAATAAAAGTGGTCATTTTTGTCACCGTGGTATCGAAATCATTATCGAGTATCAAGGGATTTTTTTAGTATTGAAATCAAGTTGAAATTTTAGTATCGTGACAACACTACATCAGACACTTAATTTGTGTTGTGCATTGATTATGAGCTGCTGTCTTTATTTAGGCCTCGACTCATAAAAGTAATGTTTGTCAAATAAACAACCGCAGATATAATGATACATTTGTGATCGATCACGACAATAGTTAGTGCAGCCTTAATAAAAATGTACTAGCCCTAAGATGTTGTTGGACATGCTCTCACGCTTCATCCTATTCAGTGTTTGTTCTTTCTATCGCTCTTCTCCTCAATAGCATCACATATCGGTTTCATCTGAATTTTTAATTTGCACAAGGTCATGTTGACTAAGATGTAGAAACGCTCATTACTCATGATAGAGAAGCACTGTTGTTGCATCGGATCATTTTGATTTGTACTTGATTGAGTTTTAGGCCTCGATTCTTGAATATCACTCAAAAATATTAATAGACTTTTTAAATAGATAAACCCACCTTCCATTTCAAGTTCAGTCGGTACTTTCTTGATCATTATTATTAAGGTGTGTTGTCTTTGCTGGATTATCTGATATAACAGGAGCTTTTAGTCTTAGTCTACTGTCAGCTAAAGACCTGTCAAAAATATGTATTTGCCTACTAGCTATGCCTTCAAACTACTTTCATCAAACTGTGGCAATAAAGCTTTCTCTCTATAGATGTCAGAAAGGTTTGTAAGACTTGTCAAGTATGAGGTGGCTGGCTGAAAGGAAGAAAGACAATGCAGTTTTAGCCTCAGGAGAAACTTTATGATGTCTCGGCGAAGGAAGCTGAAGAGTGTATTTTACTTACACACAGTATACAAGGTGTGTATTACAGCTGAGAACTGACCAAAGTCCATATCCATATACCTGGTAACTGATTATACAATATTAACAGTCATTTCCTGGTTAGTTGTTATATTTTACCAATTCACTCTTGACTTAAATTAAGTTTTAGAAATGGACTAATGTTAAATCATAAAGTAAATGTGAAAAAGAGTCATACCATCTGCTTGCAGATGCAGTCTTTTCTGAGGATGGCAGGTTTTTGGCAAGAACAAAGACAAAACAGGGAGGTTTATTATAATTAGTTGTGACAAAAGGCAACGCAATGGAGCGGCCTGTCAGCTGACCACCTGTAGTCTGCTGTGGCTCTGCGGCTCTGTTTGTTTGTCAGCTTCCCTCGACCTTTTTCAAAACTGAGCAAGACCTACCCACTGTGTGACTCCCTCTTTCTTGTCGAGCCAAATGAAACCCTATTGTGAAATGTGATTATTTCTTCTTGTTTGTATCATGTTTCTCTATCTAACTTTTTTAACAGAGATGGGAACATATTATGCCTCAGTCAGGGGTTTATTATTTGGACACAATGTGCAAAGTATGCAAATATATTCTATAAAAGTGAGTGCATCCTGATTTTGTTTTTTTACTGTTTAGGTTATATCCCGTCATGCAGGAGGTCCTCCAGGACTGGAGCTGACACTGTCAGCAAGAAACCCAGCACACAGCAACAGTCCCATTTCCACTGGACCTTCATGTTCCCCAGCGACTAATCCTGGCTGAGGGGACAAACTTACTCACATCTGGCCTAATACAAGTCCTGTGCTTTCAAACTGGACAGACAAAATATCTTCTTCCTGGCTTTCTGCTACACCTTAGACTGTTAACCTATCAGAAACATAGAGGTGGAGCATCCTGGGCCCTTCAGCTTTAGTTAGCAACATTATTAAGCACAAGAACAAACCAAAATTCAGGATAAGCCATCATCATGGCCAGTCGACGGAAGGCATCCACTCCGTGTATGATCCGACCAGACCACACCATGGTGGAGCCAGATGACGATGAAACAGAGGACTCATGTGATGTACAGGTAGACCAGCCATTTAATTATGTTTTTTATATAAATAGATTTACCCATTTAAAGTAATGATTATGAGCCCATTTAATTAATGAATTATCTTTCAGGGAACAGCCAATAACCATACAGAGGAGACACCAATGGAAACTGATGTCCCAACACAAGAAGGACCGTCTATGGACCTGGACCTACTGGACAAGGCATCAGACTCCCACTCTTCAATAGACAAACCCCCAACAGAGTCAGCAGATTTTACAAAGCCTCAACGAAGGCAGCAAGGAGGCTATGAGTGCAAGTACTGCCCCTTCTCCACCCAGAACCTGAACACTTTCAAAGAACATGTAGACGCTAACCACCCCAATGTTATCCTTAATCCCTTGTACCTGTGTGCTGTATGCAATTTTAACACAAAGAAATTTGACACCCTAACAGAACACAATGAGAGGTGTCATCCTGGGGAGAGCAACTTTAAATTCAAACGCATTAAAATGAACAATCAGACAATCTTAGAACAAACAATAGAAGGATGCAGCAATAATGCAGTTATTTACAACTCTACTAGCTCCGTGTCTGGTAAAGGGGAGGAGCAAGGTGCTTTGCCATTGAGCAAATCCACTACAGTAAAAATCAGTAAACCAAAAATAATGTCATCGGACAATAAAAGGACAGACGGACAGCTGAGTAAACTGGCCCCTGAGTTGGTCAAGAAACCAATCACAGCTGTGAATGTGAACGGGACAGTGATTATCCCAGAGTCGACCCTCCTCAAAGCGGATAGCCTTTCTCACATCATGCCTTCACTACAGCGGCCTCTCAACTACACACAGGTAACATACATTGCAGGATCATTTTATTGACTATTACTATTGCACTAAGTCAGTTTTCTAAAGGATATTTTATGGTATCCTCCAGGTGCCCAAGATTGCTGTGCCCTTGAACACAACTAAGTACAACCCTTCGCTCGATGATAACCTGACCCTCATCTCCTCCTTTAATAAGTTCCCCTACCCCACACAGGCCGAGCTGTCTTGGCTCACTGCAGCCTCAAAACATCCAGAGGAGCAGATTAAAGTTTGGTTCACCACACAACGTCTAAAACAGGGTATTAGTTGGTCGCCAGAGGAGGTAAATATCAAATGAATGTGACTTGACTCAGTTAGGATTTTATGTCTGAAGTGAACTATACATTTTCTTAATTTTTAGGTTGAAGAAGCAAGGAAGAAAATGTTCAATGGTACAATCTCTCAAACATTTGCTGTAGTGGCCCCACAGCTCAATTCCCAAACGTCCACCAACACTTCAACCCCCTCATCTGCCTCCAAGCCCAGTCAGCCAGCAGCCTCTGTCCTCCAGCCGTTCCCGTGTCAGCTCCTGGGACAGACCAGCCTGGTGCTGACACCTGTCGCTAATGGCTCTACAGTCACATGTGCCCCACTGGCTCTTACTGTGGCTAACCAGGTACTGGAAATACATACAGTATGTAAACACGTTTTAGGGATAAAATGGCCTAAAAATTTGCAATTTAACTTTTTACCTCTATTACTATGTAATATTGGGCTATATAGATTGAATTGAATTTTTAGTGTACTTATATTGTGTCTATATGGCACTATTATAAACCCTCTATGACCTGTATGAAAAGGTTAATAATAAATAACTATTTGCAGTGTAAATATGCTCATCTCAGTTTATCTAATGAAAAGCCCTTATTTGTTTCCTACAGCTGTTCTTTTGTGTTACATTTTCGTTTTTACTCTGATTTTAATAGGTAGCACAATCGCTCAAAAGACCCCTGGCTTCCCCTGTGATCGCCACGGACAGCAAACGGCCGTCCATCATTCAGACCATCTCCGCACCTTTGGCTTCGCCTAAACTAGCTTCACCCAAAGTACTGAGCTTCACAGTTGATCCAAATAAAACGGCAGAGCAACTGTCAGTACTGAGAGCCAGCTACACACAGTGCCCCTTCCCTGAGGAAGATGAGGTAAGAATATGTGAGTGACTTGAGATTTTTTGTGGGACACCATGAAACAATTTGAGTACTTTAGATCTTAAGATTTTCTTAGCAGAATATTTCTTAAAAGCGATACAATTTCCATTCTCAGATCTACAGGCTGATAGAAACCACAGGGCTGTCCAGAGGAGAGATAAAGAAGTGGTTCAGTGAACAGAGACTTCTTAATCTCAAAGGTAGTTGACACCTTTTTATATATAAATAAATAAATTACCCAAATGTTTCTCTTTTGTAAGGTAATTTCAAAGATGCTATTTGTAGCATATTGTTGGACAGTGCATAGTTGTATATTCTTTACCTCAGATTACTGTGTCATTTAGGATATCAATTTTGTGCATTCTAAAGGTGTTCCTCCCCCGCCTGTGCTGGTGAAAGCAGAGGTGACCAACCCTCCTAAAGATGGTCCAGTTAAAAAGACGGTCCCAAGCCAGTTTCCTTTGTTGGAGAGGGTCAAGGGCAAGACATCAGAGCAACTGAAGGCTCTGGAGGAGAGTTTCCAAAAGAGCAGCTCTCCAACTGAGGCTGAGCTAGGTATTATTACTCACCCTTTATGCGAAAATAGATGGATTAAACTGTATATTAAATTATGAGCTAAAATTACCTTTACTTTCTATTTTGTCTTGTTTTATGGTGATGTCGTGTTGACAAACAAGAGAGAGTTTATATATTTGAACTTAATTAAATTAAAGGAATGTTTTTTGCCAGATCATTTTGATGGTTAGATGCTAAATGACCTTGCAACAGATTACTAAGAATACTTGTCCACTGCATGTGACTTAATTTTTCTTCACCCCAGTGGAGGTGCCGTCTCTGGGGGTTGTTGGCTTGACAGAAATAGCAGGAATGTTTTTAATGAGCCTGTTTTAATGTACCCTGGAGAGACTGAATTCCCAGTTTTCAGATTTCTCTTCCATATCTAGGTAAAACCACTCATGTGATCTAATGAACTGTCCTCCTGTTCAGACCTGCTGGCCCAGGACACCCGTCTGTCCAAGACCGAGGTGGACTGCTGGTTTTCAGAGCGTAGAGCACTGAGAGACAACATGGAGAAGGCTTTACTCAGCATGAAGAGTGCAGAGGATCGGCCTGGAGCAATGCTGAATGGGGCCTCTCATCGTGAACAGGACGGGAAACTGCATCGCTCCTCCCCTCACCCACCCATCCTCTCCTGTTCATCCTCGTCTCCTCCTGTCCTGGCAGCTTCCTCCCCACATCCTCCTACTCTGTCCTCCTCAGCCTCTCCACCCATCCTCACATCCTCCTCTTCATCATCGCCCCATCCCCCCGTCCTGTCTGCCTCCAACAGCCCTGCTCCCATCACCAGCCGCTCCCTGGCTTTGCTCAGAGAGGTAAAAAAGAAACACATCTCCCAATAGTAAATGAAAAATAACACTTCCAGTACTTTTTATTATTTAAAATTTTGCTGAGTAATGCAAATATGTTATCCAACCACAAGGGGTCACTAACCAGTGTACTTTTTATGCTGGTCCCGATAAATGGAAAGCTTTGCATCAGGAAGGGCTTCAGTGTAAAACCTATGCCAAATCAATATGAAACTTACAGTGGCGATATCTGTGACTTTGCCTGTAATATCTGATTATTGAGAGGAAGAAAACAACATGGTAGGCACAAGGACAAACTAAAAATCTAATATTTGCACACATTTTATCTGAACAGATGTTCTGTCGGACACAGTGGCCTTCTCCAGAAGAGTACAGTCAGCTCGAGGTCCAAACCAGTCTGGGACGCACCGACATTGTGCGCTGGTTCAAGGACCACCGCTCTGCACTAAAAAATGGTGAAACTTTGGAGTGGATGGAAGATTTCCAGAATCAAAAAATTGACGATCAACAGAAAGCAAGCAAGGAAAAAAATGTCCAACTTCCTGAGAAACAACAGTGCATTTCAATAGAATCACTGGCTGCAAAAGGTAGACAACATTAATATAACTTATTATGTTGTCAGTGTAATTTATTGATTTTCTTTCATAATTTATTGCAGTGGACAATGCTGGTGAAAACATTACAGAGCACTCAAAGCAATCGGACCAAGACAACCTGCAGTGGTTACCTGAAAGGCTAGACCACAGTGTAACAGACCGGAGCCAGACCAGACCCAGTAAAACAAGTGATGCTGTTGACAGTGGGAGGTGGGTGGTCTCTTTAGAAATAAAATGTAGTTCTGTCAGTGTTAAGAAATTATTTTAGAATTGTGTTATTGTATTCATTGATATTGTAATTTTTTCACTTGTTTTCTTTTTAGGTGGGTAAAGGTGACTGTGGCAGTGGGGGAGGAGCCGGAAGTAGCAGCAGCAGAGAGCCAGCGGCTGGCAACCGACTCTGATATTCTGACATTGGAGCAACCTGGCAGGGTTACAGGTTGATGGTAAGAATAAATAAATAAGAATAAGAAGATCTGCATTGCATCTATCAATCTAAATAATACTAATGCTGTGTTTTTGGGTATATGGTGTTTTCTTGTCATTTATCTTTGGGTGGCTCTGGCCTCCAGTGAGACTGAAGAGCTATAACTGCATAGGAAAGACATGAAATTTCAAAGGCCTAACAGAATATGCAGCGTGACAGGGCTTAGAAAATGTAAATTAAATGGTGAACTGTTCCTTTAAGATACCACAGCTGCAGCCCCTTCCACCCAGGAAGTTATTTGTGTAATTAACACAGCCAGGATTGGCCAGGATGGCAGGATGATATTAGGGCCACATGATCATTAGCTTGTACACATGTACACAAAGACAAAAGGAAGTTTTAGCCAATAATCTTCAAGCAGGCAGTTTTCATATCAGTTTTTTATTCTAAATATCACTTTGAAATATTACTACTGTAATGTCACTCATTGTGTGATCTTGTTTTTTGTTTTTTCAGTGATGAAATGGTTGTCTTCTGATCATCATGAAAAAACTCAAATGTAGATCTTCAGTCTCCTTGAGATCTCATCCTGAAGCACCATGGACCTGAAATTTGCACTGTAGAGCACTAATGAGAAGTGCGGACATAAGAGGAGTGCCAAAGCTGGATTTGATGCATTGTTGTTACTACTAAGTGTGTTTTTTAAACACCATTGTAAATATTTTTCTGTATGGCGCGTTTGTACAGTTTTACCAAGAGGGCAAGTTTTGTTACATTTTTTAAAAAAGCCCCAAATCTGGTATGTTTTTGTTTTATGATCAAAGTGTATAATAATCTAAAAAAATACTGTCATATTTTTGAAAATCAACATATTCACTATGAGTAGTCTCTAATGGCACTTTTGTACATATTTCTGTCGTAGTAATAGATGTTGTCATTGCATTTTCAGCTTAACTGTACCAGCAATTAGGAAACTAACCTTTCCTTGTTTCTGCAGCTTCTTTTTGACTTGGCCTCTTAATATTTTTGCTAGTGAGAGTGAAAATCACTTACACTGGAAAGTGCTAGAAGTGCAATTAGGGGGAATAACAGTGTTTGGAGAAAGAGCCACGGCTTTACTGAGGTTTAGCAGCTATGAGCAAATCGAGCTGCATTAGCACAGACCAAGGAATGAATGCACTGTATGTCCTGATGTCTTCTCTATGGAAAAGTTTTGCCTCAGTATCTAAGATGTGTTTGACTCAAACAGTGCCGAATGTTCTTTTCATATTGAGTCATTTTAATTACTTGAGAAGTTTGTCTGTTCAGTTGTGCCACGCTGCCTTTGGAGCTATTTCTCTCGATCTCTGAACTTAATACAGTACTCACTATCGGTAATTACAGTTCTTCATTTTTGTTGAAAGAACTTGAAGTATTATTGACTGAACTTGCAGACATTTAGGCATAACTATTTCATGCATGGTGAAATATACCTGCTTTGCTATGCCGTGATCTGTGACCACGCCTCTTGTCTTTTTGCTTATATTTCTGGCTTCGGATAGGTCCTGTCTTTCAAAATAAGACTTTAGCACTTCATTTATTCTTAGATAAATTCAAGCAGGGCTCAGAAGCTGGGTTATACAAAACCAGTTGGTATTATCAGGAAATGTAACTGACTTTTTGTTCACTATGAAGGGACATTTATACATTCTTGCATTATTTGTGCAAGCAGCATAAAGGTTTTCCATTGTTCATTGTAAATCATTTAAACAGCAGGTGTACAGCTGTGCTGGCTAAATGTTGATGTTGCTTTAGTTTCTTGTTTAAAAGTATCTGGGATACTGGGCATTTCATTGGCTTGTGGGAAATACTGCTTGCTTTTTCATTTTCTACTATAAATCTGCTGCAACTGAATAAATACACATCCAACTGTTTAAAGTAATGTTTGGTACAAATGACATTGGTGCGGGTCTTAAACATTGCCTTGATGAGGACACAAGTCAATAAAACACTGAGACTGGATGTACTTTCAATAAACACCTGTTATATTTACAAAAAACAAAATCTAATCCTCACAGAATTTTTGATTAAGACAAAGATTGAGTCTGTGCCATAGCAGCTTAAGAAACACTTTACACCAACGTACAGACCTCCAGACAAAGCTCTAAAATAGCTGTACTCAGGGTTGGCAGAAAGCACCCTCCCAGTACACTGGTAATTACAATGTAATCTGATATGGCATCATAGAGACAGTGAGAGAGGAACACAAGAATCTAAATCAAATAAACAGATCTGTGGAGCGGTAAGGTCTGTCTCTGTGCAGTTGCTGAGGGTAAAAAAGTTCAATGATGGACAAGCTTAGAGAAAAAGTGAGGTGAGTTTGTAAATCCAAATCTATAAATCCATTAATATTTTCTTTGCATGGGGACTTCCACAGTAGTAGTAATAGCAAGACTGGCTTTGCTTGGCAATTTAAGCCTCGAGCTAAAGTCCCACTGTGCAGTGGCACCTTGGATAAAATGTCTGCTTCTTGCTGACCTGAATATACATTTTTCTTCAGTCAAACAGGAGAGATTGTGAAGAAGCATATATTTAACCTAAATTACAAACTGCACAGTCATTTGTTTAAGGTAAAATGTTGGCAAATAGGTGTTAACCTCATTCACCCCCCAGACGAAATCCCTGGCCCCAGTTGTATCGTCCTCCTCCAAACCCAGCCTGTTCCTGGGGGGCTGCTCTTCTGGTGGGAGGCGCTCCAAAACCTGACACCCCTCCCCTCCTGTTCGGGAAGAATCTGTACCTGGAGAAAGGACATGAGAAAGTGTGTTAAAAACAGGAACAGAAGAATATAAAAAACTGCAGGACAATAAAAAAATGTAAGTAGATGCTAGTAAAGAATGGGCATCTTAAGCTGCTTTTTTTACACTGGACTTTGTTGCGTTATAATGTGCATCATCATTCACCTTTTGTTAAAAGCACAAGCACAACAATGACTTACAAAAACTCTGGTGTGGAGAGGAAGGCACGTCCACCGAGGTCTATGGGGTATTTAAACATAAGGAAGAAGTAGAGGTGACCCACTAGGTTTCCAATCAATTCATTCAGGAAACTGCAAATGAAAAGATAATTTTACACCTTTGACAAATGAGAAACCGGCACATAATGAGGCTAAATAATTGGAAAAGTTACTAACGAGCCACCGATGATGAAGTTGAAACCCAGGATGACCCATGGGAGATAGTGGGCCTAAAAGAAAGAAACAGAGTATAAGGTATCTGTTATTACTGTTGAATGAAAAATTGAGGTCTAATCTGCATAAGATAATGTTTGAAAGTACCTTAAATCTTGTTCCAAACCAGAAAGATACAATTGTGTCCTTGTTGAACTGAGCCCAGACATACAGCACTGACATGATGAGTGGGATCATCAGCAGCTGAAACAACAAAAGCATTTGATTTCAGTGTTATACAACTATTGTGGTCATTTATAATTTAAATTTGTAATAGAGATTCTCACAGGCATGTCCATGAGCAGCCCAACTATCTGAAAGTACACAGTCAAGGGCAGTACAATAACAGATAAACTTGAGCTGACTCAAAGCTGCCACCTTGTGCCTCTTTTTCTTATGCAAAGCATCTGACCTTGTTCAACCAAACATTACATGAACTCAACGCCCTCTGTTTACAAGATCCAAACTAACTATATCAAATAAGTGTAATATTTAGCTTAAATATACCTCACAATACTGCTGCTATCATATGAAGACTAAGCTCCTAACAAATGAAGGCAGCACTAAGATGGGCTGGCCCTCTCTGCCAGTGCCGCATATGACCTAGATTAGGTTTCTCTCCACTGCAGGGGTAGACTGACACTGGGCCACTGGCAGAGAGCCACCCTGACATGGCACAGTGCTGCAGAGGGAGTGGAGCACAAAAGACAGATGAAATGGAGGAGTGGATGGAAAAATTAAGGCACAAGGAACAAAATAAGGAGTGAGACAAAAACAGCTAGACCTGTGAATGTCGACTATAAAGTTGTATGTCTGAGCAAATCCAATGATTTTAAGGATACAACAATGCAGAGCCAGTTGAAGGTGAGCATGAAAACATAGTCTGCTGGTCTGCCATCAAATGCCCCTGTAAAGAAAGAAATAAACAGATACAGCAAAAGAAAATAGCAACATAAAAAGAAAATTGGATGGCTGCATCTTGCCTAAGCACCATTGTTCAGTGTGTCTGCTGTGTACTTAATTACACTCTACCATTAGCTTTGTGTGACCTTATTTCCACAGTCAAATTCAAATATTAAAAAAATATTATGTAAAACTACAGTGGGGTGCCATTGTTGGCTTACTTTATAACAGAGTGTAATCTGACTGCAACAACAATCTGTATAAACTTTCCAGCCAATTATCCTATCTTGTGTAATGGCTCCTCTCATTAAAAATATGAATAAAAGTTAGTGCTGTTGAGACCTCACCTGTCTCTAGCCTTGTGGAGTAGTGGTAGAGAAAATACAGATTAACCAGGTAAAGAAATCCTGTGTTTGGGTAGATTGGAAAGTACAGGGTTGCTGTTATAGGCCTCCATAGCTGCAACAAACAGAAGAGATATTATATTATGTTTAAGAGGGTTTGTGTAATTGTAGGTAAATATAGGCAAGTTTCTATGTTTCTGACATAATTAGCAATAGTCAAATTATAACCATTCAGCATTCAGAACAGTTAACATCTCAAATAGGAACTGGGGGGTATACATTTAAAAGGTATGAATGGCCTACTATTATTTCAAATTCATTAATGACAATATGATAATTATAATGAAGCAGTTTGTTACAGCAACAGTTATCAATAGTAAATGATGAGCCCAAATCTACTGTAAATATATGGTTTGAAAAATAGGTTTCTATCTCAAAGATGATGATGCAATACTGTGATGCAAGTTGGTAATATGACATGTCCTTACCTCTCAATTGGTTTATTTAGAGTGTGTGCTGTAACCTGTGGATTCATTTTACCACTCATCAAGAGTAATAACTTCTTCTAGGAAAAGCCCTCAATTATTAAAACTCTTAAAATATTCTGATGGCTAAATGAACCAAAACAATACAGTGGATAAAAACTAGTGTCATGTTTCACATTTATTGTAAACAAAAATAATAACCTGATATGTAATAGGCCTATGTTATGAGGTAGTATTCAGCTCCAAATATTGTGTTCGTTGATTTTTGTGTCAGATATGTTTTCAGGTTGGTCACACAATAAACAGAAATCTCAGAAATTCTCTGTCAACTCAAATTAGCCTAGAGGCAAATAATTAAACTCAAACCATTATAAAATACAAAACTACTGTATAGCATCTGGTAGAAATGTCCAAACTCTTAGATGAGGAAACAAGATGACAATCAAAATTTACCAAATGGGTGCTAAATAAAGCAACAAGTTTATACAGCGTTTGACAGCATCCGGAAGTCTTCGCATACGTCGCGGTCTCTCATTGGTTGGCACAAAGCGAAGGCCTTTTAGGAACCCCGCTAGCCACCTGCTAACTACACTATTTACATCCGAAACACATTAACCAAACGCCTTTTTATGATTCTAAGATTTAAAAAAAAAGATTAAACGCTTACGTGAAATCTGCCAAAGAAAAACTGTGGCGCCAGCACGAGGTTCATAGGACTAATTAGTCCCTAGTTTCCCAATGAAGGGAACGATTATGGACCCAGCAAACCAAAACCGGGTGATTAAAGGGATGCCTCTGAACCAGTCACCGATGTCTGACATGTTTCAGTGCGGTCACAGCTAAATATATATCCACAAATTGCTGTCTCCTCGGCCGAAAGTCGATCCTAAACCCCAAAAAGACTGTGTTTTCCAGCTGATCAGACCTGCCTCTGTGCTAGTTTACATGACGTGGCTAATCAGCTAGCTTCAAATGTGGCAAAGTTGCCGACAACATTGAGCCGCATCTCGTGTGTGGTTCAAAATAAAAGCCGAGTGAATGCAATGCAATTAATGCATTTTTCTTTTTCTTTCAAATTTGTGGCCAGATTTTTACACGTATTATGATTATGACTCATTGTATTTCGGTATTCTTTAATATTATGTGCAACTGTGCGTATTTCTGGGTTGGTTTAAATCTCTTGTGCTTTTGTTTTGAAATAAATAAACGAGCGAAAGTAGTGCCCAAAATTTTTGTTTTGCCATATTACTTTTAAAAATACCACACATGTAAATCCAGTAGAAGTAGAGCAGACACTCAGAAAAATACAACACAATGGAGACTCATGTGAATTATTCAGTAGTAATAGGCTATAGTACCCATCAGGAGGCGGTAAAACGCCAGCAAAAATTCCATATTTGTGCTGGAAACCGACTTTTGATCTGGCAACCACTTAAACTACACCTCCCATAATTCATGCGTTTATTTACCTTTTACGTAGACGACAAAAAACGTCTACTAATATGTCGTATACTTTAAAAATGAATTATCAAAACTGGAATTGAAGAATAACGCTACCACAATATCTCCTGAGTCTTTATCTTAGCCTGTGAGTAAATCGTTTTTTCCCCCTCAAACTGGCGTAGAAACGTGACTTGAAGCATGGAGCCTTTTCAAATTTCGCGCTGTTTGTTCCGCCTGCAGAGATTACTGGTTAGCCCTGCTAGCATCTTAGCTAGACTACTGCTGTGGGAGTAATGAAGCAGCTTTAACGCTCGTTTAACTTAAAGTTATTAGGTTACATTTATACAATTTTTACAATGCAAGTGACAGACATCGGAAACAAAGAAGATGGAAAAATCTGGCACCGAAAACCAACTTCGGGGAAAGGGTGAGATTAAATTGACCAATGCGTGATTGTTTACTTTTATTTACTTTACTCAATGCTATGTTATTACCATGTATTAGGTGGATATTAGTGTGCCTTTTCACTTTAAGTTGTATCAGTTGGTAGTGCTTCATCACACACCTGTTGATGTCCAGTTAGACTCTATTTGCAATTATACTTTTTTGTCTTGGGTGTATTCAGCACTATATTTTTTCTAGATAGAGTTGGATCAGTAAATACAAATAGCTGTTGTAAAATCTCAATTTTCTTTTCAAAACGTTCATTAAAAACGCTGATTAACTATCAGAAACTATTTATAGTCAACTTGTGTATTTTTACTTTGACAACTGAAAAAGTAAGTACAGTGCATAATAAATATAATACATAAATTGTAGGTAATAGCTTGTAGCCACTGGAGAGCAGTAATGAAACATAGTAGGTTTTATGAATGTGCTGTTTGTCTTTGGCAGGCCAATGATAACAGTGGTACGCACTGCACAGCAGTCCAAGACAGTGCGCTTCCTCCATGTTGCCTTTGACACGACTGGAGACTCGTTTATCGCTGGGGATCACCATGGAAATATCTATGTGTTTGACATTGGTAGAAACAGGTGACCTTTTCCTTTTTGGGTAGACCATACAGACCAACACACTTTTATCAATACATGACTTTGTTTAGTAAACACTTGTCAAATGTTAACAAACCCAGACACACAAACAAGTCTCAGCTGCATATAGTGAGTATGGAGCGTGTTTTCTTGAATCAAAGAATGTGTCCAATCTTGTCTTCTATATTGTGTCTTTGTTGTGATAGATTTCGACTGGTGCAGAAGACAGGACAGGCCTGCACTGCTCTGGCATTCACACTTCGCCGAACCACAGAGTTCCTTGTGGCTTTAGCAGACTACACTATTAAATGTTTTGACAAAGGTGGGGTGAGCACAATATGTGTGTCTTAGACTCCAACATCTCCCATTTCTGGTTTAATTTGCCACTATATACATCATTCACCACCCACACTTTTAATAAAACTTGCTTTGCCCTCTGTTTTCTTTGGACAGACACGAAGCAGCTTGTTAGTTGGATGCGTGGCCACGATGGAGCAGTTTCATCCATTTCTGTTCACAGTTCAGGCAGATATGCCATCACCACCTCCTTAGACACAGCTCAGCTCTGGGACCTGGACAGCTTCCAGAGAAAGAGGAAGCTCAACGTTCGACAGTCTGTCGGCATACAGAGGGTAAGGATGCTCAAATTCACCGCCAAAATGACACATTTGAAGAAAACATTTACACAGTATTAGAATTTCAATAAGGTTCATCCATCTGTTCATTATGTTGCTTAAGATAGAGAACCTTCACGGGGATTTTTTTAATAGTTAAACAATTTCTTTTGACACTCTTTTTGCAGGTGTTTTTTCTTCCTCTTAGTAACACCATACTCAGCTGTTTCAGTGATGACTCCATCTTTGCTTGGGAAAGTGATACTTTGTTCTGCAAATATCAGCTCCCTGTCCCAGAATCTGGACCACGAGTCTCCTACAAGGCTTTTGCTGTCACACGGTAGGGCTACACCACTACACACTACTGGAGCACATTGCTCCAAAATAAGCTGCTCTAATGACAGTCTAGATGACTTTCACCCTCTCTACTGAAAGGGATGGTAAGAACCTTGTATCAGGTGGGCGCTCCAACCTACTGCACCTTTGGTGTTTGGAAAATAAACAGCTGATCAGGGTGATTCAGATGCCTTCACAGGTCCGAACAATCAGACAGCTCGAATTCCTACCTGACCGTCTTGACAGTGGAGCTGACCAGGTGAGAGACAGTAGTAATAGTATTTTAAACATTTCAGATGTTCAACATTCACAGTTTACAACTTTGTCCTTTTTGTAGACACTGGGAGTGCTGAGCCAAGATGGTGTGATGCGTTTCATCAACATCCACACCTGCAAACTTCTGTTTCAGATTGGTTCACATGACAGTGCTATCACAACAGTGACTGTTGGCCCTAATGGCAGACATGTTGTTGCTATCATGGATAATGGAGGCATCAATATCTACAGTGTGCAGAGTCTGACAGAGGAATTAAACCAGGTACCACTCATGACATATGTTTAATAGATTATGTGCGGCTACATTCTTATTGGTCTATGCCATATCCAGCCTCCTACTTCTCAGGTAGCAGTGGTTACTGGCGGAGAAGCTGATCAGGCCATGTCCAACCTAAAGGTCAAAGTCAGGTCAGGTGCAGTTCAGAAAACAGTTCGAAGTTCAGGTAGACGGACACAGGCAAAGCTCTTTAGACCCCCGGATGCATCTGCAGTTGATGATAAAGAGGTAAAAATGACAGCCTCCACTCCTTTGAGCACAGAACGATTATCGTACACATCAAAACAATTCAAAAACAGTATCTGTGCTGTGTGTCTCCTGTAGAATGAACTGCCTGCTGGTTTAAATAAAAAGAGATTGGTGGATCTGTTAAAGGCATTTGGAGAATTTCCTGCTAAATACAGGTGAAGATGGCTTTAGTCTTATATGTAAGTCACTGTCAGTTCTGAGATTATTAAGATGTTTTGCTTGTTTTTCATAGAATGTTTGTGTGGCGCTCGTTGCTGTTTCTGCCAGAAAACTATGCGGCATATAGCAGTCTGACTGACAAAGGCCTCCACGTAGCATTTCTCGCACTTCATGATAAATATCCCATCAAAAGTCAGAAACTACAGCGGGGACTTCAAAGGTAAACTGCTGCTTTAAGCTTTTACAATATAAAGTGCATTTCTGTTACAATTAGGTAAACAATGCCTTTTATATTTGTCATATTGTTCTCAGAGTTTTGTCTGCCTTGGCTCACTGGGCAGCCATCTTTGGAGAGGTAGAGTATCTTCCACTTGTGGCCTTCCCATTTGTGAAGCTCTTTCAGAACAATCCCATGCTCTGCTTCGAGGTGGTTGCCACAGTTATAGGTACTTTATGAGACCACACTATTTTTCTTTATAATGACTTGTATTAGATCTAGCTATGTGATAGGTAACATATTTTTTTGTACAGTAAACTGGTGCCAGCACTGGTTTGAATATTTCCCCAATCCTCCTCTGAACATCTTGAGCATGGTAGAAAATGTTTTGGCCCATCATGACAAAGAGCTCCTGCAGCACTTGGTGGACTGTGGCATCACTTCACAGGTAACAGAAACAGCCAAATGCCTTAAATATAGAACTATCCATTCAAATGAAAGGTTTACTCTTGTTTTATGTATCTGTTATTTTTGTGACAGTTATATGTGTGGCCCCTGCTTGAAACGTTGTTCTCTGAGGTTCTAACGCGGGATGAATGGCTCAGAGTTTTTGACAACATATTCACAAATCATCCATCATTTATGCTTATGGCTTGTGTGGCTTACATCACCTGCAGCCGTGAACCACTGCTGCTGTGCTTCCCAAAAACAAGACTTTGAGGTAACACACTTTAAGGCAGTAATATACCTCACTACAGTTTTGATGTTTTTGTAATATCTAGCAATAACCAATTATTTCAGTACTTCTTTCACCATCGCAACAACTTGGACGTGGGAGCCATGATTAAGGAAGCATATCGTTTGATTGAGCAACACACCGGCGGACATTCATCCCAAGACAATGCTCTCTGACTTCACACCACTCACAAAAGGGCAGTACCCAATCTTCAACCAGTACCCAGAATTCATAGTGGAGTATCAGAGTCGTGAAAGAGAGAAGATACGGCTGCAGGAGATGGAGTATTTGCGTGAAAGGTCCAAGAAAGATATTTCTGAAATAAAATTATGAAAATAATCTTTCAAAATTAAGTGGACATTATACTGATTAGGGAAATGTATTGTCATCTTAGGCAGGAGCTGTCAGCCATGCATGCAGAATTTGTGCGTCGTCAAGCAGAAGAGGAGACTTACTATGCACAACAGGTAGCTATAATTTTTACATGGACGAAAGTGTTTTTTTTTTTTAGGTAAATAATGTACAATTTAATGTGAACTAGGGACTGCTGCAGAAAGCTGAGGAACAGCGCAGAAACATCCTGGCCCAGGAAGAGGAAAAGCTAACTCAGCAAAGAGCAAAGTAAACCAGATAATCAAACTAAATTAATAAGAGTCAGATTCAGCAGTTTTGGTTGCTGACAGTGTGGTATTCGCAGGTTGGCAGCCATGAAGAGGGAGCTGAAGGTAAAAGAGCTACAGCTGCTGGATGCATCCAGAAGGCGTTTCCTCAAACATCAACAAGAAGTCAAGGCATCTCAAATAGAAAGACTGGACCAGGAGATCAGTAGAAAAGTTGGCCTAGAGATTAATATATGTTTTATATACACCAAAATGCTATTGAATGATCAGTTGGTAATAATGAAACCATATTAACAGATGGATCTACGTGATCAGGAAACAGCTGCGGCCATTCAGGATCTGGAAATGAGACAGATGGAATTAGAGGCTCAGAGGAGACGACTGGAAGAGGTGTCAAATTCTCTTTACCATCTCTACAAGCTTCCATATTTTTTTTTTCTAATGATAATCAAAAAATGCATACGGTCACAATATTTGATAGCAAGGGAGTCTTTTAGTGAGCTGTGGCCAATGTTGTACACCAGAAATAATGAGAAGAACTGACCTGACATTTTGAATTTGTTGCCACAGCACCTGTTGAAGGAGCAGGAGCAAGTTGAGAGAAGAGTTGAGGAGGAGGTGGAAATGAGGTTGAGAAAGGCAGAACGAGAGAATGAGAGCTTCGCAGAGTTGCACAAACCAAACACTAGCCATCCAGGTGATCTGACTGCAATAATGTAATAATTTATGATATTATGCAAAATTCTTAGATATGTATGTTTTTAGGAAAAGAAAAGACCAAAGAATGTTGTATTAATGCACAAAAACACAAAATTACAGAAAAAATAGAATAAAACTAGAACCCCTTGGACAGCTCTGCACTTGCACCTCAGTAAAACTTTTGCACAGTAATGTTATGTGGTTTTTCATTCACCAAGTCTGTATTTTTGCTATACAGGAGCATGAGGTGTCCCTGGCTGAGGCGTGCCAGCTGGATTTGGAGTCAGACTGGCAGCGTGAGGTGGTGGAGCGTTTGGAGCAAGTTGAGGCCGAGCAGAAGAGGAAGCTGGAAAGGCTGGCAGAAATTCACAGGAAAACTGTGGCAGAGGAGAGCAGGCTGGTTGACACAGTGAGGGATGTAGCAGGAAAGAAGGTGAGGAAAAACTATATTTTGTTCGTAAATGTTGAAATGAACACTTACACTGGTATGTGCCCGTGCTGCTAACCATGTTTTCTTAATCAAACTGTTAAATGTGTGTTTTAGTGGGAGGAAGTGATGAGCTCCAGAGCCCAGTTAGCAGAGCAGAGGAAACTCCTGTCTCCAGAGAAAACAGGTATTAATATCACAGTGCATTTCCCCCACCTAAAGGCACTATGTCCAGGTAAGCATTTGTAAACACGCTGCAAACAAAACATACAGAGACAGTTTACAAATGCATCCACTTTTGCATTGCTTTAGAAAGACTAGATGTGTAATAAAAGAGGTTTCTATAACATGAAGAGGTAAACGTATTGTTTATTGTATAGTTAGTGATCAGTGATTCATGAGTATTTTTTATTGTGTATTTCTCAGGTGGCCAAAGGATAAGATCATCCCGCTCATCTAACGGACTCCCTCATACTTCAAATGGTACCGCAGACATCAACCTACCAAGTACTAGTGCTGCTTGCATGGCACAGAGACACAGTACTGCAGCCACTCCCAGGCACCCAGGGACCACTATGGTGTGTCTAAACAGCAGCTCACCCACAGGAAGTACATCGACCAACTGTAAGTACTTAGTAGTCGTCTGAAAATACTGCTCAGACTCCACAGTAGTACGTATTTAAGTTGACTAATGCATTTTCGTCATTTCCTTTTCCTGTGAAGTCTCTTTGGACCGAGGTCGGGCCCATCTGGACAATGGTGAGCGAGAGCTGCTGAAGGAAATCCGTGAATTGAGACAGAAACTGGCGGCTCGAGCCAAAGAAGGAAGTTCTGCGTCTTCACAATCCATCCACACACTGTCCTCCTCTGTCTCTCAGTGACTGTTGACTCCTGTGTGTTTGCTTGGTGTCAGTACATAAATAGGACTGCTAGAGCATACATTACTGTCAAAGTAAACTTGAATTTTTCCCAGTCAACCCTTTTTGAGGAATGTAGTTTTAAATTATATTTTGTGTACGTAATTGTCTTAATGTAAACTTTTTTATATGATTTGTCTTATTTAAACTTTTGGATAAAACATTTTATAAATACTTAAATTGATTTTTTTCTGATTATTGTAGCTTTTCTTTATATACGTATAGTGCTGGTGCAAAAATTGTTGCTGATTAAGAGTGAATAATTAGTTTTAGTAGATTCTTTAACATTGTGAGATTTAAGAAGTTTTTTTTGTTGTTTTTTTTGTTTTTTGGCTCATTGGAAAGTGCATTTACACCTGAACTAGAATATCTTTGAGGTTGAGTTCAGGTCTGATCTTTACTATATCAATACAATTGTGAAATTGCACCAGAGCTTTGGTAGAGGTCTACACTACGAATGCTTCTAGTTTAGTTTTTCTCTTGGTTGATAGCCTTTCTTGAAAACCTGTCTAAAAATTTTGCACAGTACTGTCAATCTTCTTAAAATTGAAGAGGAGAATGGTTTATAAAAATAGTATTATGTGATCCAGACATCTAATTAGATTTGGTAAATGGCCATTATTCACGTGCGTGTGACTGTCTGACGCATACTATGTCCCTGAAAGCACCAGGTGTTAGGTTGACATGAACCGTGTTGAAACTCATATTCATAGCTGTCACTCATTTATTTTCAGACCTCCTCCCTTTTTTAACATGTGCTGACCTCTGAATAACTCCTTTAGATCATGGAGGAAAAGTTAATTACTTTTAACCTGACAGTAAAACCACACATACCAATTATAATTGCATACTATGTACAACCTTTTTTACAACTTAACAGCTTTCTGAATCATTAAAATGTGAGGTTTCTAAATAATATTATAAAGGATAAGGCTAATGATCATTATCTTGACTTTTTTTTGGCTTTAGGACTTGTCTGTCATCTCTCGTCATGTTAGACTTTTATTGCTTCAAGCAGGGGCGTGTTTAAATGTTTTTCCCCCCTCTTCCTTTCAACAAGTGGAACATTTCTAGCCTCAATGCAGGAACATGCATGCACAGCCTCAGAGGTGACTTGTTCATCAGAGTAAGGGTACATTTAAAGAGCCTCCTT